>JANDEH010000008.1:43081745-44332123 GCA_024610705.1 Tetragnatha versicolor
TGATAAAATTAGATGAAAATGTTCTGAAGGATTGTAATAAGTGAAAACTGAACTGTGATAAGTGAAAATTTTCAAGATTCTCTCTTCAAAACGCATCGACAATAGCGTTTTTACTGTTGTATATTGTTGAAAACGATGAATTAAAATAAAAATACTCCATACAATTTTTATAAAGAGGACTAAAAAATGGTAATTGGCACTGATATTTAATTTTAAACCCCAAACTTTTAACTTTCAATTACCCATTTTCAAATAAAACTCAGTTAATTGCTATCTTTGCATGTAAAATGGCTGTTTTTGGTATCATTGAGTTTTTATAAAAAAAAACCCGAAAAAACCCAAGAATTTCTGAAACAAGTATTCTATTTGCATAATTCATTGTATACCATAAATACCATTAACTTTTTCGCATTAGTTTTTATTTATTTTGTCTTTTAATACAAAATGAAAAGTGGTTTTTTAGGCACCCTATGGTTTTTTTTCACCCCTTATTTCTAAGACTGCCGTAAGGTCCCTAATTGAGCTGAAATTTTAATATTTTATTTTCAAAGTAACGGGATAACACAAAAACACGTGAAAGATGCTATAAAATACTTATAACATACATTTTTACAGCATCAAAATCTGCATAACTAAACTACATTTTGGCCAAAAATCGACATTTTCTTATTATACAAATAAATAAGTAAATAAACGGTTCTTTGACTTGTTTTCAAGTTCCCTTCCACTCTAAATGGCATAGGAAGACAGGGGACATGAAAATTTAAAATTACTTTAATTATTTAAAATATCCCAATGGGTTTTTAGCGTACAATTTGGAGTGTTTTTTTAAGGACAGCACTTTATACAAAAAAGAAATAGCATAATAAGCAGAAAAGGTCTGATAGTCTATGCTTGCAAATGGGGACAACAGTTGAACGATTGTAGATAAACTGTATGTTGAATGTAACCAAAAGAGAAACAAACTTTCAAAATATATTATGACAAGACTCAAATTCATGTTTTCATGTTTATTTCTTTATTATTTAAAGGGTAAAGATCACATAAAAGGCAGTTAATTCAAATTAGTTTTTCTGCTTCTATCATAAATAGTAAAATCTCAACCCATTAGGGACGGAGTAATTTTTTTACTTTAAATTTTTATCCCGTTTTAAATTACCTTCATTGATTTTAATAGAGAGAGAATAAACAGTTTTTTAATATTTCAGATGTAATTTTTTAGGAAATATTGCATGCGACCATATGACCACACTATAGTCTTTTATGTGTACAAAGAATGAAAAATTATAGTATTTTACTTCAGAAATTTTATTTTACTTATAGCTTACCAGATGATTATAAAATTGTGGTATAACATTTAAAATACTAATTTCAACCTCCCTGATTACCTCGGGATCCAGGGGCGTACAGAAGAGGGGCAAAGTGGCCCGCCCCTTGTTAAATATTTTTTTGCGTAAAAAATCACCCATAATAATACTTTAATCCAGTGCTCCCTGTAAAAGTTAGTTTATGTGTTTATTTGTGATTTAAAAAAGTGATGAATGCTACATATTTTTATTAATTAAATGTAAAAAAAGATTCTGTATGTAAAGTTGTCAAAACTTATTGGTGTGTAGTACTGTTTGAAAAGCTAGATATGGTCCTCTTTTTCAGTACTTTGAAATTCAATAAATTTCTTGCGTGCTCAAGACGAGTGTTGACTTAGTTACCTCCATTTTACCATGAAAATTAATTATTCGTAAAAAATCCTCTTTGTGCAGGAGATAACACAGGGAATAAAAGCTTAAAAATGGAAAAAAGAAAATATTTTATCCCACGAATAATGGGTAGTTGTTTTCTTGTTTCACCTTGTGTTTCAATCACTATCTGTCATCCCTCCCTAAAACATTTTGAGAAAGACGTCATGTTTACCAACATCAACATAACTCAAATGAAAAAAAAAGTAAAAAAACACTTCCCAATTCTCATATGCACCGTAAACTGTCACAATACCTTGAACCAATGATGGATAACACACCCAAAAAAAATCAGGAAAGATCAAAATCTATAATTTCTCGAATCCAAACCAAAAAACATAAGGGAAATGACCTCGGCTCTCGTGAGAAAACCCCACAATACCGATCGCTACAGAAACTTTACGACCAGTAATTACAAAGCGCAGATAGCGAAACTTGTTTCTTCTTCCTCAGAAGAAAGTTCGCATTTTAATAAGCAAATAACACAGCTTGGAAGAAACTTATTATAAAACCGCCTGCAAAGAAAAGTTTCACAGACAAAGCATCGGATTTTTTTTTCAATGTCAGCCACGATTTAACAGGGTGGGGTCATCATAGTCCATTATTATTATTATACCATCCAAGGCCGTGCGCTTGTTTGGCCCTTTACTGGTTTTGTTTACTAACAACACGTGGTTGAAGAAATTGGAACAAGAGAGAAGTATATAAGCTGTTGAGATTCGCTGTTTGGATATCAGCTTTCTCAGGCTCTTACCTCAAAAACACAGAAAATGTTCGCTAAGGTGAGTTCGTACTTCCTTTATGTTTTATCATTGATGCACTATTATATCCTTGTTCTATCCTTAAAAATTTGAAATAATGTTACTTTTATTGTGCAGTGGGAACATGCATTTTTAGACAAGTCTTGTTCTGTTAGCTTATTTACAGTTTTTCACTAAATATAACGGAAATATAACTAACTCACTTTTAAAATGCACAGCAAAGTAAACTTTCAACTCACTACCAAAATATTTTTATCCATAAATAGAACTTCTCTTAAAACCAATATTAGATCACCTATGAAAATAGTTTTGATAAAAATGATTTTCTCAGTTTTCTAAATTCATTTATTTTACCACATTCTGTGTAGATTGTCACCCCATTTCAGTGAAACCCCTCACCTTAGCCATATCGCACTTTGGAAAGTGAAGTTCAACTCATAAATTTCTTCAAATTCTACTTTATTTGCTTCACATTACAAATAAGAGAGAACTATATTATTATAATTATCAAAGTTAGCAGAGTAAGAAATACAGCGAGAAAAAAAAACAGTATCGATGTGCAACTCCACGAATTTTTGAACTCTCCTCCTTCCTTGTCAATAACTATAACACAAGTGCCAAGGGAAACTTTTAGGAAAGTCTGGTTCGATTTATTGGTTCAAATTTCTCTAGGAAAATATAATTTTTCAAATAAAATAATAACTAGGGATAGAACCCTCAAGAACTGCCCCGTACTAAGCAAGTATCCTACCACTGCTGGTTCAGGATTCTTCACCGGAGATTCAGTACCTTTAAAATTTAAAACATCTTCGTTATTGGGTTAAATTTTGACGCAGGCGCAGTGTTGGGTATTGCGAAAAGTTCCTCATTGGAACTAGTTTCTTGTAACACCCCTACTCACCTTTAGGAGCCCTACTACCACAAGGAGGGTTGTTGTGCTGGTTGTAAAAGTATAGGAGCACCCTTAGAGCCAAGTCAGACCACGCGACCATAACACAACAGCGATAAATCTCCATAAAAAAGCATGGAGAAAGCCTAGTCCCCTATCATGGAGTCTCAGGCTGAACTCCATGCTTTTCCTATTCTTTGATTGATCGCTGTCGCGACTTATGGTCGCTAGTCTGACTGGTCGACCTAGTCGCTGGTCTGAGATGTGCTTAACTTTTATTGCCCTCAGTTTTATCTCCCCGATCTCTGTGTGGTAAGGGGGTTTCCCCTAGCTCCCCATCCATAAGAGAGGAATTCTTTTTTTCGCTAATCGACCCCATAAAGAAGGCAGGACCATAAAACTGTCCGTTGTAAAACTCTAGCACCATCCTTAAACATAAATCGTAATTTACTTAAAGTCCTCTAATAGACATTTATTCTCTTCCCAGGTCCTCATCTTCTGCGCTGCCGTAGCAGCCGCCCATGCCTCCCTGGTGGGCCCCTACGGACTCGGAGTGGCCCCTCTGGCCGCCGTCGGACCTTACGGCTACGGCCTGGGCAAGGGACTGATCGGAGCCCCAGGCGTTGCCCTCGGAGCCAGCCAGAGCGCTGTCATCAACCACGTTGCCCCCGTCGCCCCCTATGGCGGACTCTACGCCGGACACGGACTCGCCGCCCCCCTTCTCGGTGCCCCTGCTTACGGTCTCGGAGTCGCCAAGGTTGCCGGACCCGGAGTCTATGGGCTGGGGCTCGGAAAGGCCATCTGGTGAAGAAGATGTGTGGATGAATGATATTGGAGTTTGTTGTATGGAAATGGATTTGAAATAAAGGTGTGATGGTTTTTGATTTGGATTGGTCTTTTTTTTAGTGTGAGTGTATGGTTTTAACCTTTTATCTACAGACGTTACTTATAAGTCCCACCAGCTTTAAACTACATAGAATTCTTTTTTACTCTTTTACACACTCTTTTAGGTTTACTCTTCCAGGGTAAAAAGCAGCAAATGTTCTATGATGAGTATTACAGTGAGAAATGTGAATAGATTTAACTGAAGTTGTGCTTTTTGCTTCCATTTTGATCGTATTCCGAGGATTGTCATTTTTTCCTTCAAAAAAGTAGTTAAAAAGTCAAGAAGAAAGTGCATTATTTTTTAAGACCTAAAACTGAGATAAAAAGACATATTTTCTGTATTGTGATAGTTCTTGGTTCTTGGTTGATTGGGTAGAGACTTTTGCCCACTCCGAAGAGTCGCTTCGTCTTCTTATTTTTTCTTCTTCTTTATCTTCTTATTTAATTTATATATTCATAGAGTATGTTTAGGATATGGAGTGTTTTAGAGTTATGGAGTGTATGGAGTGTTGGAGTGTTTCAGCCATCAGTGTACTGGTGGTACTTAAAAATATCAATTTAATCAAGCTCTAGCGGATTGAATTTCCCAAAGATAGATATTTTATTTATGTGTATCCCTTAATTTTCAACTTAGTGACTCAAAAAAAACATTTGCATAAAAAGAATTGCAGAAAATCGTAATGCAGCAGATAAAGGGTTAAACGCAGGATCTAGAGTATGACTTTGGAACAGATTAATAATAATAATAATAATAACATAAGCTTTATTACCACTTAACATATGTACAGAAAAAGGTAACATATTTGTCACCAAGGGGACTTTGTCCCGTTCAGGTGACAGATAAACTTGAATATAATGTAATACATAAATTTATTTTCATTAAGTTAAAATTTAAGATAAGTATATATAAAAACATACACACACTGAAAAGCAATAGGAACTAAAAACAAACAAAAAATATTAAAAATTGAAAACAAGGTTACAAAATTACAGTCGTACATAAAAAAAATTAAATTAAATTAAAAATTAAATAATTGAAGGCATAATTTTAAATTAGAAAATTGAATAAAAAATGAAAAGCAAATAACATAGATTTAATAATAGACAGAGTTGGCAAAAGTCTGGTTATTTTAGTTTTAGTTGCTTCGTTTTAAATCTGAAAATAACGATCTATGTCGTCCAAATTTATGATGAAATTAAAAAGTTCACGTTTAAATGTTGAATATGTCTTTATATTTTGAAGATGAGAAGGCACATGGTTATAGATTTTAGGTCCTAAAAAGAAGAAATGCTTCCGAAATATTTCTTTAGAAAAATGAGGAATTTTATAAATTTCATTAGGTCTTCTTTGAGATACATTTAATTTTAATTCACACATTGATTTGTTTCGGTACAAAAAAAGAATTACACGGAATAAGAAGTCATGCTTAAAAGGCAGTAAGTTCAAATTTCTAAAACTATAAGCATGTGAATGATAGGGGTTTAAAATTTTGAAACACTTGTTCTGGATCGAAATTAGTGGTAGTAAATTATATTTATAATCACCTCCCCAAATAACAATGCCATAATTTAACAATGAGTAGAACCAAGAATAATAAAGTGTTTTTAAAAAATTTGCATCGATTTTATTTTTTAAGTGGTGAAATTTAACTAACATAAAACGTAATTTTTTACTTAGTTCATTTACTTGAGTTTTCCACTTTAAGTTAGAGTCAATATGTAAACCTAAGTATTTAATTGTAGAGACGGATTTCAGAACGAGGCACTGACAGTTAGAATTATTTTTATTGCAATTAGAAGAATGAAATTTAATATTAAGATTTGTTTCAGACTGTATTAAGTTGAAATAAATATATTTTGTTTTATTTAAATTTAGGCATAAATCATTTGCAGTAAACCATTTTCTTATTACAGTCAGATCAGATTCTATTTGTAGCAGAAGTGTATTAATATCAGAGCATGAATATAACAAGACAGAATCATCGGCATATGTTATCATTTTACCATATAACTGTAGTTTACACAAATCATTTATAAAAATAAGAAATAACAAAGGACCTAAAATTGAGCCTTGAGGAACGCCACGGTTTGAAATAATAAAATTACTGAAATTGTTTTGAATTTTAACACGCTGTTCCCTATTTGATAAATATTCTTTGAACCAATTAAGAATATTTCCACGAAAACCAGCAAAATCTAATTTTTTTATTAATAAATTATGATTGACATTATCAAATGCCTTTGATATATCCAGGAAGATCGCTACTGTTTTTTTATTACTGTCTATACTCTTGTAGATGAATTTTGAAGATTGCAAAAGTGCACTTTCTGTATTTCGCCCTTTAATGAAGCCATATTGATTGTCCGCAAAAAATTTAATTTTATGTAAATAATCGTACATTCTGTTTGAAAGGGATTTTTCAATAATTTTACCAAAGGTGGGAAGAATTGAAATAGGTCTATAATTTGAAAAGGAGGATTTATCACCAGACTTGAAGATAGGGGTTATGGTAGCTTTTTTCAGTGATTGGGGAAATTCAGCTTTGATGATTGAGGTACAGTAGAGCCCCGATTATCTGCGAGCGGATGATCCGCGGTGCGGATTATCCGCGAGGGCCACGAAAACAAATTTTTAATTACGAACCTTAAATTTTGGAAGAATTATACAATTTTGGATAGCATTGAAGATATTGCTTCGTAAAGGCATAACTGGACACTTTTTGTTAACAGTACAGTATATTGTTTTTGTTTACTGTTCATTATTTTAGTGATTTAGATGCTGTACTGTACATATTTTAAAAGTTTTAATGTCATGTTTTTTGTACAATAAAACATAGTTTTTATGCTGAAATATTTTTTTTCATGTTTTCACCTCATTTTTAGTCTTTTTTCGGGTTATCCGCGATTTTCGCTATCCGCGGTACCCTTGCCACCCAATTCCGCGGATAATCGGGGCTCTACTGTATTTACAAAACTAGTGATAAAAGAAATATTATGATTTACCAATATTTTTATTAGTTTTACATTTATCCCATCATAATCATAGCTGTCTAACTTAGTGAAGGCATTAATCAAATTTAACATTTCAGAGTTACTGTATTCAAAATAAACAAAAGAGTTAATGTTTGGAAACATATAAGGTTCAAGTCTAGTTATGTCCTGATTTAAGTAATTTTGGTTTACACTATTAAAGAAATTATTAAATTGTATAACCGAGCAAGGGTTATTGAAACAATCGGGTAAGGTACTAGGCTTAATTTGTTTACCAATTATGTAGTTTACAAGATCCCATTTTTGCTTAGCAGATAGATAGACATTATAAAGAAAGGTTGATATAGGTTGTAAGAGGTATTATTAAATCATTTTTGAGTTATGTGGTATTAAATTTCAAAATCAATATTCAGCATATTTTAGAGAAAATATCTTAATTTAGGAACATTCTAACTGTAGTATTTTAACTTCATTTAATATCAAAACCAAATACTTCATCGATTACCAACTCAAAGGGGAAATACGATCAAAAACAATAAAATTCTACAATTTTTAAGTTAAAAAGATGCATCTCAATTACAATTTCCATTTTAGAAATTTTTTTCATCATGAGTATCAAATTAGGACCTGAGCTAAAAGTTTTAAAATGGAAAAAAAAATTAAATTTTTGGTTAAGTTTTAAAATATATATAACAAATTCAGTTATTTTTCAAAATTTAATACTTTATGTTTGATTTGAAAAAGGATTTATGTATTGATTGAAAATGATTTATAATATTTTACTCCTGATAAAGATCATTTTATAAAATTACACCTAATCACGAAATTTTATATTTCCTTGCATTTAAATAATGTCGTTTTAACAAAAAGATCATCTACATTGTATGACCTGGAGTTTACAAACTAAAATTGTTTTATTTTTATGGTAGATGTAAAATCTTTAAGTATCTTTAATTGTATTTGTTTGAAAGCCTCAAATCTGGATTAAATTCATTGTTACGTTGAATTACTTACTATTTTTTATACTCCATATTTCATCTCAGCAATGCAATCCTAAATAAAGCAAATTCTATATCATTTCTCTTTTCTAAAATTTATTATTATTAACTTTGATTACAAATTATTCTACTTTTAAATATTCTACTTTAAATTATTTCAGATGATTTTCCAACATTTTCTATAAACTAAAAAAAGTTTTTTATCTTTCTAAATTCTAAGTTGATCATACTTCTTACTTAGAAAAGAAATAGTTGATACATTATTGAGGATGTTCGCTAGTCCTTATGTGTATCAACTTTTGTAATTTAATACTTGGTCGTGACCCACTGGTGGGTCACCAGTCAGTTTTTGGTGGGTCACGACAAGATTTTGGAAATGTAGAATCTCTTATATATATAATTTTCACGAAAAATTGTTTACTTTTGAAATTTATAAAATTTGTATATACGTTGTAAAAAAATAATAGGAATAAGAAAAAATACAATATTTAGTGTCAAACGCAAAAGACCAATTAAAGTAAATGATCTATGTGTGTCACACTTTAATGCGTTGATAATGCTTAATTGATCAGTTATTGAAATAACATTTTTAACCAGTGTTTTTAAACGTAGGCTCCCTACTGGGGAAAAACTTTCTTGGGAATGAACTTTCTTTTTAGTTTTACATGTACATGATTATCTAATTATGTTTACATCCAACCTAATTAAGTATGCAAAGTCAAATAAATGTTACGGGCAAAGTGATCAATTTCATTGATAAATACCATTGAATTTTATCGCATTGCCCTCCTCCACTTCGGGCATTATTAACAATGCTCGATTTATCACATTGCCCATAAAACTACAATGTTCTTTTAAAGAAATGTTTAGCCACATTAAGTTTTCTCTTTAGCCCTCCCTAGAACTAGTTCTTTACATGCACCTTTTCAGTGATATTATCTAGTTCTTTAGTGTCATGTCATGACAGATATTCCATGCTGCGAATGTTTGCTAGACCTGTTACCATTAAGTAATGTATTTATTTTTTCTAAAATAGTTATGACAGGAAAAAATCCATTTGTCCTATTAGCCCTAACTTTCCCTTGCATAGAAATTAATCTTAACAATTTAATTTATATTTTTACTGCTTATTTCAACATAAAATAGAATATTACTAGCTTAAATGAAAACTATATATATGAAAGTTATATATTTCTTCACAAATTATGCTAATTCTAATGTTTAACAAAAAAACTTAATAGTGTTATCAAACTTTTTTCACAGTAAGATCTAAATTAATTGTTTCAGGATATTTTGACTTCAAAAACGTTAAACTAAACCGTATTTATAGTTTTTGGTAATAAATAGGGCACGAATTTATTGAGAATTTGTGTAGATGTATTAAAAATAAAAATTAGCAAAAATTTAAAATAACAAAATTTATTTAAAGCTTAACCAAACATCCAGCCAACCAATAATTTACAACTATTCCGATTCACAGAAATAGCTAAAAATGGCATCAGCATACAGTTCGCTTAATGGATCAAACCCTTGCCCAATCCCAGACCGAGACCGTTGATTCCATATCCGAGTCCATTGATTCCAAGACCGTTGATTCCATAACCGAGTCCATTGATTCCAAGACCGTTGATTCCATAACCGAGTCCATTGATTCCAATACCGTTGATTCCATATCCGTTGAGGGCGAGTCCGTTGATTCCGATGCCGTGTCCGAGAACAGGGGCGGCGGCGACGACGGGGGCGACTGGGGCTTGAGGGGCGGCGTAGGGGCTGACAATGGCGGCGGCGGCAGGGGCGCTGGCGGCGGTTCCGGGCTCGTTGGTCTTGACGACGGCCCTGAATCCGGCTCCGTCAGCAACGTAGTCCACTCGTCGGGCCCTTCCGTCGATGTCGGTCAGGGAGTAGGATCCCCTCCTGTTTCCGTGGGCATCTCCGATTTCAGATCGGGAGTTGGTGGCTCCAAGTCCGTCCTGAATGGTGTAGGCCATGGCGTTGTTTCCCAAAGCCTGGAAGTAATAATTTAGCATGAGTAAAGTGTGAATGGCATGTGATAACTTATGGTTCTGTTGATATACAGAAATTACTTCAACTTTATGTCTACAATAACGGAATACATTTATCTGTCTGTAATTCAATTATTTAAGGTACACGTTATGATATTTTTTAACTAATACAAGGAAAACATGATCATAGATTAAAACAGCACTTAACATAGCAAACAAGCTTTCACTTACGTCCATGGTCTGGGTCCTGGAGCTGACTCCGGTGCTCCAGATTCCGGCATGTCCAAGGGGGAGGACGGAAGCGTTGGCAGCTGCCACAGCAGCGAGAAGAAGGGCAATCTGGGAAAAGTAGGACAAAATATATTTACAGACAATAATAGTAAGTATACTGTAAATTAGTAACCGGTGTAATCACGGTTCTTCAAGTACCAATACGAAAGTAAAATTTGAATAGATATCAAACTTGATTTTTTTAATTCAAAGGAAATTAGTTCCAATGGAATGGGCAAAAGTTACCCCAACGTAATAAAAATTCATTAATTGTCAAACCCCCAAGTGAAACAAAATAATGACTTTGAGAATAGTTAGAAGACTTTACAATTGATTGCAAAATATCTCCTAGCAGTTTAAATCATGTTCTTTATCGCCTTTCAAAAGAAATGTTCTAAGGTTAACAAAAATCGATATTTTGATTATTTGATACTCTCTAAGTTGGAAACCCCCTAGCAATCGCATTTTATAAATTTCAAGACACCACTTTAAGCTTGTCATGACAACAATTCTGCCTCCTAGCATTGGATAAGTGATAATCACATTCTTTTTTATAGATACATCACGTAGAATATCTTTCCAATGGCTGGTCCTAAGTTTCCCTCAAGTGTCAAAGTTACTCCCTTTTAGGGTAATTAAATTTAATTTGAAATACCACATATTACTTCATACCACTACTTTATAGCTCTACTATTTTTAGAACGCATTATTTCCAACATATTTAGAATACTGCAGAAAGCAAAAATAAAGTTATTAAACTACTGTAAGTTTGAACATAATAATTCGTGGCTTTGTTTACAGGCTTAAAGGTTATAAAAAATGGTATTTGGAACTATCTTTCACTAAATAAGATACCACTGCGAATTCTAATCAAAACAAAACAGATAAGACCGTAGAAATCTCATTGGAAACTACATGCTTAAAAGCATTAAATTGAAAGCTTTCCAAAGCATAATAATATTTGGATAACTTTAATATAACTATCAGATTTTAATTGCATTGAATTAAATGAGATTTATTTCAGAATAAGTAATAATTTAAAACTGTAACGAGTTGTATTTTTAACTGTAAAGGACAGTTCTTACCTTAGCGATCATGTTGAATGCTTCAGTGAGTCTGATGATTTTAGGTGATTTAAAGCCTCCTTATATACCAATATCATTTTCCTGAAATACCGTAAAATGTAATTTTTATAGAATTCTAAAATACTTATCAAGAACTTTCTGATGTTAGTGGAACCGGTACACACCCTTTCTAAGCTTTTTAATGGCATTGATGTATTTACTCTAGTTAATTACCTCGACAAGTTTTATCCTTGATTTTTTCTTATTTACATTTATTAAGATCAAGCTTGGTTCATTAACATATTATCTGTGCAACTTGAGATTCTTAATGTTAGTCAATAATGTATTTCAAGTTCAAAGAAATGTTTTATTTGGTTGGGGTTAGTTATTTTTAGTTATAATCTGAACCTATTAGTTTTTCTATTGCTCTTATTTCTTTAGTGCTTTGATGTATTGCTAAACTTAAGGAAAAAATCAAATGCTATTTATTTTATTGGAAATAAGTGGGCTTAAATTTGGAGGTCATTTCATGCCAAAAAACATCAAAACATATCTCTCAAAAACATCAAAACATTTCTCTCGGAGTTATATTTTGTACACTTTAGAAGGATAGGGTCAAAGTCTTCATTTTAAAAAAGGTTCATGAATTTGCAAGATTTTTCAATTTTTTGATTAAATTTTGCCATTGTTCAATTAAAACAGCAAAAAATACACAATAAAACCAAAAAAATTGAAACTTTTTCTTTTTTGAGGTCTAAAAAAGTGCTATTTTCACATGCTATTATCTCCGCCAATATTCAAGTTATTTTCATGAAACCTTTGTCTTGTCTGTGAGTTCTTCATAACGTTGGCAACAATACTATCTTAGAGGTTTTTGCTCTATCTCCTACAGTTTTAAAATTAATTTTTTAAACTTTTTCATTTTGCCGCTAGGGGAGCTGTAAGTCATCTCAATGGATTTTCCAGGGTCACTTACCTAGGGGTAGACCTTACTTCCGTGACCCTAGGGCACGTTGGTTCCAAATAAATGCCGGGAAAAGGTCTTTTGAAACACCCTGTATAAATTCTTAACTTTATAAAAGGCCCCAAAAGCTTTTTTATATTTTTAAAAGTGGTTATTGCATTAAAAATTCTTTTGAACTCTCATGTGTAACTCCCAATTTTAAAAATAAATCCAAATGTCTATGTGGGTATAATTACCTTTTTCATCTCTTCAACTTATTATTAAATGCTTTCATAATTACAAGAAATTATTTAGTTTTACTAAGCTTCGTTTCGAATTCAACTCATTATACGGTTAAAATACTCCTTAAATAGGTAATCCTGATTCTTATTTCAAGCCTTAATTCCAATTCCAAAACACATTATGAGAAATGCGAAAGATTTGTCGAAGTTCGTTTTCCTGTATACTGTCAACTATAAAGGAGAAACACGTTTTACAGTATATTACTGAATGTGTGTAAGGCGCGTCTTCAATGTTTCGTGCCAAGATTTTCATGGAAATGGATGTAAAATTCTTAGTACATTGGTTTTTATACTCTATTCATTTAGAATTGGCGCTTGAGAAATAGTGCTTTCCCCCACGCTAGAAGCGTAACCATAGTTACGCTCCTGGAGCAGCCAATAGTAAGCCTTCTTCGTCACTTTGACGTGGATAGTTGCTATGGTTACCGATCGGTGGTGGGGGAAGGAAATATTTTCAAGCGCCAGTTCAAAATGAACAGACTATAATAGGTTGCCAGAGATAGTTTAGGAAGTGGTCCATTAAAAAGGCCTGGTAGCCCCCCCCAATAAAAAACGAGCTAAGATGGAATTATTTGATTTTCAGATGATAACTTCCTTTCTTAAAAAAGTGTACGGCCACAGATTGCCAAAACAAAGTTGAAATCTATTGCTTTTTAAGAATCAACAGTAACACCTTTTTGATAGTGTAATTTATGAACCTGAATGTTTGTCTGTCCCTGAATTTTTTAACATCACTTTTACAACACTATCTTTTTCTCACACAACATAATCACAGTACAATCGAAACGTTTTTGGTTAGAAGTTTTATCATTGCAATAACTTAGACATTGTTAAATATTTCACGAACTCTCAATGGGAAAATTTTGGTTTACGCTTTGGAACTATGCTTCTGAAATCAGGACTGCTCCTACTTATTCAGTACTACCTTCGTAAGTTTTAATTTTTGAAAATGTGTACAGAACGACTTTAAGGATGGAATTTTTTTGCGACAAAATGTGTGTATAACTGCGAAAATTTCATATTCCAAAGCAAATCAATCCACAGGCTTTCTACACAACAGTAGGTATAAAATGTGCATTCCCTTACATATTGTATAACCTTCATAAGGAACCCACATATTAACATATCCCCAATATTACCTTTTTTGGGTAAAAATATTTTTTAAGTCCCACTTAACCCACACATCAACGGTAACGAGCAAGGCGGATGCAAGGACCTTTTTCTTTGTTATTACTTTCCCAATATTAATCGGCGAGATCAACCTTGAGACCCTACCGGTTAGAAATGAAATTGACGTCCACTTATGGGGAGCTCGGACTCGGCGTGATCACCACGTGCAAACATAACGGTGATTTTTCAATGACAGCCATCTTGAATGGGTGGGGTAGGTTAACACTCTTGGTTGCTGTGAAGAAAAATTTGTGCATTTGCTTAACCTGATTTTGTTGTTGTTATTTTTTGTGCCTTATGCCGATTGAAAACAACATTGTTGACATCTGTGCGGATGTGGGTATAAATACCCGGTGCATTTGTCGGGTTAGGTATCAGCTTCTCTAGTCTGAATCATTTACCAGCACCAAAATGTTCTCTAAGGTAAATATCTTATTTATTTTTAGAGTTGAATAAATTTGATAGTTAAGGATTCATTAATGAAATTACGACAAAAACATTTAAATGAATGTTTCAAGAATTAATTCTGATAAGACATTTAATAGACTGGGCAATAAAATGTTAGTGATAGACGAAAATCACTAAAACTTTCCTTATTTTAGCAGCTTAAGATATTTCTTAGCTTAATATAGGCAGTTTCGTCAGTATTTTGCTTAATGTAGACTCTTCAAAAGTCTATTGTTGGTTAAGAGTTTTTCTCCGAACAAAAGCTTAAGATCTTAGTTGTTCGGATTATTAATTAAAGTGCCTATAAAACTTAATATTTGTATGCATTTCCATGTAGGAAATTTTCTTTAAAATATTTTTTGAATAAAATGTGAGACGAACATAAGTTTAATTCAAAATCCTTATTTTGTATAGAATTTTACTGTATATTAAAATTATGAAGAACGATTTCGGTTTCATATTGGCATTTCGGTTTCGTGTTCATATTGTTATAATACACTCGTCAATGCGTTTTGATAAATCAATTTCCATTGAAATTCAATGTTTAATAGGGCGTATCACGAAAAACTTTTTTTCGAAATTAAAAAAAGCATACTGAAAAAAAGTTGCCTTAGGGGTCACATATTCACCATGAAAAATTTCAGTCCGATCAAAAAATGTTTAGGTCCCCCGGAATTGGGTCAAAGTTTTGGAAATTGCCTCATTTTTCTATAAATTGACCGAAACCTCCAAGGTAAAATTTTTATATAAAGTTCATAATTTTTCTAGGATAATCTACACCATACCTTATAGTTTGCAGTTGGTTTCATATTTTTACTACTCTTCATTTAGGAGAAATAATTTTTTAACAATACGCGATATTCGTGTGAAGTTGTTTTTCCTGCATTACTAAAATTACCATAAATAAAGTTCTCTCTATCCTAGAAAGTTGTAATTTGTGTCATTTTGATAAGTATTTTATTTTCTAACGTATTTTATGCCCTGTACAAATGATTTTGATTTTGTTTTACCCTAAACACCCTGCATAATTATAAAAATAGTAATAATAATAAATTTGTCGTTTTTACTAATATAACTCCTATCATATAAATTTATTAAAAGAAATTCATCCATAAAAATGCTCAAGATCCTCAGATAACAGTACATAATAATTTAACTTTCATATGTTTACTAATAATTCTAGCTATTCTAATTAAATGGAAAGTATTTGATTTATCCTTTTTAACACTAATTTTTTGGTACAGAGAAAAAATTCTTACTACAAAGGACAAGTAAAACTAACAAAAAAGGACAATATTAGAAATTACAGATAAAATAACATTTATTTTACAAAATTACCATGTATTGCTATATTAAGTACATATTAAGGGATACATACACTAACTCATATTACATACATACATTTTTATTACTTTGTTTATAAAGATGTACCTAAAAAATCCCATTTGTTTCGAACTTGGGAAGGAATTTCTCGTCCAATATAACCTGGATTTGATTAATACATCGCGCTTTTTGAACCCACAAATACGAAGGCAAGCTTCAGTATGACTTCCTTCACAATTCTTTTAGCTGCTTGAGTTTGAGAAGGAATTTTAAACTCTTTTTCTATCACTCAATCCAGTTTCAACAATTAGCTCGATTTCTTCTTTCAACTTAAGTTATTTAGAAGGGGTGGTTCAGTTACAGTCGTAAACTCCCAGTTTTTGATGCCTACGATATCATCCGCCTTGAAATTTACTTGAGGGGGTATGAAAACCCTTTATCCTAGGGATTTAGAATAAATTACTTAGAATATGACCTAATCGATGTGTTTAAATCTACCTTACAAAGGAATACTTTTATAGTGTACCCAGATCATCTTCTTTTAGAAATGTTATTTGACCCTTAAAAAAACATTAGTTCTATGTATGGAAAATACAAAATACAGGAAGTCGAGAAAGAGACTCCCTTGGGAAAAGGGTTTTCAAACCACCTCAAAAAATTTCGAGGTGAATGATATTGTTGACATCATAAACTGGGAGTCTATGACTGTAACTGAACAACCACTTCTAAATAACTTAAGTAAAAAGAAGAAATCGAGCTAGTTGAAATTCGATTGAGTGATAGAAAGGAGTTTAAAATTCCTTCGCACACCCAAGCAGCTAAAAGAATTGTGAAGGAAGTCAAACTGAAGCTTCCCTTCGTATTTGTGGGTTCAAAAATCGCGATGTATTAATCAACTCCAGGTTAAATTGGACAAGAAATTCCTTCTCAAGTTTGAAATAAATGGGATTTCTCAAGTGCTTCTTCATAAACAAAGTAATAAAATGTAAGCATGTAATATGAGTAGGTGTATGTATCCCTCAATACTCAATAAAGCAATACTTGGTAATTATGTAAAACTATGTAAATTTTTACTCTCTGTACCAAAAAATTAGTTTTAAAAAAGGATAAATCATATTATTTCCATTTAATTAGAATAGCTAGGATTATTAGTAAACATATGAAAGTTAAATTATTTTGTACTGTTATCTGAGGATATGGAGCATTTTTATGGATAAATTTCTTTTAATAAATTCATATCATGCGAGTTTAAAAAATATTAGTGTAAACGACAAAATTAGTATTATTTTTATAATTATGCAGGGTGTTTCGGGTAAAACAAAACCAAAATAATTTGTACAGGGCCTAAAATATGTTAGAAAATAAAATGCTAATCAAAATGACACAAACTACAACTTTCTAGGGTAAATAGAACTTTATTTATGGTAATTTTAGTAATGCAGGAAAAACAACTTCACACGAATATCGCGTATTGTTAAAAAATTATTTCTCCTAAACGAAGAGTAGTAAAAATATGAAACCAACTGCAAACTATAAGGTATGGTAGTATATTATCCTAGAAAAATTATGAACTTAATATAAAAATTTTACCTTGGAGATTTCGGTCAATTTATAGAAAAATGAGGCAATTTCCAAAACTTTGACCCAATTCCGGGGGACCTAAACATTTTTTGAAAGGGCTGAAATTTTTCATGGTGAATATGTGACCCCTGAGGCAACTTTTTTTCAGTATGCCTTTTTAAATTTCAAAAAAAAGTTTTTCATGATACACCCTAATGTTTAATGAAGACCTCATTACTTTCTTCTCAAACTCTCATAGTCATTCTGATGGGTAATCCAAATGTGTTCTCCCAACTAGATCGTCTTTTTCTGCGCTGCCCTCGCAGCTGCCCAGGCCTCCCTCGTCGGACCCTTGGGACTTGGCGCCGCTGTCGGAGCCACCCAGAGCGCCGTCATCAACCACGCAGCCCCCGTCGGAATCCGAGCAGCCGTCGGCCCCCTCGGTCTCGCCGCCCCTGCCATTGCCGGTCTTGGATACGGACGCGGACTGATCGGAGGCCCTGCAGTCGCTGGTCTTGGATACGGTCGTGGACTGATCGGAGCCCCTGCCGTGGCTGTTGGTGCCACCCAGAGCGCCGTCATCAACCACGCCGCCCCTGTTGGAATCCGAGCTGCTGCTCCCCTTGCCTACGCCGCTAACGGAATCGTCGGTAACGGACTCATCGGAAACGGTCTCATTGCCAACGGAATCTACGGTAACGGACTCATCGGAAACGGTCTCATTGCCAACGGAATCTACGGTAACGGACTCGTCGGAAACGGTCTTATCGCCAACGGAATCGTCGGAAACGGTCTCTTGGGCAAGGGACTCGTCGCTGGATCCCCCCTTGCCATCGGAGGTGGTCTTCTTGGAGCCCCCATCGCCGGTCTTGGTCTTGGAAAAGCTATCCTGTAAATGTTAATTTATTATTGATGTTCAAATAAATAATTGTCATTTTTCAAATTCTGTTCTCTACTTAATTATTTGTAATTAATTTTATCTTAGGATTCTTGTTATTTTAAATTTAAGTATAGTGGTTGTTCTTGTGCCGCATAAAACCCCAAATAACCTACAGCCATAGTGTTTCAAGTCTGCCTGTTTAGAGTTTAGAGCAGTGGTTCCCAAATCAAATATGTCTGCGGACCAGTTCACTTAAATTTGAACCTCTGCGGACCATCTCTATCCCTAACTGTATCTTCAAAATTTTAACTTTTTTTTAGTGCATTCATTCCTCATAGAGGGTCTTAATTTTTAACTTTTTCTGAAGTAAGGGAAACCGAGTCATACAATATTTCTAAATGGAACTTGGAAAACCAAATAATATATTAAACTTAAAAGAAAAAAAATAACATTACATTAATTTTATAACTAATTATTTAAAAATATACCTTTTATAAGAGACATTTAACCATTTTTATCAAGTTCTCACGAAATTCAATAAATAAAATAGAGAATCCATTATTAATTACGACTGTTTATTTAATTTCGTAAATCTAAATTAAGAAATTTAATAAGGAAAATTCTTTTTTCAGCAATATACTTTACAAATAAAAACTTCAATTTATCTCATAAGAGAGAGAGGCTTATAATCATGTAACTTTCTTCATCTTTTATGTATTTATAGAAGTTAATAATACTTTACAAATGACAAAATGTGTTCTGATGAGTGGAAATGGTGTTTGTTTTGATCAATTCCAATGTCCTCTCATGGATCAATTAACCCTGGAAGGGTTCACACCTACACACAACTTACACGTTTAAAAACAGCAGTATAAAATAGTTTTTTTTTCTTTTTCATAAACAACAAAAAGGTAATATTATATTATTAGTAGATTTAAATTTGAAAGAAAGTACTTAGCTTGAAATTAAACTGCAGGACAAATGAGATAACCAGGAATGGTGTTGATCAGAAAAAGAAAACTGGACATGCACCCCGAAAGAAACCGCGTTGAAAGTCAATGATATTATTTCAAAGGAGCGATTAAAATAAAAAATAACTTATGTCTTCAAAAACTTTCGCATTTTCGGCAATAAATTTTTCTTATACCTTCGAACAAACCTATTTCTTTTGTGTCTCAGAAATTTCCTCTTTTCATATCCCGATTTCTTGAAGACCCTCTGTCTGACCATAGCATTCCAGTTTGAAGTATATCTTTCAACACTTCCAGGCTTCGCTTCGTATCAAACCAAGTATAAGTCCGATCATTCGATTCTTTATTTGCCCCACCCCGAATCCTCTCAGTTTTAAATAATCTGATGCAATACTTTTCCCACATCATCAAATTTCGTTTCTACTCTGTAAAAAACTACTGTTGAATAAAATTGTGGAAAATAAGAGAAACGAACAAATAATTCATAGGAGGGAAAGAGAACTTATAATTTTTTATTTATGAGAATTTATATAAGACGCATGATTTTTTACTTATGTTTTTGCATCTGTGGTGATTTTACTATTTCCTGGAATGTGTGATTAGGAAAACTATTTTTTTATTTCCACACATTTTTTTTGGATAAGCTTAAAAATCTTCTCACTGACCACCTCTGAAGGCCTCACGGACCACCTGTTGGGAACAACTGGTTTAGAGGAATGATGAATATTATCAGATTTACGAGTTCTAAAATCTTGGTAAATCAAACATCTAAAATTTTACTTTCGAGATACTAAATTATATACTTCCTAAAATTTTGAAATTGAGAGTAAATAAAAGAAAAAACTTTTATTAAATATAATTGATATGTAAAATCATTTTAGATTCAGTAAACCGGGTGAGTAAATATACTTATGGTTTTAATGAACAAACCTTACTGAATAATGAAAATAATTATTAGGGGAAAATGGGGTAGTAATAAACAAGAGTAATAAGAACATTTTTATTTGCTGCTTTTTGTGTGGGCCTAAAAATCTAAAAAAACTCAAGCTGCAAGTTTTACCACAACCCTATATCCTTAAATATATAACACTGGAAAATTATGAAAAAAAATTTGATTAATTTTTTTAAAATTTCATTTTGAAAAACTAAAAAGATTTCTCCCAAAATATAATCTTGATTTTTTTTCCTATAACCTAATTTTTTCCTCTTCATAAACATAGCGCTGCAACTTTCCTTCAGATTCGAATGGTTCGAAGTAATGAAAAACATAATTGAATTTAGCTTTTTAACTTGATAAATAAAATAAAATATTTAAGTTATAAAAAGAAAAGTACCATAAATAAATTTTGTTGTGATAAAATGCTAGTTTCTTACTACCCCCATAGTTTTGTCTTGAGGGGTTATTAGAAATAGGGCATTTTTAAGAATGATCCACAACCCTAAATTGAAGAACAAAATGTTCCAAGATAATTTAATTGCAAAACAAGATAAATTGGAAGATCATGACTTTCGGTGAATGATTTTACAGTAGGCATAAACTTCAAACTGATTTTTCACTGAATAAAACGATAAAATTTTTATAAGATATAAAGTAAGTCTTAAAGATATTAAGTGATTTTTTCCCAATTTTTAACCGGAAAATTAAGTAAAAACAATATAGAAATACAGTGAGGGAGGAATAGTTTCGAGGGTTTCTTCATAAAAAGATAAGGTCTTCGTGATATTCTACGAAACGTTTTGAACATAACTGGGGTTAAATACACTTTAGATATTATTGTTATTACTTTTATTTAATTTTTAATTGTTCAATTAGTAAAATAACGGGCCTGTTTCTTACTTGCTAATATCGCCCATTTTTATGAGTGTCCCTTACTTCAAGTAATGTTTGTAACACAGTATTTAATGTTTAAATAATTACATAATCTTAATCAACTTACTACTTTTTTGTTTCCTGTTATTCATTATCTATTCAGAAATTAAGCCATTAAATGAAAAAAAACGAGATAAACTTTTGAAATAAAACCTATGTAATAATTTGATAATTTATAAATAGCAATGGTTTTACTGTTATCTTCATTATTTAAAACCTTATAAGTAGCTGTTCAAATATTTACTTACTCATCAAAGGAAAGAAAGGGGGACACTGTGTTCTTACAAATAAACAAAAATCCTTTAATTTAAAAAATGTCTTGTAACTTATAATTTAAAAAGGAAATTAATTAGCAATTATATAATTAAAGATACATTCATTTTCATATTGCTACTTAAGGTTTGTAGCAATATGAAAATGTGATATTGTTAAGATACTTACCTAATTATAAGAAGTTTGTATGTTTCTTAACTTTGTGGTCAAGGGGAAGGATTCAAAATATACCATTCAATGAGATTTTTAAGCCATAAAAGAGCGAAATTGTAATTTCCTCTGTCCTACGATCTATTGTAAGTGTTATACCCAAATTTTCGATTTAGTTGCCCTTTTACAAATGTCAACTCTTGCGATTTCCCCAGAAGATTTCTGTTTTATTAAGAAAATAAACATATCGCTTGTCTTTTTAACCATTTCTGTCGATTACAGTCCGTTTCAGGTGTCTTTCATTATTTTTAACCCAGTCACTTATAGGAAAATTCATTTCTTAGTGCTAAATCTAAGGAGTTGTCTGCTACGTGTACAACTACATGAGAGAGTGTGCAAGTAAATAAACTGAATTAATAATTTAAATTGATGAAAACTTCCACGACCTGAAGAATAATTTATTTCATTTTCCGGGATAGATGGCCGTGTTTGATGAATGGAATTTCCAAACGTTTCGCTCCCTGCTTCGGAGAGCATCCTCAGTGGCAAAAAATCAACTGATAAAAATTTAAAATTGGTATTTGTTTTTATTTTCAATTTTTATCAGTTGATTTTTTGCCACTGTGGATGCTCTCCGAAGCAGAAAGCGAAACGTTTGGAAATTCCATTCATCAAACACGGCCACCTATCCCGGAAAATGAATATAAAAAAATGAATTAATAATTGTTTTACAATTGAAGGGTTTGGTGGATGAAGGGGTTATGTTATAAGGCCTGTCCCGAAAGTAACGAGACTGAATTCCAGTCAGAATTAGGGGCCATTCATTTATTACGTAAGGGTCCCGAGGGGGAGGGGGGGTTTGAAAAATCTTACGTACCCTTACATGGAGGGAGGGGGGTCAAAAATTGCCAAAATCATCCTTACGTAATTAATGAATGGCCCCTTAGGGAATTCAGTCTCGTTACTTTCGGGACAGGCCTTGTAACATATAGCCCCTTCATCCACCAAGCCCTTCAATTCTTTACAACCAAAGCCAGTAAAGAACTAAAATTTTTATGGTATTATCTTTGTGATGCTATAACTACCTTTGTGAGAGAGATCTTAAATTCTTCTTTTATTAAGTTCTTAAAATTAACACTAAAAGTTGAATTTATCAAGAACTTATACAGGGTGTTTCAAAAGTCCGTTTAGCTGTTTTATTTGGAACCAACGTGTCCTAGGGTCACGGAAGTAAAATATACCCCTAGGTAGTGACCCTGGAGAATCCATAGAGATTACTTACAGCACCCCAAAGCGGCAAAATAAAAAAGTTAAAAAATTTAATTTAAAAACTAAAGGAGGTAGAGCAAAAACCTCAATAAAAGTATTGTTTCCAACGTTATGAAGAACTCAAAGAAAATAATTTCATAAAAATACCTTGATTATTCACGGAGATATAAGCATGGGAAAATAGTACTTTTTCGGAACTCAAAAAAGAATAAGTTCGAAAAATGTGCAATACTTTTTATTTTTTGATTAAATTTGACTTTATTCAACTAAAAACTACAAAACTACACAATAACACTGAAAAATTTGTACCGTGGTGGGAAAACTGTTGAAAATTTTCTTTTTTAATGCCTGGAAAAGTGCTATTTTCACATGCTAAAATCTCCGCGAATATTTACGATATTTTTATGAATTTTTTTTCAGTGAGTTCTTCATAACGCTGGCAAAAATAGTCTCACTGTTATTTTCCCTCAATCTCCTATAGTTTTTAAATTATTTTTTTTATTTCACCACTAGGGGCGATGTGTCATCACGATGGATTCTCCAGGCTCACTTACCTAGGGGTACACCTTACTTCCGTGACCCTAAGACAAGTTGATTCAAAATAAAAGCCACGAAACGGATTTTTGAGACACCCTGTAATATTGATTGCATAATCAATACTACAGGGTGGTAACTTTTCCCATTTCCCCCATAGTTCAATCATTAACACATAAGGAATATTTTATTGATTAATCTATCTATCTCACAATTTATGTTATTAAGTGCCCACTTCCAAGTGTCATAAATTCTTAAGTTACTCGTATATGTTCATAATACATCGAACATATCAAAAACGTTCATCTCCCGAAAGAAGATTTAAGTACGTATTTTTTATTTTCCTGTTCTTATCTCTTAAGTTTTCACGTTTCCTTCATTTTTGGGGTATCAAAGTTATACAGTTTTAAGATTCTTCATTCCTCTATTACTTACATAGGAAGTAGATTAACTTTAATTATAATATGACTATTTTTGAAAGTTTAAACTACGATTTGTTTTAACCCGGGAAAGACTGAATTAATTTTTTTTCTCAAATTAAATTTTCCTCTTTACTGTATGCTTATGACATGTCTTGAAGTAGCCTAAAACCCTTTTTTCAAAAAAAATTTTATTATTTTAGTCAGAATAGGGTGGTACCATATGGTACCGCTAGGCTCTTACACTACCATTTTGTGCACCATACATATTCTTATAAGTTTGAGATTTCAAAGTCAAAATAATAAATTTATCACACTTTTATCACTTTATACCATTTTTAACTAAAACAACAAGAAAAATTTCAATTTAGGCAATGATGATTGACAAATTAATTATTAAATAGTTGATATTACTCTCATTATACCAATTAGTAGTTATATTTTGCTCTTAAAATCCTATTATCAAATTTATTTCTAGAACTAAATTTTGTACACACTAGTCCAAAGGTGATAAACAAACTTTCTATACTACGAGGTAAGCTGATTTGATACGGAATTGATAGTTTTTCCAATTTTCCCCTCATAATGAGTGTTAAAATTAGGAATTTTGTTAAAAACCATAAGTTTTAGGCTTTAAAAATTTCATAAACCATATTTTGTATTTTGCGTCCATAGTTTAGTTGAAGACTATGAACATAATATTGATGATTTGCATGAAATACTACCATTGTATAGATGGATATTCCAATCAATCACTTATAATATGAAATTTTTCTTATTAAATTTAGAATTATTGACCTTAAAAATTAAAATTATGGGAAATACTCTATAAATTCAATAAGTTTTTAGCATAAAAAATTATTATATAGGTTTTACCTTAAAAATTAATTATTTTCACAGCATATAAAACGTTTAAAATAAAAAATACACTACTTTAAAATATTAGAACTATTTGGTAGCGTAAAAGCCTAGCGGTACCATATGGTACCGCAAGATTTCTATACCAAAATTTTCTACCTTAAAATTATTCAATCTTTTCCAAATTTGGGCTATTATTGCATAATACAATTATAAATAATAATTCACGATTATTTAATCCATTCACTAATTTTAGGTATGAATAAATTGCACTTACATTTTCAGACGAGCCTTTTTTCGCCTGTCTTAAAAAACACGTTTTTCATTAAGCCATTAAGCAAGAATTTATTTAAATAATTTGTTATTAAATTGCTGTTTACTAAAGTTTGGTCCATGTAGTAGTGACATCTACCGTCAGAATGAAAAAATAAAAGTATTTTGGTAGAAAAAAGCCGTTTTTTCCTAGTGCTGTTTGCCGGTACCATACGGTCCCGCTAGTCCTTCCCGGGTTAAATTAAAAGAATAAAACCGATAACTATATGAAAGCATAGAATCATATCAATAATTGTGATAATTTCTTTGATAAGTTTAAAATATTTTCACAAAAATTGAAACGAACAGTTTCTCAAAGCAAAATACTACTTAAAATTTGCGAAAATAAATAAATTTTATTTTTAATTCAGCAATATGAAAAAATGTCTACGGTTCACACACAAATGCATTATTTACAGAATGGCTTTTCCAAGACCGAGACCGGCAACGGGGGCTCCGAGAAGACCGCTTCCGATGGCGAGAGGGGATCCAGCGACGAGTCCCTTGCCCAAGACACCGTTTCCGACGATTCCGTTGGCAATGAGACCGTTTCCGATGAGCCCGTTACCGTAGATTCCGTTGGCAATGAGACCGTTTCCGATGAGTCCGTTTCCGACGATTCCGTTAGCGGCGTAGGCAAGGGGGCCAGCAGCTCGGATTCCGACAGGGGCGGCGTGGTTGATGACGGCGCTCTGGGTGGCACCAACAGCCACGGCAGGGGCTCCGATCAATCCTTGTCCGTATCCGAGACCGGCGATGGCAGGGGCGGCAAGACCGAGGGGGCTGACGGCGGCTCGGATTCCGACGGGGGCGGCGTGGTTGATGACGGCGCTCTGGGTGGCACCAACAGCCACGGCAGGGGCTCCGATCAATCCTTGTCCGTATCCGAGACCGGCGATGGCAGGGGCGGCAAGACCGAGGGGGCTGACGGCGGCTCGGATTCCGACGGGGGCGGCGTGGTTGATGACGGCGCTCTGGGTGGCTCCGACGGCAGGGGTGCCGATCAGCCCTCTTCCGTATCCGAGGGGTCCGACGGCAGCCAAGGGGGCGGCACCATATCCCAAAGGTCCGACGAGGGAGGCCTGGGCAGCTGCGAAGGCAGCGCAGAAGATGATGATCTAAAAAAAAATTTAATGTTAGACTAATTTACTGTTAAGTAAGACTTGTATCCTGGTAGGATACGATATTAACTCAAACGATGTTCTCTTATGATAAATGGTATGTTTTTGTAAAATTGCAAGTTTTTTTAAATGTATAATTTGTTTATACATTTTTTATCTGCATAGTTATCGTATTTTTCCCTGTCAAGAGTTCGTCAAAGCTATCTTTTTTTACAGAGTCGCGTCGAAGAGATTTTGCTATTAGATTTTACTCTGTTTTCACGAGTTCAACTGTTTCTGCAATATACTTTTTTATAGTATCGCTACAATTTAAAGGTACTGTTAAAATTGCTTCGACTTAATATCTCGTCGCTTAAGGCGCAACATGACATAACTGACACTTTGAGTTATACATGTCTTTATGCAAATTTCGCCTGCCACAAACTTCTTTGCGAAAAAACGACTGAAATCGCTACAATCGTCTATTTTGTCATAACTGCAATCGTAAGGCAGATGACATAATTACAGGCCTTATCACTGAATTCGTTAGAGACGCCGGCATATCGAAGCCGGCATCATCTCAAACCCCGGTTAAAATGCTTAAAATAAAGGTTTACAAACTATTATAATATTAATGAAATTCATTTCTTTCGGGCTTGTAGGCCGTGGTCTATAAATAGACCACGGCCTACAAGCCCGAAAGAAATGAATTTCATTAATCAAACCGGCTGTGAAAGTCTTCATGCTTATATTATAATATTATTACTTTTATTAGGAGTGAAACAAATTTTTTTCGTTTGCTGTAAAGTTAGGAAAATGCAGTTATATCATGTTGGGCCTTAAGCGACTATCTCTCCGTATTAACAATTTGATAAAGCTTCAGACATTAGTTTATCAGAAGTTTAAGTCCTCAGCTTAAATTAGACATGAACAATTAACAGAATTCAAAAATTTCACAAAAGGCAACTTACCTTAGAGAACATTTTGAAGGAGGTATCTGTCAGCAAACAGGGAGCTAATAATGAACAGTGTGACACCAGCCATCTTTTATATCATTCTGCAAGAAAGAATAAACAAAAACAGTGAAGGCTATTCAAGTATTGAAGCTTCTCTTGCTTCCGCATCTTATTTTTTATCATTGATAAGGTCAGTACACTACACGCCCTTAATATATGCAAAAACTTGTCCTTGAAAGTCCAGTAAGAAGTTTTTATACCATGATAGACAAGGATCGTGTTAGTAAACAGTGATTGAAAAATAAAATTGTGTACCATATGTAACAGAAGAAACGTTTTTCAACCAAAATAAAAGTAAATATAACATCGACTTCCTCGTTTATTCACGAGGTTATCGGTGGTTTTGAGCGTCTTGTGAACTGGTTTAAACCAGATCCAAACACGTTCAACTTGGTAGAGACATGCATGCAGCTCATTAGTAAAACCTCCCGTTTTTATTCAATATGGTTTTAAATTAATGTAATTCCTAAATTGCGTGTTCTTAGAATTGGTTTCAATCTACAATATTTATAATTCAACATTTCAGTAAGCCACCTTCGATAATTCACAATTATTTTTTATTTTCCAAAATTTAACACTGTTAAAGTTTAGCAAAAACACAAATTTTATGAAGAAACTTTCATTTCACATATTTTTGAAACGGAAATATTTTTACAATAACCCTTAAAAGAACATCTGAAAACCTTATACTTGGAATATATTAACATCTAAAAATATAAAGAATAAAAAATTATGTAGTTCTAGTTTGATACACTTTGCAGATAACTTCAGATTAATTTGTTTTTATAAAATTCCAACAAATTTAAAAAAGTAATTCAGTTTTAAAGCAGTGTCAATGAACACAGCCATCAGTTATAAAATATTGATTATAATCAATTCAGCAAAAAAGGGTGGTGAAAACAAATAATCCAACCACAAAACCAGTTAAAAAAATATTCGAACTTTAGAAAAGAAAATGCACAACTTCCTTACCATCAATGGGAACAAATATGTCCATAAGTGGGCCCTAGCCTGTCCTACACAGTTACAGAGAATCTTTCCAATACAGCAGAAAAGTAAGACATAAAATTGCCAACAACAAGATTGGAGGGGCTCTGGAGACCAAGCAAAATTTTTTCGAGTGACTAAATTATTCATCTGTATAATTTTAAGCAGAAAATTTGAAGACGCCATTACCACAGCCACCCCTGCCAGCTTCAAAATTTGAAAAAGCAAAGCAACGATGGCTGCGGTTTTGGTGACTACTAGACAACTTTCTTAGCAACAAAGACCATTTTCTTCTTACTTGAGCTATAAGTACAAAATAAAAAATTAAACATATCTAAGTTCATACTCTATCTATACTATTTTTTCCCGATTTTTTAAATGAGGTGGCTGAAGGTACAACTGTCCGTAGGTATACAACACTCTCCCCTATAGTTCTAAATTGATACACTTTGCAAATAACTACAGATTAATTTTTTTTTTGGAAAATCACAACAAATTTAAAAAGTTATTCAATTTTAAAGCAGTGCAAATGAACACTGACATCTGTTATAAAATATTGATTTATTTGCTATAATCAATTAAGCAAAAAGGGTGGTGAAAACAAATAATCCAACCACAAAACCAGTTTAAAAAAATATTCGAACTTGAGAAAAGAAAATGCGCAACTTACCATCAATGACAGCACATATGTCCATTAATTGGCACTGGCACAGATAATTACACGCTTTCCGATACAGCAGAAAAGACACCAAATCTCCAGCAACAAGATTGGAGGGGCTCTGAAGACCAAGCAAAATTTTTTTCATGTGAATAAATTATTCATCTGTATAATTATAAGCAGAAAAGTAGAAGACGCCACAACCACAGCCATCCCAGCCTGCTTCAAAATTTGAAAAAGCAAAGCAACGATGGCTGCGGTTATGGTGACTACTAGTACTAGACTACTTTCTCAGCAACAAAGACTATTTTCTACTTACTTGAGCTAAAAGTACAAACCAAAAAATTAACCATATCTAAGTTCACACTCTATGATAGTAAAAATCAGGAGTCTTAAAGGAGTTTTTCAGGCGTAAATTATACTAAAATAATCAGGAAGTAATGTGAATAATTATTAACCTGAAACAATTTCGCATGTTACTAGTATAATGAGTTTAGAATGAAATATGGAGGAAGGATTTTCTAATGGTTAGATTTTCACATTTCAACAGAATTTTATCGATTAAAAAAACTATTATTTCCCCCACATTGATGATAAAACTTTAAGACAGATGTTTTTAGGAGTTAGGGAAAAAATTCTGGGGGAAGGGCCCTTATAAAGTAAAGCAAATTTCAGGAGGCGTACGAACCCTTATAACCACATTAAATCTTGAATGCAATCGGAAGTAGTAAATGGTATGATTCTAAATGGTCAATTTTGAACACAAATCTCAGTGATCATAACTTGTATGAATTAATAGAATACAAACCTTCGACAGCCACCAATCCCTAACTAAGTTCACTAGAGCTGTAGAGAATAAATTTCATATTTTCATACACTACACAGCTGAAAGAAGAGGACACCGCCAACTTTGCCACCGTCGCCTTCTACCAACTAAATAGCAAAGCAATGGTGGTTGATGTTTTCATGTCCACCAATTATTTTCTTGGAATCTAGAGATTATAGAAAACCTCATCTTCAATCCATCTCATAAATCTTTTCGGAGTTGAACTCATTTTTAGGATCTGTTTTTGAGGAAAGCTTTCCGCCTGAAAACGGAACAGAAAATTCTTCTTGATGTTGCAGAAAGTAGAAGACACCATCGCCACAACCCCCAGTCCTAGCTTCAAACTAAAAAAAAGCAAATGCAATGAGGGTTGTAGATCTGGTGACCACCAACCATTGCCTTGATATTCAGAGGGATCTTGAGAGTGGAAAACCTCATCTTGAATGCTCTATTCATCTAAATGAATCTATTCAGGTTGAACTATCTATTCAGTCTATGAATCTGTTATAGAGGAAAGCTTTCCGCCTGAAGATGGAACAGAAAATTTTTCTTGATGTTGCAGTACTCTAAGATGAGCCGCTTCTCCTCTATTTTATTTTTAACTTTTTTTGCTTGGATGATAGATAGACACCATCTATTAGCCACCACAACAATTTTGCCATGCCTCTGAAGGGGAGGGAAATAGTTTCCAAAGACCTTGTTATGGATGGGTTAAGACCTCCTTGACTCATGTTAAACTGGGCCATGACCAACCACAGGACTTTCAGACCCACATATTTAACGAGCACGTACTCCGCATATCATACATGTGATTAGTCCGTCAATAAATTGGCGGAGAATATTTTTTAAAAATATTCGATCGCACTTAAATTTTCCTTTATTTTCAATAGAGGGGGACCATTGGCTCCTACTTCCCGATATCTGATGATTCAACATGCTAGTCATATTTTATAAATCTTAACTAGTTTTCATATTACTTCGATATTTTTAATATTTTTTTCAATTTACTTAAAATGTCAGAGATCAGTAAAAAAACTATTGGAAAATATAAAAGTGGAATTCCAGTTTTTTTGCAAATCGCATCGTCAGATTTTAATTTTTCTAAGCAAATTGGCGGATTTCCGCCAATTGGCGGAAGAATCACATGCATGGCATATACCCGGTGGGTTTTGGTGGTGTAGGGAATCGAACCCGGGACCCTACGTACCCGAGGCCGATGCCTTAACCACTATAGGCTAACCACGGCCTCGCTAAAACTAAAAATAAAAGCAATGCAATGAGGGTTGTAACTCTTGGCGAATACCACAAACATTGCCTTCTTATTCGGTGGAATATATCTTGAGAGTAGCCCACCAGATTAAAGTAAAAAGAAGAGGATATAGTGGCAATAAATTGTAACGTAGTGAAGAAGAAGGCAATTTAAATTCTGCTGCGAAGTGAAGAGAATCTCTCGCTTGTTTATATATGCTTTGTGAGCCTAAGCTGGGGGGGCTGTCCCAAAATCGAAGCGGCAGAATAAACGTTAGTTTAGTTTTACTTGGTTGGCTGTGCGTATTTTTTTTGGGGTAGACTTCTTTACAAAATATTGTAGGGGAGACTCGGATAAAACCGGGACCCAAACTTTATTTGTTGAATATTCACTTTATGTGTGATCAAAACAGTCAATACTGGTGCTAAAACGTTAAACTGGACCCTTATGCAGAAGAAAAATAGCAAATACATTATAACCAATAGCAATATAGATCATAAAAGCAAACTTTTCAGATGCGTAAAAGGTCCCGGTTTTATCCGATCTATTCGGACAAAACCGGGAACGATGGAGAAGAATCAAAATCAGATAGTAACTTCGAAAAAACATTATTTATTAAAAGAAAAATAGCTGGGAATGGCATTCTAAACTTTGAATCGATATAAAATTTTCATAAAATAATATTAATTTAAAATAAATCCTTACAGACTTTGCTTTTAGCCAAAAGGAATTTAATGGAACTTTTTTAAGAATAAAAATCGCAGATGAAATTTTGTTCTTTTTTTATCCACATTGCTAGAGGCTTCATGTGCCCACCCCTTGCATTGTCGGCACTGGATCCACATTTCTTTAGATTTGGATTGTCCGTAAAAGCCTTTGCATCCCGGTTTTGTCCGAACATGCCATTTTGAAGAAATTTTATTCTAGCGTTGATCAAACAACTCCAAGGTAAGAATAAAAACCATAAAATAACAAGTAAATAATGAGGTATCTATACGCTACACTCACCTAAACTGAATCTGTAGGTATTTAGGATCGGTAGACAAATGTGTCAGACGCTTTCGTTTTAAGATTGTGTTGTGAAATTTTAAATTTCTTCCCTCGGCGAGACGGGTTTGTAAATATACTTTCTTTCCACTTGACGATGTCTGGGCACCTGCCTGGGAAGTAGTTCTAGCTGATTCCGCCAAATATCACCAGTAATCAAAGAATAAAGCTCAATTCCCCGTTTTGTCCACCTACCCGGTTTTGTCCGAGTCTCCCCTACTCACCTCAGAAATCGATTGAATTGAACACATCCAAAGATCTAGTCTTGGATGATTGATTTCGGCTGAAGACGTAAGAGGAAAGGTTTCTTATTAGTTGAAAGAATGTTCAATAATTGTAGACTCCAGATCCACCACCATCCACCCCAACCAGTCATTTACAAAAAAGGTTAGGGGAAGGTAGTGGCGGAATCGGAATCTACATCTCAGATGTTCTTCCACGTAAGAGTTTTCAATTTCTCCTCTTGTATGACGGAATTTGAATAGCACTACATCAATAACCTTATCTATACTCTGTTCATTTTGAACTGGTTCTTGAAAATATTTCCTTCCCCCACCACCGATCGGTAACCATAGCAACTATCCTCGTCAAAGTGACGAAGAAGACTTACTATTGGCTGTGCGAAGAGCGTAACTATGGTTACGCTTTTAGCGTGGGGGAAAGCACTATTTCTCAAGCGGCAATTCTAAATGACTTCAAATTCTAAATGAGTATAGTACAGGAAAATAGACGCCACAGCTTCCACCCCTACAGCTTACTGTAAAATGAAAAAGCATAGCTGAGGTGGTAAAAGCCTTGGGGACTATCCAGACGTTATCCAAGTGAAATAAAACGCCTCTTTATTGCAGAAAAGTAGAAGACATTAGCTTCAATAGTAGCACAGATTATACCAAATATGTCAAGTTAACGTAACTGCCACTAGAAGTAAACAAAATGTGGTCATATCTGACAAAAATTGGACGAATCTTGAACGTTTTGTGTTGCTTAGATTCACCACCTTGGCCAGCCAGATTTAAGTAAAGACACTAGTTTTTACTCACCACAGAAATCCAATGAGTTGAACACATCTGCCTTGGATGATATATTTTGACTGGAAAAATTGCTTTTTATTAGAGTCGCAAAATGTTCATTTAGTAGACTCCAGATCCACCACCATCCACCCCAACCAGTCTTAACATAACGGTTAGGGGAAGGTAGTGGTGGGATCGGAATCCACCTCTGATGTTCTTCCACGTTCAAGTTTTCCATTTATCCTACTGCGTGATAGCATTTGGCAGAATTTGAATAGCATTACATCCGAAATTTTAGTACCGGAAAATAGGCACCATAGCCTCCACCCCTCCAGCTCGCTTGAAAATAAAAAAGCGTGGTTAAAGTGGTAAAATCCTTGGGAGTGAGAACTATCACGCATTTTCCCAAGGGATATAAATTCCTCTGTTTTGCAGAAAAGTAGAAGACGCCATTACCACCACAATCCCATCTAGCTCTAAAATAAAAAAGCTTGATTGAGGTGGTAGTAGCAATGCGGATTATCCAGTGAATCTTCTTAAGTGATCATATTCTACTATATTAGAGAAAAGTAGAAGAAGCCAGCAGTGTCCAGCACCGCAAACCATCGCTTCTCGTTTAAAACTAAAAAAACTGTTCTTACGTAAAATCCCGTTGGCCGTGCCGCTGAATTCGAAGTCTATTAACTATTGTATATCTGTGACGCTGAATTTATAACGACTACTGAACGGGCGAAGGATATATAATACGTAAGTACAGTTGGGGAAATAAAAAACGACTCAGTTGCGATTTCTGGCGAACCACTTGGGTTAGGAAGACAAATGAGGTGTCATTTTTCATTGCTTAAAGTATTCTTTAATCAAAAAATTTTCGAGTCCTTAGGGGGTCGTCTTCATATTAAACGAAACACTAACTTTTTTTTTCAATGGGGACCCCCAATTATTATGATATTTTCTGAAAGGCCATCCTTAAAAACCCTTAAATACCCAGTTTCATCCAGATTGATTCACATTTAAAATTTTTTTGAAAAAATAAAAAAAATTAATTTTTAAAATCGTGAAATATTTTGACGGTAATCGATTCAGGTAGTAATTTTATGTATAAAGCCAAAATTTCAATGGATTTCACTGAATAGTTTTTGATAAAAACGAACTTTAATTTTAAGGGGCGGTATACCGTTGCCGAATGCATACCGCGAATATTCTTTCTTGTTCGTTTTTATCAAAAACTATTCGGTGAAATCAGATGAAATTTTGGCTTTATACATAAAATTACTACCTAAATCGATTACCATCAAAATATTTCACGATTTTAAAAATTATTTTTTTTTAATTTTTCAAAAATTTTTTAATTGTGAATCAATCTGGATGAAACTGGGTATTTAAGGGTTTTGAGGAATGACCTTTCATAAAATATCATAATAAGTGGGGTCCCCATTGAAAAAAAGTTAGTATTTCGTTTAATATGAAGACGACCCCCTAAGGACTCGAAAATTTTTTTGATTAAAGAATACTTTAAACAATGAAAAATGACACCTCAATTGTCTTCCTAACCCAAGTGGTTCGCCAGAAATCGCAACTGAGTCGTTTTTTATTTCCCCAACTGTACCAAAAAATCCGAAGCAACGATTTTTGTAGTTTTGGTGTCTACCATCTACTCAATCATAGAATCGAATTATGAAAGCCTCTAACTGATTATAAGGGATCCGGATGGAATTATCAGATGTTTGGCTTCATATTCTTTCACATAATCAGTTATCCCTTCAACTACCTAAAAAAGGTTTTATCTTTGGTTTTATCTAATCCGGGCATTCGAAGCAATATGCTGGCATGCTGCATTAGCTTTTTTTATTAAAAAAATCAGCGATCGAGTTATTATTTTCACTCAATTTATATAGCAATAGGTTGAGTTACAACAAAAATCACAAGAGAGTAGAGAGTAGCAGACAAAGAGTAAATGAAATTTCGTAACGTTTTCATAACAAATACAGATTAAAACATGGTGAATGAATTCAATCCAATAATGAAAACGGCACACAGTTAACCTATGATGAAACATAATCAATATAATTTTTAATGATATTATGAAATTCTTAGAATAAAAACCACTACTGAAAAAACGATAAATTATACAGGTGTATTATTACTACCTGCTGATGACAATATCAATATCAGCTTCGGCAACAGATAAAAAACAACCTTCCGACTCAATGTCTTCCGTACAGCACACACACTCACAATCCTAGTCACAACACTCTAAAAAATACTACTTTATGAATAAATTTGGGGTGGAACAGGATAAAATATTGGGATTTTCTAAGGACTCTAAAAAGTAAACTTACTCGAGGGTAACTCTTTTTGTAAGCGGCATTCAAAACGGTAGGAAAAAGTTAACATTCAGACAAAGAACGATTCACACAGAATCCAACAAGACGTTACCAATCTGGGACCCCGTTCATGATTATGGTAAAAAAAGTTGTGAAGATTGCCATGGTGATATATCTTTTAGTTGTGATGTATTCGAAATTTCCACCAATCGGCGTGAGGCGCGAAATCTAAACAAATGGAACTGCTGGATTCCATTGCATTTTAATTAGACATCTGCTGCTCTTTTGAATTTGGATGGGAAGAAAGGTGAAAGAGTGTGTGAGTGAGTCATTGCAGGCTTTTTTGGATTAATAAAATCTCAAAATGGTTGCTCTCTTCATCAAGCAGGTTTCAAAATGGCGATAAGACAGACGTGCTAATGAGGTGGATGAATTTTTTTACATGGCAACTTATGGGGGTTATTTATTATACCGATTGAGTTGATTAGTGTTCCATTTAATTACGCTTTATGATTTTCAGGTGTCAAATGTGCCACTTCTTATTTTTTTAATAAATTATCTTTAAACCCTTGGAAAATGAAATCTGCCTTTCAGGGTTGATAGTTTAGAATAGGAGTTTCCAACTAACCCAACTTACAAGTACTCAAGGCTCAAGGGCCTCAATCGAAGGCACAATAGTATAGGGGTGGGGGCGTTAATTCAGTGGTGTATATAGAAATTTATTTCGGGAGGGGCCCACAATTATTCATCAGTCCCTCCCATACATCCTCAATAGGTATAAATGCAGCTTTTTAATACATTTTAGGTAGAATTTGTATTTTCTGGAATTTAATTCAAGAAAAGTTGTCAATAATGAAGTTCCAAGTAAAGGTGGTCTAGGCTAGGGGATCCTCCCCAGACAATTTTTGAAATTTGACCGTAAAATAAAAACAGAATTTTGAACTAGTTTTTGATGCATCTAGTCCGAGTTTCGGACTTACATTTTTAGGTAGGATTTTGATTTTCATGAGTAGGTATAAGAAAAGCTGTAAATAAATAAGTTTCAAGTAGAAAAGGGGGTTTGGAGGCATCCCCAGAAAATTTATGAAAATTTCACCCCAAAAAACTGGGTTTTAACTAGTTTTGGTATAACCTTGTCCTAATTTCGGAGGGGGCAGGGCCCTTTCATCCCCCCTTATATACGCCCTTAAGGTAATCAGGCTCCTTTTGCATCCATGATTTTGTTTTCTAACCGCCTAATGGCAGTTTCCTTACGTAATTATAAAAGCGATTGTGATTTGCTTACCTTTGCTGACAAAAGGGGAGGAGGGGGTCCAAAATGACCAAAAAAATGGGGTTACTTAATATTTAAACGGCCCAGCGGCCCCTAAGAGGTGAGTGGGGGGTCCGGGGTCCTCCCCCGAAATTTTTTTTGAATTTCAGCAAGCTAAAAAGTGTTCTGAAGCAGGTTTTGGGGAGTTTTCAGGTAGTACGAAATCTGGTCTTGAACAAAAGTTTTTTTGTGTCATTTTTAAGTGAATGTCGCGTGCCACTGAAATACAGGTCGCGTGCCACCCAGTGGCACGGGTTCTATAGGTTCTCCACCACTGAGCTAGGGGGTATTGAAACTACCCACGAAAGCCGAAAAGCGAGGTGGCTCAAGTTCCGACTTGCCGATGCTTCTTCGCTGTGTCATGCCTCCCAGCGACGCTTTCTCGATCGCTTTCCCCGACAGAATTTAACCTAACCACCGATTTTTTTCATGATTACATCAGAACTTTTCGATCGCGGATGGTTTACGTTAACAGAGAGGAAAGTATTGAATCGTGTCAATCATCATGGAGGACTATCGACACGATCCTGGCTTAATAAATGAAGTAGTGGTGGCTCTCGTGGGTAGTTTCATTACCGCCTAGCCCCTTAGGGTGACGTCTGGGACCATGGGCTACTGTGCAATTCTGAATCCTTATGATGCACCCTATCTATCTCCCTTAGACGTCTGTCCCATTCATAATGATGCACCCTGCATATAGGGTGATTGTTTAAAAGAAACTATATCTGGTATGAAAGTTTTGCAACTTACTAAAGTGGTACGATGGAAGATTTCTTTCGTAGTAGGGGGATTTTAAATTTGCCTAATTTTGGTAAATAAGGTAGAGTTGGAAAGGGTCAAAAATGATCAAAAATATGCTTACGTAATATTTGAAAGGTATCAAAATCTTAACGTGTTTTATCCGAATAAATGAGAATATTGATCTCTATGAATTCACTATTTTATGATGGTTATGATTTTATAACAGGTTACTGTTAGATATTTGTATTTTATGTGATAAATGTTAAGATATTATTCACTTTAGTATTCAAGTAGTATATTCTGCAAATTTTCTCTTTTTCATAAAGCTATAGCTACTCAATAGCGAGATGGTTGTGTTGCAACTAAAACATCAAAATATTTCAAAATAAAATTTTATTTATAATAACAACAATAACAACTGCATAGATGTATCCATGTATCTTCGATATCCAAACTATTTTCTTCGGCTATCTATACAACAAGAGAGTTGGTACGCTTTATTGGTCTTTTAATTAATTTAGAGAATCAAACCCTTGCTCAATCCCAAACCGAGTCCGTTGATTCCATAACCAAGTCTATTGATTCCAAGTCCGTTGATTCCATAACCAAGTCCATTGATTCCAAGTCCATTGATTCCATAACCAAGTCCATTGATTCCAAGTCCGTTGATTCCATATCCGAGTCCATTGACTCCAAGACCGTTGATTCCGATTCCGTGTCCCAGGACAGGGGCGGCGGCAACGACGGGAGCGACTGGGGCTTGAGGGGCGGCGTAGGGGCTGACAATGGCGGCGGCGGCAGGGGCGCTGGCAGCGGTTCCGGGCTCGTTGGTCTTGACGACGGCCCTGAATCCGGCTCCATCAGCAACGTAGTCCACTCGTCGGGCCCTTCCGTCAATGTCGGTCAGGGAGTAGGATCCCCTCCTGTTTCCGTGGGCATCTCCAACCTCAGATCGGGAGTTGGTGGCTCCGAGACCGTCCTGAATGGTGTAGGCCATAGCGTTGTTACCCAGGGCCTGGAAAGCAAAATTTTATGATTAAAATGGGATTTTATAAAATAGAATGAGATTACTGTAAGTAATTTGATAAACAAATTATATTCTCTCTATGGTTCGGGAGATATTTATACGTTTTTAAGAAGTCAATATTTAAAGTAGCCCTAATGATACTGGGTATCCAAAAAATTCAGCTAACATTTTTAACTTTCACTCACGTCCATGGTCTGAGTTCTGGAGCTGACTCCGGTGCTGACGATTCCGGCATGTCCAAGGGGGAGAAGGGAGGCATTGGCAGCTGCCACAGCAGTGAGCAGAAGGGCGACCTAAGGATACAAATCATAAATCGAACTGTAGAAATTTATAAACAAAAATATAATCATCTTTTGAAACAACAAAATATTTTTGTACTGTGAAATATTTTGTGAATCTGGTTAAAAGACTTTGGTGTCCTTAAATTTAACTATCTAATGAGGTATTTGCATGAGTGAGGGATTTGTTTGATTTTATACTTTTTTAATACATTATGGTTTAAAACTCCAAAATTTCCGATTCTTAAGTTCAAAAATGTGTTTTAAATAATTTGAAATTCATTATAATTTTTGCCAAAACGCCAGAAAAGTCACGTTTTCAGAAAACGAGCTTCTATTGGATGTGACCTCACAGCGCATGATTTGTGATTCGAAAGTGATTTCACGTCCAAACAAAACACGAAATTTCAAAAAATTTTATCTCAGAAACTAGGTTACGAAAATACTTGATGTAAACGACATTCTTCATGGTTTTTTATCTACTATTTTAATAAAATTTAATCTCAAAACGTGAGAATACCTCATTGTTTTACTGCAGTTAACTTAGATTTAGAATTATTGTTTTTTAAATATGGTTTCTTTTATTTCTTTAAAGTACGTATTTTTATATCTGTTTAAATTGTTATATCTGTTTTAAAAAAAAAATACGCTAAATAAGGAAAGTTTCTAGCTTTAATGTTTCATAATGATGTTTCTAAATTTTAACTTGTGGGAATGGAAATTATTGAAATTGGAATAATTTTCAAAAGGGTTTTTTACTCTGAAATATGCATTTTACTAAAGGTGAGATTCGTATTACATGATTTCACATTATATTGCTAAATGAAAACCATTAAAATAAAGGAAAAAGATCCATTTTAAATTTCTTTATAAAGTGCTAATATGCTCACCAATATTGAGTATCTTACCTGAGCAATCATGTTGTGTGCTTGTACTTTCAGCTTATCTGAATGTTTATTTCTGATTAACTCGGTCTTTTTATACCAAAAGTGTCCACAAAAATAAAATTATGTAACCTTATTATAATTTGAAACAAAAAATCCCCAGAAACCAGTAGTGGAATTTTCCGGTAGTTCACTGGCATTGAAAGACGATGTCCGATTTGGTTATTGACACTGCCTCGTCACAGTTACTTATCGTCCTTGATTTTCTTCAATTAATTAGCATAATTTGTGTGCATATGGCAAGTAGATATAAATGCCATTACCCACCGATAACCGGCTCAATGCGGATTGGACCAAGAAGTTTAAGGACCTTAATTAGGAACTTATTTTTGTTTTGTGTTAATTAAGTTTAATTTCCCATTTTGAAAATTCATATCGAACGAGTGAGTGTCCTTATGATAAACTGGAATGATATTTATCATCAGTTCAATTATGTTTATCTTCCAGTTTTAGTACGGGCTGCACTCTTTATTTTAACGTATGCAAATTTATTAAAGTTCGAAAGTGTCTACCCCTTCCTTGAAATATCGGAAATAATTTAAATTAATTAAATGATAATTTGAATAATAAATAATTTTTGAAACGAGTATTTGGTTTGGAGTTGGGGTCAAGTATTTTTTAGAGAACACGTAAGTTTAACATAAACACTTCACTCAAACTGAGGTTGATACTTCAAAATGTTAAAAGTGCGCAAGAAAACCCTTTAAGACGAAGTTCTAGGTAATATATTGAGAAATGAATACTAAACTGATAATCACATTTCTATTTAAATTTATTTTAAATTTCTGGGGAAAAGTCGGAAGGCAGCTGTGAAGACGGTACTTTTCTAGAGCGTTATTGAATGGCATTTAATGAGTGCAATTTTAACTTTTAACCAGGAGGTCTTTTCAAACGAAAAAACTCTGATCATATTCAATACTTTTATTCATTAATTGCGTTTGAAGGAGGGATCAATAAAAATAAGATTGCGTGTAAAAGAGACTTTCTCTCAATTTTTTCTCCTGCTCTATGCAGTAGCCATAGAGTTGCATCAGTAAAGGATCCACGGGGGCGCGTGCCCTCCCCCAGATGGTTAAAGGGGTTAAAGGTTTATTGTATGATCGTATATTATGATATTTAAAGAAAAAAAATTTTGAAACTTTAAAATTCTCTGTGTATCTTTATGGCCAAAGATGAATAGTATTATCCTTCAATACTTTCAAAAACATCGCAATTTATGCATTAGGAGAAGTTTAAAAAAAATCCTGGTGCCCGCCCCCCAGAAGTCAAACGTGGGTCCGCCCCTGGATCTATGTACAACAAATAGTTGAACCGAGTTGAAATGCACTTCTGCTTACTCACGCACTTCTTTTTTTCAATACGTAGTTGTCACAGGCACCTAACGTATACTTGATGGAAAGAGCAGAATGCATATAAAAGCAGTAGTGTTCGTATTCTGCTGTTTCGAATAAGGAAGCTTTGGGGTCACACGGTACGTTCGTAAATTTTGTGAGCTCAAACGTCTATCAAAATATTTTGTGATATTTTAATTCCAGATATTATTCCAGTAATTATATTTCTATAAATCGTGGAGTTCCTCAAGGTTCAATTCTGGGTCCATTGTTATTTCTGATTTTTATTAATGATTTATGCAAACTCTAGTTATTTGGTAAAATGATTACATATGCAGATGACTCTGTTTTACTGTACTCATGTGTCAATATTAATGAACTTCTTTTCCAAGTTGAATCAGATTTGATTGAAGTTGGAAAATGGTTTGCTGCATATGACTTCTTGTGCTTAAATTTAAATAAGACAAAATATATCTGCTTCAATCTAAGGCAGTCAGAATTTGATCTTAAACTTAAATTTCACACACAAATTTGTAATAAAAATTCTAGTTGAACTTGTTTTACTCTAAATTCTGTTTCTACAATTAAATATCTTGGTTTGCATGTTTATTCTAATTTAAAGTGGAAAACTCACATTAGTGAGCTTAGTAAAAAATTACGTTTTGTTTTGGTTAGATAGCTATAGGTAATGCCACAAAAAACCTACAATATAGTAGTAGTACAGTTGAGGAATAAAAACGACTCAGTTGCGATTTCTGGCGAACCACTTGAGTTAGGAAGACAAATGAGGTGCCATTTTTCATTGCTTAAAGTATTCTTTTACTAAAAAATTTTTCGAGTCCTTAGGGGGTCGTCTTCATATTAAACGAAACACTAACTTTTTTTCCAATGGGGACCCCCAATTATTATTAGTTTTTCTGAAAGGCCATCCCTCCAAACCCTTAAATACCAAGTTTCATCCAGATTGATTAAACAATTTTTTTTTCAAAAATAAACTTTAAAAAGAAATTTTAAATCGTGAAATTTTTTTTATGGTAATCGATTCTTTTAGTAATTTTATGTAGGAAATAGTGATGGGCGATTCAACTCTTTTGCAAGATCAGATCTGAGTAACTCACTCACCTTAAGGAGTTAACTCTTTAATGTAACTCAGTAACTCCCAAAATCTATATACATAAATGAATGTTCATCTGAATGTAAGTCCGTTTTAGTTTTAAACTTTTCAAACCTACATTCACTTTAAACCATACCAGAAAGCTACTCGCTCCCAGAAAGTTTCCTGAAGAATAATAATTTGAAATTGAAGCATCCCAATAACTTTTTTGGTCTATTTTCGGCTAAAAAAACCCGTATTTCATTCCTAAACCATGACATCATGGCAAAACCACCAATTGTTGTAATTAAAGATAATATAATATTAATTGTTGAAGGTATAACATCGATTGTTGTAGTATGAACATAAAAATGCTCCTTTTTACATATGGACTGGCGAAGCCCGTGTGTAGCGCGTCAGCGCTAGTATTATATAACTTCTTAATCTTAACTACGTACAACGTACATACATCAACTAAAAAGTATGCCGGAAAAGTCATTCAAAAAATAAAAGCTTTTATATTGAACTGTAAACGAAAACGGAAATAAACCTTTAATATTTCGCCTACTGGAAATTTTTTTAACAATTTACTAACAAAAACCTACCTACAAAACAGAAGAAAGAGGGAAAGGAAATTCACCAGTAGGGGAAACGACCGTAGAACCAAATATTCAGACACTAATACATCAAGTTTAATATATTAATCAGCAATACTAGGTATATTTCAAAAGAAAAAATACTCACTTCAAAAATAACCACCTATCTTACAATTCGAATTCAGGCATCCAATCCAATTTCATCCGCGAACATTCTACTGCAAACTTTAACTATTCTAAATATACTGGAAAGTAATGGTCACCAGAATGAAAAACCAGTACAATTTTTCTAATAAGTAATTTAGTTTTAATCACTCATTCATCTAAAAAATGGCGAGTTTGAGACAAAAAACACACTAAGAGCAGAAGGTTTTGGCAAGACGCCAACGTTCTCGGAAATGAACTACAAACCCTTCCTTCCCGCCCTTTGAAGACACCATCATAGCTGGTAGAGGTAGACAAGCATAGCTCGTGTTTCAATTCTCAAAAATATGTTGAAAATTTAATTTTTAAATCCAAATCAATCGCCTCATTAATCAAATAAAACACTGCTAAACCATTAAAATATTAATTTATACAGCAATCCTTTCGTTTAAGATCAAATATTTTTTATTAACAACTAGTATTTTAATTAACAATAGCTGTCAGAAGTAGTAAATGTATGCCTTTCAATAATGGCAGCTCGTTTAACGAAATTCATCTTTTCGCAATCTTTTTTAATCGTCGAAATTTTTAATGGAATATCTAAATATTAAAGGATTATTAGAACTTGATAATCGTGAGAATATAAAACCATAAATATTTTTTTAATTGTGTGCAGCAAATTTTGTCAACCTAAACATTGTGATTAAGACAATGTATAATCACGCTCACAGTGCCGTGTAGAAGAGGTGTATAATAAACAATCATGGCCTCCAAAAATCGATCTTAAGAAACCGCTGGGAGTGAGGAATTAACTCTTATGAACTATCTGATCCCTGGGAGTGGGATTGTCGGAGTGGGAAGACCGATCTGAGGCCATCTGCTCACAATCCCAGCTCTCCTGGGATCAAAGGAGTTGAGAGCCCACAGCAAATAACTCCCAAAGAGTGGAGACTAGGAGCAAGCAGCTCTTTTAACTCTGTCAACTCCTTTCAACTCCTAAAAGGAAGACGTAATTCCTTCGGTTCTTCTGATCAAAGTGGGTTGTTATGGCAACGGATTACGTAGGCGCACCGCTCGCTCGCTCATCTCATAGATGATAATCACCGGCAGCCGGCGGCGTGCTGCCATCTAGTGTTTCTTGGAGGTAATATCACAAGGATTTCAAGGTAATACCACAAATTAAATCTTAAAAAGGTAAATTTTAAAAAGTACAACTGAGCTACCACTCTTTTTTCCCCACTCCTTGATCCTTCACTCAGTTTAAGGAGTTAGTTCACTGAGTTAACTCCTCAAATAATCGCCCATCACTAGTAGGAAACCAAAATTTCAATCGATTTTATCTAATAATTTTTGATAAAAACGAACTAGAAAGAGCATTTGCGGTATGCATTCGGCAACGGTATACGGCCCCTTAAGATATTAGTTCGTTTTCATCAAAAACTATTGGATCAAATCGATTGAAATTTTTGTTTCTGCATAAAATTACTTAAACAATCGATTACCATAAAAAAAATTTCAGGATTAAAAAAATTTTTTTTAAAGTTTATTTTTGAAAAATAATTTTTTTAATCAATCTGGATGAAACTTGGTATTTAAGGGTTTGGGGGATGGCCTTTCAGAAAAACTAATAATAATTGGGGGTCCCCTTTGGAAAAAAAAGTTAGTGTTTCGTTTAATATGAAGACGACCCCCTAAGGACTCAAAAATTTTTTTGGTTAAAGAATACTTTAAACAATGAAAAATGACACCTCATTCGTCTTCATAACCCAAGTGGTTCGCCAGAAATCGCAACTGAGTCGTTTTTTTCCCCAACTGTACATTTTATCCATTATGGGAAGATCTCACATGAAGGGTAAGTGTGTGTGTGGTCTCGTCTCATTGAACCTCGTCTCATTGAACTGTTGTCATTCCCCGGGGAAGTAACTAAACATTTCATTTTTAAGTTGTACAAAATAATTCCCAAATACTTTAATTCCATAGGGTTCATAATACTACATTAGATATGTTGTTATAGCATTAAATATAAATTTGAACGTTGTTTATCAAGAATTTTCTAATTAGTAACGCCAAAGAGGGGTCTGGAGGTATTCTTTTTGAAAATTTTAAATATTTGGATACACGAAAAGGTCTTTTTACTAATTTCAGGTTATAGGGTGGCCACGGCGGCCAATTCCTTTTCTGGAATCGACAGAGGTATATGTGACGTAGAATAATTCTACAGGGTATTTTGACTATTCAATTTTGATCTTCGGTCTTGATACGAAAGTTAGATCTTAAAAATTTGGTGCTGGAGTGTTGATCCTACAAATTCTGGCAACTTTTGCCAACAGTTGTTCTCAAACCCCTTCGAAGCCCTCAGCCCAAGGCGAATGAAGGATAAAAAAAACCCAGGATTTTTTGTTTTTAAATTTGAATGTGATAAAAACTATTAAAATATTTCTTGGGTATTATTGTCGGCGTACATACAATATAATACATACATCGCACCTCTGAACCAATCATTGGTCCTGATCTGAATATTATAGTACACAGGATATAACTCGCATTAGTGGCCTGTAAGTAATTTTTTTGGGGAGAGGAGCCCAAGTATCCTTAAAAGAAGTTTAGAAAGCCCCAAAACTGAATTTTTGACCGGAGGAGGTTAAAAATATTCCTGACCCCTTCAAAAATACGTTTATAAAATTTTAGATTTATAGTAATTGAAAGGTAAAATTTGCATCTTGATTATCGTGAGTTCGAAATGCAAAAGGGGAGTCTGAGGGCCGAATGCAGCAACGTTCTGCGACGTGCTAAAGAACCGTATTTCACCTAATAATGATCGCCCAAGAACGCCTGCTCCCGAGGTGGCGTTTTACGACGATCGGGGTATCGTTATCCTCCTGATTGGTTGAACGCGCAGAGCGCGGGAAAAGGAGGGTACAATCAAATGCACGTGGTTCAATGACGTAGTTCGTGACGTTCTTGAAAACCAATCAGCGGCATGCTGGAAAAATGACTCAGGACAACGATAGTTGAGTTGTTTGGGAAGTAGGATTTGACCGGTCCCAAAATCGCCGCAGAACGTAGCTGCATCCGGCCCTGAGGGTCGAAAGTGTTAGAAATTTGAACCTTTAAAGCAGGATTATCTCATTTTTTACTCACGGAGCACCTCGCAGTTTAAGAACCGCTTGATTTGTATCACTCGTATTATCTCTTTCAGAAAAAAATATATAAATTGCAATCCAATCCCCCTTTAGACACTTAAGAAATAATAAATAAGCCCTTATAAGCGAATTTTCTTCGGTGTAAAAGAATCAATTTTATTTGATATTCTTTCTCCTAGTCAGTCTTATCATAAGTAACAGTCATTTTCATCGAGATAAAGCATGCATTTTTCAATGAGGTAACATTCAGTCACAATAAATGAATGGTGGTTTGAAGGCCAGACATCCAGTTTGGGCGTTAAAACACATCTCAGTTGAACTCTTGATTATAAATAAATACTTTGATGGTTTAAAAAAACATTAACAGTTTTAGATGAGTGTAATAATGATTTAAAAAGAACGTTTTGGATTTTAAACATGGCGCATTGTTCTCAATATTAATAAAAAAGGTGTTAAGGTTTATTAACTAACATTTTTCTTTCTAACAGTCTTTGTATAATAACCATTGAGACAAATAAATTTAACTGTTTGTTTACATAAGGAACTTTTCTGAATGAAGAGATATCAAATTTTGAAATTTAGCAGATGGGTAGCTTTAATTTTCGAAGCGCTTTCTTAAAATACAGTCCAATCCGCTTAATGTGATCGCATTTGTCCGAGATAAAACTGATAACATTATCCGGTTGATAACAATAAGCGATTTTATATCAAAAAGCAGTAAACAGTGTAACTAGATTGTTTGCTTTAAAATCAAAATTACGTATTTGTAATTAATGTATTTTTAAAAATTTTACACTATATTTTTGAAAACTTAAAATTTTTAAGGGGAAAATATAATATAATCTGAATCCCAATAAACAAGGGAAAATCAAAATCAAACATCTGCAAGGTGCCGATTCGGACCCCCCCTTGAACCGTTTTTCTTTCAATGATGCAGAATGTTTTCTTATTCTCACTCATAAGTGTAAGAAAAAAGAAACTCCAGATGCTCTAAGGTGGGGCAGATGTTTACTTGTAGAAATAGACCTTCAAAATGAAACCAGATAGCGAACGTTTTTTAGGGGATATAGACAAATTTTGATAACATTAAGCGGCGTGTTGATCCATAGTTGATCACATAAAACATTACATTTTACATTAAATTAAATAGGAAGGATCGGGACCTGTTGATTTCGATAACATTATCCGAATGATAACATTAACCGTGATCACATTAAGCGGACTTGACTGTAGATAGTATGTGTGAAAACTGTGCTTTTACGATGGAAAAGACAGAATTTGAAAAAGTTGAAAAGTTTTTAAAACGTAAAGGTATAGTTAATTTTACTGAACCAAATAAAAATTAGAAGTTACGTTATTTATTTGTATTTATTCTAGATTTTATTACTTTTAATTTGTATGATCTTAGTTTAAATAGTAGGGCATTAAAAAGTTTTTTATTTACCCCAGACATAAATTTTTTCAGAAATATTTATTGGGGATTATGCAGTTAAATTAATCTTACTATTAGATGAAAAAATCATTACATGAATATCCTATTTTTTATCTGTTGCTATTTTGTATTTTTTCGTTTATTACGAATTTAAATTGAAGGTCAGTAAAACTTTCAGCTGCCATACTCGTTGGGGAAAGATACCTATTATAAAATTAATTTTACAAGAACATTTATTTCAAAAAATTGTCCCTTGCAAAAGATACCTTTTCTAAATAAAAGAGGTATGAATTGCAAAAATATAAGAATTTTTGATGTGTAGGCATTAAAACTGATGCACTAAACTTTTTTATTATTCTGAACAGTCACGTATTTTTTCTTTTTAAAGAAAATGTCTTTTTATTCCAGCATTATCTAATCGTCTAAATATTTTAATATCCTAATTAGTCCAGTCTGAACTAATTTATATTAATCTGTATAAGAATATAACTACATACTCTTTTACCATCATTTTCGGTTATAAAAAACAAGATATGGCTGTAAATGCTTTTCTAAGTTGATGATTGGATTCACTCTGAAATTGTTTACCATTTCAAACAAACGCAAGTTACATGGATACGAAAAGAAAAAAATTAGTAATGCAATAAATAGTTATTTATTCATTGGTTGCTAAACAATCACACTAACATTTAGAAGAGGTAGATTCACTTTACAGGATAGCCTTTCCAAGACCGAGACCGGCAATGGGGGCTCCGAGAAGACCGCTTCCGATGGCGAGGGGGGCTCCAGCAACGAGTCCCTTTCCCAAGAGACCGTTTCCGACGATTCCGTTGGCAATGAGACCGTTTCCGATGAGTCCGTTTCCGACGATTCCGTTGGCAAGGAGACCGTTTCCGATGAGTCCGTTACCGTAGATTCCGTTGCCAATGAGACCGTTTCCGATGAGTCCGTTGGCGAGGATTCCGTTAGCGGCGTAGGCAAGGGGGCCAGCAGCTCGGATTCCGACAGGGGCGGCATGGTTGATGACGGCGCTCTGGGTGGCACCAACAGCCACGGCAGGGGCTCCGATCAGTCCACGACCGTATCCAAGACCGGCGACGGCAGGGGCGGCGAGACCGAGGGGGCCAACGGCGGCTCGGATTCCGACGGGGGCGGCGTGGTTGATGACGGCGCTCTGGGTGGCTCCGACGGCGACGGCAGGGGCACCGATCAGTCCTCTTCCGAGGCCGTAAGGTCCGACGGCAGCCAAGGGGGCGGCACCATATCCCAAAGGTCCGACGAGGGAGGCCTGGGTAGCTGCGAGGGCAGCGCAGAAGATGATGACCTACGGCAAAAAATATCGGTTTAGTTAAGAGAATGGATAAACTGCGAAAGTTTCGAGTTCATTGTATTACTATTACCTGGGTTTCAAAAACAACATTTTAGTAGGAAAATACTCATTAAGCGTTTGGTTAGCCGTTAAAGAAAATATGAAATTCACAGGAGCAATTCACATCCAGTTTGCAATAAAAGGTTTTCGGAAAACTTGTGAACATGGTTATTTGGATACATTTGAACACTAAAATGTTAAAAATAGCCATAACGTATGCATGTGACTACCATGGAATGAAATAATTGAATTTTTATCAGACGTTACGTGACATTTTTTTAAAGTTAAAAGTGGTTGTAGAGATATAGTTTTCTGAGGAAATTTTATTGAGTTTGAGCGGTCTTGTTGAAATACCCTGTCTTGAATGCTTTTCCAGCATACTTATTTAAGTTTTTTTGCTTGTAAAATGGAAGAGTGAAGATTCTAGAGTTTTTAGAACATTATTTTTAATTAATTCCCCGAAATATTTAAGAAAATAAAAATACCTATGATATTAATGTAAAAACCATTAATTTGGTAGTTAAGTAGATTTAAGCATAAAAGTATCTTTATATAAAACAATGAATAATTCTTAATTGTAGTTAGACTTTAAAGGTCCTGACATTTTAAAATTATTTAATACTCAGAAAAATGTGATATATAGATCATGATAAGCACTCGTGATTATTTTAATATTACGATTATATAGAAAGGCTCACCTTAGCGAACATGTTGATGTTTGTACTTAGCTTGTTAAAACTCCAAGTGAGAGGCAGAAATGTTAACAAACTTTTATACTCTTAGTGACTAAAAAAATGCCCTCTCAGTATTATTAGCTTATGGAACCTGAAACACAAACCGTTTATTTCGATCTAGTTTTCTTGTCCTTCAAGTGCCGGAAGTACACTACTGACCATTTATAATGCAAATTTAATTACCTTGAGAACTACAAACTGTCTAATTGTGATTATTTTTAGTATTTGCAGAGAGATAATAGAATACCCTATTTGTGACTACTCAAAATTAATATGCTAAACACGAGAGTCTTAAAGGTATTGATTTGTTCTTGTTAAATTGGCAAAAATAGCATAGCAGTTAAAACTAAATAATAAATATTTGTTCTTCGGTATTTAACAAGTATACTCCACCCATTTAACCTGTAGTGACTGCAGAGAGTCAAACAAGTTTGTATAGAGACACAGTTAGGACCGAGAAAAAATGTTGCTAAAAGTTATATTTACTGATAAGTGATAATTATTTTGTGTAATTTGCATTAAAAAGAAGAAACGAAAACATTTTCTTCTTATGACACTTTTTTAAGTCCTACTTGTTTTATACGGAATGTTAAATGTTGTTTACTAAACAAACAACTACCTACAAACTCCAATTAGGGAGAACGACTGGCCAATCTAATCGTTATTCCAACATTCACTTATGCAAATTAGTTTTGTTTTGGAATACTTGAGGTGTTTTCTCAAAGCCATAAAGCCCTTTCTTTTTGTTACTTGAAATTTAAGTATAAAAGGGCACTGTTTTGCTGGGGAAGGCAAGATTCACTTTGAGTCAAGTTTTCAACATGTTCGCTAAGGTGAGTATTGAAGCTTTTTTGAGATTTAAATGTTTGTGAACTTTGAGTTACATACAACTATAGGTTTTTATGAAGATACAGTAATTTTCTAAACTGTGCTAATTTATATTTTTACCAATTTCCTTTAAAAATGGGATATAAAGAAGGATGCAAACCATGATTAAAGTCAAGTATGTGGGCATTAAGATCTCTTTTGAAAGTTGCGGGATGAATTTAAAAGTTCTAGCAATAAAATTTTATACCTACACAACAGTAAAAATTTTTATTTTAGTAGAATTTAACACTCTTCAATTTAGAATGGTCTAATGGGTTTTTAGGGAGAAAATATATTAAAATAATACTTAAAAACTTCTATCTCATAGGCGAAATCCCCGAGTCAGTATACTTTATAAATAGTGAAATATCGATAACAGTTTGACAGTTTTGACGGATACAAAAGCAAGTGGCCCTATTACATCTACTAATACAAGGCTTCTAAAAATATATTCTAAGATACAATCTTTCGTGAAGAATTCTATAAATTATTTCTTTTTCGTTTTATTAACGTTATTCGCTTTATAAGGTTGTAGTATTAGTTAAAAGGGAAACGCTTTATTCATTGAGTATATTTCTTATCTATCATTGATATTTGTTAACTTGTCCCTTTCTCCTTTAGGTCGCCCTTCTGCTCGCTGCTGTGGCAGCTGCCAATGCCTCCGTCCTCCCCCTTGGACATGCTGGAGTCTGGAGCACCGGAGTCAGCTCCAGGACTCAGACCATGGACGTAAGTGATAGCTTGTTTGCTATGTTAAGGGCTGTTTTTTCGATGCGTATTCAATCTCTGAACTTGTTAAAATTATCATCAGGGTTACCTTAAATAATGAATTTATAGACAAATAAATATTTTCCAAAACCTTTGACATTAGTTAGAAGATATATCTTGTTTTTCAACTTTTTACTACATACTATAGCGCATATGTCATTTTATAGACTCGATTTTATTCAAAGAAATTTATCTTCTAGGCTTTGGGCAACAACGCTATGGCCTACACCATCCAGGACGGTCTCGGAGCCACCAACTCCCGATCTGAAGTCGGAGATGCCCACGGAAACAGGAGGGGATCCTACTCCCTGACCGACATCGACGGAAGGGCCCGACGAGTGGACTATGTTGCTGATGGAGCCGGATTCAGGGCCGTCGTCAAGAGCAACGAGCCCGGAACCGCCGCTAGCGCCCCTGCCGCCGCCGCCATTGTCAGCCCCTACGCCGCCCCTCAAGCCCCAGTGGCCCCCGTCGTCGCCGCCGCCCCAGTCCTTGCTGCCGCCCCTGCCCTCGGACACGGCATCGGAATCAACGGACTCGCCATTAATGGCTATGGAATCAACGGTCTTGGAATTAATGGACTCGGTTATGGAATCAACGGTCTTGGAATTAATGGACTCGGTTATGGAATCAACGGGATTGGCCTTGGATGGGGCAAGGGAATGATTCTTTAAATACAAAATATTGTCCAAAAATATGTTAGATTGTCATCGTTGTTTATTGTTTGTTTCGATTTCATGTGTTTGAAATAAAAAAAATATCTACTCCTTAATTTATGTTTTATTTCTTTACTTACAGCTCTCATTCTAGTTTCAATTTATTAGTACAAAATACACATGAATATGACCAGCTAACTCACTAATAAAATTATTTAAATATTAACTTTTAATATGCAGGCGATTTTGCATCTACTGGTGAGGAATTAGTAGGGTTTTTTTTGGTCGTGTAAGAATGAGGCCTAGAAAAAGTATGGTGGACTGGCAGTATTCTTTTTGAAGCCCGGTGTGTCTTTAATAAATGTAAAAATAAAAAATATAATTTCAATTTTAAAAAGTCACTTTTGTAGATCCTTAATATTTTCCAATGAGTTTACTGTTTTGTTGCTCGATTGGAAAATTATTGAATAGGCAGCTTACAAGATAATATTTAAGGCCTTTATTTCATATACTTCCTGAAATAAAATCTTTTAGGGATCAGTACTTTAGTCGGTCTGACCTTTCTCAGCTTTATTTCTGCATAAAACCATTTTTAAACCAACTTCTATTTAATACAGGGTATCCATAAAATAACTATATTAAAGGGCCTCTAGGCAATCAAACCGTTCATAAGAATTAAAAGAAATTTTAGTGAAAGACGATTTAAGGAATTGCAGAAATAATAATGAAATAATAATAAATACAGAAATAATAATGAAAAGTCAAATCACAAACACACACAAACAAATACACAGGCACACTCTTGTCTTCACTATAGTCCAAGAAAGTTAAGGGTTGAGGTGGAACAAATTGTAAAAGAAAGTTTGAAGAGTGATTCTTATAGGAAATTTTCCGTAAAAAACGATGGTGAAACGTAAACCAAAATTAACCTCGTCCTTTAGCCAATATGGCGGATTTTCCAAATAATGGCGGACAATTTTTTTAACTTATAACTTCCTAAAAAATGTTAATAAAATTATGGTTTCTGCAGTAAATGATTAGAATTTAGTAGCAAAAACAATGGGGAGCTGTTTTTTTCTCTTACGAGTTGTCATTTATCCAATATGGCGGATTTTCCAAAATGGCGTCCACTAATGTTTATAATAAAACAAATTATGATTATAAATTCGTAATTTTTTCAGGATGTGGTAAGAATTAAGTCATAATAATATTCATATCAATTTCCTTTCCTCAATGTATCAAATATGGCGGATTTTTCAAAATGGCGGACAATCGTGTTTTACTAATATGCTAAAATTCGTTAATAAAATAAAACTTTTGCTGTAAATTATTAGAATTTAGTAGCAAAAATAATGTGGAACTGTTTTTTGTCTCTTACGATAAGCCATTTATCCAATATGGCGGATTTTCCAAAATGGCGTCCACCTAATGTTTAAAATAAATAAATTATGATAATTAATTCGTAATTTTTACAGGATACGGTTAGAATTAAGTCATAATAATATTGATAAAAGTTTCCTCCCCCTCAATGTATCAAATATGGCGGATTTTCCAAAATGGCGGCCACTTATTAAGAGCCTTTTTATTTTTCATTTTTTTCTTAATAATTATAAATATTAAATGTTATTAGGTAAAATATAAGCAGAATACTTCTATTTTACTAAAGTTTACTGGTAAATAATGTTAAAGGTAGGTAGAAATTCAAAAATTACCATTTACCACTAAGTTTGAAATATGGGGCCGCCTTTTTGGAAATTATTTCTATGTATCACAAAATCTTGGTTAATATACTATTTTATAGGTAATTTAATATATAAATATTTATGTTATGCCAAAATAAAATTTATTTATATGTAAAAACGTTAAAAATAAAAAGGCTCTAAATATGTGGCCGCCATTTTGGAAAATCCGCCACATTTGATACATTGAGGGGGAGGAAACTTTATCAATATTATTGTAACTTAATTCTAACCATATCCTGTAAGAATCACGAATTTATAATCATAAATTTTTTTATTATAAACATTTGTTGACGCCATTTTGGAAAATCCGCCATATTGGATAAATGGCTTATCGTAAGAGACAAAAAACAGTTCCACATTATTTTTGCTACTAAATTCTAATAATTTACAGCAAAAGTTTTATTTTATTAACGAATTTTAGCATATTAGTAAAACACGATTGTCCGCCATTTTGAAAAATCCGCCATATTTGATACATTGAGGAAAGGAAATTGATATGAATATTATTATGACTTAATTCTTACCATATCCTGAAAAAATCACGAATTTATAATCATAATTTTTTTATTATAAACATTAGTGGACGCCATTTTGGAAAATCCGCCATATTGGATAAATGACAAATCGTAAGAGAAAAAAACAGCTCCCCATTGTTTTTGCTACTAAATTCTAATCATTTACTGCAGAAATCATAATTTTATTAACATTTTTTAGGAAGTTATAAGTTAAAAAAGATTGTCCACCATTTTGGAAAATCCGCCATATTGGCTAAAGGACGAGGTTAATTTTGGTTTACGTTTCACCATCGTTTTCTACGAAAAATTTCCTATAAGAATCACCCATCAAACTTTCTTTTACAATTTGTTCCACCTCAACCTCTTTTTTGAGCTAACTTTCTTGGACTACTAGTTTTCATTGTTATTTCCTGATCCAATAATCGTTATATTTCAATTGTCAATAGTTATTGTTATTTTGTCTCCTTAAGGACGGTTTTACAGAAATACCGTTCCAACACTATTTGTGTTTTTTTCACATCAAAGCTCATATTGTGAGAATAATAAAGGAGAGGGGTTAGATTAGGAATATTTAATTTTTTTCACTTAAACCACTCCACCCCATATCACTCTCGACTATATCCCCTCAAAATGTCTCCCACCAAAATTTCATTTAATTCCGATAAACAGTTATTTTATAGACACCCTGTATTTTTTTGTTTTAGATATTTGTATCTCTTGGATATAGTGAGGCTTATTTCTTATACTTTTTTCACTTGTTTTATAGCACTTGAGGAAATATTTTTCCATTAATCAGGTTCTGTGATAACCATAAAAAGTAAATTATAGTGGAAGTAAATATTAATTCACACATTGATTTGAGAAAATATAATATTCTTTATGTTACGTTACCCATCCGTTAGTTGTAATTAAATAGCATTATTCAAACAAATTTGTTCGATAATACAAGTGTAGTATAGATGGAGATATTTACGTATTAACATATACGTATATCATTTACTTTCAATCATATTTTTATGATAATGATGATTAAGAAAAATCTTTTATAAAAAGAGAGCAGTGGCTTGAAAAGTTACGAATATTCTTTTAAGCTAAATATTCCTCGGTGTAAACTAAGAAATAAAATGATACTTTATCTCTCTCAGATTTATAATCATTAAGGTAAATTTCATCCCAGTTAAAGCAGTTCATCATTATAATGAGGTTACGTCCGTTCACAAAAAGAACAAGAAGTGAAAGGGATTTTGAAGGCCAAACATATACAGTTTGGCTGGCTTAAAAATAGGCAGGTATCTCTGTTAAACTCTTGAAGATAATTGAAAACACAATGGTTCAAGAAACTTCTTTTTTCTGCTTTTTGTTAAATGGCTTTTAAAAACTTAAATGTTACTAAAAATTTGGTTTGAATTTTAACTAACACTCATTGCAATTATAATTGTTATAAAAGTAGATTGCGTTTCGTTCAATTAGAAATTTGTAACATATTTTGTGAAATATCTTTTTTTTGTCTTTCTTTTTCTTTTTGTAGGTTGATTTTGTGAGTCCATAACCATATGTTTCCTAACTTTTATAGAATTTAGCTATTAAATTCTCAATTTATTGTTAAAAAATCACTGGCATATACAAAGATTAAAATGTATAGTTTTAAGGTTAAAGTGTTCATTCTGATATTGTTTACTGCCTTTTAAGCTAATGGGATACTCAAAATGAAAAAAAAAATAATATTGTAATAAATAATTTATTTATTTAATGGTTACTAAACAGTCACTATAACATTAAGAAGAGGTAGGTCCACTTTACAGGATTGCTTTTCCAAGACCAAGACCGGCGACCGGGGCTCCAAGAAGACCACTTCCGATGGCAGCGAGGGGGGCTCCAGCGATGAGTCCCTTGCCCAAGACACCGTTTCCAACGATTCCGTTGGCAATCAGACCGTTTCCAACGATTCCGTTGGCGATCAGACCGTTTCCGACGATTCCGTTGGCAATAAGACCGTTTCCGACGATTCCGTTACCGGCGAGGATTCGGTTGCCAAGGATTCCGTTGGCGAGGATTCCGTTACCGGCGTAGGCGAGGGAAGCTGGGGCAGCAAGAGCGAGAGGGGCGGCAGCCCTGATTCCAACAGGAGCCACATGGTTGATGACGGCGCTCTGGGTGGCACCAACAGCCACGGCAGGGGCTCCAATCAGTCCGCGTCCGTATCCGAGACCGGCGACGGCAGGGGCGGGGAGGCCGAGAGGGCCGACGGCTCGGATTCCGACAGGGGCGGCGTGGTTGATGACGGCGCTCTGGGTAGCTCCGACGGCGACGGCAGGGGCGCCGATCAGCCCTCTTCCGTATCCCAGTGGTCCAACGGCAGCCAAGGGGGCGGCACCATATCCCAAAGGTCCGGCGAGGGAGGCCTGGGCAGCTGCGAGGGCAGCGCAGAGAATAGCGACCTATGCAAAAAAATGTTGGTTTAGATAAATAATTCTTCTATTGATAGATATTAGACTTACTGATACTTAAGATAATCCTATACACTGATGTAACATGGTTTTTAATAGGGATTCTGTAACTTCCTGATGTTATTATAATGACATCCTGGTCAATCACTAACATTAAGTTATGAGAAGGACCTTAACAATATTAATAGCTAATATGGTATATTGATTAATAGTTAAACTTCATGATCACGATGATGCTTGATATTTATAGTAAATTAGTATTAAGTACTCAGATTCATGTTTAAAACTGTTAAAGGGTAATGGTTAATATAAGGTAAAACTATAAAGAATGCCTCACCTTAGCGAACATGATGATGTTTGTACTTAGCTTATCAAAACTCAAAGTGAGAGGCAGAAGTGTTAACATACTTTTATACTTTTGTGACTTAAAAAAATGTCGATTTAAAGCTTAAAAAACCTGAAACAAGCCCTTGATTTCGATCTAGTTGCGTTGTCCTTCAAGTGTCGGAAGTATACCACCACTGCCCATTCAAAATGCAAATTTAATTGCCTTGAGAATCACTGTCTGATAGCGTGATAGTCTCAATCATAGAAGAAAAGTAAGAGTGGTGATTGTATTAACTTTCGCATTAAGGCGGGTTTACATGCAGCAACGTTAGCGACGTGACCAGAAGATGCGTGGATAACGGTCAAAAATTTTCTATCGATCTCCAAATTGATGTAGAATCGGGTCATTCCATGGTTCTTGATGCTATGACATAGTAGCTGCGTCAGAAATAGGGAAGTTTCGACCAGTCTTGACGGTCTCCTCGATTCATGAAAACCAGCACTTTTTTCAATGTATGATGGGTTTGTTTTTATTATTTAAAGTATAACTTATTTTTGATGCCAAATCATTTCAAACCTCCCGTCATTTACCTGGTAATTACGTACTGTAGGAAAATAAGTTTTGACACACTGTTAAAAATACTTGGATACTAAAGATACTGACTATAATTTTGTTTATAGACAGTAATATGGTGTGAAAATTGCATAAATATATCGCTATAATAGTCTTATTTTATAATTCTTTCGGCGCGAAATTAAGTAATGTCTTTATGCTAATGAGTAAAACATATATTATTTATACCTTTCAACTAAATCTGGAGAAAAAAATAATCAATTTATCCTTATTTTTTTGAAAAAAAAGTTCTTTTATGCACATCAGAAAATTTCAACACTATAAAAATTCTTATTTCAGCTTCAGAATGTTTAGACACAATGCCTTTAAAGATGTCATTATGAGAATTTCAGTATCTCTTCACATAAGTGGACATCCATTAATTACGTCAGGTGAAAAAGGGGGGAGGGGTTTGGAAAAAATCTCACCAAATCTCACCAAGGGGGGAGGGGGGTTGATTAAAATCTCACGTCAACTTTTTAAGTTAGAAATTATACGATTTTCTTTTTTTAAGTATGAAAAAGGAATATATACAGATAAGATACTGCAAATTATTTTTAAAAATTTGTAGGTAAATCTCACTTGGGGGGAGGGGGTGTCCAGCAAAATCTCACTAAATCTCACCAAGGGGGGAGGGGGGTCCAGATTTTGGAAAAAACGCCTCACGTAATTTATGGATGACCCCTAACAAAATACCTGTTAATTTATTGCTCCAAAAAATAAGGCATACAACGGATAAAATGAAACATTCTTCACTCACAAACTTAAAACTGTAATTTTACACGTTGTATTTTTCATTCATTTCATTAAAAGGCCAAAAAGTTAATTAAAGTTTCAAAAAGTTAATTAAAGTTCAAAAGGACTAAGTTTCCACTTAAAAACTATTAAGGATAGATATTTCAATAAAGTCTCAAGATTATGTTATATGTAGATCAAATAAATGTCTATTTTAATAAATAGGTGGAGCTAAAAAAGGGGTAAAATATTCATAAATAATATTTCTCCTTAATTTTATTACTTTACATCCAAAAACACATGTGCGTTCTACAAATTTATATGCTTTGAGATAACAGATCTGGTCCGGATGAAAGTGGATTAAGTCCAAATATGCAAAATGTGAGAAAAGCAATGGTTTGGAAAATTTCTACAAATTTTCTTTCTTCCTATATCTATACTCAGTTTATTTAGAATAGGCGTTTGAGACGTAATGTAATAGAATCAGTTATTATTGTAATTATCATTGAACAATTGGCAGCCTAAACATAATTAGTTAAAATACTGTAAATGAATCGGTCACTGAAGTTGTGTAAAGAGTGTTATTAGGCGGTATTGAGCGTTTTTGATCCTGTTTCAGGCGCCTATTACAAATGAACAGACTATAGTGTGGAAGTCGCCCAAATCAAAAACTCAATAAGAGGCCTGTAAGAGCTGCTTAAAAACGATTTCTCAATACGAAAAACACAGGCGCCGTTAGAGGACACTTTTAAAAAATGACTTAAAATTACGATCAGGAAACTTTCATTCTAACCAGAGAAATTGTTATTCGATTTTTCAGACTTTTTTATGCTCCATTTATTAAAAAAATTTAAGGAGGGCTTTCGCATATTTTCTGAGCCCTCAAATTACCAGTTTCGGAGCAATTAAAAAAACAGGGATTTTCAAATTTTTTCTAATATGGAAAATTTTTAACTTTATCCCCAATGACTTTTTTCCCAAAATTTAACTAATTTTTTGAAAAAAAAAATATATATTTTTAATTTATATATATTTTTCACCATACTTTTGTATATATTTATTGCTCTGAATTAGTAGTTAAAAAAAACGAGCTTCAATAATTTAATTTTACTAGAATAATGCTATCGCATGTGCAAGAGAGTTACGATTCGCATTTCAATCCACATTCAGTTTTCCTTTTTGCTTACAACACGCTTTGATATAATAATTTTTTTTGCTTGAATATGAAACGTTAATTCTTGTTTACTAAACAATCGACAACCCAAGGAGAGAACTTCAGGTTTGAGAAGTATTCCAAACTACTCAACTCATCAATATTCTGATACTCAACCTTGATCGCTGCTTTTTCCCGCTTTGGAATGCCTGAGGTGTGTCTAAAAAACATAACGCACGCTTTTTGTCTTTCTAGAAATTTTAGTATAAAAGGGTTCAGCTTTGCGGGGAAAGGCAAGATTCACTTCGAGTCAAGTTTTCAACATGTTCGCTAAGGTAAGTTAGTTTGAGTGTTAGACATCTTTAATTTAAATAACTAAACAGGTTACTTTTTTGATGTTTAGAAACACTATCTTTTCTTATCAAATTATCTTAAATGTCAACAGAACCCCTCACAATGATCAAAGTACAAAAACTCATTTATTTCCCCACATTATACTAACTAAACCATTCCTAAGTTTTAATGTTAAGTTTTAAGGAGAACATTGAATAAAATTTAATAGAGATTAATAATTTTATTTATCCTAAATTGAAAATTTGATTTCAAATAAGTTTTTCCCTTTAAAAACATAGAATAGTTTTCGGTTTTACTTTCGCCTGATTTTTCTATCTTCACTTTACGTATAAAAGTTTCACTAAAGAGAGGTTAGACTCATTAGATTTAACATAAGTAGATGTAAGTTGTATTCTTTTCCTGTAAAAAATCAAAGCAAGCATTATGCAGTTTAAGGTCTTTAATTCAATTATGGAAGGAATAGAATATTTTTGCACTTTAAGTGGATAAAGTTTCTGTGGACCAGGATTTTTCTCTTTTAGTAATCATTTTTGTAAAATTCTCGAGTATATAATTTTATTTTGACAAAGGTACTTTAAAATCACAATCTATTTAATTGATAGTCTATCCTGTCAATTTATACATAACCATAATTAATAACCATAATAATATAAGGAAATATTTTATGCATCCGTACGGTAGTAGTATTAGTTAAAAGGAGAAGATTTAATCTTGGATATATTTCTTCCCTATCATTACTATTTATTAACTTGTCCTTTTCTATATTAGGTCGCCCTTCTGCTCGCTGCTGTGGCAGCTGCCAACGCCTCCCTCCTCCCCCTTGGACATGCCGGAATCGTCAGCACCGGAGTCAGCTCCAGGACTCAGACCATGGACGTAAGTGATAGCTTGTTCACAATTTAACTAAAAATTTTAAAAGCAAATGTCTTCACTGTTCCTCAGTGCTTAAAAAATCTTTATCGTGCAAATATTATAAGAATAAATGAAAAACAAATATATATTTTTAATGCTACCCTTCTATGCGTGTGGTATCTTTATATTTTTGTTATTTTCTTCATGCTTACTTTTAATTTCCAGGCTTTGGGCAACAACGCTATGGCCTACACCATCCAGGACGGTCTCGGAGCCACCAACTCCCGATCTGAAATCGGAGACGCCCACGGAAACAGGAGGGGATCCTACTCCCTGACCGACATTGACGGAAGGGCCCGACGAGTGGACTACGTGGCCGATGGAGCTGGATTCAGGGCCGTCGTCAAGACTAACGAGCCTGGAACCGCCGCCAGCGCCCCTGCCGCCGCCGCCATTGTCAGCCCCTACGCCGCCCCTCAAGCCCCAGTCGCCCCCGTCGTCGCTGCCGCCCCTGTCCTCGGACACGGAATCGGAATCAACGGACTCGCCGTCAACGGATATGGAATCAACGGACTCGGTTACGGAATCAACGGAGTCAACGGACTCGGATACGGAATCAACGGAGTCAACGGACTCGGATACGGAATCAACGGACTTGGACTCAACGGACTCGGTTATGGAATAAACGGACTTGGTCTGGGATTGGGCAAGGGATTGATCCTTTAAGTATTAACATTTGTAGATGTCATTTTCTAATAAGATGTTTTTGTGATGAAAAATGTTGGTTTTTAAATAAAAATATATTTATGTCAATGATTACTCTTTGAATTCTTTATTAAAGACCCTTTTCCTTTTTCTTACACCAGAACAACAACGACAGTAATATCACTAATGAAAAATAAGTTAAATAAGTCTGGTGGTCTTTGATTTACTAGAGAATTACTTCCACGTTTCAAAATACTGTTGTAATTTCCGTGTTTCACTGTAGTCATGCTTATACAACATTAGAAGCAAAAATAAGCACGGGCTTCATGCGCTCCACCATTTTTCAATGTGGATGGATGAGTCTTTTATGGGCAGTTTTAAAAATTAATTTAATTTAAAAGTTCCTTTTCCTAAGAAAATGGCAGTGGTGTTGTTCCCCAAGTAACAAAATCATACAGGGTGTTTCAAAAGTCCGTTTCGCTTCTTTTATGTGAAAGCAACGTGTCCCAGGGACATGGAAGTAAAGTTTACCCCTAGTTAAGTGACCCTGGAGAATCTATTGAGATGACTTACAGGGCCCTTAGAGGTGAAATAAAAAAGTTAGAAAAATTAATTTAAAAACTATACGGGATAGAGCAAAAACCTCAGTAAGAGTGTTATTGTTGCCACTGTTATGAAGAACTCACTGAAAAAAAATTCATGAAAACATCGTTAATATTCGCGGAGATATTAGCATGTGAAAATAGCCCTTTTTCAGGGCTCAAAAAAGGAAAAGTTCGTAAATTTGCAAATTTTTCCATGTTATTGTGTAGTTTTAAGATTTTATAGTTGAATTTGATGGAAAATTTAAATAAAAACACTTGCGAATAAGCGAACTTTTTCTTTTTTTGAGGCCTGAAAAAGTGCTAATATTAATGATATTTTCATGAAACTTTTTTCAGTGAGTTCTTCATAACGGTGGCAACAATACTCTCACTGAGGTTTTTGCTCTACGTTTAGTTTTTAAATTAATTTTGTTAACTTTTTTATTTCGCTGCTAGTAGCGCTACGTTGTAAGTCATTTCAATGGATTCTCCAGGGTCACTTACCTAGGGGTAGACCTTACTTCCGTGACGCTAGGACACGTTGGTTCCAAATAAAAACCGAGAAACGGACTTTTGAAAAACCCTGCATGATTGAAGTACATTTTTTGAAGTACATTTTTTATTTACATACTTTTGATAACTCTTCATTTTATAAACGAGCAATTTTTTAAAAGAGTTCTTCATTTACTTTTTGACCCCCGATAATTCTGATTAATAAAATTTGGAGCCTTGCAAGCAACAATATGTGGCCTTTAAAATTAGCTACCATTAATAAATGGCAGAATTTTAGTATATTAGAGAAGTGATACAAAAATATATAATTTTTACAAATTATGCATTTTCAGTTTTATTTTAATGTGACGAGCTCTTTTATTATTAATTTTCAAAAATTGAAGCCGGTTTTTTACTGTATAAATATATCCTTCTACTTATTATAATGGTTACAAATTTAAAATGATTATTAATCCTCGACTCAACAATATGATAACCCTCAATTAAAATCCGTTTTCCTATTAATATTTAAGTCTTTTATTTTCATATAAAAAATAATGATTTTGTCACGTCGAAATATGATTGTCTTCTAAAATATGCATTCAAATTAAAACTAGGATTTTCCGTCTCTCAATATTGCGAGAATTATTTCCTCACCACACAATAGTTTTCAAAAGTTGAGTCATCGTAAGCTTATCGGGTTGGGAAGTACGCTATGCGAAGGAAATGGATTCTGTTCAAAGGAAGATGGTTAGACTGGCGAAGGTCATTCGTAAATTCCTTACGTTATGAGTTGAAAGCTTCTCTGTCTGTAATGAAACCAATAACCATGTACGTATGCCCTTCATTTAAATATAATTGATTTCAATATTTGTTTTTTTATTTCTAATTTGATTTAACTATGCAGTGTGCTAACTTATTTTATTGCTTGCTCCTTGGATCTACAATTCATGAAAGACTTAGCCCTGTGCCCTCTTTTAAAATGCGGTTCCACCTTCTCCTATCACTGGTCTTTTCGATCTTGATCTTCATAATCTGAACGCCTGACCTTTATTTTTCCCTCTAGTCTCCTACAGATTGTCTTGTGTTACTCTTTCATCACTTATTCGCTCCAGTTGTCCAAACCATTGTTATTCTTTTTGTTTTCACTGTATTAACTTCTTTTGTATTTTATATTAACGTTTCTTTATAGAGCTTACTTTACTCTAATTAACTCCTAATCTCCTCAGGTCCATATACTTTCCTTAAAACCATCCTTTCAAAAGAAATTAGTATTTTCCCTCATTTTGAGTGGCAATACAAGTTTCTGCTGCATTCTTAACTATAATTCTAATTATTGTTTTAACTTATATTTAATTATAGGGTCATTCCTTGTGAAATCAACCAAAAAATGGCAAAATTCAACCTTACCCCCTCGGATTTTAATGAAACTTTCAGGGATTGTTTTCTTCTATAATACAAAAGGGAAAATGACCTTGATTAATCATTTTCTCTGTAATTTTTTTGAAATTTTGAAAAAAAATTATTCGTGTTTCCTTAACTTTAAATAACTCCCGTTCTATTGAGAGCACGAAAATCTATAACCCCTTGTTTTAAAGAAGACTTTATGAGGTTTAATTTTATGCAAAATTTTTCATGTTGAATAAAAAAAAATTTCAAAAAAATGTTTTTCTTGAAAAACTGAAAAAAAAATATGTTGATATCCTTCAAATTTTTTGAAAAAAAATATATGTTTTTGACAATGATATATGACAAAAATTATGAAATTTTCAGAGTGGGACCGCCACGGGATCAGGAGTTATAGCAAAAAGAGTTGTTTTTAATCACTTTCACTCACCACTTTTTAAGTTTAAGTAGCCAAATACTGGGTTCTCCGCCATGTTTGGTCACTCTAACCTCTGAAATAGTACTTCAAAACAATTTTTTTTGCTATAAATCCAGATCCCTTGGCGGTCCCACTCTGTAAATTATAGATATCATTATTTATAACGTTGCTAATAGGGATTGTCGTTTTAGGGCATTTTGGTCATCCCGGGATTTCGGGATAAAATTCGACATCATCCCGGGATCCCGGGAAATCCCGAAAATTTAATTAATGCCAGAATTTCAAGAAAAAAAATATATTTTGGATGTAAAATCAAAACTTGCATGAAGATGAAATTAGAAACAAAAAATATGGGGAGAAATTATTAATTTTTAATGCTACAATTTTTCAGTTCCAGGCTTAAAAATTTCTTAAATGATATTTAAATATTTTTTCCGATTTCATATTTGCTCATTATAATAGTACACACACATATATCACATAAAACCTTTTGAAATTACACGAACATAATATTTCAAATTTGTTTTAAAAATACTCAAGTTTAAAGTGTACTTACTACTTACTCTAAAAATGCTTTTGAATTCCCTTATATACATGTATTGCAAGGCTCGGCTTCTCAATTGAATGTATTGTTTTTTTAAATGTCAGAGCAAACCACTCGTGGAACCTCCTTTACACTTAATTATCAAAGAATACTTTTTGCATTTTGCTTCAGAGTTCGGTATTTTTATGGAGTGCTCCCATGCACATGTACTAGCTTTTTCTGCCATAATACAAAATCAGAATATTCTCAGCCCGATCTTCAAAACGTATAATCTCTTTAAAAGCTGACGACTTAATGAGATCACGAGTTCATTCTGAAATAGGGTTAAAACTATCCTCATAAATAATTATTCATTACTGGGTTCTGGATGGTTCTGGGTATCTTATTACCATTTGGTATCTCTTATCACTAACATACTAAAGAATAAAAATCGTTGATGAGTAACCAAGTTTCACCGTTTATGTCAACATGCGAGCATTTTAATGTATTATACAAATCGGGAATATACTTGTTTATTGCTTTTTAGCTGTAAAGTTCTATAAGGAGTGGGAGATAATTTAATTCAGCAGATGATTGACTTAAACCACCTCACTTCCAATAATTTAAAAGTATCTTCCAAGCAAAGGAAATATTTGTTCATGCCAACAGGAACGATTTTTAAGCGTTTGTAGCAGCGTTAAAGAAATTTAAAATTTTGAGGGAATCCCGGGACAGACTGGGAAATCCCGGGACGTGTCCCGGCCTAAAAATTCTACGGGATCCCGGGATCCCGGTTTCCCGGGATCCCGGGAACCAATCCCTAGTTGCTAAATATGTGTATATAATTTTCAAAGAAATTAAAGGATACCAACATTGTTTTTTAAAAGCTTTTTTATTTAAAAAAATCATGAAAGTAATTTTTTTTCATGGACATAGTCAAACTTTATATCAAATTAAATCTTGCAAAATTATCTTTTAAACGAGAAGCTATAGATTTTTTTCGGACAAATATAACTGGAGTTATAATAACATTAAAGTGCTAAAAATTGCATTTTCTTCCTTTTTTCAACAATTTTTAACGAAAAAAATTACTAATAAAGATAAATAATAAAACCATTTTCTCATTTATATCATAGAAGGGAACAATTCCTGAAAGTTTCATTAAAATCTGAGAGGGTCAGGTTGAATGCCGTGTTGATTTCACATCGAATGACCCTATACTAATATTGATATTATTTTTATAAACGAAGCACTCAATAGTTCTGAGCTTTTTTTCTCCCATAGTCAGCAGTGGTTCCAACAACAGGGGTCAGTGAAAGAACCCGGTAGCTCACAAATATTTTTCCAATGAATAGAAATTTGAGGGCATTGAACGAGAAAGGATTAAATTACATCCCAGCAGAGATTACTTTCGGGTGTTTAATTTGTGGATCACCACTTACTTAACTGTTAATAATACTCTCCGCTTATTAAAAGTGAAATTAAGAGCTCTGGAAGAAACCGTTGACCTTTTCGACATTGCTCTATTGGACTAGCATTACTTGTGGGTTCCGAAGATTTAATTGGGATATCCTGATAAAATTCCTATCCCTCGGGAGGTAAAATTAGATTATTTCTTAAACCAGTGATTTTCAGATAGATAGATTTAAAACAGTGAGTATTTCTGAGCATCATAATAAATTAGAGGGGAAATTAACTTTTATCGAGCAATTTTGTGAGGGTGGATTTAAGTATAATAAAGGGGTGGTCTATGAAATTTTTTAATTTTAGGCTTAGTATTCCGTGCAATTCAACGAGTTGTGTTAAATATACAGGGTGTTTCAGATAAGTGTTTCATAACTTCTAGGAAAAGTACAGCACAGCTAGACGACTCAAAATCACACAGGAATGGAGGGGGGGCGTAAATACACCCCTAACGAACTAGGGGTTTTTATAAGCGGGCATGGGAAGTTCACATTGAAAAATAACCTTTTAAGATCAAATTAAAACCATCTATTCAGACATTTATTCAATAAAACCAATTTCAGAGCCGAAAATTCAGCTCCTTAATTGATTTTTAATTAATACATGCTGGAATAGAACGATTTTGCTGGTTTAATCCAATTTTAAAAAGTTACGTGTCAATTTCCATTGTATGTCATCGTATGTTAATTGTACTTCCCGCTTATAAAAATCCCTAGTTTGTTAGGGGTGCATTTCCGACCCCCCATTCCTATGTAATTCTGATTCTGTAAGTGATCTCTACCCCTCATAGAAGTTATGAAACACTTGTCTGAAACACCCTGAATATGATACATGGGACATTACCTTAATTATTTGCAGGTTTATTGCACTTTTTATACATTTCTTTTACCTTCTTGGTAATGGTGGAGTCTTTGCGACAGTTCCCACCAATCAATGTGAAGAAAGAGAAACCATCCTTGCTAATCTAGATTTAGCCAAACAATCTATCTTCAAGGCAAAAAGCATCCACGGTGAGTTGAGTGTATAATTGAGGCACATACTAGTTTAAACCGAGTTCTCTTCTAGCATAATAATTGCATATATTTTATGCTTATATCTTTTCATCCATAATTTTTCAGCACAAAATAGATCGGGTGCAACCAGTTCCTTGTGTGCATCGGATAAATACATAGGATTTTTGAATGTTGCTGTGAATCTTGTTACTGTAGCTGAGAAAAAAGTTGAAGCAAGTGAGCTGTATTTCATAAATGCACCCAGCAAAATTTTTAACTAATTGTTTTAAACAAATTCCTAAAAATTCTTTACTTTCTTCCTTAATAAAATTCTATGTTTAAACGTGAAAAGAGTTGCGTACATACAGTATTTATGGAATATGTTATATAAATAATTTGTAATTTCAAGGATATATCGCGCTTTTATTTCAAGTACATCTAAATCAAATTAGTCTTATGGGAAATACGCGTTTGTGTTTTATATAATTAAATTTTTTATCAAGCTAAAATAAGACAATTTTGCATATCCCAAATCTAGACCGGGAGAAAACATTAATAAATAACACATTAATAAAGAGCTTTTATTTTTTGCTCATACAAAACAACCAAGTTCGAAGTATTGATTTTCTATGAATCAATTTTCAGTTCAGTATATTTATTAGACGTTTTATATCTATGAGTTGATTATTCAGTTATTAATTGGAATAAAAAACGTAAATTCAATCAAAATAAATGTTGAAAGTTTAAAATTTGCGTGATATTTAACATAGGTAATTTTCGGTTATTATGAGGGGAAATCTCAACCGAGAGGCATCATTCAAAGGACGTTTCCTGGAGATTAACTTTCTCAGTTGGGAATATTGCTAACTATTTTACTTGCAAGCGTGGTCACCACAACTTTTCTATAGTAATTTCTAGCTTCAATGCATTAAAATATCAGATTGAGAATCTTTCATACTCTCATCAGAAAAAAAATTTGAGTTCAAAGTATGAATATAAAACATCACCCATAAGATATCTTCTCACAGACATTGGTCCAAATAAGCCACCAAGCCAAGATAGGCCAATTGACTGTGGTGACATCATGTCAGGAGGAATGAGATCTAGTGGGGAGTACGACATCTGGCCAAGAAGCAGGGTTCTAAACGAGAGGTCTATACGAGTCTATTGCGACATGGACACAGCGCAAGGAGGATGGACGGTGTGTTACATTTATCATTTTTGTGTTAATCTGTCAATATAGTACTTTCTAATATCATTTTGAAAGACAAATAGAACTACGTATTTTGAAATTTATTGTGTAGCGTAAAAGTTTTCAATTTACAATATAACCCCAATGTCTCGAACTCCCCCCCCAAAAAAAAAGAATTTCGAGGTAACTAGTGTTGGAGATAAAAAGGGAAAGTAGAGAAGGGTAAAAAATAATAAAAAATGTTTTTGAGGTATCAAAGTTCGAGATGACGAGGGTGTACTGTATATTGGCATTTACCACTTCATTAACATTGAATTCAGTTAGTTTCAGATGGAAACGGTAAATAGAAAAATTTGAAAATCAGAAAAAATTTGAGCTCAAAGTATAGATATAAAACATCAACATAAGATCCATGTTCAATATCTTCTCACACAGATTGGTCCAAATAAGCCACTAAGTACCAAGCCAAGGTAGGCCAATTGACTGGCTAATTCACTGGCGGTAAATGGAAATGGAAAATTTGTTTGAAATATAGGCTATAATTTCAAACATTTCTTTTATAAAAGCTTTTTAAATTTAAAAAAAATAACCCTTAAAACTAAACTTCAATTTTCGTATAATTTAGATGCCAAACCGTATTTCTTCAAGGTATAAAAAACTAAAATATTTAAATTAACTTTCAATGGGAAAATGTTTAAATAAGCCCTATATTCATTTGGAATTAATTTCTTTATTGATAGCTCATTTTTCTCTGATATCCCAACATAAAACAATTTTAAAAAATAAAGTTTTTAAAGGTTTTTCTTACAATATGAATTAAAAATTAATTCATTTCATAAAATGAATTTAGAAAGCGCATTCTCCACAGTTAACCGTAACACTAAAATTTATCATTCAGAAATAAGTCAATGCTAACCTTTGAAGATATTCTGATTATACAGTTCCCAATTGTATGAAGATTGAAAAGTACCCTAACTATCACTTACTTGGCTATTTTAAATTATGTTATTAACATAGGTTATCCAAAGAAGAGGGAATTTTTCAAAACAAGAAGATTTTTACGTCGACTGGCAAACATATAAAGTAGGTTTTGGAAACGTTAGCAGGGACTTTTGGTTAGGTAAGCTAATTTAAAGCTTTCACATATGTTACTGATATTTTGGGAGTTAGCTTTTGAACATAGTATAGCGATTCTATATTTTTTCTCTAGGCAATGATAACATATTTGCAATAAGCAATCAAGGAATGTACCAGATACGTTTTGATTTGCAAGATGTTGACAGAAATAGAGCCTATGCTATGTATGATACCTTTTGGATTGATGACGAAAATTCCAAATACAAATTGCATATAGGAAACTATAGCGGGAATGCCGGTAAGTTTGGCCGGTTACATATGCTTTATTAAGCAAAAATAGTCTAAATTCTAAAATCTGTAGTATTTAAAAAGCATCTGTAAAAAAATTGGTAGTATATGCAATAACCAAATTTGGCCCTTAATCCATTCAAGGGGGTTGAACCTCCAACACCATTAAATGCTCAAGACTATTTATTTACTTTTTTTCCATTAAAGTTCTTCGGCGCACAAGGAGCTAACCTCCTCGAGTGCAACCCAAAGGGTCCCCAGTACAAAAAAATAGGCGAAACACTACTTTTAAGGGTTCTATTTCAAAATATTTTATGCGGAAGGATCTCCAGCCCCCCTTTATGTTGGGGTTAGGTTTTTATCCTCCAAACTTAAGTATTAAAGTGCATGAGGGTTCAAATTTGATCTATTTTATTCGTGAAAGGAGACATTAAGAAAAACATTTGGAGCTGAAAACCCCTTCTAAAACAAGTCTTCTTATGCTCCTGCCTAAATCACTAAGGGATTATGATATGTTACTTTTGTTCAACCAACAATTTTAGACTATAGCTAAATAAATATAATAGTAAGGTACTTCAAATATATGTTTTCTAGTCGAATTTAAAACAGTATATTCCTCCTAATAAAGTCTTTCTGCTGCTATGATACGAAACAGCGTTGCTGTAATAATATAACGCTTGAATACGGAACCGATTGATAACCGAAACGTCAGGCATGTTTTGGTAAATAAAATAGGTTTGAATAAAAAATTAATTTGTCGATCGAAGCGAGAACTTTACAGAGTGGTATTTTCAGGCGACTCAATGGTGGAACACAACGGTCAGCCGTTTTCTACAAAGGACAAGAGGAACGACCAAGCACCAGGGGAGGCTTGTTCCTTGACCCGTCACAGTGCCTGGTGGTACTTGAACTGCGCCAAGGCAAACCTGAACGGTCTCTATCAACCGGGGACAATGGGTGACTATAAAAGCATGTACTGGTATCATTGGAAGAAACTGGACGGCCTTTTGGTGTCCGAAATAAAAGTTAGGAGAAAATTGAGTGTTCAGAATCTGTACATCACTCCAGTCTGATTCCGGTGGTTCAAGAAAGTAGAAAATTAGTTTTTTTTCTTTTTCCGTCCCTGATTTCGTCCATTCTAGAATCTAACCTGGTGATCTTTTCTTTGTGATGTATTGTACAACTTCCGCGTTTTCTCAAAGTGATTTTTCACTTATAGTTTGTAAGTTAGCAATGTGTTAATACAAATAAATTATTAATGTTTTTCCGTTTCATTTATATTTCAGTACCTTTTTCTAGAGAATATGTGATTTTTATTATACTACATATTCTATTTTTGATGATATTCTCTTGCGCTGGGTTTTACTAATAGAAGTAAAATATGTAAATGAAATAAGTGTTGTAATTGAAAACAGGGGCTAAAAAATTTTTCAGCCATATAGCTCTTGAACGGTTGGACAATTTATACGCTTCTGTAGTCAGTTCCCACTTTTTTAGAAGGCTGATACGTTTTATATTTCTGATTATTTTTTTCATAACTTCAAAACATGAAATATATCGAAAATATAGTTAATTTTTTAATACCAAATACTCACTTGTAAACACTCTATAAAGCAAACTCAACAAGCTTTGCCCTGATCACAACTAACACAGTTGGTTTTTCTTACTTAGACCGATCAGCATAGTAGCAATTCGCCTTCCTTTTGTTTGTAACTCATTGTAATAAATGTTGAGAAATACACCTTAAAAATAAGAAGTCTGTAAAAACCACACAACTGTGAAATAGATTCCCCTTTTTATATATCCCCATTTATTTTACATGGAGGACTTCCGCATATTTTCTGAACTGTTAAATTACCAGTGTGGGAGCAATTAAAAAAAGTAGAATTTTCCAAATGTTTCTAGTATCTAAAATTTATAAACTTTATAAATTTATTTTGCCCATTCACAAATAAATCTCAATATTTACCACTTTTTTTATATATATTTTTTAAATTTTGAAACTGATTAAGGTAAATGTGGGTATAGTGGACACTGTACCAATAGTGGCCACATAGCTGATTAATTTGAAATAAAACGAGTTAGAGGCATCAAACAGCGTCAAAATTCATAGGCATTGGGAAGGATATTTAAATATTTGAAAATAACAACATCGGCCGAGTGACTGAAATTTGATCTTGCTTACAGAATCGCGTAAGGAAACGGGTATATCGGAACTGATTTTTTTTGTATTTATAGCCGTTTGATTGACTTTTAAATTTATATTAAGATAAAGACGAGTGTATAAAATGATAATAAATAAAATTTATTTTAAAATTTTGACTTTACGAGGGATTTATGGGGGTGGCCACTATACCAACACAAAATCTTAGATTTTCCAATAGTGGCCACCGCAATGGCTTCTAATAGAAACTTAAATAACATTGAATTTGGATCAGTTTTTCTTCATAAACTGTTGACTGTGCTTTAAAATGAGTGTTGTATGAATTTGGTTTCATTCTGACTTCGGGAACCAAGGTTTCCAAAACATTGAATTACATGTTTTAACTCCTCTCAAATCAGCTACAGCGTAGGCTTTGGGCCGGAAACTTTCAAGTATTTTTTTAAATAAAGCTTATTTGATTTGATATAAAATACATTTCGTTGGGAAGGAAGATTTAATTAGAAACAAACGACTACACCAAAAAAACCCATCAATTTCATGCATAAACCCCTCATATAGGCAGAAAAAGAGAGGTGTCCACTATAGATGCAAGAGGTGTCCACCATAGATACAACAGCTACATCTATATATGTGGCCACTATAGATGCAATTTGGAGTACTTTTTAAAAATTAATTACAAATACTTTACCCAATCTAATTAAAATTTTTAATGGTAAAATCGAAAGAAGAAGATCCAATTATCTATCTAAAAATAGGATGATAACGGCTTCCAAGCAAATAGGTTGGTATTTATTGAGAATTTAAGCAAAAATTTTCCTTAAAGTGTCCACTATACCTACATTTACCTTATTCATCAATTCGTTTAAGACTTTTATACTTTTTTACCACTGTTATCTATACTTTTATACCTATTTGTTGCTCTATAGTAGTTAAAAACTGAGCCCCACTAATTCGATTTTACGAAAATAATGCTATCCCATGCAAGAGTTACGATTTGTTTTTCAACCTATATTAACTTTTCCTTTTTGCTGACAACTCGCTTTGATAGAATTATTTCTTGTTTGAATATGACCTGTTAATTATTGTTATTTACCATACAATCTACAAGCTTTATCCAAGGAGAGAACTTCAGGTTTAAGAAGTATTCCAAACTACTTAACTCATCAATATTCTGATACTCAACCTTGATCGTTGCTTATTCCCGTTCTGGAATGCCCGAGGTGTGTCTAAAAAACATAAGACACGCTTTTTGTCTTTCTAGAAACTTTAGTATAAAAGGGATCAGTTTTGTGGAGAAAGGCAAGATTCACTTCGAGTCAAGTTTTCAACATGTTCGCTAAGGTGAGTATTAGCTTTGTTAGAGTGTTAGAATCTTTAATTTCAATAACAAAAAGGGTTCCTTTAAAATGTTTAGAAACACTATTTTTTTTATTTGACCAATTCTCTTAAATGTCTACAGAACCCCTCACAATGATCTAAGTACAAGAAAACTGATTTCTATGTTAATAGATATATCGTAACTTTCATTTTCCCACACAGTATAAACCATTTCTCAGTTTTAAGGGTAAGTTTTAACTTGAGCATTGAATAAAATCTAAAAGATATTAATGCTTTTATTTATCCTATATTTAAAGTTGGATTTGAAATAAGTTTTTCCCTTTATAAACATGGAATAGTTTTCGGTTTTACATTTCGCCTGAATTTTCCTTCTGTACCTCACTTAAAAAAGTTTTACTACATAAAGGTTAAGACTGCTCCAGTATAACATTAGACTTATTTTAAGTAGGTGTCACATGTATTATTTTCCTGTAAAACATCTAAACAAGCATTATCCAGTTTAAGGTCTTAAATTCAACCTGGAAGGACTATAAATACTTACTTTAAGGGGACCAGTTGAAAAGTTTGCATGAACCAAGAAATTTCTCTATTTGTAATCATTTCCGTAGAATTCTCGTATATAGAGTTTTATTTTGGCAAAGATGCTTTAAAATCAATCTATTTTATTTATAGTCTTTCCTGTCAATTTTTTATACATAACCATATAATCCGAATATAATTTTATTTTTCAATTTTACTAATTGCAAATGTTTTTTTACGAAAGTAGAAAAAAAAGGTTTAAGATAAGATTTCTCAATAAATGAATTTGCTTTTTGAAGATTAGAGGGGAGGGAATGTTGATGTTGAATCAGAAAGCTCTTAAAGACACTTCTTACATAAGGAAAGATTTAATTCATCCCTGTTGTAATATTGGTTAAATGAGAAGCTTTTATCATGGATATCTTCCTTCGCTATCATTACTATTTATTGACTTGTCCTTTTCTACATAAGATCGCCCTTCTGCTCGCTGCTGTGGCAGCTGCCAACGCCTCCCTCCTCCCCCTTGGGCATGCCGGAATCGTCAGCACCGGAGTCAGCTCCAGGACTCAGACCATGGACGTAAGTGAAAGCCTGTTCACAATTCAACTACAAACTTTAAAAGCAAATTTCTTTACTGTTCCTCAGCTCTAAAAAAATTTATTGTTTAAATAATATGAGAATAAATTATAAAGAAATATTTTTTTAAATTCTACCTAACCATGCGTGTGGTATCTTTGTAGTTTCTCATTTTCTTCATGCTTATTTTTGACTTCCAGGCTTTGGGCAACAACGCTATGGCCTACACCATCCAGGACGGTCTCGGAGCTACCAACTCCCGATCTGAGGTCGGAGATGCCCACGGAAACAGGAGGGGATCCTACTCCCTGACCGACATCGACGGAAGGGCCCGACGAGTCGACTACGTAGCCGACGGAGCCGGATTCAGGGCCGTCGTCAAGACCAACGAGCCTGGAACCGCCGCCAGCGCCCCTGCCGCAGCTGCCATTGTCAGCCCCTACGCCGCCCCTCAAGCCCCAGTGGTCCCCGTCGTCGCCGCCGCCCCTGTCCTCGGGCACGGAATCGGAATCAACGGACTCGCCATCAACGGATATGGAATCAACGGACTCGGTTACGGAATCAACGGACTCGGTTACGGAATCAACGGACTTGGAATCAATGGACTCGGTTATGGAATCAACGGACTTGGTCTGGGATTGGGCAAGGGAATGATCCTTTAAATATTAACATCTATAGATGTATTTTTAATATGATGTTTTTGTGATGAAAAAGTTGGTTTTAAAATAAAAATATATTTATATCCACGATTACTCCTTGAGTTCTTTATCAAAGACCCTTTCGCTTCCTGATATATATACACAGGGCTCGATTTCAGCCGGAACGGTCCGGAACGGCGTTCCGGAACCTCTTTTTCGATTAAAAAATTAATATTTTATTTCAGGGGTCTCTTATAACTACAGCCCGCGAAAACCTTTCTATATGTACGAAAGAAAGGTCCTAAAATGAATTAAAACCCTTTTTTAGGGTCTAATTTCCTAAATTTTTCTGGGGGAGGACCCCCAGACCCCCCTTTTGGTATTTAGAATGCAACTAATCACATTTAAAGGATATTTGGGCCCCCGCCAAAATACATTTCTACATACGCCACTATGATCCTAGATGTGTTAAACAACTATTTTCTGTTGTTACTATTTAAAACTTATTTTCAACAATTCACTTGTGCATATTTTAAATTTTAAAAAATTTTAAATGCACTTTTTATCTTTTTTGCAAATAACAATATTTTTGTGATTTAATATTAAGGTTATTACATTATTACTTAATAACAATCAATAATCTTTTAATTTAAAACAATTGTGAACCCCAATTTGAACTAGTCACACAATCAGCTCCTGGTGTTGATGATTTTATTTTATTTGAACCAGATTTGCCAGATTGATGTTCAAATTTTCCAAGAAAATTTGCGACATCTTAAATTCTACGGTTTAAGGACTTAAACTGCGCACTAATTCCTTAAACTGGCAAAATATACAACACTTTTGGTTAATTGATGATAAACAATCCCGCCTTCTAAAAGAGTCGCCCTGTTGAAAAAAATTGTTTGTAAAAAAAGGGGTTGTAACCAAAAAATCGCCTAAATTTCATCGCCTTGTACAATAATTAAGTTAGAAAATTCTTCCTAATTTCGTACAACACATTTGAATTTATTTTTTAAATTTGAATTTAAATTAAATGGTTAAGTTTTTGTATCAAAAAGTATTCGCTTTTTTCAGTTTTGAGACCAATTATTTTATCGTTCCGGTACCTCTTTTTTTAGAAATCGAGCCCTGTATATACATAATCATTTTTACAAAATTTCATTAATGTACCTTTATTACATATCAAGGTATCATGTTTGCGGTGATGAAATTTTACCAAAAAAAAGTTTTGAGAAAAACACATTTAAAGTATTTAGAAGGACATAACTTCTATTTTAGCGCATTATACCACTCAAAATTCCTCAGTATTATAAATAACACCATTTTATTTATAAAAATCAAATGTTTTCCTATTTTTTAGTGCTCAAAATTTTTTTCTGGCAAATTTTTGTACTGGAGGAACAGCGTCGGTCAGAGTCCTCGACGAGTAGTTTGTTCAATTATTTAATACTGTTTCAATATATATCACTCAGTTTGTGTTTCGAGGGGTTTCAATACAGAAAGTGCACTAATTAACAATGAAACAAACGTGATAGTTGCCAAATTTTAAAGACAAATTTTAGTATCAAAATAGTGTGGTTTAACCATAGATTATTCAAAAATTATAATTATTAAAATTTAGAAGAAAAATTTCATAAACAAACGAGAAATAGCTCGGCGCAAAGCTACTTCTGGTTTCCAAACCCCAACTTCCGGTCGTTTTTTACTTTTTTCTAATTATCGCACGGTCAAAACCAAAACTGTTCCAGATAGCTAAATACCTAAATTTTCACATTTTAGCAAAACATTTGTTTCGTATTTTTGTAAAAATTGACGATTTCAACGTAGTCGGATACCTTAAACGAGTTGTCACCTCTCTTTTGTATACAGGCTCTCTAGTCATTACTAGAGAGCCTGTATACGAGAGACAGGCGACAACTCTTAATCCTCCAATCCCTTTCATTAAAGTGAATACATTTTAATGCATATTAAATTCATTCTAAATGGTTATCTATTTGTCGGCGATTATTTCAAGTGATTTCTTGATGAAAAATGAAATATTTTGTGATCCAGACTACTGTTTTAAATTTTTGAATCTACTTTGAATTAATGTAAAATATGGTGTAAAATCTTAAGCACCCTATCGCATTTAAATATGATGATTACAAAAAAACTTTAAATTTCCATGCTTGCACAATTAAGTGTCAATCTAATTGTTTTTTTGAATCAGCGAAATGATCAGATCAATCAGTATGATTGATGAAACTATTACCTTAAATTTCCATCTGAAAATCCCATGTAATTTATGTATTTTTGGTAAAAAATCAAGACTTTTATCAATCAACTTCGTTTTAATGATAATTTACTATCTAAAACTACATTGCTTTAAAAAATATTTTTCCAATTTTAAGAATGCTTGAAATAGGTTATTAAAAGGTAATGCATCAATAGAAATGTTCATTTTTAGCTTTTTTCAACTAAAATTTTCCTTTTTGAGGGTGTCCACAGGTACAACTGGGTATGTCCATAGGGAGAGCACGTTGTTGTACCTATGAACACTAATTTCTTCAAGTTATTAAAACTAATTAAAATTCCAATTTTGAAGATTTGAGCTAATAAAAATTCTCCCCTGTAAATTGTATAGTTTTTAAATATGTGGAATTATAACTTTTAACGGGACCAAGAAAACTTTAATGTCTCTTTTTCGCGATATTTCAACATGTTTTACTTTAATATTCATAATTAATATTATATATGTTACTGTTAATATACAAACATGCTTTACTTTTTTATGTTTTGAATATTAAATCTTTTTACATTCGGACACAACAAAATTGTTTATTTTAAAGGATATGGATCAAGTACATATTTTTTAAATAATTATCGCTTTAAGATTAAATTTAAAATGGTAATAGCAGATCTAAATAAAACTAAATAATTTTATAAAGGAACATCACTTAATAGTACAAGCATTAATTTTTATAATATTTTTGCAAACTAAATATGAATTTTACAATATTATGTGTGTTCGCGGTGGTCTCCTGCGCTCTCCGTGTCGGCCATTTGGGGGTTTGCTACCCCCTCGGCGGGCACTTCTTCCCTCGGGTTGTTTTTGTTTATGTGCGAGCGAGGGCAGCAGACAGAGCGAGATGAGCTTGGGATGCAGCCAGAGCCAGACCAACGACGCTCTCGCTCCCAATAAAATTGTATAAAAGGTTTAATAAACCAATTTAAAAGTTCTTCCTATTAAACGTTTATTACTAAACCACTCACAGCAGAAAAGGGTGTACTAGGAACCAACAATGTGTTTTCTGGCTTTATCAAATTATTTCCCAAGAGGAAAGTGTGTGCATTACATTTAGCTAGATAGAATATCTTTCATTTTCCATAATTTGATTCAAAGGTTGTTTAAAGTATAAGTCACACATTTATTTGTAACTTATTTTATTTTTTTCTTAAGTGAAAGGAATAAAACAAATAAAAAAAATTTATTTAAAATTCAGCAGAAAAAAAACAGATGTCAATTCTTGATCACCAAGTAATTCTTTGTATCTCTGTTTATCTCCTCTTCTTCCTTTCTTCCAACAAAAGTTTAGCTGCAAACTTTAGTGTGTTTTCAGCGAAACAAGCTTCCTGTACTTCTTCAGGTGCCTCTCCGAGCGCCTCCTTAAATGCCTGACCGGGCTGTGAACCGCACTTTTCATATATGCGATTAGCCACACAATTTACGGTTGAAGTATAGGTGCTGCGAATCATAAATTTTCACATTTAAGACAGCATTACTAATACATTGACAAATTAAGGAAAAATAAAAACTCTTTTCATGACTGTTGGTTATCGTGAGTTCTATAGGCAAACTTTGTTACCATGACAACCTATTGCATCTGAAAATTATAAATATTTTTGAGCTTACCTCCGTGTTCTATTTTCTCGTAAAACTCATAATTTTGAGCCATTTTGCCCCGACTTCAACTATGTGGAAATGCTTTCCCAGAAAATAGCTATTGCTATAATGATTTCTGAACCTTGGTTATCCTGTATAGTATCTAGTTTGACTGACCAAACTTATAAAACTTTTTCAAAACTAAACTGACTAGTATTAGCATGTTACTTAATTACGTTTTCAAATCAAAAACTGGAACCCTTTTTAGATTTCGTGCTACTTTTCAATTAATTATTCTTTATTCATGTTTTTATTCAGAGGCAAGAGGTCTTCTGAAGAGTGAAAAATGAGCACACAATAAAGTTTCATTGAATATTAAAACAATCACCAGTAAAAGTTTCTAAGAAAAATTTAAATATACAATGCATTAGTCATGTCAGCTTCTCATCTATCCCAGTCGAGTTAAGACTGACTGTTTTAGTGAAAGCATTCCTGGCCCCAGTGTTGCCAACTCTCAAAAATTTATCTCCCTAAAGCCCCATTTAAAAACCCTATTTTGCTTAAGGTACGTGCCTACGTTGGAGAACTTTTTCTATAAAAATGTAAAAGAAAAGGTAAATGTGGGTATAGTGGACACTTTAAGGAAAATTTTGCTTAAATTACACTGGTCAACACTCATTTTGATGGCGGGAATATTAAAGCTGTTTTTGTATATATTTGACCTCCTGATTCCGAATATGACATCCGTTTTTGCTCATCAGCTCTAGTTTTTAAGATATTCCAAAATTAAGTTTTTTTCACTTTTGACCTACCTTTTATACAATATGGTGCTATAAAAATGACTTAAAAATAAGAAACCTAACCACCCAAGGATTTTCCTATTCCTTAGGCTCCCAATAGATAGTGTATCAAGTTTCAGCCCCCGAAGTTAATTTAAAGGGGTACCTATAGGGCCCTAAAGTTGAAAAAAAGTCGAAAAATTGGTCTTTTTTTTCAGAATTTTTAAAAAATATTTTTGAGTTTTCTAATTTGATAAAACTGGCTAATATATGTTTTTTAGAACTTATTTAGACCGCTAAAAATATTTTTACTTTAAAACTGCACCTCTTTAGAGCGATTTTTTAGTTTTAAGGCGAGAATTAGGGTCGTTTAGCTCAAAAACGCTTGGTACCAATAATGGTGGTTGAAACGAATAAATTTCGAATTTTTCAGAAGTATGTCATCAAAAAAGATGTCCTTTAATGTAAAACTGAATTTCACATGATAAAGATCAGTAAAACAGTAGAAGCTCCTCTCGAGCTTTCAAGCCCTAAAATTTGAAAAAATTGGAAAAATGCTTTTTTTCACTGATCTGTATCATATGAAATTTCAGTTTTATATCAAAGGACATCTTTTTTGATGACTTACTTCTGAAAAATTCGAAATTTATTTGTTTCAGCCACCATTATTGGTACCAAGCGTTTTTGACCCTTATTCTTGCCTTAAAACTAAAAAATCGCTCTAAAGAGGTGCAGTTTTAAAGTAAAAATATTTTTAGCGGTCTAAATAAGTTCTAAAAAACATATATTAGCCAGTTTTATCAAATTAGAAAACTCAAAAATATTTTTTTAAAAATTCTGAAAAAAAGACCAATTTTTCGACTTTTTTTCAACTTTAGGGCCCTATAGGTACCCCTTAAAATTAACTTGGGGGGCTGAAACTTTATACACTATCTATTGAGAGCCTAAGAAATAGGAAAAGCCTTGAGTGGTTAGGTTTTTTATTTTTAAGTCATTTTTATAGCACCATATTATATAAAAGGTAGGTCAAAAGTGAAAAAAACTTAATTTTCGAATATCTTAAAAACTAGAGCTGATGAGCAAAAACGGATGCCATTTTCGGAATCAGGAGGTCAAATATATACAAAAACAGCTTTAATATTCCAGCCATCAGAAAAAAAGTTTTTTTTTGTAGACCAGTGTTATCAATTAATACCAACCTATTTGCTTGGAAACCGTTATCATCATATTTTTAGATTAATTGGATCTTCTGCTTTCGATTTTACAATTAAAAATCTTAATTAAATTGGGTAAAGTATTTTTAATTAATTTTTAAAAAGTACTCCAAATTGCATCTATAGTGGCCACATTGATGTAGCTGTTGTATCTATGGTGGACACCTCTCTTTTTCTGCATATATGAGGGGTTTACGCATGAAATTGATGGGTTTTTTTGGTATAGTCTTTTATTTCTAATTAAATCTTCTTTCCCAACGAAATGTATTTTTATCAAATCAAATTAGCTTTACTTAAAAAAAATACTTGATAGTTTCCGGCCCAAAGCCTACGCTGTAGCTGATTTGAGAGGAGTTAAGCATGTAATTCTATGTTTTGGAAACCTTGGTTCCCGAAGCCAGAATGAAACCAAATTCATACAACACTCATTTTAAAGCACAATCAAGAGTTTATGAAGAAAACTGATCCAAATTCAAAGTTATTTAAGTTTTTTATTAAAAGCCATTGCAGTGGCCGCTATTGGAAAATCTAAGATTTTGTGTTGGTATAGTGGCCACCCCCATAAATCCTTGTAAAGTCAAAATTTTCAAATAAATTTTATTTATTATCATTTTATACACTCTTATTTATCTTAATATAAATTTAAAAGTCAATCAATCGGTAATAAATACAAAAAAATCAGTTCCGAAATACCCGTTTCCTTAAACGATTCAATAAGCAAAATCAAATTTCAGTCACTCTGCCGATGTTGTTATTTTCAAAAATTTAAATATCCTTCCCATGCTGATCTGTGGTATCGGTGATAATTTACCAGCTTACCTGATTGTACAATCTACTATGCCTATGAATTTTGACGCTGGTTGATGCCTTTAACTCGTTTTATATAAAATTAATCAGCTATGTGGCCACTATTGGTACAGTGTCCACTATACCCACATTTACCTTACTGATATTTCTAGTTTTTTAGATGCATTTATATTAGAAAACAGTTATTTAAATATAAAAGTTAAAAAAATATTAATGTAATTCATAAAATTAAATAAAAATAGCTTAAATTTGATCATTTTTTAAGTTTACGATAAACATCATAACTAAAAATCTAGCTAACTTAAAGTGATTTTTTAACCTGTAACATAATTTTAGGACAATTATCTAGGAAATGAACTAAGAAGTTCTAGATATAAAAATTTTTATAGAAGTTACAGCCTTTTAAATAGGAATACATTAAATTTTCAGTTTTCTTTCATTTCTTTCCTATATAAACAAGCTTCTACACTCACTTAGAATCAACTTAACAAGATTTCCATAGCTCATTCCCTAGTTAATACTATCAAAAACATTCTTGCCAAATTTCATAACAATACAAGCAATAGATTTTGAGAAATCATGTTTACCGTAACTAAATTTATTAAAAAAACTGTTCTGAGAAAAACGCATTTGAAATGACATTTTGACAAGATTATTCAAACATGATGCCTCACAATCTCTAAACGACGAAAAATCAATCACTATCATCATCGAAACGAATTCAGTTTGGGCTTCACAAAGGGAAACGTCAATTTTTCTCCTGCCCGAGCTGAGCTCGGGCATCACACATTCTGCACGTAGTGGTTGCCCGAGCTCAGCTCGGGCGACACTGTTAAGGGGTTAAACAACAGAGCCTCGTATAATCACGGGAATGAAGTTTTCCTATGGTAAAGTGACCATGGGGAATATATTGAGATGGTTTCTGTGCTCTTAGTGACCAAATAAATAACACTGTTCAACAAATTTGACCTTCAAAATTTTGTCCTTGATGAAAATAGTCATATCTTATAGATTTTGGGTCGCTGAATACGAAAATCGCCCTTAAAATTCTCAATTGACTCAGGATTTTCGGGGAACAGCCCCTCCCTCTTTTACTTTTTTCAACGACTTTATAACTTTAAACTCGATTTTCAGGGTCAAAAAACATTGCTTTAGTCTTCAAATTGCCCCCAGGGGACAAGAAAGGTACAAATTAATAAAATATGATACATTTATTACAAATGCATAGGTTTAAGGGGTAATTACCCCCTAAAAACGCAAAAAAACGTTAAAATAGTAGATTTGTTATACCCTATTAATTTTGCTTATTTTTTACTCAATTCCTCTTTGAAGGGTCCTAACCCTTCTCCAAGGACCTAAATTTGATGACAATATGCAGCAATAATTTTTACTAAAAGCGGCTGAGGTGTTAGCCTCCCAGAAGCCCCCGCGGAAGAGTTCGGAAGACTTCCAGAATCACAAAGGCTCAGGAATAAATATTAATGATTTTTAAAAGATTACAAATGACGTTTTTCTAATATTTTGGGTCTATCCTAAGTAGAAACTCTCCAGTTCTTTAAAAACTGACCGGTTTTAGGGAGTGAGTATTCCATGTTTCAAGCTGTTAATAGATGCACGGCTGTGGATAACAATTAGGGGGCGTCCCCTTGAAAACTGAGGGTGATGGAGGAAAATGGGTGTCATATTTGAATTCAGCAGGTCATTTTACACAAGAATCAGCTGAAATTCAGTCTGCGTCTTTTTGACTTTTTTGTACAGCAGTTTAACTCTAAGTGTGGCATTGGAACCCTTCCGTGGGTGCTTTGGGGACGTTAATACCTCAACCGCTTTTAGTAAAAATCATTGCTGCATATTGCCATCAAATTTGGGTCCTTGCTGAAGGGTTAGGACCCTTCAAACGTGAATTGGGTAAAAAATAAGAGAAAAAAATAGCGTATAAAAACCTCTACAATTTTAAGCAATTTTTGGCATTCTTAGGTTGGTAATAACACCTTAAACCTATCCATTTGCTAAAAAATTTCATATTTTACAAATACTGTCCCTTTGGATGTAATTTAAAGATTAAAGTAATGCTTTTTGACACTGAAAATCGAATTCAAAGTCATTAAGTCACTGAAAAGCGTAAAAAGGGGGAGGGGCTGTTCCCCGAAAATCCTGAGTCAATTGAGAATTTTAATGGTTATTTTCGTATTCAGCGACCCAAAATCTATGAGAAATGACTATTTTCATCAAGGAAATTTTTTCATTGTTGAACAGTGTAATTTAAAGAAAAATTTAAGAAAAAAGTGAAATCCCGTTACAAAGAATTCCGATACAACGAAAAATCCCGTTATTAGGAAAGTCTAGAAAGTCCCGAACCGTTTTTATTTGAATTAGCGATAGTACGGTTACAACGAAAAAATTTTACGGTCCCGTGAAGTTCGTTATAACTGGATTTTACTTAGTACAAAAAATTAATTTTGAAACAAAACTTTTTACTGAAATTAGTCACCAGTTTTAGTTATTTGGAAAAGTTTATAAGGATTTCTTTGTTTACTCATCAACCTTTAAAAACAAATTAAACATCTGCAAAATACTAAAACTGGTGACTATATTGAGTAATCTTTCACTGGGAGAAATGTGTTCATATTTAGGGCAAACTTTGTTCCTTTACTGAGATTATCGCACTTTTCCCCCCAAAGTCAAGATTTCTTCAAAGCGATTAATTTCTGCAATCTGGAAGTACTTCTATCATATCATATATACCTTATTATTAAGAATTAACCGAGAAAAAGCTGTGGAAAAAATTCTTAAAGTGGGAAAATTGCAAATTCAAATGCAAAGTGTTCATTCATTTACTGGGCAGTTCATCCTATTTATAATTTAAATCTTAAGAAAATTTACTATAACATATCTAAAAGCAAGCAGTAGGTTTGAAAATAGGAGATTACTTTTGAGTTAAGGCATAGATGCATTACTGTTTTTAATTGTACTATGAGTCAAAAAATAGTGCCTTCTTTGCACATTCACCCCATTTGTTATGATACTTACAAGCATAAGATGATATTTTCATCTACATCGTCCTCGAATTCGGTTACCATTTCAGTCACATCTGCCATAGTGTCTGCTAAGCAAGCGCTTAAATAGTTTTCATTGTTTTCGAAACATTCTTCAGAATCATCACTCAACTCGTGCTCAGCTACAAAGGAGAATATAACTTTCTTTAACCTTCGAAACATTTTTCAAAACGTTTTCATAGAAATCTATCCTTAACCCTCTCGGCACCAGAACACCAAAAAAGTGAAAAAACTTGTTTTCCCTCTTCTCAATACATCCAAAATGCCCCTATAATTTCTCTAAAAGAAGATTCTTTCTTGTGTGCACTCCTTCCTAGTTATTTTTATGAGCCTCATATGAGGCCATATTTTTTCCATTTTAACAGAAAATACTTGGTTTAGAACTTATTAAAAATCATGGTCATAATATTAGAAAGTTACGAAATAAGAAAATATCTACCAACCTATAAAAATGTTCTACAGAAGCTAGTATCCAGGTAGTATTTTCTCTTCACAAGCATCACAGCTTAAAATGTAAACATTGAGGTATAAATCATCTTGCTGCCATTTAGGAACGAATTCAGAAACCATGTAGAAGTCTCATATGTGATCTACCTGAATCAGTGAAGTCACTGATGAAAATAAAATAAATTTGCGTGTTTACATCATACAAAAATTGAGCTCTTAAGTAAGAGCCTCATATGAGGCCCAGGGTGGCGAGAGGGTTAACGATTGAAAATGACATCTATACAGATTTCTTAGTGTTTTGTGATTGAAAAATTTTGTTATCTTTAATGCAATAAAAAACTATAAAAAGTACCTTCTAACCTATTAAAAAACTATAAATAAACCGCATATTCACTGTATTAGGGAAGAAGAAGAATTTCCTATATTTTCTTTTCTATATTTACGGGATGTTCGAGATGTATCTGAAATGGTTAACTTTTAAGGGGTTATAGACCACAAAGGAAAATCCTAACAGAGAGAGAGGTTCCAAAATGCTATTTTCAAATACCATTGTATGTTGTATGATAGACGGCATCACTGCAAATATCTATGATTGACAGAAGAGTAGGCAGCAAAATTTGGAATTCACAGCTTTTCAATCTGTCACTTTTGAAGGCGTATTAGAGGATTTGAGGATTGATTTTCTATTTCTCCTCCTTTCGTGATGTGAGGGAGGCGTGAGTTTGATGCAATCCAGCGCTACTAGGGATCCTATTTACAAGTCCACATGTTTTTATTTTGTGTTTCCTATATTTACATTATCGCCTTTGGCCATTCATTCTCTGTTCTGGTACTCTGGTATAGACTACCCAAAGACAATTCTGAATCCCATAGAAACGCACTCCTTAAAGAGTGGACTAACGTTGCCGAAAACAATAAGTGATGGTTTAGAGCAGAGTTTCTCAAACTGTGGGTCGCGACCCACTGGTGGGTCGCCAGTCAGTTTTTGGTGGGTCGCGAGAAGATTTTATAAGAAGTATCTTTTTATAATTTTTACAAACGTGCTATTAACTTTTGAATTATCAAACTATTATTTCAACTTTTGAAATTTATCAAATTACCATATAGTAAAAAGAATAAAAATTTGAGGAAAAACTACACTAATTGGTGTCGAACGGACAAGGCTATTAATGTAAATACGTACTATATGTGTGTCACTTTAATGCACCAATAATGCAAATCTAGTTGGTTATAAAAAAAGATTTGAAAAAAATATTCAGTGTTTCTCCCCATCCACACCGGGGGGAAAGAAGCAAATTTTAAGAATTTTCTTAGGAAATGATGCAACTGCAATTTATCCCATATTACTAAAAAACAATTTAAAACCATGTTTTTAAGGGTCAAATTTAAAAATTTTCTCTGGGGGGACCCCCAGACCCCCCTTTTTATTGTGGGGATCATTGTTACCCCACAATTAAACAATTTTATACGCTCAAATTAAAATGTAACTAAATTGTTGGTGGATACCCCCAGTCAGAGAAGTTAAAATTCTGTGGGGGGGCATGAGATAATTGTCTCAGTTCAGTTAATTATAATTAACTGAAGTCGGTGGGTCGCGTTAGATTTTGTTTCTCAAAAGTGGGTCGCGATGTTAAAAAGTTTGAGAACCCCTGGTTTAGAGAACTGTTTAACAACCTTTTTTGGTCTATGCCCCACCAAAGCCTCTCTAAATTTTTCATGACCCCTATTTGTTTTTTTTAAATCCTTCATGGAAATTAAATAAAACCTGGAGTTACATCCCCTATCTGGAGGCAGTTTGGTTGAGAGTTTTTCGAATTGTCCCTCTAGAAAATTATATTGCCCCCCGGTGGATCGTGCGCCCCACGTTGGGAAACACTGGTTTAGAGTGGAAAAACGGATCGTGTAGAAAATAAAAATATGTTTTTTAATTATGTTAACTTGTTTATTAAACCTATGAAAAGTTTTTCCTCGAATATATCGTCTTAAAAATGCGACCGTAAAAAGTGATCATACTCGCCAATGTTATTTCGGAATTGAAAGAGTTATGTACAATAAAAATTAAACGTAGCATTATGAAGATGACAGCACTTATGTATTTGATTCTAGATAGTCTTTAAGTAGTCTTAACCCCACAATTATAAGTTTGCTAAACCATTTCAGACACACTATTTATAACAAACCTGGCTACTTTATTACTATTTCAGACACACCCTTTATTCAGACACCCCTCTAACCTTGCCTCTTTTTCTCAATTACCTACATGTAAATACATTACAATTATTGAAACATTGTTTATACTGTGACCTAAACCCCCTAAAAGTGATAACGAAGGTTAGCATTTTATGTCATTATCGAGGGCCTAAAAGTGTTAATATACTTTTTTACTAGACTGACTGACTGGTCTAAGGTTTAGATTGATTGAAATAGTTTTCCAAAATCTTATTGAAAATCTCACCTGCACAGTTTTCTTTATACAGGGACTCCAATTCTGCGAAGTCTTCATCCATCAGATCATTACCAGATCCACATTTAATTAGTCCTTCCTTCATACAAGAAATTATAGTTTTCACTTGTCTGAAATTTCAATCAAAGAACTAATTAATTTACAACAAAATTAGTTTTTTTGCAGATAATTGGCTTTTGACAGTATAGTTTATTTTAGTTAACCTTTCTTGTCCCCTGGGGGGCAATTTAAAGACTAAAACAATGTTTTTGACCCTGAAAATCAAGTTTAAAGTTATAAAGGCGTCGAAAAGCGTAAAAAGGGGGAGCGGCTGTTTCCCGAAAATCCAGAGACAAAATAAGAATTTTAATGGTGATTTTCGATAAGAATGGTGATAAGAAATGACTATTTTCATTAAGGAAAAAATTGTGAAGGTCAAATTTGTTGAACAGCGTAATTTAACTCTAGGGTAAGCGAATGCATACATATTACACAACCTTAATTTAAGCACCTTTTTAATTAATTAAGCTCCTTAATTTATAAACATATACAAATAACCATATGTTCAAGCTTAATATAACACAAAAACAACCACATTCATTTAAGACCATAACAGTAGAAATAAAGTTGCTCTAAATAGTCAGAAAAACTACATTTTTATGAAGAGTATCACCCGTGAGATGTAACTTTTAATTCATTGCTAGTCAGAAGTCAATCATGAAACTTAATTTTCTATACCTGCAAGCTTGTTTTTCACTTGGATCATCCGAAGCATATTCCCTGTAGCTAGCAACGCATGCTTTTATCTCCTTTTCTTCGCAGTCATCCTGCTCTTCAGCAAAAACAACACCGGAGACTTATGGAGTAAAATTCTTATTTAATAATTTGAAACAGGCGTAACAAATAATTTCAATTATTTAAAATGGTTAAATGTTACACTCTTGGGCATACATAAGTTAAGGGTACCGAGATGATTTTCGATTTCATTAAAAATATTTGTTTTTGTTTTCAGCTCTTATTCTGCTAAACTTATTAAATTTTATAGGACTTATTATATGGTATCATTTTGGTGTTTTAAAATTTAAATTCATTGTATTAAAACTGCTTCATAAACATTCAAAAAGTTACTAGTTTTCCAGATTTTTTATATGGACGTTTTAGTTTCATACTAATATATTACATGTTAAGTTATAGCACTCTATATTTATACAAATACAAATACAAATTTTGTCGACCAGCTACAGGCTCGAAGCCCAACAAGGCTGGTTGCTAATCAGGTATTTGAAACGAAACACGAGAAGTGAACAAGTCCCCCTAGTTCAAAAATATAGTAATTGTTAAATAGCATATTCAGAATGAAATTTTTTTTTAAAATTTACTCGGATTGAATATGAATTTTTATTGCATAGAATAACCAAAATTTGTATGCTTCCAATATCTTTTTAAGAAAAATTCGATTTTATTAAATTACACACTCTTTTTGTCGTTAAATGTAACGAGAGATATTTTTAACGCCTCTGAGGGCGTATTTCACGCATTGAAAATCGGAAATACGCTATTAAAAACTGGCAAGGCGTATTTTCACGCTTTGAATTTTTAACGAAGGTTTTGCTTTAAAAAAAGCCTGGCACCAAAATCAAAAATTAACTTTTTTCTTCTCAAATTTGTAATATTAAAATAAATTATTTTCTTTACAATGTGTTTAATATGCTATAATTGTTAAAAAACAAAACCTTTAACATTTTTTATATTTCATTTTGTTCATTAAACAATAAAGTAATTTCACATGTCTTGAAAAATTCAAGGAGTATTTTAACTCCTCTAAAAAAATCCTAAGAATAACACTGAATGTAACACATGTGTAATATTAAAAACCCATATAAAAAACTTTTGAAAATTAAAAAAAGTTGATAACTTTTTATAATAAACAATATATAGCAAACAGTTTGAGGAAAATTTAACTTAGCCAATCAATAACTTAGCTGTTGATAAAACACAATTTATGCTTAAATAAAAGAATAAAATTTAATACTTAGTAAGAAAAGTCTAGGTACTTGCATTATAAATTATATTACTTAATGCACAGAAGCTTTCTTTCTTTAAAACAATATCATAAATACGAAATATAAGTTTTAATAACTTAAAATTCCTATTCTAAAATAGTGAGTATGCATCAGAGGATAGAATTAAACTAATTTATTTTTGTTTGCATAACTCTATTTTAATGTCCATTCTAAGTATGAAAATTAAATCGCATTTAATTAAAATTTATAAAAATGTTAAAATATTTTAGAAGTTATAGTAGTTTAATTTCTTCTCACCTATCAATAAAACGAATGCCAAAAGTTTGAGTTCCATTTTCCGATTTGTGTATATGAACTTAATAACCGAAGACTTCAAAGATTGCGTTTAAATATTAATTGAAACAGGATGCTAGCTTTGGTATTATCTTGAAACTTTACCAACAGTCAACGGAAGTCTACTTCCTTAATTGTTCCTCATAAAAAACCCTCCTGATTAATTTATCTTCAAACAGCAAAGAAAATAGTACTTGTATATCTACAAACTGGATGATAGTGTTAAAAACACCCCTTAGTTTATCCTTAAATGAATGGTATTTTTGTAAACGTTTTTATTTTTACGACTGATAAATTCTTTCAGTTAATTATTTAATTAACTTTAGTAACGGTAACGTGTCAAACTTAAAAATTTATTCTTCAAGGAATTTAAATTTAAGATGGAATTAACGTTCAAATTCACACGTCAGAGAGAAAATATTGAGGACATTTTTTCTCTTTAAACTAAAAAGTTTCCTTTCGTTAATTAGTATACATGAAATTACATAAATACAGATCGAGATAAAGGATTTAATTCAACGTCTCTTAACCAGCGGTTAACCATTGGTTAAGGTAGGATTCCACCAATATGAGTCAGCAAAGCTAATTTTCTCTCTTTAGCTGCTGGTTAACCGTTGGTTTAGTGGCTATGAATAAGGACATAATTCACTTTTAAATACGGACTTTTTTATTAGATGTACGAGATGGTTCATCCTAAACATAAATAACCCAAGAATCAAAACTAAAATTGTCTCGATATGTTTAATATAGTATTAACTGGTCCAAATTAACAAAAATATTGAAGCATACAATTGTTTTGGTGAACATTTCTTTTTAAAACCCTTTTTCAGTGATCCAATTTGAAAAAGTGTTTTCATTTTTCTGTGCTGATGTATTTTTTGCATAAGCTTTTCATCAGAATTATTCTTTGTATCTTGATGGTATAAATTTTGCTACCTATTTAATGGTAAGCTAAAATTAAAATCTTCAGTAAAATAGCTCCTTACATGGTTACAGATAGGAGAAAATCGAGTGAATCGAATCTGTAAATCACTCCAGTCTGATTCCGATGATTGAAAAAAGTAGAAAATTACTAGTGTTTTTTTGCCGTCCCTGATTTCGTCCATTCAAGAATTATAACTGAGATATTTTCTTTGTGGATGGTATTGTATAACTTTAGCGTTTTCACGAAAGTGATTATCACTTTGGTTAGTTTGTAAATTAGCAATTTGTTTAATTTAGCCATTTTTTAATTAACAAAGCAATTTGTTTCATTTAGCCATTTGTTTAACAAATTAATTTTACGGTCTTTTTCCGTTTCATTTATATTTCAGTACCTCATCTAGAGAACCTGTGATTTTTGTATTCAGGGGACTTAGAGAATAAACGAATATCTATTTCATTGTTGATTAGAAAAAATATTTTTTAATCTATAGATGATATTATCTTGTCGTTGGTTTTTAGTAATAAAAGAAAAATCTAAACATGAAATTAATGTTGTAATTGAAATTACAGTTTCAAAATTTTTAGCCATACCGCACTTGGACGGTTGAAAAACTTCTACGCTTTGGTAGTCAGTTTCCACTCCTTTTTAGAAGGCTGATAGGTTCCATGTCTGATTATTTCCTAATTTCAAAACTTGAATTATCGAAATTATGGTTCAATTTTTAGTACCAAGTAAAACTAGTTTATAATCCACACAAACAAAGTTTTTAAAACAAAAAACGCATGCTAACATGTTTTGGATTCGTCCTTGGTGCTTACCATGAGAAAATCGTCATTAGCAGATGAGATCCATTAAGACAAACCCTAAAGTAAAAGTTAAAGACAAACCTCTTAACACCTAAACTAAATTTCCTTTTTGTGATTCAGGTAATTCTATGGTTGTGTTAACGAAATGTTCTCAACCAAGGACAGTAAGAACGATAGAGCAGACCAGGACAAGCCCTTTCGGAAGTAAGACATGGTGCCTGGTGGTACACGAACTACGCAGAGGCCAATCTGAACGGTCTATATCATCCAGGAAATGTTCGGGATTCAAAGAGTATGTACTGGTTTACATGGAAAAACATGAATAGTTTGACTGTTGTTGAAATTAACGTAAAAAGGAAGTAGAGGGGTCAATCCATATCAAGTGATCCAGAAAAAACAGAAATGGTCCCTCGACCATTTAAGAATCAAATAATTTTTTTGAGAGTTGATTATTATATCATTGGAGAGTCCAAAAATACTATCTATAATTTTTATCTTTATTTGATTTTTTATGGCAGCCATCGAAAAAGCTGATTTTTGCGTTTGTAAGGGTTTCTGTTAACTTTCGTTACTCCTGACTGGTTTAACTTAAATTCATGCAACAAAAACCATTCTACTCAGAAATACATTCTTCAGAATTTTCGGTGCAATTGTTTGGAAAATTGTGTCCCAAATATAGAAAAACAGCCCAAAATAGAATTTTAAAAATGATGATTTTTCGATTTTCAAAGGCGTAGTATTCCCAAAAGATCTATATTTTCCCAATGTTTTTTGAAGACAATGTGTAGCCTACTTACTGGATTATATTCTGAAAAAAATTCAACTCTGGTATTTTGTTCTTTTTTGTAGTTATAGGCCTCAAAAGTTGGAACATTTCAAAAAATCAAAACTTTGACCCTCTATATTTCTGTTGGAACAAAGTTTAAAAATCTGAAATTTTTACAGGTAAAGCCTCACTAAGGTATCATCCAACTGTAAAAATTTCACTTTTGGTATTTGCTTTCAAGTGGAGTAATGAACCTTCTCCTCTCAAAATCTGCTAATTTCAAAAAAATCCTTACTTTGACCCTCTATATCTCTGGTGGAACAAAGTTTAAATGTTTGAAAATTTCACAGATTACGCCTCATTTAGATATTATCCTCCTGTAAAAATTTCATCTTTGGTATTTACTTCTATGTCAAGTTACAGGACCATAAAAACGTTATGTTTGAAGAACATTAAACTGAAGAAGGAGGGTAACTGTTAATTAATGGATTTTATCATGTTCCCAACTAAGCGTTTTTACGGTCCTGTAACTTGACTTAGAAGTAAATACCAATGATGGAATTTTTACAGCAGGATAATACGTTAGGGAGGCGTAACCTGTGAAATTTCCAAACATTTCAATTTTGTTCCACCAGGGATATAGAGGGTCAAAGTTTGGATTTTTTTGAAATGTTCTAACTTTGGAGGCCAATAAGTACAAAAAAGAACAAAATACCAGAGTTGAATTTCTTTCAGAATATAGGCCAGTAAATAGGCTGCACATTGTCTACAAAAAACATTGGGAAAATATATATCTTTTTGGAATACTACTCCTTTGAAAATTGAAAAATCATCATTTTTAAAGTTCTACTTTTGGGCTGTTTTTCTATATTTGGGACACAATTCTACAAACAATTGTACCAAAAATTTTTAAGGATATATCTTTCTGAGAACGATGGCTTTTGTTGCATGAATTTAAGTTAACCCATTAAGGACGACTTTAAAATAATGAAAATGAGTAACTTTTTCTTTCATATTTTGTTCATTTGGACCGAATATAGTAAGAAATGCCCATTTTCAGATTTTTCAAAAAATAATTTTTATGATTTTTTAACTGGCAACTTTTCTTGCCAACCGTCCTTAGTGGGGTCCAAACTCTGACAAATGAAAATCCAAAAAACTAATTAGAATGTTTACGATTTTGATAATAAAATGTTTTCATACATAAATAATATATAAATCAAAGTGAATGGGGACTTTAATGTTGATAGGGGGTCCAAGAAAGGGTATTTCACCCCTCCTGAATATGACCTGTTCAGTCCGAAATATTGATATTCACCTAATTTCAGGCTTTAAGAATAGCCGAACTAGTACTTTTTAAGTCGGAACGGTCGGAACCCTTTGATTTCAGTATTTTATTATACCTTTATGTAATTTTTTTGCCCTCCGAAGCTTTTTCTCTTACTGGAATTCTACGTTCTTGTTATTCATTCTCTATCAAAAAGTCATCATAATTACAATATTCATCTTTATGGCTTCATATTTCGCATATTCCCCACAGAAAATGTTGAAGACTACTCATCAACTCGATAAAAACTAGGTATTGGCCCATTCAAAATGAGCTAAATAACTCCAGTTATATTTTATTTTATTTTTTGTCTGCTGTAAGTTTCCAGAAAACCCTTTCAAGGAAAATAAATGTATCCAGAAATGGTTTAGTATGAGATGTGTTAGGAATCGGTAAAAATCTAAAATCGATTAAAAAACCCACTAAAATTATGATCCAAGGGAAACATTTCATCATGCTAAAGTATCAATAAGATATACATCTATGATAAGAACTCAAAAAAGCATTAAAAATGATTAATTTGCAAAAGCTACTTATGAGTAACTCTTAAAAGTTTTGACCACACATCGGACGATTGGCAACAAAAGTTGCCAGTAGAAGAAAACCGTTGCTATTGGCAATTTAAATACCCTCATTCCAACTGTAATTGGTAATAATATTTAGAATGGGATCTTGTGAATATGCTGCAATAGAAACAAGTCACAAAATTAACCAAAATATTAGATTATTTTGGCGTTTCCCAAATGATCTCCCAGCTATCTCCAAAATGTAGGGAAACGCCCTCATTCTAACAGCGATTTTACCACCAAAATGGCATGGAAGGTATAAATTTATATTTTTATCTGAATAAATACATTCTTTAGAAGCTGTTATCATGCATTTAAACTTTTAATGTCCTCTATTAGAGTCAATAAAAAATGAAATGCCCCTTGGCAACTTTTCTTACCAACCGTCCCTAATGGGTTAAACCAGTCAGGAGTAATGAAAGTTAACAGAAACCCTTACAAACGCAAAAATCAGCTTTTTCGATGGCTGCCATAAAAAATCAAATAAAGATAAAAAAATTAATAAGAGTGTTTTTGAACTCTCCAATGATTTAAGATTCAACTCTCAAAAAATTATTTGATTCTAAAATGGTCGAGCGACCACTTCTGGATCACTTGGTATGGATTGACCATTGACCCAGAGGGAAAATTTTGTTTTTGGCACCACTAAAAAAAGTCAACATTTATATCCTTGTTTTATAAGTCTGCTGTACATGATTTTGACTAATAAAGCAAGCAGGGACCACGAAAGCCCGCAAGGTGGTGTGATACGGTGTTAAAATTTTATGATTGAGTTCAGATTTGGTGAATAAAATTTAGACAATCTTCATTGTGTAAAAATATTCCTTCATACGATGAGAATTTCAAATTATCTATTCTTCATCGACTAGTCGACATTATCTGAGTTTTTTCTTTATATTCTTATCTATCAATTTTAAACCTTGATTTATAGTGTAAAAACCACCCAAAGAAACTATCTGCAAATTTCAAACGCGTTTCGAATTCAAATTATTCTAGATTCAAGATTAAAATTTTCCTCTTAAATTAAAAAAATGATAAAATTTTTTATATAAAAATCTTTTTACTAACACAGAGACTGCTGATACTGTCACCATAAGGAAAATGTTGATAAATGATAATTTTTCAATGTGAAATGACCAGATCAATCCGTATGATTGATGAAACTATTACCACAAATTTCGATCTGAAAATCCCATATGATTTATGTATTTTTGGTAAAAAATCAAGACTTTTATCAATCAACTTCGTTTTAATGATAATTTGCTATCTAAAACTACATAACTTAAAAAATATTTTCCAACTTTAAGAATGCTTGAAATAGGTTATTAAAAGGTAATGCATCATTAAAAATGTTCATTTTTTGCTTTTTTCAACTAAAATTTTCCTTTTTGAGGGTGGGTGTCCACAGGTAGAACTGGGTCTGTCCATAGGGAGAGCACGTTGTTCTACCAATGAATACTAATTTAGTCAACTTATTAAAACTAATTAAAATTCCAATTTTGAAGATTTGAGCTAATAAAAATTATTACCCTATTTTCTAAGGTTAGGAATATAGGTTAATCTCTTTAAATGGTCCAAAATGTGATTTTACCTGTCCCATAAAAATCCAAACTTGATTTTTGTCCGAAGGTACAGCACTCTCCCCTATAAATTGTGTAGTTTTTTAATATGTGGAATTGAAACTTTTAAAGGGATTAAGAAAACTTTAATGTCTCTTTTTAGCGATATTTCTTAGAAACTTATAATATTCAAACATGCTTTACTTTTTTTATGTTTTGAATATTAAATCTTTATACATACGTACACAACGTGATTGTTTATTTTAAAGGATATGGAACAAGTACTTATTTTTAAAATAATTATCTCTGTAAGATAAAATTTAAAATGGTAATAGTAGATCTAAATAAAACTAAATAATTTTATAAAGGAACATTACTTAATATTACAAACATTAATTTTTAATATTTTTGCAAACTAAATATGAGTTTTACAATATTATGTGTTTTCTGGCTTTATCAAATTATTTCCCAAGAGGAAAGTGTGTGTATTACATCTAGTTAGATAGAATATCTTTTATTTTCCATAATTTGATTCAAAGGTTGTTAAAGTATAAGTCACACACTTATTTGTAACTTATTTGATTTTTTTCTTAAGTGAAAGGAATAAAACAAATGAAAAAAATTTATTTAAAATTCAGCAGAAAAAAACAGAAGTCAATTCTTGATAACCACGTAATTCTTTTTTATCTCTGTTTATCTCCTCTTCTTCCTTTCTTCCATGAAAAGTTTAGCTATAAACTTTAGTGTGCTTTCAGCGAAACAAGCTTCCTGTACTTCTTCAGGTGCTTCTCCGAGCGCCTCCTCAAATACCTGACCGGCCTGTGAACCGCACTTTTCAGATATGCGATTAGTCACACAATTTACGGTTGCAGTGTAGGTGCTGCGAATAATAAATTATCACATTTAATACAGCATTACAAATACACTGGCAAATTAAGACAAATTAAGGAAAAATAAAAACTGTTTTCATGACTGTTGGGGATCGCGAGTTCTATAGTCAAACTTTGTTACCATGATAACCTATTGCATCTGAAAATAATAAATATTTTTGAGTTTATCTCCGTGTTCTATTTCATAATTTTGAGCCATTTAGCCCCGCCTTCAACTATCTGGAAATGCTTTCCCAGAAGTTAGCTATTGCTATAATGATTTCTGAACCTTGGTTATCCTGTATAGTTTGACCTAACCAAACTTATAAAACTTTTTCAAAACTAAACTGACGAGTGTTAGCGTGTTACTTAATTACGTTTTCAAATTAAAAATTGGAACCCTTTTAGATTTGGTGCTACTTTTCAGTTAATCATTACTTATTCATGTTTTTATTCAGAGGCAAGAGGTCTTCTGAAGAGTGAAAAATGAGCACATAATACAGTTTCATTGAACATTAAAACAATCACCAGTAAAAGTTTCTGAGAAAATTTAAATATACAATACATTAGTCGTGTCAGCTTCACAGCTATCCCGTTCGAGTTAAAACTGACTGTTTTAGTGAAAGCATTCCTGGTCCCCTTCTGTAATCGTAGCTCCATGGTTTTAGGTAGGTAAGTTTTAATATATACTTTTAATTTATAATTAACTTAACTTGACTAGAGTTGTGACAAATTTCACTTCCTATGGAGGTGCTTGCTCCAGAATTTAAAGCTATGGACACTTTCAATGGGATTTTCTTCTTGCTCCAAGTTTTAGAGCATGCAAACTAAGAACTTCCATAGGAATCGGAAAAAAAATTTATAAAGTGGGAAAATACAAATTCAGATGAAAAGTGTTCATTCACAGTTCGTCCTATTTATAATTTAAATCTTAAGAAAATTTACCATAACTGATACATTACTTTTTAGTTAAGGCATAGATGCGTTACTGTTTATAATAGTCTTATGAGTTTAAAATAGTGCCTTCCTCGCACTTTCACCCTATTTGTGATAATACTTACAAGCATAGGATGATATTTTCATCTACATCTTCCTCGAATTCAGTTACCATTTCAGTCATATCTGCCATAGTGTCTGCTAAGCAAGCGCTTAAATAGTTTTCATTGTTTTCGAAACATTCTTTGGAATCATCAGTCAACTCGTGCTCAGCTACAAAAGAGAATATAACTTTCATTAACCTTCGTTTTCATATAAATCTATCCAACAATTGAAAATGGCATCTATACAGCATTCTTAGTGTTTTGTGATTGAAAAATTGTGGTATCTTTAATGTAATAAAAAACTATACATGAAAGTAGCTTATCTAACCTATTAAAAAAACTTTAAACCTCATATTCACTATTTTAGGGGAGAAGAATAATTTCCTATATTTCCTTTTCTATTTTTACGGGATATATCTGAAATGGTTAACTTTTAAGGGGTTATAGACCACAGAGGAAAATCCAAACAGAGAGAGAGGCTCCAAAATGCTATTTTCAAATGTCATTGTATGATAGAGGGCTGCACTGAAAATATTTATGATTGACAAAAGGGTTGGAAGTACAATATGGAGATCAAAGTTGAGATTGGCTGTGAAGTGTTTTTCCAATCCGTCACTTTTGAAGGCTTATTAGAGGGTTCGAGGATTAATTTTCTATTTCTCCGCCTATTGTGACGGGACAAGGGAGGCGTTAGTTTGATGCAATCCAGCGCCTCTAGGGATCCTATTTACAAGTCCCCATGTTTGTATTTAGTGCCCATGTTTTACCGATTTACACTATCACCTATGGCCATTGATTCTCTGGTCTGATACTTTGGTATAGACTACCCAAATACAATTCTGAATACCATATAAGCGCACTCCTTAAAGGGTGGACTAAAGTTGCCAAAAACAATAAGTGATGGTTTAGAGCAGTGTTTCCCAACCTTTTTTGGTCCATGGCACACCAAATCCTTTCTAAATTTTTCATGAGCCTCATGTTTTTTTAAATCCTTCTTGGAAATTAAATAAAACCTGGTGGTACATCCCCTATCTAGGAGCAGTTTGGTTTAAAGTTTTTCGAATTGCCCCTCTGGAAAATTATATTTCCTCCCGGTGGGGCGTGCGCCTCACGTTGGGAAACACTGGTTAAAAGTGGAAAAACGGTTCGGGTAGAAAAAAATTATATTTTTAATTATGCTTTAACTTGTTTATTAAACCTATGCATTATTAAACCTTAAAAATTAAACAGTAAAAAGAGATCATACTAGTCTATTATTTTGAAATTGAAAGAGTTATGTGCCATGAAAAAGTTAATGTCGTGTTTTGAGGATGACCCGACTTTTGTATTTGATTCTAGATAGTCTTCAAGTTGTCTAAACCCCACCCTCATAAGTTTGCTAAACCATTTCAGACACACCCTTCAGACACACAAACTTGGCTACTTGGTTCTTGGTTGATTGGGTAGAGACTTTTGCCTACTCCGAAGAGTCGCTTCGTCTTCTTATTTTTCTTCTTCTTTATCTTCTTATTTCATTTATATATTCATAGAGTATGTTTAAGATATGGAGTGTTTTAGAGTTCTATGGAGTTCAGAAAGGAGGATAGTGCTGAAATTTTTCTACTTTTGTTTTTTTCTGTTATCTCCAATATTTCTGAGAAATCCGCAGATGTTGAATTTATGTCTTTCATTAGTTTAATTCTTTGAGTTGTATATTTTTTACAAGTTAATAACAAATGGTCATTTGAGTCATATTCTTGGCATATTGAGCAGAAAGGGTTGGGGGAAAGGTTTGTTTTGAATAGTATGGCTTTGGTGGGTAGGGTTTTTGTACGTAATCTGGCTATTAAGACAGCTTCAAACTATTCAGCTTCAAACAGCTTCAACTATTTCAGACACACCCTTTATTCAGACACCCCTCTAACCTTCCCTCTTTTTCTCAATTACCTACATGTAAATAAATTACAATTATTGAACACATTGTTTTATACTGTCACCTAAACCCCCTAAAAGTGATAACGAAGACTAGCAGTTAATGTCATCATCATCATGGGTCTAAAAGTGTTAATATACTTTCTTACTAGACTGGTTGATTGAGCTTTAAATAGATTTATATAGTTTTCCAAAAACTTATTGAAAATCTCACCTGCACAGTTTTCTTTATACAGGGTCTCCAATTCTGCGAAGTCATCATCCATCAGATCATTACCAGGTCCACATTTCTTTAGTCCTTCCTTCATACAAGAAATTATAGTTTTCACTTGTCTGAAAATTCAATAAAGGAATTAATTAATTTACAACAAAATTGTGGGGGTTTTTTAAGATAATTCGCTTTTGACCATATAGTTTATTTTTTTCTTATTTTTTATCAAGGTTCACTTTCTCCTTCTTTTCTGATTTTACTGTATTATGTTGCAATAACATAAAGGTGTAAAAGTGTTTGATTAACTCAAGATTGTAAGAAATCCTCTTTTATTGTTATTTCTAAAGTTCTGATCTTTTTGAGGTAAAATAATTTTGTTACCACTTTGGATGTTTATAATACAGGGTGTTTCAACGAGTTTGCCCAAATTATGCACAAAAACAATTCCTTGCTAAGAGTGCATAACAAAATACCCAAAGAACCATACCTCTACGACAAATCTTATTTTTCTGAAAATTGGACGTTTTATCCGATAAAAAATAAATAATTTAACTCAAGGGTCACCGAATGCATACGCAGTGGATATTTTTAACACCTTAATTTATAAAGATTATTAGAAAATTATAAATATATTTTGATTGTAATTCCAAAAAGTATTTTTAAGGAAATCTAAGGAAATTTTTTTTCATTATTATGTGGAAATTCAATAAAACCGAAGTGAGAGCCCTGAATGTAAAATTAATCCCAAAAATGGTAGGAAATCAAAGCACGATATACCCACATTCAGTTATTTAACACATTCATTCGAAGCCATAACAGTAGAAATAAAGCTGCTCTAAATAGTACATTTAAGTACTACATTTGTATGAAAAGTATCACCGGTAGGAGAGTAACTTTTAAATAATTGCTTATAAGAAGTCAATCATGAAACTTAATTTTCTATACCTGCAAGCTTGTTTTTCACTTGGATCATCCGAAGCATATTCCCTGTAGCTAGCAACGCATGCTTTTATCTCCTTTTCTTCGCAGTCATCCTGCTCTTCAGCAAAAACAACACCGGAGACTTATGGAGTAAAATTCTTATTTAATAATTTGAAACAGGCGTAACAAATAATTTCAATTATTTAAAATGGTTAAATGTTACACTCTTGGGCATATATAAGTTAAAGGTACCGAGTTGATTTTCGATACCATTAAAAATATTTGTTTTTACTTTCAGCTCTTATTCTGCTAAATTGATTAAATTTTATTAGACTAATTTTATGGCCTGTTGGTATTTTAAAAAATTTAAATTCATGGTATTAAAACTGTTTCATAAACATTCAAAAAGTTACAAGTTTTCCAGATTTTTTAAGTGGACGTTTAAGTTTCATAGTAATATTTTATAAGTTAAGTTATAGCACTTTAAATTTGTTGCTAATCAGTTATTTGAAACGAAACACGCGAAGTGAACAGGTCCCCCTAGTTGAAAAATATAGTAATTGTTAAATAGTTTATTCTCAAGGAAAAGTTTTTAAAAATTTACTGGGATTGAATATGAATTTTTGTTGCATAGAATAACCAAAATTTGTATGCTTCGAATATCTTTTTAAGAAAAATTTGACTGTATTTAAATTAAACACTTTTGTTGTCATTAAATGTAACATGTATAATATTAAACACCCAATTAAAAAACTTTTGAAAATTCAAAAAATAATAACTTTTTATTTTAATAAACAATATAACAAACAGTTTGAGGAAAATTTAACTTTACTAATGAATAACTTAGCTATTGATAAAACACAATTTATGCTAAAATAAAAGAATAAAAATTAATATTTGGTAAGAGAATTCTAGATACTTGTATTATAAAATATATTACTAAATGCACATGAGCTTTCTTTCTTCAAAACGATATCATAAATAATTATTATAAATTTTAATAAAAAAAATTCCTATTCTGAAACAGTGAGTATGGATCAGATATTAGAATTAAACTAGTTACTCTTGTCTGCCTAACTCTATTTTAATGCCCTTTCTAAGTATGAAAATTAAATCGCATTTAATAAAAATTTATAAAAATGTTAAAATATCATAGAAGTGATAGTAGTTTAATTTCTTCTCACCTATCAATAATACGAATGCCAAAAGTCTGAGTTCCATTTTCCGATTTGTGTTTATGAACTTAATAACCGAAGACTTCTATGATTGCGTTTAAATATTAATTGAAACAGGATGCTAGCTTTGGTTTTATCTTGAACCTTGACCAGCAGTCGACGGAAGTCTACTTCCTTAATTGTTCCCCATAAAAAACCCTCCTGATTAATTTATCTTCAAACGACAATGAAAATAGTACTTGTATATTTACAAACGTACTGATAGTGTTAAAAACACCCCTTAGTTTATCCTTAAATGAATGGTATTTTTATAAACATTTTACTTTTAGGCTAAGCGCGCACTAGAAACTTTTGTCTCGGCGACAAAGACAAAATTGCTTCCCTGGCTATTGCAAGAAGCTAGAGTGCGCGCACATGGCGACGAGACCAAGATCACTAGGCCAAGAATTTCCTCATAGAAATGCATTGCTCTCAAGTGACTAGTGTTTTAAGTCGCCGAGACAGAAGTCTCTAGTGCGCGCTTAGCCTTACGACTTATAAATTCTTTCAGTGAATTATTTAATTAACTTAAGGCTGAGCGCGCACTGGAGACTTTTGTCTCGGAGACTTAAAACACTAGTCACTCGAGAGCAATGCATTTCTATGAGGAAATTCTTGGCCTAGTGATCTAGCGACGAGACCAAGATCACTAGACCAAGAATTTCTTCATAGAAATGCATTGCTCTCGAGTGACTAGTGTTTTAAGTCTCCGAGACAAAAGTTTCCAGTGCGCGCTCAGCCTAAGTCGACGTTTAAAACTTTAAAATTTATTCTTTAAGGAATTAAAATTTTAGATTGAATTAGCGTGTCTCAAATTGACACGGCAGAGAGAAAAAAATAAGGGCATTTTTTCTCTTTAAACTAAAAAAATTCCTTTCTTTAATTAGTATATAATTGGTATGATAGCGATTGTTTTAAACTTAAGTCCCAACTACAGTTCGCTTTGAAAAAAGTAATGCATAATTATTCGGAAAATATTGAAAATTAAAAAAATCCACGTAATAAATACAAAAAGCTTTGTAAAACTAAAAAGCGAAATTATTTCATTGGGGTTCAGACCGAAATCTCCGAGTGCAGAGATTCTAAGACTTTTTGGGACATAATCCGAAAATTTAAACGCAAGAAAGCTATTTCAACCTCGAACATAACAATCGAAGTTTGGTTTGCACACTACTCTAAATTATTTCAGGAAAAAATGCGTATTGTAAATATACAACCTCAAAATCAATTAACCCTAAATAACACCTTTAATCCTATTTTAGATAGCACCATAACAATTTCGGAGTTGAATGCTGTCCTAAAGAATCTTAAAAATAACAAGAGTCCTGGTCATGACAACCTAAAGCCGGAATATTTTAAGTTCTTGAATTTAACAGCAATCCACTACCTCCTAGAAGTGTTTAACAAAATATTACAATCCGAACAATACCCAGCAGACTGGATTGAAATTGTAATTCAACCTATATTTAAAAAAGGTGACCCCACCAACCCATGTAATTATAGACCTATCTCATTAATACCTGTCGTCAGTAAAATCTTTACATCAATCTTAAACAACAGGCTCAATCGCTCAATATATACCTAAGAAATAAGGACTCATTGTACGAAGAACAAGCAGGATTTAGAAAGGGCTATAGCTGCAGCGACCAGGCATTTATACAGAATTCTATAATCCAGAATAAATTACATAAAAAACGAGGTAAGTTATACGCAGCCTTTATTGACCACAAATCTTCCTTCGATAGTATCAACCACTCGCTTATGTGGTCTGTACTTCAAAAACTCTCACTAAGTTCAAAATTTATAAACATATTGAAAGACATGTATATGAAAGCCAAAGCAAGAGTTCGAACATCAACGGGGTCAACAGAAACATTTAACATAGAAATTGGTGTTCTGCAGGGTGAAGTACTGTCTCCGATACTGTTTAATCTGTTTCTTAACAATTTAATTGATCGTTTAAATAAATGAATCTCTAATCTCGGGCATTTCTATATCCTCCGCTACATCCTTTCACATTCTTCTTTATGCGGACGATGCAGTAATCTTGGCCGAATCTCCTAGGGGTCAATCCATATCAAGTGATCCAGAAAAACTAAAATTGGTCGCTCGACCATTTTATAATCAAATGATTTTTTGTGCGTTGATTCTTATATCATTAGAGAGTCCAAAACCACAAATTTTAATTTTTTATCTTTATTTGAATTTTTATAGCAGCCATCCATGTTCTACGGAACAGCGATTGTAAGGGTTTACGTTAACTAGCGTTATTCCTAAAAGGTTTAACTTAAATTCATGGAACAAAAGCCATTTTACTCAGAAAGATACAGGCTTTATGATGGTTGAATCAAATATAAGGGGTATTTAGTCCCAATTAGAAAAAATCCCCCTCAAATTCGAGCTTTAAGATGGTCATATTTCACTTTTCAAACGCATATTTTTGTTAAAGGAACTATTATTTTTCTATTTTTTTCTTAAGGAAGGTGTAGTATGATGCTTCCTAAAATTTACTTTAAAAAAATTTGACTTCGGTATTCGTTTATTTTTAGAGTTATGAACTCTCAAAATCGGATCATTTCAAAAAATTCACCACTTTGACCCCCAATATATCTGGTGGAACAAAGTTTCAAAATCTGAAATTGTTACTGATTAAACATTTCTAGGGTATAATCCTATTCTATAAGGGCCGTCTTTGGTATTTGCTTACAAGATGAGTTACAGGTCCTCGAATTTGCCATAAAAACGCTCAATTTAACGGTTTGAAAAGTGCAATTTTAGTTCGAAGGCTCACCACTTTATTAATTACAATTAGGTTTATTTGATTTCTCGTTGCTTTTTTTCTTTGATTATTTCTGTGAGATGGCTTTAGATTCTGTAAGGGTTATTAAAATTAGAGCAAATTGAAAACAGCTGTGGAAACTCAGTGTTCTATGTAAGTACCACAACAATTTTTTAAAATTAAAAACATATTTTTTCCCTGAAATGTTGTGATCCTTTCAAGGAATATAAAAAACCTTTAAAAAGGACTTCGCAAAATAACTATTAAACATTTAACAAAAAATAACAATCTCTTTGATTCCGGGAAAGTCTGTGCCGAAATTGCTTTTCCAAAGTTTTTGAGAATCCGAAGCAACATTGACTGTTGTCAATCAGAAGATAGCACTGATGAATTCTTTGATCAATTCTTTTGAGACGGCATGAACAAAATTCCCCCCAGTGTAAGTGCAGAAACCAGTCAAGCGACGTCGTTTGACCTGTTTCTGCACTAAAGCTGAAATTTAACATGCTGGAAAACTATTTTAAAATAACGTTATTTTTATTATTCTTACTTTAAAATGTGCGTGTACCCCTACAAAATCCCATGACACCAATAACTCAATTTTGAAAAATTGACGTTTGACACGTTTCAGAATTAAACGATTCTGAGGTATTCTCACGTTTTGAGATTAAATTTTATTAAAATAGTAGATAAAAAACCATTAAGAATGACGTTTCCATCAAGTATTTTCGTAGCCTAGTTTCTGATATCTAGATTTTTGAAAATTCGTTTTTTATTTAGGCGCGAAAACACTAGAATCCCAAATCATGCACTGTGAGGTCACTTCCAATAGATGCCCGTTTTCCGATCACGTGAAAACAGTAAACACAATGGTTTTCATGCGCTGTGATGTCCCATCCAATAGAAGCCCGTTTTCTGACAACGTGATTTTTTTGACTTTTTGACAAAAATAAAATTGAATTTTAAATTATTTAAAAACACATTTTTGAACTTAAAAATCAGAAATTTGGGACTTTTAAACCATAATGTATCAAAAAAGTATAAAATCAAGCAAATCCCTCACTCATACAAATTTTCGTCAGAAATCTAAACCGTTGGCAATGTAATGAGAAATCAAATAAACCTAATTGTAATTAATAAAGTGGTGAGCCTTCGAACTAAAATAGGGTTGTTTCCTTCAACTGAAATTGATCATTTTAACACCAAAAACACTAAGAGAAATGCAAAAGAATAATTTACCCACGCTCAAAAAATTTTTAGACCAAATAGTTAATTAGTTAAAAGCATTTAAAATTTGGAGCCGCAAAAAAAGAGGCGTGGCCAGCTGTGACGTCATTTGGTATGAACGGGCGAAAAGTACCGATCCTTTGCTTTGCCTCTTGCCTGCATTTGTGTTTTGTTTTCGAACTGAGTATTTACGCTTTGCTTATCATAAATATTTTAAACTAAGATTTCGTTTATTGTTCTTTTACATCATTACTGTACACAAAACAGGATTAGTTTTCAAATTGAGCTTGGTTTTATTCGAGCAGATTCGAATAATTCGCCGAAAATTTCGGTTTTAACTTCGGTTGATTTCCTTAGAAACGATACACGGTTCAATAAACTAGAAATAGAGGAGTTAAACAAGCAAGATGAGTACTATTTCGTATTCTGTTTTTAAAGTTTTAAAAATCTATTATATTTATTAATAAAGAGCATTTTTAGTTCGAGTACACTCCAGCATTGTGGTAGGGTAGTTTTATTTTCAACTCCCGTTTTGATCCTGAAAAAAGTAGTAGGAATTTTGAAATAATTTTACTATTGGTAACTAGTTACATCTTTGAGAATCAGTTAACATGTTTTCTGGAAAAAATCAGACATTTTTTAACTATTAGATATCGAGTTTACAAGCGCGCACCTCGGTCTTATTTCCCGCCAACCCATAGAGAAATCTTTTTCGACATATTCCCCTTTTTGATGGTTTAAAAAATAAAAAAAAACTAATGAATATTTAAAAATAAGATAATTATCGAAGGTTACAAACATATTTAGTTACATTTCAACGTAATCACCTTGAAATGAACTATTTATTGCACCTTTTTCACAAGTTTTTCTATCCCTCATCTTGAAAAGTTAGATTTTTCGTTGATTCGCAGGCTGTAGCTCCATGAATCACCAATGCCTGGAACTTGGCTGATGCACAGCATATGGTTTTAAACCTGCACAATTGCATACTGCAAAAATCACCTGCCTGCCCATTGTTTTTTGTTAATGCGAAAAGAGTTTGAAAGAATAGAAATTACACAGGTTTGCAATGAAAAAGCTGTTTGAACAATTATTACGATTTCCTATGTATTTTGGTGTGCTGATAACGAAAAAAATATTGAAAAAATCCTGTACGTCAGGATTTTTCACAAATTGCAACATAATATTCTAATTTTCCCATTTTTTTATAGTTTTTGAACATTTCTAGCTCCTCCCTTTTTAAAAATTAGGAGCTGTGAATGATGCACATAGTAAACTATCTCATCAGGATATTTAGAGATAATTATAGGGATTGAAATAAAATATTAAGCAAGACTTAATCGTGCAATAATGAAGGATTTTTGTTGTATAGTTCAAAGAAACGTTCTTGTTGATAATCACAAGGGTAAATTAACCAAGAAGAGCTTCATAAGGTGGAAAAATTGGCTGAAGAGTGTGTATAAATGAGTTTATTTTAGTTATATAATGATTTTTATGAAGAATATGTAATAAAAAATTTATTTTATAAGCATATTTTTATTAAAATTGAAATATTAACTTATTTTACAATCATACCTAAATTGTCGGGAAACATGCCATTCTAGGGCAAAACAGAGATCATTTTTGAGTTTAGGGATCCAAAAAACATTAAAACTACTCACCTCATTAATAAATTTGGATTAAAAAATCTACTTCTTAAGTGTATTTACATTTTTTTTAAGAAATGTTGCTATATTTGCTCAATTTGTTACAAAATGCGATGTTTTAAAAATAAAAAGAGGTCATATTTGGATTCAGCACACCAAAACACATGAAAATGATATTCAGATAAAGTTTGAGTAGAAAAATAATTTTTTTTAAAACATACTTTCATTTTCTTAAAAAAATTGGCATTTTTGTTAAATTGTGAAGAAAGGTGAAGTCTTATGATAAAATGGAGGGCAATTTTAGATTCAGCACATCAAAAACCATAAAAGGTTTTATGGAAATATTTGAATGAAAAAAATAGTGTTAAGAGTCAATTTTTCAAAATTTTAAGGCATTTCCAAAAAAACCTAAAGACCTGAATTGTCAAAAAACGTGACGTCCCTGGGCAAAATGGAGGTCATTTTTGGATTCAGCGCACCAAAAATCATAAGGTTTAGGTGAAATAGTCCAAACAGCTCGGAAAAATTTTTTTTGCGGACCTGTGTTATCATATTGGCCGGGGGAAATAAGTTCGGGAAGCGCACTTGTAAACTCGATATGCTCGATTGCTGTATATTAATAATGTTTAAATTAATACGTTAAAGTTTTGAGATGATTCGATAAGTTTAAGATAGTAATTTTGGCTCTAAAACTGTACAAACTAGTAATTGTCCATAGTTCTTTAGTACTTCCCTCGTTCCGTTGAGCAGCTGGCATGAAATAAAATCAAGACAGATGTTTCTCTGAACATTGAGAGCTGAGAGTCTTTTCCATAATATCAATGTTTTATTTGTTTCCAATTTCGAACAATAAGTGTTGCATTTTTAGTTTATTCAAAAATATTCATTCGCGCTTTACCGTAATTTAGCGAGTGCAATTCTCACAAGCTAAAATAATGCGTGCTTAAATATCGCACTGATTTCTGGATCTATAATTTAACTTAAGATAATTTAACTTAAGACATATTACTAAATAGCTGTGTCTATGTGTAAGCTTTCTTGTGTTGATTTTGATATAGTTTACAGAAAATTTTCTTCAAATGACTAACAAATACCGAGAGAAGTTTTTCCCAATAGATGTTTTGTTTGAGATAAAAATTTCTCCTCTTAAACTTATTAAACTTATTATTATCATCTCAAAACTTTGACATCTTAATAACATTGAAAATATACAACTTAACTTTCAGTAGCCATTTTAATCATGCATTCCCAGATCTTAAAGCGGCCAAATAAATTTTACGAAAAGCGTCGTTTGCGGTCTTCTTTTGTAGCCGCAATTTTGAAAAGAAATAATACCCCTACCAAAACCATACATTGTATTCTTAAATATACGTTAACCACAATCCCCTTTGTTTGAAATCTCCACCTATTACCAGTTTTTCAAAAAAAATTCAAAACCAAAACTTAGTAAAAACTGTCAGAACTTTTCGGACAACTTAATATCTTTCGTGAGCAATTTGTGTTATCAAAAGAACTATAAATTATGAAACAAATAAGAAGCACTACATGTTTACTACACTATGTTTTTTAATAGTGCCAAATGGATACTTTAAAAGGGTCTTCACAACAGTAGAGTTTGGAAGTAGCGGAGCCCATTTTATCCTTCATACAGGCTTTGAACTATTTCTTCCTCAATTTTTTGTTTCTTGGAACGATTAAGAACCTTTTACTATGTGTTTTTGCAGTCGATGAAGTGCATCCTGGCACAATGCAGTATTCATAAGCTTTTTTTACTTCGGAATCCATTCTTTTTTACTGATGCACGTGCTTTCTATTGGGAAAAATAAGAGCTCGCGATCGGCGAAACCTCGGATACTACCAAATGACGTATCTGCGCAGTGGCGCGTTTTTAAGCACTGTGACTGCGCATCCTCTTTAAAAATTAATAAAAAATTAAATTAAAGTCGTAGCGACCTCGGGATTTTTGATAACAACTTTTTTCACTATATTCTACCAGGAAAAAAATAAAACAGAAAATGGGAAACTACCCTAATAGGGTTGTTTCCTTCAACTGAAATTGATCATTTTAACACCAAAAACACTAAGAGAAATGCAAAATAATAATTTACCCACGCTCAAAAAATTTTAAGACCAAATAGTTAATTAGTTAAAAGCATTTAAAATTTGGAGCCGCAAAAAAAGAGGCGTGGCCAGCTGTGACGTCATTTGGTATGAACGGGCGAAAAGTACCGATCCTTTGCTTTGCCTCTTGCCTGCATTTGTGTTTTGTTTTCGAACTGAGTATTTACGCTTTGCTTATCATAAATATTTTAAACTAAGATTTCGTTTATTGTTCTTTTACATCATTACTGTACACAAAACAGGATTAGTTTTCAAATTGAGCTTGGTTTTATTCGAGCAGATTCGAATAATTCGCCGAAAATTTCGGTTTTAACTTCGGTTGATTTCCTTAGAAACGATACACGGTTCAATAAACCAGAAATAGAGGAGTTAAACAAGCAAGATGAGTACTATTTCGTATTCTGTTTTTAAAGTTTTAAAAATCTATTATATTTATTAATAAAGAGCATTTTTAGTTCGAGTACACTCCAGCATTGTGGTAGGGTAGTTTTATTTTCAACTCCCGTTTTGATCCTGAAAAAAGTAGTAGGAATTTTGAAATAATTTTACTATTGGTAACTAGTTACATCTTTGAGAATCAGTTAACATGTTTTCTGGAAAAAATCAGACATTTTTTAACTATTAGATATCGAGTTTACAAGCGCGCACCTCGGTCTTATTTCCCGCCAACCCATAGAGAAATCTTTTTCGACATATTCCCCTTTTTGATGGTTTAAAAAATAAAAAAAAACTAATGAATATTTAAAAATAAGATAATTATCGAAGGTTACAAACATATTTAGTTACATTTCAACGTAATCACCTTGAAATGAACTATTTATTGCACCTTTTTCACAAGTTTTTCTATCCCTCATCTTGAAAAGTTAGATTTTTCGTTGATTCGCAGGCTGTAGCTCCATGAATCACCAATGCCTGGAACTTGGCTGATGCACAGCATATGGTTTTAAACCTGCACAATTGCATACTGCAAAAATCACCTGCCTGCCCATTGTTTTTTGTTAATGCGAAAAGAGTTTGAAAGAATAGAAATTACACAGGTTTGCAATGAAAAAGCTGTTTGAACAATTATTACGATTTCCTATGTATTTTGGTGTGCTGATAACGAAAAAAATATTGAAAAAATCCTGTACGTCAGGATTTTTCACAAATTGCAACATAATATTCTAATTTTCCCATTTTTTTATAGTTTTTGAACATTTCTAGCTCCTCCCTTTTTAAAAATTAGGAGCTGTGAATGATGCACATAGTAAACTATCTCATCAGGATATTTAGAGATAATTATAGGGATTGAAATAAAATATTAAGCAAGACTTAATCGTGCAATAATGAAGGATTTTTGTTGTATAGTTCAAAGAAACGTTCTTGTTGATAATCACAAGGGTAAATTAACCAAGAAGAGCTTCATAAGGTGGAAAAATTGGCTGAAGAGTGTGTAAATGAGTTTATTTTAGTTATATAATGATTTTTATGAAGAATATGTAATAAAAAATTTATTTTATAAGCATATTTTTATTAAAATTGAAATATTAACTTATTTTACAATCATACCTAAATTGTCGGGAAACATGCCATTCTAGGGCAAAACAGAGATCATTTTTGAGTTTAGGGATCCAAAAAACATTAAAACTAATCACCTCATTAATAAATTTGGATTAAAAAATCTACTTCTTAAATGTATTTACATTTTTTTTAAGAAATGTTGCTATATTTGCTCAATTTGTTACAAAATGCGATGTTTTAAAAATAAAAAGAGGTCATATTTGGATTCAGCACACCAAAACACATGAAAATGATATTCAGATAAAGTTTGAGTCGAAAAATAATTTTTTTTAAAACATACTTTCATTTTCTTAAAAAAATTGGCATTTTTGTTAAATTGTGAAGAAAGGTGAAGTCTTATGATAAAATTGAGGGCAATTTTAGATTCAGCACATCAAAAACCATAAAAGGTTTTATGGAAATATTTGAATGAAAAAAATAGTGTTAAGACTAAGAGTCAATTTTTCAAAATTTTAAGGCATTTCCAAAAAAACCTAAAGACCTGAATTGTCAAAAAACGTGACGTCCCTGGGCAAAATGGAGGTCATTTTTGGATTCAGCGCACCAAAAATCATAAGGTTTAGGTGAAATAGTCCAAACAGCTCGGAAAATTTTTTTTTGCGGACCTGTGTTATCATCAGTGGCGGCTCGTCCATAGGAGCACAGGAGCACGTGAACACCCACTTAAAAAGTAGAACAAAAATCGAATGTAAAGATAAATAAATATCAATGGAAATTTATTCTCAATTTCTTTTTTATACTTAGAATTATGTTTCTCTCCCCCCCCCCCTTCTCTCCTCAAAAAGAAAAATTTACTACCGGAAACGCGAAAGAAATCGAAAAAAGACTGAACTCTTATTTTTCTTTCCCTTTGCGCACGTGTGAGCGAAAAAAATATGAGAATCCGAGGAAACCCCGACCGCTCGCCGGAGATCATTTGAGCTTACGGCAACGCGCCGGAGATCTCCGTTAGCACATATTTAGTGTGCCGAGGCTTTCACTTTTGAGGTACAGCTTTCTTTTTTGACGTCTGATAAAAGTGATTTTATCGGCTAATTGGAAAGTACGAGTAAGAACACTCTTAAAATACAATTTAAATCTTTTCATCAAAATATTTTAATACTTGTTATTAATTAGGATGATTTTTAAATGATGGCTTTAAGTAAAATTTCCGTGTTTGAATTAAAGCATCTGTATTTTTTTCAATTGCCACTGGAAAAAAGTTGAAATAAACCTCATCTGATGACCATTGCCCAAGTTACAAAAGGAAAAGAAAGGGACTTTAAAAGAGAATTTAAAGATGCCATTTATGACATAGATGGATTAAATTAATGGAAATTTTATTTTTTATATAATTGGTGTGAACACCCTATTAATTAACTCACGAGCCGCCACTGGTTATATTGGCCGGGGGAAATAAGTTCGGGAAGCGCACTTGTAAACTCGATATGCTCGATTGCTGTATATTAATAATGTTTAAATTAATACGTTAAAGTTTTGAGATGATTCGATAAGTTTAAGATAGTAATTTTGGCTCTAAAACTGTACAAACTAGTAATTGTCCATAGTTCTTTAGTACTTCCCTTGTTCCGTTGAGCAGCTGGCATGAAATAAAATCAAGACAGATGTTTCTCTGAACATTGAGAGCTGAGAGTCTTTTCCATAATATCAATGTTTTATTTGTTTCCAATTTCGAACAATAAGTGTTGCATTTTTAGTTTATTCAAAAATATTCATTCGCGCTTTACCATAATTTAGCGAGTGCAATTCTCACAAGCTAAAATAATGCGTGCTTAAATATCGCACTGATTTCTGGATCTATAATTTAACTTAAGATAATTTAACTTAAGACATATTACTAAATAGCTGTGTCTATGTGTAAGCTTTCTTGTGTTGATTTTGATATAGTTTACAGAAAATTTTCTTCAAATGACTAACAAATACCGAGAGAAGTTTTTCCCAATAGATGTTTTGTTTGAGATAAAAATTTCTCCTCTTAAACTTATTAAACTTATTATTATCATCTCAAAACTTTGACATCTTAATAACATTGAAAATATACAACTTAACTTTCAGTAGCCATTTTAATCATGCATTCCCAGATCTTAAAGCGGCCAAATAAATTTTACGAAAAGCGTCGTTTGCGGTCTTCTTTTGTAGCCGCAATTTTGAAAAGAAATAATACCCCTACCAAAACCATACATTGTATTCTTAAATATACGTTAACCACAATCCCCTTTGTTTGAAATCTCCACCTATTACCAGTTTTTCAAAAAAAATTCAAAACCAAAACTTAGTAAAAACTGTCAGAACTTTTCGGACAACTTAATATCTTTCGTGAGCAATTTGTGTTATCAAAAGAACTATAAATTATGAAACAAATAAGAAGCACTACATGTTTACTACACTATGTTTTTTAATAGTGCCAAATGGATACTTTAAAAGGGTCTTCACAACAGTAGAGTTTGGAAGTAGCGGAGCCCATTTTATCCTTCATACAGGCTTTGAACTATTTCTTCCTCAATTTTTTGTTTCTTGGAACGATTAAGAACCTTTTACTATGTGTTTTTGCAGTCGATGAAGTGCATCCTGGCACAATGCAGTATTCATAAGCTTTTTTTACTTCGGAATCCATTCTTTTTTACTGATGCACGTGCTTTCTATTGGGAAAAATAAGAGCTCGCGATCGGCGAAACCTCGGATACTACCAAATGACGTATCTGCGCAGTGGCGCGTTTTTAAGCACTGTGACTGCGCATCCTCTTTAAAAATTAATAAAAAATTAAATTAAAGTCGTAGCGACCTCGGGATTTTTGATAACAACTTTTTTCACTATATTCTACCAGGAAAAAAATAAAACAGAAAATGGGAAACTACCCTATTCAATTTTAAATACGGACTTTTTCATTAGATGTACAAGATGGTTCGTCCTAAACCAAAATAACCCAAGAATCAAAACTAAAATTGTCTCGATATGTTTCATATATCAACTGGCCCAAATTAAAAAAAATATTAAAGCATACAATTGTTTTGGTGAACATTTGTTTTTAAAACTCCTCTGTCAGCGTGTACGTGCGTGTTTGAAAAAGTGAAAAGTGTTTTCGTTTTTCTGTGATTGATGTATTTTTTTGCATAAGCTTTTTATCAGCATTATTCTTTGTATCTTGATGGAGCTCTCTACTCTGTGCTTGATGGTATACATTTTGCTACCTATTTAATGGCAAGTTAAAATTAAAATTTGATTAAAAGTAATATTCAGTAAAATAGCTCCTTACATGGTTACAGTTAGGAGAAAATCGAGTGTTCAGAATCTGTAAATCACTCCAGTTTGATTCCGATGATTGAAAAAATTAGAAAATTACTAGTGTTTTTTTTGCCGTCTATGATTTTGTCCATTCAATAATTATAACCGAGATCTTTTCTTTGTGGATGGTATTGTATAACTTACGCGTTTTCTCGAGGTGATTTTCACTTAGATTGTAAGTTAGCAATTTGTTTAATTAACAAAGCAATTTGTTTAATTTACCAATTTGTTTAACAAAATAATTCTACGATCTTTTTCCGTTTCATTTATATTTCAGTACTTCATCTAGAGCAGTGGTTCCCAACTCAAATATGTCCGCGGACCACTTCACGTAAATTTGAACCTCCATTGACCATCTCTGTCCCTACCTTTATCTTCAAAATTTTAACCTTTTTTCAATGCATTCAATTCTCACAGATGGTCAAGAGTTTTGTCTTTTTATGAAATAAGAGAAACTGAGTTTTAAGTATGTTTCTAAATTGGAACTGAAAATCAAGTAATCTATCAAACTTCAAAGGAAAATTAATATTAATTTATATCAAATTATTATAAATATACCTTTTATAAAAAAACATTTAACTATTCTTATCAAGATCTCACGAAATTAAACAAATAAAATAAAATACATTATTAATTACAATTGTTTTTATACAGTGAACTAAATTAGGAAATTTTATACGAAAATTCTTTTTTTTCAGCAATATATAAATTTCCAAAGCAATATTAAAGCAATTAACAAATACAAATTTCAATTTATCTCATATGAGAGGCTTAACCATGTAACTTTATCTTGGTAACTTATCTTTTATGTAATTGTTCAGGTGAGTGGAAATGATGATGGTTTTAATACATCCCAGTGTCCGCTCATGGATCTATTAACCCTGGAAGGGTTCACACCTACACCCAAGTTACAAGTTTAAAAAACATCATTATAAAATAGTTATTATTTTTTCTTTTTCATAACCAACAACAAAAGTAATAATACGAATATTATTAGTAGATTTAAATTTGAAAGAAAGTACTTAGCTTGAAATTAAACTGCAGGACAGATGAGATGACTAGGAATTCTGTTGATCACAAAAAAGTAAACTTGACATGCACTGAGTGCAGGAAATTCTACAGGCGAGGCTAACTGATGTTCTCCCGAAAGAAACCGCGTCGAAAGTAAGTATGTAATTATTTCAAAGGGGCGATTAAAAAAGAAGATTTATGTGCTCAAAAAATTTCGCATTTCAATAAATTTTCTTATTTCTTCGAACAAACTACAACAAACTGATTTCACTTGTATCAGAAATTCCCTCTTTGATACACTTCTACGCTTACTTCCTATCAAACCATGTAAAAATTCGATCATTCGATTCTTTATTTTGCCCCACCCTGGCGCCTCTTAGTTTTAATTCATCTGATGTGCACTTTGCCATATCAATCACATTTCGTATCTACTATGTAATAAACTACTTTTTGAATAAAGTAAGTGAAACGAACAAATATTAGTCATAGGATCTATTTTTTTGAATTTCCACACATTTTTTGGATAAGTTTAAAAATCTTCTCACGGACCACCTCCAAAGGCCTCACGGACCACCTGTTGGGAACCACTGATCTAGAGAAACTGTGATTTTTACAGCGTTTTTATTAGGTCGCTTTCAATCTTGTCTGTCCGTCTATCTGTCTGTTCGGGGGGAATTTAGTAATCAATTTTAAGCATACTTTCCCATGAGCTAGAGACTTGAAATTTTGAACATAGTTCAGATCTGGATGACAATACGATATTATCTCGTTAATTCGGTTCAATTTGCTGTCCCTGAACCCCCAGGGGGACTTAAAGTTTAGAAGTTCAACTATAAGACCTTATTGTTAAAAAATCATTGTTGTGCAGTTTGCCTCTCGTTATCAAAATGGCTTTAGAAGTGCTGTATAAAATATTAGCAAAATGAAAATTTGTAAGAATAAAAGTAATGCAAGTAATGCAGTACTTTATGCAAGTTTTGTATTTGTAATACATCTAAGGCAGTGGTCTCCAACCCCCGGACCGGTGCCGGTCCGTGGATCAAATGGTACCGGGCCGCGAGGCGACCATTTCATTGAAAATTAATTTTAATTCCTAGTTTTATACTCCAAATTAATGAATGAAATGAATTATAAATCACTTCATACTTATTTTTGGTGTAACTGTATTTTATTTTGAAAGCATGTTTAAATACAATTAAATTAAAATTAATTAATCAAACTAATCTAGAATGTAAACAATCAACGCCCAGCGGGCCGCGGTAAAATTATCAAACGTTGACCGGTCCGTGGTGGTAAAAAGGTTGGGGACCACTGATCTAAGGGACTGACTTTATTAATTAGTTACTGACAAGTTTGTCACCAAAATATTTTTTAAAACACTTTTTTTTATATTACTAGTGTTTCAAAAATTTCCAACGTCATCTGAATAATAGCTAGAGGCAAAAACAGTGCAATCTCTTTCTCTCTATATTAAAAAAAAGTAACAGTCGCCGCCGCCGCCGCTGCCGCCGCTGTTTCAGAAAATGTTATTTTTGAACACTTTGAACTATCACTACGCAAAAACTATTTGAAGGAATATTATGAAATATGAAATTTTGACCATTGGTAGACAAATGTATGAGGGTCATTTCAGTTTCCAAACCTAATTAATTAGATAATTAGTTCTGGAGTTATTTAATGTCAAAGTCGAAAATTATTTTTTTGGCTGCGAGTTCGCCCCCAGCAAAATCTATTTACAGCAGAAACATGATTTTTTGCAGACACATACTCTTAGGTATGAAGTTGTGCACCTCATCGCCCTTTTTTCGAATTTCGAATTATTTTTGGAGTAATTAAATTCTAAAGTTTCGAAATTGTTGACCCTTTTTCAGTTTTTTCGTTATAATAGAAAAAGTAATCACAGTAGAACTACGATATTTTAAACACGCATACAATTATTTTTTATAGAAAGATTGGCGTTTCGTTTTTTAAAAAATTCGAATTAGTTTTAGAATTATTAAGATACCAAATTTAAATTTTTTCTTCCCTTTCTGGTCGTTCACTAGAGAAACAGGCGATTATTTTTATGAGTCTGATTTCTTATTTCTTATTCCCGATGATTCACTAGATACACACGTGCATTTTATAAATTTAAAAGTTTTTTTAATGGCATGTTTTTTTCTCTAGGATGGTTGATGACAATTAGTAGACTTGCTGGATATTTTTGAAAACATTTCGGTTAAATTATTGGTAAACTAAAAAGGAATATTTTAGTAACAGTTTTATTTTGATATTTTTGTAGTAATGGTCCGCATTAAGTTATTGGTAAGTTAGAGAGATAAAAGGTTTTGATTTTAAATTATCATTAACTAAGCAGACAAGTTCCAGGTTTTAGGCTGAGCGCGCACTGGAGACTTTTGTCTCGGAGACTTAAAACACTAGTCACTCGAGAGCAATGCATTTCTATGAGGAAATTCTTGGCCTAGTGATCTAGCGACGAGACCAAGATCACTAGACCAAGAATTTCTTCATAGAAATGCATTGCTCTCGAGTGACTAGTGTTTTAAGTCTCCGAGACAAAAGTTTCCAGTGCGCGCTCAGCCTTACTGGATAGTTGAGATGAAACAAGCGAGCTCTGCTCGCTAAGATCGCGAAGCGATCTTCATAGAACTGCGAAGCAGTTCCGGGGGTTGGTGAGCGATAGCGAGCAGGGGGCAGAGCCCCCTAGTCTCTCTATATTAAAAAAAAGTAACAGTGACCGTCACCGCCGTCGCCGTCACCGCTGATTTTGAAAATTTTATTTTTTAACACTTTGAACTATCACTTCGCAAAAACTATTAGAAGGAATATTATGAAATTTTGACCATTGGTAGACAAATGTATGAGGGTCATTTCAGTTTCCAGACCTAATTAATTAGATAATTAATTCTGGAGTTATTTAATGTCAAAGTCCAAAATTATTTTTTTCTGCTGCGAGTTCGCCCCCAGCAAAATCTATTTACAGCATAAACATGATTTTTTGCAGACACATACTCTTAGGTATGAAGTTTTGCACCTCGTCGCCCTTTTTTCGAATTTCGAATTATTTTTGGAGTAATTAAATTCTTAAGTTTCGAAATTTTTTACCCTTTTTCGGTTTTTTCGTTATAATAGAAAAAATAATCACAGTAGAACTATGATATTTCAAACACACATATAATTATTTTTTATAAAACGATTGGCATTTCGTTTTTTAAAAAATTCGAATTACTTTTAGAATTATTAAGATTCAAAGTTTCAATTTTTTCATCTCTTTCTGGTCGTTCACTAGAGAAACAGCCGATTTTTATGCTAGTCTGATTTCTTTTATTTCCGACGATTCACTAGGTACACGTGCATTTTATAAATTTAAAAGATTTTAAGGGCATGCTTTTTTTCTCTAAGATGGTTGATGATAATTAGTAGACTTGCTGGATATTTTTTAAAAAATATTTCGATTAAATTATTGACAAGTTAAAACAAGGATATTTTAGTTCCAATTTTATTTTGATATTTTTGTAGTAATGGTCCGAAATAAGTTATTTATTAGAGAGATAAAAAGTTTTGATATTAAATGATCAGTAACTAAGGAGACAAGTTCCAAGTTTTACTGGATAGTTAAAACGAAACAAGCGAGCTCTGCTCGCTAAGATCGCGAAGCCATCTTCAAAGAACTGCGAAGCAGTTCCGGGGGTTGGTGAGCGATAGCGAGCAGGGGGCAGAGCCCCCTAGTACAGGGGTCGGCAACCTTTTGAAGCGGAAGAGCCAAAAGTAACAGTTTACGAAATTTCCCAGTTTTTAAAGAGCCACTAATTTTTTTTGCTTTAATGTTACAGTATATGCTTAATATATAATTGAATTTAGATTGGAAGGATGATTTTAGTTGGGGAGCATTTTTACCCAACATTTTTTCTGGGGTACCTCCTTTCGGGTAGGGTACTTTTTTTCTATAAAGTTTTAGATGACTTACGTACGTACACCCTGTAAATTGATTTTAGTGAATTTCATTTCAAAATTTTGTATAAACAATGTGAATTCCAGAAAAATTGGAGGGTCTGGGGGTCCTCTCCCAGAAAAAATTTTGGAAATTTCCCCTTCAAAATCGCGTTTTAGCTCATTTTTGCCTTTTTCGATTGCCCCATAAGATTCGATTTCGATTGCCCCCTAATTTTCAAGGAAAAATAGTATAGTTATAATAAACAGCAAAATTTCGAAGGGGGTGTGGATCCCACTTCAGGAAAATTTTGGAAATTTACCCCTAAAAATAGCGTTTTAATTAGTTTTTACAATTTCTATAACTGAGGCCTTTGCTATCAAAACCAGCTCATTCCATATTTTTCTGAAACCCACTTTTTTGCATATTTTGAAAGTATAGATGGTCCTTCTTAACCTAACGAAGGGACATAGCTCAAATCTAGCTCATTCCATCCCAAAATTAGATGAAAAGGTGAAAACTGATCTCATCTGTGAAATTTCATATCATTTGAAAAAGTTAAGTGGATGTCATTTATTTAAAACTCGTAAGGACATAAATATTAACTGGTAAACTGGAAAAAACCAATTTTACACAACTTAATTGGACAAAAAAAAACTGAAAAAAAGCATGAAAAATCGTATTTTTGCATCAAAATCAGCTCATTCCAACCTAATTAGTGTAATTACGCCCAAGGTAATGCACCTGGAATGAAAATGAAAAACAATCGAATTCTAGGCGGTTATATCTACAATTAAAAATTTTAAAAAGAAATTTAGCTTTAGCTTTTAACTGATGTGGACGTGAAAAGTTTTTTGTCTCTCCTGTAAAATTTCCAAAAATGGAATGAGCTGGTTTTGATAGCAAACGCCTCATCTACCAAATAAGGATCACTCCTCATTTGTCACAGAATTTTCAAGAAAAATCAGCACATATTCCAAAATTTTTAGGAGTGTTTAGGAGTTTTCCCCCAGAAATTGTTTGGAATTCTTATCCTTAAAAGTAGAGTCTTGATTTTGACTTATCTTGAGAACCAAATATATTTTCTGATTTTTTAAAAGTTTTGATAGTAAATTATTAATTTTTTCATGTGGAACTGGAGAGCCGCAACTTTACATCAAAAGAGCCGCATGCGGCTCGAGAGCCGCAGGTTGCCGACCCCTGCCCTAGTATATTAAAAAAAGTAACAGTGACCGTCACCGCCGCCGCCGCCGCTGATTTTGAAAATTTTATTTTTTAACACTTTGAACTATCACTACGCAAAAACTATTTGAAGGAATATTATGAAATTTTGACCATTGGTAGACAAATGTATGAGGGTCATTTCAGTTTCCAGACCTAATTAATTAGATAATTAGTTCTGGAGTTATTTATTGTCAAAGTCGAAAATTATTTTTTTTCGGCTGCGAGTTCGCCCCCAGCAAAATCTATTAACAGCAGAAACATGATTTTTTGCTGACACATACTCTTAGGTATGAAGTTTTGCACCTCGTCGCCCTTTTTTCGAATTTCGAATTATTTTTGGAGTAATTAAATTCTTAAGTTTCGAAATTTTTTACTCTTTTTCGGTTTTTTCGTTTTAATACAAAAACTAATCACAGTAGAAATATGATATTTTAAACACGCATACAATTATTTTTTATAGAAAGATTGGCGTTTCCTTTTTTAAAAAATTCGAATTATTTTTAGAATTATTAAGATTCAAAGTTTCAATTTTTTCATGTCTTTCTGGTCGTTCACTAGAGAAACAGCCGATTTTTATGTGAGTCTTCTATTTCCAACGATTCACTAGATACACGTGCATTTCATAAATTTAAAAGATATTAATGGCATGCTTTTTCTCTAAGATAGTTGTTGATATTTTGTAGACTTGCTGGATATTTTAAAAAACATTTCGATTAAATTATTGACAAGTTAAAACAAGGATATTTCAGTTGCAGTTTTATTTTGATATTTTTGTAGTTATGGTCCGAATTAAGTTATTGATCAGTTCGAGAGATAAAAGTTTCGATTTTAAATTATCATAAATTAAGCCGACAAGTTCCAGGTTTTACTGGATAGTTGAGATGAAACAAGCGAGCTCTGCTCGCTAAGATCGCGAAGCGATCTTCAACGAACTGCGAAGCAGTTCCGGGGGTTGGTGAGCGATAGCGAACAGGGGGCAGAGCCCCCTAGTGATTTAAAAAAAAACAGAGTAAAGCCATGTGTGTTATAGTTAAAGTTCAGAAAAAAACACTTTAAGTTTTATTAAAAAGAGAACGGAATCAAATTCTTGGAAGGCGTTCAGGGGTTCAGGTCGCGAATTCTAAACTTTACACAACAAAACTAAAAACTAGAAAATAATTAGTGAAAAAAACCTTTTTAAAAACAACGTTTTAAAATGCACTAAAAAGTATAAAATAATTTTTTGTAACTCCTTATAAAGGAAAAACGTGGGGATCATGCAATAATATTTACCGCTACTACTCTTGTCACTCTATTTACCATTATATCCACAATTAAAAATTATTTAAATGAATGATGAAATTAAGTTGGATTAAATACCTAATGCGTGATCCCCACGTTTTTCGTTTTATAAGGAGTTACAAAAAATTATTTTATACTTTTTAGTGCATTTTAAAACGTTGTTTTTTAAAAAGGTTTTTTTCATTAATTATTGTATTCAGGGGGCTTAGACAATAATACAATATCTATTTCATTGTTGATTAGAAAAATATTTTTTAATCTATAGATGATATTCTCTTGTCGTTGGTTTTTACTAATAAAAGAAAAATCTTAACATGAAATTTTTAGCAATACCGCACTTGAACGGTTGAAAAACTTCTACGCTTTTGTAGTCAGTTTCCACTCCTTTTTAGAAGGCTGATACGTTCTATGTCTGATTGTTTCCTAATTTCAAAACATGAATTATCGAAATTATGGTTCAATTTTAAGTACCTAGTAAAACTAGTTTATAATCCACACAAACAAAGTTTTAAAAAAAAAATGCATGCTAACATGCTTTGGATTCGTCCTTGGTGCATAGGATGAGAAAATAGTCATTAGCAGATGAGATCCATTAAGACAGACCCTAAAGTAAAAACTAAAGACAAATCTCTTGACACCTAAAATAAATTTCATTTTTGTGATTCGGGTAATTCTATGGTTGTGTTAACGAAATGTTCTCAACCAAGGACAGTAAGAACGATAGAGCAGACCAGGACAAGCCCTAACGGAACTAAGACATGGTGCCTGGTGGTACTCGAACTGCGCAGAGGCCAATCTCAACGGACTATATCATCCAGGAAATGTTGGGGATTCAAAGAGTATGTACTGGTTTACATGGGAAAAACTTGAATAGCTTGACTGTTGTCAAAATTAAAGTAAAAAGGAAGTAGAGGGAAAATTTTGTTTTTTGCACCGCTAAAAAAAGTCAACATTGATATCCTTGTTTTATAAATATGCTGTACATGATTTTGACTAATAAAGCAAGCAGGGAAAATATATTTAAATTATTAATCATATAATTTAAAATTATATGATTGAGTTCAGATTTGGTGAATAAAATTTAGACTGATCTTCATTGTGTAAAAATATTCCTTATATACTGATCTTCATTGTGTAAAAATATTCCTTATATTCTTATCTATCAATTTTAAACCTTGATTTATAGCGTAAATACCAAACAAAGAAACTATCTGCAACATTAAAATTTCAAACGCGTTTCAATTTCAAATTGTTCTAGAATTAAGATTAAAATTTTCCTCTTTAATTAAAAAAAATGATAAAAGTTGTTATAAAAAAATCTTTTTACTAAAAAGAGACTGCTGATACTGTCACCATAAAGAAAATAATGATAAATGATAATTTTTCAATGGGAAATGATCAGATCAATCAGTATGATTGATGAAACTATTACCTCAAATTTCGATCTGAAAATCCCATATTATTTATGTATTTTTGGTAAAAAATCAAGACTTTTATCAATCAACTTCGTTTTAATGATAATTTACTATCTAAACTACATTACTTTAAAAATATTTTTTAAATTTTAAGAATGCTTGAAATAGGTTATTAAAAGGTAATGCATCAATAAAAATGTTCATTTTTTGCTTTTTTCAACTAAAATTTTCCTTTTTGAGGGTGTCCACAGGTACAACTGGGTCTGTCCATAGGGAGAGCACGTTGTTGTACCTATAACACTTATTAAAATTCCAATTTTGAAGATTTGAGCTAATAAAAATTATTACCCTATTTGCTAAGGCACGGCTAGACTGGATTTAACTGTGTTTATATACGGCTTGCGCAATTACGCGAAAAGGTAGGTTCCAGAAACTGGGATACGATCTACGATGTTAGCGCCATCTGTCTGTCATTCATGGCATTTCTTTTGACTGGAAAATAACACCGGCACACAAAAAAAAAGAAGTGGAATGTACTTTGGACCGGACCTACCTACCGGTATGTTTTTCGACCCGCTGAACCTGAATTTCAAGTCCGTTTGGCCCGGTCACCCTCCAGTTTTGAGTAAAATGCAAAAAAAGGCCAAAAATTCCAAAAAACTGCAGTCACAGCATAGAAAAAATTTTTGTGGACCCGGATCACATATGATTTTTGTGTATTCTAAATAACTGAATCTAAATCTGAAAGTTAATTAGCCCGGTTAGCCGTCCAAATTTGAAAAAAAACCGAAATGAACCATGAAAAAATGAAAATGAACCATGAAGTTAGTCACCAGTTGATGTTTTTGAGAAAAGTTTGTAAGTATGGTTTTGGAACTTGTGTTAGGATTTTTCTGTGTGCTGCGTATTTTGAAGAGCCGAAGTAAACCAACCCTAACGAGCGACTACGCGCGGTACCCCCTCAAGCGGTAAAAACTGGAAACTTCCAGCGCCGTCGGCTCTTTTGATCTTTTGGATAGTGGATAAGCCGTATAACCTACGGTCGCGATCAAGTTTAGCCGTGGCTAAGGTTAGGAATATAGGTTGGGCACTTTAAATGGTCAAAATGTGATTTTACCTGTCCCATAAAAATCCACACTCGATTTTTGTCCGACGGTACAACACTCTCCCCTATAAATTGTTTAGTTTTTAAAAATGTGGAATTATAACTTTTAACGGGATAAAGAAAACTTTAATGTCTCTTTTTCACGATATTTCTTAGACTCTTATAATATTCAAACATGCTTTACTTTTTTTTATGTTTTGAATATTAAATCTTTATACATACGTACACAACGTGATTGTTTATTTTAAAGTATATGGAAAGTGTGTGTATTACATCTAGTTAGATAGAATATCTTTCATTTTCCATAATTTGATTCAAAGGTTGTTAAAGTATAAGTAACACCCTTATTTGTAACTTATTTGATTTTTTTTCTTAAGCTAAAGAAATAAAACAAATGAAAAAAATTTATTTAAAATTCAGCAGAAAAAAACAGAAGTCAATTCTTGATAACCAAGTAATTCTTTGTATCTCTGTTTATCTCCTCTTCTTCCTTTCTTCCAACAAAAGTTTAGCTATAAACTCTAGTGTGCTTTCAGCGATACAAGCTTCCTGGACTTCTTCAGGTGCTTCTCCGAGCGGCATCTCAAATTTTTGACCGACTTGTGATCCGCACTTTTCAGATATGCGATTAGTCACACAATTTACGGTTGCAGTGAAGGTGCTGCGAATATTGAATTTTCACATTTAACACAGCATTACAAATACACTGGCAAATAAGGAAAAATAAAAACTGTTTTCATGACTGTTGGTGATCGAGAGTTCTAAAGGCAAACTTTGTTACCATGACAACCTATTGCATCTGAAAACAATAAATATTTTTGAGCTTATAACCGTGTTCTATTTTCTCGTCAATGTCATAATTTTGAGCAATTTTGCCCCGACTTCAACTATGTGGAAATGCTTTCCCAGAAGTTAGCTATTGCTAGAATGATTTCTGAACCTTGGATATCCTGTATAGTATCCAGTTTGACTAACCAAACTAATAAAACTTTTTCAAAACTAAACTGACGAGTATTAGCGTGTTACTTAATTACTTTTCAAATTAAAAATTGGAACCCTTTTAGATTTCGTGCTACTTTTCAGTTAATTATTCTTTATTCATGTTTTTATTCAGAGGCAAGAGGTCTTCTGAAGAGTGAAAAATGAGCACACAATACAGATTCATTGAACATTAAAACAATCACCAGTAAAAGTTTCTAAGAAAAATTTAAATATACAATGCATTAGTCATGTCAGCAATATCAGCTTCATAGCTAACCAGTCGAAAGTAGGTTAAATATCTTTTAAAAAGGTATATTTTTAAATAGTAACTATATATAAAAATAATGTAATATTAATTTCTCTTTTAAGTTTAATAGATTATTTGATTTTCTTAGTTCCATTGAGAAACATTGTAAGACTTGGTTACCACAGAAAACAAGTCAAAATTTTAGACCCTCTATATGAGGAATGAATGCACTGAAAAAAGTTTCAATTTTGCAGATACAGTTAGGGATAGAGATGGTCCGCAGAGGTTCAAATTTAAGTGAAGTGGTCCGCAAACATATTTGAGTTGGGAACCACTGCTTTACTGGGATTATCACACTTTTCCCCCCAAAATCAGGATTTCTGCAAAGCTATTAACTTCTGCGATCTGGAAGTACTCCTATCATATAGCTGAGAAAAAGCCTGCATGTAAATATATCTTCTTTTTAAGAATTACCCGAGAAAAATCTGTGAAAAGCTGACTTTTAAAGTGGGAAATTGCAAATTCAGATGCAAAGTGTTCATTCACTAGGCAGTTCATCCTATTTATAATTTAAATCTTAAGAAAATTTACTACAACTCTAATACAAAAGAAAGCTGTGGGTTTGAAAATAGATTACTTTTGAGTTAAGGCATAGACGCATTACTGTTTTAATAGTACTATGAGGTAAAAATAGTGCCTTCTTTGCACTTCCACCCTATTTGTGATAATACTTACAAGCATAAGATGATATTTTCATCTACATCTTCCTCGAATTCGGTTACCATTTCAGTCATGCCTGCCATAGTGTCTGCTAAGCAAGCGCTTAAATAGTTTTCATTGTTTTTGAAACATTCTTTGGAATCATCAGTCAACTCGTGCTCAGCTACAAAGGAGAATATAACTTTCTTTAACCTTCGAAATATATATTTCAAAACGTTTTCATAGAAATCTATCCTTAACGATTGAAAATGGCATCGATACAGCATTTTAGCCACTAGGGATCCTATTTACAAGTCCCCATGTTTGTATTTTGTGCCCATGTTTTTCGATTTACATTATCACCTATGGCCATTGATTCTCTGTGCTGGTACTCTGGTATAGACTACCCAAAGACAATTCTGAATCCCATAGAAACGTACTGCTTAAAGAGTAGACTAAAGTTGCCGAAAACAATAAGTGATGGTTTAGAGCAGTGTTTAACAACCTTTTTTGGTCCATTCCCCACCAAAGCCTTTCTAAATTTTTCATGACCCCTATGTAGTTTTTTTTGAAAATCCTTCTTGGAAATTAAATAAAACCTGGTGGTACAGTTGGGAAAAAAAACGAATCAGTTGCGATTTCTGGCGAACCACTTGGGTTAGGAAGACGAATGAGGTGTCATTTTTCATTGTTTAAAGTATTCTTTAACAAAAAATTATTTTCGAGTCCTTAGGGGGTCGTCTTCATATTAAACGAAACACTAACTTTTTTTTCCAATAGGGACCTCCAATTATTATTAGTTTTTCTGAAAGGCCATCCCCCCAAACCCTTAAATACCAAGTTTCATCCAGATTGATGAAAAAAAATTTATTTTTCAAAAATAAACTTAAAAAAATTTTTAATCGTGAAATTTTTTTATGGTAATCGATTCTTTTAGTAATTTTATGTAGGAAACCATAATTTCAATCGATTTTATCCAATAGTTTTTGATAAAAACGAACTAATAACTTAAGGGGCCGTATACCGTTGCCGAATGCATACCGCAAATGCTCTTTCTAGTTCGTTTTTATTAAAAACTATTAGATAAAATCGATTGAAATTTTGGTTTCCTACATAAAATTACTAAAAGAATCGATTACCATAAAAAAATTTCACGATTTAAAAAAACATTTTAAGTTTATTTTTGAAAAATAAATTTTTTTTAATCAATCTGGATCAAACTTGGTATTTAAGGGTTTGGGGGGATGGCCTTTCAGAAAAACTAATAATAATTGGGAGTCCCCATTGGAAAAAAAGTTAGTGTTTCGTGTAATATGAAGACGACCCCCTAAGGACTCGAAAATTTTTATGGCTAAAGAATACTTTAAACAATGAAAAATGACACCTCATTTGTCTTCCTAACCCAAGTGGTTCGCCAGAAATCGCAACTGAGTCGTTTTTTTTCCTCAACTGTACATCCCCTATCTGGGGGCAGTTGGGTTGAAAGTTTTTCGAATTGTCTCTCAAGAAAATTATATTTCTCCCCGGTTGGGCGTGCACCCCACGTTGGGAAACACTGGTTTAGAGTGGAAAAACGGATCGTGTAGGAAAAAAAATTATATTTTTAATTATGTTAACTTGTTTATTAAACCTATGAAAAGTTTTTCCCCGAATATATCGTCTTAAAAATGCGACAGTAAAAAGAGATCATACTCGTCTATGTTATTTTAGAATTGAAAGAGTTATGTACAATAAAAATTAAACGTCGCATTATGAAGATGACCACACTTATGTGTTTGATTCTAGATAGTCTTTAAGCAGTCTAAACCCTTATAAGTTAATAAACCATTTCAGACACACTGTTTATAACAAACCTGGCTACTTTATAACTTTCAGACACACCCTTTACTCAGACACCCCTCCAACCTTGCCTCTTTTTCTCAATTACCTACATGTAAATAAATTACTATTATTGAACACATTGTTTTATACTGTGACCTAAACCCCCTAAAAGGGATAACGAAGATTAACATTTTATGTCATCGTGGGCCTGAACGTGTTGATATACTTTCTTATACTAGACTGGCTAACTGGTCTAAGGTTTAGATTGATAGATATAGTTTTCCAAAAACTTATTGAAAATATCACCTGCGCAGTTTTCTTTATACAGGGACTCCAATACTGCGAAGTCTTCATCCATCAGATCATTACCAGATCCACATTTAATTAGTCCTTCCTTCATACAAGAAATGAAAGTTTTCACTTGTCTGAAAATTGAATAAAGGAATTAATTAATTTACAACAAAATTAGTTTTTTTTTGCAGATAATTGGCTTTTGACAATATAGTTTATTTTTTTTCTTATTTTTATCAAGGTTCACTTTCTACTTCTTTTCTGATTTTACTGTATTATGTTGCAATAACAAAAAGGTGTGAAAGTGTTTGATTTACTCAAGATTGTAAGAATCCTCTTTTACTGTTATTTCAAAAATTCTGATCTTTTTGAGGTAAAATAATTTTGTTACCGCTTTGGATGTTTATAATACAGGATGATTCAACAAGTTTGCCCAAATTCTGGACAAGAAAAATTCCTTACGAGGAGAACATATCAAAATACCCAAAGAATCATACCTCTACGACAAATCTTATTTTCTAAAAATTGGAAGTTTTATCCAATAGAAAATTAATAATTTAATGCTAGGGTAAGCGAATGCATACGCAGTGGATATTTTAAGCACCTTAATTTATAAACATGTACAGATAACCATGTTCAACAGGGTTGGCTAGATTGTACCCAATTGGGTTGGACCCAATGGGTTTTTTCAAAAAAAACCGTGAAAAAACCCACATTTTGGACCCATTTTTGGGGTTTTTCAAGAAAAATCACGATTTTGGCAGTTCTTTCAAAATGTAATGTGTTTTTTCAAAGTTTAGGATATTTTTACAATTTTAATGGGTTTTTTCAAAATTTAAACTAGGTTTTAAAATTAAATGGTGTTTTTTCGATTTCAGGGAGTTTTTTTTAAAGTTAAATAGGTTCTTTCATTATTCAGTGGGTTTTTTCAATATTGAATGGTTTTTTTCAAAATTTAGGACGTTTAAAAATAAAACTAGATATAAATAATAAGGAACATTTTTTTGAATTTCAGTGGGTTTTTTCAAAGTTGAATAGATTTCTTTCAATAATGAATGGGTTTTTCAAAGTTTAGGATATTTTTTAAATTTTAGTGGGTTTTTCAAAGTATAAAAACTTTGAAAAAACCCACTTAACTGTGGAAAAACTGACATTATTTTGACAGAACACATTTAACATAGAAAGAACTCACTAAAATTTGAAAAAACCCACTTACTATATAGGAGAAAACCACTTAATTTTGAAAAAAACCACACTTCTTCCGAAAACCCCAGTTTTATGTGGGTTTTTTCAGGGTTTTATTGAAAAAACCCGATAAAACCCAACCATCTTGGTTTTTTTCAAAAAAACCCGGGTTTTTGCCAACCCTGATGTTCAAACTTAATATAACGCAATAACCAACACATTCATTCGAAACCATAACAGTAGAAATAAACCTGCTCTAAATAGTCAGAAAAAGTAAGACTATCTAAAAGTACTACATTTTTATGAAGAGTATCACCCGTGAGGAGTAACTTTTAATTAATTGCTGGTCATAAGTCAATCATGAAACTTAATTTTCTATACCTGCAAGCTTGTTTTTCACTTGGATCATCCGAAGCATATTCCCTGTAGCTAGCAACGCATGCTTTTATCGCCTTTTCTTCGCAGTCATCCTGCTCGTCAGCAAAAACAACACCGGAAACTTATGGAATAAAATTCTTATTTAATAATTTGAAATAGGCATAAAAATAATTTAAATTATTTAAAATGATTAAATGTTACACTCTTGGGCATAAATAAGTTAAGGGTACCGAGTTGATTTTCGATACCATTAAAAACATTTGTTTTTACTTTTAGCTCTTATTCTGCTAAACTTATTAAATTTTATTAGACTAATTATATGGTATCCTTTTGGTTTTTTAAAATTTAAATTTATGGTATTAAAACTGTTTCATAAACATTCAAAGAGTTACAAGTTTTCCAGATCTTTTAAATGGACAATTTAGTTTCATACTAATATTTTACAGGTTAAGTTATAGCACTTTATATTTGTTGCTAATCGGTTATTTGAAACGAAACACGGGAAGTGAGCAGGTCCTTCTGGTTCAAAAATATAGTAATTTTTAAATAGCTTATTCTCAAGGAAATTTTTTTTAAAATTTATTGGGAAAGAACATGAATTATTATTGCATAGAATAACTAAAATTTGTATGCTTCGAATATCTTTTTAAGAAAAATTCTACTATATTAAATTACACACTACTGTTGTCATTAAATGTAAACACCTAAATAAAAACTTTTGAAAATTAAAAAAATAATTGCTTTTTATTTTAATAAACAATATAACAAAAAGTTTGAGGAAAATTTAAATTTACCAATGGATAACTTTACCAATAACTTAGCTATTGATAAAACACAATTTATGCAAAAACAAAAGAATAAAAATTAATACTTGGTTAGAAAAGTCTAGGTACTTGTATTATAAATTATATTACTTATAATGCGCAGAAGCTTTCTTCAAAACAATATCATAAATACTAAATATAAATTTTACTAACAAAAAATTCACATTCTGAAACAGTGAGTATGGATCAGATGATAGAAATAAACTAGTTTATTCTTGTCTGCATAACTCTATTTTAATGTCCATTCTAAGTATGAAAATTAAATCGCATTTAATAAAACTTTATAAAATTATAAATGTTAAAATATCATATTAGAAGTAATAATAGGTTAATTTCTTCTCACCTATCAATAATACGAATGCCAAAAGTTTGAGTTCCATTTTCCGATTTGTGTATATGAACTTAAGAACCGAAGACTTCAAAGATTGCGTTTAAATATTAATTGAAACAGGATGCTAGCTTTGGTTTTATCTTGAAACTTGACCAGCAGTCAACGGAAGTCTACTTCCTTAATTGATCCTCATAAAAAACCCTCCTGATTAATTTATCTTCAAACGACAAAAATAGTACTCGTATATCTACAAACGTACTGATAGTGTTAAAAACACACCTTATTTTATCCTTAAATGAATGGTATTTTTGTTAGCGTTTTTATTTTTACGACTTATAAATTCTTTCAGTTAATTGTTTAATTAACTTTAGTAACGTGTCAAACTTTAAAGCTTATTCTTTAAGGAATTTAAATTTTAGATTGAATTAGCGTGGCTGAAATTGACACGGCAGAGAGAAAAAATTAGACATTTTTTCTCTTTATACTAAAAAAATTTCCTTTCTTCAATTTGTATACATAAAACTACATGAATACAGATCAAGATAAAGGACTTTATTCAATGCCTCTTAACCAGCGGTTAATCATTGGTTAAGGTAGGATTCCTTCCACCAATCTGAGTCAGCATAAAGCTCACTTTTTCTCTTTAGTTGCTGGTTAACCGTTGGTTTAGTGGCTGTGAATAAGATCATAATTCACTTTAAATACGGACTTTTTCATTAGATATACAAGATTGCTCGTTCAAAACAAAAATAATCCAAGAATCAAAACTAAAATTGGCATTATATGTTTAATATATTAACTGGTCCAAATTAAAAAAAATATTGAAGCATACAATTGTTTTGGTGAATATTTGTTTTTAAAATCCGTTTGTCAACGTGTACGTGCATGTTTGAAAAAGTGAAGAGTTTTCGTTTTTCTGTGATTGTGATATATTTTTTTGCACAAGCTTTTCATCAGCATTATTCTTTGTATCTTGATGGTATGAATTTCGCCACCTATTTAATGGCAAGCTAAAATTAAAGTTTGATTAAAAGTAATCTTCAGTAAAATAGCTCCCTACATGGTTACAGTTAGGAGAAAATTGAGTGTTCAGAATCTGTACATCACTCCAGTCTGATTCCGATTGTTAAAAAAAGTAGAAAATTACTAGTGTTTTTTTTGCCGTCCCTGATTTCGTCCATTCAAGAATTATAACTGTGACCTTTTCTTTGTGATGTATTGTATAACTTACGCGTTTTCCCAAAGTGGTTTTCACTTAGTTTGTAAGTTAGCAATGCGTTTAATACAAATTAATTCTACTGTCTTTTTCCGTTTCATTTATATTTCAGTACCTCATCTAGATAATCTGTGATTTTTGTATAGAGGAGGTTAAGAGAATAAACGAATATCTATTTCATTGATTTCATTGTTGATTAGAAAAAAAATATTTTTAATCTATAGATGATATTCTCTTGTCGTTGGTTTTTATTAATAAGAGAAAAATCTAAATATGAAATAAATGTTTTAATTGAAAATACAGTCTCAAAATTTTTAGCCATACCGCACTTGAACGGTTGAAAAAAATTTTTACGCTTTTGTAGTCAGTTTTCACTCCTTTTTAGAAAGCTGATACGCTCTATATGTCTGATTATTTCCTAAATTCAAAACTTGAATTATCGAAAACATGGTTAAATTTTTTAATACCAAATAAAACCAGTTTATAATCCACATAAACAAAGTTTTTAAAACAAAAAATGCATGCTAAGATGCTTTGGATTCGCCCATGGTGCATAACATTAGAAAATCGTCATTGGAAGATGAGATTCATTAACACAAACCCTAAAGTAAAAATTAAAGGCAAACCTCTGAAACCTCTGAGGCTGACCTAACTGAATTTCATATTTGTGATTCAGGTAATTCTAGGGTTGTGCACAACAACGAAATGTTCTCAACCAAGGACAGTAAGAACGATAGAGCAGACCAGGACAATCCCTGTACGGAACTAAGACATGGTGTCCGGCGGTACTCGAACTGCGCAGAGGCCAATCTCAACGGACTATACATCCAGGAAATGTTGGGGGTTTAAAGAGTATTTACTGGTTTGCATGGAAAAACCTGAATAGTCTGACTGTTGTCGAAATTAAAGTAAAAAGGAAGTAGAGGAAAAATTTTGTTTTAGGCACCACTAAAAAAGTCAGCATTTATATCCTTGTTTTATAAGTCTGCTGCACATTATTTGGACTAATAAAGCAAGCAGGGACCACGAAAGCCCGCAAAGTGGTGTGATACGGTGTTAAAAATACAGGGTGTATCTGAAATGGTGCAACAAACTTTCAGGGATGATAGTACTCATCAAGACGAACAAGAATCGGTATAGAAAGGGTGTCCCAGACCAAATCCCAGGGAGTTAAAAATGGAGCGACACCCCAAAAAAATCATTGAAAAATTCAATTTGTAGAAGAACTACTATTGGTAAAAACTTAATTATGGTCTCAAAAATTGTGGTTTAATATGATCTTTAAAATTACCTCAAAAGTCTTCACTTTAAAATTGGTTTTATTATGAAAAAATTTAAAAAACACAAAAAAATTTTAAAATTCTGCTAAAACCTTATTTTGTAATTCGAAATCCTGTCTTTTGATTTGATAATCTGAAAGATCATAGTTGAAAACCCTTAAGTCCAAAGTTTCACGTAAATACAATCAATATTAAACGCTTGAGATCCTGTTAAAGTTTGTTTTTTGGGTGCGCAAACAGCTGTTCTGGAAACAGCTCTAGAAAACTGCTTGCGCACCCAAAAAACAAACTTTAACAGGATCTCAAGCGTTTAATATTGATTGTATTTACGTGAAAATTTTTACCTTAAGGATTTTCAACTATGATCTTTCAGATTATCAAATCAAAAGAAACGATTTTGAAATACAAAATAAGGTTTTGGCAGAGTTTTCACATTTTTTTTGTGTTTTTTAATTTTTTTCATAACAAAACAAATTTTGAAGTGAAGACTTTTGAGGTAATTTTAAAGATCATATTAAACCACAATTTTTGAGACCATAATTAAGTTTTTACCAATAGTAGTTCCTCTACAAATTGAATTTTTCAATGATTTTTTTGGGGTGTCGCTCCATTTTTAACTCCCTGGGATTTGGTCTGGGACCCCCTTTCTATACCGATTCTTGTTCGTCTTGATTAGTACTATCATCCCTGAAAGTTTGTTGCACCATTTCAGATACACCCTGTATATGATTGAGTTCAGATTTGGTGAATAAAATTTAAACTGATCTTCATTGTATAAAAATATTCCTTCATACGATGAGAATTTCAAATTATCTATTCTTCATCGACGAGTCGACATTATCTTAGTTTTTTCTTCATATTCATATCCAGGGCCGTATTTAGGCACGTGCAACATGTGCTATAGCACAGGGCGGCAAAATTTTGGGGGGCGGCATATTACACCAATTCAAAATGCTACACACTCTACAGTTTTTAAGAAAAAAGTACCACACAGTTTTCACATGAAGAGTCAAAAATGAGTAAATTCCAAGTTTTCTAGGGGCATATTTTCAAAAATTTTCTGGGGGGTACCCCCAGACCCCCAAAAGAATTCATTATGAGGGACAACAGGATATAATTTCACCATTTCTGAGAATGGGGAGTTAAATGGTGACAGTCAAAGGGAGTTAAAAGAGAGTCGAATGGGAGGGGGCATTTACTTGAAACAGAAAATGAAATAAGGGGCGGCAATAAATCGATATGCACAGGGCGGCAAAAACCCTAAATACGGGCCTGTTCATATCTATCAATTTTAAACCTTGATTTATAGTGTAAATACCAAACAAAGAAACTATCTGCAACATTAAAATTTCAAACGCGTTTCGAATTCAAATTATTCTAGATTTAAGATTAAATATTCCTCTTAAAAAATGATAAAAGTTGTAATACCAATCTGTTTACTAACACACAGAGACTGCTGATACTGTCACCATAAGGAAAATGATGTTGATAAATGATAATTTTTCAAACTAATGAGAATGGACACATAAGCTTTAAAAACAATTTTAAGGTATTCATGTGTTTACTACGCCTTACTTTAACTCGTTTTCAAAAGAAAATACGCTTTTTATGTGGGCTTTCACTTGTATATAAGAAGCTATTCTCCAAATGGATATTCATCATCTTGACCCAACAGAAGCATCAACATGTTTGCAAAGGTGAGTTTCTTTCTCTGGTAATTATATTCTTAATAAATCGTTTAACATGTTTCACTTGACAAATCTTGTCAATACCTAAAATATATTGTTTTATTTAAATATAAGTTAGTACTTAAAATAAAAGCCTGAAGAAACAACCACGAATAAGTTGTTAGAAAAGATAATTTAATTATGAAATGAGCATTAGTGATACACTTAAAGAGTGGAAGAAAAGCGGCAAATTATAAGTACATTAGAAACATTTTAGACATAGAATTGGTTTTTAAATTATTCTCTTAATATTCGTTGTTACGTTTGATTATATTCCACACTAAGGAATTAAAGGTAGGTTTTGTAGCTTTAAAATTGTTTTAATGGGATGTAAAGTAGCTTAGCCCTTTAGTGCGCAGCTTATCATATATGCAAAGCGATGTATCCAAGCGAATTCTCCCCCTCCTTTTAAACTTAGACGCTCAAATGCGCGGTTTACCACATCTGTAAAGCAGTGTTTTTAAATGTATGGCATGGGTTTGCTAATTTTTGGCTTTACCCTCAAGTAATAAGGCCAACAGTATTGAAAATTGTGGAAATCACAGATTACCGATTTCGGGCTAATTTGATTGCTATTAAAAGTTAGTAAAAGTGTTCAGATGGATGTGATAATTTTTCATATCAAAATTTGGACCTTTCTTGTCATATATTTGGCTTTGAATCTTCAGAGGGAGTATTTCTTGATTCTCTAGGGCCGAATTTAACCACTTATCATATCTGCAAAGGTGCGCATTTAGGTTGCTTTTCACATTTCATTAGATTATTTGTCTCAATGTTTCTATGAATCTATATTATTATTTTAGGCAAATTTTATATGGTTTATGGGTTGTATCGTGGGAATACTTTTTTGGATACCGATATTAGTTTTTTTAAGGGCAGATTAGATTTTTTTGTAAGATTTTTTAGTTTTTTTCCTTTTATAAAAAAATTGGTTACTTAAAAATTTTAATTTTTTACCAAAACTTTTTTACCAGTTACAGTGGACTGAATGAAACATTCAGCCCCTCTTGATCCACCAGTGTAAGAATATATGTAGCTATTAACTAATTATCGCCCAGCCAGGGGGCATATTTCTAGCACCCTAGACATAGCGTGAAAGATGCACTTTTAAATTACCTTGGATTTATCCAATGAGAATCAAACTTCACACGTGGCAAGACAAAACATTCCTTCAGAGGTTTTATGGTTTTATGAGGTTTCTTTTCAGGTTTTTATGATTTTTTTTACATTTTTATCTTTTTTTATTCTGCTATTATAGTGATGACAAGGCAGCGTTTGTCTGAGTCTGATGGTTTCGTTTTGATGTTTTTTTTGTGTAAAAAAAGAGCAAATTGACTCTGGGTGGTTTATTGGGTTTTATTTTTTATCAATGTAGCTATAATACTGCGTTATAACGTGGTTATTCTGAAAAAAAAATTATATTTTTAGTAAAATTACAGGTTGAAATGTAAATAAATAGCTGGGGGTTGGATAAACCTTTTTTCTGTTCTGCTAACTGTTAGTGAACAGAATATTAGGAAACATACAGGATTTTATATCCCTAAGTTCACATTAAACACATTACAGTTTAGTTTTCTCAAAAAATAAATCATATAGACTAGTATAAGAACAAAGGCTTTCACGACCGGATGGGTTAGGATAAAAGTTTTCTTCCGGGCAATTAGGCCGTGGTCGAAAGGTAGATGTTAAAGGTCCAAACGTTTCGTCTGCAACTTCGGCAGACATTATCAATGGGAATAAAAGGGGGGTAAAAGGGGGGGAACATGAACGTAGAACATGAACACTAAAAGAACATGAACGTAGCTGCAGACTCATGCAACCTGAGAAATCGGCCATAGCCGAACATGTTTTATCTGCACCGGGCCACACCATAAACTTCGACGAAACAGAGGTCTTGTCTACTACAACACATTATTATACGCGCCTCCAGAGGGAGGCTATTGAAATATTTAAGCACCCTCACAACATCAATAGAAAGGAGGAGGGTCTCAGGATGAATAGAACGTGGTTTCCTGTATTGGCTGCCTTTGGTCACAGGCCTGAGAGTTCGGATCGGGAGTCGACCTCTGCACCTTTGCCAGCTGTGGTTGGTGGTTCGTTTCCGAAGTCGTCTATCGATGTTAGGATGGACTCGCCCGCTGCAGTTATCGCTTTTGAGTCTGGTGTGGCATCGCATCCAGTTGTTGATGTTCCAACTGTATATAACCTTCGACCACGCAGACGGCAGTAATCTTGATTTTGATTTTGACTTTCTAGAGATTTTTTAGCCTTTTATTCCCATTGATAATGTCTGCCGAAGTTGCAGACGAAACGTTTGGACCTTTAACATCTACCTTTCGACCACGGCCTAATTGCCCGGAAGAAAACTTTTATCCATATAGACTAGTTTCAAAATCCCTGAAAAATTGACCCTGACAGCCGAAAAAAAGCCAGAACCCGATGTACAGACAGGTCTTAAGTCTAAAATTAAGTCTAAATAAAGATAATAAGTGATTAAAAGCTTTAAACAAGTTGAAATAAGTATTCTTGTTCTTAAATAAAAAAATTTCATTCTAACTCCATTGTTTTTAATAGGGTGTTCAAAATAGACCTAAATGCGCAGCTTTGCATATATGCAAAGACTAAATAATTGCCGATAATTAAAAAAATAATTGAGAGGGAATTTTTTTAGTATTTTTCCTAGTGTTTGGGGCTCATAAGTAATCAATAAAAAAATATTGACATTAATTGGAAAATGTGCGCACTAAAGGGTTAAGATTAAAAAGTAAATTAATTCAAAGGGCTTTGTTAAAATTTTCAGAATTTGATCAATGAATAACCTACTTAACCCCTTGCTGATTAATAGTGTTGCTAATTTAAACTACTTTTATTTGTTTATGATGGATTTGTTCTGTGAGTCATATGTTTATCTTCAATGCATACTTTACAAGTGAAGGTATCACAGAATCAAGATTCCAATCCAGTTTTGCCAATTACAACATTATTTGGCTAAAAACACATAGCAAAATATTTGTTGAATGTATTGTAGTCTTTTATCCTCGTGGAAACCACAAAAATTCAACACTTTACTAACAAAAACTTGAAAATTTTAAATTAGCGTCTAACAAAGCTACGCTGTAAAAATATCTGTAAATCTTTCCCAAATTACTCCTGTTTTTTGCTGGAAAATGTGTTCTTAAGAAGAAATAGTTTGTTTCTGTTTTATTTCATTTGTGATCCAGTTGGTTTTTTTAAACCTTCAGGCTTTCACGGCCGGAATTGTTAATAGAATTCATAAAATCTAAATTATCCGGGATATAAGACCATGTTCTATTTTTATTATCAAACCTGCAATAATGTTATTGTTTTTAAAAATGTTTTAATATTTTCACTGATGGTGTCTTCCACAGAGAGGAACGAAACGTTTGATAATAAAAATAGAACACGGCCTTATATACCGGATAATTTGGATTTTATGGATTCTATTGTCGATTGGTTTTTCTTACTTACACCGATCAGCATAATAGCATAATGCGCCTTCCTTTTGTCTGTAACGCATTGTAACAAACACTGGGTTAATAATAGGTTTTAGCTGTTAACCCCAGTTATTAAAACTGCTAAATAACTGTTAAAATTCCGTAACATTGACATAAATACACCTTAAAAATAAGAAGTCTGTAAATATCACAGAAAACATCTGTGAAATAAATTGATATAAACTGCAGTCCTGGGCTGACAGTTTTTTTCTGTTACTTAAACGTAATTATTTTAAAAACGTATGAATAAGTTCAGAAAAACCTTTTTATATAACTTCATTCATTATTTTCAGGTTCTCATTCTGTGCGCCGTTTTGGCAGCTGCTCACTCATCCTTGGTAGCCCCTATTGGCTGGGGAGCACCCATGGTTGCTACCAGAAGTGTTATGGCGGCCCCTGTGGGTTACGTTGCAGCTCCCGTAGCAGTCGCCGCCCCTGCAGTGAGAGTTATGGGAGGAGCTAGACTCGTTGCCCCTGTTGCCATGACAACCGGAGTCCGAGGGTGGGGAGTCGGCGGTGGCGTTGTCAAAGGAGTGTGGTGAGGATGATTTAGGATGATGATTTGGCAATGTAACGTGGTGACGTTGATGATATACATGATTTTGTGAGTTGCATCGTTAATAATAAATAATTTGCATTATGTGATTGTGTTGCTTTTGTTTATTTAAGTTGATAAAAACTCCATTAGAAAATGTTGAATTTGGTAACATGGGAAGCTACAATGGCGTGAGGAGGTCTCATATAAATGATGCCTTATTATAGATTGAAAAAACAATTGTAAAAGATATAAATCAGGGATTCCCAAACTTTTTTGGCCCGTGGACCCCCTAACGACATTTTTTGTTCCCCGTGGACCCCCTGCCTTAGGGACCGTTCTAAAAGTAGCTGAAAATCTAATGTTTATGATACTACATATTTTTAAACCAAGCATACATTTTGTATTTTTTTTTCAAGTGTTTTTTCGTGCATTGAAAAGCATTTGATTACACACTTTTATAGATATTTTTGTCATTCATATGGTTACACAATATTTTTAAGGAAATTGTAACTATCAAACATTTAAAAAGTTGGAAATAAAAACAAATCTAAACTTTTAATATCTCCACTACATTTCAAGACAAAAAAAACTTAATTTTAACAATACAGTTTTTGTTTTGGTCTCAAGCATGTCAAATTTAATGGCTTAGGAGTGAGTTATTCATTCCCAAAATCATAAAATTTCTGAAATAATTACAATTAATAATGGCATGTTAACAAACAACTTTTATTTAAATTCAACTATGAAAAGAAATTATTCGTTACAGAAATTTAGTTTTAATTTATGACACTGAAAAAAAGGTTTTTGCAATAGAAAAATATGTCTTTTTATCGTACATTAAAAATATGTGCATTTACATATGACGTTGAACAGCATTTATAAATTTTGAAAATAACTAGGGGTTTTTCCATAGCAGAAAAAATACTAATAGGTAACTTTCACCAAAGTAGAATCATAATGAAAATATTCAATCGTAAAACGCTATTATCAACATTGAAATATTATAATTAAATTTAAAAAATAATTTCCTGTGGACTTCTGAAAGTGGCTGTTGACCCCCTAGAAGTTGCTGTGGACCCCCAATTTTCAGTTTCATGCCCGTGGACCCCCTGGAAGTCGCTGTGGCCCCTTGGGGGTCCATATGAACCACTTTGAGAAACCGCTGATAAAAATTGTTTAATTTTTTGAAATATGTGTAAGAATAAAATTTAAAGGGATTGAGAAAATTCCAATGTCTTTTTTTTCTAGATATCTTCATAAAAACTTATAATATTCAATCATGCTTAATTTTTTAAGGTTCAGAATACTAAATCTTTATACGTAAGTTCACATTGCGATTGTTTATTTTAAAGGAATATGGAACAAGTATTACATATCGTCGGCTTACATGTGTAAGGCACTAAGTCACTTTTGGTGAATCTTTTGAAAGTGGTAGAATATCTCCAACGAATGAACAAAGTCTTGGACCATTCCCCAAATATCGCAACCTGTAAGGTGATCAATTGGCAATGCACAAAAGAAAGCGATTGTCTGTTGCCAAATTTGGCGAAACCTCGTACAAAGTATTTGAGCCAGAGGTGACTTAGGGCCTTTCGCCTGTAAGCCAACGATATTTTAAAAACATTTATCTCTATAAGAAAACTTTAAAATGATAGTAATAGATCTATATGATACTAACTTATTTTAAAAAGGAACATTACATAACATTGCAAACATTGGTTTTTACATATTCTTTGCGAAGTAAATATAAATTTTCCACTATTATCTGTTTTCGGGCTTTATTTTTTATCAAATTATTTCCCAAGAGAAATTTGTGTGCATAACATCTAGAGCAGTGTTTCCCAACGCGGCGTACACGCCCCACCGTGGAGCAATATGGTTTTCTAGGGGGGCAATTTGAAAATTTTCAACCAAATTTCCCCCTAGGTGGGACTAGGACCACCAGGTTTTATTTACTTTCAAAGAATGATTTTCAGGGGGGAAAGGCAGGAGGGGCATGGACCGAAAATGGTGGGGAAACACTGATCTAGATACAATATCTTCCATATTCCAGATTTTGAATCAAAGGTTGTTTAAAGTACAACTCACCCCTTATTTCTAACTTAATTGATGCGTTTCTTAAGTAAAAGAAACAAAACAAATGAAAAAACTTTATTTAACATTCAACAGAAAAAAAAGCAGATGTCATTCTTGATATCAAGTAATTCCTACATGCTGAGCTCTTTTTAAAACACCACCGAGAATATCTCTGTTTACCTCCTCTTCTTCCTTTCTTCCAACAAAAGTTTAGTTAAAAACTCAAGTGTGCTTTCAGCGAAACAAGCTTTTTGGACTTCTTCAGGTGCTTCTCCGAACACCTCCTCAAATTCCTGAGTGGCCTCTGAACCGCACTTTTCGGATATGCGATTAGTCGCACAGTTCACGGTTGCAGTGAAGGTTCTGCGAATATTGAATTTTCATATTTAAGACAAGAAGTTTTGGAATTTCAATAGATTGGGAATGGATATGAATATATAATAGGTTAATGAGTTGAAAATAGAAACTCTTACTCTTGGTTAACTTTAGTCTTATGTTATTAAGGTTATGTTTAAGAAAAGACTAATGGTAAAATTTCTGTTTTGATTCTAATAGTAATTTTTACACCTTTTTATAAGTGTAAGATATTATTTAACTGATTTGACAAAAATAATTTTTCTTAACTTAGCTGAAACTTATAATACTTGAGGAGAGTGGGGTAATAAGATGCAAATGGGGTAATACGAAACATGTAAATTTCCATAGGATTTTTCTTTAACTTTATGAAGCTGATTTTTTTACTGAATGTTTACATCATTATCAGCTTTCTTTGACAAATAATGCTCAGGTTAAGTAAAAGGTGAAGAATAGATTTTTTACTTGTATCTTATTACCCCGAGCGACTGTATCTTGTTACCTAATAGGGGGTAAAAAAGAAACAAGCCACTTAGGGGTTTCAACTTTTAAGACACCTTTTTGGGTTGAGTATATTGTTGAGCCCCCACTGAATAATAATGTTAATTTTGTAAAGCATATCTTGCAGTAACACAGTAATCAAGTAGAAGCAACCGTGAAGCCTCTTGGCGGAAATTAGCATAAAATAAATAGTCTCATTACACATAAAAATAATCACCAGTAAAAGTTTATAAGAAATAATTTAATATACAATGCATTAGACATTAGATAGACATGAAAGCTCACCCAGTTCAGTTAAAATTGATTTCTCTGGGAGCTTTAGTGACAGCATTCCTGGTTCCTTCATATGCTCTCAGCTCCAGGTTTTTAGGTAAGTAAGTTTTAATAATACTATAAACTTTAACTTGACTAGCGTCTCCTGACAACATTCAATTCCTATGGATGTGCATGCTCCAGAATTTTAAAGTTGTGAACACTTTCTCTCTCAATGGGACTTTTTTTTCCTGCTTTAAGTCTAACATGCACATTGCACACCCATAGGAATTGAAAGTTATCAGGAGAAATTGTGTTTGTTTAAATAAAATTGGAGGCTCACTACTAGTCATTTCCCATTGCATTTCTATTGCTTAGCCATGGGGACGAGCCCCCAATTTTATTTACACGGGACTGTATACAGTTTAAACTTTTTATATTTATAATTTAAATCTTAAGAAAAAATTACACTAACAGATACAAAAGCGAGCTGTAGGTTTAAAAATAGGTGATTACTTTTGAGTTAAGGCCTAGATGCATCACTGTTTTTAATTCTATAAAATAAAATAAAATCTTCTTTGCTCTTTCACCATATTTGTGATAATACTTACAAACATAACATAATATTTTCATCTACATCTTCCTCGAATGCGGTGACCAGTTCAACCATATTTGCCGTAGTGTCTGCTAAGCAAGCGCTAATATAGTTTTCATTGTTTTTGAAACATTCTCTGGAATCATCAGTCAACTCGTGTTCGGCTGCAAAGCAGAAGATAACTTTGTTTAACCTTCGAAATATTTTTCTAGAGGTTTTTATAGAAATTTATCCTTAACGATTGAAAATGGTAACTATACAGCATTTATGTTTTATGTTTAAAAATTGTGCTAACACTTTCATACAAAAATAAACTAAAAAGATACCTAACCTACAAAACCCTTTAAACTTATTTCTTAAAAAAACTATAAATAAACCACAAATTAACTATTTTAGGGGAGAAGGAGAATTTCCGATACTTCCTTTTCTAATTTTGTGGGATATATCTGAAATGGTGAACTTTTACGGGGTTAAAGACCACAGAGGAAATCCTAACAGGAGGTCCCAAATGCTATTTTCAAATGTCATTGTATGATAGGCGGCAGCACTGCAAATATCTATGATTGACAGAAGAGTAGGTAGTACAATTTGGAGGTCGCAGCTTTTCAATCTGTCACTTTTGAAAGGTTTTAGATGATTTGAGGATTGATTTTCTATTACTCCGCCATTCGTGACGAGACAAGGGAGGGGTGAGTTTGATGCAATCCAGCGGCACTAGGGATCCTTTTACAAGTCCCCATGTTTGTATTTTCCCCATGTGTTTTTTCGATTTACATTTATCCCCTATGGCTATTGATTCTCTATTCTGGTACTCTGGTATAGACTACCCAAAGACAATTCTGAATCCCATAGAAACGCACTCCTTAAAGAATGAATTAAACGTGACGAAAACAATGAGTGATGGTTTAGTATAGAAATAAAATTTCATTTTCAGTTATTATGTTTTTCTCGAATATATCGCCTTAAAAATGCGACAGTAAAATGAGATCATACTCTCTTATGTTATTCTGAATTGAAAGAGTTATGTACAATAAAAAGTTAATGGCGCATTTTGAAGCACTTATCTATTTGATTCTAGACAGTCTAAACCCCACCCTTATAAGTTTGCTGAACCATTTCAGACACACCCTTTATATCCCTCTAACCTTCCCTCTTTTCTCAATTACCTACGTGTAAATAAATTACAATTATAGGCCCTTTCTACTGGGACCCCCTAAAAGTGTTAATATACTTTCTTACTTGACTGGCTGACTGGTCTAACTTTTAGAAAGATAGATTGATATAATTTTCCAAACATTTATTGAAAATCTCACCTGCGCAGTTTTCATACAGGGACTCCAATTCTGCAAAGTCTTCGTCCATCAGATCATTACCAGATCCACATTTAATTAGTCCTTCCTTTATACAAGAAATTAAAGTTTTCACTTGTCTGAAAATTCAATACAAGAATTAATTAATTTACTACAAAATTAGGGTTTTTTAAGATAAAATTCGCTTTTGACCATGGTTTATTTTTTTTTCTTATTTTTATCAAGGTTCACTTTCTCCCTTTCTGATTTTACTGTATTATGTTGCAATAACATTAAGGTGTGAAAGTGCTTCATTAACTCAAGATTGTAAGAATCCTCTTTTATTGTGATTTCTAAAGTTCTGATCTTTTTGAGGTAAAATAGTTTTGTTACCACTTTGAATGTTTATAATACAGGGTGTTTCAACAAGATTGCACAAAAACGATTCCTTGCGAGGAGTGTATATCAAAATACCCAAAGAACCATACCTCTACGACAAATCTTATTTTTCTAGAAATAGGACGTTTTATCTGATAAAAAATTAATAATTTAACTCTAGGGTAAGCGAATGCATACGCAGTGGATATTTTTAACACCTTATTTTATAAACATATCCAATTAACCATGTTCAAGTTTGCATAGTTCTTTTGGCATTTTTATTCCCTCCACGCAAATGTGTATTGTTGAAGCACTTTTTTATATTAAACTGTAATAAAAAGGAAGGTGAGAAAAAATCTATATATTTCATGAGACAAGACAAGCATTTAATTTTAAATAACTTTTCAATCCAAGAATTGGTACCTAAAAATTTGCGAGTTAGTTTTACTTTTCATTGTTGGAAAAATTAACATGAGTTTCAACAAGGGGTATCATCTTTTAAGCAGAAATGGTTGGAAATCAAAGCGCAACAGACCCACATTCAGCTATTTAACACATTCATTCGAAACCATAACAGTAGAAATAAAGCTGCTCTAAAAAGTCAGAAAAATATAAGACTATCTAAAAGTACTACATTTTTATGAAGACTATCACTCGTAGGAGAGTAGCTTTTAATTGATTGCTAATAAGAAGTCAATAATGAAACTTAATTTTCTATACCTGCAAGCTTGTTCTTCACTTGGATCATCCGAAGCATATTCCCTGTAGCTAGCAATGCATGCTTTTATCTCCTTTTCTTCGCAGTCATCCTGCTCTTCAGTAAAAACAACACCGGAAACTTATGGAATAAAATTCTTATTTAATAATTCGAAATAGGCATAAAAAATAATTTCAATTATTTAAAATGGTTAAATATTACACTCTTGGGCATAAATAAATATAAGGGTACCGAGTTGATTTTCGATACCATTGAAAATATTTTTTTACCTTCAGCTCTTATTCTGATAAACTTATTAAATTTTAATAGACTAATATATGGTATCTTTTTTTGATTTTTGAAATTTAAATTTAGGGTATTAAAACTGTTTCATAACCATTCAAAAAATTTATAGTTTTCCAGATTTTTTTAAATGGACATTTTAGTTTCATACTAATAATTTTCATGTTAAGTTATAGCCAGTGTTATACTTAGGATTTTTTTTGGAGGAGTAAAAATACTCCTTGACTTTTTTAGGAGGAGTAAAATTTATTTATGAGGAGTGAGATACGAAAATAGTATAAACTGCTTATTCAGACACATTTTTTTTTATAAAAACTCTTTCTTTTGTAATGGACAAAATGGAATAGAAAAAATGAGGATGCTAATTTAGTTTTTTACAATTAGGTATAGCATCTGTAAGTATTAGTAGAAAATGTTAAACATTAAAAATTAAATAATTTACTTTAGAAATAAACATTCTAAATGAAATATTTATTTAAGATGCATTTTTTCAAGCAAAACCTTTGTTAAAAAATACAATGCGTGAAATTACGCCTAGTTAATGCGTATTTCCGATTTTCAATGTGTGAAATACACTCCAAGAGTTGTTAAAAATATTTCTGGTTATAGCACTTTATATTTGTTGCTAATTTTTTTTTTGAAATAAAACACGGGAAGTGAATAGGTCCCCCTAGTTCAAAAATATAGTAACTGTTAAACATAGAATAACCAAAAGTTGTATGCATTAAATATCTTTTTAAGATGAATTTGACTGTACTGAATAACAGAGTATTGTTGTGATTAAATGTAACACATGTATAATATTAAACACCCAAATAAAAAACTTTAGAAAATTAAAAATAATAATAATAATATAAACAAAATAACAAACAATTTGAGGAAAATTTAACTTTACCAATGAATAACTTTGCTATTGATAAAACACAATTTATGCTAAAAGTACAAAAAAAGTATAGGTACTTGTATTATAAATCATATTATTTAATGTACAGAAGCTTAATTTTTTAAAACATTATCACAAATACTAAATATAAATTTTATTTGCCAAAAATTCATATTCTGAAACAGTGAGTCTGGATCAGAGGATAGAATTAAACTAGTTTATTCTTGACTACATAACTCTATTTTAATGTCTATTCTAAGTATGAAAATTATAAATGGCATTTAATAAAATTTGATAAAAATTTTGAAAATATAATAAAAGTGGGATAAAAGGTTAATTTCTTCTCACCCAACAATAATACGAATGCCAAAAGTTTGAGTTCCATTTTCCGATTTGTGAATATGAACTTAATAACCGAAGACTTCAAAGATTGCGCTTAAATATTAATTGAAACAGGATGCTAGCTTTGGTTTTATCTTGAAACTTGACCAGCAGTCTACGGAAGTACACTTCCTTAACTTATTCTCAAATAGACACTTCAGAGAGAAAAAAAATTAAGGACCTTTTTTTTCTTTTTTCACTTAAATTTCCTTTTATTTATTATTATACATGAAATTACATAAATACAGATCAAGATTCATTAACTTTAAAATACGAACTTTTTCATTTGGGGAACAGTTGTTTTTAAAACCCCTTTGTCGATGTGCGTGTTTGATAAAGTGAAAAGTGTTTGCGTTTTTCTGTGATTGTGATACATTTTTTTTCAGAAGCTTTCGCTCAGCGTTATTCTTTGTATCTTGAAAGTATAAATTTCGCCACCTACTTAATAAAAAATTAAAGGCAAGCTAAAATTGAAGTTAGATGAAAAGTAATCTCCAGTAAAATAGCTCTCTACATGGCAGTACATCTCAAACCTGTATTTGTGCTGTGGACAGGGAAAAGAAATCGCATAAAAAATTCGCACAAAACTTCGCGAGTAGCTATACAAAATAGTTTTCGTAACACAATTAAAAATATTTTTAAAAGGGACCGCATAAAATAAGTCTCACGTAGGACCGTAGCGAAAAACCCTCCGCAAAGCTGATTTGAAAAACTCTTTATTTCGGACTGTAACGCAATCCCCACCCTACAGCTGAATCGAGAAACTAGTATTTCTATACTTACCGCAGATTTTGTTGTAGTCGGCGACGACTGTTGTTTCACTAGACACTTGTATATGTATCGGAAGATTTGTGTTCTATGTTCCCATTTGATAGAAATTTTATACACCGCACAAAAATAAAATCGCTGAAAAAAAAACGCACAAATAAAAAATTGCTAAAAGAGGACCGCACAAAAACAGGTTTGAGTGTAGCTCCTTTACATGGCATTACGTAAAACCCTTAAGAATATTTTTCTAGAATATAGAATGGGGCTATAATTAGTATTCTCTTTTGACTACGATAAAAAACATGGCCTTTAATTATAATGACAAAAAACATACAAAAAATTCTATTTAAATAAATATAAAAATATTCTGATGATGCAAGAAGAGAGTTATTTAATACGTCATATTATGCTGATCAATAAAAAAGAACTATTGTTATTTGAGATGTCTAATTGTTTAATTTTACCAATAAATTCTAGATAGATAGATATTTTTTTTTTGTTTAAAAGTAAAATGATAAAAGCCAGTGTAATTAATTCATTTATATTAAAATTAAATTCAAGCTAATTTCTCAAAATAAAATCCAAACAAAATTGAGATGTTTTTATATTTATTACATCTTACTTTTTTCCCATATAAAGACACCCTTCCCCCTAAACGAGACTAACGTCTCTTAGTAGCAGTGTACTCATACGGAGGAGTTTCTGCGCATGCTCCAGAACTTCAATCTTATTTAGCTTTAATTACGCATTCTTAAAATAGGAAATCCCATATTTTAAGAATTCTTATCCTCTCGTTTTCCATATAACAACATAATAATTTTTTTGATCAAGAAGATGAAAATTGAATTGGATTTTAATTAAATTTAGAAATTTACAATGAAATAAAAATTAATGGAATACGAATTGTAAACACTTCAATGTGTCATTAAACAGTAATAAAATATATACTTGTAAGAGTAAAAGCACTCACGACGTTCAAGTTCTGGAGCATGCGCAGAAACTCCTCCGTATGAGTACACTGCTACTAAGAGACGGTAAACGAGTGATGTAAGACACGAATGTGCACCTCTAATCACTTTTTACAAGTTTCTTTACCTTTATAGGCCTTTCTCTTTAGACTCACTACAGTAAAAATAATATTTTTGAAGTCAGAAACTTATTAATGATCTTAAGAGCCGCTAAATAAAACTAGTTTAAAAAAAACTATTCTTTTTTCCGCTGGTATCACTAAATATATCCATGGGGGCATGGAAGGGCAGCTGCCCCCCCCTAAGTCCCGAGTAATTTACTTTTACTTTGCTTTTAGTTAAATTAAAACCCAGTTTTTTAGGGTCAAATTTTCAAAATTTTTCTGGGGGATGGCCCCCAAACCCCCCTTTCTTAATAGAACCTTTATTATTCACACTTTTTTAGTTCTATAAATCAAAATTCTATCTAAAATGTATGTCCAAATGTGGGTTTACGTATACCAAAAACAGTTTAAAACCCTGTTCTAAGGGTCAAATTTTCAAAGATTTTATGGGGAAGGACCCCCAGACCCCCCTTTGAAACTTGAACCTTTATTACTAAAATTTACTTTTTCTTGGACGCAAATTCTACCTATAGTTGACCCCCATTCCAATATTATTATGTCAGAAAACTACTTTTTAGTGTCTGATTACAAAAAATTTTAGCTCAAGAACAAAAACCCTCATTGTTTTCACTCTACCCACAAAACCTTTATATTTATTTCATCAAAAACCGCTCTCGTAACAGTACTGTGGATACGGCCCTCTCACGGGGCTTCAAAATTGTTCTCCACAAACATAAAAAAATCGACCCTGCTTGTCCCCCTAAGTGGAACCCTGGCTACGCCCATGAATATATCTTCTAATAATAATAATAATAATTTATTCTGAAACATTTACAAAATACATAAACATTAACAGTAAACAATCAAAAGAAAAAAACAGCTCATGTCAACACTCACAACTTCTTATGCATTTCAAATCCTCTCAATATTTTTCACTGATTGAGACGGAAACGAAACGTACACATTTTGACCTTGTTGATTCTACTGTATCCGGGTTTTTTCCGGTCGGTTGGTAAATGTCAGACCCCGAATTTTCCACTATATGGTGATTGAAAAACAGTTCTTAATATTACACTTTCAAATTTTATGTGCATAAGGCTACTATAATATATTTGATACATGATTGAGCCTTCACATGTTCAACGATACTCTTTTAATATTTTTAATAGAAATTAAAATCTACAGGGTTTTTAAGTAAAGAAATGTTTACGGATAACTTGAGCATATGTATTTGTATGTGTTTGTGAACTATAAAGTTAAAAATGTCCACATCACCTGCATGCGTGCACCGTGGAATGAAATTATTAAGATTTCATCGGATATGACGTATCATTTTTCAATATAAAAGTAGTCGTGGAGGTATAATTATTGTGTCATTTTTATGCATATGTCACCGGCAAAGCTTAAAACAACGTAATTTTATAGAATGCTTAAGCATTGTATATAGGGTACCTTGTGGTGAGACCCCTTTTTGACCTAGTGTAATCTTGTAGCTCAATAGAAAAAATTTAAACGGGTTAAATTTGAACCTATTGACTTATTTCATTCAAGACTTTATCCATAAACAAATATTTATTATTAGTTTTTTAAAATAATGCTTCACATTTTTCTTAACTGGTCTCTTTTTTAAATGAGAGGGGTGACCCACTTACCCCAAGAGATGGGATAAGTGGATCACCCACTCTTTATTTATATTTAAAGCTATATGCGGCCCGAGAGAGTATTGTGGTTTTCCAAAGTGGCCCTCAACAACATTTGGGTTGGCCACCCTTGCTCTAGAACCATTTGCATCATAATAAGGGACCTCACTAATTTCATAAAAAGGGGTCCCACTTACCCCAATAGACAAAAATTACAATTTAACAAGGATTTAGGAAGATTTAAGTTAAACTTTGCACGACAATTCAATAAATATCAAAATATCATAAAAACTTAGCTGGAAATATTTCTTTGAAAAATGCATCTTTTGAACTCTCGAAAAAATCCATTCTGGGAATGTATTTCAAATTAGTTCTATGATCTTAAAAATAAATTAAACAAAAATCAAATATATGCAAAAACTCATCAGTGTGACCAACTGTAACATAATAAATGCGAGTAAGTGTGAAATTTCTTGTAGATAATTAAGTTTAAGGGGGGTGACCCACTTACCCCGAGTGACCCTAATGCCTGAACTATGCACAATGCCTAGGATCCACTCAACAAATCTTTCTGTGCAGTTTAAAGATTTAAAACGTCCTGAAAAAAATAGTGGATAAATAATAGAAGGCGGATACAAGCACCAATTTTTATTTTTAGTATATGCCGTTTTATAAAAAACCAGACAATTTAAAATTATAGGTTATATTAATGTTTTTAGTTTATATTATTTCTAAGAAATGCGTTATTTAGAAACTTATTAACTTAACTAACTGGATACTAAGTCGTTTTATTTAAGTAAGTAAAGTTTTAGTAAGTAGTTATATTAAATAGAAGTTTACTTATTAGTTTTACTCATTTACTACAAAGATGATAATTTAAATACCACCAGGTTAGATACAGGTTATAAGATTCAGATGGGGTAATAAGAAACATTCAAAATTCAACAGGATTTTCCTTTAAGTTTATGAAGCCGATTTTTTTACAGAATTTTTATAGCATTAACAGCTTCTTTGAAAAAATAATGCACTTCCTAAGTAAAAGAGGAAGGGGATCTTTTTATTTGCTTTTTATTACCCCAAGCGACTGAATCTTACTACCCCACGATGGGTATTTAGAAACAATCCAGTTATTTTAAAAATTAAGACTATTAAAATCAAATGAAGGAATGTATATCTTTGAAGTTTGTATATAACCCTAGTAATTTTCAAAATTTTTCATTAAAAATCTTTCGATACGCTAAAAATTAGTCTTAAAACAAGTACAAGTTGAAAGTTATAAACAACGCTGTATTTTTATGTAAAATATTTAAAAATCATGACAAAAAAATCAAATGGTATTTTTCTCATTTCATTTTACTGATAGATTATTCTCTTCCAAAATCAACTCAATTTTTTTGCAAACTCAGTTTTTTAAGGTCGGTTCCACTTCTTCTTAATAAACTCTGCGCTACCCTTTTTCTTCGGGTTTGAATGGTGGTGGTGTCGCATCCCTTATGAAATCATATACAGGGTGTTTCAAAAAACCTGTAACACGATAGGCTATTTCCAAAAAATATTTCCCCTAGACCCATACTTCCAATGGAAGATTTTCTTCAAATGAGGTGAAGAATTATATAACACCAGTTTCAATTCCATGGGGGTCTATTTAAGAAGATTCAGAAAATACATTTTTATACGGCCCCCGTAGATTGAAACCCCCAATTAGAAAAATTTTTTCCATTAATTTCTTAATCAGATACAAAAAATTTCATCTCGATATCTTCAAAATTCACCAAGATATTAAAAGTTAAAATTCGTGACTTACACCACTTTATCATACCTATGAGTGACATACTTTTACTGCAAAATAGGGGCCATCTACAAAGTACAGTTGAAAATTGCTGCTTTATTGTTTAATAGAATGACGAACAGGACACTTTTAAGAATGGTCCACAACCCTAAATTGAAGAAAAAATATAACCCATTTAACCTCCTAAAACGTTCACTAAAAAAATTCCAAAAGAATTTATAGTAGCTAAAACAAGATAAATTGAAATATTTGAAATGGCCAGACTTAACGTTTTTGACTTTGCTGCCCGTATCATTTTCAAACGTATATTTTTCACTGAAATAATTATTCTAAAACGGTAAAATTTTTATGGGATATAAAGTATGTCTTGAAGATATTCTGTGATTTTTTTTGCAGATTTTTAGGCCCACAAACATACAAAGCCGCAAATTAAAATGTTTCTTATTACCCCCTGTTTCATACTACCCCATTCGCCTCTATATTTTCTGAAAAATATGTTTAGAATAATGATGAATAAAGACTTAAATTTTCTAACCTCATTTAAAGCAAGGTTTTACAACAAGTTCAACACTGCGTAGCCAGATTCTTTGCACTGAGTAGATTAAATTTACCCACAGAACTATACCTCTACAACCCATTCATTGTTTTCTAGAAAATCGCAACTAAAAAATTATGACGTCACATCCGGTTTACACAAAAAGTGGGTTTTATGTAAAGCGTAAACAATAAGGTTGATTGGATATGAATGCACTCTAAGGTGCTAAAAATATGCATTGAGCATGCATGCGCGTACTGTGGAATGAATTAGGTTTTATCAGATATGACTTTACATTTTTCGAAAAACAAAAGTCGTGGAGGAGCAGTTCACTGAGCAAATTTCATCTACTCGATGGACCTAATGAAACAACTTGTTTCAAGACCAAAATAATCTCGAAACAGTATTTTAATTTTTGTCAGGTATATTTTCAATCTGTATATTTCTAAGCTTTATTTTAATGCACAAAATTGCCAGTTACGATATTCTCGGTTTTTTTTTTTCATTTTTATTTCTACGTGATTTTATATATTACTCTCATCCACTGTTTTAGACATTTATTTTTGAAATTCCTGTAACCCATGGACGAACCAGTTGCTCCTTTGGGATAAAAATTTGTGGATCAATGTATTTTTCCCCCTTTTTTTCTTATTTGTATACTTTTTTGTCATCAAATTTTGTTTGTTTATTGTAATAAATTATTATTGTTACTTTCGTGTAAGAAAAAGCGAGACACACACACGCATGAAAGTTATATTTTATTCAATCTTTAACAGAGAAAACTATGAAAATAGCAGTATTGGTTACAGCGAACACACATATAGGTGACAATTTAAATGAGAACCGAAGTTTATTTGAAACATGAGGTAGCAGGTGTCAAGAGAAGCTTGATTTACCTCCTTTTCCTTCTGTTTTCCAACATATTATCGGCTAAAAATGCAAGAGTGCTTTCATCAGTACAAGCTTCGTAAACTTCAACGGGCACGTCGCGACTGTTTACTTCCTCAAATTTCATGCCAGCCTCTGCACCGCATTTTTCTGCTATGCGTTCAGTGACGCAGCTCTTTGTTCCCATGAAAGAACTGAAAAAAATTGCGATTCCTCATTTAATATTTGATAGGATAACTCAAAATATTTGATAAATTAAAGCAAAACCTTAAAACGACTTAAATAATAAATTTGAATTAAAATCTGGGATATATTTACAGGGTGATTCAAAACTAATTGATAGTGAAATTTTATTCAACATACTGAAATATAGCCGATACGGAAATGTCATGGGAAAACGTCTTTTACTCCTTTCAATAGATTTTACTAAATGTCTGCCATTCTCGTCACATTCCCTTTATTATCATACCTTTTCATTCCCAACTTTTCATTTTTCAACCAAAAAATTCTAAAATCTGTAAAATAAGCTCATTTTGCCTTCCTAATAACAGGGTAAAAAGAAAAAAAAATTAATCTGAATTTTAAAATTGAAATTTTGAATGAGTCCAAATGGCATCATTGGGAGTTAAGGGGTAAAAAAGTGGTACTGATTCTAATGCCACATTTAACCTCCTTTAACCAAAACCTTTAATCCAAAAAATAATGAAAATAATTTTTCGAAATGACGAAGTTTTCGAGATAACGAATTTCGAAGTATACGTCATTTGCATACGTAACATTCAAATAATTTCTCGATAGGGTAAAATATTTTTCGAGATAACGAAATTTTCGAGGTAACGAATTTCGAGATATCGAGAGTAAAATGTAGCAGTTTTGTTTTTTTATTTCTATGGTTACATTTTAATAAATATTTAAAGTATTTTATCAGAAATATAGCTTTATATTTGATTTTTAGCATTTTCTAACATGTTATGTACTAGTAAGCAAGAGCACCTGAACTCCCAATAATGCCATTTGGAATCATGACTTTTCAATAAATTCTAAAACCAAAACTTTTTTATGAATATTATTTTAAAAGATCAATATAGTCTTTACAATCATTTATTTACAGAATAAAACAGTATTCTTTTATTTTAATTAATTTAAAATGCTTCAAAATTAAAGTTGTCTTACACAGATTTAGCAAAAAAAATTTTTCAAAAAGCTAAATTTTGATCGTTTATTGGGAAATGAAAATTTAATGGTAAGGAAAAAACAAAAATATTTTTTAAAAGAGAGTTGGATGAATATTCTAATAGTATCCATTTGGAATCTTTGGTATTTCTAGGAAAGACGAAAAAAATCCAAAATACCATGATTCCAATTGGCATCACTGGGAGTGAAAGGGTTAAGCAAAAATCATTGTTTTCTAACTCTGAGAGATAAAAAGTTTAAATTTAATTTCGAATGAATTATTTATGGGGTTTATGTGTAGGTGCCGCTGAAAACGAAAATGTAACTGTACCGCTGAAACTGATGGTTAAAAGTTTTTGTACTTTTTCTTGAGCTGTTCCTTATCTCTACCGTGATTGGTTGACGTTCTTAAGAAAAAAGAAAATCACCATAAAATGATTTCGTTCGGCTAATGGGAAGAGACAGGAGCATTGGCGTGACGAGCACTCAAGTTTCCTGTCTGATGTTTGACAGGATAATACGATTAAGAACCAATAAAACAGCTATTCTTATACACTGTTAATGAATACTTACAGACATAGCACAGTATTTTCGTCCACATCCGGACGATCAAACATCAGTACGGTCATGTCTCCCATAGTTTCTTCTAAGCAAGCCTTAATATAATCCTCGTTATTTTTGATGCATTCTTTGTCATCCTCATTCAAACCTCCATCTGGAGAAAAATAGTCTTAATTTTGTTATAAAGATCATCCTTGACAAGGAGTTAAGCATAAGAAGGTCTAACAGCGTTAAAGAAAAATTAACTCGCGTAGCTGGAATTAAAATTGAGGTGCTTGCAGTACCTTGGAGCTAACTCCAACAGCTTTTCATTAGAGTTAGCTCCTTAATGGTGCAAAACACCTCAAATGTGTAATAATCAATCGATTATACTATTTCCAATATTTTCTAATTTGTGAGAGGGTAATTTTAACACTAAAATGACTACCTTGAAACTATTGCTTACCGAATCATCCCATGACGTTATAAATAGAAAATAAACGATAAATACTATTTAAAAGGAAGAGGAGTAATTTTTAAATGTAAAGGACTGTTTTATGACTTTGCCTTATCATGTCAACTATTTAGGATTATTACGTTCATTTGTTGTTATTTTTACCTGAGTGACACTCGAGTTCAATTTTAAAACTTACGTTTCAAAATTGTCTATAAAAAAGCCAACACTTTCTCACATTCACCAAAATAAAAATTCAGACTCTTTCAATCTACATTAACTCTTTTTTGCTACGAATTTTGAATAAAATATAGTTTGTTCTTACTATTGTGATGAGGAAAAGTGTAAATCATGAGTCAATTACTTGTGAGTGGGACATAAAATCTCAAATAAGTCGTTAATAGTTTAACATCAAAATCTATATATATAAAAATCAATGTTTGTCTGTATGTCTGTCTGTATGTCCTTTATAGTTTTAAACTTTTCGAACCTACATTCACTATTAAACTATACCACGTTGATCTACTCGCTCCAGGGAAGGTTTCAGAATAAAAATAATTTAAAATCGATGCATCCCAATACCTTTTTTGGTCAATTTTATGTTTAAAAGCCCATATTTCATGCCTAACTTCATGGAAATCCCCTTGGTTTTAAATATCATAAGAGAAGATGTAACTTTAATTGTTGTAGGCATATTATCGATTGTTGTAGATTGAAATCGATTGTTGTATACTCCTGTTCATAAAAAATGCAACACCATGAAGGACTTGTTAGATTTTGATGAAATTTACACAGCAAGTGATCTTTGTGGATACAAATAAATGATATAATTTTCAGAACAAAAAAATAAAATTTAATATCGAAAATCGGTGTTTAATGTCTTCCATACGCGCTGCAATGAGAGCCTCTATACGACAGGTCATCGAATCAAACAGATTGAAATTTTGACTGAGGAGGTGATTTTCATCTAAGATTCATCCCAAATCCAAAGTTTGCCAATATTGGCAACATAACAAGCATTTTAAGCATGAGGACAAACCAACGAAATTTTAGTCAAGCTCCATAGGTGAAATTTTGGATGAAGAAATTTGTCGAGAAAGAAACTGTCTTTATTGGATGTAAAGTGAGTTTGGAACATTCCAAAAAACATGTGCACGGGATTTGTTCTGATGAATTACAGCTTCAGGATCGCTTCAAATGTAGGGTATAACTTTTGGCTCCAAAAATTTTTAGAAGTTTTTTTAAGAAATGAGATTGCCCTCATTTTTTATCTAATGAGAATGCCCTTGGTACCCAATAGTGCTCCAGGTCAAAACACTTCTCTTCTTCACCACAGACTCAAGATAAAACACTCCAAAAATTGCGATTTTCGGCATAGCGTCCAAACCCAATTTAGGTGTCATGTTAACCAAAATTGATGGGGGATTTCTTTAAAAGGACAATTTGTTATGAGTAATCTTGCGAAAATATTTTTTTGTGGATCCCATGGTATCTTTATGCACCGATGGAATTCCATCGATGGAGCGCTGTAAAAAAACGATACTTGGTGAATTTTGGTGCAATGGCGACCGATTAACTGATGGAGCAGACAATGATAGACCTGTAACAGTATTCTAACAATTTGAAACATGTCGAAAAGTCACTCAATGATCCGGCACTGCCATACGAATGAAGCCTTTTTCATCCCAAGCTGACGTGACTATAAGGGGTCCAGACCCCAATTTTCAACTCGCCTCACCCTTTTTGGGTCTCTGCTTTCAAACCCATATCAATATTGTCCGGTTTCCCTTAATCTGACCAGCGGTAAAACAGTGTGAAAAACACCCCTCTGTAAAGCCTAACATTATTCCTCTTTAAAACTATGTTAAAGTTTCATATGACATCCGTTAAGGTCTAAGGGGTATAATAACATCCAATGACAAGATAATCAATGGTAAACAACCTTCTTACAAGCCCTTAACATCCCGTTACAGCCCCCCAAATATACGAATAAATCAGTGGTTGAGAAGACACTGTTCAGCTCGCGCATGCGCTATAGGTCTGAATTTGGTATCATTTAATAATCAAACCATAATAAACATACCCTGAAAATTTCAAGTTGATCGGACAATTCCTTCTTGGTGTTGCATTTTTTATGAACAGGAGTATAGTTTAAAATCCATTGTTGTAGCATAAACATAAAAACGGCTCCTTTATTTAACTATTTCCCCATTTGGACTGGGGAAGCCCATCTGTAACAGACCAGAATTTTTTAATGGACTGGTGAAGCCTATCTGCAACCCACGAGAATAATTTTTTTTAATGGACTGGAGAGGCCCATCTGTAGCGCACCAGATGGTATATATTAAAAAACTGAAACCGGGTCGAAGCCCGGGTCTAGCGCGTAGCGCTAGTATCTAATAATAATCTTTTTACTGTTAAAAACACATTCTATTCAATGATTAACAGTTGTTATTTGCGGCACCCTTATCTATTTTTTACAAATGACTTATAAATAAACTCACCACCACATTTCAATTCGTAAATGCGTTCCAATCCTTGAAAATATTCAAGATCTTCATCATCAGAATCGCATTTATTCAATCCATCTCTTATGCAATTGAGGAAATTTCTCCCTTCTCTGAAAAATTTAAAATGTTTTAATGAATATGGTTTCCGATGGTTCAATTCATTTTATCACAATTAACAACTGTAATTTGCTGCAGCCTTTTTAAGTCAAGGTCATAGAAAGGCATGCTCTAAAAATCTATAACATTTATCCATCATGTAAAAAAATCCTCGGTCAATGATATATTGCAGAGTAGTCGAAAATTCGTATTAGTCAACCCTACAGGATGAAAAATTCGTTTTTCTTGATGGCAAGTCAATATGTATAAAAATAGTAGCTGTTTGCCAACATGAACAAACTATCTATAACTTACTACGATAGTTCGCATAAATTTCAAAAGGGAAAGAAAAGAGTTGGAAAAGTCATTATTGGGAAAGTCATTTATAGAGGTTGGGTCCATTAAGCCATATTAAAAACCATAATTTTAAAGCTTTTGTACGAATCTCAAGACTAAGGACGTTTTGGTAGCTATAAATTTATAATTTACATGCTATGTGATTGAATGATTGACTTTGTTATTAAGTGATTGACTATGTGGTGATTGAGTGATTGACTATGTGATTGAGACTTTGAATCTATGAATCTTCTTATTAAAAGGTAAAATCAAATCTATACCCCGGATCAAAAATTGAGCTAATTAACTAATTTTGTAGGCTTTTAAAGCAAAATCGTTTTACTGTCCACAAAGTTACATCTAAACAACTATCTACTTGACTTCAAAGATTTCTATATTAACATTTTTAAATGGCTGACCACTATTTTTGAGTCTAGAGTTGGAATCATCTATAAAATTAAGTATTTATACATCTACTAACCAAAACAGAAAAAAACAACTGCCCACAAAGTTACATCTAAACAACTATCTACTTCACTTCAAAGATTTCTATATTAACATTTTTAAATGGCTGACCACTATTTTTGAGTCTAGAGTTGGAATCATCTATAAAATTAAGTATTTATACATCTACTAACCAAAACAGAAAAAAACAACTGTCCACAAAGTTACATCTAAACAACTATCTACTTCACTTCAAAGATTTCTATATTAACATTTTTAAATGGCTGACCACTATTTTTGAGTCTAGAGTTGGAATCATCTATAAAATTAAGTATTTATACATCTACTAACCAAAACAGAAAAAAACAACTGTCCACAAAGTTACATCTAAACAACTATCTACTTCACTTCAAAGATTTCTATATTAACATTTTTAAATGGCTGACCACTATTTTTGAGTCTAGAGTTGGAATCATCTATAAAATTAAGTATTTATACATCTACTAACCAAAACAGAAAAAAACAACTGTCCACAAAGTTACATCTAAACAACTATCTACTTCACTTCAAAGATTTCTATATTAACATTTTTAAATGGCTGACCACTATTTTTGAGTCTAGAGTTGGAATCATCTATAAAATTAAGTATTTATACATCTACTAACCAAAACAGAAAAAAACAACTGTCCACAAAGTTACATCTAAACAACTATCTACTTCACTTCAAAGATTTCTATATTAACATTTTTAAATGGCTGACCACTATTTTTGAGTCTAGAGTTGGAATCATCTATAAAATTAAGTATTTATACATCTACTAACCAAAACAGAAAAAAACAACTGTCCACAAAGTTACATCTAAACAACTATCTACTTCACTTCAAAGATTTCTATATTAACATTTTTAAATGGCTGACCACTATTTTTGAGTCTGAATTGGAATCATCTATAAAATTAAGTATTTATTCATCTACTAACCAAAACAGAAAAAACAAGTACTCTATCATAATTTTTGGCTTAGTATTTTAATAAGGAAATGTTATTTTCATTTTTATTACTAAATCCTTAAAAAACTAGAGTTAAGCTATTGGAATAGGCTTTTATACTATGTTTATTGCAGAAACCTGTCAAATGCAAAAATTTCTATAACTTTTTATGCAAAGAATAAAAATATTTAAAATAAATCATTTTGTGTGTAAAATATTTAAATCAGGTCTACTTTAAGAAAAAAAATTACTAAATATCTTCATAAAAATGTAGTGAGCTTCTAAACAGTTTTTCTCGTTGATCTCAAAACAAGAAAAGTAGCGTTTGACATGTTTCTGAAATAAGTGATTCATTTAAGGGTGGCGCATTTAGATAAATTGAGAGTTCGTCAAAAAATTTTCTTAACCTGCAAGCTTCCGCTGGGCTTAGACCTTTCTCGGATTGTTCTCCGAAGCTAGCCACGCATTTCTTCACCTCAGCTTCCTCGCACTCGCCTTGTTCATCGGCGAAAGCAACTCCTGAAATTTTTAGAAAACGTGAAAAATTCAAAGTTTAAAAGAACAAATGGGGATTTTTATAATTATTTTTGAATTTTTAAAATAAATTAAAAATCCAGACAAAAAGTATCTTATATCGTGTTAAGTTAGTAACACTTAAAAAATACTGTTGATTTAACAAAAAAATCTAGTCAGCTTTATGCTACTCTAGAGAACATCTGTGATTTCTACAGGGAAATTCTGTTATACTTATACCAGATCTGTACGATACAGGTTGTCTCTGTACGTGATACGATTTTTGTAGCCTGAATACAGATTCCGTGTAAAAATATTACACGATTTCCTTGCACATAATACAGGGTCTTTCGATATTTTCTTGCTAAATCAATAGGTTTTTTAGAACTTATTTTAAAAGAATTAAATTTTTAAGTAAAACAGAGAGTGCCTTCCAGTAAGTATAAAAATTTAAGAAAAAAATATCAAGTAAAAATACATTTTGATATAGTCAAAAAAGTGTGCATCAGAAACAATACATTTTAAACATCATATTTCTTGATATAACATTAATTTGTGCATAACACATCCTAATTAATGTTGACATCTTGGTTGTATGCAGCTTGGTTAATGTAGATTTATTGTTATTAGATTGAACAACTTATTAGATTTGTTCATGAAATAAACTTCAAGCAGTTTTCTAAGACAAATATGAAAAGTCCCAATTGTTTTCAAAATAAGAATAGGCAATAAAATATAGGAAAGGGACCTTGAAATACGAATATATAGTTATGATCCATACATACAATAAAGGCATGCTGAAAAGTATTTCAACTTTTTTAAATCTGACAAAAATGCACCAATATTTTATGTAGTGTAATACAGATGTAAAAGTAAAAGGATACTACAAGTTCAGTATCAGAAAGTTATGTTATCGTTATCAAAACATTGATTTGCTTATGGAAACATGATTCAATAGTAAAAAAGATGATTTAGAAGAAGGTCTCTAACTAATTAACCATAAAAAATAACTTCTTTTCAAAGAGATTTCTTTTATAACGAACTAAGCTTTCCCTCTTTGGGACAATATTTAAATTACCATTAAGTAATATGTTAATGAGAAAATATAGATAAATAGTAAAATCTTAAGTAAGAGTATCAAACCATTATTTTCCATCAACTTGTCTTAGTTTAGAAATCACCGTAACTGTAACACAGTTCAGAGTTTTTCTTTCAGTACACGCTTATTGAAACAAAACTAATCTAATCCTTGGTGGGAAAAATTTTTGAATAAGTTGTAGAATTGTGTTTATATTTTGTGATACATGCAAACCAAGTATTTAAGATACAGTTTGGGAAGATCACAAAACCCTAATAAAATGTTATATGCTATGTTTAAAGCAATAGGTAAATTCGAGTTTGTGATGAGCTGTAATATTCTTAAAAATCTTTAAGAAATAACTATTAAGAAAGTTCAAGTAAATATTGAGAAATAAAAATGTTTGTAAATTGCTAACAGGATAAGGAATTTATAAAGTGAGATGATATTGTGATATTATTGACCCCTATTGCTACAAGTTTTTTATGTAAAAACTATTTTTGCTCTAAAATATCAGTTTAACTGTGGAAGTAAATCCTGAAAGACTCCACTGGTTTTGCAGAAAGGTATTAGTAATTTGTCAATATACGTTAGGGTTAAGCGAAAGTTATTAACATATAAAATAACAATGCATACTATACAAATGACATTCTGTACTGGAAAAGTTTGTAAGAGAAATTATAATTTTTCAAGTAAACAATGGTTATAAAAAATTTAATATGTATGGACAATTTTAAAGCTCAATCAGACATCACTTTCGTGTTTATTTTAGAGGAATCATCCAAAGTGAAAAGTGTGATTTTACGTTTCACTCACTACTCCTTCACTTTTCTACGCAAACCAGCTATTCACAGGAGTGAATTACTCAGAATGAACAGTGAAAGTGAAACAATGTGAATGATCAGTTAGAAAATCCTGCATTAAAACTTATGATAGCGAAATCAAGTTTATAGATATTTACCAACTAACAGAAGAAACACGAGAAATCGGAACTCCATTTTCAGTTTACAGTAGACGGACTAATTAACAAAGGACTGAAAGATTGCGTTTAAATATTAATTGGAACAGGATGCTAGCTGTTGTTTATCTGGAGGCATGACCGGTAGTATTTGGAAAACTACGGAAGTCTACTTCCTTAATTACTACTTATAAAACCTTCTAAAATTAAAGTCACTTCTCAGAAAAGGAAACGTGAGAAAAAACTATGAAATGAGAGAGCAGTTAGTTTTTTTAAGCTCATAATGTAATATATGATATTCCTCCTTTTGTTTAACTTTAAAACTAACAACGTATTTGTGCTACTCACACTTCCCGTTTTAGGGACTATTCGATCGGTTTTAACATCAATTATGAAACAACTTGACTTTTAAAAACTTAATTGACTCATCAAAAGTATTTTAATTTAAATCATACGTAATTTTTTTTAAAATCTGAAATTGGAAAAAAAATATCTTTATTTTAGCATTATAGACTGTACTGTGTACTATCATGCTAGATAATATTATTAAAGAAAAATGCATAAATGGGTGTTAAATTTTTAAAAATGTGAATGGTAATATTTACTTTTTTAACAAACTTAAATGTATGTGTAAATGTAATAAGACAATGTAATACAATGTAAGGATATGTGGGGCCCTGCAGCGACTGCGCTGCAGTTGAAAACATGGTTAGGTGTGAGTTCTTCGTGGGTACAGTTGCCACAGTTTTTATATCTTTTGTAACTTCCTGAACCATTCAAAACCATATGATGGGCTTGAATGGATCAGGAAGTTTATGAAGACACCCTCAAACCCATATGATGGGTTTGAATGGTTCAGAGGGTTTAATAAGACACCCTCAAACCTAAATCCCCCCCTCCGTATGTTTCAATATAGTTTTTAATTACAACAACGTATTTGTGCTACTCACACTTCCCGTTTTGGGGACTATTCGATCGGTTTTAACATCAATTATGAAACAACTTGACTTTTAAAAACTTAATTGACTCATCAAAAGTATTTTAATTTAAATCATACGTAATTTTTTTTAAAATCTGAAATTGGAAAAAAAATATCTTTATTTTAGCATTATAGACTGTACTGTGTACTATCATGCTAGATAATATTATTAAAGAAAAATGCATAAATGGGTGTTAAATTTTTAAAAATGTGAATGGTAATATTTACTTTTTTAACAAACTTAAATGTATGTGTAAATGTAATAAGACAATGTAATACAATGTAAGGATATGTGGGGCCCTGCAGCGACTGCGCTGCAGTTGAAAACATGGTTAGGTGTGAGTTCTTCGTCGGTACAGTTGCCACAGTTTTTATATCTTTTGTAACTTCCTGAACCATTCAAAACCATATGATGGGCTTGAATGGATCAGGAAGTTTATGAAGACACCCTCAAACCCATATGATGGGTTTGAATGGTTCAGAGGGTTTAATAAGACACCCTCAAACCTAAATCCCCCCCTCCGTATGTTTCAATATAGATTTAATTAATTTCCGGAAAAGTTTATATAAAAAAACAACTAATATTTTACTTTACTCGCCATAATTTAAATTAAAATGCTTAATTTATATAAAATGTCTATCAAAATATTTATAAATTTTTCAATAAATTTTAAAGTGGTGAGTAAAAGTTGTCTTTCTACCCACTATTTTCTGGAAAATGAAGTAATTTAAGTAATGAAGTAATTAATTGAATTTAAAATTTTAGTTTGAAAAATGAAATAAGAACAATAAAATATTAATATAATTAAGAGAAAAATTTGTTCAATAAATTTTTCATGGATAAAATTCTAGTGTTTCTCACTACCCCCATAGTTTTGTTTAATTTGGGTAATAAGAAACAGGACACTTTTAAGAATGATCCACAACCCTAAATTGAAGAAAAAAACATAACCCCTTTAACCTCATAAAACGTTTACTAAAAAAATTCCAAAATAATTTATAGTAGCTAAAACAAGATAAATTGAAATAGTTGAAATGGCCTGACTTAACGTTTGACTTTGCTGCCCGTATCATTTTCAAACGGAAATTTTTCACTGAAATAATTATTCTAAAACGGTAAAATTTTTATGGGATATAAAGTATGTCTTGAAGATAATTCTGTGATTTTTTTTTTCAGATTTTTAGGCCCACGCATAAAGCCGCAAATTAAAATGTTTCTTATTACCTCTGTTTCATTCTACCCCATTCGCCCCTATATTTTCTGAAAAAGATGTTTAGAATAATGATGTATAAAGACTTAAATTTTCTTACCTCATTTAAAGCAAGGTTTTTCAACAAGTTCACCCAAACACTGCGCAGCCAGATTCTTTGCACGGAGTAGGTTAAATTTACCCACAGAACTATACCTCTACAACCCATTCATAGTTTACAAGAAAATCGCGACAAAAAAATTATGACGTCACATCCGGTTTACACAAAAAGTTGGATTTATGTAAACAATAAGGTTCTTTGGATATGAATGCACTCTAAGATGTTAAAAATATGCATTGAGCATGCATGCGCGTACTGTGGAATGAATTAAGTTTTATCAAATATGACGTCACATTTGTCGAAAAACAAAAGTCTTGGAGAAGCAAATCTCTGAGCAAATTTTATCTACTCGATGGATCTAATGAAACAACTTGTTTCAAGACCAAAATAATCTCGAAACACTATTTAAATTTTTGTCAGGTATATTTTCAATCTGTATATTTCTGAGGTTTATCTTAATACACAAAATTGCCAGCTAAGCCATTCTCGTTTCTTTTTTTTTCCTTTTTTATTTCTACGTGATTTTATGTATTATTCATCCACTGTTTTTGATCAGACATACAGGGTGATTCAGAAATAATCATCAATATTTTGGAGGGAGGTAGAGGGGCCCTAGACAAGCATATTTCGAATAGGGATGGTGGGGCGCAGCCTTACCGTTAAAGAGCTAGGACCTAATGTAGTGCGAGCGCGTTTCAAAAGGCCGTTTTTAGAAGGCCCGTGTGACGAAACAAAACATAATAAAATGAAAAAAATTATTGCATGAGGTACAGGAGTATCCGTTCTACTTAAATCCTCAATGTGATAGAAATTGGACCACTTGCTAAACCGTGGGGTGAGTTTTAAAACGTGCAATATTAATCTCTTAGTCAAACAATGGAGTTCCCTTAATGGTATTTAGAAAATTGATGATCGGGGAAGGAATTTTCAATGATCAAACAGTTTCAATGATCAATGTTACGATCATTGAAAATTCCTTCCCCGATCATCATTTTTCTAAATACCATTAAGGGAAATCAATTCTTTGACTAAAAGATTAATATTGCACTTTTGAAACTCACTCCACGGTTTAGAAAGTGGTTCAAATTCTATCGAAATCATAGTGTAAGTAGTAGGGATACTTCCTTACCTCATGCAATAATGTTTTTCATTTTATTATGTTTTGTTTCGTCACACGGGCCTTCTAAAAACGGCCTTTTGAAACGCGCTCGCACTACATTAGGTCCTAGCTCTTTAACGGTAAGGCTGCTCCCCACCATCCCTATTCGAAATATGCTTGTCTAGGGCCCCTCTACCTCCCCCCAAAATATTGATGATTATTTCTGAATCACCCTGTATATTTTTTAAATTCCTGTAACCCATTGACGAACCAGTTGCTCTTTTGGGATAAAAATTTGTGGATCAAAGTATTTTTCCCCTTTTTTTTCTTTTTAGTATATTTTTTTGTCATAGTACTTTGTTTGTTTATTGTAATAAACTATTATAGTTACTTGTGTAAGAAAAAGATAGACACACACACGTATGAAAGTTATTTTATTCAATCTTTAGCAGAGATAACTATGAAAAGAGCACTATTGGTTACAACAAACACACTTATAGGTGACAATTTAAGTGAGAAAAGAAGTTTATTTGAAACATGAGGTAACAGGTGTCAAGAGAAGCTTGATTTACCTCCTTTTCCTTCTGTTTTCCAACATATTTTCGGCTAAATATGCAAGAGTGCTTTCCGCAGTACAAGCATCGTGAACTTCAACGGGCACGTTACGACTGTTTTCTTCATCAAATTTCGCGCCAGTCTCTTCACCGCATTTTTCTGATATGCGTTCAACAACGCAATTCCTTGCTCTCAGGAAAGTACTGAAAAAAATGCGATTCCGCTTTTAATATTTAATAGGACAACTCAAAATATTTGATAAATTAACCCGCGAGGACGCGCGCGGGGTCTGCGAGACCCCAACGCTTAAATAAACCTTCATAAAAACTCTAATTTTTAATGAAAATACATGAAACTCCGTGTAGCTGTTTAAAAGGTTTCCACCTATCACCTCATGAAGTTTAAATAAAGTGGGTATGTTATTTTCCGAGTTAGGTTGTTGTTTTTAAGGAAAATGCTTCCAAAACTGTGAGGATTGGTGCGAGTTAAATAGCCAAAGAGGTTTCCGAAAGTAAGGAAGAGGTAACTATAATCCATAATTTTTCTTGCAAAAAAAGAAATTAGAAAATAAAGGATTTTAGAAAATAAACATCGGTTCAGTTTAGCCAAAGAAATTCGTTAGCTCCGCTCACATTCCATTGCATTTCCTGTTTTCCTAGTCTTATATTATATCTTAATAAGAAGCAGTCAACTAATAATGCACATTAAACAATTAAATTATATATTTAAACTATCCGTGATAAAAATTTTGCATGCACTGAACGTTTAGAACGGAAAACGGTTTGTGGGGTCTGAGAGACCCCGCGCGCGTTCCCGTGTTACAGAAAGTAGCGCGCGTCCTCCCGGGTTAAATCAAAACCTTAAAACGACTTAAATAATAAATTTGAATTAAAATCTGGGATATATTTACCGTGTGGCTCAAAACCAATTAATAGTGAAATTTCATGCAACATACTGAAATAAACTCGATCCGGAAATGTCGTGGGAAAACACCTTTTACTTCTTTCAATAGTGTGGTGATGTTTCACACCACCTCATATTTTTGTGTACTTTTTCCATTTTAATTTCAAAATTCACGCTGTATTATTTTAGGCCTAAACCCTTCGTTCTTATTTCCCATGGTAACCGTTGGTTGTATGCATCACGCGCATCTCATAAATTATTATCAATCGAAATTATACAGTTTCTTCTGCCTTAAGCTAATTATTCTTTCAACACTCCCTTGCTTTCCTTCTCTCTGTCGCCGGTCAAGACATAACTTTCCATCCCAACGTAATATTACTATCGCCAATATTCAAAATTAATTCTGGAGCTAATTCCCCAATCGGTAACCTCTCTTGCCTTTTATTTAATTAGCCTTTGGCTAATTGTGGTATTTATGGCGCTCGCCATCATAGGTTTACAATAGAAGTACTTAACCCGATGCACACGATTTTCCACACCCTCTTGCCCTTTCTTCTTTTCTCTCGAACCTATGGTTCTCCGGTCCCCATCAAATGTAGCCCTGAGGTGATATTTCTCGGAGACCCAGGCAGGTCTGCCGAGGCGTTCTTTGCGAGGTGCTCGTGCGGTACAGTCCGCGGCCTCAGTCATTATACTATGCCGGAATCATCATTCATCATAACGCTTATTCAATCCCCGAACCAAACTTCCCGATTTTTAGACCCTCACCGAAATATGACAAACAATGTTTCCTGTTATGACTTTAACAGCTACAGAAAGTGTTTCAAAAATGTGTCAGTCCGCAGCCATGTGTGACTATTGTGAAAAACTTGCATCCACAAAAATGTGTCCAATTTATTGTGAATTATTTGAACAGTTTCAATTTTCATACATTAGCGCTGAAAAATAAAAAGTGATTAGTTACATGAACTTGATTTGTTTTTAACATCTTGCCAAGACACTATTTTTGTAAGCCTTCAAAGACTGCACTTCCAACTTCAAGAAGGTATGACCATTTCTCTACCTTTCTCCAGTCTAACTTTCTTCACTCACAATCAGAAGAGTTTACAGTGAACCTGGGTTATCAACAAAAATTAACAAACTTCTATACGAACCCACTTTCAACTGTTATGGCACCAACAAGAACAATTAGAATTTTCACTATGAATAGATTTAATTAAATTTCTGCTATTCTCATCACATTCCCTTTATTACCTTTAAGCATCAAATCATTGTTTTCTAACTGAGAGATAAAAAGTTTTAATTTAATTTCGAATGAATTCTTTATGTGGTTTATGTGTAGGTGCCTCTGAAAACGGAAATGTATATCTGAAGCCCATTGACTGTGCCGCTGAAACAGGTGGTTAAAAGTTTCTGTAGTTTTTCTTGAGCTTCCCCTCATTTCTAACCGTGATTGGTTGAAGTTCTTAAGAAAAAAGAAAATCAACATGAAATTATTTCGTTCGGTCAATGAGAGGAGAGATGAGCATTGGCGTGACGAGCACTTAAGTTTCTTGTCTGATGTTTGACGGGATAATACGATTAAGAACCAATAAAATATATAGCTATTCTTATACACTGTTAATGAATACTTACAGGCATTGCACAGTATTTTCGTCCATATCCTGACGCTCAAACATCAGTACGGTCATGTCTCCAATAGTTTCTTGTAAGCAAGCTTTAAGATAATCCTCGTTATTTTTCAAGCATTCGTTGTCATTCTCATTCATACGTATATCTGGAAAAAATAGTCTTAATTTTATGATAAAGATCATCCTTGATCAGGAGTTAAGCATAAGAAGGTCTAACAGCGTTAAAGAAAAATTAACTCGCGTAGCTGGAAAAGTTTCAAGGTAGTCATTGTAGGAGTTAAAAATCCCCTCTCACAAATGAGAAAATTTTGGAAATAGTATAATCGATTGATTATTTCACATTTGAGGGGTTTTTCACCATTAAGGAGCTAACTCTGATGCTGAAAAACTGTTGGAGTTAGCTCCAAGGTACTGCAAGCACCTCAATTTTAACTCCAACAGCTTTTCATCATTAGAGTTAGCTCCTTAATGGTGCAAAACACCTCAAATGCGAAATAATCAATCGATTATACTATTTCCAATATTTTCTGATTTGTGAGAAGGTATTTTTAACACCTAAAATGACTACCTTTAAACTATTGCCTACCGAATCATCCCATGACGATATAAATAGAAAATAAACGAATAAATACTATTTAAAAGGAAAAAGAGTAATTTGTAAATGTAAAGAAATGTTTTATGACTTTTCATTATCATGTCAACTAATATTAACTAATATGTAACTTATTTTTACCCGAATGACGCTCGGGTTCAATTTTAAAAATTACGTTTCAAAATTTTCTATAAAAAAGTCAACACTTTCTCACATTCATCAAACTGAAAATAAAGACTCTTTCAATCTACATTAACTCTTTTTTGCTACGAATTTTAAATAAAATATAGTTTGTACTTACTATTGCGATGAGGAAAAGTGTAAATCATGAGTCAATTAACTTGTGAGTGGGACATAAAATCTCCCATAAGTCGTTAATAGTTTAACAGAAAAATATCTAATAGTAATGTTATGTATTAATGGTGATTTTCGATCGTTTACTTTTCGTTCCCACACATTCTATTCAATTATTAACAGTTGTTATTTGCGGCACCCTTGTCTATTTATTACAAATGACTTAAAAATAAACTCACCGCCACATTTCGATTGGTAAATGCGTTCCAATCCTTGAAAATATTCTAGATCTACATCATCAGAACCGCATCTAGTCAATCCATATCTTACGCACTTGAGGAAAGCTCTCGCTGCTCTGAAAAATTTAAAATGTTTTAATGAATATGGTTTCCGATGGTTCAATTCATTTTATTATAATTTTAATTAACAACTGTAATTTGCTGCAGCCTCTTTAAGTCAAGGTCATAGGTAGTTCTGTTCTTAAAATCTTCAGTTAAACGGAAAATGCAATTATTGATCACGTAAAAAATATCCTCGGTTAATAATGTATTGTTGGATAGTGGAAAATTCGTATCAGCCAACCCTACAGGATGAAAAATTCGTTTTTCTTGATGGCTAGTCAATATGGATAAAAATAGTAACTGTTTGCCAACATGAACAAATTATCTATAACTTACTACGATAGTTCGCATAAATTGCAGACGGGAAAGAAAAGAGTTAAAATCAAAAACTTTCCGCTATTTTATAATTTGCAAAATAGCTATCACATCGCGTATAATTATCACAAGTTTTTTACCCAACATTTTTGATACCCTCCCTTCCCTATGTAAAAAAGTGCCATACTTCACTATACCGAGTTCTCGCTCTACACAATCTCATAAGAAATTTATAAGAACGTTTAAAATCTATTTTTCAGAGGAAAAATTATTTAGTTTTTTTTGTCGATTTTCAATGCTCAACTCCCCTCTTCCACTTCTCACAAAGTGTAACATATTAGTGATCCCCCTCTCCCCCTTCCAAGCTTGGGGTGATTTTTATGAACAGCCTCGAAGGCCAGAAAATTATTCATTGGTTACAAAATGTTTATGATAATTAGCTGCCGTTTTAAATATGTTAAGATATTTACCTTCACATGCATAGGGCGTATCACGAAAAACTTTTTTTCGAAATTCAAAAAGGCATACTGAAAAAAAGTTGCCTTAGGGGTCACATATTCACCATGAAAAATTTCAGACCGATCAAAAAATGTTTAGGTCCCCCGGAATTGGGTCAAAGTTTTGGAAATTGCCTCATTTTTCAATAAATTGACCGAAACCTCCAAGATAAAATATTTATATAAAGTTCATAATTTTTCTAGGATAATCTACTACCAAACCTTATAGTTTGCAGTTGGTTTTATATTTTTACTACTCTTCGTTTAGAAGTAATAATTTTTTTAACAATACAAGATATTCGTGAAGTTGTTTTTCCTGCATTACTAAAGTTACCATAAATAAAGTTCTATCTACTCTAGATAGTCGTAGTTTGTGTCATTTTGATAAGTATTTTATTTTTTAACATATTTTGTGCCCTGCACCAATTATTTTGGTTTTGTTTTACCCGAAACGCCCTGTATAATTATAAAAATAGTACTAATTTTGTCATTTACACTAATATTTTTTAAACTGCTATGATATGAATTTATTAAAAGAAATTTATCCAAAAAATGCTCAAGATCCTCAGATAACAGTACATAATAATTTAACTTTCATATGTTTACTAATAATTCTAGCTATTCTAATTAAATGGAAATTATTTGATTTATCCTTTTTACAGACATTTTTTTTGGTAACGAGTGAAAATTATAACTACAAAGGACAAGTAAAACTAACGAAAAAAAGGACAATAATAAAATTACAAATAAAATAACATTTATTTTACATAATTAACAAGTATTTCTATATTAAGGGATACATACACTTACTTATATTACATACATACATTTTTATTACTTTGTTTATGAAGAAGCACCTGAGAAATCCCATTTGTTTCGAACTTGGGAAGGAATTTCCTGTCCAATAACCTGGATTTAATTAATATATCCCTATTTCTGAACCCAAAAACACAAAGGGAAGCTTCAATATGACTTCCTTTACAATTCTTTTAGCTGCTTGGGTGTGCGAAGGAATTTTAAACTCCTTTCTCTCACTCAATCCAGTTTCAACGATTAGCTCGATTTCTTCTTTTTAAGTTATATAGAAGTGGTGGTTCAGTTTCCGTCCCAGTTTATGATGTCAACGATATCATCCTCCTCGAAATTTACTTCAGGGGGTTTGAACACCTTTTTTTCTAGGGAATCTCTTTCTTGAGCTTCCTGTATTTTTTATTTTTCCATATACAGAAATAATGTTTTTTTGAGGGTCAAATAACGTTTCAAAAAGATGATCTGGGTGCACCATAAAGGCGTTCCTTTGTAAGGTAGATTTAAACTCATCGATTAGATCATATTCTAAGTGCCTTTTGCGAATTACCCAGGAAAAAGGGTTTTCATACCCCCTCAAGTAAATTTCGAGGCGGATGATATGGTAGGCATCATAAACTGGGAGTCTATTACTGTAACTGAACCACCACTTAATAAAACTTAAATAAAAAGAAGAAATCGAGCTAATCGTTGAAACTGGATTGAGTGATAGAAAGGAGTTTAAAATTCCTTCGCACACCCAAGCAGCTAAAGGAATTGTGAAGGAAGTCATATTGAAGCTTCCCTTTGTGTTTTTGGGTTCAGAAATAGGGATGTATTAATTAAATCCAGGTTATTGGACAGGAAATTCCTTCCCAAGTTCGAAACAAATGGAATTTTTCAGGTGCTTCTTCATAAACAAAGTAATAAAAATGTATGTATGTAATATAAGTAAGTGTATGTATCCCTTAATATAGAAATACTTGTTAATTATGTAAAATAAATGTTATTTTATTTGTAATTTTATTATTGTCCTTTTTTTCGTTAGTTTTACTTGTCCTTTGTAGTTATAATTTTCACTCGTTACCAAAAAAAATGTCTGTAAAAAGGATAAATCAAATAATTTCCATTTAATTAGAATAGCTAGAATTATTAGTAAACATATGAAAGTTAAATTATTATGTACTGTTATCTGAGGATCTTGAGCATTTTTTGGATAAATTTCTTTTAATAAATTCATATCATAGCAGTTTAAAAAATATTAGTGTAAATGACAAAATTAGTACTATTTTTATAATTATACAGGGCGTTTCGGGTAAAACAAAACCAAAATAATTGGTGCAGGGCACAAAATATGTTAAAAAATAAAATACTTATCAAAATGACACAAACTACGACTTTCTAGAGTAGATAGAACTTTATTTATGGTAACTTTAGTAATGCAGGAAAAACAACTTCACGAATATCTTGTATTGTTAAAAAAATTATTACTTCTAAACGAAGAGTAGTAAAAATATAAAACCAACTGCAAACTATAAGGTTTGGTAGTAGATTATCCTAGAAAAATTATGAACTTTATATAAATATTTTATCTTGGAGGTTTCGGTCAATTTATTGAAAAATGAGGCAATTTCCAAAACTTTGACCCAATTCCGGGGGACCTAAACATTTTTTGATCGGTCTGAAATTTTTCATGGTGAATATGTGACCCCTAAGGCAACTTTTTTTCAGTATGCCTTTTTGAATTTCGAAAAAAAGTTTTTCGTGATACGCCCTAATGCAGGGTGTTTCAGATAAGTGTTTTATAACTTCTAGAAGGGGTAGGGCACACCTAGACAAAACTCAGAATCACCTAGGAGCGGGGGGATTGGAAATGCCCCCAAGCAACCTAGGAGTTTTTATAAGCCTTTATGAGAAGTTGTATAATCCACAGTGGAAATTGACAAGGAACCTTTTATGATATGATTAAAACTAGCAAAATCGTTCGATTCCGGCATTTGTAACGTAAAAACCAATTTAGAAGCTGAAATTTCAGCTCTTTAAATGGTTTAATGCAATAAATGTCTAAAATGCTTGTTTTAATTCGATCTTAAAAGGTTACCTTTCAATTCCCATAGCGGAATTTTACAACTTCCAATGTCCTCTATTAAAAACCCTTAACTCGATAGGGGGTGCCCCCTCCCATTCCTATGTGGTTCTGAGTCGTCTAGGGGATTCCTACCCCTCCTAGAAGTTATGAAACACTCATCTTACACCTGTATATTGGAATCACTTAATTCTGAAACGTGTCAAACGCCAATTTTTAAAAAATGAGTTATTGGTGCCCTCGGTAGGTAGGTAAACGCTCATTTTAGTGTAAAAGTAACGCTATTTTAAAATAGTTTTCCAGCTACATGTTTGTGCAGAAACATGTCAAACGACGTCGCTTGACTGGTTTCTGCACTTTAACGGTGGGGAAATTCGTTCAAATACAAATACAAATTTTGTCGACCAGCTACAGGCTCGAAGCCCAACAAGGCTGGTCCATTTTTTATTAATTCACCCATATTCCCACTGACTGTCTAGTTTTAGCTAGTCTAGTTTATTCGTGCCTAGTTTATTCGTGCCATCTCATCTCATCTGCAGCTTGTTTGGAACTGCAGTTTTTAATTTAATCGCATTCGATTGGGAAAGTCATTCTTTAGAGGTTGGGTCCATTAAGCCATATTAAAAACCATTATTTTAAAAAAAATTTACGAATCTCAAGACTAAGGACGTTTTGGTAGCTATAAATTTTTAATTTACATGCCATGTGATTGTATGATTGACTTTGTTATTAAGTGATTGACTATGTGGTGATTGAGTTATTGACTATGTGATTGAGATTTTGAATCTATGAATCACCTTATTAAAAGGTAAAATCAAATCTATACCCCGGATCACAAAATTGAGCTAATTAACTAATTTTGTAGGCTTTTAAAACAAAATCGTTTTACTGTCCACAAAGTTACATCTAAACAACTATCTAATTGACTTCAAACATTTCTATATTAAATGGCTGGACCACTATTTTTAAGTCTAGTCTAGAGTTGAAATCATCTATAAAATTAAGTATTTATACATCTACTAACCATAGCAGAAAAAAACAAGACCTCTATAATAATTTTATGGCTTAGTATTTTAATAAGGAAATGTTATTATCATTTTTATTACTAAATCCTTAAAAAATTAGAGTTGAGCTTTTGAAATAGGCTTTGATACTATGTTTATTGCACAAACCTGTCAAATGCAAAAATTTCAATAACTTTAATGCAAAGAATAAAAATATATTTAGAATAATTCATTTTTGCGTGTAAAATATTTAAATCAGGTCTACTTTAAGAAAAAAAATACTAAACATCTATATAAAAATGTAGTGAGCTTCTATACAGTTTTTCTCGTTGATCTCAAAACAAGAAAAGTGGCGTTTGACATGTTTCTGAAATAAGTGATTCATTTAAGGGTGGCGCATTTAGATAAATTGAGAGTTTGTCGAAAATGTTTCTTAACCTGCAAGCTTCCGGTGGACTTAGACCTTTCTCGGATTGTTCTCCGAAGCTAGCCTCGCATTTCTTCACCTCTGCTTTCTCGCACTCGCCTTGTTCATCGGCGAAAGCAACTCCTGAAATTTTAAGAAAACGTGAAAAATTCAAAGTTAATAATAATAATAATAACAATAACAATAACAATAACAATAATAATAATAATAATAATAATAAGCTTTATTATCACATAATACATATGTACAGAAAATAAGATACATATTTGTCACCAAGGGGACTTTGTCCCGTTCAGGTGACCGATAAATTTGAATATATATACAGTAATAGGGTAAATTTTAACTTAATGAAAATAAATTTTAGATAAATATACATAAAAACACACACACTGAAAAGAATAAATGGGGATTTTTGTAATTATTTTTGAATTTTTAAAATAAAATTAAAAATCCAGACAAAGAGAATCTTATATCGTGCTAAGTTAGTAACGCTTAAAAAATACTGTTGATTTAACAAAGAAATCCAGTCTAGCTTTATGCTACTCTAGAGAACCTCTGTGATTTCTACAGGGAAATTCTGTTATATTTATACAAGATCTGTACGATACAGGTTGTCTCTGTACGTGATACGATTTTTGTAGCCTGACTACAGATTCTGTGTAAAAATTTTACACGATTTCCTTGCACATAATACAGGGTCTTTCGATATTTTCTTGCTAAATCAATAGGTTTTTTTTAAATGTATTTTAAAAGAATTAAATTTTTAAATAAAACAGAGTGCCCTCCAGTAAGTATAAAAATTTAAGAAGAAAAAATATCAAGTAAAAATACATTTTGATATACTCGAAAAAGTGTGCATCAGAAACATAATACATTTTAACCATCCTATTTCTTGATATAACATTAATTTGTGCATTATACATAACACATCCTAATTAATGTTGATATCTTGGTTGCATGCAGCTTGGTTAATGTAGATTATAGATCAACTTATTAGATTTGTTCATGAAATAAACTTCAAGCCGTTTTCTAAGACAAATATGTAAAGTCCCAATTATTTTCAAAATAAGAATAGGCAATAAAATATAAGACGGGACCTTGAAATATGAATATTTTGTAGTTATTATTCAAATATCCCATCAAGGGCATGCTAAAAAGTATTTTAACTTTTTCAAATCCGACAAAAATGCACCAATATTTTGTATAGTGTATTAAAGATGTAAAAGTAAAAGGAAAATACAACTTCATCATCAGAAAGTTATGTTATCGTTACCAAAACATTGATTTGCTAATGGAAACATGATCCAATAGTAAAAAAAAGATAATTTAGAGTTTAGAAGGTCTCTAACAAATTAACCATAAAAAGCAACTTCTTTTCAAAGAGTTTTCTTTTAAAACGATATATGCTTTCCCTCTTTGGGACAATATTTAAATTACCATTAAGTAAAATGTTAAAGAGAAAATATAGATAAATAGTAAAATCTTTAGTAAGAGTATCAAACCATTATTTTCCATCACCTTGTCTTAGTTTAGAAATCACCGTCACTGTAACACAGTTCAGGGTTTTTCTTTAAGTACACGCTTATTGAAACAACTGAAACAAAACTAATCTAATCCTTGGTGCGAAACCTTTTTGAATAAGTTGTAGAATTGTGTTTATATTTTGTGATACATGCAAACCAAGTATTTAAGATACAGTTTGGGAAGATCAAACAACCCTAATAAAATGTTATGTGCTATGTTTAAAACAATAGGTAAATTCGAGTTTGTGATGAACTGTAATATTCTTTAAAAAATACTGAAAAATCTTTAAAAAATAACTATTAAGAAAGTTCAAGTACTTAAATATTGAGAAATAAAAATGTTTGTAAATTGCTAACAGGATAAGGAATTTATAAAGTAAGATGATATTGTGATATTATTGACTCCTATTACTACAAGTTTTTTATATAAAAACTATTTTTGCTCTAAAATATCAGTTTAACTTAGGAAGTAAATCCTGAAAAATTCCACTGGTTTTGCAGCAAGGTATTAGTAATTCGTCAATATACGTTAGGGTTAAGCGAATGGTATTAACATATAAAATAACAATGCATACTATACAAATGACACTCTGTACTGGAAAAGTTTCTAAGAGAAATTATGATTAACAATGGTGATAAAAAAATTGAATGTATATGGACACTTTTAAAGCTCAATCAGAAATCACTCTCGTGTTCGTTTTAGAGGAATCTTTCAAAGTGAAAAGTGTGATTTTACGTTTCACTCTTTACTCCTTCACTTTTCTACCCAAACCTGCTATTCACAGAAGTGAATTACTCAGAATGAACAGTGAAAGTGAAACAATGTGAATGATCCTTTAGAAAAAAAGTTTATAGATATTTACCAACTAACAGAAGAAACAGGAGAAATCGGAACTCCATTTTCAGTTTTCAGTAGACCGACTAATTAGCAAAGGACTGAAAGATTGCGTTTAAATATTGATTGGAACAGGATGCTAGCTGTTGTTTATCGGGAGGCATGACCGGTGGTATTTGAAATCTACGGAAGTCTATACTTCCTTAATTAGTACTTATATAAAACTTTCTGAAACTAGAGTCACTTCTCAAGAAAGGAAACGTAAGAAAAAAACTAAGTTTTGAGAATGAAATGAGAGAGCAGTTAGTTTTTTTAAGCTCGTAAGGGGACATTCATAAATTACGTGAGGTCAAAAAGGGGGGGAAGGGTTTGGAAAAATCTCAAATCTCACCAAGGGGGGAGGGGGGTTGATTAAAATCTCACGTCAACTTTTTAAGTTAGAAATTAAACGATTTTTTAAAGTGTGAGAAAGGAAGATACCCACAGATAAGATACTGTGGTGATTTTTAGGCGGAATAATGTTATTTTCCCCCACATCATAAATAATGTTAAGGTTTTAGGTGCTATGAAGCCATAGACCTTGTATGAAGCACAAAATGCAAACGAATAGGATAGAAAATTTTTTTAAAGGTTGTAGGTAAATCTCACGTAGGGGGGAGGGGGGTCCAGCAAAATCTCACTAAATCTCACCAAGGGGGGAGGGGGGGTCCAGATTTTGGAAAAAACACCTCACGTAATTTATGGATGACCCCTAATGTAATATGTGATATTCCTCCTTTTGTTTAACTTTAAAACTAATAAGCTATAACCTCACCCGTGCAAGGTCGGGCATATAAGCTAGTAAAAAGATATAATTAGGAACCCGTTCTGGAAGATTAGGAGTGATGACTATTATTCTACTTTATTATTCCATCAATAATTCAAAAATTTTAAAATTGTGGTAATTAAAAGTCTTAAGTAATAATCGGAACATCTTTGATTAATAAATTATTCAAATTCTTAAATAGTAATTGCATTTTACTAACATACTATACAGTATGCAATCCTATAGTCCAGTCAAATTGTAATCAAATAACGTCATCTGGGAAAATTTTGAGGTAGAAGATATGTTTTTTTGGGATTCTGAATCCGAGTCTGAGGCTTCCGAACGAAATTTCGTGACGGAACATTGTGAAAATTCGAAAAAATGGCAAAAATTCGCCCCTTTTTTTCGTTTTCTGCCCCTAGAACATTACCTTTGCGCTTCTGAGCTAAACAATCGACACAAAAAATTAAGAACACTAACCAAGAAACAAAAACGTCAATTGCAACTTTTCTCTCTGACACATAGTTTCGCCGATAGAGCATTGAAAAAGGGGCTACTTTCGTTCGATTAAAAGGAATTCCAAAAAATGTCACTTATATCGCTAAAAAGCCGCATTTTTTGGAACATAATACTGTAAAAACTGCTTTAATAATATTCTTCATCAAATCAACCATCTAAAAACTCCAATGATGATTAACTAAATGCATTTTCATAACGAGATTTCTCTTACGAACGAAAGTTCTATAAAAAGATTATAGTATTTCGTAACTATGTTGCTTCTTCCAGATTACATACCAAAGTTTTCTTTTGACTGCTTTATATGTTTTGGGGGATTCTGGATCCGAATATGACGTTTGCAAACAAAATTTCGTGATGGAACTTTGTGAAAATTCGAAAAAATGGCAAAAATTCGCCCCTTTATTCGTCTTCTGCCCGTAGAACGAAACCTTTGCACTTCTGATTAATACAGTCAATACAAAAATAAAGAACACAAACCGAGCAACTAAAAGGGCAATTGAAACTTTTCTCTCAGATGAAGGGTTTAGCTTTAGACGCTAGAGAACGTTTATTATCGAGTTTATTAAGTTTTTGTTCGATTTGGAGGAAAATTCATAAAATGCCACTCGTATCACCGAAAAGCGGCCTGCTTTGGAACAAGATATAATGCAGGGGTCCCCGCACGTTTTTTTTTCTGATTAATAACCGGCTGAATCTTCGTCAGTCGCTTTGTTTCCACGAGACGCCCAACTTTTCTCAGCGGAAAAATCTCCAGAGAGGTAGCTAACAAACTGCGCATGCGGGCAACATGTCGATTTGGTGATTGAAAAATATTTATTAATAACAACCTGATTTTTTTACACCGACAAGATAAATATTTAAGTAGTTAAATGGCCGCATTGTCCTACAAATCAAGGGGTACGTTTCCCAGTCCTACACTCCGAACATGTCCATTCCACGGCTAAATTTTTTTCATTAATAACGACCTGATTTTGTTACACAGGCTAGGTAAATATTTGTGTAATTAAATGGCAGCATTGTCCTACAAATCAAGGGGTACGTTTTCCCAGTCCTACACTCCGAACATGTCCATTCCACGGCTATAATTTTTTCATTAATAACGACCTGATTTTTTTACACAGGCTAGGTAAATATTTAAGTAGGTAAATGGCAGCATTGTCCTACAAATCAAGGGGTACGTTTTCCCAGTCCTACACTCCGAACATGTCCATTCCACGGCTATAATTTTTTCATTAATAACGACCTGATTTTTTTACAAAGGCTAGGTAAATATTTGTGTAATTAAATGGCAGCATTGTCTTACAAATCAAGGGGTACGTTTTCCCAGTCCTACACTCCGAACATGTCCATTCTACGGCAATAATTTTTCCTTAATAACAACCTGATTTTTTTACACCCACTTAGACATTTTCATTAAACTAACATGTATCTTTGTCTTACAGTTATTAATAAAAAATTATTTGTTGGACTGGGAGAACGTACCCCTTGATTTGTAGGACAATGCTGTCATATAATCACACAAATATTTACGTAGCCTGGGTGAAAAATAAGGTTGTTATTAATGAAAAAATTATAGCCGTGGAATGGACATTAGGGTGCCCTTACATGACAAAAAAATTTTTTCTTCCGAATTTGAAAACAGTTACACTCTTCTTTTTTAAGCTAAATTACCTGCACGCACCCGCTAATACTCACCACTTTTTTTATTTTTTCCTACTTTTTCAGACTTTTTTATATTTTATTATATGTTTGGCCATAGAAATGTAATATTAATCGGTCTAAAATGTCTTCTACCGTTTTAAAAAGAGGTTAGGAAAGTGAAGATAAACCAATATACTAAGTTGGTGATTCTAGTCACCAGATTACTGGATCTAAGTTACGAAGTAGTGGAAAAATTTTTACGGTGCTGTTTTTAACATTTGTGAAGTTAAACTTTAGCGGTAGACGACAATTCAGACCGATTAATATTACAATTCAATGGCCAAAAATATAAATATATATAAAAAAGCCGGAAAAAAGTAGAAAAAAGATATAAAAGTGGTGAGTATTCACGGGCGCGTCAAGGTAATTTAGCTGTTTTACCATCTTTAATTGAGATTCGGCACGGGTTAATATTATCGTAGAGGGAGGAAATTTTATATCTGAATAGGTCAAAGCATTTATAAAAAAAGTAGAGGGTAACCGTTTTCAAATTCGCAAGAAAATGTTTTCCTGTCATATAAGGGACACTCTAATAAACACGTTCGGAGTGTAGGACTGGGAAACGTCCCCCTTTATTTGTAGGACAATGCTGCCATTTAATTACACAAATATTTACCTTGTCGGTGCACAAAAATCAGGTCGTTATTAATGAAAAAATTATAGCCGTGGAATGGACATGTTCGGAGTGTAGGACTGGGAAAACGTACCCCTTGATTTGTAGGACAATGCTGCCATTTAATTACAAAAATATTTACCTAGCCTGTGTAAAAAATCAGGTCGTTATTAATGAAAAAATTATAGCCGTGGAATGGACAGGTTCGGAGTGTAGGACTGGGAAAACGTACCCCTTTATTTGTAGGACAATGCTGCCATTTAATTACACAAATATTTACCTAGCCTGTGTAAAAAAATCAGGTCGTTATTAATGAAAAAATTATAGCCGTGGAATGGACATGTTCGGAGTGTAGGACTGGGAAAACGTACCCCTTGATTTGTAGGACAATGCTGCCATTTAATTACAAAAATATTTACCTAGCCTGTGTAAAAAAATTAGGTCGTTATTAATGAAAAAATTTTAGCCGTGGAATGGACATGTTCGGAGTGTAGGACTGGGAAAACGTACCCCTTGATTTGTAGGACAATGCGGCCATTTAACTACTTAAATATTTATCTTGTCGGTGTAAAAAAATCAGGTTGTTATTAATAAATATTATTAATAAATATTTTTCAATCACCAAATCGACATGTTGCCCGCATGCGCAGTTTGTTAGCTACCTCTCTGGAGATTTTTCCGCTGAGAAAAGTTGGGCGTCTCGAGGAAACAAAGCGACTGACGAAGATTCAGCCGGTTATTAATCAGAAAAAAAACGTGCGGGGTCCCCTGGACTAATACTATTAGAACTGCTTCCAATGAAATGAACGTTCTGTATATTCAAATGTTAATTAAATTAAATGAACGAATTATTTCATGTACCTATTTTTCAATGTTATTTTGAGAAATCCTTTTACAATGAGCATTTTACAATAATCCTGAAATGTTGCTTATGGTCTTGTTTTATTATAATGTTTAATTAATTATTAATTAACACTTGAGTATGCAGAATGTTGATTTCATAGGCTTAACACATAATTGAACCAGTTCTAATAGTATCCTGTTCCAAAACAGGCCGCTTTTCGGTGATACGAGTGACATTTTATGGATTTTCCACCAATCGAACAAAAACTTCCCAATAATAAGCGTTCTCTAGCGTCCAAACCCATCATCTGAGAGAAAAGTTTCAATTGCCATTTTTGAAGCTTGGTAGTGTTCTTTATTTTTTGTGCTGACTGTTTAGTTTGGAAGCGCAATGGTAATGATCTAGGAGGGGCAGAAAACGAAAAAAAGGGGTGAATTTTGGCCATTTTTTCGAATTTTCACAATGTTCCGTCACGAAATTTTGTTTGGAAACCTCAGATTCGGATTCAGCATAACAAAAAACATACAGATAGCGAAAAACATCTTCCACCCCAAAATTTTCCCAAAATAAATACTATTTGACTGGACTACTAGTGTATAAAATAAGTAATATTAAAGATTTAAAATGTCTTGAAAAAAGATAGTTGAGTACTAATAGAAGACGGACACAAACATTAATTTTTATTTTTAGTAAGTGCCGTTAAATAAAAAAACATAATTAAACTTTATTAAATTATTTAATTTTTTTTAATTCCCAATTCATTATTTAATTATTTTTAAGAAATACGTTACTTAGAAGCTTATTAGTTTTTCTTACTGACATTAAGTAGTTATAGGGTATGTGGGGGCAAGCAAAGCCCCACAATTTTCAGTATTTTTAACATTGTGGTCAAAAGGGGGGTAGATAATCTCGAAATTTAAATTGGAGGTGTTAGATTGAGATCTTACCTACAAAACCAATCCAGGTTTAAACCCTTTTTGATGGTATTTTAAGAGAAATTTACAATTTAGTAGGGAAAAAAATTACATCCTGAAAAATTTCATCTAAATGATGAAAAACAAACTTACAGCATTTTTTAAACTCATGTTTGACTTAGAGGTACCAACTTTCATTGAACCATCGGTCACAATGAGACAAATCAACCACCAGGTAATCAACCCTTGAATCGATTGTTAACCATTAAAATTCGCGGTGTGTGGTTTTGCTCCAAGCGGGTTTTTACCCCCACCTACCCTATTTAAGTTTTAATGAAAAGATATTTACTAAAGTTCTAAGTATATTTACTACGAAGAAATTCTGAAAAGATGTTGAAAATATGATGAATAAAGACTAATAAAAATTCAGTGCAGGAATTTTTCAACAAGTCCAACCAAACTCTGCTCAGCCAGATTCTTGGCGTGGAGTACCTTTTACCTGCCGATGTTCCCAAAAGGGAACATCATTTTGGGGAATTTTTTACCACTTAATTTTCATGCAGGAATTTGATACTTGGTAGAAAGAAACTCAAAGAAAGGAAGTTTATTGCATGCAAAAGTTTTTCACGTGCAATTTAATCCTTTTTGTAGAATTTACATCAAAATTAGAGATTTTTAGCTCTTCCAAAAGTTGAACAAGTTTCAACTTGTGAATCTCTCTATTCTAAAAAAAGTTTTTGGTGAACGGTTTCCAGAGAAAGGCTTTTTAATTACTGAACCGAATGACAAGTATTAGGTATCGAAATGTCCGGATTCTCTCCGGATTTCCGAGTAGGCCCTTCGATTTTTCAAAAAAATTCTCAATTTTAAAATATTTCCATTTTTTTAGATAAAGGATAAGGTCACAGTTACAAAGCAAGCACTGTCAATCAAATTATTATGCATTCAATCACAACGACCGATTGATGCCATATTTTAAGATGAAACATGTTTTTCACCTTTTAAAAAAGTACTTTCCAAAATGAAATATTATTTAAAGACTGATAAAAAAACCTATTCTAAAAACTTACATGTACGCCATTTTATACTAAAATTTCACACTTTTTGTCCAATATTTATAATTTTTAGTCTGATTTAATCGAAATTAATTGTAAACATTGAGTGATGTCTAGGTTTTGTCTCTTATTATGTTCAATTGCTTAAACATTACTTTTTAAAGTGCTTTACTTTTTAAGAACTTTCTAAGGATATTTTGGAAAATTTTAAGGACATTCTCGAATGCAATTTAAATTAAAACTGTAAATAAAAATGCTTTCAACGACTTTATTATATAATAACTCTTTTAATACTGTATTATATTTTTCCTTCATTAGATAGAAATGACAAAATTTAGGTTGTTTTTTGTCTTCTACTTTTTGAATTTACCAGCTATATGTAATCAAATTTTGATGACTAGGAAAGAACACGATTTTAAAGCCAGACATCAAAAATGAAAACAAAAACGCGACTGTGACTGTTAAATTGTTTTTTCTGTCTGTCGTAGTAATGCGCAAAGCCTACTTTACAAGCAAAAGTCCGGAAGCATTAATGAAAATTCGCGATCTTTCATTGAAATTTCAGAACGTAATAGGACTTCTCCCTGTTTCGTAACATGCATCGGCAAAAATAGAAAGAAAAAACTTTTAGAAAAGTTCGCTTATATTTTTGATAAAATTCCTTTAAAAAATTGACATCGAGAGAAAATAAAAACTTTCTTTTTAAAAGTAAGGACTCTAATGTGTAAATTAAGGACTTTAAGGGCCCTTTTGTAAGGACTAGGGCAATCTAAGGAGTTTTTAAGGACTTTTAAGGACTGTGCGCACCTTGAATTAAAAATAGTTATTTTTAAAATAATAGATTAAAAATAATTAAGCTGAATATTTTTAAAAACATTTCGTTTAAATTTTTGAAAAGTTAGAGTTAATATTTATTCAAACTTTTAAGGGAGATTTATCAATGGAGGGGATTTGGGGATGTATTTTTGGAAAGTTGGTTGACGTTTTCTTTAGTGTATTAAGTTCAGCGAGTTGGAATTTGTTGGAATTGCGAAGCAATTTGAAAAGGTCCTGCGTAAGCAGTTTACGGGGGTTGGCGAGCGATAGCGAGCAGGGGGTGGTAGCTCCCTAGTGTTTTTAAATAAATTTAGTTTTAAATAATTTTGCTGTGTTTAGGTAGCTTAATGTACACATCTTTTCATTTGGCTTGACAGAATAGCTTTATATTCCAATTTTGGAGAGTAATCACCAATAAAACGTATATGTTCCCAAATGGGAACATTGGCGTTTGGGGTATAGTATTTGAAGGGATTTTTATAACACACACAAATTTAAGTTACTTCCTATTTTCTTTAATTTTTTTCGTCTAAAAGGATCTAAACTGGTAAAGAATGATGTTTTAACTGGTTAATCGATTAATTTTCAGTAATTATCATTAGGGGTTATGCAAAGAGCATATTTAGAGTGGTTCTGAGGACTTGCGTATTATATATTTTGATCAAGTAATTTTTTTACATAAAAATTTTAGGAATAAAATTGAAGAATTTTGAAAATAAGGAAAAGTGTGTACATCTAAAAACACTCTTCTAAAGTAAGTTGGATGTAAGAGATATGTGGTTCAGTTCGGAATCTTCCTCTTCCATTGAATCAATGGAGATAATTATGATAATCACTTTTGAAATCTAATTAGATTTGAATGCAATTAGTGGATTTATGCAAGATATCTGTATAGAGCCGTAATTAAAACTAATTTTTCACACAGAAAAGTAACTGTTAAGCAGATGGGAACACTCTTATCTATTTTTTATACCAAAATAATACCCATAGTGCAAGAAAAATGAACGGAAAACTTCGGGTTCGTAATAAACATGTCAATTTTTTCTTATGAAAATCTATAAAATGTTACCCAATTGTCCAAGCATTGGTAATAAAAATGAAAAAACCGTCTACTATCATGAAAATGTTCATAATTATTGAGTAGAACATAGGCACCGACTTTTATAAAATATTGGGGGGGGGCAGAACTAAACAATAAAGATACTATTAGGTATTCCATATATAACAACGGTTCTTTAACTTTCGATCGCCGCTGGTAGACATCACTCCCCCCAAGATTTTGAACACCTAAAGTCGTATTCTTAAAAGTACCCCCTAACGAATATATTTTTACGTTGAGTTTTAGATTACTTAAAAGTAGTATTCATATTCCACATTATGTTAAAATGTTACAGTATAATAGGGGTCTTTATAATTTTTAAAATTAACCTCAAAAAGTAGTGTTTCAAGAGATAAAGAGGGTTTGTAGAATTGGACCTCCTGGTCGAGGCTTGAGATTGTCTTTTCCGAGGAAAATCAGAGAGGATGCTCGATCAGAGGGGTGGCAGCGAGTAAAAAATATTGGGGGTGCTTAAGCCCCCTCAAACCCTATGGAGTCGGCGCCTATGGAGTAGAAACCTATTTCAATCATTTTATTTGAATTAATTGTAAAATATGTGCCTTTTGGAATTCCCCTAAAAACTTCACCCCAAACGCCGAATGGTAACATCCTCAAAATTTTTTTCTGCTAGAAAATGACCAGAATGGTTTTAGTAATGAAAAAACAAGCCATTTAAGCCAAAAATCAGAACCTTTAATTTTAAATTTGAATTCCGGCGTTTAAAAGGTTAAATTTGTCCTCTGAACTATACCTCTACATCTACAACCCATAGTTTAAAAAAACATGATAAAAAATTATTACGTCACATCCGGTTTACGCTGAAAAAGGATTTTTTTGTAAAGCGTAAACAATAAGGTTATTTGGATATGAATACACCCAAAGATTTTTAGAATATCCATTGAGCATGCATGCCCGTACAGTGAAATGAATTAAGTTTTTATTGGATAGGACGTCACATTTTTCGAAAAACAAAAGCAGTCGTGGAGGTACAGTTCTCATGGCAAATTTTATCTACTCGATGGACCTGATGAAACATCTTGTATAAAATAGCGAGTCACATACACTCACGCATGAAAGTTATTTTATTCAACCTGCAACAGAAATTATGAAGCACTATCGCTTACAACAAACACATATAAGTGACAATTTAAAATGTGGACCGAAGTTTATTTGAAACATGAAGTAACAGGTATCAAGAGAAGCTTTATTTACTTCCTTTTTCTTCTAATTTCCAAAAAATATCGGCGAAAAATGCAAGAGTGCTAGGTGCAGTACAAGCATGGAAAACATCTTCGGGCATGTCATGACTGTTTTCTTCCTGGAATTTCGCACTAGCATATACACCGCATTTTTCTGTTAAACGGACATAGACGCAGCTCGTTGTCCAATTGAAAGTACTGTAAAAAATTGCGGTTCCGTATATAATATTTTATTAGGATTACTCAAAATATTCGATAAATTAAATATAAACCTTTGAACTACTAATAATTAATTTGAATTACAATCTTGGTTATATTTACAGTGTGATTCATAAATTAATTTTTAACAAAAAAAGACAGACTTAAAACAATGCGCCTAAAAGTATGAAATTATTTTTTCCAAGAAACAACAATACTACTTTTTGACATAATTTCCACTCTCACACATAATAAATTAAAATTCCTCACTAACATTGAAAATATTTAGTCATAATTTTAAAGGTTTAATAGCTTTTCTTTAAAAATAAATTGTCATTAGACTGCTCAAAATATACTTAACCACATAAAACAGGTTGGATAGAAATTTTAAAAATATTACATTTTTAGAGGGATCTGAAATGCACTCACTTTTCGTTGTGTTTGTGTTCTTGTTATTTCCGGTTTCAAAAAGGCGTTTAAGTCTTATTATGAAAAGAAAAGTTTGATAAGTTAAGTACAGTAGAACCCCGATTATCCGCGGTGCGGATTAACCGCGAGTGCCACGAAATTTTTTTAACGATGTGAGCAAATTTTAGATGAGATTAGAGACATTTTAGATGTAGAGCAAAGGTTTCTACTGTGTACTGTACAGATTTTAAAACTGTAACATATGTTTTTGTTCAATAAAACATAGTTTTTATGCTGAAATATTTTTTTCGTGTTTTAACCTCATTTTTAGTCTTTTTTCGGGTAATCCGCGATTTTCGCTATCCGCGGTACCCTTGCCACCCAATTCCGCGGATAATCGGGGCTCTACTGTACTATATTGCAGTTTTAATTATAAATAAACTTTTTTTGTCTTATGTTACAATTCTACGTGTTTTTTTTTTCATTTTAGCAAGGACTTCAAAAATTATGTTTCGACCTCAAATATTATGTTAAAAAGTAGTGTTGTTTTTTCTTGGAAAAAAAAATTTTTCACACTTTTAGGCGCTTTTTTTTTACATCATTACATCATTTCATTATTTTTAGTGGATTTGATTTTTATTTGGACCATGGGTGAATTCCAAAAGTGCGTTTAAAATCAAAATAAGCAAAAAAAAATATTACAAGACAAATTTTACATTATTGAAAACTGACTGTCTCAAATATAAGATAAATCCTGTGCAATAATTGTTATTTTACTTTGTTTTCAGTTCAGAGACATAATAGAAATTGCATGATTCTTAGAGAGAAATAAGACAAAAATAAATATCCATGTCTTTTATTTAGTGTTTATATATATATATCTGATCCATTGATTTCTATAACTAAACAGGATTGACCTTCGTTAATATCCCATGTTTCTAAAGAGCAAGTTGTCACTCTATTCACTGTGTTAAAACAAATTCCGTTTCGGCCTTCAGTGTCTGTCTCATATTGGTTTGGAGGTGGGATCGTGCATGCTCTGAACTAACTCCAAAGATAAAGCAAGCTACGACGGGTTTCAGGTTTATTTCTTTCGGTGCAACTAAGGTAGTACTATATAATGTAGGTTTTTAAAATATGAATTCATTCGCGTTCAAATTTTTGACTCCATCATCAAATATGCTGGGAAGGGTAAGAATACTAAATTTAACAAATGGGATTAGATGTTCTTTCTTTTATAATTACAAAATTTATATATGTTAATTAGATTTAATTATGTTAATTTGGTTTGTGACTTATGTATACATTTAAGAACGAGAATATATTTTTAGGATAATTTTAAGGAGATTGTATTATTGAATTGAATTAAAATCAATCTGTTATATGAAAATGTAAAACATGGATTTCATTTGCTTTGCTGGTTGGAAAACCAATAGAGTATGTATGTAGCAATAATTCCTCGTGTTGGAGTAAAATATTTCATGGAAAATTTTAAATTAAGGAATAATTAATATTTGTTCCATTTTACTACATGTTTTATTATATTTTCCTTACATCAATAAATATATTGTATAATTTTAATTTCCAAAACATATTATGGACTCTTCTTTTTAAAAAATGATATAATATAATAAAGATATTTGTTAGCAAAAAGTTATTAAGATAATTAAGTTATTAACTAATATTAAAAGTTTTATTTTTATTTGCATTTTAAATTCATTATTTCTATGAAACATTAAATACACACAGAATTTTTTTAGATTAATTACTTACCATTACTTATTCCTTGTGATATTACGCATATTTCTGCATCACATTTAAATTGAAGAATAAGTTAGATTTATTTCCACAAAGATTGAAATCATTAAAGGTTTTAACTCAACCTGGTCTTCTTTAAACAGATACTTTTGCTTTTGGCCACTGTCTCATCCATTCAAGCTGGATCACTTCTTGGAGAACTCGGTTACCCCGAAGCCACTGGACATTGGGAATCACCTCCAGTGACTAAAAAGACAGTGATTTCAACCCCCTTCATTCACAAGTCGTTTATTAACCACTTTGTCCCTGTCACTCAAAAGTCGGTCACTCCAATTACAATAGGAAACATACACGGAGGCTTGAGCGGACTGTTCTCCAATAGTCTTCCAGTTGCAAGTAAATACAGTATCAATGCGCGTACAGATGAGAACACTCATGACACATTTATCAAGAACGTTGCTCCTGTTGCTACTGAATCAAACCCCGTAGCTTTTGTCAAAGCCAAAGCTGATGAAAGAGCTATCATTGATTATGGAATAGCATCTATGTTTGGTAATGGATTTTTGGGCATAGGAAGTGGAATTATGGGGGCACCTGTTATTAATAACATCAAGTCTTCTGCTCATTCCCAAAGCTCTCTTCTAAGCCAACTAGCTTCTGCTGAAAATATTGGTTCTTCGGAATTAGATGGAATCAAGAAGAATCTTAAATTAGCAGTATATTCCCAAAGTGCGGTCATTGACCATGTCGCTCCAGGTGTGGAAGTTGTAGGTTTTCCCAATTCTGATATCATCATACCGGATTTTCCACTCGCTGACATTTCTCAAAGACATGTTAATGACTACGTTGCTCTTGAAAAAGGAATTTCAGGTACTCCTACTTCTTATAATATCAAGCATGGTTTTTCACCAGCGAACATTCCTCAAAGGACAGTCAATGACCACTTCAATCTGCCAAAAGGAATTTCGGGGGCTCCAGTTTCTTCTAGTATCATGTACGGTCTTTCACATGCGAACATTCCTCAAAGTAGTGCAAGTGACCACGTTGCTCTAGTAAAAGGAGTTTCAAATTCCCCAGTTTCTAATAGTATCAAGTACGGTCTTCATCTTGGTGACATTCCTAAAAGTACTGTCACTGACCATGTCACTTCAGGGAAAGAGGTTTCAGATGCTGTAGTTTCTACTACTACTATGAAATACGGTCTTCTTGTTGCTGATATTCCTAAAAGTACTGTCATTGACCATGTCGCTTCAGGGAAAGGGGTTTCAGATGCTTTAGTTTCTACTACTAGTGTCAAATACGGTCTTCCAGTTGCTGATATTCCTCAAAGTACCACTATTGACCACGTCGATTCAGAAAATAGAGTTTCAGGTTCTTTAGCTTCGACTAGAATCAAGCACGGTCTTCCTCTTGCTGACATTCCTCAAAGTACTGTCATTGACCACATTGCTCCAGGAAAAATAGTTACAGATGCTTCAGTTTCTACTAGTAGTATCAAGTACGGTCTTCCAGCAGCTGACATTCCTCAAAGTACCTTTATTGACCACGCCAATTCAGGTAAAAGTGTTTCAGGTTCTCCATATTCTACTAGTACCAAGTACGGTTTTCCGCTTGCTGACATTTCTCTAGGTTCATTCATGAACTACGTCTCTCCAGTTCTTGGATCCACGAGTTTAACAGGACTTGTTGAAAGGAGCTTGACAAAGAAGTCTGTTATATCCCCTGAGGATATAGTCATAAATCAACCTGCCTCAGTTGGTACCAAAGGAATTTTCACCAACAGTGTTATAACTGCCCCAGTCCTCGATCAAAATGTCATTGATCTTTCCAGTAGTGCGTCCACTCAGAGAGCTGTTATTGATCACGTTACTACGGGTCCTGTTTCTATTGGTCCTATTGCTTCTCCTGTCACCAATCAAAGTCCAGGATCAGATTTCGTGATTTATGGAGGTGACTTGGGACATGGTGTAATTTCATGGCCAATCTCAAGTGGTCTTCTCGGTACTGCTTTGGGTGTTGGAAAGTGGGGAGTCGATGTCGGAATAACCAAAGCTATGTGGTAAATATGCATCATTTATATCATAGTGTTTAACTCATGGGTGCCATATTCTTCGTAAAATACTAGTGTTGCCCACAATATTGTGATAACACTTATAAGATTGCAAATAAATCTTAATATTTCCACTTTAAAAGTTCTGAAATTTAATAGACGCTAGATAAGTATGTTATGGGAAATTTAAGGGTCTATTTATATTTAACTTTTGAATTAATAGCTGTTAATTAAAATTTCGCCTTAAATATCTTATAAAATTTTAAAACTTTACTTAAATATATCTTTTCTAAACCTCAAAGTTTTGAATATTTTGGTTTTAATCAATATATTCCCTTTATCGTATTGAATACTTGTTAGGATTACATTTTATTATACATTGCATTCATAGATGACACTGTTCAACAAATTTGACCTTTAAAATTTTTTCCTTGATGAAAATAGTCATTTCTTATTGATTTTGGGTCGCTGAATACGAAAATCACCATTAAAATTCTCAAATGGCTCAGGATTTTCGGGGAACAGCCCCTCCCCTTTTTACGTTTTTCGACGAGTTTATAACTTTGAACTCGATTTTCAGGGTCAAAAAGCATTGATTTAGTCTTAAAATCGCCAAAAAAGGTTCAAATTAATAAAATATGATAAATTTATAACAAATGAATAGGTTTAACGGGTAATTACCCCCCTAAAAATACAAAAAAATAGCTAAAAATTATAGAGGTTTCTATACGCTATTTTGTCCTCTTACTTTTTTCGCAATTCCTGTTTTAAGGGTCCTAACCCTTCCCCAAGGACCCAAATTTGATGACAATATGCAGCAATAATTTTTACTAAAAGCGGTTCAGGTGTTAGACTCCCAGAAGCCCCCGCGGAAGAGTTCGGAAGACTTCCAGAATCGCGAAGGCGGTCGCAAGCTCAGGAATTAATATTGATGATTTTGAAAAGATTACAAATGACGTTTTTCTTATATTTTTGGTCTATCCTAAGTAGAAACTCTTCAGTTTTTAAAATCTGACCGGTTTTGGGGAGTGAGGATTCCATGTTTCAAGATGTAAATAGATGCATGGCTGTGGATAACAATTAGGGGGCATCCTATTAAAAATGGAATGTGATGGAGGAAAATGGGTGTCATATTTGAATTCATAAGGTCATTTTACACAAGAATCAGCTGAATTTCAGTCGGTGGCATTTTGACTTTTATTTTGCGCAGCAGTTTAACTCTAAGTGCGACATTGAACCTTTTCGTGGGTGCTTTGGGGGCGTTAAAAGCTCAACCGCTTTTAGTAAAAATCAATGCTGCATATTACCATCAAATTTGGGTCCTTGGGGAAGGGTTAGGACCCTTCAAACAGGAATTGCGTAAAAAATAAGAGGAAAAATAGCGTATAGAAACCTCTATAATTTTTAGCTATTTTTTGTATTTTTAGAGGGGTAATTACCCCTTAAACCTATCCATTTGTTATAAATTTATTACATTTTATTAATTTGAACCTTTCTTGTCCCCTGGGAGCGATTTTAAGACTAAATCAATGCTTTTTGACCCTGAAAATCGAGTTTAAAGTTATAAAGTCGTCAAAAACGTAAAAAGGGGGAGGGGCTGTTCCCCGAAAATCCTGAGTCAATTGAGAATTTTAATGGTGATTTTCGTATTCAGCGACCCAAAATCTATAAGAAATGACTATTTTCATCAAGGAAATTTTTTCATTGTTGAACAGTGTGATCGTTCAGTATGGTATTCAATAGAGAACTCTTCTGTAAAATGCTATATCGGAGAAATTCCATTTAGTTATTACCTTTAAAACACTGGTATATTTTATCCTATTTTAAGAACACTGGTATATTTTATCCTATTTTAAGATGTTAGCAAAAAATAAATCGAACTAATTCCAAAAGACTGGAGGGACTACAAATCCATTTGGGATCAGACATCTAAACGATTAAAATAAAAAAAAGTTGAAGAGCGTATTAAAAACTTAGAAGTCTAGAAAATTTTAATCCTAGCTGATAAGATAAAGCTTGTTTTTACATCAAAGGGACACCTCAAGAAGGAATTCTAATAATAGACTAAAATTTTATGAAGTTTTCATCACTTCATCACCGTTAAAAATTTTATGGGAAATGATATATTATTACCATTATTACTTGTATTGGATGAATAATCAGTAAATTATTTTTATAAACATAAAACTCTTATGGAAATGTGGTGTTTTCTTGGGTTTTTTTAAATATATTTAATTGAATGGTTTTAAGGTAAATGTGGGTATAGTGGACACTGTATGTACCAATAGTGGCCACATAGCTGATTAATTTTAAATAGAACGAGTTAGAGGCATCGAACAGCGTCAAAATTCATAGGCATAGTAGATTGTGCAATAAGGTAAGCTGATAAATTACCACCAATACCACAGATCAGCATGGGAAGGAAGGATATTTAAATATTTGAAAATAACAACATCGGCCGAGTGACTGAAATTTGATTTTGCTTATTGAATCGCGTAAGGAAACGGGTAAGTCGGAACTGATTTTTTCGTACTTATTACCGCTTGATTGACTTTTAAATTTATATCAAGATAAATAAGAGTGTATAAAATAATACTGAATAAAATTTATTTGAAAATGTTGACTTTACGAGGATTTATGGGGGTGTCCACTTTACCAACACATAATCTTAGATTTTCCAATAGTGGCCACCGCAATGGCTTCTAATAGAAACATAAATTTTACTTAATTTGAATCAGTTTTTCTTCATTAACTGTTGACTGTGCTTTAAAATGAGTTTTAAATAAATTTGGTTTCATTCTGGCTTCAGGAACCAATGTTTCTAAAACATTGAATTACATGCTAAATTCCTCTGAAATCAGCTACAGCGTAGACTTTGGGCCGAAAACTATCATTTTTTTAAAATAAAACTAATTTGATTGAATCTAAAATACATTTCGTTGGGAAGGAATATTTAATTAGAACTAGACGACTATACCAAGAAAAACCCCTCAATTTCAGGCATAAACCCCTCATATAGGCAGAAAAAGACAGGTGTCCAGTATTGATGCAAGAGGTGTCCATATAGAAGAAACAGCTTCATCTATGTGGCCCCTATAGATGCAATTTGGAGTACTTTTAAAAAATTAATTAAAAATACTTTGCCCAATCTAATTGAAGTTTTTAATGGTAAAATCGAAAGAAGAAGATCCAATTAACCTAAAAATAGGATGATAACCGTTTCGAATCAAATAGATTGGTATTTATTAAGAATTTAAGCAAAAATGTTCCTTAAAGTGTCCACTATACCCACATTTACCTTATATGGTTTGAAATTTTCACAAATATTTCTTGCATTTTTCAATAAGGCATACTAATTATATCAAATGTGTTTTTGTGTTTATTGCTATCAGATATTTAATAAAATACAAATGATAAAAGATAGTATATATGGTTTTTCTAATGTGTGTTATTTAAGACAAATGTGGTGTTGGATATATTAAAACTGAACTTTTTTTATCCATAAGTTGAATAACAACATTTAATTCAATTAATTTATAATTCTAGCTTTCATTTTTTGGGCTGCCTATGTAATTATATTAAAATAGAAATAATCGGTTTAAAAATGTTTATGAAACTTATTGTAAAATTTTAAATTAATATTATGCTTTGGTTATAACTTTAAAACGAAGCACAATATTAATTTCGATATTTAAAACATGATATTTCTAAGGCTAATTATAAAACAAATAATTTAACCAAAAGTTGATGTTCTTCTTGAATCAAGATTTCTTTATAATGACAAAAAAATTCAATTTTTTCAAATCAATTACTGGATTGATTTTACAAGAAATCTGTTAAAATTTTCTTGAAGAATTAATTCTTTTAAGTCAAGATAAATTGTTGTATCAGTTTTTCAAAATATTCATTGCTTCATTTTGAAAGATGCATTAACGCCTTCTATAAAAGATTTTTCATCCTGCAAATAGAAGTTGTAACCAAAATCTAACTGCTTATATGTCCGATAAAATATTTATGTTTCAATAATATGCAATATTTTCTCTTTTCTTTCTTTCTATGAAAACTTTCTTATTACTTCGACAGTAAGTGTTAAAAGTAAAGAAATTTAAAAAATAATAGTAATAAATTGAACCACATAAATATCTTTATTTAGAAAAATAATCACATTTTCATACACAGAAAAAATCACCTAATGATTAATTCGGATGAAAAGTTACTAATATTGGCTTTCAAGAAAATTTACAGGATCAAACCCTTGCCCCATCCGAGGCCAAGACCGTTGATTCCAAGACCGAGTCCATTGATTCCATAGCCAAGACCGTTGAGGGCGAGTCCGTTGATTCCATAGCCAAGACCGTTGAGGGCGAGTCCGTTGATTCCGATGCCGTGTCCGAGGACAGGGGCGGCAGCAAGGACTGGGGCGGCGGCGACGACGGGGGCGACTGGGGCTTGAGGGGCGGCGTAGGGGCTGACAATGGCGGCGGCGGCAGGGGCACTGGCGGCGGTTCCAGGCTCGTTGGTCTTGACGACGGCCCTGAATCCGGCTCCGTCGGCAACGTAGTCCACTCGTCGGGCCCTTCCGTCAATGTCGGTCAGGGAGTAGGATCCCCTCCTGTTTCCGTGGGCATCTCCGACTTCAGATCGGGAGTTGGTGGCTCCGAGACCGTCCTGGATGGTGTAGGCCATAGCATTGTTACCCATAACCTGGAAAGCAAAATTTTGGTTAATGAAATGTGAGTGGTATGTAATAATTAATATTTTAGTTGATATAAGCAAATAATTTTCCCACTGTTGTCTTATGACACTTGGAATATCAAGCTCAACCGCAAAGCGGACAGGATTTAAGGCAAAGGGGGTGCGGCTCCTGAGAAAGTGAGGCCCCTTAATGGCAGGAGTCCGATTTCAGCCTAAGATGATAGATGCCGCCACCATCTACTGCCACCTCCACAATTTTGCCATGTCTCTGAAGGGGAGGTAAATAGACTCCAGAAGACCTGGACCCATGGTGAACTGCTACGACCGACCACTGGACATTAATTTTCCTATTTATGTCTATGATAACAAAATGTATTTGTCTGTAAATCCTTTATTTAAGGTGCCCTTTTCAATAATTTTAACTAATGCAAAGAAAAAATCCTCATTGGTTAAGGCAGCACTTAACGTAGTAAACAAACTATCACTTACGTCCATGGTCTGAGTCCTGGAGCTGACTCCGGTGCTCCAGACTCCAGCATGTCCAAGGGGGAGGACGGAGGCATTGGCAGCTGCCACAGCAGCGAGCAGAAGGGCGACCTGGAAAAAAAATTCTTCATAGTTATTTTTCTTAAAGATTGAATAATAACAGGAAACGGAATGCATAAATAAATTGATGCTGAAAACGGTGGGAAGCTCAAGAGTAGAAAAAGTTAAACAGAGAAAAGAAGATCGAAAGGAAAATATGTTGAATTTAAAAGGAAAAGATAACCTGATGAGCAGATAATCTGAAGATGAAAGGTCTGCTCAAGAGAAGAGGTATGCTTAAGAGCCGAAGTGGACTTAAGACCAAAAAAGAGCTGCTGAAGACGATATTTACTAGGAAGTAAAAGGATACTCAAGATCAGAGTGCAGTAGAAGAGCAGAAAGGATCTTATGATAAGCGAAAGGATACTGAAGAACTTTCCGTGACCATATAAGGCAGTGCAGTGTGATTTAAACTGTGAAAATGTTTTTGAGATGAAAAGTAATTTAAATAAGGTAAAATAAATTAGTACCTATTGAAGGGGTGACAAAGTTAAATAGTTACTGAAGGAATAGTTTTGAAATATCTTAAATTTTCGTTAAATATTTTAAAATGAGAAATGAAATTCGTTGTTGAATTTGTTAGGTACAATATGGCAAACGGTTTTACAGGTTATTATGATCAGTGAATGATGATATTTGAGGCTAGTTCACGGATCTCTTCAAGTTGGGAACCACTGCAATGAATGAGCTTGTTTCTTTATATTCCTGTATTTATTTTGAACCACGTATTTAATTCATATTCCAGGCATTGTCTTTAATAGAGTTGAATGAAATCATAAAGGGCATTAATTTTAAACTCCTTTAAAAGACGTATTCATTACCTATAACGATTCCTGTTTGCACTTTTATACAATAATATGTATTGTAATTTTGCTTTGAAAAGATTGATTTATTATTATCATTCTATTACTTCTTTATTCTTTAAAACTACTAAATTAAGTTCAACCCAATGAATTATATTTAGTAAATTGTTGATGAAGAGAATTTATAGATTTTACTCCAAAATATCAATAGACCCTCCACAGCTGCACAGACACCCTAATAGCTACTATCCATTTTAGAAACTTAAGTTTCAGCTGTATTAGAAATAATAAGGCTTCACCAACTCACCTTAGCGAACATGTTGAAACTTTGACTCGATTGAATCTTGTCCTCATCGTCAGAATATCACCCTTTTATATCGAATTTCCACAAAGACAAAAAGAGTGGTTTATGTTTTTTGACACACCTTTCGCATTCCAGAGCATAATCACTGGTAATGTAATTGATGGCATTGATGAATGTTTTCGAGTTTTAACCAAACCTGAAGTTTTATCCTTGATAGTTATGGCATGTATTTAAAGCATAATTAATCTCCTATTACCACATACTAGCCACGCTTGATGTAAACAAATATATTTAAGCATAAATATTTTGGAATAATTTATGTACACCATGTGTTTATTAATCGAATTGGTTTTGGTGCGTTATTCTAATTCTGACTGCTACTGGTTGAAGTTGTTCAATTAGATGCACGAGAGCTTAATAAGCAATTCTATACATTATATTCCTAGGGCCGCATTTGGTCCTCGATATAAAAACCATCCAAATTTAATTTGCTTTATCGCTACCCTATTTTTCTCATAGTTTCATTCAACTTCTTATAATTGAATCGTCAGTTTGAAGAAGGGAATAAGTCCAAAAAATGACAAATTGACTTTTTGTGCTCAAAAAAATCTCTAAGCTTTGCTCTACACATGGGTGAAAAGAGGGGAACAATAACTAACCCCTATAGGGAGATATCGCCCCTTGAAGTTGTGAAATCGATGTCCATTCATTGTATTTTTTAAGCTAATTTAGAATTAAAGTTAATTTTTCTTTCTCCTCATATTCTTTGTGCTGTAAACTAAGTTAAAATAAAATTTTCTCTTAATTTCAATGTTTTTCAAACTTTTTTTATGTAGGGAATGTTTGACTCCATTCATATTCACTCACTCCATTGATACTGCTTTTATAACCCAGTTTCACTATAATTTTGAATTTCATTTGTCTTATTCTTTTTATTTCATCCTTTTGTGGTGTAAACTAAGGAGAAATATAATTTAAATGTGATTTTAAGGGTTTTTAAAGATTTTTTCATCAGAAAAATTTCATAAGGTGTAAGAAGGGAATAAGTCCATCAACTTATTTTGGCTGTAAAATATTTTTGAATACAGTTATATTTGTTTTGATGATTGCTCTGTTTTCTAAATAGGGTTCTGTATTTCCAGTAAAAATTTCGCGGTTATACAATGAAAATTCCATTACTTACACAGTTTTTTTCGATTTTCTCAAAACTTGATTTTTGGACTTATTCCCTTCTTCAAACTGACGATTCAATTTTCAGTACTTGTTTAGCGTGTAAGTTAGTTATTTAGATATATTTATATGGGAATACCGTCCACATTGTTTTTAATTTTTACCTTGTTATTCAGTAATTTTAAACATATTTTTTTAAAGTTAAAAAATTAATGAATTTAAAATCTCCGAATTTTTATGTAAAAAGTTTCTTTAAAAAAACTGAAAAACTCATCAATGGATTTTCTTTTTTCCTTTTTGTGGGATTTTTGTAAAACGCTCTCCCTATAATTCTTTGGATTTATTCGAAACCTCGGATTTTCAATCTGAAAGAACGATTATTTCGTTTGGTTCAATAGTGTTAAGTTAAAAATTATCTTTTTACATTAAATTTTACATTACTAGAAAAAATATGCTTTCTTTAGTGAATTCTCCCACAAAAGAATTTGGAATAAACAAAATCACCACTAAAAGAATAAATTTTAATAGCAAGTATTTACAAGTCAAAACCGATTGTGATTGATTTATTAAAATGAAGCTTATATTCCATTAGTGAAGTTATTATATATTTGCTGGGGACTTTACAATGAATGTTATTCGGTTCTCTAAAAATAGTTATAATTGATTGCTTTTAAATCCCCTTTCCTGTGTAGCTAATTTAAAAGAACTCTAAAGTTCTTTCAAATAACGGAAAGTTTCTCTTAATTGTAAAAAAAAGGATAAAACTGATATTTTCTTTAGGTGCATAAATTAACCATAAACAATGCTGCTGGTTATTTTCCGTTAATTGAAAGAAATAATTTTTTACAGTGCAAACATGGACCCCTCAAGGGGAACAAATTTGATAACTAAGAGTAGTAAAAAATATACGGTTGGGTGTGCAAAAAATTATAAAGACGTGTAATATTAACCCAGTATATATATTTTAGATTTAATTTAAAAAGTGTAAGAAATATACAATTTTTTTTTTACTAATTTTAAGCTATTTATGTTACTGTTTATTATTTATCATTTTAGGGTTAAAAATTTAAACTTTATATAAAGTAGGATATTTTCAATATGTGAATAAAATATTTTACTAAGTAGTTCGACACTAAAAAATGTGTGCATTTCTAAACTTACTCTAAAGTTTTAAATGCAAAAAAAAAAGCAGTAAAAATCTAGTAAAATATATGAATTTAATTTCCTGTAAGTACCCTTTTCAACACATTTCCTTGTCGTTAATCATATTATTATTCAAAAGTTATCCATAAACGCCTCTTAAAACTTCTTTTATATGAATATTCATTAGATATCTACCAGACGATATGGAGCAGTAAGGTTCTATTTTGTTACTAATGGGTGGAGTATGCTAATTACTTTTTTGAAGGGCACTAAACCAGATTTATCCAGTTTCAACTTGTTTAGATCTATCTTAAACCTATTCTGTAATGTTTTATTAGTTGTTTTATTCAAGGAACCTAAAAGTTTATCGTAGAAGAGGATCAATTCCGATATCTTAATGGTTATTGTGACCAGAAAAATATAAGTGAACAGAAACAAAGTTTGGTAAACCAGCAGGGTATTTTGTTTCTATTTTTATTTTTGATTTCTTTTCTTTCTTTTAAGAAAGTTGATGACCACGAAAAACTACGTTTAAACACTGGATTTCACACAAGTACGGGCCCGTTCAAATACTGCATAAGCAGGGTCTGTCTAGGGTTTTATTATAAGGTACCTATTTTGTGAAAATTTAGAGCTAATTTATGAAAATGTTTTTGTAAATTTGTGAAAATTTAAGTGCAAAGTCAATAATTATTTTAATGCAATAATTTTAAGAACTAAAAACGAAATTAAATTTAATATAGAATGGATATATAATACACTCCTATTAAGTGTTAAGTATATCTTATTAACTATTAAAATATAATATAGCTTACTAGAGGACTTTCTTTTTAAAATATGTTTTGTGAAGGAACTTTTTTTAAAACTGAATTAGTGAAAGTACCTGGTTATCAAATGGTAATTTAATTTGTGAAGTTATCGCTAAAACAGCAGTAAAATTAACCTGGAGAGACCACTGATAAAAGAATGGTTTTTGGGGATTTTATAACCCTTACATCCTCTATTTTTATTTTATTTTTTGTACTCGATATTTTTAATTTTAAGAGAGCTCTTTGCTGGACAGTGGACGTAAAAAATCTAAACTTATACAATGTAATTATTTTCAGAACCCTGTTGGTAAGTCTACTGAAGTCACCTGTAACTGGCAGTTCATCTAGTCGAATAGTTTTACCAACTATTTGATTATCTGCGACGAATTCTTAAAAAAGACGTTCCTAGGAGTATTGCGTTTTAAAACTGTACCTAACTTAATTTTTTTATGCTTTGAAGTGTTACTTATTTGTGAATTAATAAAGATACTATGTCAAGCCGTCCCGAATGTTGATTATTTATCCCAATATTAAATATTTTTTGTTTATACTATTAATTTCATGCTTAGAATTTTAGGTAACATTAAGTGGAACTTTAGCCAAGTAGTGTATGTTTAAAAAACTGGATTAGAAATTCCTATCAAGTTGGTAATTGAAGGGATTGGGGGATGAAGGGGTTATGTTACAAGGCCTGTCCCAAATGTAACGAGACTGAATTCCCTAATTCTAATTGGAATTCAGTCTCGTTACTTTTGAGACAGGTCTTGTAACATTGCCCCTTCATCCACCAAGCCATTCAATTGTATAATTATATGTTCAAACAAAAAAAGTTATTCCCCTTATCTAAATCATTGTTAAATGTTCAATGTCGATATTATATTCTATGAAACATGTCGTAGTCACCACTCTAAGCTCTATGGAAAAAATTAAGTACAGAATTTCAGTTAAGCTATGAAGTATTTTGAAATCTAGTATAGTATGAAGTTGTTTTTATTTCGGATGAAAGTGTCGCTAAAAGCCTCATTAAAAGTGTAACAGAATCTAGGCTGTCAACTACTCTGAAACAGTGACTAAATGACTGTCGTGTGTTATTTCTAAAATTGTAATTTTGTATAGCTTAAGGAAATATTTTTAATACATCGTTAATCACCACTTAGAAAATTATAGGAAAAATTAACATAAACATCCTTCCCTCTTTGTAAATGTTGTTTCAGTGGCAAGGCACTCCTTGAAATCGCTGATCATCATTGTTAATGTAACTAGGTGGTCTATTGTCTGGTAATAGACAGCTTCATGGTTAACTATAATAGTACAATCGTTGATCTGAAGCTTTTCCTTTCAAACTTCGGTGCGGGGAGAGTCGTCCTTTTGTGGACTGATTGACACCGAGTGGTTTCAGTACGCCTTTCTGCTCGTAAAATCGAAGGTTGTAAAAGTCTATCAGGGCCATAGTCTGCTTTGTATCTTAAATAGCAATCAAACTCAACATTTATTTGAGGATATAGCTTAAAAGAATTTATTTGAAGCAAATAACAGTCACCACTCAGAAAATAAGGGAAAACATTTTTAAGTTCATCATCCCCTAGGTTCTCAACTACCTAGGCTTACCATATTTTCTTGGGTCCAACCCAGGACATATTTTTGAAATTTCTTAATAAGTACCATATCAAATCATCAAAGATTAAAAAATAAGAAAAAACATTCAAACTAATAAACATTGAACAGAAATATCAAATTTATTTTTTTATTCTACATTATTTTTTTCAAAAATTGTTTGATTGACTTAATTTTATTATAAAATTCACTGAAAGTAAGTTCTCCAAATTAATACAGATGTTAGATAATGTAAAACAACGCAATTTTTAAGAGTTTTTTCACGATTTTTCATAAAAATGTCTGGCAAATCTACAAATCTTCAAAGTATGAAAACCCCGGACATATTGCGACCCCGGACATTTCCCCGGACAGCACTAAAAACCCCGGACTGTCCGGGGTAAACCCGGACGTATGGTAAGCCTACAACTACCCTTCTGATCAATATGCTTTTGTGACTGTTAAACATTCAGTCCAAATCAATATTATTTATGAATATAAATGAAATTAAGTTTCGGAGAAAGTACTCTTGGGAACTTATAAGTTCGGCATATTAGTATAACGGTAACTAGGCGACAAAAACCGATATAGTTGTTGGTTATAATGACTGACGAGATTATTCCTGTGTGTTAAAAGAAATGTTTTCTATCAGTTCACAGTCACCACATTAAAAATTAGCAAAAATAATTGAAGTTTGTAATCTTCCTCTCTCATCTAACGGTTTATCTATGTTGGCAAATGATTCAAAAGTGAGACTGTTCTTCTTGGTGATAAAAATCACTCAAGAGAAAGAAAACTGCTTGTAGCTTTCTTTAGCTAATTGTTTTGAAGCTTTACGAGTGTTTCGGGGTTGTCAATTATTCTGCGACTGAAAAAGTTGCTGTTATTTGCTTATTAAGTTCTAGTTCACTATTCTTGTTTGTAGGTTAACTTAAATAAATGTTTTTATCAATTCATAGTCACCACTGAAAGAATTAAGAAAAAATGTACTTAATGAACAAATTCGCAGGGGAGGTGGCCGGGGTTTGCGGTGGGTCAACTAGCGCCTATTCCTCCATTCATTAGATTCTTAATTTTACTCAGTATCCGTTGAAGGCAAAAGGAGTAGTGCCTTGAATTATACCAAATAAACATAATAAAACTTAAAAAAATAGTCATTCTTCAAAGAATCTGACTGATACGGTTACAGTTAACTTTCAAAGGAATGAAAAGTTAAGGCCCCCCCTTTAATCCGCAGGAATAAATTTATAAATGCCAATCAGCATTTATTTACGAGTGCTTTACCCGCTGAGAGGCTCAGACTCGAATGCATTCGATCTGAGGGCCTTATGGATCCGGCTTACTGGTGCGCAAGCACACCAAGCCATCCGGTCCTGCAACCAGACTGGTTCTGTAATTAATTTGAAGTTTATACATCATCATTTTAAAAAAAATTGGTATAAATACCTAGGACCGAACCTTGAACCACTTGAAGATCCCACTATTGCATTTACCATCCATGCCATCCGTTCCTGCAACCAGGCTGGTTCTCTATAGTTAATTTGAAGTTGATACATCATCATTTTTTTTAAAAATGGTATAAATTAGGACCGAACCTTGAACCGCTTGAAGATCCCACTATTGCATTTACCAACCATGCCATCCGTTCCTGCAACCAGGCTGGTTCTCTAATTAATTTGAAGTTGATACATCATTTTTTAAAAAATGGTATAAATACCTAGGACCGAACCTTGAACCGCTTGAAGATCCCACTATTGCATTTACCAACCATGCCATCCGTTCCTGCAACCACCCTGTTCCTTCACTAACTCAAAGTGAATAAATAAATCCATGAACGACAAAAAATACCAATAAAAATTCTTCACACTACTTAATCGGGGTTTGAACCTAGGTCCTTCCGATTCGAAGCATTACGCTCCAACACACTAGGCCATCCGGCCACATGCTACTGTGAATATAAATATGTACTCAAGACTGAATTTAATCCATTCATATCGGCATCGAGGACCTTTTTTTCAACCACCAGAAATTTGGCGAAATTCCACATTAAAATTTTTCACCACCACCAGCTCACCACTTTTTAATCATTCTATTTTTTACATACTTAACCCAGAGTAGTAACATAGAGACCTCCTATCCCAGACCACACCATTTCTTGCTATACGCTTTCTACTTATGTGTACTAGTTCTCACTGAAGGCTGTATAGTAGAGTAGAAGCGTTTCGGTAACAGTGGGGATCGGAGTAACCTTTATAACCGGTGGAAACAAGGCCCGAATCCCAAGCTGTCACTTATAGCCCAATCTGCTACAAAGGATTGGTTGAAATTATTTCTCTTTGAAAACATGTTATTTTAATAAAATAATTACCGGGGATAGAACCCAGGATCTTCCACATGCTAAGCAAGCGTCCTACCACTGCTCCAATAGTTTTCAGTAACCTTAAAATGAAATACAAGACATCTTCCCTCAGGGTTACCTATTTACGTAAGCGCAATGTTGCGGACTGGGAAAAGTGACAGCCTGTGACTATGGTAGAAAACGGTGCTTGACTTAAAATTATTTTCTCTATTCTTTTAATGGTGACTGTGACTATGGATCATTCAAAAAAAATTCACCAAAAAATCCACAAAAATGCCAAAGATCTTCCAAGTACTTTGACCAAGAACAGGCAGGGTGGGCACAGAACATTTATTTCAAAACTCCTTGATAAATCCAGGAGTGCATTTCACTGTTGGATTGCTTTGTATAGTGAATAGAAATTTTCAGTGAGGAAAATATTTCAGTTCATGGAATTTTATAGGATTCTTTAGGGGATTTATTTTTAGGTTCAGAAAATGCACTTTTAAAAACTAAGAGTTTCCCAGATCAGTTTTCCCTAGTTTGTGTTAAAGCCCTAGATCCTCTACCTTAAGTAGCGACATCACGCTCAATCGGCCGCCATTTTGGGGAGAACTCACTACTAGTGACGATAAGCTAGACTATCCAGACTAGTAGTGAGTTCTCCCCAAAATGGCGGCCGATTGAGCGTGATGTCGCTACTTAAGGTAGAGATCCAGGGCTTTAGTTTGTGTTAGAGAGCCTGTAGTATGCGAAAGAGAGGCGACAACTCAGTATAGCGCGCGCAGATCGGTAAACAGGTTTTCTGTTCGCCACATGTTTCCCTCCATAGGATTAGCGTGGGGTGGCATGATACAGTTTTGGACAGAATTTGACGCGCAGAAACGCTTTTAAGCGAGTTGTCGTCTCTCTCTCGTATATAGGATCTCTAGTTTGTGTGTGTGACCTCCCTGACAGAATCCCTTTGGTCCCAGAAAGGCTGTCTACACTTACACAATTCATTACAGTAGAGGGATAGATGCTATATTAAAACAATTATTTCTTATTTCTTTGAGTGGTGACTAAAGGTCATCCGATAACAAAAACAATTGAAGGGTTTGGTGGATGAAGGGGCTATGTAACATTTTTTGAAAATACAATCTGATTCAAGGGATAAAAGAGTTAGGTGCAGATGTGTTACGTAGCAAAATATGAATATTTCAAAACAGCTAGAAACAAAAATATGAAGAAGATGAAGGGGCTATGTAACATTTTCATGCTAAAGCCATAGAGAATGAAAGGGCTGTGTGCCCTTAACTCCTGTAAATCATACCTTAACTTCATACAAGTAATACATGGGCACAACAGGAGGTGTCCGAACTAGAGTGTGTAAAAAAGCTTTGGCAAACTTATATCTAAACTTGTGTCTGAAAAAATTGAAATCATACAAAATAAAATGAAATCTGGTACAAGTGCTTCTCAACCTGATAAAATGGGTTGACAGACCCAACAAAACAAGTGAAGATGTCAAGGTTTCTGTTACAGAACATGTTTTGAAATTTCCTTCCAAAGAATCACATTATTCTAGGTATTTTGTAATATACATAAAAAATATCCTTCCCCACTTCTATCTGTGTAGAAAATGCATAAATTGTACATCGATGAATGTAAAAACAATAAGCATCCTGATATTTTTTCATGCTAAAAGAAATTTATTACCGCCAAATTTTCGTTACACATTATAATCTCTCTTTTGAACAACCTAAATCAGACACTTGCAGCACAAGTGATTCAGGTGGAAAAAATGAGCAGAATATAAAAAACTTCCAAGCTGCATGTGAAGCTATGAGGTTAGATGAAGCTATGAGGCTAGGTTTCGAGAGCTACTAGGTTAGAGAGAGTTGGGCACACTTTTTGTTTTAGTCAACTACTATTTCAAGTTAGATATGCTAAGATATTTTGTTTTTGTTCTGAAATAGCCCAAATCAGTTCACTTTGCATACTTTTTTTTCGAATCAAATGTAGAGCTTTGCAATGATTGAATTTATTTACATCTTGTTTCATTCATTCGTTAGATAATTTACAGATTTTAAAAAAATGTTTGTGGATGAAGGGGTTATGTACAAAAAATATATAAAAATACATATTATGGATACAGGTAAGTAAATAAAACTTGGCACATTAAAAAATAGAGGTCATTAGACTTATTTCATACGCTCACTTAAAGACAAAACAAGAAAACGAAAAAGTTGCAACAGTAAAACTTTGAACCTAAATTACTCGAAACTATGGTTTTGTAACATAACCCCTTCATCTCCCAAGCCCTTCAATTATGGGTGCTTTACATAAGGGGGTGTTCTTAATTTATTTTCAATATTATTCTTACTAAAATTCATCCCGCTTATTCGCAACTCTGGCAAATTACAGGCTTCAAGAGTTTCTGACATAACATGATCTAGCTACTAATCTTTATATCTTGAACCTCAAATATTTTAGTCTAATTTTTTAAGTGGTGACTGTAGAGTGCTTCAAAATGGCTACCAACGATGGACGATAAAAATTCCCATTCAGAGCCCAGAACAAAGGGCACAAAGATACAATGAATGCTTTATTTTAGTGTTTAGTCTAACGACCGTATTCACCTAACCTGACCGGCACTAGACCCTTAGAAACAGTAAAAATTAAAAAGAACTGAGTAAAACAGTTTATTTCCCTTGTGAAATCTAAAATTCGTTCATTTGGTAACATTTTGCCCCTCTAAAAATGATACTGATAGTAATCTTCAGATATTTTTTAATATATATGTTACGGGCGAAGTGATTAATTGGGCATTATTAATAATGCACAGAGTGGAAGCGGGCAAAGTGATAAATTTCATTCATAAATCTCGTTGAATTTATCACATTGCCCGGGTATTATTAATAATACCCAATTAATCACTTGGCCCTAGAATTTGCCATTTAACCTTATATGACTGACACAAAATATCATCTTTAAAATTATCTTTTATTCCTTAAATGCAATTTTAAAATTTATTAGCTATTTACTAATTTATTCAGGCACAAATTTTCAATATTTCACGATATGCCATCAAATTATTTTCAATAATAATTATTATTTTATTTATATAATATTTCTTTTAAATACTAGGGAGCTACCGCCCCCTGCTCGCTATCGCTCGCCAACCCCCGTTAACTGCTGACGCAGGGCCTTTCGGATCGCTTCGCAATCCCCACAAAACCCTGCTCACTAAAATTATTTATTTATAAAACATTCGTTATAACAATTAGTAGAAAAAACTTCAACCAACTTTCTTGAAGCACACTCTCTTAAAAGTTAGAATATTTATTGGTTAAATTATCAATAATTTAATCAACACGTTTTCCTTGAAAATATCCATCAAGTCTGCTCGTGCTATTGTTATTCAATATTTACAAAAACGCTCAGCAATGAATCTGTTAAATTTAATATAGTACCTAGTAACTCGTCAAAATATCTAGTGTTTTATCATTCAAGTTTTAGTTTTAAAACAGACTTTTTAAACAATACTATTTAAGCTATTAAAAATGATAAGAGACAAAATCTACATTGCACTCAATGTTTACAAACAATTAATTTTGGTGTGTGAAATTCTATACTTGACATGAATAGTAGATCTGTGAGTTTCTGGAAAACTCTTATCAGTCTTTTAAAAATATTTTATTTAGAAAGTACATATTTTGAAGCGCATTTTCAAAGCGTGAAATGAATTATTTTCATCGTTAATGAGTAGCGTCGGTTGGTCATTGTGATTGGAGGTATAATAAATTGTACGACAGTTTCTTGCTGTTAACTGCAACCTTATCCGTAATCCAGAAAAATGGAAATATCTTAGAATTGAGAATTTTTTTAGAAATTCTAAAGGCACTTTGCACATCCTCAAAAGAATCCGAACAGTTTGATACCAAAAACATGTTATACGGATCAGTAATTAAAAATCCTTTCTCTGGAAACCATTTACAAAAACTTTTTTTTAGAATAGAGAGATTAAAAATCATTTTAATTGAAGGAAATAAAATAATTAAATTGCTATTTATCGGAGTGTTACCTTTATTTAGGGGTGAATGAGGTACTTTAAGTTTATAAAGCTGTTTTTGTTACTTTAAGTTTATAAAATGTTTACATCATTATCAGCTTTCTTTGAAAAAATTATGAATTTTCTAAATTAAAGGGGAAGGGGATTTTTTTACTTGTTTCTTATTACCCCAAAGCGACTGTATATTGTTACCCCACGAGGGGTAATAAGAAACAAGCCAGTTATTTTACTAATTAAAACAATTAAAAATCAAATGAAGGTATTAATATAATCTCGAAAGATTATTTTATAACCCCAGTAATCTTCATTAAAAATCTTCCTATACATGTTCAATTAAAAATTATCCTTTAAAAAAGCACACGTTGAAAAATATAAACGCTATATATATATTCTTATATAAATGTTTAAAAATTCTGACAAAACAAATTAGATGGTGTTTCTCTCATTTCATTTTGTGATTCTAATAGGTTATTATCCCCCAAATTCAACTCGATTTTTTTGCAAACTCAGTATTTTTAAGGTCGGTTCCACTTCCTTTTTATAAACTCAGCGCGCTACTCCTTTTCTTTAGGTTTGAATGGTTTAGGAAGTTTATTAAGACACCCTCGAACCTATTCCCCCACCTTCCTGTGCTTCAATATTGCATTAGTATTTCTCAGAAAAATGAATATAAAAATACTACCTAATATATTTTACTTTACTCACCATAATTTAAATTAAAACGCAAAATAGGCCTTAGTGAACAATATGTATTATTTTTTTTTCTATGTTTGTATATTATTATTAATATATTATTAAATCAAAACTGATAAATAATTTCGATCTAATTATTTATAAATGTTTCAATAATCTGAAATGGTGAGTAAAAGTTATCTTTCTACCCACCGTTTTCAGGAAAACAAAGTAAAAGTTATAACTTACTTCAATTTAAAATTTTTACTGATAAATGAAATAGAAGCAATAAAATATTGATATAATAAAGAGAAAAATTCGATAAATTAATTTGCATGCATAAAATGCTAGTGTTTCTTTTTACCCGGTAGTTTTGTTTAAGTGGGGTAATAAGAAACAGGGCACTTTTAAGAATGATCCACAACCCTAAATTGAAGAATAAAAAGTGAATATTTTAAACCTCCTAAAAAGCTCTCTAAAAAATTCCAAAATAATTTAGTAGCTAAAACAAAATAAACTGAAATAGTTGAAAAGACCTGACTTTACGTTTATGATTTTTCTGCCGACATTAACTTCGAACAGGAATTTTTCCCTGAAATAATTATTCTAAAACGACAAAATTTTTATGGGATATAAAGTATGTCTTGAAGATATTCTGGGATTTTTTTTCTCAAATTTTTACACAAAGCCGCAAATAAAATGTGTTCTTATTACACCATTCTCCCCTAACTTTTCATCTTATTAAGTTATAAAAAATGAAATTAACTTTTATGTCAAAATTTTCACTTTATTGCTGAAAGAGTCTGTTTTTTACAAATACTAGCTCGTTTAGAAAGAAGTTCTGATACTAAAATTTTTACAAAATTTAGAATTAAAAATTACAGATATTATTTAAAAGGGCAATGTGAATTTTCCAATCTAAATAAATTGTTTTCATTTCAAGCATTTATTTTTATGCTGAAAAATCGAAATTTATATAATCCCTTAATAAAATCTCACATTTTTTATAATCTATAACGTAAACCTAAAACCCAAAGCAAGACTGCATGCTTTACACACCAACATTCCACCTAATATCCATCATTATGGAATATACCTGCAAAGTACTTAGTAATTAGTTGTTTACTTTTCGCTCAAATCAGCCATGAACCTTCAAAGACGTCTCCGAGTAGTTCTGAACAATATGTGTAGACGAGGTGGAAAACGGAGGAGGGACTGGCAAGGTCATTTCCCTAAAAACAATACTTGATCTTGTTCTATTTGATATAACACTGATTTGATTTGTTTTTCTGTAACCAATTATTAGTATAAAAGGGAACAGTTTCTCATGTTTAGCACTAGCATTTCCCATAAGCTAACCAACTAAAGCATCATGTTCGCTAAGGTAAGTGGAAAGTTTGTGCAAATCTCAAACTTCAAAATTTTAACTCTCCAAACATTTGCACTCTTTTAGCGGTGCAGTAAAATTTTATAGGTTTTTTTAACGCTTTAGAGTAAAATTTAGCTCAATAGTTTTTAAATGTCCTTTTCAAACGTCAGTGCTTTTTTTTAGAACACTGAAAGTATTAAGATGTTAATAATAAATATTTTTCTCTCTATAAAAGCAATAACTTCAAAACCTAATTTAATGAGGAATTTTATAATTTTAGTGTAATTTGTCTTAGTTTTCACTCTTATAATTCCACTCTTTAGTTGCTGATAATTAGGGCTATGATTTATATGTAATTAAAAATCCAAAATATAATGCTAGTGCATAAAATATGTGTTTATTTTAGCAAAATATGTATTAAAAAAAAAAATGCCAAATATGTAATAAAAAAGAAAATGTTAAGTATTTTTTTAAAGATGCTCTTCAAATATTTCACAAGCACATAGTAGGGAAGGGTGGCTTTCGCTATTTGCCAACAGCTCATGTTTTTTTTCCGTCGCGAGAAAAAAAACGAAAACTATGTGTCTACTTCCCTTCTCGGCGCGCCTGACATGGTTCATCTGACAATTCCGACTTCACAACCTTTTAAAAGTTAAATTCAGCATTGGGTGCACTAATTTTGAATATAATTCCAATGCGTATTTCATTTTATGGGTTACTTTAATTTGAAAATCGGTCAAACGTGTGATTATATTTGAAAAACTTGAAAATGAATAAAATATGTAATAAAAATATGTAGTTATAGGTTGAATATGTAAAAATATGTAAATAAACCGAAATATGTGAAAATAGGTAAAATAAACATGGTCATAATCGATTCAAAATCTTTAAAAACGTATAGAATTTAAGAGCACACTTTAATATTAGATTCCTAAACAATTGTAATTACAACAATTGTATTAAATGATATGTAATCTATATCTATAAAATCCAAATACGGGTGACTGACTGATTCATAACACTCATCACGAAATCTCCAAAACTGCCGGACCGATTGGCTTGAAATTTGACAGAGACCTTCCTCTCAGCCATTAGACGCGCACTAAGAAACGATTTTAAAATCGAACGACTCCTTCCCTGTTTTTCGGCGCTTTTTCGACTCCGTTTTACCCATTGAAATAACATTGTGCATTGTTGAAAGGCATAAAATGCAGTGTTTACTTCTCTGTCTTAAGGCGACGTCTTGCCTCACTTGAATGAATATAACTGATTAACATTTATACATATTTTATTATTTACAACAAAATTTATGAAGAAAAACAGTGTGAATATCTGTATTTAAATATTATAACAGCTATCAGAAAACCGAAGTAAATTAAAACAATTAATTTACTTTCTTTAATATTTTAATTTCTCAGAAAAATATATTTAAATAGCAAGAATTTAAAAGTTTCCAAGGAAACAGAGTTAAAATTTCATTGCTTCATAGCGGAATTGGTTTACTAGACTATAATCACTAGATTTTTATTATAACTAGCAATCTGTTTTTACTCTTTCAGAGAAGCTTTTAAAGAAGTTGGTTTTATTAAAAAGAAGACAAGCTTACTTGATAACTTTTTATCGAGGGATTTTTGAAATTTATTTTATTTTTGAAATTTATTTTTTGCGGAATTTTAAAAGGATAGCGGGAATACTTTAAGAAAATTCTGTTTAAGATTTTAAACACTGGATTTCAAATGACAGAGATGATTTCAAGTAGATTGTAATTATCACATAGGAAGGATAAATGTTTAATAGACAAAAAATCGGGATGGAATGAGATATCACAGTTGGAACTGGGATGAGAAAAAGGCACCGGGAAAACTGGGATGAAAATTATCGGGAACACCGGGTTATGAAAAGGTACCGGGAAAACCGGGATATAAAAAGGTAGCGGGAACATCCGGATATGAAAAGGTACACATTAAAAGGAACATTCTAAACACTAGATTAAAAAAAAGAGATGATTTCAATGTGATTGTTTTTATCACATGGTAAGGATAAATATTTGATGGAATGAGATGTCACAGTTGGAACTGGGATGGGGAAAAGGAACCGGGATGAAAATTATTGGAAACACCTGGATATGAAAATTATCGGGGACCGGGGGTATGTAAAGGTACCGGGATATGAAAAGGTAGCGGGAACATCCGGATATGAAAAGACACCGGGAACACCCGGATATGAAAAGTTTCCTGGAAAACCGGGTTATGAAAACTATCGGGAACATGAAAATAGGAAATGAAACTATCGGGAATATGAAAAAGTACTGGGGACACCGGGGTTATTGGTGATTCGAAAAATCGAACATATAACTTGGGAGAACTTTAAAAAAGGAATTAATACACTCCACCCGTGCAAGGCCGGGCAAATCAGCTAGTCTATATATATAAAATCCAAATACGGGTGATTCATTCACTCATCATTCATTCATTCATTCATTCATAACACTCATCACGAAATCTCCAAAACTGCCGGACCGATTGGCTTGAAATTTGACAGAGACCTTCCTCTCAGCCATTAGACGCGCACTAAGAAACGATTTTAAAATCGAACGACTCCTTCCCTGCTCTTCGGCGCTTTTTCGACTCCGTTTTCCCCATTGAAATAGCATTGTGCATTGTTGAAATGCATAAATTTCAGTGTTTACTTCTCTATCTTAAGGCGACGTCTTGCCTCACTTGAATGAATATAACCTGATTAACATTTATACATATTTTATTATTTACAACAAAATTTATGAAGAAAACAGTGTGAATATCTGTATTTAAATATTATAACAGTTATCAGAAAACCGAAGTAAATTAAAGTAATTAATTTACATTCTTTAAGATATTAATTTCTCAAAGATAAATATATTTAAATAGCAAGAATTTAAAAGTTTCCAAGGAAACAGAGCTAAAATTTCATTGCTTCATAACGGAATTGGTTTACTAGACTATAATCACTAGATTTTTATTATAACTAGCAATCTGTTTTTACTCTTTCAGAGAAGCTTTTAAAGAAGTTGGTTTTATTAAAAAGAAGACAAGCTTACTTGATAACTTTTTATCGAGGGATTTTTGAAATTTATTTTTTGCGGAATTTTAAAAGAATAGCGGGAATACTTTAAGAAAATTCTGTTTAAGATTTTAAACACTGGATTTCAAATGACAGAGATGATATCAAGTAGATTGTTTTTATCACATAGGAAGGATAAATGTTTAATAGACAAAAAATCGGGATGGAATGAGATATCACAGTTGGAACTGGGATGAGAAAAAGGCACCGGGAATACTGGGATGAAAATTATCGGGAACACCGGGTTATGAAAATTATCGGGAACACCGGGTTATGAAAATTATCGGGAACACCGGGTTATGAAAATTATCGGGAAAACCGGTACATTAAAATTATCGGGAACACCGGGTTATGAAAAGGTACCGGGAAAACCGGGTTATGAAAAGGTACCGGGAAAACCGGGATATGAAAAGGTAGCGGGAACATCCGGATATGAAAAGGTACACTTTAAAAGGTACATTTTAAACACTAGATTTAAAAAAGAGATGATTTCAATGTGATTGTTTTTATCACATGGAAAGGATAAATATTTGATGGAATAAGATGTCACAGTTGGAACTGGGATGGGGAAAAGGAACCGGGAATACCGGGATGAAAATTATTGGAAACAGCTGGATATGAAAATTTTCGGGAACCGGGGGTATGTAAAGGTACCGGGAAACCTGGGACATGAAAAGGTACCGGGAACACCGGGATACGAAAAGGTACCGGGAACACCCGGATATAAAAAGTTTCCGGGAAAACCGGGTTATGAAAACTACCGGGAACATGAAAATTGGAAATGAAACTATTGGGAACTATCGGGAATATGAAAAAGTACTGGGGACACCGGGGTTATTGGTGATTCGAAAAATCGGACATATAACTTGGGAGAACTTTAAAAAAGGAATTAATACACTCCACCCGTGCAAGGCCGGGCAAATCAGCTAGTCTATATATATAAAATCCAAATACGGGTGATTCATTCATCATCATTCATAACACTCATCACGAAATCTCCAAAACTGCCGGACCGATAGGCTTGAAATTTGACAGAGACCTTCCTTTCAGCCATTAGACGCGCACTAAGAAACGATTTTAAAATCGAACGACTCCTTCCCTGTTTTTCGGCGCTTTTTCGACTCCGTTTTCCCCATTGAAATAGCATTGTGCATTGTTGAAATGCATAAATTGCAGTGTTTACTTCTCTATCCTAAGGCGACGCCTTGCCTCACTTGAATGAATATAACTGATTAACATTTATACATATTTTATTATTTACAACAAAATTTATGAAGAAAAACAGTGTGAATATCTGTATTTAAATATTATAACAGTTATCAGAAAACCGAAGTAAATTAAAATAATTAATTTACTTTCTTTAATATTTTAATTTCTCAGAAAAATATATTTAAATAGCAAGAATTTAAAAGTTTCCGAGGAAACAGAGCTAAAATTTCATTGCTTCATAGCGGAATTGGTTTACTAGACTATAATCACTAGATTTTTATTATAACTAGCAATCTGTTTTTACTCTTTCAGAGAAGCTTTTAAAGAAGTTGGTTTTATTAAAAAGAAGACAAGCTTACTTGATAACTTTTTATCGAGGGATTTTTGAAATTTATTTTATTTTGAATTTTATTTTTTGCGGAATTTTAAAAGGATAGCGGGAATACTTTAAGAAAATTCTGTTTAAGATTTTAAACACTGGATTTCAAATGACAGAGATGATTTCAAGTAGATTGTTTTTATCACATAGGAAGGATAAATGTTTAATAGACAAAAAATCGGGATTAATGAGATATCACAGTTGGAACTGGGATGAGAAAAAGGCACCGGGAATACTGGGATGAAAATTATCGGGAACACCGGGTTATGAAAATTATCGGGAACACCGGGTTATGAAAAGGTACCGGGAAAACAGGGATATGAAAAGGTAGCGGGAACATCCGGATATGAAATGGTACACTTTAAAAGGTACATTTTAAGCACTAGATTTAAAAAAAGAGATGATTTCAATGTGATTGTTTTTATCCCATGGAAAGGATAAATATTTGATGGAATGAGATGTCACAGTTGGAACTGGGATGGGGAAAAGGAACCGGGAATACCGGGAAGAAAATTATTGGAAACACCTGGATATGAAAATTATCGGGAACCGGGGGTATGTAAAGGTACCGGGAAACCTGGGACATGAAAAGGTACCGGGAACACCGGAATACGAAAAGGTACCGGGAAAACCGGGATATGAAAAGGTAGCGGGAACATCCGGATATGAAAAGGTACCGGGAACACCGAGATATAAAAAGTTTCCGGGAAAACCGGGTTATGAAAACTATCGGGAACATGAAAATTGGAAATGAAACTATCGGGAATATGAAAAAGTACTGGGGACACCGGGGTTATTGGTGATTCGAAAAATCGGACATATAACTTGGGAGAACTTTTAAAAAATGAATTAATACACTCCACCCGTGCAAGGCCGGGCAAATCAGCTAGTTACATATAAATCCTAGCCCTACTGATAATGATATAAAAACTTAACGACTAAAAACGTTTTTCCCAATCGTTGTAATAATGGCTAAATCAACTATTATCTATGAATTTACTATGAATCTATCATTTCCTAATCTGTAGAAAAGAATTTTTGTGGACTTATTAACGCTTCAAATTTATCCTAGAAAGGTATTTTAAACTGATGAAGTTTGGTCAATTCTGTTGTCCATCCCAGTAAATATTTCCAAGCTGTTATGGACTCCAAATAAAAGTGTATCCTAATGTACAGCTGTTCAATTGCATTAATGGACACCATAAAAATTTAGTGATATTTGAACAGATTTGAACATTTGTTGTCCAAATCAAATTGGCGGTATTTATCGAAACAGTTAATGGAGTAGAACCATATTTTGCTGATTGAGATTTTTAGACAACTTACGATTTCCCTTTCTATTTATAATCAGGTCATCATCTTCTGCGCTGCTTTCGCAGCTGCCCAGGCTTCCCTCGTCGGACCCTTGGGACTTGGCGCCGCTGTCGGACCCTACGGCATCGGACGAGGAATCATCGGAGCCCCTGCCGTCGCCGTCGGAGCCACCCAGAGCGCCGTCATCAACCACGCCGCCCCTGTCGGAATCCGAGCCGCCGTCGGCCCCCTCGGTCTCGCCGCCCCTGCCATTGCTGGTCTTGGATACGGACGCGGACTGATCGGAGCCCCTGCCGTCGCTGGTCTTGGATACGGTCGTGGACTGATCGGAGCCCCTGCCGTGGCTGTTGGTGCCACCCAGAGCGCCGTCATCAACCACGCCGCCCCTGTCGGAATCCGAGCTGCTGCCCCCCTTGCCTACGCCGCTAACGGAGTCCTCGCCAACGGAATCGTCGGAAACGGTCTCATTGCCAACGGAATCTACGGTAACGGGCTCATCGGAAACGGTCTGATCGCCAACGGAATCTACGGTAACGGTCTCATTGCCAACGGAATCGTCGGAAATGGTCTCTTGGGCAAGGGACTCGTTGCTGGAGCCCCCATCGCCGGTCTTGGTCTTGGAAAAGCCATCTGGTAAAGAAATGTGATATTTATTTAAATGTTGATGTTAATAAAGTAATATTTCTCCTTCACTTTATTGTGATTACTTGGTTTTATACTTACACACAAATCATAGAATATGTAAAAAGTATTTTTATTATTCATTATCTAAGGTTAATATGTTGAATTTAACCTCATCAATTACACTTAAACAAGGTTTTTGGCTTGGCACAAGGTACTTTTATATTGTTTCTAGGGTAACTTTTTCCGCTTATTTCAAATTTGCAATCAGAATTTTTCCATCACCCACAGATTTTGCACAATTCATATTTTAATATATTGCTTCGTAATGCTTAGTAACTGTTCTCAAGGATAACTTATAACTTCATAATAAAATTTTAAATTATTTATTTGATGATTATGGTGATATTTATTGATATCTACTATAATAAACCCCATTTCTTTATTCTTACCGGCTTTTAGATGATAATTTCAGTCCAATATTTCTCAGTAAAGATGACAGATTTGAGCCAATCATACTGTAGCTATCTCGAGAGTCAAGATATTGAATTAATGAACTTAACCTTAAAAATTCTCGACCTACATTCAATCAAGATCATTATATTTAAAAAATATGATCATAAGTTTTAATTCCACCCAACAGGAAATATGCAGGATACTGCCATAAGAGAAGGTAGAGCCGAGCATCTCTTACTTGCTTCCTAAATATCTCATTCAAAAATCTCTTCCTAAAATCTCATAAAATTATCTTCCAAAAATCTCATTTCCTATAAATCATGCATTAAGTTCCGGTATGATCTCCACGTATAGGGCATAACTAAATACAGTAGAGCCCCGATTATCCGCGAGCGGATGATCCGCGGTGCGGATTATCCGCGAGGGCCAAGAAAAGAATTTTTAATGATGAGAGCAAATTTTAGATGAGATAAGAGAGATTTTAGATGTAGAGCAAAGGTTTCTGATGTACTGTACATAGTTCAAAAGTTTTACATATCATGTTTTTTGTACAATAGAACATAGTTTTTTATGCTGAAATATTTTTTTCTTGTTTTCACCCCATTTTTCGTCTTTTTTCGGGTTATCCGCGATTTTCACTATCCGCGGTACCCTTGCCACCCAATTCCGCGGATAATCGGGGCTCTACTGTATATAAAATTTTTATGTAATGTTTTTTTATACAGGGTGATTCCGAAATAATCATCAATAATTGAGGGGAGGTAGAGGGGCCCTATATGAGGGATGGTGGGGCGCAGCCTTACCGTTAAAGAGCTAGGACCTAATGTAGTGCGAGCGCGTTTCAAAATGCCGTTTTTAGAAGGCCCGTGTGACAAAACAAAACATAATAAAATGAAAAACATTATTGCATGAGGTACAGGAGTATCCGTACTACTTAAATCCTCAATGTGATAGAAATTGGACCACTTTCTAAACCGTGGGGTGAGTTTTAAAACGTGCAATATTAATCTCTTAGTTAAACAATGGAGTTCCCTTAATGGTATTTAGAAAAATGATTATCGGGGAAGGAATTTTCAATGATCAAACAGTTTCAATGATCAATGTTACGATCATTGAAAATTCATTCCCCGATCATCATTTTTCTAAATACCATTAAGGGAACTCCATTCTTTGACTAAAAGATTAATATTGCACTTTTGAAACTCACTCCACGGTTTAAAAAGTGGTTCAAATTCTATCGAATTCATGGTGTTAGTTTTAGGGATAGTTTCTTACCTTATGCAATAGATTTTTTCATTTTATTATGTTTTGTTTCGTCACACGGGCCTTCTAAAAACAGCCTTTTGAAACGCGTTCGCACTACATTAGGTCCTAGCTCTTCAACAGTTAAGGCTGGGCCCCACCATCCCCATTCGAAATATGCTTTTCTAGGGCCCCTCTACCTCCCCTCCAATTATTGATGATTATTTCTGAATCACCCTGAAGATTTTTCTCTCATATGTATTGAATGTGAACGTTCATAGAGCTTTTTTAGTGGGGAAAGTTTCTGTATCCCATTAAAATTATTGATAGGGCAAATTTAACCGTATGTCCTATATTTACCATTATTATGGATCCTATGCTATGACTTGTGATGCAGTTGACTCAAAATCGTTTGTTCCTTAATTTTAACCCAAAAGGGAGGTAAAGGGACAAAGGGAGGCTAGAACTCTTGCTAGTTAATTCTGGATAGTGGATACTCTGATGAAACTTTTCTGATGCACACAGCGAAAAATTTCAACATTTACAAATCAAGTTAAGCTAATTCTGTCAGGTCTATATGTGAAATGCGAAATTTCGTTCCAAATTAAAATACGTGCCACAAAAAAGCTGAGGGTGATGGTGAAAAGCAACTTACTTGTTTGAATTCAGCATAAAAAGTTTTATTAGGATCACCCCTTTTTGTCTTGTGCCAGAAAAAAGTTCAATTTTGTTAACTAGTGTGATTGAGATAGAAAATTTTGAAAATCTTCGTATACTTTCTAGCATGAAATATGTTTGAAATGTTATCGGAAACTTGTGATAGAGGAATGAATTTTCATAAATTACACATATATAAAAATATATTTCTAAAGATATCAAACTCAAGAAATTTTTACAATATCCACAGATTTATAACATTTTAGAGTCCTTAATGTGTAACACAAAATCACACATAAAGATATGCTTTAAAAATATTTAATTTTAAAACCATTTGTAATTCAGTGCCAATATGTTGTTGTAAGTAATGTATTTAATTCATAACCACTTTTTTCGGTAAGTTAAAGTACATAAATAAACTTCATTTTTTTAATTGGAAGAATAGATAATAATGAAATAAAATAATAAATTATAATTTATTTGTTGTTCTCATCTCCTACTATGGATAAGTATTAAAAAGATTTAGAAAGCTCTCTCTTATATATGCTACACAGAAAATAAGACCAGATAAAAGTTGTTAAATAATTTAATGGGTACAAATCTTTCTGGATCAATTTCTCTTTGGTTTTTCCATGTATAATAGAAGTAGTAATTTGAAATTGAACCCTTGGACTTGTCAGAAAATCTTGCAGTTTTAAATTATTTATTAGAGAAAAGATTTAATTTTGTGGTTGTAACTGAGATTGATTTGTGATAATGGGATAATGCTTACTATGCAGTCAAGTTTTAGTTAATGTAGTAAAATGTCAGTGTTTAAAATGCTCGGAGTACTTTATTCTTTTTTAAATTTAAGTAAATATATCTTGATTAGTCTGTCTAATGAAATAAAAATTTTTATCTAAAAATAGGTTCATCTTTTTCAAGAATAACTGTAATATAATTGAAATGTCTAAAAAATAGATAAACTATTTGAGAAAAAGATTGTTTGGTAGGCGAATCTTTGCATTGTAGCATATAAAAACTTTTTTTTTCAAAAATTTGATAAAATTTTGAATTAGTAAAATTGGACACTTCGGAGATTTAAAGAAGTTGCTCCCCCTATTACTATGAAACCTGTTTATGAGTAGGGTACTCCAGAGACGTAGAAAAATATTTTTATACTAGACAGTTGGTTGGAAAGTTGGAAAGTTTAGGAGACATTTGGAGACATAGGAGATACTAGACAGGTTATCGTTATCTAGACAGTTTGACATAGCGGACTTTGACCTCTCTGGACCATTAATAATTCAATGTTTTAAATATTTTATTCCGAATTAATTAAAGATATTAGGGGGAAATGTGGTTTACAGTAAAAGAAAATATCAGTCTTTCAAAATCTTCATAACATAACAGTGAAAATTCGTCAAATACAAATTCGTCAAATACAAATATTAGCTTGAATCCGACTAACATCTCGAGTAATGAAGTAATCTTTAATATTCAAATTATGGAAATTTTGTTTCCTTTAATATTCATATGTATGACTGTCAGAGAATATCCTCTATATTCCCCTGTCGCCATAGATAACCACAACTTCCACAGCAACATGATGCAAAAGTGTTGTCATCATTTGAACGGTGGGTAAACATGGTGGCTAGAGGACTCTTAAGCTGTTCCAAGTAATCCGTAGGTATAGAATAAGTAAACAGTATTTGTAAAGAAAAAAGGTTCGAACTATTTATTCATAATATATTAAATATAATTTTTTATAAGTATTATGGTACGTGAAAAAAATACAGATATACAGGGTGTCCCACGAGAAGTGGCCCAACCCCTTTAACTTTTGAACCCCTACAGATATAGTCATGAAAGTGGGGTCTAGGTATAGTAAAGTGACCATGCCCTATCCTATGAGACAACTTCTAACGCCCTCTAGCGGAAAATTTAGGAGTTAAAATTTTTATTTTAAAAACTATGTGAGGTATGTGAAAAAAGTCAATGACTAAGTTGTAGAGCAGCATCGATTCAGTAGGAAAAAACACCTTAATGAGAAAAAATATCTTGAATCAAACCCCTAAAACGCACGCTCAATTAGGTTGAATTTATGTGGTTTTTACCTCTTAAAACGCTCCTCACGAGGTGAAAATGAGAATTTTTCAATTTAATGAACTAAGAATACTTTTAGTCATTTACTTAAGTATAAAAATGAAAGTTTCTCATTTTCGCCTTGTTAGGAGCGTTTTAAGAGGTAAAAAACACGTAAATTCAACCTAATTGAGCGTGCGTTTTAGGGGTTTTATTCAAGATATTATTCTCATTAAGGTGTCTTTTCCTACTGAATCGATGCTGCTCTACAACTTAGTCATGACTCTTTTCACATACCTCACATAGTTTTTAAAATAAAAATTATAACTCCTAAATTTTCCGCTAGAGGGCGTTAAAAGTTATCTCATCGGATAGGGCATGGTCACTTTACTATACCTAGACCCCACTTTCATGACTATATCTGTAGGGGTTCAAAAGTTAAAGGTGTTGGGCCACTTCTCGTGGGACACCCTGTATTTAATTCCATAAATGTTATCGGTTTAGCCAAATACTATGCTACTTAAGTTAACATAAATTTGTAATATTGGGGCTTAATTTCATTCGGAATTAATCTTGATTTCCAAATACAGTAATAAATAGAGCATAAAAATATACAATATTGCAATTTATTGGTAGTACAAATTTAAACTGAATTTTAAACATCCTTTTCAATTTGAAATAAAAGATGCAAAAAAATTATTATTCTCATACAATCGTAAATCGTATACAATGCAAAAACTTGTGCTATTTTTCTTACCTTAACGATCTCAAGCTAGTTATGGTAATGAAGTCGTCCGATACCTCTCTTCACAGTCCGAGAACTACTTCCTAAACATGACCCAGAAATGTGAAAGGAAAAACGACACAAAACATCCATATCGATAAAAAACTAAACCGATTTAATTAAAAATAGGTTCAAAACCATAATAAAAGGTAAAGGACAGAAATTTCAATTCCAGTTTTTCACACAAGGATTTCCGACTTCTTTTATCGCAAAACATACAATGCATGCACTAATGCCATTTTTAGTCAATTAAAATTGTAACCTTCTTTGAGTGTACGCTTAATGTCACCTAACAAGGCACAGTACTAGTTACCGAGCATCTCCGGTCTCTTTGCAAGGAAACTTAATTAGCATTTTCTATAGGCAGAGGTGTAAATGATTAAGACATTCGAAGGACAAGGTATCACACTAGTAGGGAAGGATCGTTTTCCCGGTTCCATATACCACCCTTTCTTTTTCGTTTCTCAGTGGGTATAAATGTTGCAGATTTCTCTGGAGTAGTACACTATCAGTTCTTACGAGCTAAGGAAATCCAGCATCATGTTCGCTAAGGTAAGAAGCTTCTTTCGAAATATTCCTAATCTTTATACTTTAGTTCCTACTCATAAAATTTCAACTATTATAAGGATTGAAGGAAGGTGTTTCTCTAAAGGTTTTTTAAAAATTTTTTTGGATTCATATGAGTTTAAACGTTAATTCTTAATAATTTACTACTTACTAACTGTTTATTCCATAAAATTAATATTTTCCTAAATAAAATTCTGAATAACAATCTTAAGAAGCAAGTTATAAGTTCAAATCCCAGTAACACCATTTTGATAAGAGTTCTCCATTACGCAGGTCGTCATCTTCTGCGCTGCCCTCGCAGCTGCCCATGCCTCTCTCGCTGGACCCTTGGGACTTGGTGCCGCCCCCTTGGCTGCCGTCGGAACCCTCGGATACGGACGAGGGCTGATCGGAGCCCCTGCCGTCGCCGTTGGAGCCACCCAGAGCGCCGTCATCAACCACGCCGCCCCTGCCGTCGCCGGTCTTGGTTACGGACGAGGACTGGTCGGAGCACCTGCTGTTGCTGGTCTTGGATACGGACAAGGATTGATCGGAGCCCCTGCCGTTGCTGGTCTTGGATATGGACGAGGACTGGTTGGAGCCCCAGCTGTCGCTGTTGGTGCCACCCAGAGCGCCGTCATCAACCATGTAGCTCCTGTCGGAATTAGGGCGGCCGCCCCCCTCGGTCTCGCCGCCCCTGCTGTCGCCGGTCTCGGATACGGACGAGGACTGATCGGAGCCCCTGCCGTTGCTGGTCTTGGATACGGACGAGGACTGGTTGGATCCCCTGCTGTTGCTGGTCTTGGATATGGACGAGGACTGGTTGGAGCTCCAGCTGTCGCTGTTGGTGCCACCCAGAGCGCCGTCATCAACCACGCCGCCCCTGTCGGAATCCGAGCTGCTGCTCCCCTCTCCTACGCCGCTAACGGAATCCTCGCCAACGGAATCGTCGCTAATGGAATTGTTGGAAATGGACTCATTGGAAACGGTCTTTTGGGCAAGGGACTCGTCGGAAACGGTCTTCTTGGAGCTCCTGTGGCCGGTTTCGGTCTTGGAAAAGCCATCTTGTAAATTATATATACTATTTGATTTATGTTCCTCTAAATAAATTTAATTTATTTCTTTTACTTTTTGTTATGTATCCCTTATTTCAACCTTCATTTTAGTTCTATTCAAGCATCATTATTGTCTCTCTAACGTGTTTGAATTTGTGAACTTCCATCAATAAAATTACACTTTAATATTAAGGGTTTTTCATTTCCTTCACAAAGAAAACTAAATAACATTTAGGTGTCTTAAATAGTTCTTCTTTTAAGACTTATTTAGTCTAGGGTCTCTTTGATAAGAATGCTGACTTGTTAGCATCATTTTCTTTCAAAGTAAAGTAAACTTAACAACTCAATAGTGAGCCAATTTTACAAAAAATAAACTTCAGTAGAAGGAATACATTTATAGTCTGTTCATTTAGAACTGGCGCCTGAAACAAGATCAAAAACGTTCAGAAACGCCTAATAACGCTCATCACACAACTTCAGGGACCGATTTTTACAGTAATTTACTACTTCTGTTTCGGCTGCCTTGTTATTGCACAAGAAAATGATAATTACAGTAGTAACTGTTTCTAATACATTATGTCTCAGGCGCCAATTCTAAATGAACAGAGTATAGTAAATACATATTAAAAACTTTTAATTAAATATCTTATGCTCATATCTTTCAAAATTGCATATGCAAAAATGTTTCTTTTCGGATATTCATAAGGATGGTTCTCCCTAAGATTTAACCGTAACAATGATGGAAACTCATGTTAGTTTTTAGTGCAGTTGTTCTCAAGCTTTTTGGCCTCCAGAATCAGAATTCAGAAACTGTGGACCTCTTCAAGGGAGCACTTCATGGGAGATGTTTTTATCTAACTTTTTAAAGAGGGAAATATTGTAAATAAATACTCGTAACGCAATTTGTGGAAACGGCTGATTTAAATATTAGACAGGTTCTTGACGCTTCAACTGCATTATCAACAGACAGTAAGTAATAGTGCATCCAAAACAACTGAGAATGAGGCTTCTCTTAATATCCAAAACCCCACATACATTCATATTCACAGGTCTTATTTCACTGATCTCTTTCAACAGCATCAAACTTTTCCAATCCAAATCTCGCTTTACCAGAGCTGTCCGAAGCGTCTTCTTCAGCCCCTCTCCCATGTCGGACATAGCTTGAGGCACTCCAGATGCAGTGGACACAAAGTGGACAAACACCACCGAACAGGCTGTCATTGTCAACATGGACTCAAAGGCCAGGGAGATCCTAGGGATTCCAGTTCTCATCATCACGACCCCCATTCCTGTGAACACGCATACGAAAAAGACAGAGAATAGCAGACACAAGTCCGTTTTGCAACAGTTCGAGTATCGCTGGCAGCAGTCGATGATCTTCTGATAAGTTTGGTATTCTTCCTCAAGATTACTGACTACTCTTAGTCTTTCCGTTTCCATACATCTGGAAAATTGTCTACCTTTAAATCCTTCAATGTCAGAACATCTGATCAGTTGACTACCGTTAGATATTTGCCTGTCCTCACGTATGGATGATTGTACAACTCGGTATCCCTCTATTTCCAAACATCTTCTTTGTTGACTACCGTTAGATATTTCCATGTCCACGAACGATTGTCTATCCTGGGATCTTTCTGTGTCCAAACATCTGATCTGTGGGGTTTGGAATCTTTTCATACATAGAAATTTGATTACTTTATTACATTTAGATCTTTCTAAGTCTACACATCTGAATAGTTGACTACCTTCTGATTTTTCTAAGTTCAAATGTCTTGCCAGTCGACTATTTTGAGACTTTAGTGCCCTCTTCGGGGATCTTTCCATGTCCAAGTACTGTTGATTACGAGTACGGTCTTGTTCCCTTTTTACGTCTCTGGTCAAAGGACTACTTGGCGATTGTTGTTTTTCTAAGAGTATCATCTCAGAAAACCACTCCTTTTCCAAACACCTGCTGACATGACTCCCTTGAAGGGTTTTCGATGTCATCCTATCCAACAACTGATCGCCCAAGCATGCTCGTTTCAAAATTTTACCTTGATACCGTAGAGCTCTCGTCAGGTCGCTTGAAAGAACTCCATGTAGGGCGGTGAATAGAAAAGGAACCAGAAACTTAGTTGAAAAGTATATCATCATGCCGAGGTATATAAAGAGTGATTCTAGAAAGGACTCCACAGAGTACCCCATGAGCCAAAACGTTACGTAAGACTCCAAGCGTACTTCCATCTTAAGACCGACGAACATGAGAGTGGAAATGAGGAAAGGAAAAAGGAATGCCAATACAACAGAAGTCCTGATTTTACACCTTTTCTTTTTTATTTCATACTCAAATACTTGACTTATTTGTTTGATTTCTGCTATGCTCTTACTCAACCTCCAGGAGTTGAACTGAATGCGGTGCCAAAGCGCTAAAGACAAAAGGTTGCAAAGCATCGCAAAAAACTCTAAACGTTGAGGGGGAAAGTCGTTTCTCGTCAGAACGTAGCAAGAGTAGAGGCAGAACAGGTGAATAAAGAAGCTGGTCGGGCTGAAGAGCTTGCAGCAATAAGATGTCCATCTTGTTTTGGAATTGTCCACACATTTACTGTTCAGGCCCAAGATATAGAGCAGCAAAGCAAAGAATTTTTCGTTAATTTTTTGTGACGTCATCCATTTACTAGAGAAAAAGAAATACTTCATCTTCTTTCTAAAGAAATACTAATTTGAGGAATGTCCATAATAGATTTCAAATACTACTCCAAAACAAGACTTGTTGTTTGGTATTGAGGTCCTAATTAAGACTAACATTGCTGAGGTATAAAACAAATATTTTGAGCTATACTTCTAATAAAACAGTACTCTAGGTACTGAGTAGCTAAAACTTATTCACATTTATTGATAGAAATGTCCAAATTAAGTCATTTCGATAAATCATACCTTAGGTTATTATTTACAATGTTAAATAGCCTGGATTTTCCCGAAATTCTTTTAATAGAAAAAGTAGAACGCTTACTATGAGAGCCGAAGGTGGTATCGCAAATACGTTTCGAAAATTTGACTTTTAAGTCTGAGCATGCGTGAGGAAACTTGCAAAGAGAACCAATAAAATTTATACGTAATAAAATCAATAAATCTAATTAGAGTATAAAAATATTCTATGGAACTTTATTGATTAGGGAAATCAAGTCTTAATATTTGTAAACAACTTGAGTGAATTGAAGACATTATACTGAATTCAGCTCATCACAATAATTTATTTGAAAGCCTTTTTTAACAATGGATTATTGAGTCTTCTTACAAAAGTGTTGTAAAGTCGAGGGTCTTTTCAAAAAATAATTGCTGGTAAAACTATTACGATGAAATGTTTCTATAGCATTTCATTGTAAATATTTGAGCACTTTTAATACAATAAGCAAACGATGATCAAGATCGTTATAAAGATATCCCTGTTATACATTTATCTAAGTGAGTTCTTAAATTCGAAAACACATTTTTTACTAGTTGGCACCGCTTTTAAAGTATAGGAGTAATAGTACAACATAGAGACGCTTTTTAACAAAGAAAAAAGATTAATTAAATGAATTTTAATGCATGAAAAATGTATTCAAAAATGTTTCATTGGATAATAGTCAAAGTTGTTAAACTTACTTTTCAATCAGTAAAACGATGAAAGCTTTTTAATTATATGTTATTAATATTAGTTATAATTTTTTAACTAATAATATATTTTACTTATTATTAATTATAAAAGTTATATCAATCTGTTGATACTTTTCAATCGTTTAAATGCATTTTTCCTGACAATGATCTCTAGGGGAACTCACAGAACAAGTGTTTATTGAACCAACCAGATGTATAAGCTTATAGATTTAGTTGGAGTACTTTTTAACATAAACGTTTTAAAGCATATTTAAATCACAAATCGATACATTTACTTAAAATCAGTTAAATAAGTTGTATAAGGAAAAAATAGTGAAAAGTGCCCAAAGATCCCCCCCACCTTTCCCGTTTCTAAAATGGTATTATTTGGAACAAAATCTCAATAACTGTCAAATCTCTTTAAATATTTCATTCTGTTAAGTTCAAAAAAATGTTATTACCACTGAAAGTTGTTCTTTTCATTTCATAAGAAATATCGTTAAATTGTAAGAAATCAAAAGTTTTAAATTTAATAGCCGTTTTACTATCTTGAAATTAATAAGGAAGATGTAGTGCACATCTTATAGAGCATAGGGGTGAAAGGTGTAAGATTTCATAATTTAAGTACTAACATAACTTTTTGCCGGGCACAGGATTAAGCGATAAAAAAAATTTAGTTTTTAGTTAAAATATCTTAGTCTAAAACTAATGCTCATATAATTTTTTAATTCATAAGGTTCGTCAAATATTCCTCTACTTATATATGCAGTTTAAAATTTTCGTAATGAAGATTTTTGAAGACAACGGAGGTGGCCACTAATGCTTTTTTTATATAGACATTTCATTTTAGTCATAAAATCAGTTCTTATCCGTATTAAAAGAAAAATAAAGAGCTAAAATTTCATAGGAACAAATATATGCTTTTATATTATTATAAGAGTAAAATATCCCTTTGCAAATTGCTTTTAATTCTATTATCTATATTATCTATGCTAGTTTTTTTTTCAAAGAGTAACCGTCAGTGAAAAGAAACTTCAGTAAAATTATTAAATAAGTAGTTTATCATTTATTTAAATATAATCACTAACTATAAGGAAAGTATAAATCGATAGTTATTTAATCAATCTCAAGCTTAAAGGATCAAGCAGTGGAAATACAAATACATTTGACATTTTAGTAACATAATAATGCGTCGTTAACATTTTTATGTTCTCTAAAATAAAATTTCATTTGCATGCTTAACGCATTTCATCTATTCTCCTGCCTCTCCTAATAATTTCAATTAATGCTAAAAATATTTCCTGATTCTATTTCAGGTCGCCCTTCTGCTCGCTGCTGTGGCAGCTGCCAATGCCTCCCTCCTCCCTCTTGGACATGCCGGAATCGTGAGCACCGGAGTCAGCTCCAGGACTCAGACCATGGACGTAAGTGAAAGCTCGTTTAATATTCAACGGCAGAGGCAAAGCAAAATACACTGTATCTCTAGAAGCTCTAAAAAACGTCATCATGCAAATAATCTGGGAATAAAAAATATAAAAGTCCCTCTAACGAATGTTTTTAAATCAACTTAACGCATGTCGTATTTTTACAGTTTCAAATTTTCACTAATTTTTGCCTTTCAGGCCTTGGGCAACAACGCTATGGCCTACACCATCCAAGACGGACTCGGAGCCACCAACTCCCGATCTGAAATCGGAGATGCCCACGGAAACAGGAGGGGATCCTACTCCCTGACCGACATTGACGGAAGGGCCCGACGAGTGGACTACGTTGCCGATGGAGCCGGATTCAGGGCCGTCGTCAAGACCAACGAGCCCGGAACCGCCGCCAGCGCCCCTGCCGCCGCAGCCATTGTCAGCCCCTACGCCGCCCCTCAAGCCCCAGTCGCCCCCGTCGTCGCCGCCGCCCCTGTCCTCGGACACGGCATCGGAATCAACGGACTTGCCATCAACGGTCTGGGCTATGGAATCAACGGGCTTGGTCTTGGAGTCAATGGACTCGGATATGGAATCAACGGTCTTGGAGTCAACGGACTTGGCCTCGGATGGGGCAAGGGTTTGATCCTGTAAAAGCTTAAATGTTTGTCTTTTGCCATCGGTGTTTCGACTTTGTGTTCATGGAATTTATTACCAAAAATAAATAGTTTTGTCAGCTTCATTCTTCTAATTATTTTTGTCATCACTATAGCAAAAAGTGTTTCATGCATTTGCAGTGGAGTTAAGCTTGAAAATACTTTAATCCAATTTTCATTCAAAACACATTTGAGAACAAATGAAGTATCCAGCTTGTAATTTCGATTCAATTTATTGCAAATAATTTAGTCTATTATAATGGACATAAAAGGTTCTTAAAATAAAGCTGTCTTGTAAAGCAAATAAGTGTTCCAACTTTTGGGGATTTACATTTTACCTTACATTTACCTTAGCTTCGATTCGAGTCAAAAAAGAAATTTATTAAATATTAATTAATAATTATTAATAATTAATTTATTATACAATTAATTTCTATTAAATAAGGGTGATAAATAAAAGGAAATAATAATTTGGATTACAGTATATTGCTGCACTATTATTTTTTTAAGTTATCAAAAAAATACTACCCTCAATTTTCAGAAAGAAATATAAGTTTGAATTACATTTCAAAGCAAATTTACTTTCAACCCTCTACTACCCATGGTAGCAAATATACTATTATAGTGTAGTTTCAATTTCCGTATATTTTTAAGTAATATGCGGAATTTGTAAAGCTTATTATCAGAGTCCCCAGTTTAAATTTTTGTAGCTGAATATTAAAAACTATAACAAAATATACATATTTGCATTTTTGTTTTATTTGGTCCCAAACTATATTTGAATAAGGCAAAAAAAATTCCAGTAATTTCTGGTAGTGCATGGGTATTAGAGTGTAAAGTCACTGTTGAAATTAGAAAAACCACATTCAAAACGATTGGTTGAATACTGTAAAAATGTAAAAGGCATTGCAGGGGTAACGTAATTTTGAACTTCAAATTTAAAGCAAAATAATTTCTTCCAAGAAAATGCATTCTCAGTTCTAATGGATATTATTCATTGTGATATAATTATCTAAGTCTTATTAGGGGTACGTGGGGTAAGTGGGTCACCCCCCTAAAACTATAACATGTACAAGAAATTTCACACTTACTCGCATTGATTATATTACAGCTTGTCACACCGATGAGTTTTGCATATATTTGAGAATTGTTTAATTTATTTTTAAGATTATAGAACTAATTTAAAATAGATTCCCCGAATAGATTTTTTGGAGAGTTCAAGAAGTATTTTTCAAAGAAGTATTTCCAGGTACGTTTTCATTACATTTTAATGTTTATTGAACTGTTTTGCAGAGTTTGACCTAAAATACATACGGCAATTTGAAATTTTTCAAAATTTTCAATTTTGAAGTGTTTAACAGGGGTGTCCCACTTACCCCATAGTTTAGCATGGTTGGGGTAAGTGGGACCCCTCTTTATTTAGTAAGTGAGACCCCATTTTATGATATAAGTGGCTCTAGAAGGTCCATATGATATCGCCTCTTCCGTGCAAGACTCACACAATTGCAAAAGTTGAAATATTTACTCTACGGGAGCTTGGCGCGGAAGGACTTCTAGATAGGTTGCCAAGTCGATAAAGTCGAAGCTAGAGTTTAATCTTTGATGATTATTTCGATTGGCGCTAAGATAAATCGCCAAACAAGGCTTTTTATGTTTTAACGCGTGAATCATGGCTCATTCTTAACTCAAGTTAAGCACCTTCAGCCACAGTCAGTACTTTGGAGGGTGACCACCAAGTATTGGTACGTTCTTTTCCCCTTTCTCGATCTCATATTTGCCTACGTTTCTGGAAAGGACCTATACTTGTCATTGAAATTATTCTGCCCGTAATAATGAATGTGTATAATAAAATGCACAATTTAATTTTTAAAATACTTGGATTTTATCAGAAATATTTAATTTTTCTTGAGATTCTTAAACAGAATAGGAAAAGTGTTATATTTCTTTTTTTTTTCAATTATTAAACCTCATTTAAAGCTAAAATTATTTCCAACTTAAAAATAATCTATAAATTTTAAATAAGTTGGTTGACTTTCTGTATTTTATAAAATATGTAACTTTATTACTATTTTTAAGAAATTAGAAACATTTCTCTTAGTACGTGAGATCTTTAAACATCCGATCAAGACTTGATCAAAACTGATCAAGACTTGATTACTTGAAGTAAATAGCTATTGACGGTGCAACAACGTAATGTTACATTTGAAGAGTGTACGCTATAACCAGTCAACAGTGATTATTTAAATCGGGTCCAAAATAAGTCGCTGAAAATGGCTCTGCAGGATTTTAAATCATGACTACTTCTGGCTAAATTAAAAGTAAATATTTTCGATCCAGTTAGTTGATAACGAGAAAATCTTATTTTGATGGATTGTGTGACCCATGCCTCCTAACATTCTCAGCATTACCACCATCGGTTTGTTCTTTCTTCCTCTGCTCATACCTAACTTTTGCCTACTTTTCAGGAGAGTATCGATACCTATTATATACCCCGTGTAAAGTAAAATACACGTAATTTTGTAATCAGCTTTTTTAATGAATTAAAAATTTTCTCTGATCGCCAGAGTTTAATTTCAAAGACTGGTTATTGTTTCAGTGCAACCAAAAGGTATTTCATGATCATGTAGCATAATTATCACGAAGAATGCACAGATAGTCGATTAAAAAAAGGTTTTTCATGATAATTTGCTCAGGAAATAAAGTCTACCTATGAAATCGGCTATAAAAGAAACGTAATTTAATTAAAAATGTAAATATATTTCTATGATCATTTATTATTTAGGGCACAATATTCTGATAACAGGTAGATCCTTTCCTGAAAAATAAAAGCAAATGTGCGCAAGGAAAGAGAGAAACGCAGCTATGCTTGATTTGGTCAGTGGTCACCCACCCAAATACTGACTGCACCCGAAGGTGCTTAAATTCAGTGAAGAAATTTCGATGTTCGATATGCCAGCTAAACCACGATTTTAGATTCAAGCACATAAAGCCGTTTTTGGCGATTTTTTTAGCGCCAATGGAAATAATCCCCAAAGATCACACTTTTGACTCTATTTTTTCGACTTGGCGACCAATAAAGAAGTCCTTCCACGCCAAGCTCCCGTAAAGTAGACATTTCAACTTTTGCAATTGTGTGAGTCTTGCACGGAAGAGGCGATATAGGAAGTATTACTGAAGACATGGGCGGATTTCAGGGGGGTTATAGGGACAATTTCCCCCAATATTTTCAGAAAATTTTGATTTATAGTAGCAAGACCTCTTACTCACCACTTCAAAATTCATTAAAATTTATAAATAATTAGATCGACATTTTATATCAAATTTGCGTTTTAATTTAAGTTATGGTGAGTAAAGTGAAATATTTCATCAATAGTGTTCATTCTCATTTTGTGTGTCCGATTTCTTTTTTATCTTACAATGTGTATTAAAGTGCCAAAATAAATCTTAATCAACCTTTTATGTTTTTTCAACACTATTCTCACTCATGGATACAGTTACCAGTAAAATATTTTATATTGAAATTTACTTTACTTTATCAAGTAAGACCCACTTACCCCATCTCTTGGGGTAAGTGGGTCACCCATCTCATTATTGATAAAAAGACCTACTTTACATTAAAAAAAAGAAAGTACTTTTACATTTTTGTTTATCGATAGACACTACCGAAATTAGTCAACAAGTACAAAATAAACCCTTTCAAATTTTTTCTATAAAGCTCCAAAAATGTACTAGGCCAAAAAGGGGTCCCACTTACCCCAAGTGACCCTACAAATATCTTTAATTATAGGAGATGTAATCTAAACTTATTTTGAAAGCTTTTATTCCATGTTGCAAAATTTTAAAAACATATTCCATATATTCACCATTTTAACCTAAGCATGCTTAATATAGGTACTTTACAAATTAAGTCCTTAATAAATTTTAACTGACAGAACAACAACCAATAATCGAATCACGATGATTTTGTTAAGGAATGGTAAATTACTAAGAGCCTAAAGGAGGGGTCAAGATAAGCTTTTAACCTGAATAGTTAAAAATGTATAGTTAATTAAAAGAAAAATAGTGTGTTTTGTTTTAATCAGTTCATAAATAAATCGTCAGTTTGAAAAAGGGCATAAGTCTACAAAATTTCAAATTGGCTATTTGTGATCGAAAAAAATCTCCTACCTTCGCTCTATACGAGTGGGAAGAGGGGGGAATAACTACCCCTATTATAGGGCCTTTATAGCCTCTTTAATTTTGTAAAATCAATGTCTATTCATGGTATTTTTTATTTCATTTGAAATTCAAATTAATTGGTCTTTCTTTTCATATTTTTTGTGCTGTAAACCTAGCCTAAACCACAGAGAAAAATCGTAACAGAGGGTCCAAAACGATATATTCAAAAGTTGGATGGTTTGGAAGGCGCCACGATGAACTAAATGATTGACAGAGTGATGAAACCTGTGATTGGCTGTCACTCAATCTTCTATTTTCGAAGGAGAAGGAAAAGTTTTTCTCAACCAATCAGGCTTTTCCGTCCCGCCTCTCGTGAAGTTGATGCGATCGCAGCGCCAAAATAGCCCCACACTCATCCAACTTTTCGATTTCCAATAGCGCCTATGGCGACGGACTCTCTGTTCTAGTACTCTGTGGCCTAAACAAGATTTGTTTGTTATTTTTTTATTTTATTTTATGTGTATATTGTAGTGTTTTTCTTGTAATATTTTAATTATTTACTTCTGTAACCCCCTAGCTATACATTGTGGTGCACGGGGAGCTTTTTGTTTGTTTCAATACAAAAAAAATTTTTAAATTTAAAAGTTTCAATCCCTTTTTTTATCCAGTGAATGTTGGACTCAACTGTTGGAATGTTGGACCTTATAACTCAGTTTCATAGCTCTATTGGAGTTTTTTTGTCTTTGTGCATCTATAAAAAAGGAAACAAGTCTATCTACTTTTTTCAACTGAATAATATTTTTGAATATACTAATATTTTTTGCTGATTGTTGTTCTCTATTCTAAATAGGGTCCTGAATTTCCCGTAAATATTACGCAATGAAAATTCCCTTACTTATACATGGTTTTGTTCCCCAAAACTTATAGTAAAATTAATTAAATCTGATTATGAATATCTTTAACCAAAAACTAATCCCCCTCAAACTGACGATTTAAATCATGTACATTAAATTATTTATTAAAGTGTTACAAAGAGACAGGGATTACAGACCAATCTATTTATAAATGAACGATGAACACTCATACCCTTTAAAACAGCTGTTTTCAACTGGTGGTTCGTAAGAAAATCAGGATAGCCTTCACTTATGGATAAAAAATTTGGCCAATAAAAAAGGTGTATTATGAAAACGATGAGTATTATTAAATGAGATGATATAACCGTCATTTAACCACGTGTCTAAAAAAATAATGACAATTTGAATAAGGTTTTGTTTATTTAGTAGGGGGAGAGAGGGTGTTTTGCATAAGAAATACAATTTTGACTATTTCTCCAAATATTTAAAAGATATTGAAACAAACACTGACTTATTCATAAGTTTAGAGAATTCCTGAAATTTTACTACCCGCTTTATAGATGCATTTATCAAAAATTTCTCCCTTGAATCATCGTTCTAAAAAAAAAGAAGAATTCTGTTCGAATCTGCCCTAGAGGAGGGATAGTCGCACAAGCTTGGGGCACATACGAACACAGTATAAATAATACAGAATCAATTTTTAGAAGCTATCAAATTCATAGCACATTTAAGCTTACATTTACAGTAAGTAATCAATTAAGCTGGATATTTGGCACTTTTACTGGGTTTTTTCTTAAATTTTAGAAGTTTTTACCCTAGGAAAATTTTCCACGAAATTTTAATTTAGATTACGTTTTTGGTTAGGAACAAAGCAGGCAATTTTTAAACACAAATGGTTCCGAAAAGGCGCCCACTGCTATGAAAATTCAGGCAAAGGATGGTATTAATACAGCTACCTATTGGTATTTTTTAAAAAAAAAATTTAAATTTAATTTAACATAGAGATAAGTGGTTTGTTCTATAATATGCCCCCTACACCTTTAATCTAAAGAAAGGAAATTACATAGGAAGTAACTGCAGTAATACAGCACTTAAATGTTTAAAAATTCCAACTTTTGTAACAGTTTCTCTGTTTCCTTGCCTACCTTATTCCTTGCCATAAGATATTATTTTATTGTGAATACTTCGGTATAAAAGCATACCAAAGTAATCACAAAAACACATTTTTTTCATAGAATTCTAACTTTTAGCTAAAATAAGATGGTAAAAAACATGATTAAATTTAAAAGGAACTTGTATTTTAGTTTATTACATAGCTCAACACGTAGTATAAATTAAACAAAACACTTAAGGGAAAAATTAAACATCACAAAGAAAGTTAAAAAAAATAACAATTACAGAAAAAAATTCCACCCATTATAGTAGTAATTCTTCAAAAGACACACTAAAATCTTTAAACCCATACACAAGCATCCTCTATTATTTAAACAGCTTTTAACTTTCCTTTTTTAACCAATGGGCACATGAAATAATCTATTAACAAAGAATAATTGAAAATTTTCAGCAACATGGCAATGTAATGATAATGCAGTTTCAATTCATTGTCATTTTATGCAGGCAAGTGTTTCAAATTTTAAAAAGACTTAATTTTCATTTAGGTTAATCAAATCAGGAGCCAAAACATAATATTAATAGAAATGCCATCCTTCGAAGATCTTTCGAATAAAACCACATACAATTCTTGTCATAAACAAAAAGGAATGTCTTTCAAACTCACTTCTCTAAATTTCAAGGTACTCTCTCCCAAAACAAGAAAAATTACTCCGCATTTATTGATCCATTTCTGTCAATAAAACCAGAATAATCCGGTATGGATCAGCGATGGCAGTGGGCAACGCCCAGTAAACAACACAAACACTTGTTAATCACCTCGTTTGATCCAACGGTGCATTCAATTTTGTTTATTCCTCCATCCTTCGCGAATACGTGCTGTTCCTTATTAATTACTTCTATTCAATACTCGCTTCATGAGGGTGGATTTACATGAAGCTTCAAGACCGACGCGACCAAGACGTCATGGATGAAATGGGTAGAAAATTTCCTATTGCTTTCCTCATCGATTTAAAATCTAGTCCTTTCATCGGTTCTTAGTGCTATGACGTAGTAGTTACGTCATCACTTGTAAGTAAGTTTTAACCAATCGCGTAGCTTATATCGCTACATGTAAACTCAACCTGACGGACTTTCAAGGCTAGGTGTTACTTAAGGGTGGGGAGTGTATTGACTCGTCCAAGGCCGATAAAAGGTAAAGTTTCCCCACAAACGAGATGAACTTTGCGTATGCTAAACTCGGGGTTTTTCTTTTTTACAAGGGATAGTATAAAAGACCAGAGCTCTCACTGTTCATTATCAGCTCTTTTTGTAAGCTAGATAATTCCAAAAACATGTTCGCCAAGGTATGTTATTTTCCTCGTACATTTTAGTAAAGCTTAGATTGAAAGATTAGAAAGGTTTGATAGCCTGGGTAATATGTTTGCATAATATTGGATCTCATTTAATTTATTATTAAATTTCAGTTCTGGAGACCAATTGTTCTCAAAATTTTATTTTGATTGTTCACCCTTTTTTTTTAGAATTTAGGTCCAGTCAATATACTCTTTTCAGACTAAAAGGGGAAATTTGAAAATTTTCTAAAAATGAAAATGTGTTGAAATAGCTAAAACAATACCTGAAACCTGAAATAGCAAAGAACCGTTATAAAAATGTAGTAAAAAACTACATGTTCTCTATTTTTCACCGTTATGGATAGATATAAGTTTCAATCACACATCTGTGGGGTACGTACATCAAAAAGAGTAAATCTGGGTAGCGGATTTAAGGGGCCGTATATTTCTGAGGTATTGCGTATTTCTAATCCAATAATATAGTTTAAAATTTTAACTCAAAGAAAGCACTATGATACACAGTTGACGAAGATTAACGGGAGCAAGAGGAAGGAGAATAAAAAAGTGAAGGGGGATATGCATTTATTTCATGTCTATTTCTACACCGAGCTTTACACTGGAAGAAATCATTGAAAAAAATATTTAAAACCAGATGTAAACCAATAAGTCAATAGGAAATGAGCAAATAACTACTACATACATAAAACAAAAGTATTGATATCAAAGACCTTTCAATCATGATTGACATTTTCTTAATCCCATTAAGGTCGTCATCTTCTGCGCTGCCCTCGCAGCTGCCCAGGCCTCCCTCGTCGGACCTTTGGGATATGGTGCCGCCCCCTTGGCTGCCGTCGGACCCCTCGGATACGGAAGAGGGCTGATCGGCGCCCCTGCCGTCGCCGTCGGAGCCACCCAGAGCGCCGTCATCAACCACGCCGCCCCTGTTGGAATCCGAGCCGCCGTCGGCCCCCTCGGTCTTGCCGCCCCTGCCGTCGCCGGTCTCGGATACGGACGAGGACTGATCGGAGCCCCTGCCGTGGCTGTTGGTGCCACCCAGAGCGCAGTCATCAACCACGCCGCCCCTGTCGGAATCCGAGCTGCTGCTCCCCTTGCCTACGCCACTAACGGAATCCTCGCCAACGGAATCGTCGGAAACGGACTCATCGGAAACGGTCTCATTGCCAACGGAATCTACGGTAACGGACTCATCGGAAACGGTCTCATTGCCAACGGAATCGTCGGAAATGGTCTGATTGCCAACGGAATCGTCGGAAACGGTCTCTTGGGCAAGGGACTCGTTGCTGGGTCCCCTCTCGCCATCGGAAGCGGTCTTCTCGGAGCCCCCGTTGCCGGTCTCGGTCTTGGAAAGGCAATCCTGTAAATTACACCTACGTCTGATTTGCGTCGTTTATTGTTTTAAAGCTTATGAATAAATAAACTATTTATTGCATCAATAATAATTTGATCCTTCTTGCGTCTTTCTATCACTCAGTTTTTCTCTTTAAATTACATACAATCCACTTGTAAAACGTTTGTCCCTTTCGAGGATCCAGTTTTGTTCAAATATTAAACTTATTCTAAATTAAAATAATTTTTCTGTTCTCAGTAGCAACTTAACTTGAGCCTCAAAGAAAGTAGTTCCCAGTGAGGTGTCGGAATTTTGCGTGAAATTAAGAGCTTCAATTTTGAATAATGATTAGTTTTTTTAAATCCACGTATATTAAGCATCTTTTCATCCCGATATGCATGAAATGTTCAGTATTATTATTTTTTAAAGTGGCGTAACGCGTAGTAGTACAACTCGCTCTCAAACTCTCCAGCCAATAAGAGCTTCTAGCAACCCAACAGGCTTTCTGTTTACTCAGATTTTCTTCCGCGTGCCCATGACGTCAGGCTCAACTTAAGTTGCATTCGAGTATAGTAATATTGTTTCATACTTTTACTAATGTGTAACAATGTTAACACATTATAGCAATTCAAACTTTCGACCTGAAACTTTTCCCTTTGTACTGGACCTTTTCTACGCCCAGGGGTACACTCCCCTGCCGAAAGACGACCCTCGCAAAGAAGAACGTTTTACAGGGATCCTTACTCCCTACGTGATGCGGGGAAAGAAATTCTTACTGACAGACCAAAGGTTTAGGCAGATGAAGAAAACTGAAAGGAGCTGGTTTACAGGGGGTGACTAAAGTTCGTCACATGATGAGGGGAGGTAGGGGTACAGTGTTTATGACACATTTTGACATGAGGGGAGGGGGTAGTTTGATTTTAGTGACATTACTTCAGTTTGCGTCTAGGTTAAAGGAGCCATTTTTTACAATGTTAATTTTGATTTTAAATTAAACAGGCTATCATTTCCAAAGTAATGCAATTTGTAAAATAAAATTAGAAACTTCAGGTTTTGGGTTCTTTAGAATTAAACAGGTGTAATCACCAATTCAACATTGGCAATCAAAACAGGTTAGTTAATAGGATTCTTCAACTTCTTATGAACTTTGAGAGGATTTCTCCTCTTTTTATACTCTTGAGTTTCGTGTCTAGAAGACAGGTATTTAAACGGGATTGCCGTTGGTTCATGTACAGCTCCCGCAAAAAAAAAACCTTACAGTGGGGTTTGCGGGCGAACCACTTGGGTAAGGGAAACAAAAGAGGTGTCATTTTTCATTGTTTAAAGCATTCTTTAATTAACAAAATTTTCGAGTCCTTAGGGGGTCGTCTTCATATTAAACGAAACACTAACTTTTTTTTTCAATGGGGACCCCCAATTATTATGAGATTTTCTGAAAGGGCATCCCTCAAAACCCTTAAATACCCAGTTTCATCCAGATTGATTCACAATTTAAAAAATTTTTAAAAATTAAAAAAAATTAAATTTTAAAATCGTGAAATATTTTTATGGTAATCGATTCAGGTAGTAATTTTATGAAAGCCAAAATTTCAATCGATTTCACAGAATTGTTTTTGATAAAAACGAACGAGAAAGAACATTCGCGGTATGCATTCGGCAACGGTATACGGCCCCTTACGATTAAAGTTCGTTTTTATCAAAAACTATTCGGTGAAATTGATTGAAATTTTGGCTTTCTTCATAAAATTACTACCTAAATCGATTACCATAAAAATATTTCATGATTTTAAAAATTAAATTTTTTTTTAAATTTTTTAATTGTGAATCAATCTGGATGAAACTGGGTATTTAAGGGTTTTGAGGGATGGCCTTTCAGAAAATCTCATAATAATTGGGGGTCCCCATTGAAAAAAAAAGTTAGTGTTTCGTTTAATATGAAGACGACCCCCTAAGGACTCAAAAATTTTTTAGGTTAAAGAATACTCTAAACAATGAAAAATGACACCTCTTTTGCCTTCCTAACCCAAGTGGTTCACCCGCAAACCCCACTGTAACGTTTTTTTGCGGGAGCTGTACATATTTAATTTTTTCAAATAAATATTCGACAAATATAAGAGTTCAGCTGCATTTACGCTTTTTCTGCGTTTAAATCATATTTCTGCTTCGTTCGCAGCACAAAAGTGACTAAATAAAAAGACTAAAACTATTATTAAGAGCCACTATCAATGGAGTAAGTGAATATAATCAATGGCGTCAATTATTCATTGGATAAAAATACTTAAATTAAATCAAATTTAATTTGGCCAAGTAAACGGTACAAAGAATAAGAAAAGAAATACAAATTAACCTAAATTTTAATTTAAAAATGCAATGAATGATTTCGTCAAGTTAAGGGGTAGTTGTTTTTCCCTCATTAAAATTCTATAAAAAATAAAATAATTAAGATCTGACCATTTCTAATATCAAAAATAAAAAGTCAAAATCTCGGGGATTTTCACCTTATATCTCATTTTATCGTATTATAATTAAAGGGGAAGAAAAATATTAATGTAGTGAAAAAAACTTTGAGCACCTAAAAACAGTAAATTTATTACATTAAATTTAAATATTATTTTAAAGAGCTGATTTCACGTTAGCAACTATAGATAGCATCTGTTTACATTCAAATTCAACCACAAATTCAAATTTCCATTTTTTTCCCGAATTTTAAAATGCGGTGGCTGAAGGTACAACCGTCCTTAGGTACAGCACTCTCCCTAGGGTGGTCCTAAGTATAATGGTAAAAAAAAATTTTCGGGATTTTTCAAGTCGCACCCCCTAAATTTTTTCCTTATGGGGTAGTAAATAACTGGTAAAAATTTTATCCGAATCGGTTAATATTAACACGTGCCGCAAAAGGGATGAAAATCTGAAAAAAACTTTGAACTTTGAAAAATTATTAAATTTATTTAAAATATATAATTCAATATATGTCTATACTTTTTTAACATAAAATGCTTAAACATGAAGGATATTGGCTTTTATATCCTTTGACAGTTTTTAAAGGTATTGTATTTTCTCCTCATTATGCGTTAAAATATCGTTATATTCTTCAAAAAGCTTGATTTCCCTTTCTGCAGCATTATTTACAACAGATAAGTTACTGACGACTTTAAACCCTTCCTGATAACCTCCAATAATCTTCACACGTTTTAAAGGATCCCTAGAAATAAATTTTGAAGAAAACTTAAAAACCTTTGAAAACAGTTTGCGGTTAATTTTGACACAAAATTAGTTTGATTTTTCTTAGAGTCCTTCCAGTTCTACAAAACTAATTTGCAACCATCCTTACACACGGGTAGATTCTTTCCCTCTAAACTATTTGGAAATTGCTCTGTGGGGACAGACTCATCAAAAAAGGCTAAGGCAACTGTCTCCTCCAAGAAACCATATCCATGACTAATCATTTTTTTCTTTAATGCTGCCTTAGATTATATTTTCATTAATTCCTCTGTAGAAAAAAGGTCCCTCATAAATTTCAATTCTTGAAATGTGGCTTTGTGATCCATTTGCACATCAAATCAGGCCTTTATGTATAGCTTAACAATAATACTCATACCTTGTAGTATTGGATTATCCAAATTAACCCTCATTTCTAAATATAAATATCTTTAAGCAATAAATTACTTAAGACATCCACCTAGAATGATGGATAGCACCAGGTTGTTTAAATTTTATCATTTTAGCTTCATAATAATCTAAAAGTGCTATTGTCAACCATAGAAACTTTTGGTAGTTATCTCTCGATTGGTGTTAGAGCTTTGTTTTAGCCAACTTGTGAATTTCTTCTTTGTCTCTTCCATCAATGGTGTTTATTAAAACTTCATTTTTAATACCTGATGGGTACTTTGATTTATAGATAACATCCCAAGATTTTCAAAACGTTTAAATAAAAATGTAGGTCCATGGGATGCAGTAACGCAAGCTCCAAAGGCCGCTTTTAACACTAATTTAAGAACATTTAAATGTATTATATGAGCTTAGGCTTATAAAATTCAGTGTAAATTTCAAATCAAACCTTTAACTATGATGAATTACATTTAAAATCTAATTTTCATTGTTTTGATTATTATATTAAAGTTTTGTTTTATGTCCCAACCTTCATTGGGGACATTAAACAAAATCTTCCACTTTACCTTAAATCCTCCATTGGAATCCACATATAATAATGAATTTCACCCTAAAATATGTGCAATAATCATAGTTTAGGAGGTTTTCAAGTTTATCATAAAATTCATGAAGATACCGACTTTGATGTGATCTTTTGAGAACGCCCACGCAGCGTCCACTGTTGCGGTGGAAAGTGCGCATCGAGCCGGCATACCTCCCTCAGTGTTACGGAGTCCCGCGCATCTACTGTACTCCAACTTCAATCGCGTTGCGGCACGTGTTAATATTAAAATACACTAGCGGAAATAAAAATCCCAACACCAAGAAGGAAAGGAGATATCAAAGTCAAATTTGTTTCTATGATTGCACATAGTATTAATGTTAATTGATTAAAAAATGAGCCTTCCGGTATGTTAGGGGGCCGAGAAAATCGCTGAGGAGTGTTGTCTCCATAGGTGTCCATTACCGCCGTCACACGTCCTGGTATTGAGCGACAGGGGCTCTAAATGACTTTTGAGGGATTGGAGGACCATGTTGCCTCCTCAGGTAGTCCAAATTCATATGGTGCACCAGCGGACGTTGCATACCGGGCTAGGTGATTTCTCCTCATTGACCGGACCTGTTTTGTGGGTGTTGGTTCTAGAGAACGGGAAAGACGGGGTAAAAATGCAACCTAGGAGGTTAAGAAGAAAGCTTGGACATTGCATACAACATGTGGTTGTGCATTTTTCTCTTGAAATTTGTCCCCAGGACAGGTCTGAAGGTAAGGACGGTCTACCGGCTGCAAAATCTCAATGACGCAGCTCTGGTTGGAAAAAGTACTGGTGAATCATACTCAGGAGTAGCAGAAATGGAATCAAATGCATCACCACTCCGTTACCCTGCATCACCACTCCGTGGAATGATTAGAAAATCATCAGCTGAGTGCGCTCTCTCCATTGTGTCTTCAAACTCATACCCAACCGTCGTGGTGCTCCAAACCGAATCAGGATTCTCTCATAAACACGATGTCATGAAATTGGGATTTTCATTTCCTTATTTCGTGCACTATTGGAAACAGAAATGCCCATTTTCAGTCCCTTGTTTATTGACAAAGATGTAAGAAGCTATGCGGACCGAACGGACAATCCGCAGTACTGCAAACGACATCCATCCCACTGCCGCTTGTTCTCAGTATGATCTACCAGTATTTTGGCCAACCAGAGCTGCTTCATTGAGGTTTTTTAGCCGGCTGTCCGTCCTTACCTTCAGACCTGTCCTGGGGACAAATTTCAAGAGAAACATGCACAACCACATGTTGTATGCAATGTCCAAGCTTTCTTCTTAACCCCCTAGGTTGCATTTTTACCCTGGATAATCCTTTCGTATTCTTCGTGGCCTATCCAACGCTCACAAAACATGTCCGGAGAAAGAGGAGAAATCCCCTAGCCCGATATGCAACGTCCGCTAGTGCACCATATGAATTTGGACTACCTGAGGAGGCAACATGGTCCTCCAATCCCTTAAAAGTAATTTAGATCCCCTGTCACTCAATACCGTGACGTGTGACGGCGGTAATGGACACCTATGGAGACAACACTCCTCACCGATTTTCTCGGCCCCTTAATATCCAGGAAGGCTGATTTTTTAAGCAATTCACATTGATACTATGTGCAATCATAGAAATAAATTTGACTTTGATATCTCCTTTCCTTCTTGGTGTTGGGATTTTTATTTCCGCTAGTGTATTTGAAAAATATTTGGCATACATTCATTTCATACCTTAAGTAAAAAAGTTGGGGGGTGCGACCGAAGAAATTCCGAGTTTGAAAAATTAGGACCACCCTACGACTCTCCCCTATAGTCTGAGAAATTTTTCATACAACGATACATTACCAGTTGAAAAACTCTGTGGTTAACTAAGGAGGTCTCCAACTGACCCTTAAAAACGTATTTTTAACTCATTAGTTTCAAACATGTGTTTGATAATATGCATAAGTATAGCATAAAAATAATAATTGATGATTGAGATAATTTTAAAGATCATATTAAACCACAATTTTTAAGAATAATTAAATTTTTACCAATAGTAGTTCTTCTACAAATTAAATTTTTCAAGGATTTTTTGGGGGTGTCGCTCCATTTTTAACTCCCTGGGGATTTGGTCTGGGACCCCCAAATCCTATGGGATTCTGACTCGTCTAGGTGTCTACTATCATCCTTGAAAGTTTGTTGCACCATCCCAAGTAGGGCTCGACCGATGGCACTTTTTTGGCCAATGGGTCGATTGTTCGAAAATTTGCATCGGCAAGAGGGGTCTTTACGAGGCCGATTGCCGATGCTAAAAATTGCATTAAAATAATTTAGTACAGTAAATCTAACGAAAAATTTCAACATTTAGTTTTAACGGTTTTCATTTGAGAATGATGTTTATAGACTATTTTTCATTGCAGCAACATACGAATATTCCATTTAAATTTTTAAAGATTGAAATATCAATTAAAAAATTGATTTCAAAAACTTTATAACCATCATCCAAACATCGGTATTTAGATGTTTTTTAGGCCGATAGGCTGATTTTTTTAAATTTTAACATCGGCTGCCGATGGCTATTTTTTCAAACAATCGGCGCCGATGCATCGGTCGAGTCTACCCCCAAGCAACAACGGCGAGTATATAGTTACCGATAAAACCAATCGATACTTCCAATTAAAAGTTATCATACATGATGCAATATAAAATGCAGTAGGATTCCTACATTTCACATTGCTTATTTTAAATACACTTGAAACAAGTTAAAATTCAAACCAAGCTTTTATTATCAGGAATAAAAACACTATCAGCAGACACGGAAATATAGTCTGAAATTAATGCAAATTATCAAATACGTTCTAATTAATAATTACGTGAAGGTGAGTGACCTTGTTAAGAAGTTTCGTAAACAAATTAAGAGATCTCAATGTCAGTGAGATATGTGGAATTCTACCGGTTGTTCGGCCAACTTAAAGCATTTCTGGTCAGTATTTTTACAAAGCAAGATAGTTTTGCTCTTTTTAAACAGTGAAAGTTTTGTATAAAAGCACGACAGATTTTCAGGGTAGGTACATTCAGCTCCAATACAGCACTATCAAAATGATCGCTAAGGTGAGTATGACTGTTTTAAAATCGAATTGAACTTTTTAAGATTTGTTCTTTTGATGATAATGTTAGTTGAAATGGCATTCCGTTCCCCCTCATAACTTGCATCGCATACATCAAAAATTAAGGGCAAAAGTATCTTGTATTTCAAAATGTCGAAAATTTGACAGCCATGAAATGGAAAATGCAATAAAGCTGAATACTCTTTTGATTCCTCTGCGACACATTAGGGTGTCTCAAAAAAGGCCTTTTTTCGAAAAACCTCGCTCCCCAGGGCTTTTCCCATTCCTTTTGGTCCCAAAAGATAGTATGTGAAGTTTTAGCCCCCTAAGTTAACTCTAGGGTTTGCCTGTAGAGCCCCAAAGTTTGAAAAAAGTGGAAAAAATGACCAATTTTCAGAATTTTTAAAAATTATTTTTAAGATTGGTAATGCTAATAAAACTGGTTCAAATACGTCCATGGGACTTATTTAGATGGAATATAATTATTTATGTGCATTAACTGTACCCTATAGCCCCTATAATTTAAGATTAAAACGTACTACTTCGGGACATTGCACACGCCAAAGCTCATAATGCACTACCGGTGGACGAAATTAATTAAATCCGAATTTCTTCGAAGGAACTCCCTCAAATATAGGCTTTTTGGGCTAAAATGATATTATAAATTATAAAAACCAGTGAAATAACAGTTTTGAGCCCTTCCACTGAGCTTTTAATGTAAAAAGTGCTTTTCTTCAAAATTTCTCGTTCCCAGCTGATGAAACCCAAACCTTATACTAAAAAAGGGGTTTGCTGAACTTTTTTAGATACCAAACATTGGAACCTTTATAGGGGTTTCATTTTTTCAAGTAGAATTAAATTTTAAACAACACAGATCAGAAATGACATGAATATTTCCTATACCTGACGTGAAAATCGATTTTCTTTTTTCAAAGTTAGGAAAATAGTTTAGTACTTGTGAATCTTGGTTGAAATGTTAAAGAAGAAGTTTTTAATTAAAACTTTCCCCTAATACGTAAAAAGGAAGTAATTTTCCAAACTTAAAAAAGAAAATAGATTTTCACGTCTGGTATAGGAAATATCCATGTCATTTCCGATCTGTGCGCTACAAAATTTAATTCTACTTATTAAAAATGAAACCTCCATAAAGATTTCAAAGTTTGGTATCTAAAAAGTACAACAACCCCCTTTTTTAGTATGAATTTTGGGTTTTATCAGCTGGAAACGAGAAATTTTGAAGAAAAACACTTTTTACATTAAAAGCTCAGTGGAAGGGCCAAAAAGTGTTATTTCACTGGTTTTTATAATTTATAATATCATTTTAATTCCAAATAGCATCATTTAAGGGAGTTCCTTCGAAGAAATTAGGATTTAATTCATTTCGTCCACCGGTAGTGCATTATAAGCTTTGGCGTGTGCAACGTCCCTAAGTAGTACGTTTTAATCTTAAATTATAGGTGCTATAAGGTACATTTAATACACATAAATAAATATATTCCACCAAAATAAGTCCTAAATGACACATTTGAACCGGTTTTATCGCAGTATCAATCTTAAAATATAATTTTTAAAAATTCTGAAAATTGGTCATTTTTTCCACTTTTTTCAAACTTTGGGGCTCTACAGGCAAACCCTAGAGCAGCGGTTCTCAAACTGTGCTCCGCGGAGCCCTTAGGGCTCCGCCAAGCATTTCCAGGGGCTCCGCGAAGAAATTTGAAATAAATACATTTTTTGATAATTTCAAATTTTCTTTTCTCTGAAATGTTATAAATAACTTTCTGTAAGATGTTGGTAAGGTCTGCTGGTTTTTGCCTTTTTCAGGTCTTTTTTGGTTTACCAAAACAAGTTAAAACCCTGTTTTTAGGGTCAAATTTCCAAAACTTTTCTGAGGGAAGAACCCCCAGGATGGGACGGTTTGGCGCTGGCCGTTTGGGCGCCGTTCCCGTTTCGCCACCAAATTTTTCTTCTTCTAATTTTTAGAAGAATTATGAGAGTTCTATTTACTTTCATTTTATTTCTGCCGCTGAAACGGCCGCGCTGAATAGTAGCACACCAAGGAACCCCATTCCCCCACCTCTCAAATTGATTACTCAGCACCTTTTTTTATAAAGTTCACCAAAACCAAGGGAAAACCTGTTTTTAGTAGAATCAAATTTCCAACCCCCCCTTAATAGCATTTGGAACTTAATTACACAAAACGTTTCTTATATTAAGTTCTTTAAGATGCAAATTCTGCCAAAAATGTATAAAAAGCTAACATTGATCCTATGGCATGGGAGGGGATAAGGAATGATTTTGGGCTCATGTGTAAATAAATTTCGATTTGTATCTCTGACGTATGGTCTAACAGCCCCCCAAAACAGCCTTGATTTCAAAAGAAGTAACTTTAAGGAAAACAAAATTTACAGATGTATAGATTTCCGTATGAATCCTTTGTTCATGCATCTCCGGCATAATGATTAAAAAGTGATAGCATTAATATTCAGAAATTTAAAATGAAGATTTACATTGTATCCAATGATAAAATATAATTGGTAAACAAAATATTCCATGTATCCCGGGTGTATATCAAAGGGCTGAGGGGGCCCGGCCTCTCCCCCGGAAAATCGGACTACGTATAACAAAACAAGTTAAAACCATGTTATTTAGGGTCAAATTTCCGAAATTCTATTGTACTTGAAACTTTATTTTTGTCAATTTTTATAGTAAGTTCGTTAAAATTAAAATCCTACCTAAAAACGAATGTCCAAATTTGGACAATGATGTACCTAAAACGAGTTAAAAAACTGTTTTTAAGGATCAAATTTCACAAAATCTTCTGGGGAGGAAGGACCCCCAGACCCTTCTATTGTACTTGGATCTTAATTCGTCACAATTTTTCTTACAAATAAATTATCCTACATGCAAATTATACCTAAAAATGTTTTTAAAAGCTATGTTAAGGGGCCATCCATAAATAACGTGAGGCGTTTTTTCCCAAATCTGGACCCCCCCTTGGTGAGATTTAGTGAGATTTTGCTGGACCCCCCTCCCCCCAAGTGAGATTTACCTACAACTTTTTAAAAATAATTTTCAGTTTCTTATCCTTTCTCATACTTAAAAAAAGAAAATCGTATAATTTCTAACTTAAAAAGTTGATGTGAGATTTTTATCGACCCCCCCCCCTCCCCCCTTGGTGAGATTTTTCCAAACCCCTCCCCCCCCCCTTTTTTGACCTCACGTAATTTATGGATGACCCCTAAACTGTTAAATATGCATGGGAGGGGCTGAGGAATAATTTTGGAACCCTCCCGAAATAAATTTCTATTATGCTTTTATTTCTAGAAGCAATGGGTTTTATGTAATTTGCTTTTATACCTTGAAAAATTTATTTCGGAAAAGGGCTCCGCGAATAATTTGTCTCTTGAAAAGGGCTCCGCGACATAAAAAGTTTGAGAACCCCTGCCCTAGAGTTAACTTAGGGGGCTAAAACTTCACACACAATATTTTGGGACCAAAAGGAATGGGAAAAGCCCTGGGGACCGAGGTTTTTCGAAAAAAAGTTTTTTTTGAGACACCCTAGCGACACATGTTCCGATGGTATTTCAAGTGACCCAATACTACTAAACGGTGCAAGTCCTATAGTAATTTTCCTCTAACATTTTTAAATTAAAACTCTCGATATTATAGCTTTATTGCTATACCATATAAACAGATAAATTTATTGATCAGCAATTTTAGTTGGAAGGTTTTTTCTAGTCTGAGAAGTATAGGTAAGAGGTAAGGTAATGAGCGGTAATGACGGCCCTTTTGAGGTCTTGTGTGAGACCAATAATTATTTAAGATTATATTTTAAATATTGAGGCTGGTTAATTTCTAAATAAATCATTGGTGAGAATAGATTTTGTTCATGGGGTGACATTTATTCTACGTAATCTTTAAGCCAGTTTCTACCACCAGTAATTTACTTATTTAATTTACTGAAACAAATTGAAAAGCACGTTTGGAAACTGAATATACGTTTCCTGATTAATTCCGTCAAAGCCTTCAATTTCTATCTTTCACGAATATGTACTTAACTAATTTTTGTCCCTTTTCAGGTCGCCCTTCTGCTCGTTGCTGTGGCAGCTGCCAACGCTTCCGTCCTCCCCCTTGGACATGCCGGAATCTGGAGCACTGGAGTCAGCTCCAGGACTCAGACCATGGACGTAAGCAATGAAAATACTAACTTTTCTTTAACCCTCAATAACCAGCTTTTATTTTGCAATTTTCTAAATATTCCATCACTCAACACCTAAAATGTCCAACACCCCTTTTAACTTCTAGGCCATGGGCAACAACGCTATGGCCTACACCATCCAGGACGGTCTCGGAGCCACCAACTCCCGATCTGAAGTCGGAGACGCCCACGGAAACAGGAGGGGATCCTACTCCCTGACCGACATTGACGGAAGGGCCCGACGAGTGGACTACGTTGCCGATGGAGCCGGATTCAGGGCCGTCGTCAAGACCAACGAGCCCGGAACCGCTGCCAGCGCCCCTGCTGCCGCCGCCATTGTCAGCCCCTACGCCGCCCCTCAAGCCCCAGTCGCCCCCGTCGTCGCTGCCGCCCCAGTCCTTGCTGCCGCACCTGTCCTCGGACACGGAATCAACGGACTCGCCATCAACGGTCTGGGCTACGGAATCAATGGACTCGGTCTTGGAATCAACGGTCTTGGCCTCGGATGGGGCAAGGGTATGATCCTGTAAACTCCTTGAATACTATTATTGTTATTGTTTCCTCCCTGTAAAACTGAAAATGATTTAAAGTGAAATACTATTCATAAATAAAGATCGATTCTACTTATTCTGTTAAATTTATTTATAATTCGTCTACATTGAATTAAACATTTTTGAAACAAAAGAAAACTTTTGTGTAATTTCAAGCAGTCAAAATGGGAATTTTGCGTGGACACATCAACATGTATACTCCACCTATCAAATTTTAGAACAGAAGTTTTTTTTACTAGTTTAGAAAGATTATCCTTTCATAATTACTGCTTATAAAATTTCACATAACATTCCTTTCCACATCAATTAAATATTGACTTGCATCAGCATAGATGCTGGCTTGATGGGACAATATCTGAGGGTAATGATGGAAACTTCATTCCAAGCTGGTTGGCTGAACTTATTCAGAACTTCATTGAAATTTAAATCTCTATTAAAATAAAAGCTCAAAAAGGCCAAGGAGTTGTTCTATTTTCACCCCTGTGGTGTGAGTATGTCTTCAATCTTTTTTACAGGGTTCAAAGATAATTTTTAAAATAAAAAATCAAGGAGAATTTAAGAAGTTTTCAAGGATTGTTCAAAAAAAATTTTCAAGGGGTCTAAAATTTACTTTAGCTTAATACACAAAGACTAAAAACCATAAAACATTGGCAAGATTAATATTAAAGCAAATAAGAACATAATTCTGATTAAAAATATGTAAAGCAAGTGCTTTAAAATCTTAAAATGTTGAAATTCTACAAGCCCTAGATATATTTTAAATTCTTTACAATGGTTTTTTACAATGTATTTCATAAGAGCAGTTTGAGGTTAATAGGATTTTATCCTGAAACTTCAGAAATTTGTTATAAACGTTTTTGAAGCAAAGAGAAATTTAGGCAGTTTTTAAGGAGTAACACTCCAAAACAAGGAATTTCCATAGTGCTTGAGAATGAAAATCGTTTTTAAGGAGACCTTAAGGAATTTTCAAGTAGAGTGGGAACCCCGTTTTTTTTAAATTGGAGCTATGGTGACAGAATAACAAAAAATATTTTCAACAGCTTTAATATGTTAAAAAACATCTCCTTTTTATCAGACCTCTAACATCTTTAAATCAACTGTCTTTAAAACAGAAAATCAGGCCTGTACTTACTTATTCAGTTGTTAGAAAGTTGTTAGCCCTTGTATTTTTTAACTAACTTACTTTAATTCATTGATGATTTCTCAACCAAATGTTAGTATTAGGGATTGTTTCCCGGGATCCCATAGAATTTTTAGGCCGGGACACGTCCCGGGATTTCTCAGTCCGTCCCGGGATTCCCTCAAAGTTTTAAATTTCTTTAACGCTGCTAAAACGCTTGAAAATCGTTCCTGGTGGCATGGACAAATATTTCCTTTTCTTAGAAGATACTTTTAACAAAGTGAAAGTGAGGTGGTTTAAGTCAATCATCTGCTGAATTAAATTATCTCCCACTCCTAGAACTTTACAGTAAGCAATAAACAAGGAACTTGTCAATTTTTTATAATATATACAATGCTCGCATGTTGGCATAAATGGTGAAACTTGGTTACTCAATACTCATCAACGATTTTTACTCATTAGTATGTTAGTGATAAGAGATACAATCGTAATAACTCCCTGCAAGAGGCCATTTTCAAACACAAAGCATTGATCGTAATTCTTATAGATATGTTAGAAACTAATAATCTTTATTTATGTGATGAATAATTGTTTATGAGGATAGTTAGAACCTTATTTCCGAATGAATATAGTACTCCTGATCTCAATTAGTCGTCAGCTTTTAAAGAGGTTATACGAAGATCGGGCAGAGAATATCTTCTGATTTTGTATTATGGCAGAAAAAGCTAGTACATTTGCATGGGAGCACTTCATAAAAAGACTGAACTGTGATGCAAAATGCAAAAAGTGTTCTTTGATAATTAAGTGTAAAGGAGGTTCCACGAGTGGTTTGCTCCGATATTTAATAAACGTACACTTCATTGAGAAGCCGATCCTTGCAATACATATATATCTATAAGGGAATTCAAAAGCATTTTTAGGGTAAGTAAACTTTTAACTTGAGTATTTTTAAAACAAATTTAAAATATTAAGTTCGTGTCATTTCATAAGGTTTTAAGGGATATATGTGTATACACTATTATAATAAGTGAATATAAAATTGTAAAAAATATTTTAATATCATTTAAGAAATTTTAAAGGCTAGAACTGAAAAATTGTAGCTTTAAAAATTAATAATTTCTCCCCATAATTTTTTATAATTTCATCTTTATGCGAGTTTTGATTTTACAGCCAAAAAAATATTTTTTTTCTTGAAATTCTGGCATTAATTAAATTTTCGGGATTTCCCGGGATCCCGGGATGATGTCGAATTTTATCCTGAAATCCCGGGATGACCAAAATGCCCTAAAACGACAATCCCTAGTTAGTATAGTAGACAGTAAAAGGAAAATAAAATATTCATATGAATAATACCAACAGAAATAGAATAAAGATAAAAACTTAAATCAAAGAAATCTTAAATTGAAACAAAAATACTGAAAATTTATTTTTCTTAACATACATAAGCTTAAAAACAAAAATAAATAAATAAATAAACATAAAAGAAAACTTTAACAAGACACCAGTTTCTTTCATCCCAAAATCAGAGGCGAAATTATTCTGATTCCGACTCTTCCTCAAGTCCCTTAAAACACATAACAAAGGGGTAAGAACCTTATAAATTGTAAATACAATAAACTTCTAGCAAAGAAACAATTAATATAATAACATCCATAAGAAAGGAAACAGAACAAAGCAGTAAATAATGAGTGGTTCACACTATATCTAACATAAAATTCATGAGTCTTTAAGCAGTTTTTCAGGAGTAAATTACTAAAAAATCTGGATGTATAATGTGAATAATTATTAACCTTAAACAAATTTGCATGCTACAGGTAGAATGAGTTCAGAATGAAGTATGGAGCAAGGAGTTGCAAAAGTGGTTATGGAATTTCACATTTCAACATTTTATCGATTTAAAAAAACATTTCCCTTGAATTGCAGGAGTAAGAGGGTAAATTCAGGAGAAAACATAATTTTTAGGAGTTATAAGGGCCCTTAAAAAAATAAAGCAAATTTCAGGAGTTTTTCAGGAATTTCAGGAGGCGTACAATCCCTGTGCATCATAAGAACAAGACTTCTTCAAATGCAATTACTTATGGTTAATTCAATTCCCTAATTTCAATTAGGACTTTTTAAAGTGTTTCATTAGAGTTTTTTTTAATTAATGCCTGAATCAGTGGAAGGGTTTCATTTATTGACCATGTCGATTTTAATTTTGTAGTCATTCTTGTTTCTTCAAAAATCCTGACCTTTTAAAGTCAGGGCCATTGTTTTACTTCAACTGCCTTGCGTAACTTACTTAAAAATTAGAAAAATCTGATAAAAATGAGTGAAGAATCATGACATGTAAAAATAAACAAGGCACTTACTACATCATGCCAGGTTACTAAATAAAATAAGTTGTTAATTTATTTATTGAAAGATATTTATAAAAACCAGTTAAACATACATTTGACTCTTCTCATTATTTAAAAAGTGATTTATTTTGTACAGAAAAAGAAAAATTAATATTTTTTTCTTTTAATTTTTACTAAATAACTGATACTATTTCATAAGTAAGTGCTTTGAAGTATGGATGCATTCTACCTCTATTTTATCATAAAAATGAAAACAATTTATATATTATGCTCTTTAAATAACAAGATATATGCCAACAATATTTTTTCTTAACTCGGGCGTTTCTATAGGTATTCAATATACTATTTAAACCATTTTTATAACATGAAACATTTAATTTGTGTGTGGATATATAAAGATTGTATGTATGTGATTATACAATGGCATCTAAAAATAAGGCATAATTGGTAATTGGTAATTTTGCACCATCCTTCCTTATCACCCAATTTATCACTTCTTATGCAATGCACATTAAAGATTTACACTTGTATGATATGGTTATTTTGTCCCACCTTCTTTGTTACAAATGTGGTTCAGCTGGCTAAATTAATAACAACTTTTTAATTAATTAGAATAAAAATAATATAAACTTTTGAAATAAAATGTTTAAATTACAGATCATTACAAATGCCCTCATAGAAAACTATAGTCTGGCATCGCTATCCAAGTTCGAGTAGGGGGTGTGGGTTTGCTTACTTAAAAGATGCTTACTTAAGCATCTTTTTTTTGCAGAAGAGGAATGAGAGGGGACAGTCAGATTATAAAGTAAAATAATATATGTATGTGAATCAATATGCTTTTTCAACATTACTGTATTAAAAATCTCAATAAATATACTAAGACTTGAATATAATTTACTTACAAGTAAAGTCAAATATAAAATGAACAGCAACTAGTTTAAATTAAAAGATCAAAAGTACTTACAGCACGCTTGCGCATAGCACTGTTGGCAGCTTTTAAGCGCTTGGAATTAGCAGCAAGAAGTGCATGTCGCTCGGCTAAAGCATCGAACTGTGGACCCAGAGCTTGAAAAGCAGTTAGCTGGGATTCAGCCCGAGTCGCCATAGTTTGAGCCCGTTCCAATCGATCCTGTATTTCTTGCCTGTGTAAAAAAGCAACAAAAAGGTTATATCGCTGGTGCCATTGGGTAACCTCGTATAATCAAAGTCAGGATGGATACTGTATTCTAGATTGGCGATTATGTGTTTGCGGCAATGAGAAATTACATACAATCAAATTTATTTGCGAGTGTCAAGTCAAAAACACACTGGGAACACCAGTAATCATCCTGTAACCCTTGGGAGCATTGAATATTTTTGCTTTGAATTTGACACATGCATTTAACCAGGGGTTCATCTAGAGAGAAATTGGGTCCATTTAAGGACCCTTCACAAAATTCTAATCAACAAAAAAGTACCCTTCACAAAATTCCAATTCCCAAAAACAGACTCTTCACAAAAGTTCAAAAATCAAAAATGGTTTGAAAATTATTTTCAAAATGTGTTTCTATCATTTTAGAATGGAATTTTCCAGATTTGTGGCTTATTTTAAAAGTTAGGAACACTGTGGTTGTACCACAAGAATTTGTTTTCACAAAATACCCTTTATTTTTCACAAAATTCTTAAAAAATTTTCCTGGCAGAAAAACCTAGATGAACTCCTGTTAACTAAATTTTCTTCTCACATCTTAAAAATAATAAAACAGGTCTCTCCTGCTCTTGGTTTGGCTAGCCAGCTGGGAAAAAAATTAGTCTTCTTGCGAGAGATTGAAACAACTGCTGATTAGTTTTAACAACTCTTTGGTTTTAACAGCCATCAAAATTCCCCTCCCCCACCTCTCTCGACCACCAAAAACAGTCTCAGGCAAGGAAACTAATCTTGCTTACACATATAGTATCCATCCTGACTCTGATTATATGAGATTATCCCATGATTCCAGCAATATGAAAGGTAAGAATTCGTTAAGTACTTTAAACTATGATTAATTTTGTTTCATTTTTATCGAAAATTGGAGTCTAATAATACGGCATTTTATGGGTAGCAGTTAACAGAATAAAAAATATAAAAGTAAGATAGTGCCTTATTTAAAATGTTTAGGTTTGTTAAATGTTTAAGCATATCTTAGCCTCACACATAGAATCTATAAACAACACTGTGCAATCATTCTTCATATAAATTCAATAAAGATGTTTTTAAACCCACTAAAATTTAAATCCCTATTTTAACAAAAAAACTAATTATATTTTGTTAGAAATATGAGCTTGGAAGTTTTAGCATTCATTACAAAAATGATGAAAACATTGTAAATTTTATAAATATATAGTAACAAATTAATATCTCTCAAAAGCAAAAATAACTACTTTATAGGAATTTTACTGAAATAAATGCATAAAATGGACAGTACAGGATAAATGGCAGGGGTCAGGTTATTTAAGCTCTAATGGGGGAAAAAAGACAAATTAACTAAACTTACTTGATTTCTTTTAAAACTTGCACACTCTCTTCCGTGTAGGTTTTCATCAAAATTTTCTGTTCAAGCACTCTGCAAAATAAGAATAAATTGGTTATAAAAGCAATAACACTGGAGTTTAAATTTAAAAGCAGCTAGCTCTAAGGCTTCTAAGGTCTGTCACAGAGTAAAAGTTACTAAGAATTTACATTACTAACACCCAACTCCCATAGGGCATAGTCCAATGCCTGAGATTGGCACACTTTAATCAATTAATTCAAATCTACAGTAGGTATAGGTTTTGTAAAATATGTAGAAAACCACTATTACTTAATTTTCAGAAGAAGGGCTTCTCCTTTTAAGGTCAATAGGTGAATTGTTCTCTGCACTATACCCAGTTTTGTTTCCATGATTTTCAGCCACTCCTGCAATACTTCTGTACCCTCACTCAACTCCTAAAAGTACAGAGTAATTGTATTAGAATGCATGTATATTTTAAATTGGAGAAGTAAGGGTAACATTGATTCTATGACAAGGAGAGAGAACTAGGTAAAGAAAATAAGCTGCACCATCGATAGACACCAGCAAAAATTTCTAAAGTAAGAAAACACTTGGACAGTTAATTCTGTGTTGCATTCTTTTTTCACAGTGATATAAACATGATTAATACTAATAGTGTAAAAACATATGATAAAAGAATGACATATAAGCCACAGAAGTTAATTTTCAATGCATATATAATCTGCCGAGTATCTAGTATCAACCCAAAATTAATGTGATTTCGAAAATTAAATAATCAAAACAGAATGTTAATTCATAAACTTTTGGGAACCTAGTCATTAACAAATTGAAAACATGAAATAGCCAGCCCTCATGTGTTTACGTCTATTGGAAAATAATTAAATTATGCCAAACCAAAAAGTTTTTTTTAATTTTTAGAACAATTTAAATATAAAAAAGGACGTTTTTAAGCTTTCTAACAATATCTGACTAAGTTCTAACTACCGTATGAAAAATAAATTAGTAGTGTTTTAAATTAATTAAGTCATCAGCAAAACTTAAAACAAACAATTTAAGAACTACTTGTTAGCCACCAAGGGGAACATGACCCATTCAGGTCACAGATCGATTTAATACATACAGAATATACAGAACATATAAATTATACATACAGAACATATTATATACATACAGAACATATAAAATTAAGGAATAAAGGGGGAAAACACTCAATTTCTTGTGGTACAAATAAGTAACAATTTTAAACTGAAGATTTTCGTAAGTAAAGATTCACCTTTTGATATGTAGCAAGCAGATTGACTAGTTCTAATGGTGGACTTGCTACCAGTGTCATATTTGTGTTCCAGCCATCAACTAAACAAGGAAATATACAACTTTAAATAAACAATATATAAAACTAAAATACTTTAAGGTTGAAATTATATAGTAAATGCAAATAAGTACTATATATACACTAGCGGAAATAAAAATCCCAACACCAAGAAGGAAAGGAGATATCAAGGTCAAATTTATTTCTATGATTGCACATAGTATCAATGTGAATTGATTAAAAAATCAGCCTTCCTGGATGTTAGGGGGTCGAGATAACCAGGGAGGAGTGTTGTCTCCATAGGTGTCCATTACCGCCATCACACGTCATGATATTGAGTGACAGGGGCTCTAAATGACTTTTGTGGGATTGGAGGACCATGTTGCCTCCTCAGGTAGTCCAAATTCATATGGTGCACCAGCGGACGTTGCATACCGGGCTTGTTGATTTCTCCTCATTGACCGGACTTGTTTTCTGGTTGTTGGTTCTAGAGAACGGGAAAGACGGGGTGAAAATGCAACCTAGGGGGTTAAGAAGAAAGCTTGGACATTTCATACAATATGTGGTTGTGCATGTTTCTCTTGAAATTTGTCCCCAGGACAGGTCTGTAGGTAAGAACGGTCTACCGACTGTAAAACCTCAATGACGCAGCTCTGGTTTGAAAAAGTACTGGTGAATCATACTCAGGAGTTGCAGAAATTAAATCCAATGCATCCCCACTCCGTTACCCTGCATCACCACTCCGTGGAACGATTAGAAAATCATCAGCTGAGTGCGCTCTCTCCATTGTGTCTTCAAACTCATACCCAACCGTCGTGGTGATCCAAACCGAAGCAGGATTCTCTCATAAACACAATGTCATGAAATTGGGATTTTCATTTCCTTATTTCGTGCAGTATTGGAAACAGAAAGGCCCATTTTCAGCCCCTTGTTTATAGGCAAAGATGTAAGAAGCTATGCGGACAAAACGGACAACCCGCGGTACTGCAAACGAGATCCATCCTACTGCCACTTGTCCTCAGTATGATCTACCGGTACTTTGGCCAACCAGAGCTGCGTCATTGAGGTTTTTTAGCCGGTTGTCCGTCCTTACCTTCAGACCTGTCCTGGGGAAAAATTTCAAGAGAAAAATACACAAACACATGTTTCATGCAATGTCAAAGCTTTCTTCTTAACCCCCTATGTTGCATTTTTACCTTGGCCTATCCGTTCGTAAGAACCAACGCTCACAAAACATGTCCGGAGAAAGAGGAGAAATCACCTAGCCCGGTATGCAACGTCCGCTGGTGCACCATATGAATTTGGACTATCTGAGGAGGCAACATGGTCCTCCAATCCCTCAAAAGTCATTAAGATCCTTTGTCACTCAATACCATGACGTGTGACGGCGGTAATGGACACCTATGGAGACAACACTCCTCCCTGTTTTTCTCGGCCCGCTAATATCCAGGAGGGCTGATTTTTTAAGCAATTCACACTGATACTATGTGCAATTATAGAAATAAATTTGACTTTGATATCTCTTTTCCTTCTTGGTGTTGGGATTTTTATTTCCGCTAGTGTATATATATATATATATATATATATATATATATATATATATATATATATATTTTATCCGGGAACCCAAATTCCGGAAGGACCCGAAATCCGGCTCGCGTTTATAATTTGTCGCGGGCCGACGCGTATCGTCCCCGCGCTTAAACGGCTGTTCCAAAATCGGCTGCTGCCTCGCTATTGGTTCTTGCCGCGACGACCCACGCATGGGCGTAGCCAAGGGGGGGCAGGGAGGGGCAGCTGCCCCCCCTAAGCAGGCCCGTAGCCAGGAATTTCCCTTAGGAGGGGCGCCCACTTTTTCAGGGGGGCAATGGAGTTTTCAGTTTTCAGGAGGTTCATAGGCGTAGGTTTAACTAATTTGACTAGGGGACAAAACCCATAAGACCCTCAGGCCTAAGGAGCTATTACAAGACTTTTGTTTCGGGAGGAAGTTAGGTCCTAAATTTTTCTAGTTTTACAAACCCATTCTAGTTTTCCCATTTTTTTCTCCTTTTTTAAATTTTAGAAATTAACAGCTTAAAGTAGTTTTAGCCCATTTTTAGATTCTTTGGGTTAAAGTGTAGAAGGAACTGCTCCATGTAAGCTCTTAATTGAAAAGGAAAACAGAAAAATCAAGTTGGATCACTCCTTGTTAATCTTTAAATAGACATAAATTTATAAAGGGTGTCAACCTAACCTCCCTTTTCAGTCAGTGCTTGTTTATATGGAAGTTTATTTCAGCAGGGGCCTAAAAATATTAATCAGCCCCTCCCATGCATATTTAATAGATTCAATATGTAGTTTGTTATACATTTTGGGTTGAATTTTCGTCTAAGAGAACTTCATTAATTCCTGTGATCTGTTCTTATATTGATATAAGAACAGTTTTTTTGTAATAATGGGGGTACAAGTATCAAGGGGAGTCTGGGGGGACCGCCCCAGAAAATTTTTGGAAACTTGATTCAAAAACAGGGTGTTTTAAGCTGCTTTTGATACTTGTAGACCAAAATTCGGACATATATTTTTAAGTAGAATTTTGATTTTGATCATTGTTATTTTTAAAAAAATTGTGAAAAGTAAAGATTTAAATACAAATGGGGGGTATGGGGGTCCTCCCCCAGAAAAATTTTGAAAATTTGACCTTAAAAAACTAGGTTTTAACTTAGCTAGAAGGAAATAAAGAAGAAGGGGGCAGCTGCCCCTCCTTGCCCCCATGGCTGTGCTTGTGGACAGAATTTGTGAAAATTTTCTAGGGGGGGGCAAATGAAGATGTAGCTACGGGCCTGCCCCTAAGTTCCGAATATTTAACTTTTACTTTACTTTTAGTAGTTAAAACCCAGTATTTAAGGGTCAAATTTTCACAAAATTTCTGGGGGAGGACCCCCAATCCCCCCTTTAGTATTTCGATCTTTATTATTCACACTTTTGTTATAATAAGTTCATTAAAATCAAAATTCTACCCAAAAATTTATGTCCAAATTTGGGTTTATGTGTACCAAAAAACAGTTTACAACCCTGTTCTTAGGGGCAAATTTCCAAAAATTTTCTGGGGGAGGACCCCCAGTTGAAACTTGATGGCCCCCTCTCACGGGGCTTTAAAATTGTTCTCCACAAACATAAAAAAGTCGACCCTGCTTGCCCCCCCCTAAGTTGAACCCTGGCTACGCCCATGGACCCACGTGCTTTGCAGGAAGTTTTTTTTTTGCTGGATCCGTTACGATTGGAACGGAGTATGTCGTTTCGGCGGGTATTTTGGTTTTACTAAAGCAGCTGGGTCTTTAATGGCGTTTTTTCCGGAACGGACCCGAAATCTGGAAAATTCCGAAGTCCGGGATGATGTCGGCCCCGAGCTTGCCGGATAAAGGGTCCGTTACTGTATATATATATAGCCTGCACAACATAAAGCCTGTCTGCATTTTGTTTTGAGCTAAATAGATCTAGAATAACTTTAAAAGTAATAACAAGCTTTAATCATACCAGAAATTTATAATATTGATTCAAGATATTTTTTCAAATAATAAATTTTTAGAATAATATGTTATTCAACACAAACATTAATTTTTGTAACACTATTTTGCTTTATGCTATGTCTATGATAATAACTAAAGTCATTCACTTATACCTATATAAGGGAACAATAGTGATGTGAAGATAAATTTCAAGCAGTTGGTTAATGGGAAATCACATCTTAAAATAAGTATATTCCATGAAATACTCACAATGTTGACTGTACTGGGAAACATTTCTCTTCAGTTCTAAAATATTTGCTTCCACACCTTTAACTAGAGCTTCCTATGAGATTAAATACTGAATTTAACAATTAATGTAAAAATGTAAACAACCATTTTTCTATTTATTCCATTTTCCGAGATGGATGACCATATGTTGGTTGAAATTTAACTCCAGACGTTTCACCCTCTTCTTCGGAGGGCATCTTCAGTGGCAAAAAGATCAACTACTAAAATTTGAAAAACAAATAACAAACAATTAGAGTATGAATGCATGGTTTTACTTGTAGCATTCACGCTTCAATTGCTTGCCATTTGTTATTTATTTTTCAAATTTTAGTAGTTAATCTTTTATCCACTGAAGATACCCTCCGAAGAGGGTGAAACGTCTGGAGTTAAATTCCAACCAACACAGCCATCTATCTCCAGAAAATGGAATAAATAGTTACTCTTTAGATTGAGGAAGTTTTCATCAATTTATAAAATGATTTTTCTGTTTTTACTTTTTACACAAGCTTTTATGTTATTTGAAGAAGTACATACAATAACATTACAATTCCCTTTAAAATAAATATACCTTTTTAGAAGAATCTAAGGGTTTTGGAGTCAATTCTGAATCCATGCATCCAATCTCAGAAATAGCAGACAGTGGCAGTGAGTGTGAGTATAAAGGATGGATTTCTTGCTGAAGAAGAAAAAAATTATAATAAAATTCCCTAAATTAAAATACTGACAAAATTGGATATCAAATATGTTTAAAGGATACTCTTTAATACAGTTATTCTGCATGTACTCAATAGGTGACAATTATTAACTTCATTGGAGGAAAGCTTACCTATGGGTGTAAAAATAGATAAATGACAACTTTTTAGGCAACACACATATTGGTTTTTACAAATTTATTCCTTGATCAATTTAGACAAAATCAATCAGTTAGACAAAACATGGAAAATTTAAAAGCATAATCAACATAAAAACATGTACAAAATTGTTTAAACATCAAAAGAAAATTCAGTCTAGAATGGGTAAAATATATTAACATAAATTAAAAGATAATATATAGCCTATAAGAGAACTTTCTCTTTTAAAACATATTTGGTGAAGGTACCCTTTTTCCTATTTATCAAATGGTGAATTTGAAGGTACCACAGAAAGGTAGTAAAATTGCCCTCAAGACAGACCCCATAGCCTTTAAAGCAAAAGTCAAATCCAAGTTTATGATATCTTTTATAATCCAGCATAACCCCATCAACAATTCAAATGTGGTTCGAGATGACTTACTTGTCCTTCCTGTGTTCTGATGTTGTTTAAGACACTCTGTGCAACTAGGAAATGTTTGAAATATTTTTCTATTGCTTCATTAAAAAGACCATGACTCTGTAAGGAAAGATTTTTTAGCACGAGATGTTCATACTTTAAAATACTTTTACCAAAATACTGTTTTTCGACAGAGTTAAAAAAATAAGTAACCAAAATAAAATAGTTTTTTAAAGTGCATCAGTCGAAAGGTTAGTACTTTTAACTAAAGAGTATTAAATCAATGAATGTTAAAAAGACTTAATATGGGCCTATTTTTGCAAGAAAATGAAATTCATTGATATTTGATAAGTTCCAAACTGTTTTTTTAAAAAAACGCCACCAAAATTATCAATAATAATTACAATTCCACTATAATCTGTGTAATTAGAATCAGCAGTTGAAAATCATGTGATTTCCCCAGTCTCCACTCCTTTCCCCTGTGTGTTGCCATGGTTTCCACCAGTCTTATTTTTTCCCACATCACACCAAGCCCACAACCGACCGAGATTGTCATTGAATCTAACTCGTGACGCAGCAGCCAATGAAATAATCAAAAAAAAAATTTTTGTTTTAGAAGAAAAACTGATCATGGTGGAGGTACAAACTTTTTAAACAAATATACAATTATTTTTTTTCAAAAAGATTGTCGTTTCGTTTTTGAAAAATTCGAATTAGTTTTATAACTATTGAGATTCAAAGTTTCAATTTAATTTCATGCCCTGCCATAACTGATGTGCAAAAATAAAGCAGAACTGCTCACGTTTTCTCCTTCGTTACCAAGACGACGAACTTCAACTGATGACGTCCAACCGCCTGACTTTAATTACACAGACTATAAAAGAGGATATTGATGATCTGTGGGTCAGGGCCAACAGTTTTTTTCCATTTATCCAGGATTTGACTTTAATATGATAGGGGATGTCCAGTTGAAGAGGGGGAGGGGTCCAGCAAAATCCCCCTAGAGGGAGAAAGGGGTTTGATTTGGTAAAAATAACCCTTCATATAAAATTTATGGACATTCCTACCAATATCAACCAGCATATGAAATAAAAATATGGATCATAGAGCAAAAACAAAAATGAATAAGTACTTGAATGGCCTTTGCCTTGGTTCCTGGAGTAAGGAAATGTGTTCCCATTTTGGCTCTGAGATGCTTCAACAGCAAGAAGCCACTTAAATCAGAAGAAAACTCCATGCTTCCTGAAATAAACATTAATAAAACAATTTAATGCCAAGTTCTTAATGAAAAATCTTATTTAATAAAAATTCACTTAAGGGGCCATTCATTAATTACGTAAGGATGATTTTGGCAATTTTTGACCCTCCCTACCCCCATGTAAGGGTAGGGGAGAACGGGGATGAATGGGACAGGGGATGAACGGGACAGCTCAATTTTTTATACCTTAACTTCACTTTAATTTTTTGTTATTTCAGCCATAAGATAGTAGTACCTAGCCTATTATAAAAATTGAGTTCATTGACATCAGCTTCCATTTTTGTATAAATAGGACTACTAAATGTGTTTTCCCATACCAAAAGTAACTTTTATCGTTTTACTTTTATAATTTTTTATTAAAAAATAATTAACTAGAGCTTTAAATTTTACAGTGATTTGAAAGAGTACTTATGTTAGTATAGTTTCCAATTTAAATGAAGAAAATCCATGGATTTTTTCCTAGTCTAATTTTAGTTTTTCAAAAATAAGTGGGTACAGGGATGAATGGGACAAGAGTTGCGGGGATGAATGGGACAGTTCCATCATCACTTCATTTCCTGTTTCCAAAACGTTACATCAATAGCTTGCCATATTCAACTCATTTAAGTAATTTCTGATAAAGTTTACTAAAATAGGGTGCAAAAATTTATGTTTAAACTTGTGTTTTATGTTCCAAACTCATGTGTGAATATGCAAAGTATTAATGAGCAAATAGTTGCAACTGTCATCTCATATATGCTATGGTTAAACAATTATTCAAACAAGTTAGGATTTTATGCTCTATTTTCATGAAATGTTCCTTAAAAATGGCAAATTATCTATTTGCACTCCTAAAAGTACAAACCCATAAAAAGCGAGTAGCATTAATAGAAATAACACCAGCTTCAACCACTGAGCTGAAAGAACAAAAGGATTTGCTTCAGTTTATGTGTTAATTTTACTCGTCATAAAGTCGAATAAATGTAGGCTGTTTTTGCCCTTTAAATGCCTTTTTAATTTTTTTCTTTGGAAAATAGAAGTGTGTTGTTCCCTTTAAAAAGCTAAAAGTTGTGCAATATTTAAAATAAATTTGTTATTTTGTAAATTTGTGAACTTTTTTGGTTGGATCCTAGCAGAGCCCACACCCTGCCAAAAACGGCGATAATTCCGCCATCTTGGTAACCCTACTTTAACACACTAGATGGCGCTTGGCGCCATCTTGTTCTGGTTTGGCGCTTTATTTTGGTATATCGCCAAGGGTGTGGGCTCTCCTAGGATTTTACCCTTTTTTTAACTGTCCCATTCATCCCCACTCTGTGTCCCATCCATCCCCACCACGGGGATGAATGGGACAAAATACATGCGTTCATAAAAACTTTTCTTGGAGTTTAAATAAATAATGGGTAATTAATTGAATACACACATTTATAATGTAACCAAGAGTTCAACTTGTTACAGGATTGAAAAATGTATATTTTTTTCAATTTTAGCAAAAATTTGAAATTTGTCCCATTCATCCCCTCTCCCCTACGTAAGATTTTTCTAATTATAAAATTTATCTAATTTTTGTTTAAATTTTAAAATAACCAATAAATGAATAATTATTCAGTCTTCTAATTAAGAACTTCAGAAATATTATCCTCCGAGATGTTGTTTGATGAACAGTGGTCTGCCTAAGGCAATTTTACTACCGGTTTGCGGTATACCTTCACAAATTCACTATTTGATTAAATAGGTACTTTGACAAATTCAGTTTTAGTAAATATGGTACCTTCACAAAATATATTTTGGTACAGCTTTAGAATAGGTCAACTTTTTTGCTGTCGCCAAGTTGGCGGTATTTCATTGCCGATCGGTTGCGCCGGCTGGGTTATCGGTTGCTTACGTCAGCGAGTCAGCTCATCGGTTGTTGATCGGTTGCTCATGTCAAGTAGATTGCTCAATCCGGCAGCCATGTTTATGCAAATTTATTTTTAGTTGGAAAATAATATACGCTAATTATAGAGATCGAAACGGTAGAAAAATAAAAATTAAATGAATTCTCATTTTTATTTTATAATTTCGAGGTGAAATAATTCATTACTCTTTTTGGTTGTTCCATCAGCTTTAAGTTTAATCTGCGGTCTTGTCATTCATTTGCCATTTGCGGCGGCCATGCATGACAGTATACGATGAATCCGCAGCGTGTTATTTCCGTAGGATCTCGTTAGATTTGATTAATTCAATTCAAATTTCTATTGAATAATAAAATAAGGTAAGATTGTTCATTCTAGCTATTAGTGCTGGTAATTTAGAGTAAATGTCTATTTTGGTAGTTATTAAACTCCATGTTATCGGTTGTATTTATTGTTTCTGTTATTTATTTGGGCTTTGAGCCAGTGTAAACAAGATGGCGGCTGGTTTGCAAGGTTGCCGGATTTCTGGAAGTTCGGGTTGCAATGTTTCTAGTGACTGTTTCCAGCCGGCGCCAACTTGGCGCCGGCTGGAAACAGTCGCCAAAAGTTGACCTATTCTAAAGCTGTTCCTATATTTTTGAAAGAAAGTTCTCTTGGAAGCTGTATTATCTTAATAGTTAACTTTTGAGCCATTCTAAACTGAATTTTCTTTTGTTTTTAATGTTTAAAAACTATTTACATGTTATTTTAACTTAAATTTTCACAAATTGACTGAAAGTTTTTCACAAATTAGCACTATATTTTCACAAAATAGATACCTCTTAAAAAAATACACAGATACCTGATGAAACTTAGTCAGAAAACCGGGACACAGACGCAAAAAGCGGGACGGTGGGTCATCTCTCATTATTTCTTTGATTATATAATACAGAAAAAAACGAACAACTGATTAATTTATTGTAGAGAATGACACATAAATTATTACCTATTCACGAAACCTCTAGTAGTAACGTCAAAAAAAATTAGTCTCGGTAGAGCATACGTACGTTAGAACGTTAGTAACTTTTAGGGAAGCAAATCTTGATTCTAACACCTACTTCAGGTAAGAAAAGAAAGAGAGTGTGAGGAAGTAACTTTTCTCCAGTAAAATTATTTAAATATTTCAACCAGAACGGCGAAAAAAACAGTACACAGACGACAGACATGTAAACAAATAAATCCAAATACGCGCTTCAAAGTGGAAGTTAAAGTTTATACTATTCTTTGCCCGTTGCCATATTCAAATAATTCCTGTTTAAATTGTCCTACTCTGTGAATTGTTCCTAGTGCGTGTGGCCGCCAGTGGCACTGAGCCGCGGGCGTCATGATACCCAAGTACACTTCCACTTACAAACAAGGTGGTCATAAAACAACGACCCCACTTTAAAATTCTCTACTGACGAAAATATAGGGTATTTTTGAAGGGATGGTAATTTTTTTAAACAAAATGAATTTTTTTTTGTTTAAAAATAACTCCCTTCCTTTCAAAAAGCTTTTTTTTAACTTCAAATAGTCAATGACTTATTCCTATTAAATACACCCACGCACAAGTATTTTCAAATATTTTACAACCAACGACATTAAAAGCTCCCAAACCACGCTAACAGATCTCTCGCGCTTACTTTCCTTGCTGATTGCTCTTGGAAAACATTGTTGGTTAAAACAGTGCTTTAACATCCCCCTATTTTGAGTAATACCTTGCAAGTCACAGGCTTTTTTAAAATGCTCTCACAAGACCCTTCCTTTTCTTTTATAGATTATATTTTGCTCTTAACACTGCTATTTACAGTAGTTGTGAAAAAATTCCACTTTATTTGAATGCAAGGCCATATAAAATATTAGTTCAATTCTTGCCAGGACATAAATATATGAGTTTATTCCTAAAAAGCTTCTTACAGGGATTTTAAGACTGAAGAAACTGAATGCTATAGAAAGAAAGCAAAGAATTGTTACCACACAAAAATCTATTGCTTATTTATCACTAATCCCTAATAGTCTAAGAGCTAGCAACGTTTTCGAGAGAGAATTTTAGAAAAGCTAATTCTTTAATATATCTTTCCCTATGCTCTTTCGAACAGCGTGCGGGGTACCTGGCTGCCGGTAAGCGGTGGCACAATTAGTGCGCATCCCACCTTTACAGGTAAAAATCTTGATTTTTAAATCATTTTAGAAAGATTTTTTTCATTTTCACTAACTTCTAAAAACTATAAGAAAAATTAATTTATTATTGCCAGGACTTTGTGTCGGTGGAAATAACGTGCCAGATGCAGTTTTTGATAAAAAAAAGCATTTTTTTCGCACCATTTTAGAATTCCTGTCATTTTAATATTGATTTATATACATATCAATAAACCCAAAATTAATTTGCCAGGACATAATTCGGGTGGAATCCAATAGCAAGACCGATTCAATGTTGTAAAAAACACACTGGCGTTCAAAATTCAGAGAAAGTGCACATTTCTTCGATTTTCTCCGGATCTAGGGGACATATTGTGACGAAATTTGGTATGAATATTGGGGTTAATACAATACCCAATATATAATCATTCAAAATTGTAATACACACGCATGCGCAGGAGTTTAAAACATCAGAATTGAAAGGTATGAAATAGCGGTTTCAGAATGGAATTTCAAAATGCTAGTTTGAATGATTCAAAATGCTATTTTTAATCAACAAAAACATCAATTTAAAACATTTTAGAATGCCTGTAACTTTAATATTATTTTATATATATATCAATAAACCCAAAATTAATTTGCCAGGATTTAATTCGGGTGGAATCCAATAGCAAGACCGATTCAATGTTGTAAAAAACACACTGGCGTTCAAAATTCAGAGAAAGTGCACATTTCTTTGATTTTCTCCGGATCTAGGGGACATATTGTGACGAAATTCGGTATGAATATTGGGGTTAATATAATACCCAATATATAATCATTCAAAATTGTAATACACACGCATGCGCCAGGAGTTTAAAACATCAGAATTGAAAGGTATGAAATAGCGGTTTCAGAATGGAATTTCAAAATGCTAGTTTGAATGATTCAAAATGCTATTTTTAATCAACAAAAACATTAATTTAAAACATTTTAGAATGCCTGTAACTTTAATATTATTTTATATACATACCAATAAACCCAAAATTAATTTGCCAGGATTTAATTCGGGCGCAATTCAATAGCAAGACCGATTCAATGTTGTAAAAATACACACTGGCGTTAAAAATTAAGAGAAAGTGCAACTGAAGTGTATTTTTACAACATTGAATCGGTCTTGCTATTGAATTGCACCCGAATTAAATCCTGGCAAATTAATTTTGGGTTTATTGGTATGTATATAAAATAATATTAAAGTTACAGGCATTCTAAAATGTTTGAAATTAATGTTTTTGTTGATTAAAAATAGCATTTTGAATCATTCAAACTAGCATTTTGAAATTCCATTCTGAAACCGCTATTTCATACCTTTCAATTCTGATGTTTTTAAACTCCTGCGCATGCGTGTGTATTACAATTTTGAATGATTATATATTGGGTATTATATTAACCCCAATATTCATACCTAATTTCGTCACAATATGTCCCCTAGATCCGGAGAAAATCGAAGAAATGTGCACTTTCTCTGAATTTTGAACGCCAATGTGTTTTTTACAACATTGAATCGGTCTTGCTATTGGATTCCACCCGAATTATGTCCTGGCAAATTAATTTTGGGTTTATTGATATGTATATAAAATAATATTAAAATGACAGGAATTCTAAAATGGTGCGAAAAAAATGCTTTTTTTTATCAAAAACTGCATCTGGCACGTTATTTCCACCGACACAAAGTCCTGGCAATAATAAATTAATTTTTCTAATAGTTTTTAGAAGTTAGTGAAAATGAAAAAAATCTTTCTAAAATGATTTAAAAATCAAGATTTTTACCTGTAAAGGTGGGATGCGCACTAATTGTGCCACAGCTTACGGGCAGCCAGGTACCCCGCACGCTGTTCGAAAGAGCATAGGGAAAGATATATTAAAGAATTAGCTTTTCTAAAATTCTTGCTTTTCCGACGTTGCTAGCTCTTGTACTATAATACCGAACAAATTTCATACAACTCAAATTCTTTTTCTCATCCCTCCTCCCAAAACTACTCATATAATAGCAAGAAAATTATCACCTGGCTTAAGATTAAAGTAAAAGAAACAAGACTTGGATGAAAGCAAAATGGCTTTATTCAATTAAACAAGGAAGACAGACAGTGCTTTGTCCATGAGTAAGCATTTTGCACACACCTACAAGTAATAAATAAAAACAGAACAACTCACAAAAAAGAAAGCAACATATGCATTGTTTGCATGAGATATCACGGTATGCTTGAGGACTAAACCAAGTTGATACCAAAAATATATATATGTATACTTACTCCACCTTTCAATGCGAATAAAAAAAGATCACTACAGATGGTTACAGGGCCTAGCCACAAGGAGGCAGTAAAATGATTGATGTTAGAGCACTTTACTTGACACCAATATTAAAGAAAACATCCTTTCTTTCAACAAAAAAAATTAAGGAAATTAATTTTCACGCTAGTTAAATTTCTTTAAAAAGAAATCATATTTTTAATAGAAATTATTTAAAATGCTTTTATAAAAAATGGTCAACTCATTGTTAGAGGAAAATGGAGAAATCATGCTACAGAATGACATGAAAACTTAACTATTGCTCAGTCATTTTGTCTGCTTTTCCCTGAAAACTAGGCCACTGAAAGGAACTAATTACATCAAATTAAAAAACATGTTTTGCGTGAATACCCCAAACATGTATCACTGATAACACTGATCCATATATAGATATATATATGCATTCATATAGAGTAATTAGTTATATTATGTACACTTTCTCACTGTTCTGTGTGTTGGAGTGGTTTCACTAATGAAGGAGTTCTGTACAATATAGTTACTTTTTTCCAAAACTATTTCATTTGCACTTTTTACAAGGAGCGAGAGTTACAATGGTGCAAAACCTCAGGCAGTTTCAGTTAGGACATTAAACGGTTGGAAGTGGTAACTGGCAAATTAAAAAATACTGTTACATTAAAAAGTGTAATGAATAGCTTTATTCCACAAGGAATAATCTGGTTATTTAAAAATTAAACTGAATATTAGAAGAAATATGTTTACTATACTAGACAAAAAACAAACTTTTATGAGCAGGTATTTAAATCATTAGTTTTGAAATGAATTTATATCCAAAGACTATGATTTTTAGTAGCTACTAGCATATTTGAGGATATATAAAAAATTAAAAATTGTAAGTTCTTTGACTAATGATATCTACAAAGATGTTTGTATAAGTACTAACATAAAGCTCATACTTTTGTTACAATCACGCAATGGCCTACAATACATGAAAACTTCACAAGGAAACAAATTTTCTACACAGAACATAACAGATGAAAAAACATATCAGATGTCCAAATACAAATGAAGGTAAACTAGTGAAGTTTTTTAAAAATGCAAAATAGTTTGACATGTATAATTGAATATAGTAGTTTGAATGTTATAAAATGGAAATTTTATCCCACTGTCTTAAAACAAACAAGATCCAAGATACATTTAAATAATTGGATACTTTTAAAAAATTAATGAATTAGAATAAAAATATTAGATAATAGGGGAGAGAACAGATTATACGTTCTTAGATTAATTAACTTTGATGTTGATAAACTATTTGCCCGAAATTTTAAGGATGGTTAGCATAGCTTAAGTCTAAACTTAAAACAAATCTAACTATAACACCAATTAAATGCAAATTTGATATCACATTTTAACCTATTTGCAGTGAAGATAAACATAAGAAATTTGACTTTGTAAAAACCATAGATCATAGCAGATAAGCTGAATATAACAAATTTGGACAAAATATATTACATTTTTGATTTAACCCCTTAAAAAAATCAGTTGTATATTTGAAAAAAATTAGGCTTCAAATTGTATTCTTTAAATCTTGAAGATATATTTCTGTTATACATACTGAACAGTAAAGAATTATACATTTAACTTTTCATACAAATGGTATAATGCAAGAAATGTACGATGTAGATTATGAAAGAAAGGATAGATTGGTATTTTAAAACTATTGCTTTTTTACATATCAGTTAGGAATTGGTACTCTTCTAACCAAAATATAACTCTGGCTCATCATTACACTGGTATATGGTTTAGTTGTCCAATAAAACAACTGTAGTAATAAGGGAGCAGCTTTGAAACCTCACACAGGAGTTTTTGCACCACACTCTCCATAAAATCCCATTTTTATAATACATAGACCCAGGTTTAAATGAAGGCATTCATGGATTAAGACTTGTCACAAATGGTGGTTTGTATGAAGGTAAAAGAGAGTTAAATGAGAAACATCCCAATTAACATACTTTAGTTCATTAGTAAGGATTTGTTTAAGATGTAAAATAAATTAAAACAGTATGCTTTAATGTCTTAAGCACAAGATCACTATGATTGAAAAGAGCAGGCACAATAAAAAGCACATTATGTACTCATGACTAGCTAAAACTGGACATTGAATCTTCAATTCAAATTCGCTACACCTTAGTTTAGTTATTCAAAGGGTATAACCTTAAAAGGATGAATAAAATCACACACATGAGTACAAAATGTTCTATTTTAAACGGAAAAATAATTATTTTCATCAGGGCTTCACATTAAACTCTTTAACATTAAGTAAATAAAACAATTTTTCATCTACCGTAAATTAATTTGCAAATTTTAATGTTCTATGAAACTCCACTCATCATTAGAAACACCTTCCAATAAATCTGAGGTTTTAAGTTCTAGATTACGTCTTTAAATGAAGGCAGCAAATCAAGAGAAAATGTGAGTGATCTTGCTCTATGATGAATCTCAGTGAGAATAATCGATGAAAACAACCTTGTTTAAAAACTGAAGATGCAACGCAAATGAGAACATGCAGAGTAATATATACAAATCATGAGCTATGAAGTGAGGTGCCCAGTCAAGTGATGGTCTGTACAGCATGTTCGGTGCCAAGCTAGAGATAGATTTACTCATACTTTTCACAAAATGCAACAAAGAAGTCAAGAGATTGCAAAGGCACATGGATAGCATGCTTTTCTTACATGAGATCAATAGTGACACATAAATTGGATGTTCAGTCAAATTTGCGTTTAAAAAATTATCAATTTCGAAATTTATAATATGGAAAGTAAAAATGTTTTCAAGATGTCACCAAATAAAGTACACCTTAAATACTAGGGCTTGTCTTGCTAAATGGAAATTTCCTGTATAAAAAGCCAATGTACATCATGTAACCTATCAGGTCAAATAAAAAACTTCTCATCAACACAGCTTTTTAAATACACTTTGAATATTTCCAAGAGTTATAATAGATTGTTTTAAAAAAGAGCTGATAATTTAATCAGAAAGTCAATCATAGTACATTTTTCCTTCTATCATAACCTCAATGCTCTCAAAGACCGTAGGCTTAAATATACAGACTGAACCCATTTAATTTGACTTCTCGTGCAATGACCAATTTAGTGCTTGTTTAAGTTGCAATCTCTTGCCAACCTCTAGCAAAGCCCTCAAAACCTAGAAACACAAGGAACAAGAAACTGTAGCTCCATTACGAGCATTGTTACACACCGAATCCTGCAAACTGATTCGTGTAAATAGATAGGAGCATGCCTGTCAACAACCACATGCCTGGATAAATTAACTTATACGTCATTAGTTTTTAAACAGTTTGATATTAACCAAATTTTCCAAGCTTTTGGATTAGAAAAATTCATTATTATGCTCTTTTTTATAAGAAATTTAGGTAAAAAACTTTACAATTTAAGCTTTTATCCAGACAGGTTACAAAGCGCACAGCAAGAATACACTAACAGTAATATATAAGGTACATGGAGTGCATAAGTTACTTCTACAATCAGGTTCAGTAAAGACCCACTTATTCTGGAAAGCTTTAACTATATGATGTTGACAGGCACACCAAACCACTTTACAACAGGCTGATGAACAAAACACTAAAATGACTCGTCATATACAGCACGCCAACCTCTTTAATAGGCTAAAAATTCTGCACCATGTGTTTTGATTGTTTTTTTTCAACAGGCTTCAATTCTAAAGCAGAATAAAATCAAGTATCTAATTGGTTTAACAGGTGAATTCACCAAAATATATTTCGCATAATTTAAATGAAGGAAAATTTTTTGAAAACATAATATTTAACAGCAATATTTTTTAAAAGCTAAAAAAGTGACATTATAAAAAAGTGTACAAGCCTAATATTTTTGAAAAACAAGCAAAAAGCTTGAAGGTCATAAAAGAAAACATTAGTTATCACTCAAATGTGGTTTCTATTGCTCTCCTTCTGAAAATTCTCGGCGAAATTTGAAGCGCAAAAATTCTAATTTCATCCACATCTTACTTTTTAACAACTGCATATTTTATTCCAATGCAAACAACAATTTCGTTCAACAATAAAACAGCCAACAAACTACAACCAATGTCCACTTTCGATAGAAAACAGTTCAATAGAGTTTGCTACACTTTCGGAGATCACGAAGGAATCAATTTAGAAGAAATTTCAACAAGTAACTTTGGCAAGGACTGTTCAACACTAACAGACACATCCCGACACTTGGGACGCACTCCACACGTCCCAAGCCCGCAGTTAGGTACATGGAAATTAACTTGATCCCTATAAAGTATGCACAAGCAATAATAGGATAATGGAAGTTGACATATTCACAGTTCTCACGCCAGTTCCAACAATAGCATTTAAGTGAAATGATAAACCAAAGGCAAGTTGTCAGAGGGCACCAGCTGGACTTCTCTGAGATGATGAGGGGGTGACGATGAGATGACCGGAACGGCGCCAGCACGGTTCCGGGACAAGGGTCAGTCCCAGCCATTTTCCTTGATCATGTGGGCTAGCTCAATAATGAATTTGCCTTCTTTGTATTTCTGGCTGGACTCAAAGGCGTGTTCCTAGAGAAATTTTAACGATTAGATCGAATAGTTGAAGAAATCGCTACTTATAGGTAAGATTAAGGTATATTTGATTAAAAATGAATAAATATTTTTAATTACACGGTTTTCTTTCCATTTCTATTTTCCCTTTCTTTTTTGTGAATAAAATATATTTAGAGCTGTTTTAAAAGATAAATAGAATTTCAAATTTATAGAAAACAGATACAGTAAAAATTCTATGGAGCATCCACTTTTTGTTCCAAAAAAATTGAGCCTTAAGACAAAGTGGTATTTAGAAGAAGTGAACATAAACTCAAAAGGGTATTGCTACAACTAGTTTTTCAAAACATTTTTCAAACTATTATTATAGTGAAAGCTCTAGAATAATTTATTCCTTTACAATACATAACAAAAGATACAGAGAGATTAAAAAGATAAATTTTATTAATATAAACATCTTTTTTTGCACACACTGCTCTAAAGTTAGAAACATCCACTTCTTATACATGTTGAAGGCTTTCAGTAAATTTTTAACAAAAGTACAGTAATTCAACTGAAGAACTTGCTTAGTTTAATCTCCTGGACACACTCAACAAAGCTCACTGACCATTAACGGACTTGTAAATATATCTCTATTACTGTCACTCATTGCCAGTCTAGTTGTTTTGGATTGAACAACAAAACCACATGTGGTATGGAAAAGGAAAGGCAGGGTAGAGTGCAATAAAATCTTCTGAAGTAGCCTTATAATTGTGACAATTTAGTGCCAAAAACAGCCTTAAAATAGCTGGAATTTTTTTATGAATTAAGAAATATTGTCATTTGGAGAGGTTTAGAGGATTTACTGGTTGTTGATTGGGGTATTTTAACATTAGGAGAATTGGGGGAATTGAAGTCTCCAAACACTGGTCACTAAAGGAATTGTAGGATTCCTACAAGAACTAAGTTGGGAGAGTAAAATTAAGTACTACAGTAAAGAACCGTTTATACGTTTCTCACGACTTTACCATTTATATGTCATTTTCACAAAGTCCCAATTTATTCTAATGCAAAAATTCTTCCTTTATACGATGCGCGATATCGGTTATACGTCGTTTTCGGCTGTCTTAAAATTCGAAAATATCCAGTTACTTCCATGGGAAAATTTCCCCAGGGAAGGTTGAAGAACACTGCATAGCATTCCTTGGCTGTTGTGGGGGGTATGACCAATGGAGTAGGGGTGAATCGGTGAGTAAAAGGACAGTTCGTTGAACTGATAACGGAATGTGCTACACTACAGTTTTCTGGCCATTGTCTCTGGTTAGGGGGTCTCCAGCACCCCCTTCAGAGGAGGGGAATTATTTTGATCGCTATAAATGACCCCACAAAGAAAGCGGGACCATAAAACTGCAGTTCTAAAGCCCTAGCACTATAAAGGTATGGTTTCTTCCATTTTTATATTTAAAAATGGAAATGGAATTTTATATGCTCTGGTTTCTCTTCAAAACGCATAATTCTTCCATTTTTATATTAAATGTTTTAATATTTTAAAATTGAATTATTATTTTCAGTTTAAAAACTGTTTGGAAGTAAATTTTTTCTTTAGAAAAACCTTATATTTTATGTATTTACGTAAATCTGCATTAAGAGCGTTAAAAACCTAATAATTAAAGATATTTTCATTTATATGTCTTTTCTTTTGAACGTCATTTTACATCCGTCCCTTGAAGGAGGTATAAACAGTGCTTTGCTGTATTTAAGAACTTTCAAAGGATATTTTGAAAAACTTAAAGCACCTTCTTGAATGTAATTTGAACTATAAATAAAATGCTTTTCAAGAATATTTTAATATACACTACCATACAGTAGTGGACCGGACACCAAGGTGTGATGCTTCAACTGAAAAAATACATGATTTAATTGGAAGTGATTGACTTCTATGTGCTGCAATCTCATTATTGACCTTTCTAGGCATACTCTTAACAATATTTGGATACTCAGTTTTGGAAATTTGTGTCCATTTCTGATTTAAGAATATCTATCTCATCTATAGATTTTGACTGTAGTCCCTTGTTTCTTAAATGTCCCATTATGTTGTCCCAAAAAAATTTCATATGGTTTGTTTTTGGACTCTGAAGGGGCCAGATAAAAAATTTCACATCCATATCTTGATCCCCTGCTTGAAAGAGACTCTTAACTAGGCAGGAAGCATTGCCCTCTAGGAAGTATCATTTATCCATTTTATGAAATTACCAGATGGTAGGAAGAATCAGACACTCCAAAATATTTATCCTGGGATCTTTGTTTAATTTACCATAAACAAAAGTGAAGGGTTTACATGAAAAATACCCCCAAACGAGATGATCTTTTTAAAACAATTTTAGTTATCAATTAATTCATACTTTGAAATTTTTGGGTATCAAAACAAAATCTTAGCAATTTAAAAAGTATAAACTACTTACATATTTCCACCCGAGGGTGGTTTTGCAGCACTCGCAGTATATATCTGCCACTGCATGTAGTCCCGTCAGCAGAACACGCTCTTCAGCTGGACCACAACCCACATTCACACTGAAAGAAATAGGCCACAGAGTTTAACATACAAAATTTAACACACTATTTTAACACCTACAAAGTTATAAGTATGAAAAAATTGAATAAAACTAATTCATTTGCTCAAATTAAATCCTACTACTATTATAATTGTGAAAGTTTGTCTGTATGTTTGTTACTCTTTCACGCAAAAACTACTGAATGGATTTTAATGAAATTTTACAATAATGTAGCTTATACATCAGAATAACACATAGGCTATAATTTATAAAGAGAAAATCAGTCCTTCATTCTTTTTTTCCCATTTTTCCTGCTTTTTTTCACTTATTTTTCCGTGTTTGAAAACCTGTTTCACCAGTCATGCAAGCCAATAATAGGAAACTTTAGTAGTACCAGTGTTGTAGTAACTAGGCAATTTTATTAATATCTTTTCTATGAAATTTTGAAATTAAAGCAAAAAAATGGATAGAAAACCAATTTCAAAGCATAAAAAAATAAAAAATAATTATATAAATTCAAAATAATAATATTGGAACAAAATCTAGTTATTCTGTGTTTTATTTAATTTTTAGTATTAATACCAAAAACAAAGAGTCACTTTGTTTTCGAGAGTTTTTGCACTCTTTTGGCATCATACTTATTGATTTCAATAATTAAAGGTGATTTTGTTTTTTGGAAGTGTAGGAAAAGAATACCTACAAAGAATTATGCTGCGAAAGCGTAAGTCTAATATTTTCCAAAGCTCTAATAAAGCTCGAGCTATGAAAGTAGCTAGACTTAACGAGATGTTTCCACAAGCCAAACTGCAAAGACTTGAACAGGCGGAGCTTGAGGCAGCTCACAGAGCTGCTGAGACACCAGAGCAGTCCCAAGATCGGCGTCTACAGAACGCTGAGTATATGGCATCTCAACGGGCTTCTGATACACCTGAACTATTCCGAGCTCGACGTAAAAATAACACTGAGTGTATGGCATCTCAACGGGCTTCTGAGACACTGTACAATCCCCAGCTCGACGTAAAAATAACACTGAGTGTATGTCAAAAATTTGGTTTTAATGCATAACAGGGTTGCTTGATTTAAATCAACTCGATTTTAATCACGATTTAAATCATGATTTAAATCACTTGATTTTTTTAAAAAAATCATTGATTTAAATCAAAAATGTAAAACTTCTACAATTTAAATAAAAAATTTATCTGCTAGAAATGTAACTGGGAGAGATATGTTAAAGTTACTCTACATAAAATTGCCTGCAATTTCAGGATAAAATTTTTGCTATCAATATCAAAAATGTTTAGGACGAAAAAGGGAAAATAGCAGGGTTTGGAATCAATAATTGTGATTAACTAAACAAGAATTAAAATCTTGTTTTTTTACCTGGTATCAAATCTTAAAATACAAGTATATGGATGATTTTTATTGAAAGCTCGTTTTTATAATTTTAGTCATGTTTTCCCAACTAATTTTTTCATTTACAAAATTACAGATAATACAGCTCTAATATCTGTGTGCATGACAACTATCAATAATTAATTACTGATTTTTTATTTTTATAACTAATTAATAATTATTTTAAAGAAATAAACACATAATTCTTTGAGAAAAATTAATTAACTGAATCAATATAATTAAAAGATTGATTAATTTTTACACAAAAATGAGGCATGATGTTTTTTGTAATCAGTCACAATTATTTTCAAACCTAATATTAATATCAAAATCTGAAAGAAATAGTTATAGAATGAAGGATAAAAATTTTAGTAATTGAGTACAATTATTCATTCACCCTTTTTGAACGGGCATCTCATAGGTGAGATGCCAGTGAACTGCTTATCATAATTCATTCAATTACTTAATTAATGTATAAAATAGACTAAAATTGGGTAATTAAGTAATGCTCAATTATTATATCACATTGAAATTACAATATCAGTTTATTATTAACCAGTTTCATGAAGTTCAGAACTAGTAATTCATTTAAATCAAAAAAATCCGATTTAAATCAAAAAAGTCCGATTTAAATCAAATAAATCCGATTTTTTTGATTTTTTTAAAAAAATAAAAGAAATCAGCAACCCTGGTGCATAACATACTAACAGCAAATGTTAATTTGTTTTCATAATTATTTTAAGACGTAGCAACGCACGGCGGGTACCGCTAGTATATTATAAATTGTGCCTTATCATTTGAAGCATGGTAACCTAATATCCAAAATATAAATGAAACTCACTAGATTTCATTGTTGAGATGGGAACTAGTTTTTCATTTTTTATGTTATGTCACTTAAATTTATTATGAGATATCTAATATTAAAAGATCCAAAAGTATTACCCTTGCATCTATATATGAGCATAAAAGTACTAAGTAAAAGGTTGAATAAGTAAAAATAAAGGAACACTTTTTAAATTGCAGTCTATATTTGATGTGGATATTTTTATATTTTAATAATTGTTTTTAAGGAATAGGTACGAAATTCTTAACACAATAGTCTTACACAAAAATTTAAACCCATGTAGAGGTATTGGTGTTCAGTCACTTTTTTAGATCGAAAAAGCATAAACTTAATTCTTACAACTTAGCACTTACAAAAAAAATCCCAAATATAAGGGGGGGATACTATCAATTGAAAAAAATCTAGTATCTAAATTATACCAGCACAATATTAAACTTAAGATTGGTGAAGAAAATTGATCTAAACTCAACAGGTTTTTGAAGAATAAAAATAGAAGGGCTTGCAAAGATACGATACTTTTCTTAAGTTCCTATCTTGTATGGCAAATTCACTGACTTCATAAAAAAACAAGTTTTGCCGATGTGATTGGTATACCAACAGATTCATACAGGGATACAAAAGAGTACAAAAAAAATAGCACAAAATATGTAAAATGCACATATTATGATATATGCAACTCTGAAAACTTACACAGAATTAAAAAGGTAAGCACGGCCTTGACTTCCTTGGAATGACTAAAACAAAATTAAATAGTCAAACACCAAGAGACTCATGATAACTCTATAAGCATAAAATAAGACATTTAATAAAAACTTAAAATGTAATCAGAATATACTTAACAAGGGTTGCTTAAACAAATAACTTTAAAACCCAATTAACTTTTTCATTTACATAAATACACATCAGTGGCATATATGGGGCAAGGATGGCCAGACACCCTAAAAAAATTATCATGCCAACAAACATAATATGGACAAGGATTAATCCGTAAATTGACTATTTAAAATTAAAACATAATATTAGTCTTATTTCTAAATAACCATTTAAAAACTTTTGTTAACAAGTTGTAGCAATTTCTTTACATTTACAGATGTATAGTTTGTGATATTTATTTTTTTATTACATTGTAAATAATGTAACCCAATTTAAAGAAAATTATATTATTTAAAACAGAAAAAGGTTTCCACAAGCTATTAATTTGGTCAGGTTTTATTTAACTTTGCAAGCATTCATTTGTGCTGGTCACATTTCAGCATATTTAAATATATTTTATGCAATAAAACTAAGCACTCATAATAGTAGGAAACTTGCTAATAATACCCATTGTCTTCAGGACTTAGGATATAAAGATGAATAAACAAGGTATTTCATTTCACTGGTCAAAGGTCTTACTAAACATTATCTAAGAGAAATATAAAACTAAATAACCATAAATAATCTGGTTAAAAGCCTCCATTCAAATCTAGTGATCAACAAATTTTGAACTCCAGAAACATGCCTTAAACTAAAAATACACGAAAATATCTAACACATCATAATGCCACTAGATGACTTTTCAAATTGAATACCATAACTCACTAATAAAAATGCACAGAATACTATTTACTTTGCTTCATAAACCTAAAAATGGTTGATTTATATCTTAGGCCAACAAGATAATTTTGGAGTTCCAGGGTACAAAACTGAATTTTTTCCAATTCTTGTCACCAACATTTTGAAAATCATCAATTAATAACTTAAAACACTTGCCCAGCAAAAATTTCAAACAAATTATCATTACTGAACTGATACATTTTCTTGCATCAGATCTAACAATATGCAAGTTCAAATCATCATAAAAAACTCAACTTTTTTCCAGAAAAGTCTACCTAGTTATTTTAGAGCACAAAAATTAATAACTATGACTGAATAAAAAAGAGGATTCCTTTACAATAAATAATATATTGACATTTCTTTCTTCAGCATCTGAAGCACAAATATATAAAATACTGACTATCTGTTAATGGTGTTAAAACAAGAACTAAAAACACTGAAGTAAAAATAAATTATAGGAAGTGTTCAAGAACAGACGCAAATATATGAATAGGTTCTCATAGAACCAATGTTGTTAACCATTTAAATTTTTAACAGCTAAGAATTCGCCTGGTTGAATTTGTACCAGTAAAAACCAAAAGAAATAAAACACCTGCAAGGTTTTTGAACAAAAGGTTGGTTTCTCTGGAGAAACACACATAACTCAGTGGAAGAAGCATTTGAACATCAAACAATCAATGCTCAAGGTACCTTTGATATGAGCTCGTCATGGTTTGCAAGGTGTGCTCTGCAATGAATGCAGCTGTAAGTTCGGTGACAGCTCGGCAGGTAAGCCTGGAACGTCTTTACCATGGCGATTGAGCACAGAGTCCGCTTGTGGGTCCTCAACCGCACAGTCAACCCCTCCAGCTTTGAAGTTAGGCGATACACCCTACACCCGGCAACACTCAACCTCGTACCTCTTCTTCTCAATGGGTAAGATGTGAAGAGCACGGGTGTATGCTACATCACAAGCGTCTGAAAAATAGGAGTTAATTTAAGGTATAAGGTAACCTAGGTAAGGTTAACTAAAGGTAAGTATGAAGACATAAAATATTAGAAAATGTCAAAGCTTTTCTACAAGAATGCGGCAGTTTAACTGTTGCTAACCTTTCCCAAATGAGAATGCTTCATTTTTCTATTTGATTCACATAACACATAAAAATATTAACAATGGCTAGAAGTTAAGTGATTCTACCCAAGCAAAAGATGCCAAAAACATGAGAGAAACACATTAATGTAGAGGTTTGAGTTAGTTGGTGATAATTTTGCAGTTTTATGAGCAACACCAGGAAGCAAACTAAATAGCTTAAGTCCTAGCACCTCAATGATTGCTGAAAGGACCGACTTCATACACAATCACCTTATTCAGTATGAAGTCCAGCCATAACTGTTAGTGTTGATTTTCTATATGAATTCGAGCTATTTGAGGAAAAGTGAGCTTTCTACTACTATAGTCTGTGTAAATAAAATAGGCGGGTGGACGTCATCAGTTGAAGTTCATTGCCTTGGTAACGAAGGGAAAAATGTGAGCCGTTCTGCTTTATTTTTGCACATGAGTTAAGGCAGGACGTGAAATTTTCGGTCGCCAACTTAAAGTTGGCGGGTAAATTTACTCATGCATTTTGTCAGGTGGGCAAGCAGTGTTGCAGAGTTGGGCATTGACACGATTGAAATTTCAAACGTCAATTGTACAATTAAATTCAATTGTGATTAAATCAATTGCGGCTGAAAGTAATCACGATTGTTTTTAATGGAGACTGAAGCTAAATGACACCGACGATTGAATTTTCAATCACAATTGAAAATTCAATCGCACTTAACTTAAATTGTGGATAACGATTAATCATTCAATCGCGATTAATTTCACAAGACAATTGAATTATTGCTGAAGACTTCAAGGGGATGCTGTAAAATTGCCCAAGGGGTGGAAGAAAATTCTCAGGGTTCGTACGCAATGATCAAGTATTTTACTGGATTACTTCGCAATTTCACTGGAGTGGTCCACAGCTCAACTTGATTGCTTCGCGATTTCAATGGAAGGCGTCCGCAACTTTATCGGAGTGGTTTGCAGCTTTACTGGATCGCTTCGCAACTTCACCGGAGGGGCCCGCAGCTTTACTGGATCGCTTCACAACTTCACCGGAGGGGTCCGCAACTTACCGGAAGTGGGCAACAGCTCACCAGAAGTGAGTCACAACTACTGGTGGATCACTCCGGTGAAGTTGCGGACCACTACGCTGAAGTTGCGGACAAATCTGGTGAAATTGAGGACCCTTCAGCTGAAGTTTTTGTTTATAAATCTTATAACTTTAAGATCCTATTTTTGTATAAAAGTACTTTTCTGTTTTCAAATTTAGATTTTTTTGCAAATGTAACTAATATATTATGTGACTTCAAGTTATAGATTTGTGATGGTTAATTGATAGACAATTATTGATAGTAAAATTATATAAACTTTATTCAAGAAAAAAGTTTCAAAATATGTTTAATATAGAAATTTAATTAAATTATGTACCGTATACTTTTAATTATAATTCAAGATTTGCGTGTATTTTTTTTTCATAATTTTTTAAAGAAAAATATATCAACACAATATATTTAACCTTCCTACCCCGCATGGGATCTTTTTATACCCCAAACGCACTTTGACGCTTGATATCTCCCGTGTATTTTTGTTTTGACAATTTCCAATGCCAGTATTCCTTAATTATGCAAATTTTTACAATGGGTAAAAATTTTGGAGTTGTTGTTCAATTTTTAAGTGTCATGGGAGAAATAGTCACATATTCCCCCTCTGGGGTCTTCTGAGAACCCAGGCATGAATGGCGGTAAAACAATATCGAATAAAGCTTAATATTTTATTCTTTTGTCTTATTATTGATAAAACATGGTTTTTATGTTTGTTTAATACCTTTAGAGATTGATTAGAAAGATGTTTTCGTAGAAATTGTGATTTTTTTTACAAAAAGAAGATTACGGTAAAGTACATTGAATTACTTGCCATTTCTTAAATTTTTCATTCATATTCTAAGAAAAATATGCTATTTATAGAAATCTTTTGAGCATATAATAATTAAAGCAAAAAAATCAGACAACTGTCGCCATGACTTCCTGTTGAACAAATTCTTTAAAAAACAATGTAAATTCATGGCTGGTAAATAGGTTTTTATATTCAGTTTTCTTGGAATATAAGAATGATCTCAAATATTTATGAGTATTTACTGAAATCTAGAATGTGATTTCGAAGAATTATTAAAAATAATCAATTTTGCTTTACAACTTACATAAAACAACCGAGATATTGATTTCACTAACATCATCTGAACCGATCGATCATTTTTTTGTGTAATTTCAATTTTTAAAAGGAGAATCCACCTTTCGCATGTTTCATAATACTAAATAAATTAATCTGGGGTGACAGGAAGCTGATAATGCAGAAAAGGAAAGATATGCAACTTCATAAATTGTTTAAAATAAACTAATAAGTTCTACCTGTGCAAGGCCGGGTATATCAGCTTGTATATTTTAGGCAGTGTGATTATAAACATTTTAAGTAAAACAACTTCATTATGGTTCATTTTTGCAATTTAATTCTTATATGAAGGTTCAGGTTTTTTTTAAAAAATGCATCAAAAGAAACCGAATAACGCCATAATAGGGCCAAAAAATGAGTAAATACCAAAAAAAATTTAAAAAATTATTACGAAGCATCTTTTTAGAAGTAAAAAATTATAATTATTTTACATTTAGGGAATTTTACCCATTATTAGAGTGATACGCACGTTTTACGCATGGGGTACTATTAGACTCCACGAGGGGGAATATGTGACTATTTTTTCAAGAGGGTAGGAAGGTTAAACGAAAATATCTAAAAAAAATTAAGTATGTGAACCTCATATTCAACACCTCAAAAATCATTGTGATGTAAGTAAGATGTTTCCGAGATACTTAAATAAAAAAACAGTCGCCAAAATATCTCGCGAGTTCTTTTCTCGCCAGTTCGAAACATAGGAAGAAATTCGCTTGGCAACCTTCCAGCTTCGCGTGCAGTGGGAAAAAAGCAAGACTGGTGGAAACCATGGCAACGCGCAGGGGAAGGGTGAGAAGACTGGGGAAACCACGTGACTTTTCAACCGCCGATTCTAATTACACAGACTATAACTGATGGGAAATGTTATTTTCTAATTCAACTAGATGGGGAAAGAAATTTTTATACCCACCTAGATTCTAAATGAATAAATAAAAAGTGAATTTAACTAGTATTAGTTTAAAACTAAATTGACATTTTATGAGTTTGAAACAATTAATAACTCAAATGTCATAAGATGCAAAAATTCAGAAAAGGAAACATAATTAATCGACAAATTTCAAAGACTTACACATGAAACAAATATTATTGATCAATAGAAGATAAATTTTTTATTGCAACCATTCATCCCATAAAATATCCCTTCTCTTCTCCTCCTTTATGACTATTGCTATTTACAAGTTATAATACTCAATCAAAAGTTGAAACAAGTTACAAATTATTTGATTAATTGAAAAAAAAAACAGTAATGTTCAAATTACATATTAATAATAGTTTTAAAGCAGAGTTGATAATTTTTAACAAGCTTTTTGAGTTGGTCTTTGTAAAACAAATATGTGATCAAGCTAATTTTATCAAAAACAAGAATACTTTACCTAGGAATATCCCAGGCCTTTCTTCGTGCAATGAAATTGAGTAGTCCTAGAATTCTTTATATTCATAACCAAGTGATGATTACTACATAACACTCAAACCAACATTTAACAGTTAACACACAAACCTGAAACAAATATAGCCATAATTATTATTTTACCTCAAACATTTTAGTTAGAATACTTAACAAAATTGTTAAAAATAATATCCCAGCTTTTGGTTCTTGCGTATTATCTCGTCGACCGTACCGCTGAATCTGAAAACGGTAAACAACCAATTGACTTTTCTATGGCTGTGCCGCTGAATTTGACAGTCACTGAACGGTCGATGGGATTATACGTATGTACCACAGTTTTTCACACTGAAGTGGTAATTATATCAAAATTGGAAGTAAGAAAATGACATTTAAAGTCTAAATAAAATCCTACTTAAAACACAATATCATTAGATTGATTGACTCTCTAAAAACAAAAAAGAGCAGACCCACAAATGACAAATATGAATGGATATAAATGCAATGATGTGTGAAATTTCAAAGTTTTTAACACAAATGACTTTTACCAATAAAAGTAAAACTATTTATTAGCCACAAAAGTTGATTCTTTTAAATTAACAATAGATTATAGAATTATATTTTTAAACACACAAGAGATTTTAACTATAGAAAACATGAAGTTCATCCAAAACAAAACCAGTATAACTTCTCAAAAATTGTGTTTATCTGTTGCTATGAAAACCCCAATATTTTTTAAACATAACATTTTATTCTTCTTTCATACATTTCTGCCAGATAACCACCATAACCTCTAGAATAACATCAAATCTGAAGAAGGAAATCGTGAAAATGTTTGTAAAATAAATTCAGTATGATGAACAAAAAGCAAGACAGTTTCAATGAGGTTCAAAATATGGCCACCGATAAAAATATTAAAAATGAGATTATGAAATAAATTAAAATATCTTCCCCTAAGAGACACAAGTTATTAACTTTTTAAAAAATATATAGTATAGAATTTTATTATAAGATTATGATCATGAATTAAAGAGACTGGGTCAGACTATACATTATATTGACCATACATTTATTACTAAGCAATGGGAGAACAAAGAAATGTTAGTTCATGATTTAGTTTAGACCAAGACAGAATTTTACGAAAGAATTTGATGCTGTCATGATAGAATTTTAAACATCAACTAAGATTAAAATAATGCAATCTGGAGAGGATTTGTGTGTTTACTACATTCTTCCAGGATTTTCATAAAACCTACCACCACCTCAACCTACCAAAAACCATCGATCAAATAAAATTGAAAATTTTAAAATAATTAAAGAAAAAAAACCAAATATATCGACTAAAATTTAAGTGATTAGAAAAACACAGAGTTCAGCGCATTACCTTTAGGAATAAGATTTAATCACCAGAATGGCTTTTGTAGCAACTTTACTCGATTAAATCTACGACAAACATGAAAATTTAACCAAAATCACTAGTATTTACAACAGGCATCACTTCATAATAATCATAAAAGCATCACGTAAATAATCACTTCACAATATCAGCAATGCGCAGAAAAAAACAAAAATCGGGATTCACGGCACACTCTGTTTTTGTTTATATAAGACCCAGCAACGAGCTAGGGGATTCGGATTCTTTTCCACAGCTTGCAAAACAGTTTATCTTTAACAGAAAATATTATAGAAAGTGGTAAAATTTTGGAGAAAGACTGACCGTTGAAATTTCGAAGTCCGATGAGGGTACCGCATTTCAGAAATCAATGGCTGCTCGGTTTGTTTACATGCGTGGAAAGAAATTTCAAGGGCCCTTTCGAGCACATCAATTCGAACCCAAATAAACAAGACCACATTATTGAGAAATACAGGAGAAAAAAATGCAAGTGACGGCAAAAACTTACGGTATCGGAAGAACTTGTAGCGTGGGATTACCATTCCAAATAAAATCCACGATTTTGGCTGCGGAGTGCGCTTTGCAAATCGTTTGCACCACACAAATAAGATTAATTCGCGGGTTTTGGCGGCAGTCCACGGAGGTACTTTGATGGAACGAATTCGATCTCGCTATAAAAAGCACGTGAAAAGCGACAGGTCGCCAGTCCTGAGGGTCCGTAGATAGTGAGCTCACAATGTCCTTTGTTTGGATTCCAGCTGGTTTGGAGCCGAGGTCCTACCACAAGCAAAACACAACAGAACTCTGCGCAGCTGACAGGCTGGCCAATGGCGCGCGCTGACGTCACTCAAGGCCGATGGCCTCGCAGCGCCACCACGAAACAGCCTCTGCGGCACCCCTTTTGCCGGTCGAACAACCCTTTTGTCTTCGACGTCTGTGTTTACTGTTGTTATGAACGGCGAGCGTTTTCGTGAGGATCTTTCCGCTGAGCTGAGGGCGATCGTGGGAAAGACAATTTTTAGATAAATTTTTTTTGAAAAAATTTTTTAAAGTGGCACAGCATTTAGCTTTTTGTGTAAATTTTCGGTATTTTTTTAATTTCAAATAATTGAAATTTACTGTGGTAACTTTTTTTATATTCCATGAATTTTTCGCTCTTATTTTGGTGATGCTATTAGAAATTTTTTTCTGGGTGAGAAACTGGAGAATTTTTTAAAATTTTTTTACGGTGGTGCAGCATTTAGCTTTTCATGAAAATATTTCAATTTTATATAATTTTTCAATTATTTAAAATTTCTTTTGTAATATTTTATTATTCCAAAATTTTTTTGTTCTAATTTCAGACTTCTTAGTGCTGCAGTTGGAAATTTTTTGGGCGGAGGAACCGGGAAATATTATTTTAGGAATTTTTTTTAAGATGGTGCGAAGCATTTAGTCCAGGGATGGCCAACCCGCGGCCCACTTGAAATAATTTTGCGGCCCGTGAGATTTTTTTAAGTAAGTTAAGTTAAGGCCCCCGAAATTTGGACAAAGTGTACCACAACGAGTTAAAAACCTTGTTGTTGTTGTTGTTGTTGACTTATTCCTCATGGTCTAGCCGCAGGCTAGACCAAGTCCATGAGCCCAAACGTCCCCAAAAAATCATACACCAGAAGGGGATCAGATAAAAGGTCAACTTTCTCCAGACCAACACAATGCAAAATGTGATCGGGAGAAGCCTGTTCAGAGTTACACCTGGTACACGTGAGATAGGTCTTCTGCCCGTGCCTAAAAGAGAGACACCTGATGTGTCCGCTTATGAGCCTGCTTATGCTGGTCTGCGTGGCTCTATCAGTTTTCATGGCAAGGGCACCACAGGTTAAAAACCTGTTAATTAGAATCGAATTTCTAAAAATTTTCCGGGGTAGGACCTCCCAGACCCCTTTTAGTGCTTGGAACTATATTATTCACAACTTTTTTAGGCAATTAAGTCGATCCAGGTGCGAATCCTTCTTAAAACTTAATTTTTAAAAATGCACATAAATTTCTATATGCGCCACAAGCGGTAACCTAACTTATTTTCGAGTAATTCATAAAGTTTTAAGCGGTACCTGTTTAGTTCCTATAAAGAAGGTATTCTTAGGGTTGCTCCTAAAGGTCAATTTAAATTTAAATTAATACTTATTTTATTTAGGAAATTGTTAAAGCAAATTATCTCAAAACTTCCTAATCTATACCTAGTTTATTCAACTTACTTCTCTATTCCTTCTGAGCAGTTAATATCCTAAAATTTTATATGCGGCCCACGGGAGTATTGGGGTTTTCCAAAGTGGCCCTCAAGATCATTTGGGTCGGCTACCATTATAAATTTTTTAATTCCGATTTTTTTTGTTCTAATTTAAGACTTATAGTGCTGCAGTTGGATACATTTTTGGAGAGGAACCGGGGAATTCATCTTTTAATTGGGAGATCCTAATTGAAAAATAAATTTCTAGGTTGAAAATAGCCCGTTTAAATTTTTTAGCCAACTAAATTTTTAAAATTCCCATTTAGCATTTGGTTCCTATTTACATAAATTATTGTATTTTTTAAGCCATTGATTCATTGAAAAATTTGTTCATATTGCATAAGCTATTTAGATACTGATGTGTATCATAATAAAATAAATAAATTTCTATTAAATATTAGTTTACACAATTCTTTAATTTATTTATGTAACTGGGCATTTCGTATTTGTTAGCAAAAGAGGTGAAAAAAAAAGATATATTCTTCACCTCTCACGCTTAATACATTTTTAAACATTTTCAAATAAATAAATATGGTTAAGAGAAGATAATTTTCCCTTGTATTACCTAATATCTTTTTTAAACTATCTTTATTCGAATATAGAAGTATTGAGCTCCATAAGACCTGTCGGTGTCTTCCTCGACAGTAGAACAGATATACTAGTTTTATAATTTACTTATCATTAATAGGTTATCATTATTTTTATCACATATATGTCTTTCTGGAATATTAATCTTTGGTAATATTTTTAGCGCTTATTATCGTATTCTGTACATTTTTTTGTTGTTCATAGTAATAGATTAATAGATCGGTCAGATTAATTGAATATTTTATGGAATTAGAACGTTTCTTTGCAAAATATATAGCAACAAGGAGCTATGCACCCCAGGAAGTATTGAAATTTTAGTGAATGTGATTCAGTTATAAAAAATCCAACCTGGACATTCAATTGTAATAACATTTTTAATACTGTTTAAATAGAGGAATTGCATTTTAAATTGAAATGAACACCTGATGCAATCTACCTCATACAAAACATTATAAAGCCAATATAAGCCTATTTCTCCATAAAGTATGGATATTAGATATCACCTATATTTTTCTTTATTCTTCATTAACTCTTTTTATAATGTTATTGACATTTACTCAAGTTTAAAAGGGCCGAAAAAAAGTTTAAGTGGTCACACGAAAAAAAGAAAATTAATTTTATAAAAATTAATTTTTTTTAGAAAAATGTTTATTTATTTAATTTACTCAAGATTTCAATTTGCCTGCTTTAATTTCCTGAATGAAAAAGACGAAAATCAAGGCTCAAAAGAAAGGTGGACCTCAGCTGTTGGTATAAGCTTTTTACTTTAAAATAAGTATGTTATCTTTATCTGGAGGTCTTCAAAACCGATTGTCTTTTGAGCAGAATAAAAAATTCAAAATAAAAGATGGATTTGAAGATAATGGGCAGTTCCAGCATTTTTTGAAAACAGAAAAAATGGCATTTTTCCAGAAAAGAAAACAGATCTAAATTCAAAAATCGACATGAAAAGTTTAAAAAAATTAGTTGATTCAATATTTAAAAAAATTCAATGTTTTATCAACTCCAACAATCACTTTGAATTGTTTTAAAAACAATTAAAACATTGTTAATTAAACAAGTTTAAAATTAATGTTTAGGATTGAAGTACGTCATATTTTGAAATTTGACGTTTTCTCGCCCTTTTTTATAAAGTCAAACTTTGAAATCAAGTTTAAAAATAAATACTCATCGTAACTGAAAAAATGTTGCGCTTATATTCCTCTCTTGGGAACTTCTAACGAATAAAATATATATTAAAATAATGAAATTGCCAATTAGTACATATTTTAAGCAATAAATTATGATTTTTTGTTCACTTATTTAGGCGTCTTAAAAAATCAAGGCAGTTCTGTGTTAAAATTGTATCTTTCAATAATTTTCATTGTTAAATAAGTCATCCTGCTGAGTACCTACTTGGGACGGGGAAGTAAGTTTTATGGTAGTTCCGGAATCTTGGTCTTATAACGGATTGTTTAAGATTGTAAGAACTAATTCCCATTAATCAGACTCTGTTAAAAAAAAGTGCAGACCCCTTCGAAAAAAATCATCCAAAATATTTTACGTGGGTGCAGAAAATAGCAGATTTCAAAGGTTAAAGGGGACATTAGTTTATCTGTTCTTATTGTATTTCTTTGCTAAAATATTGGTGCGACTGATTAAGTGGCTTATTCAAAATCTATCTTCTTAACCACCTAGACCAGTGGTTCCCAACTCAAATATGTCCGCGGACCACTTCACTTAAATTTGAACCTCATGCGGACCATCCCTATCCCCAACTGCATCTTTAAAAATTTAACCTTTTTTTCAATGCACTCATTCCTCACAGAGGGTGTGAAGTTTGATTTTTTCTGAATAGTACAGGAAACAGTCTTAAATACTTATCTAAATGGATTTGTAAATTAAATAATCTATTAAACTTTAAAGAAAAATTATCATAATTGTTATATCCAATTATAATTGTTATATCCAATTATGTATTAAAAATATAGATATTAAAGACGAGGATACTTTACAAATGACAATAATTGTTCAGGTGAGTGGAAATGTCCGCTCGTTGATCTATTAACCCAGGAAAGGGTTTTCATCTATTGTTTTTTCTTCTTTATGGGATGTGTGATTGATAAGGAACTATTTTTTTTATTTTCCACATATTTTTGGATATGTTTAAAAATCTTCTCACGGACCACCTCCGATAGCCTCACGGACCACCTTTTGGGAACCACTGACCTAGACAGTGCACAGCCGTCTAACTCTTTGGACAGACAAAGCCCCAGCCCTCCTACAGCCGCTTTCGTCTTTTTATGAAAACATTGTGAGATAGTTCTTTCAGGCCATAACATATTAGTATAAGCCATAACGTTTTCATTCGAAGCGAGCTCTGCTGCGTGGGCTGAAAAGGGAGATAATCCGTTCAGAAGAGGATTTCGTGGTCAGGGGAAGTTTTGTTTTGATTTCGAACGGACCATTTGCCACTCTATTTCGGGAAGGATGACCTTAAACCAACCGTTGCCACTCAAGCGGACCAAATAAAGGAGGCCGTGCAGAAAAAAGGAAAACAGCTGACTTGACTGCTCTTCTGTAACCGGGATCAGAGATGGGCATCGCAAGGGACTAAAGTCCAATTTTTGGACCTTTTCTTATTATCTCTTGTTTAACTATCCCGAAAATTACCTGATATCAGAATAAAAATCTCAGACACCTTGATAATAACATGCAAGTACAAGTATGTGCAAGTGCATGCTCTTTTAGGAGCTTCAAGGTTATTAAAGTTAAATGTTTACTATCTTAATTTTATTCAAAGTTTTCATCCAGGCTTAGCTTGGATGACCTTCTAATAATCTTATTAGTCTAGTAGTCTATTGTTTGATTTTGTCAGTTTCAAGTTCTGATTTTGTCAGGTAGAGGTTTAGAGGCGTTTCTTAGATGAAGGTTAGACCACTCCTGTCTCTCACGAGCTTCAAAGCAACGTGGGAAGATTCAGTAGTCCACAACAAGGGGATTATCTATTTATTAAATCTATATAGATAAAAGAAGAAGGGATAATGCTTTTAGGTACAGAAACGAGGAAAAAGGGACAGGGGAGAGATAGGAGAGAGGAAGAGATAAGGAGAGAGGAAGAGATAAGGAGAGAAGAAACGGAAGAAGGGGATAGGTAAAGGATATTAAAAAAAGAGAAAAGAGATAAAATTTAGAAACAGCAGATATATTTTATAATAGGCGAAAAGTCCCAAATGGGTGAAGGGAAGGTCAGCTTCACTTTCCTAAAATCATGAAAGTTCATCATAATCTTTTACTTTAGTTTGAACCTATTATAATTTTCAAAAAAGGAAACTAAGAGATGGTTAAGGAGTTCGGCTACCTCTTATTAGAATTGTGAATATTTATGTATAATCTGTGTTTTGCTTTGAAAATTCTGTATAGTACAAGGAGCTCGAGTGTCACCTGAAAGGTCTCTATAATGTCAAAAAATAAGTCAAAAATCTTTTTTAGGATCAAATTACAAAAATTTTTAGTGTAGACCCTCAGATCCTAGTATTTTCAACAAAATTCTTGCAGAAATTGATTGCATGAATGGTCCAAAACCTCTCTCGAAAAAAAAATGTCTACCTACGACCATCTCTCGTGGGGGGTTTTAAATTGGTTCCCACAAAAACCAAACGTCGGCACTGCTTACCCCCCTAAGCGGAACACTGGCTACGTCTGTAGAAGTAAGTATACACATTTTCCCTGAGTTTTAAAAAAAATCTTATTTAATCCATTAATATTATCACCACCCTATTCGATCAGAAATATTAAATAACGAAATAAACGAGAGAGGAAATTTTAAATAACCGTTGAGCTAGAAATATGAGTAGGAAAACGCATAGATAGTATTGATTTTGACTCCTTTCCATCCTATCCGGCCCGAATTTCTCATTGGATTCAATGGTAATCTCGGGCGACTTAGGATTGAAAGGGTTAAAAATAGAGTTTGAAATTAAGGAGATCTTGACATAGGGACAGGAAGATAAGAAAACAGCTTTAACAGCTCTTAACGATGGCACCCATAGAAATTCTTCCGAGGGTTTCCTTCATATTTAATTCGTCCCTGAGCAAATAAACGCTACTCAAAAAAAATCTAGTCCAAATAGGATTTCTCCATAACTTGGTCGCCGACGCGACGATATAAAATTTCTCTGCATTTCCTCACAAGGACCTAAGAAGGATTTTTCATGTGTAGTTTCATATATTCCAGGCATTGTCTTCGTCCTTGGGGCCCATAGCTCGTGAAGTACTGTTGCCATTTAGGGGCTTACATTAATAGACATGCGATCCTTTTGTCTCACTGGACGTGCAAGTATAAAATCCGTAAAAAACGCGCCGAATTACCATACCACTTTACCCTGAGTTTTATGTGCGCCTGAGAAAAACGGACACAACGGGATTGTGAGGAGTTCCGAGAAAAGCGCAGTTGTGTGTCCGTGTTGTTATATTTCATTTCTGTTTCATTGGATGTTACCGGAGGGTGGTGCGCTTGTTTACTTCTGTACATAATCGTTGGAACTGGTTATAAAATCTTTTGTGTCTCGAGTTAAAAAAAATGGGAAGTTTGAAATCAAAAAGAAAAGCTTTGTTATTAGACTCGATTAAAGATTGGTCAGGTCTTACCCTGCTTTAAATTTGGTTTTTAGAAAGGATGGGATACACACTACACAATACTACAACCCCCCTTTCAGTTTCCTGCAAATGTTTTTCTTTGCAATGAATACTTAGCAGAGAAACTTCAAAGAATGCCACAATAGCTTCCTGTAAATGTTTTTTTAGTATAATTAGGGACTTTCAATGGAAAACCACAAATTAAAAACCGTAAAATTGTAGTAAATGTTGGGTTGCAACAAGGAGAGTTATTGCAGCAAAAGTATCTTTACGTTTCTGTAAAACTGTTTCACTGCGATGATCTAATTGTTGCAGGAAAACACAAATTGATTTGGGTCGTAAATGTCTCAAACCTTTTCATTCAATTAATTCATTCACAAATCGAACAATGCGCCGTTATATCTTTTTGTTAATGTTGTTTTACTGCATGGATTGGATAGCTATTACAAATTTTAATGAAAAGAAATTACGGAATCTTAGCACCAAAGTTTGTTCATTTATTTACCAATATTTTAAGCTTTTTAAGATTTTACTGGTGGAAACCCATAGTGTTTTAGCAGAGTTGGAGAAACAGTAAAATCTTAGTAAATGTTGGGTTGCAACAAGAAGAATTGTTGCAGGAAAAGTATCTTTACGTTTCTGTAAAACTGTTTTACTGCGATGATCTAACTGTTGCAGGAAAACACAAATTGAACAATCATCCGAGATATCTGGTCATCCTAATTAATCGAGATATTCTACTGTATTTCATTCAAGAATTTAAAACCACAGTCATATATTTTTTATTGTAATAAATAGTTTTTCTGCAGTTATGCTCTCACGATTAATTGCAGCCAATATCGTCCCTTCACCTCAGACTCACCACTAATTATTAAAAAAAAAATATAGGATCACACTTATGTGTATAATTTAATTTTTCGTTATTTTTCAACGTGTTGGAACATTTCTAAGGTTCTCGAATGTCCAAATGTGCTGCACTTGACGATATCAAACAAATACTCTTCTTCGTAGGGCAAGCAAAACATTTTCTTTTTCTTTTCTAAACTATTAATGGATACACCCATTTTAATCTCAGCATAACTATAATGCTATAAAACCACTTATATTATTTAAAAAAATGCTTCTAGACATTAAGTGGCCTCCTACTCTTCATAGTTTAGTTTCTTCTACATGTGCATTTGTCTTTTTTACTAAATTTATGAATGATAGGTATAAACCTTTTTAAAATTTTAAACATTTGTCGACTTTTAAATCATTATCTATACCTTGTAGTTTTACTATGTATTTTTAATTACCTCTGGTAAGCCCTGTATAATACACGTTGAAGAGTAGATATCAGGTTCATTTATTAGTAGGGGAGAGTGCTGTATCTAAGGACGGTTGTACCTTCAGCCACCGCGTTTTAAAATTCGGGAAAAAATGGAAATTTCAATTTGTGGTTGAATTTGAATGTAAACAGATGCTATCTAGCTGCTAACGTGAAATCAGCTCTTTAAAATAATATTTAAATTTAATATAATAAATTTACTGTTTTTAGGTGCTCAAAGTTTTTTTAGTGCATCACTACATTAATATTTGTCTTCCCCTTTAATTATAATACGATAAAAAGAGATATAAGGGGCAAATCCTCGAGATTTTAGACTTTCTATTTTTGATATTAGAAATCGTCAAATCTCAATTATTTTATTTTTTACGGAATTTTAAATGTAAAAACACCTGGTGTTGTACCTTCGGACACCAAAAGTGTTGTACCTACACACACGTTCTTGTGGGTGTCTGTAGCTAATCGGCGTTTTTGAATCAGGTTTCATTAATACATTTTAATGCATACATTTTACTGCATATGAAATTAATTCTAAATGGTTATCTATTTGTCGGCGATTATTTTCAAGTAATTTTCAGATGAAAAATCAAATATTTTGTGACCTAAACTACTATTTTAATTTTTAATTTTACTTTGCATTTAATGTAAAGAATGGTATAAAATATTAAGCAATCTATCGCATTTAAGTATGATGATCACAAAAAACTTAAAATTTCCAACGAAGAAAATTTGGGAAAGTTATTACCACCAAATGCTTGCACAACAAAGTGTCGATCGAATTGTTTTTTATCAGTGAAGTGATCAGATCAATCAGCATGATGGATGAAACTATTACCTCAAATTTCGATCTGAAAATCCCATGTGATTTATGTATTTTTTGTAAAAAATCAAGACTTTTATCAATCAACTTCGTTTTAAAGATCATTTACGATCTAAAACTACATTACTTTAAAGTCTATTTACAATTTTAAAAATGCTTGAAATAGTTTATTAAAAGGTAATACACCAATAAAAATGTTCATAATTACCTTCTTTCAACTAAAACTTTCCATTTTAAGGGTGTCCACAGGTACAACTGGGTCTGTCCATAGGGAGAGCACGTTGTTGTACCTATGGACACAAATTTCGTCTAGTTATTAAAATGAATTAAAAATCCAATTTTGAAGATTTTAGCTAATAAAAAATATTACCCTCTTTGCTAAGGTTAGGACTATAGGTTGGGCACTTAAAATGGTAAAAATGTGATTTTACCTGTCTTAGAAAAATCCAAACATGATTTTTGTCAAAAGGTACAACACTCTCCCCTATCTATAAGCAAGAGTACATAAGTATAAAATTGTGTCTAAAGTGTGAGGTGTCCCAAGATGCGCCCACTCTCCCTTAATCAATAATTTAATTATAGTTATGTTTCACGCTTAGTTACAGCTTATGAAGAATAACAACCCCTACCATTGATTCTTTAAAATTAGAGCATCACACCATTACGTAAAAATTAATGTATTTCGCAACTTCTCGACGCGATGAACCCTGAAAACACCCAAATGAGAGATAAACAAAATTAGGGAAAGACGGAGTAGATCGGAGTGGTTGAACAAGTAGGGAGAGAAGCGGTAGGTGCTGTTCAAGCCGTTGACTCCGGTGGGACGGCCGGATCAACCTGTTTCCAGCCAAGGCTGCTCCGTGCTGCATTCGAATGCAGATTCGCAACAAGCAATATGTTACTCACGGAAAATGGAGAAAATTCGATCGAAGCCTTGGGGAATAATTCTTGCGGTCGAGCAATATGCACTCGTGTCCGCAAAAATTAAGGATTATTTAATTTTTTGGAATAATCACTCAAATCTTAGTTCCTTATCAATGAAATTAATGTTGTAGGATCTTTTAAGAGTCCACTGATACACTGAGAGAAATGACAGTTTCAAATTTGAGTAAATCGATGTTCTCATTTTGGTATGAAACTTTTTGGTTCCAATGTTTTCAATTTTGAAACACCCGTCATACTCAGTTTCAAACAACTTAATAGTCACCACTCAAATAATGCTTATTTTTAGTTAAAATTTGAAAATTGAATTATTAGCAATACATCGAAAGTAGGTACTAAGTAAGTGTGATATAACGTGAAACATAGCACTGTGCCGTCGGGACAGTGCCGTCGCACTCAACTTGCTGTTCTATATCCCATGTCGTAGTATCGTGGCTATATGGTCATCATTACTGTAACACATTGCACCCTCTTTATAAGAATGTCATGGAAGAATTAAAAATGAGTACATGATGCTTTATTTTTGAGTATCTACACATTTTCAAAAATGGGTAAGTACCCATTTTTGTACTGTACATGCATGTATTCAAATTTGAGTAAATATGGATCGGATCCTGTTTGAGTGCGTGACATACTCAGATTTGAGTAATTTTTGCTCATTTTTAAGACTTGTTTTAAGAGTATAGTGAAGCAGGGTGCCGAATACGTCCGAACGACTGAACAATGTTGGGGGCAGTTGTGGGTTTTTGACAAAGTTTACGAGATATAACGAAAAAAAAACAACAAATAGTAACAAGTTGTATTTTGGCTGCTGACAATATCATGTCCTCCGAAATTCTACTGAAAATTAGGTGAAAACTACGGAATTCTACGCGGAAAAAATGAGTTCCTTGGGGAAGTTGGCTTTTCCTTCGATTGACTGATATGCAGAAAAAACAACATACGCATAGGAGTGGTGATTTTAATTAAAAACCGCGTTCTTGTTTAATCCCACACAACAATGTTTTTGTCTTTCTGGGAACATTTTTTAAGAAATTTTGATGAAAATATGGATACATTTTTTGGGAGAAATTTTGGACAAAATTAATGGTGTTATGGGGAAATTTTGGGGTCGGGAACATTTTCTGCACCCCTGTAGTGAAGTTTCATAAAAATTTGGAACTGTAGCATATAAGTTCATGTTAGAGTCATTTACCAAAATATTCCATGTTTTTTTAACGCATATAACGCCATGTTTTTTTAACGCCTGGAATCCATGTATGATTTTAAGTGCGTGGAATAGTGACACCTCTGGTGACAGTGAAGGTATGTAGGCGATAGTGACACCTCCTCAATCTCCATTATGGAAAGATTTTAGCTCTTGTATCGGTTAGCACCGGCGGATGTTAACCATATTTCTGAAGCTACCAAAACTGTCTGTTGCAACATATGTCTGGGACCTTGTTATTAAATTACAGGAATTAAATAAGATTTGTGTCATTATTCCTCAAAAATAAAATTATCTTTATTTTTGGACACGAGTGTAAATTTATTTGTAGTTAGTGCAGTTTTTTCTTTAATTTATCCCTTAACTTATGAAAAACCACTTTATAAATGAATAAAAATATTTTAATAGAAATTTGATATCAATGTTCACAAATATTTTTATGTAATTCCTGCCCCTTATAATTTTTCAACAGATTTTTAGGCGTAATTCTTCTGAATTAAGAATCACTATCCCAATGGGTTCGATTAGTACGAGTAATAAGCAGATAAGTTTCACACCCAAAAATGTGAGAATACATAGTTTTGTTATTTGTTATTAATTGATAATCACAAGTATTTCTAGTAATATTTACCTTTCAAAGTCATCTTAATTTCTTTAAAACTGTACAATTATCAGTTATGTATTTTGTACTTTTCACTTTCAATAGGTAACGATAATTACGTTTACCATGTTTTAATATTTTGAAAAAAATATTGGGTTTCTAACCACAAACAAGTCTATGGCTTATTTGCCTTTATAAATGAATCATCCTACTAGAAGATCGTGTCATTTTATGAGAACAAATATAAAATTTATAAAACACTTTCACAGGAACACTACATTACACTTGTATTCTATCCATTATGAAAGCACCTCATTATATTCTAATTCAATTTATTAAAATTCCTTACGAGCAACGAAAACAACCTCCCCCTTCTGGAATATTGCAATAAATAAACTGAAGTATTTCCACTTTTCGCTCAACTCCTTTCAACAACGTCATATCTCATAAATCAACGATATTTAGTTATGACTGTTTTCGGAAAGCTCTGAAGGAGTACAACAGCCCTGCGTAACCCTTAAACTGAATAGTAAAGAAATCAACCAGATTCTTAATATTTATTTTCAATGCAATTTTAAACTTTCAAATCCCTCTCCTGAAAATTTAGGTTTTTTGAGATATGACGTTGTTGAAAGGAGTGAGGGTTTTGTTTAGTAAGTAAACTCCGCAGGCCAAGGATGTATATCCGAGGCCTTCCCGAATACTGATTGAACCCATCGTGTAAAGTGACGTAATTCGGACAATATTTCTCTCGGAACCCGTGTGGCTCTTGCACAACAACTACTGGAGAAGCGCCTTGAAAATCATCGATCGCTGGGAACGCAAGGCATGCTGGGAGATAAAGGCTTCTGTTTGTAAACAACCCCGATGCCCGCCGTTCCGAAACGAGGCTGGGAAGGCCGTCTGCGACAACTCAAGCGATAGGGTGTTTTTTTGTGGTGTTAGAAATGACGTAATAACTACTAAACTACATAATATCTTTTGATGGCAGATTAATTAAGGAGGTATCTATTTGCTGATAATCGGGGTAGTTTCATTTGTTTTTCAATAAAAGGATTATTCACTATTTTACGTATAAAAGAGTTGATTAATATATTTAATGCAGATTTTTTTCATGGGAAAAACCTCTTTATCCCTTTCACACCTAAGTCGCCCGAGATTACCTTTGGATCCAGTGGAAAATTTAGGGCGGCTATGTCTAAAAACTGAAAGGGATTCCATATAAGGATTACAAGGATAAGGATACAAACGGCCCCTTACAAAATGTATATAAAAACTAGAGATGGGTAAAACCGTTATTTTTTAATAACGTTAAATAAAGATAGTTATTTTCAAATAACGTTATTTAATAACGTTATTTTTTAATCACGCAGCCTTTTATGTAATAGATTCAAAAGCACCAAATCATACAGCCTTCACTCAACTAATCTGGTCAAACAAAAGAAAATATTCTCAGGAAATTTTCACTTTCTTCTTTAATGATCAAATATCCTTCAAAGGAAAGACACAATGGAATTGGAGGGAACACCCCCGCATTCTTTGTCCTGACCATTCCGGCGCGGTGCGCGCGGTCATCTCAGCCCAGCGAGCCGACCCGCCGCGCCGTTCAAGGCATTGAAGGAAGGCACCGAAGAAAAGCTGCTTAAACTAGGGCGGGTTTACATGCAGTTACTTAACGACGCGATCGGTCAAAACTTCCCGATAGATAACGAGCTCGAGTTGAAGAACCAACCGTATCAATCAAACCGATAAAAAATTTTCTACCCTACCCTATGCCCTTGAAGCAACGTCTCGCTCGCGTCGTATCTGACTTTAGTGATTTTTGAAACTTAGCAATCCTTGTCCATCGCCAATAGTTTTATTCGAAATTCCCAAATACGAAGATAGTAGTATTTATAACACTTCGAAGAGGAAACATATTCGATTATTTTCAGAAAATTTGAAATTAAATGTGGATTTTAGCTGTCTTATTAATGAGCGGACTCTCACGTCGATCGCCGAAACCAATAATCTGTGTTTTAGCAATCTAAATGCATCACCTTAATTTCTATGAAAAATGCCTCGTGTATTATTTTTAACAGGACTAAGTACATTAACAAATTTAAGAATGCGAATATTTACTGAAAATATTAATAAATTAAATAAAAAACGCATAAAGGAATTAAATAGAATTATCGTAGCTTCAACTCGTCTCGTGAGCTATATATTTGATTTTTACAATATGCATCGAAGCAATTTCATTTGTGATACACGCAAATGTCGGTAATTTAAAAGTAAAGAACATAAACAAATTTTAGGAGATTATTTAAAAATTTTCGGCAGGTGTGTTTTTCAAACTTAAAATAATATCGAATAACTAGCTTCAATTCAAACTCACTAAAAATCATACGTTTTTGTAAAGAACGAAATAATTTTTGAAATTTAAAATAATCATAAAAAAAGTCAAAAGAATCAATTTTGATTCAACAAGCAAAAAAGTTAAAGCTATCGAGAGTAGCGGAATTAACGTGAGGAACAAAATACCAAAATTAACACAAGGAACGAAATAACAAATTAACACAAGGAACGGAATAACAAAATTACCGCAAGGAACGGAATAACAAAATTACCGCAAGGAACGGAATAACAAAATTAACGAGAGGAACGAAATAACTAGAGCAACGAAAATTAACGAACGTGGAAAATAACGGATCTAAAATGTCTGTGGTATTTTAACTCGCGTTAAAAATACCGAGAGGAACGAAAATAACGAAGCTGGTAAAATACCGATAATACCGAAAATAACGTTACTGACAGCGGACAGCGTATCGTTCTCGGGGATATTCTTATCTCTATCTAGAATTAACAAGGTGAAACTTTGGGAATAGTCCCTAAATTGATGTTCTCGGAGCGGAGGGCGCGTTCGGTGGGTTTTTTTTTCACTATCTCTCTCGTACAGTCATGAATGTTTTTTTTTATTCGACATTGGGGGTTATGCTTATATTAAATTCTTGATTAGTCTGGTCCTGCCATTTTCGCTCTTTGAGGCTTAGAACCCGGGAAAATTTTGATTAATTTTCAATGGAAATTAGCTGGTAAATTAACGAGATACATTATTTTGGGGTAACGTTATTGCCGTTATTTTTCGATAACGTTATTTGATAACGTTATTAGTTATTCAACCCATCTCTAATAAAAACTAAACTTGCCCATCTTCCTTGTAATGTTTAGTTGATATACTAATTACTAAAAATTGTGGTTTCGGATCCAAATCTTGTTATCCCGTACAATTAGTAGTTTTTGGAAAAACAAGCCCCCATAAAACTCATAAATCTCCTTTGACCATAAGGGGTCATCCATAAATTACGTGAGGTCAAAAAGGGGGGGAGGGGTTTGGAAAAATCTCACCAAATCTCACGTCAACTTTTTAAGTTAGAAATTATACGACTTTCTTTTTTTTAACTACTAGGGGGCTCCGCCCCCTGCTCGCTATCGCTCACCAACCCCCGGAACTGCTTCGCAGTTCGTTGAAGATCGCTTCGCGATCTTAGCGAGCAGAGCTTGCTTGTTTCATCTCAACTATCCATAAAACCTGGAACTTGTCGGCTTAGTTTATGATAATTTAAAATCGAAACTTTTATCTCTCGAACTTATCAATTAGTCCACTGAAAATAGAGTTGAACCTCAAACAAATTGCAATAGAAGGTTTCTCAACGGTTTTCACTTAGAAATGACCTCAATAATAACATACTAAAAATCGGCCAAAATCGGCCGGGGGGAAGTTTAATTTTTTTCAAATTTTTAAAAAATGGCCGAAAAAAAAATTAAAAAAAAAACCAAAACAATAATATAGACATGTGATACATGTTTATAGGTTATTTTAGAGTGCTGAAACCGAATATTGCATTTAGTTTTGAAAAAATATTGAAATTTCAATTTTTAAAATTAATTTGAATAATTAGCTATATGAAAAAATTAAAAACCCCCTAAAAACCTAACAAAAACATCCAAAGAGATAAATCTAACGGTTTTCATTTAGAAATGACCTAAATATTAACATACTAAAATTTAAAATTTTTACGAGTTAAAGAAGTTAAATTTTTTTTCAAATTTCCATTTTTTTTTGCGAAAAATGCATTTTTTTCAAATTTGTGCAAAAAACTTTAGAGGCTTTTGAAAAGGTCATTTTTTGGTGGATATTGTCCACAGATAGTTATATAATGGAAAATCGGTGGAATTGACCCTCAATGAATTAGTTAATTATTTTATTTAAAATTTTGAAATTGGTAAAATGAAGTATAAATTTCGAAAGAAGTGAAAAAGGTAATACTTTGGCATATTTACATCAGAATTTATTTAATTAACAATAAATTATATTAAGAACAAATAATTAACAAATTAATAAATTTTTTTTAAATTTAAAATTTTAAAAATTTAAAATTTTAAAAATTTAAAATTTTAATAAATTTTAATATCATAATATAGGCTTGCAATACATGTTTATAGGTTGATTTTTAATCCTATTACATAAAAATATATTATCATTGCAATAAAAACTGAAATAGACTTAAAAATTTTAAAATTAAAAAAAATTCTTAATTACATCAAACTAGTCTCAACAACTGGAACAAATTGCAATAAACGTTTTTTAAACAGTTTTCATTTTTAAATGGCCTAACTAACAACATACTAGAAATCGGACAAAATCGGACAATGGGAAATTTAATTTTTAATTAAAAAAAACTGGCATTCTGGAACAAAAATATTAAATTTTTTCTAGAGGCATGTAATACATGTTTTTAGGTTAGTTTTTTAATGCTGAAAAATTTAATATTTTTGGAGTAAAATTTGAAAAGAGTTAAAAAAAATTAAGAATAAATTTAAATTAATTTAATAATTAAGAATTTATTTTTCAATTTTAAAATTTTGATGTCGATCTCAATTTTTACTGCAAAAATATTAAATTTTTCAGCATCAGAATCAAAAATTAACCTAAAAACATGTATTACATGCCTCTAGAAAAAAATTTTATATTTTTGTTCCAGAACGCCAGTTTTTTTAATTAAAAATTAAATTTCCCATTGTCCGATTTTGTCCGATTTCTAGTATGTTGTTAGTTAGGCCATTTCTGAATGAAAACTGTTTGAAAAACGTTTTTTGCAATTTGTTCCAGTTGTTGAGACGAGTTTGATATAATTAAGAATTTTTTTAATTTTAAAATTTTTAAGTCTATTTCAGTTTTTATTGCAATGATAATATTTTTTATGTAATAGGATTAAAAATCAACCTATAAACATGTATTGCAAGCCTATATTATGATATTAAAATTTATTAAAATTTTAAATTTTTAAAATTTTAAATTTAAAAAAAATTAATTAATTTGTTAATTATGTGTTCTTAATATAATTTATTGTTAATTAAATAAATTCTGATGTAAATATGCCAAAGTATTACCTTTTTCACTTCTTTCGAAATTTGTACTACATTTTACCAATTTCAAAATTTTAAATAAAATAATTAACTAATTCATTGAGGGTCAATTCCACCAGTTTTCCATTATATAACTATCTGTGGACAATATCCACCGAAAAATGACCTTTTCAAAAGCCTCTAAAGTTTTTTGCACAAATTTGGAAAAAAAATGCATTTTTCGCAAAAAAAAATGGAAATTTGAAAAAAAATTTGACTTCTTTAACTCGTAAAAATTTAAAATTTTAGTATGTTAATATTTAGGTCATTTCTAAATAAAAACCGTTGGATTTATCTCTTTGGATGTTTTTGTTAGGTTTTTAGGGGTTTTTTTATTTTTTCATATAGCTAATTATTCAAATTAATTTTAAAAATTGAAATTTCAATATTTTTTCAAAACTAAATGCAATATTCGGTTTCAGCACTCTAAAATAACCTATAAACATGTATCACATGTCTATATTATTGTTTTGGTTTTTTTTTTAATTTTTTTTCGGCCATTTTTTAAAAATTTGAAAAAAATTAAACTTCCCCCCGGCCGATTTTGGCCGATTTTTAGTATGTTATTATTGAGGTCATTTCTAAGTGAAAACCGTTGAGAAACCTTCTATTGCAATTTGTTTGAGGTTCGGCCCTATTTTTCGCTATTTTCAGTGGACTAAATAACTTAATTCGGACCATAACTACAAAAATATCAAAATGAAACTGCAACTGAAATATAATTGTTTTAACTTGTCAATAATTTAATCGAAATGTTTTTTTAAATATCCAGCAAGTCTACAAGATATCATCAACTATCTTAGAGAAAAAGCATGCCATTAATATCTTTTAAATTTATGAAATGCACGTGTATCTAGTGAATCGTTGGAAATAAAAGAAATCAGACTCACATAAAAATCGGCTGTTTCTCTAGTGAACGCGACCAGAAAGACATGAAAAAATTGAAACTTTGAATCTTAATAATTCTAAAAATAATTCGAATTTTTTAAAAAAGGAAACGCCAATCTTTCTATAAAAAATAATTGTATGCGTGTTTAAAATATCATATTTCTACTGTGATTAGTTTTTGTATTAAAACGAAAAAACCGAAAAAGAGTAAAAAAATTCGAAACTTAAGAATTTAATTACTCCAAAAATAATTCGAAATTCGAAAAAAGGGCAGCGAGGTGCAAAACTTCATACCTAAGAGTATGTGTCTGCAAAAAATCATGTTTCTGCTGTAAATAGATTTTGCTGGGGGCGAACTCGCAGCCGAAAAAAATAATTTTCGACTTTGACAATAAATAACTCCAGAACTAATTATCTAATTAATTAGGTCTGGAAACTGAAATGACCCTCATACATTTGTCTACCAATGGTCAAAATTTCATAATATTCCTTCAAATAGTTTTTGTGTAGTGATAGTTCAAAGTGTTAAAAAATAAAATTTTCAAAATCAGCGGCGGTGACGGTGACGGCGACGGCGACGGCGGTGACGGTCACTCTGTTACTTTTTTTTAATATAGAGAGATGAGAAAGGATAAGAAACTGAAATTTATTTTTAAAAAGTTGTAGGTAAATCTCACTTGGGGGGAGGGGGGTCCAGCAAAATCTCACTAAATCTCACCAAGGGGGGAGGGGAGGTCCAGATTTTGGAAAAAACGCCTCACATAATTTATGGATGTCCCCTAAGTTCCAAAATCGTGCTCTGGATTTTATAGGTCTTTCCCACTGCATTGAGCAAAATTTTACCTGATATTTAAAAGTGAAGAAATTCGGCACATTCCTTTACTTCTAAATAAATACTCGTATCCTTCACAAAAAATATATTTTTTAAATATGTCAATAAAAGATAAAAGTCTGTAATATCGTAAAAGTTAAAGCCTCATTTTAATGCTTTGGATGTGCTCAAATGAGGGAAAAAGAGAAAGCTTTAGAGAAGTAATACGTTTAAACCTTAGCCGAAATCGAGTCTTCAAAGAACGATCGATGACACCTAATTATAATCATTTCTCTACGTAATTATTTCGTAATCCATTATGCTCTGAAGGATAAATTTGGAAAATAGCGCAGCATTACATGGCTTTGGGTGATATTCAGATTCAAGACAATTGGGATAAAGATCAGGGGTTACGTTTCGGCAATAAGAAATGCTTCGTAGGAAAGAAATCCATTTGGTTTTTCTTATTGAGCATGGAAAGGACAAAAATGATACAACAGTCGATGGAAATATCAGGCGCAAAAATACACTGTCCCTAGCGGATCCAGGGGGTAGGGGGTTGAGCCCCCCCCCCAAAAAAAAAGGAACTAGAATTAAAAGAGAGAAGTAGGGAAGGACGGACTCACAAGGGTGTATCTAAAGTGGAAAGCGAATAAATATACCAAAACGAGTAAAAACTCTGTTTTTTAGGGTCAAATTTCCAGAAATGTTCTGAGGAGGACCCCCAGACTCCCCCTTCGGTACTTGGAATTCTATTATTTACATTTTTGTAAAAAAATAAGTTCGTCAAAATGCAAGAATCCCCTACTAAAAATACATTAATTTCTTGAAGATTTATGTCCGAAACGCAGATTAGGTGCGTACCAAAACGAGTTGAAAACCTTCTTTATAGACTGAAATTTCCAAAAATTTTAGGGTGTGGACCCCCAACCCCCATTCAGTAATTAGAACACGATTATTCACAACCTTTTTTTTATATCATGTGCGTTGAGAAGATTCAATTTGATTTTAGAAATTGTTTTTAGCCCCTTCCCCAAAACCAAATCCTAGATCCTCCACTGTACACTGCAGACTTTTTTTAAACCCAAAATATAAGGTTATTCACGACCATGATTTTGGCAAAAAAATTGACTTTATAAAACGCATACCTGGTCTTAAAAAGTTATACTATTACATTCTCAAAATAGCAGGCTATTGACTGAGATTTGGTTTCACAAATTCGGTAAAAAGGGCATTCATTTATTATGATAGACCTTTATTTCCCCATTTTACTTCATAAACATTAATGCAATTAAAAAGGAAATCTGTAAGCAGAAAATTTTGAAAATTAATAGAAGATCTGATGAAAGGGTAGGAAAAGTAGTTACATAATCACTCACGCATATCTCCACCAGAGATGATTATTGCTCAGTAGAGATGGGTAAAACCGTTATTTTTTAATAACGTTAAATAAAGATAGTTATTTTCAAATAAAGTTATTTAATAACGTTATTTTTTAATCACGCAGCCTTTTATGTAATAGATTCAAAAGCACCAAATCATACAGCCTTCACTCAACTAATCTGGTCAAACAAAAGAAAATATTCTCAGGAAATTTTCACTTTCTTCTTTAATGATCAAATATCCTTCAAAGGAAAGACACAATGGAATTGGAGGGAACACCCCCGCATTCTTTGTCCTGACCATTCCGGCGCGGTGCGCGCGGTCATCTCAGCCCAGCGAGCCGACCCGCCGCGCCGTTCAAGGCATTGAAGGAAGGCACCGAAGAAAAGCTGCTTAAACTAGGGCGGGTTTACATGCAGTTACTTAACGACGCGATCGGTCAAAACTTCCCGATAGATAACGAGCTCGAGTTGAAGAACCAACCGTATCAATCAAACCGATAAAAAATTTTCTACCCTACCCTATGCCCTTGAAGCAACGTCTCGCTCGCGTCGTATCTGACTTTAGTGATTTTTGAAACTTAGCAATCCTTGTCCATCGCCAATAGTTTTATTCGAAATTCCCAAATACGAAGATAGTAGTATTTATAACACTTCGAAGAGGAAACATATTCGATTATTTTCAGAAAATTTGAAATTAAATGTGGATTTTAGCTGTCTTATTAATGAGCGGACTCTCACGTCGATCGCCGAAACCAATAATCTGTGTTTTAGCAATCTAAATGCATCACCTTAATTTCTATGAAAAATGCCTCGTGTATTATTTTTAACAGGACTAAGTACATTAACAAATTTAAGAATGCGAATATTTACTGAAAATATTAATAAATTAAATAAAAAACGCATAAAGGAATTAAATAGAATTATCGTAGCTTCAACTCGTCTCGTGAGCTATATATTTGATTTTTACAATATGCATCGAAGCAATTTCATTTGTGATACACGCAAATGTCGGTAATTTAAAAGTAAAGAACATAAACAAATTTTAGGAGATTATTTAAAAATTTTCGGCAGGTGTGTTTTTCAAACTTAAAATAATATCGAATAACTAGCTTCAATTCAAACTCACTAAAAATCATACGTTTTTGTAAAGAACGAAATAATTTTTGAAATTTAAAATAATCATAAAAAAAGTCAAAAGAATCAATTTTGATTCAACAAGCAAAAAAGTTAAAGCTATCGAGAGTAGCGGAATTAACGTGAGGAACAAAATACCAAAATTAACACAAGGAACGAAATAACAAATTAACACAAGGAACGGAATAACAAAATTACCGCAAGGAACGGAATAACAAAATTACCGCAAGGAACGGAATAACAAAATTAACGAGAGGAACGAAATAACTAGAGCAACGAAAATTAACGAACGTGGAAAATAACGGATCTAAAATGTCTGTGGTATTTTAACTCGCGTTAAAAATACCGAGAGGAACGAAAATAACGAAGCTGGTAAAATACCGATAATACCGAAAATAACGTTACTGACAGCGGACAGCGTATCGTTCTCGGGGATATTCTTATCTCTATCTAGAATTAACAAGGTGAAACTTTGGGAATAGTCCCTAAATTGATGTTCTCGGAGCGGAGGGCGCGTTCGGTGGGTTTTTTTTTCACTATCTCTCTCGTACAGTCATGAATGTTTTTTTTTATTCGACATTGGGGGTTATGCTTATATTAAATTCTTGATTAGTCTGGTCCTGCCATTTTCGCTCTTTGAGGCTTAGAACCCGGGAAAATTTTGATTAATTTTCAATGGAAATTAGCTGGTAAATTAACGAGATACATTATTTTGGGGTAACGTTATTGCCGTTATTTTTCGATAACGTTATTTGATAACGTTATTAGTTATTCAACCCATCTCTATTGCTCAGTATTTAGTTTTAAATTATACAGAGAAATAACGCCACATTTTAATCTCCTGCAATTAATTGAAAAAATTAAGATTTTTCAAAAAATTTACTCACCGTTTTCCACATGTGATTTTCATCATTTTAACTCACCATCTGAAATCACACCCTTATATTGATTGTTTACAGTGGTGAATAATATTGAAAACAGTGAAAGATTTTAATAAACATTTAGGGGGATATTCTCTACTATGATTTATCTTTACTACTAAATTAGCTTAAAAAGCCAAGGAAGAGTAGAAATTCTCAAAAATGTAAATGGTAAAATATTCTACATATTCTATGCAGAAGTTAGTCCAACTTATACCCCTTGCCTTCTAGCCCCCTCATACATATTAATAGTAACTCCTCTCTTTTTCCCACTGTGCTCTTTCTGACTAATAAGATATTACTTTAATGACGGCTTTGAATTATACAAGTTACACTGAGTATATTTTATATTTGACACGCGTATAATGAATCATATAGATTAATATAATGTAACAGAGAGATACTGATACTAATCTATCTTAGTATGAATGCATCAGAATGTTTCATCTTAATGTATCAGTCACAGTACGCAATAAGTGTGATTAGTTTATAAAGTAGAGACATGTATAATGTATTATAGTTTTTGTATCGATAACTATGTATCGATTTTGACTCTGGCACTTCTCAAAACTTAAAAACGCACTCTCGAATTTGCATCCATCAGCAGTGAACGGCTGACCGCTGCTTGGATAATCCTCTGGTTCGGCCTCTCGAATCGAGGTCCGGTCGACCGAAAGTGGAAGAAGGGTCACGTGTCTGGTCGAGTTGAGTTGACCTACAGAATGCCAAACAGGGACTGCGAGTTCCGAAACAGCTGTCTGTGTAATATGCTCGTCTGTCGTCACGTATGTAAACTCTACCGTCACGTGTCTGGAATATACTAGAGTCGACACTGAAAGAGCTTCTTCTTCTTCTTCTGTTGCGATGAATATTTTTGCGTGATTTCTGCGTCGAATGAAAGGAATTTTATATTTTTGAAGGTCAAGTACTGTGTGGAGTAAAAGTAGCCATTGTACTTACATATTGAAGGGATGTGTGTATTCAGGGGTGGGTGTGAGGAGAGACTACAACGGGCTCATTTTGAGTGGAATGTGTAAGAAGTTTAAGGTGTAAGCAAATGGGGATAGACGGAAAGATACAAAAAGATAGAGAGTGAGAGAAAGAAAGGGGGAATAAGATTTATTAATAGATATATGGAGAGATCGTTAGAGACAGATTAATTGTGAAAAAAAGAAGAGTTTTAGTAGAGTGATAAAAAACGAGAGGGAGGTAGATAGGGGTGAGAGAGAGAAAAGTGTGTGTGAGAGAGAGTTGGAAATTGATAGATGAAGAGAGAGAGGGGAAGATGAGGGGGAAAGGGAATTCAAGGTATGGAGAGAAGAGGAAATATTAGAGGAAATGAAAAGTAACTATAGAAAAAGAATAATGGAAAAGAAAACGTTCAAATCAGAAAGGGGAAAAAGAATAGGATTCAAAGACAGAAAGAAGAACTACGACCAAAACCGAGATACATAGTGAAGAGAAAGATGTTGAAGAGAAGGAGATAAAAAATTGAGCGTATGGGTAGAGATGGATGGGTTATACAGGGTGTAAAGAAAAGTCCCTTTACCCTGTAATAAATTGTTAACGGAGCAAGCTTTCGCTGTACAGTTAAGGTAACGGTATAGTAAAGTGACTATGCGCAACCGAATGCGAGTGAAAATTCTAGCGGAAATTTTAGGAGTTATAAATTTTATTTTAAAAACTATTAGGAATTTGGTAAAATAGTCAAATACAAAGTTGTAGAGCAGTATCAATTTAGTAGGATAAGACACCTTAAGCAAAAAAATATCTTCGCAATAAAAATCGCACGCTCAATTAGGTTGAATTTACGTAGATTTTACGTCTTAAAACGCACTTAAACGTAAAATCAACGTAAATTCAACCTAATTGAGCGTGCGTTTTAGGGGTTCTATTCAAAATATTTTTTTGCTTAAGGTGTCTTTTCCTACTTCATCGATGCTGCTCTACACTTTGTAATTGACTATTTTACCAAATTCCTAATAGTTTTTAAAATAAAATTTATAACTCCTAAAATTTCCACTAGAGGGCGCTGTGGTCGCTCGCATTCGGTTGCGCATAGTCACTTTACTATACCGTTACCTTAATTGTACAGCGAAAGCTTGCTCCGTTAGCAATTTATTACAGGGTAAAGGGACTTTCCTGAACACCCTGTATAAAGAGAGAAACGATTGAAAAGAAAGATGGGTGTAGTAAACTAAGAGAAAAACAGAGACGGCATATTGTAAAGAGCATAAAATATAAAGATGGGTGAAAGAATACATAAAAGAGATGAACTGGCAGAAAGGAGGATAGAATGAAGCCTATAGTGATAAGTAAAAATGTGAAAGATTAGAAACATAAAAAAGAGGCGATATACGGTAAAATAAGAGATTAATAGATGAAGAAAAGAAAGAGAAAAAAAACAAAAGAAGAAGAGAGAGATTATTGCCAACTATAAAATTACTAAACCTCTATGGACAGTGACTTCTCTGAAAAATTACCTCTCTCATAAGGTAAGGAGGACACATAAGTCAAATCCCCATGGCTACCAAATTGCTCACTACTCGTAAGGTGCCTTGAGCTTTGAAACACAGAGACATAAGCCTTCAGTTACTCAACAACGCCTTCCAAACCCTTTGTGAGAGGAGAGAGAAAGAGAATGTGGAACGGCTGAGGTGAGCCTTGCGCAAGGGGCGATTGGGAAAGCAAATTCAAATGTGGGTCGGGCTACACACGTCCCCGAACATTTTTATAACAAAAATTAGTTTGACTTATGTCAATCATCAGTCTGGATTCAAATAAGTCGGGTTGGTTGAATGGGCAGGAACGTAGGGTGTTCTGCGTGCACAAATTCCAAGCTGGTTGTGACAAATTGTTTTTTTTTATCTCATTTGGTATTCCGTTTGTAGACGTGACGAAGTATTTTTACTATGGAAATCTAAATGAATTAGGAATTTAATATTATAAAACGATTGATATGAAAAGGTAGGAATTGTTGCTTTAAATACTTCTGCAGGCATAAGCGCAAATTAGGGGAGGTAGAGAAAGTCGTCATACTAATTTACAACTTTGGGGCGCAAAATTTACAGTATCCTGCTTTGTTATTTCATTTTTTAAAGGTCAAGACAGAGATGTGTCGTTAAAAATGCATTCAATTTGATAAGTGAAATTACACTGTGCTCGAAATCTTCTCACAGAAATATTTCATATTGATAAAAAAAAGCTCTTATAGTTTAGGTTATATTTTTTCCGCCGCCGTCTGAGCTACTTGGGTAAATGCCACATAAAAAACTAGTCTTGTTATACCATTTTTTTCCAATTAGAAAAAAAGACGCAAAGAAAAAACGCTCACAAAATTGATCTTTCTTCTCTATGCATATTCGGTGATAAAAACCCTTCCTTTTTCTCACATGGCAGAAAAAGCCAAAGCGCCTTTACACACGCATTTAACTTTCATTCATTAAAAAAACTTAAACCCTTCAACTTAACATGTAACGCACTATAGGTAGCAATTAGCAAGAATTGTTACCCCCCCTTTTCTTAATAATGAAGAGACCCGCATCCCAGTGCTCCGTACTATTTCCAGCTCCTCGTCCGGAACATCTTTGATGCTTTGCCGTTGCTCCCGCTACTCCCGCTAAAGCCCCAGAGTGCCAGAGTGTCGCAATAGGAGCGACTGACCCAGATGCTTCCTGATTGGTCCGCGGCATCTGACGTCAGCGGCCGGTGCTGTTGCCGAGCGCGTTTTGCCGCTCTTTTTCGCCTGGGTTTTTCGCTTCGCGGGTTCGGATGAATGCAAGAGTTTGTATCTTGCATGTTGTTGAGGGATTATTAAGTGTGTATTGTTTTATCGCGTTATTTTGGGAAGGGATGTGTAGTTGTGAGATTAAAATTTCGGTTTTAGCTCAATTGAAGTCTTAATACATTTTGAAACTAATTAATTTAAATTATTTAATCCTTTCAATCCTAAGCCTCCCAACATTACCATTGAATCCTATGGAAAATTTGGGGCCGCTGCAGCTAGGACTGGTAGGGTTACCGCATTTTTGAACCATTGCATGTTTAAAAATTAAAAAGTAAGGTATTAGAGCATCTTTCATATGATTTATTGAGTCTTATTTAGAATACAAGATAAGGATTTTTTTCTTTTTACACCATATTTATGTTTGTAACAGAACTAAAAAATAAACGAGGTGAAAATTATGAGGGTAGGTCAAGATATAAGAGTGACAATCAAGTGGCATCAAGATGTAAGAGTGACAGAATTTTTAACCAAAAATTAGAATTATAATGGGTTTGCTTTGGTAGAAGTATTAAAGTGTTGATGAAAAAGCGTAATGCATTGCCACTCTATTTCTGTTTATTTTTAATTTGTGAAAAAAATTTGTTTATGTTTCAACTTACTTTTAGTCCGAATGTTTTAAATAAAATGTCAAACTACGGAGTTTCTATCATCTGGTGAACAAATTTACTTCTCAAACGCCCCAATTAGAGTTCTGTGAATTAAAAAAAATTTACAATATCTTCCACTCAAAAGATTTTTCGCCGTTCAAAATTTGATTCTTTATAATTTACAGGATTAAATCAGCTTATAGAAAATTCATAGATGTTTGACCTTAGAAAACCTCTTTAATTCTGTCATTTCGTAGCCAGAGAACTTCCAGATCAATGTCCAAAACATTTTATATGAAACATTTCATTTATGTTTTTCAAGTTAAATGATGTGTATGCATCTTTTATATTTTTAAACATAACTACCTCTAAAATCTACAACACACATAAAACGCACAATTAGACATTTTTATTTACTCATGGGCTTATCAAATTGCAGTATTAGCCGCAGTATAAACCTCTCACGATACGTATTTGGAACCCTCTACCACCCCCACAGAGTATGACGTAGTTTACAGGTGGTGATCCCAAAGGTTTACGACCAGGAAGCACGACTTCAATCGAATCAGGAAGTCAGGAATTCTTTTCTTCTGTCAACGGCATGGAAGACAAAGGGGAGCGACCCAGGGTATTGTTCTTCTCTCCGGAATCGATCGAAATCGTCATCTTTTCGTTCGAATCCAGGCTTAAGGGATTTCGTGATATTCAATGATGAGGTAGGTTCGCCTGTTTTTTGCTTGGTCTGCGTGTATGAATCAGTGACAGTCATCCCAGATAATTGTGTTGTTTATTTAGACAAAGGGAAAATATTTTGGGTGTAAGCAACAATCATGCTTAAATTAGGAAGGAGGAGTGGATTAAATTTGCTTAGTAAGCAGAGTTAATTTTTGAAATTTTTCCTCTCCCTTATTATCGGTCATCCATTTGAATTGGGTCTGTTAGTTTCAGTTACTAATATAGACAGTTTTCATAGGTTGATATTTCACATCATTACCATTTTGTAACAAAGAAACTTTTATGTAGTGATTCCTTCTCCTAGTACAGCCATTTCATCATCTTAAATGTTCAAGAAGCCATAGAGTTCTTTACCCATCTCAAAACATTTTTGTGGGCGATGAGTTTTATGAAAAGGTTGACTGCGGTAACACTTTTTTTGGATAATATTGAAGGCATAAAGCACTTTTTTGTGATGACGAAATTTCCGAGCTTCTTTCTCCTAGAAACAATCAATAATACGAGTGGGTAGGAGTAATGATAATAATAATAATAATAATAATAATAATAATAATAATAATAATAATAATAATAATAATAATAATAATAATAATAATAATAATAATAATAACGATAACGATAACGATAACGATAACGATAACGATAACGATAACAATAACAATAACAATAACAATAACAATAACAATAATAATAATACATCAAAACTGGGAGTTTTTTTGCTTCGATTTCTCATACTCGAGCTTCCAAATAAAGATTTTATTTAAATATAATACGCATTAAACTTAAAAGATAACTACAAACTTGTAAAACTAGATTCGTTCATAAAGAGCATTAAATACAGCAATTTTCAAGGAAAAAACAGTGCTAATCAAGTCTTTTTTGACTAAAAAAAACTTAAAAAGAAAAAAACACCTCTCATCTTCTCCCACGGATTTTCTTTTAAGAACACCTTTTCACGGTGAGAATAAAGTGAAAAAAAAAACACTCTCATTCCCCCCATATCGCTTCACCGAACTTCACGGATTCACAGACAAATCTACCCATGTCTCCGTGACGCTGCTGTGAAAACGCAGCCAACAAGCGGCAGCTTCTCAAGCAGCAAATGCGCATCGAATCGAAAGAGAAAATCCGACTAACAACGGAGGCGATCTTGACCTTGGCTCTATGTAGTTAGTTATACCTCTCACTCCCGCCCGCACCAGGAAGTAAACGATGGTCACCTGCGTTACCTGCGATGATTGCGCTGCTATCCATCTATCCACCCGAGAGGATGGAACAGACATAACGGATTTCCCTGTCGTGATTGGGATGGATGGAACCCGCATCTTGTTGTTTTGGTGTGTGCAAGGTTCAAGAATAGTGCGTCTTATTAAAATAATAGAGTTCTTACGTATTATGTAATTCAGGGTCATTTCGCATATTACGTAAACTTGTTTTTGACCCCTCTCCCCCTTTTCAGCATAAACAAACCGCAAATATCCCTCACTGATAGAAATGACAGTTTCAAATTGGAGTAAATCGATGTTCTCATTTTGGTATGAAACTTTTTGTCTCAAATATGAACACCCAATACTTTCAATTTTGACATAGGTACTCAGTTTCAAACAATTTAATAGTCACCACTCAAATTATGTTTATTTTTAGTTTATATTTGAAAATTGAAATATAAGGCGTATGTCAAAAGCTACATTAAGTTGGTATGATAACGTGTTACACAACGTTGGGACGTCACACTCAACTTACTGGTCTACTTCCCACGTCATAGTAGAGTAGCGTGGCTATATGGTCATCAAAACTGTAACACATTGCACTCTCTTTATGAGAATGTCATGGACGAATTGAAAAATGAGTACATGATGCTTTAATTTTGAGCACCTGCACATTCTCAAAAATCAGTAATGCATGTTTTCAAATTTGAGTAAATTTGGATCGGAGCCTGTTTGAGTGCATGACATACTCAGATTTGAGTAATTTTTACTCATTTTTGAGACTGTCGTTTTAAGAGAGCTATCTGTTCTTTTTTGTACTAAATGGTTAGCAGTGCCACAAAAAATGTAAATTTTTTTATAAAATGTATTTTTGGTTGAATTTTGAAATAAAACATGCAAGAAACAAAAGATTTTCGAAAATGCAGTGTTTGTAACACCTTGCGTAAGCATCACTCATATTACCTTTCCCCTTGTCAGGAAAAATAAGCAAAGGGCAAACCCCCTCCCACCCTTAGGTGCTTATGCTTATGTAATATGATGTAATTTGTACGGTCCCATTATGGGAAAAGATGGATAACATACACATACAACATGAAAATTCTATCTTAACCCACAGTCACAGTATAACACAGTCGAACGGTAGAAAATCTAAGATTTTTGTAGGGAGGAAATGAGGTCCCAAAACGTTTGTATCATGAACGTTTAGTAACATATCAGTCACGTTTTATTTTCTTCAACTTCATCACAAGTTTTTAAGAAAACAATTCAAATTGTTGGAGATGGTTTTTATTAAAATCTCGGAAAAATGGTTCAACTCTGGGGGGTTGTTGCCCCATACCCCTACTCCTTAATTCGCCTTAACACACACAGTCGAATTTTTGTTATATTAAACCTCGGACTGAGCTAAATTCAGGATATAGTGATGAATGAACGAATGCAAATATTAAATTGTTAAAAAATACACTTTTTCATAGTTAAACTAAGAAGGAGAGTTTACGTTGATTTAATGCATAAGTTTTACGTGCCCTAAGGAGGAATTAATCCTTTTGAAGATACATAATAGAGAATATAGTTTTATTTGACACCTATCAGTAAATCAGTAGAATTTTTGTAAACATAAGGTCACTAAAAGAGAGCAGAAAATTAAACTCTACCATCATTTTCTGCTTTTCGAAAAAACAATTTGAAGAACTAATACTTTTTTACTGACATTTTAAGATTTTTTCAAGACTTTTTTACTTTAAGACTGTTTTATCTCAACAGTATTTACGAAAATTATTACAAAACTAAGAATTGTAAAGCTAAAAATCGACTGAAGATAAAGTTTAAGCAAAGAAGTGAAAAATGAATGCTATAAACCTTAATATTATGCTATACCCTTATGCATGCCCTTAATGTATTATTTTCAAAGAATAAAGTAATTTCTTATCACTTTATTTTAACTCGAAACTGTTTTAGAACTTTCTCTTTACTTAAGGAGAATCAAATGGGTCACAAATGTTATTATATCGAATTTTTTGACTCAAAAGAACAATATGATTCATGTTCAGATTTCTGAAATTCCGGATTAACCTACAATCGGGGCAACACAGTGAATGAATCAATACGGATTACCGACTCTCCCAAAAACTGTTGAAAACCCCATTTTAAAATAGATTTTCTAACATTTATTGATTCAAAATAAGAAGTTATCTTTGGGTTATAGCAAACACGTAAGCAAAACATTATAGCTCTTTAAAGAGTTTAAGGATGACGTGATGGTTATTGATTCACGGTAACAATATTGTTTTGTCATGCTCTAGTTATTTCACCTACAAAAAACGTTCTAAAAATGTGGTCAAATGGATACATGTGTACTTTCAAAAGTAATAAATAGTTTTTTTAGCTAAGGATTTATTTTTTCGCGAAATATTTTTTCACCCTTTTCTTTCTTTTATAATGTTAAACAAAATCTGTAACCTGGTTGAAAGAAATTAGGGAAAACCTTTAAAAATTTCCATGCAGGAAAAACTAGAATTCCGAAAAAAAAGTCACAATAATCAAAGAATCTAAAATTTCCAATAAAATTTATGTAAATTATGTACTTCATTTTTGACACACTAAAATGCTTCGAGTTTGAAAGAGCCACATGAATCTTCAAAATATACTTTATTTACTTACAAAATCACCACTACTATTTCAAAGTTCTATATTGCACTTCAGTCCTAAAGTACCAGCTGTACGTCAGAAGAACATGACGTAATAAAAACCTGTGCTCAATATCATCCATATTCATGATGCTTCATCTAGTCTAAGGTTCAATAATTGAATCCTCACAACAGTAGGATGTATCTTGTATAATATAGTACCCACTCAAAGTGTTCTTTTGCACAGTTTGATTACTTTTCTCTTCGGTATAAATTGAAATTATTTTTGTTACTTTAAACAACTGGTTTTTCTCCAATTCAATATCAGGAATAGAATAAATCTTATACATATAGATATTTTTCATTCACTTCTGCTAGATACCCGTATTCTTGATCAAGAATAGAAAACAGTTTTAACATTGAAGGAATAAAATTATTGTACTCTTTATTTATTTACACCCACTCAATTATTATTTATTTTTTTATTCACGTTCGTATTGATCATGAATTTGTGTTCTATAAACTCTCCCTTTAAATGCTTGCCTGCAGACCAAACGAGAAAAATTGTTCATTTTTAAAATAGTTGGGTCTTCTTCTCTTATAGCATATGAGATTATCCTATTGAGAAAGAGAAGTTTTAAGTTCTTGAAACTTTTTGGGTCACCCACAAAATGGAGTTTAGCAAGCTTTCCGGTTTGCATTTATAGTACCCGCTTTTGTCGCAGACAGTTATTTTCTACTGTTTCACCACCTTCTTACTCCACCCGAGACTTGGTTCGTCATGAGAGATGCCTTTAACATCTTGATGAACTCTCTCTTAGATTAAGTACTCTGAACCGGAAAGAAAAGTGGCAACTTGCACACAAAGAAACTTGTTGCTTCCAAAAAGACAAAAGAGCTAATGTCCGCCCCACCGGACACGATCGTTCCTGCCCAGGGTAGGCGACCTCAGAATCGTCTGCCATTTCCGGCCCTTTGTTCTTTCGAAGGGATAGTTCGTTCCTCGGCAACGCCTTTTGAAAATTTAATTTATCTGGGTGAAGGACCCAATTCTTTGAGTCCCAAAACTCCAATTCTTAGTCCCTCTTACATAATGTAAGATTTTTAAAAAACTACTTATCAATCTTCGAAGATAGTCTCTCTGTAGTGCACAATTTTAATCCTTTTAAATGTTTCTTTAAATATTTTTGAACAACTTTTGAATTTCCAATTATTTTTTTGGTTCAACTCCGTTATTTATCCCATTTAGGTATCACCACCAAGCTGCTTAAGACGCCAAAAATAATGAAAATCGCCAAAAATAGCAAAACGACCGATTAAGATGAGATGACAGTACATTTGGCTGGCAGTTTATATGCCACTTCGTCCTCTACTCTACTTTGTCAAAAACTACATAGATTAGTCTAATGTATGAATGGAGTTACATCTTGTTTTATGTTTTATCTTCAATTTACTGTACAACTAACCGATCAAAATATACAATTACATCAATGACAACTATAAAAATTTTGGCCTGTATATATATTTTAGCGATTGAACCTTTTTTTATTGTTTGAGTCCTTGTACAAATTCCTTTTCACAGTTTAATAAAAATTGTTTTAATGGAAAGTTTTAAAAAATAACTCATTTTCTATTCCGCACTAACATTTTTTGTCAAAAATTTTGGGAAACCCTCAACCCGTGGGACTAAATCTTACCCATCTGATTGTTCCCTTTTTTTTAATTTGGGGGATTAACCTGATAACTACAAAGACGCTACAACGCCACTTCTACCCATAAGAGCTACTACCACTACAACAACAACAGTTATCTTCATTTTCAACGCAAATTTACTTTAGGAGATTTCTGGTGATCTCAAGCACTGGCGTCAACAAACACTCTTTAAATCAACACACGATAGCAAAAATATAATGGATGTTTCAAAAACTGATAGAAGATAGAAGAATAAAAATTTACTTGAAGCTCAGATCGATAGCTATTTAAAACAATTTAGATTTTGATCAACAAATTTCTTTAAAAAACCTTTTTGACTCGCCCGCAGAAGATATAAATTCCTTTCACGTAGTCTTTTAACATACATGCCTTCGAACAACTTTTTTATGAAAACAAAAAACTTTATGAGTTTATAAAATCCTTCACCCTGCCTTAGATAAAGCAATATAATTACACCTTGTGGTGAGAAGACCAAACTCCGGTTAAGAGCAAGAAACCATTTATTCAGTACAAAATAGGAAACATCTAAGAATCAGAAAAACACATTAAAAAACTAAAGTCCTTGACCCCGCGAACTCCCGGTGGCTGGCTCCAAACTTCCTCTCCTCCTCCAACCATCTGAAAACCTGCTGTTTACACTCGGCCTACCACCTGATGCCAGCATATCTAATTGTAGGTGGAAAAACTATCTCGTCTCTCGGGAATCGAGCACTAACTGGGGAATCGAACAGGAAACTAGCCATTCTAGGCAATTAGCCATTCTCAGGAAACTAGCCAGTGTCCCTATGGGACATTCTCCCCGACGACAGGAGCAAAAAACTCTCCAACCACCAGGAACCCGCCAGCCAGAACAACTAGGAAATATAAAAGTACATTAAAATACAAATCACATACAGAAATACAAAGTATTAAATACAAGACACGTCTCAAACGACCCGCCTACAGCCAAACCAACATCCTGGCCAGATACCACGAGGCAAACAATCCAAACGTAGAGTGCATGGACAGCACCAACACCTCATGTACCATCCATCTCACCACTCCAACCCACAATGTAATTTCAAAGTCAGGTTTTTAGCTATAAACGAGAGCGCAAATTATATCTTTTCCCATCCATAACACCCTTACTATCAAGCACACCGCTTTCAATCCTTTCTTTGCTCAAGTATGGTTTTCTCGGTGGAGCGACTCTCAGTCTGTCAACATGACATTTCACAACAGGAGCCCGGTCATTACCCTCTAACTGGATAGAGTAATTTAAAGGGGAATGCTTTTGCAGAACCTGATAAGGGCCCTCGTATTTTGAGTTGAATTTACCAATAGATTTTAAGTACACTATATCCCCCTCTTTCAACAGTCTTTCGTCCGTTGTACTCCTATGACTAGAATTCTGCCTTTCTCGACTGTCCTCGAGGTTTGAATAAGCAGAATCATAAATAATTTTTAAATTGTCTAGAATAGTCCCCAAATATTGTGTCTTATCCATTTGAATTATCTGGAAATCCCTTTTAAACGTGTCAAAAATCAAAGAAAGATTTCTACCAAAATGAAGCATATTTGGGGAAAACCCAGTTGCGGAATGGACTGAGCCATTGTATAAGCTTTGGTGGATCTTCATAGACTGGTCAAATGAGTAACCCTCCTGATGTAGTGCCTTAATAGCTACCTTAAGAGCAGTGTTTATTCGCTCACTCTGACCATTCGCTTGAGGATGTCCCACCGTAGTACGTATTAACTCAATTCCTAAAACCTCGCCAATTCCCCGAAATGTCTCAGCCGTAAATTGGGTCCCATTGTCAGACAACAAGGTGGATGGTCTTCCGTGAGTAACAATGTAACCGAATAAAGCCTTCGAAACCGATTCCGTTGTTATCCTCAACAAGTGATATAGCTCCACGTGCTTGGAAAAGTGATCAATCACTGTGAGAACATACCCTGCCTTTACTGGACCTACAATATCCATGGACACGAATTCACCTGGTCGAGTCGGTATAGGAACCGAACCCAATGGTACTTTTGGAACCGTGTACGGCTTCAATTCAATGCATGTCCTACAAGAGAGAACATAGTTTTGGGTATCCATCCACATTCCGGCCCAGAAGAACCTCCTTTGAAGTAACTCGTATGTCTTCTGCACTCCCATGTGGGATTTATGGCACAGCCTAATGGCTTTTTCTCTCAAACTACGAGGAATCACAACAGTCACCTCACCAGAAGTCTTAGAGACGTGCATCAACACGTCTGTTCCTTTTTGAATGTAAAACTCACTCTTCTTGGAGGTCGCCGATGCACCTTCTCTCAATGACAGACGGATTTCCTGGATCTCCTTGTCTGTACACTGAGCCTCCAAAATTTCCCCGATGTCAAAATCAACGTCAAGTTTTCGTATGTGATTTACAGCCTCCACTTGACTCTCTCCAACCGGTATCTCCACGAAAGGCAAAATCGGTTCCGAGGCTCGTTCCTGCAAAACCTGCTCTCTTCCATCTGGGTTGGGCATTCTAGAAAGATAATCAGCAAGTAAATTTTTAACTCCCGGAATATGCTCAAAAGTATACGAGTACTCACTCAATTCCAAAAGCCACCTGGTTGTGATATTTGCGGGTGACTGGGTCTTTCTGTAAAATTCCAAAGGCTTACTATCAGAAAGAATTTTAAACTTGCGATTAAAAAGGTACTGCTTAAATGAAGTTACCGCCTTGTAAATTGCCAGTAACTCCTGCTTTATTGCGGGGTAACGTCTCTCTGCTGGACTGAGAGACTTACTAAAATAAGACACTGGACATAAATGCCCATCAAAGTCCTGCATCAAAACTGCCGATATTGCAGAGCCACTGGCATCTGTGTTTACTATAAACTGGCTTTCCCAATCAGGCAGTCTGACAAACGGCTTCTTAAAAAACACCTCCTGGAGTTTCTGGAAGGCCATCTGACACTCCGATGTCCACTCAAACTTCTTTTTCCCCGTCGTGAGTTGATTCAGCGTGTCTGTAAGCTTGGCGTAGGCCGGAATCAAGTTCCGGTAAAAACCACAAACTCCCAAAAATCTCTTAAGCTGACGAGGAGTCCTAGGAGGAGAAAATTCGGTGATTTTAGCTATATTTGAACTTATAGGTTGAATGCATTTGTGTTCAATTTTAAACCCCAGGTAATCAATAGACTCTTTTGCGAAGGAACACTTTGTTGGAGCCAATGTAATATTATTTTTAATAAAAACTTTTAGAATTGCTTTCAGTTTCTGTATCATTTCTTCAAATGAATTAGCACCAATGCACACATCATCCTGATACGCAAAAACGCCGAACACTCCTTGTAACTTAAGCTCGTCAATTATGCTATCCATCAATGCCTGAAAGATACTCGCCGCGGTTTTAAGACCAAAAACCAAACGATTATTTCGATAGGTCCCCCAGGGTGTGGTAAAAGCGATGATATCCCGATATTCTTCAGGGAGATCTATTTGCCAGTACGCACTCTTAAGATCTAGAGTGGTGTATAAACTAAAGTGAGAAATTTCATTAATTAAAGTAGAAATTTTTGGAAGAGGGTATGAGGAGTGATTTATGATGTTGTTTAAGAGCCTCAAATCCAAAGCCATCCTATACCGAGGTTTAGTGTCTTGAGAGTCACCTGCCTCTGGCTTCTTTTTAACTAACAACATCGGACAGGCATAGTCAGAAACAGTCCGTTCTATAATCCCTGCCGCTACCATCTCGTCTAGCTCCTTTCGAACATCGCCCTGTAAGGCCGAAGGAACAGGAAATGGCAGGGTGCGAATCGGATTTTTATGTTTTAAAGAAATTTTAGGAATAATTTTATCACAGTGTCCAAGTGTCTGAATTGATTTAGAAAAGGCCGCATAATTTTGTAAAAGTAATTCTACGAACTGACGCCTTTGACAGTCAGGCAGGTGATCAAGCTTGAAATCATCCTTAACCAACTGCTCCTTTCTTAACTGCAAAACCTCGCTTGAGGGAGTGATAAAATTTATGAACTCCTGATCAACCTCCTCACTGCTCTCCTGATTCTCCCCATCGGGCTGTAATATTTCAATTTTCCCAATTACCAACCACTTATTCAAGTGCAAAACTGTAGGCTGTCTATTGGTGACAAATATATTGAAGGACCCCTTGTACACCTTATGTAGTGAAGGCGATACCTCCATCTCTTTTTTGGGGAGCTCAGGAGTGAACAACACACACGTACCATCAGGTATTATCGAAGGGACCTTTACCTTCACCTGAACCAATTCCGTGTGTTCTGGTTCAATCATGCACTTAGATGCAAGTTGGACACAATGAACACCTTCATTTTCGTTCCCCCGAGAAATCAACTCTACATAAAAATCCTCAAACTTTATCAACTTATTTTTAGAGTCAATGCTTATGTTATTACCCTCAATAAAATCATAACCCAATATACCATCAAACTGTTGCGGAGGGAAATCGGCAACATAGAATACCTGTTTGATGCATTTATCCGTTATTTTCAGACTTAATTCCACACAAGCACTAAATTTTAGCTCAGAGTTCACCGTGCGGATGATCACGGATCTAGCCAAATACTTAATTTTAACCCGTTGAGAATCTCTTATTTCAAGAAATAATCTTTTGGGTAGCAGTGAGATGGACGAACCACTATCTATTAAAAACTTAACAGCAACATCACCAATCTTTACTTCAATCGAAGGCAAAGGGGAAGGAGTGTAAACATTATTCAGATAAATAACCTCAACTTCAGAACTATCTACTCTTTCAGGAGAAGGTACACCCCCCAGAAACTGCGCCACCGTTTTTATAGAATCGTGCATTTTTTCTTTCAAAAATAATTCTATGGGTTTATTTTTTATTTTACACTGAGTTTCAGGTGATTTAACTTTAGGAGAAACACAGGTATCACCTCCCCAATGCCTCCGATTTAGTTTAAAGGGTTCTGGGTGTTTCTAGAGTACTGATATCTAGTTCGGGGGCCTCTATTTTGTCCTCTATATGAATAACCATAACCCCGTACCAAACCTGAATCCTGTACTCGAGGATGTACATTAGCATAACGAGGTCCAGCATAACCTCTACCACGAGAATACAAAGAACCATGATAACTTACACAATTAGCCATCGAGTGTCCACCTCTTTGACAGTAAATACAGAAGATCGGTGGTCCACTATCATGAGAAAAATAATTTTGCTGATTTGGGCCAAGAATCGAATCATGTGAACCAAATTGCGAGGTCCGCAAACTCTGCACCGATTCGCCCTGTGGATCAATGCCAGTCTCGGATGAATTTAAACCCTGATCCAGAAGTGGACACTCAGACCAAAGATGTCCAGGGTTGTTACAATTTACACAGTTTTTGCTACTACCTGGTTTACCAATAAGCATAATATTAGCCCCCACACTACAATTTGCGTCTCCTTTGAGTCTATCCATAAACATGGGACATTGCGAAGCTCCATGAGCACCACTACACAATTGGCACACAGTCGAATTACCTCGCAAGTTACAAATGTCTTTCTTCAACTCAGCAATTTGGCCCATAACAAGATCAAATTCACCACCAGCCGAACCCGTTGCTACAGAATGAGATTGCAACATTTTTACATTAACTTGATTTTGTTTAATACTACTAGCTTTCTTCACTAATACGTCAAAATCTACTGTATTTTCCTCTAGTAATTTAATTTTTATGTCCATAGGCATAGCCGAAAGAAACTGTAAACCCTTAATTTCATTGAGAGCCTTTTTAGTGGTAACTTTGGTATAAACCGCGGCCGTGGCACATGAAATCCGATGCGCCAGAGACGCTATGCTTTCATCAGGTAACAGTTGAATGTTTTGCAATGCAATCAATTTATGAGACGGCGGTGTATCCGTTAGAAAGAAATTCCTAAACTTTTCCTCAGCATCCTTAACAGATTCGATTGATTTGAAATCTGGGTCCTCCACGCAATATCTTAAGGCATTGCCAACCAATTTTGATTTAAGAAAAACAATCGCAGTTCTTTCATCCCAACCATTTATACTCTGAATATCCCTAATTTGACTGAAAAAGAACTCAAAATTTTCTACAGCTCCATCAAACGGCTGTACATTGAAGTTCACACTCCTACCAGCCACCGGTTTTTCAATCATGGGAGCTTCAGTCAGGGGATCTTTAGTCACGAGATTTTCAGTCATGATTTACCAGAATCTCAAGCATATATACATAACAATCAGACACACAAAATCAAGGAAGCCGTGCCTCGCATAAAAAACAGTCAACCTAACAAGCAATAACTTAAACCAGGGAATGGTCACGGCACCAACTGTGGTGAGAAGACCAAACTCCGGTTAAGAGCAAGAAACCATTTATTCAGTACAAAATAGGAAACATCTAAGAATCAGAAAAACACATTAAAAAACTAAAGTCCTTGACCCCGCGAACTCCCGGTGGCTGGCTCCAAACTTCCTCTCCTCCTCCAACCATCGGAAAACCTGCTGTTTACACTCGGCCTACCACCTGATGCCAGCATATCTAATTGTAGGTGGAAAAACTATCTCGTCTCTCGGGAATCGAGCACTAACTGGGGAATCGAACAGGAAACTAGCCATTCTAGGCAATTAGCCATTCTCAGGAAACTAGCCAGTGTCCCTATGGGACACACCTTTTCTTCGCTGTTTGATGATCAAGAATGTCATAAAGGGCATTACTTATCACCCAAAAGCAGGTGTGAAAGAGATAAAACTTAGGAAATGGCTCAAACCCTTGATAAATCTCCTTTCCCCCATAAATGCAGCAGATAAAGGTGAAAAACTTATTAATTTCATATCTGTAAAGGGCGAAGAACTCTTTCACTACTCAATATGTGTTAAAAATAACGACCTAAATTCATTTAAAATGGTTGAAGTACCTTATTACAAATCACGCGCTTAAATTTCCTTAGGAAACACCATTGGTAGTTTTTGTGTCCTTTAGGTTATCTGCTTCCTTATACATAAATTGAAACTTAGTATACCCAAAAAAGGTAACAGAAAAGTATATTTTCCCTAAACTTCTACTTCACAATATATCGGCTGCAAGGGGAATTGTTACTGTAACTCATAACAAAAATATCTTTACAAATATTTTAAATTTATGTAAAACACAGATTAAGTATTCGTATGGCATTGTCACCAAGGTATATTGATGTATTCACTTTTAGTTACTGAGTAGTTTTGGGTATCGAATAGTTTTTATAAGGTAAATACTATTAAATTTTATAAGGTAGGTTATATACTATAGGGCCGTAAAAATACTATTACGTCAGCATATGCTATTTGCTTATTTTTTATATTCTTACATGGGGAAAGGGTGTATAAGACGTAAGACATCAAGAAGGTTGCAAAAATAAATTAATTTAAAAAGTTAAATTGTATTAACTAATTATTAATTAATCAATATAATATCAGGTATACATATTTCCATTTTATGCCAATAATAATAATAATAATAATAATAATAATAATAATAATAATAATAATAATAATAATAATAATAACAATAATAACAATAATAACAATAATAACAATAATAACAATAATAATAATAATAATAATAATAATAATAATAATAATAATAATAATAATAATAATAATAATAATAATAATAATAATAATAATAATAATAATAATAATAACAATAACAATAACAATAACAATAATAATAATAACAATAACAATAATAGTAATAATCTTTATTCACATGGAAAGAACACAAATATTAAAAGTACATACATATTAGTAGCCAAGGGGATAAATTTAGAAATCCCGTTCAGGCTACCTAAAAATAATATCTTACATGGATAGACTAGAAAAGAAGGAAAAACAAAAAAACATTTTATAAATTAAAAATTGGCAAAAAGCTGGACAAAATTGAAATGATTTGCTTCAAATGAGGAGAAAATACAGATCCAGATCGTCGATATTTATTAAGAAATTAAATAAATTTCGTTTAAAAGAAGATAAATTATTAATGCTAATTAAGTTTAGAGGCAAACTGTTAAATAATTTGGGTGCAAGGTAAAAGAAATGTTTAGTATAGCTATCCTTGGAAAATTTAGGAATCTGATAAGTTTGAATTGATCTAGAATTATAAGTTCTTTTTCTAAAATCACACAAATAACTATGGCGAAAAATATAAAGTATGATACGGAAGTATGCATTATGGTCGAAATGAGAGTAAATTAAGGGATCTAAAATCATTAGGGCTGATTTGAGTATTTAGAATTTTAAATATTTTGTTCTGGGATTGAAATTATTGGTTGAAGATTGGATCTATATTCACCACCCCAAAAATGATAGCACCATAGTTAATTAAGGAATAAAACCAAGAATAATAAATAGTTTTAAGAAAAGACATACCGATATTATTTTTGAGGTGGTAAAATTTACACAAAACTCTGTTTCACAATCGCAATTAAAATAACTATGACAGAGATCGGAATGAAATTTAATATTAAGATTACTTGATGTCAGTCTAAGATTAAAGATTTATTTAGTAATGGATTTAGTTTAGGATGTGAGATTTATTTAGTCTTGTTTGAATTTAGAGTTAAGTCATTAATAGAAAACCATTTTCTGATTTCTATAAGGTCAGTTTCAATTTGTGATTGAAGTTCCAAAAGGTTTTCACAGGAATAGAGTAACACGGAGTCATCAGCATAAGTTATAATTTTACCAAAAAATATTATTAATAAAAGTTCTGTATAAAAAATCAATTGGAGTTGCTTAAGCATTAGAGGGAGTGAACGATTCGTTTATATATCTTATGATACGCGAGTTAAAAAAATCCCCAAGAACTTGTTAACGTGAAATATTTGAACCTAGCGGAATTTTAGTATTATAGGGGAAATCCGTAAACCAAGGGCCCCTTTTTTTCAAAGCCCCAAACTAATCCTCAAAACTGGTTTTAAGTTATGAAACTGACATGCACACACCCTCACACCTTTTACTTATCATTTTTTGATTGTAAAATTATCATTTTATAAGAAATGTATTGAAGCAGGAAGCGTTTTTTTTTAATTTCAAAAATGGTCCTATTAGAGGTACAATGTAGACACTGCATAAAAGTTTAACATCGCACTTAAAATATTAGAAAGGATGATACACACTTAAATTTTGAAATGAAATTATTTATTCACAGTACTTTTAACGAAAAAATCCCAAAACTTAAAATTGTATCGGCTTTTATACACTGTAAAAAATAATCGTGCAAAAAAACAGAAAATTTCTGGCAGCAAAAGTTGCCAGAAAAATTTTGTAGGCTGAAAAATCCTGTAAACAGAAAAAAGCTGTTATCTACAGGTAAATGCTGTAAAAAGAAACTTTCTGTCAAGTGAGCTACAGATTTTCTGTTGCCTCGCAGTAATTTCTGCTTGTGCGCATGCATTTTTATTTTAGTAGAGTTTTTTTAAATTTTAATTAATTAATATCCGGGGATAGAACCCACGACCTACCTCATGCTAAGCACGCACGCTACCACTGAACCAACGAAGATTCAGTATAATGTTGCCAATAGCTGTATTCGTTTTCGATGCAGTAAGTTTCTGTTTAAGTACAGATAAGCTAAAAAACTAGATAAAAGCTGTTATTTTACATAAATTAATAGAAGTGCGGTGGGAATGTTACATGACAGAATATCTCTGTAAACATAAAGTCATTGTTATTGAAAATTTCTGTTTTTCTACAGTTTTTTTTTACAGTGTAGTGTGAAAAATTGATACCACATGCAAGTTGCATACCTATACAATTTACTACCCAAAATCTACTGAATTGCTAAAAACAATTCTGTTGATCTGCACTAATGTACAAGTATCTCAAATTTAAAAACATATGATAGAAGTAGATATAAAGTGTTATTTAACCTGTTTAACGAACTCTTTAATACTTTTTCTAGATCCTTCTCTGGAACTCTTATTATTCCTAAATCTGTGCACTCGGATCTGTCTTTCTATCAAAACCCGCTCAATAAAAATAGGAATTAGGGATCCCCTGTTCTCTCTATACTAATACTTGTTGATCATGATGATTCCTATCATCCCTCAAAGTTTAATGCACGATTTCAGATACACCCTGCATAACTATTTCTTAAATTTTAATAGAACTATAAAACATGAAAATTAAACATGTCATTCATTTGTGGCATTAAATCACACAGAATATGACTGTGGTTGTACTTAAGAGCCGATCCTAGGTACTAGGAACACATGTGGATTTAAGTACAATGTATACAGTTGTGTACAATATCTCTTATTTAAAAAAGTTGGAACCTCTTCAATATCTCAATTTGTTCTGAACTTGAAAAAAGAAATTTTGCCAAAATAAGAAGAAAATTATTGGACTTACCCTTGAAAAAATAATAAAGAGATAAGCTTTAAAAAGTAATTTTACACCTTAGAAAAAATATTTTTACCAAAAATTAAGCAGAACATTTTCCTGAAAGGTTTAAAAATGCCTCATAACATGTTAATTGGAGTTCTCATTCACCCAGCTGAGAAAGAAAACTTAAATTTAATTATTATTTCAATAAAGTGGGGTGGCCCTAGGTACACGGATCTCCTCTACTCCATAAATTAACAGAAACTATTAAATTCCCAAAATCACTCCATATCTTTTCATTTGACGCATTCACAAGTACCGGTTCACCTCATATCAGAACCCAGCATTTTTCTTTGGAATTGGATTGCAGGATTTGCAACATGACATGAACACAATTAAGTTGTTTTGATCAATATAAGTATTTTCAAATAACTGGCGTTTATGTTCAAAACATTCCCAAATATTAGTCCATCTTCCAAAGGGTAAAAATATATCTTTACTATGTTGTCATGAGACTTCATAAGAAACATAAGAAACCAGGACGTGTGTCACAAAATACACACTTGTAAATATGAAAGTTTATTGAATGTTTATCGCGTGGCAGAGTCGAGATAAACCCCATCCCAAATGCGAGCGGTGTTTGCGCTTTCAGATAAAAAGGAACGAAATAATGAAAAAGGGGTGAACGATCCACTGCGCAGTGACATCATTTCGGACGATAAAAAGTCCTCTGTTAATCAGCGCGGGAACATGCCCTACATCAACCGAATCTTCTTTGGTTGACAGACAATAGAGAAAACAAGATACAGATGCATAAAATGCAGAAAAAAGCACAAATTAAATAGTACTACTAAGTGCCATCAAAATCTCTTAATTTTAGCATCTCTATTATCACATTTATCAATAGCCAATAACTGGGGGTATCAGCCCCAGCCATTTTAATATGACCCTACTTTCTTTCAGGTAAAAGGGAATCCGCACTCGTCAGAGTTCCCTTCAAACTCGCAAATGACCACAACATTTAAAAAATGTTTTAGTGTTTTCCGTGACTTGACGATATTGAAAGAACACTGCTTTATATCCTACGCTGATTCTATATACTAGTTGTACTAGTGGTAGTTGTAGTAGTATGATTAAAATGAAATATTCATACTTTTAAAGTTTGAAAACATGCAATTGCAAATAACACTGCTGTGTCACATTAATTACCAAGATATTGAAGCCTTAGATGATTCAATAAATAAATGAAATAAATGATCCAACGTATACCAAAGGTAATTATAATTTGGTTAGTTAATATGATTATATAAATTATGCATTATAGTCCATACGAACTCATTCATGACAAAAAATAGTTCTAAATTATTATTTAGATTATATTAATTTTATTTCCTTTCCAAAACTATTATTTAAACAAACCAATTCTCAAAAAAAACTATTAAAGAGTTGAAAGGATAAAATGGAATAAAAGTAAGGAGATTGATGATTAAAACGTTTCTAATTTTATTATTGATAGTTCTAATAGAAAAAAAAGGCTTTATACTATATAAAAAGATATTGAGGTATTTTTTTTTTTTTATTAATAAAATTCTTCAACTCCTCATGCTCCACATGGTATAACATGAGGCTTACAGATGTAAGTAACTAGGTACAAATTACAATTTAAAAGAACAGAGCAAATTTAAAAGCCTAAACTATAAACGAAATTCCGCAGAGCGTTTACATTTTCAGAACACTTTACAAACAATGACAAAGCAGGTGGCCAAGAATACCCCAAATACATCAACTCTTTCTTCAACTTTTCTCTTTGTTCAGAATATAAACTACAATAAAATATAATATGTTCCACTGTTTCAATATCCTGACCACAGGAACAAAGATTACTACTTACTAAATTAAACCTGAATAAATAGCTATTGAAATTGCCATGACCTGTGAAAAATTGAGATAACTTAAAATCGGTGGAAAAACTTTTACACTTTAACCTGTGAACAATAGAAGGAAAAAATTTTTTAGTCAAAATTGCTTTTGGCGAAGCCAAAAATTCATTATTCCACAACAAAACAGTTTTCTCCCATGCCGCATATTTCCAGTGAGACAAAGGGACCGACATCGCCCGATCAACCACTTCAAGGCAAGTTGCATCCTTGGCCAACTGGTCTGCTCTTTCATTTCCGAGATCCCCACTATGACCCCGAACATAAGAAAAATGGATTTCAGCAACTCCATCAAGGTCGTGCATCATGGACTGAATCTCCACCACAAGCTTTTCCACAGAGATTGTATTACGCAATAGGTGAAGTGAAGAAAGTGAGTCTGTGCAGATAAGATACCTGATACTGAAGAACTTTTTCACATCTACTGGAAACATGAGAAATATGCTCCTTCCACTGCAGTTTGTGATCAACAATTATGCCCAAATACTTAATATGCTGTACTTCTTCGATTGGTATACCTCCAAAATTTAAGTTAATTCTTTGATCAGCTAGCGATTTTTTATAAATCATCATTACTTTCGTTTTAAGTGGATTAAACTCTAATTTAAATAGTTTTGACCAATCAAAAATATAGTCAAGAATACTCTGTGACAAGACACAGGCTTCTCGAAAATTTCTACTCTGGACAATAAGAAGTAAATCATCTGCAAAGGCAATCTTATAACAATTCTGGAACTTTGAGATATTACAAAGAAGGTCATTCATAATAAGATTCCACACAAAAGGTCCCATCACTGAGCCCTGAGGGCAACCCTTTTCCAAAACAATATTTTTTGTAGCATTACCCAAAGCAAGTTCGGCAGAGCGGCATTGCAAAAAGCTCTTAATCAGGTAGAAGATGTTCTCAGGTACTTTGAAACTTCTCAGCAAATGCAAAACGCTCGGCCACCACGCATTATCAAAAGCTCCCCTAATGTCCAAAGAAACAAGAAAAGTCACATGATTTTTGCGTTTACCCTTCCCAACAATATCACAAAGGCGAATCAAAGCGTCTTCCGCTGATCTCTGAGGCGTAAAACCAAACTGATCATCACTCAAGAGGCAAGACTTTCTCAAAAAGTAGTTAAGTCTGTTAATGCAGAGTTTTTCCAGACATTTTCCCAAACAAGGTAATAAACTTATACAACGAATATTTTCAATATGCGTCCTTAACAATTCAGTACTTTTAGGAAGAAGTACAATTTTCGCTCTCTTCCAAATCTCTGGAAAAACACCAAGTTTCAAACAGTTGTTAAAGACAGCCAAGAGAACCGAAGGACAATACTCATGGAACTTTTGAATCAATTCATTTGTAATTCTGTCGTAGCCAGGTGACCTATTTAAGCTTAAATTACCAATTACAGAATCAATTTCTGTTCTAGAAAAAGGGACATCATCATCGTTTTTGTAAATTAGTTCAACCTCTGAACGCAAAACCCCATGATTAAAATCATCTTGATCTTTGTGGTCACGAGGGAAAGATTTCTTTAAGATAGCATCGATAGTATCTCCGAAAGACGTAGTAAAGCGTCCTGGAGAAGTCTCAATTCCCGAAATTTCAAGCCTTTTAGCAAAATTGGTTTTCACTCCATGAGTATAAATTTTCTTCCAAACATTCTGCACAGTGATATCAGCAAGAAAATTCTTCCAAGAGTTAAATTTACTTTCCTCAAGTTTTAAATTGTATTTCACTCTAATTTGTAGATATTTTTCTTTATAGACCTCCCTAAGAATAGAATTCTTAGTTCTCTGGTAGCGTCTTCTAGCGGCATTCAGCTGCTTCCGCATACAAAAAATTTCAACCGACCACCAGGGAACTTTGTGCGGACCACTCTTTTTTAAAGGAATTGATTTCCCTGCAGCAGAGATAATTAACTCTTGGACATCTTGAACACATGATTCAAGAGCATCAGGTTGGGTACAGTTTTCCAAAGCGTCTAAAACACTATTCTCGCCATTTGTACAGTGAGATCGAAAAATATTCCAACGCGCTTTTTTAGTATTAAATAGATTTGTTTCCACTGAAAAGTCACACACTCTGCCTGTTTTGGGGATTTCCAGCTCAAATGAAATCATTCTATGATCAGACAGAGAATCATACTCAGGTATATACCATTTTACAATAAGTCCAAGCACTTCCTGTCCAACTACTGTAATATCAATATAGCTTGTACCCTGTGTCCCACAAAAAGTAGGTCCATAATCTTCATTTATCGTAAACAACTGCCACGTACTGAAGAATTCGCTTAACTTGATACCTCTAGAGTCAGTCACAGGACTAAACCAAACTTCAGACTTACTATTAGCATCCATACACCAAATGAGTCTCTTTAAAACTCTACATGTAAATAAATTCTCAATTTTTTTTAAGATCTGCATCGATCTTAACAGAAGGTTCAAAGTAATAAGAAAAAATTGTGAGATCGCAACCTTCAAAAGAAATGTCAATAATAACAGAATTATAATCAAAATTTCTAGGATCGGAAAACACAGTAATTGCCCTATTTCGGACAATAATAGCTGCCTTAACTATTTCAGATTTTACATCATAAAATATTTTGTAGGTATTCGGATATCCAGGAAGATTTCCTTTAAAGCAATGTGGTTCTTGAATAAGAGCCACATCAACATTATCACTTTCAAGATTCAGAATAAGCTGCTGTGTAGCCTTTTTTGACTTATGCAAGTTCAATTGAACAAATTTTAAACAATCTTTAATTACTCTAGTCATATTCGATTTGAGCAGTTATTTGACCTCTCATAAAATTATGACAAGAGCAGCTATTCGAAAAAGGCTTATGTTTAATATCCACTTTTTTAGCTTCACTTTTTACTTTTTTATTATATCTAATGCAATTTACACATACCTGAATATTTTTATCAGGGCAATCATCACTCTTATGTTCCTTGGAACAACCATAGCACGAAAGTTTATTTGTACAATCCACAGATTTGTGGTTATAACCGAGACACGAAAAACACCTATTTATAACAATGAAATCTTCAACACGGCACATATTCCACATTATTTTTAAAGATCCAACATTAAAAACCTCCTTCCGAATCCTAGGATGAAGCTCTATTACCACATTCCTCACATGTTGAAATTTCTTCAAAACAAAGCGAAATTTTGACACGTTCCAACACTCATCCGAAGCAACGATCTCAGGATTTTGCTCCCGAATAACATCTAGCAGTTCCGAATCAGTTACATCTTTTGGGACATTTTTTAACAACAACGTAGGGTATTTACGCTTTGGAATAGTTGGCTTTAGAAACTTTGGATTTGCTTCAATAGTAGTCATCAATTTATTCCTATCTTCTTCAGAAGCACAATTTACTAATATTCTATTTTCACTTACTCCTTTCACAAAGCGAATTCCTATTTTATCTTTTCTGGGATCAACCTGAGTCTTGAAAAGCTTTCTGACATCGTCAGATTTGCAGTTTTCAGCCGATATTAAAACTGCGTAGTTCTTATTTTTTCGCAACAATTCGCCTTGATCATCACGGGTTGACGCCACAACGGTGCTATATAGTTTCTTCGGCGATGAAATAACGTCTCTCAGGCTTTGTTTACATGCCTCCACGAATCCATCAGACTTGATTCTCACAAAATTGTTGTATACAGTAGATCTCAACTCACCTAAAGCCTGCCTGGCATCCTCCCTCAATTGCTGACTCATATTGCACTTTGAAATAAGCGCAGATTCGATTATCATGCACTGTCTCTCGAGAGTAGGCAAAAAATCGTCGTCGCTATCCTCCGCCATGTCACTGTCCTCGGGAAGTATTCAGTCAAAAGTAGTGTTATTTTGCAAGTATTAAGCCTAGCAGGGGAGTCCCATGGATCTCCCTGCCGGAAAAAGCGCTCTTCGCACGGGGAACGAAACCAGTGGTGCCGGTCAGATGATCAGGATTTTCTAAGTCCAATAACTCACTTAATTCTTATCGGATTTTCACACTTCAACTTCGAAATGATGCACCAGGCTCCACTACACACAGATTGATAAACATTTTTCACAAAACAATGATTTTGGACATAGTTTTAAATCAAAAGGCAGGAGCTCTCAAATACGCAACTTCAACGTGTCAAGTCAAGTTTGGTACTCATATTGAGGTATTAAAAAATACTTTGAAGAGAAAGAGGTTGGAAAAACAAAGATTAGGTTCATATCAAAATTTTAGGTAGTTGAAAAGAAAACTTTTAAAAGCTTAATCCTATATACACATTTGTGTCCCTGTTTGCTGACATTCAAAGTGAAAATTGTTTCACAAACAAAACTAATAATATGAACTATTAAGTTTATATACCTACTAATTAACCATATTGCTTTACTTTTTTAAATTATTTTACCCCGTCATCCGTATCGCTTGAAGCACATATTTGGCCCTTATAGATCCAAAAGCTGATTCATCCCTAACCCAATCTACTTTTCAGAATTATTCATAAAAATATTGAAATCATCAGACGCACATGGGCATTCAATCCTTAAAGTGCGTATCAACTTCGAGGGCTGCAGCAGAGAAAGCTGAACAATCAACCTTTCTGCTGAGCTTTCCAGTTTTTCCTGGTTCATCACATTTCCTTTTGACACCATCAATGAAATCTCAGCTCTCCGATGTTTCACACTCCTTTATGCAAATGAAACTCGGATTTCTACTCTAGTGTTTCTTCTTCATCATTTTGAACCAATTTCCCTCAATAAAAGTTCACAGTCATTTATATCGTTTGTTTTAGCTGTGCAGAAATTAGTAGAAAGATAAACAGATTCGATAAGTTTGTGACGACAGTTATTCAGTTTGAACAACTACTACTACTGGGTTTCTTGCAGGAGGAAGTGCAAGTTGCACAAGAATGATAAATAGATAGCTTTTAGTTGCTTACTTCATTACAATGTATCACTGTATGTAGCGTTTATAAATAGCATGGAATACTTCTATTTGTAACCCTTGCAGTGAGATAACTTTTAAAAAATTTAATTTTGTCACAAAAAGAATAGGCATCGAACATCGTATTGTGAAGTAACCGTTTTTGTACGATTGTAGAAATACGTCAAAACTCTGTAAAAACTCTAAACCAATTTTTTAAATAATGAATCCAATATTGATTGATTTTAATAAAAATATATTATCAATTTATATTGTTTGGTTATTGCCTGGATAGATTTATATTCAAAATACTAAGTAGTTTTCTTTGACTTTTAATGGAAAAAATTAATTTATTTAAAAATTGAATTTTTATTCAAAATATGAAATAAAAGACACTGCATAGTTAAATGAATGCTGAACAATTAATTTAAAGATAAGCAATTCAATCACCCAATGTAAACATATTTAATATATAACTCATAGAAAACTAACAAATTATATTTTCCACATAAATTAAAGTTGGATTCTTGGAAACCTGGAAGTACATTGATAAAAAACATTAACAATTCATAGAAGCAACACGAAATCCTCTTTTAAATTATACTTTCTAAATTTTAATACTGAATTTTATTTTATTCGTCAGAAAAATTTTTCAAATGAAAGAAAAATATATATATTATAATAGGCCTCAGGAAATATGCAGAGTAGTTTCGAAAGATGATTGGAAAATAATGTTTTTTAAGCTTTGGGAGTATTTGGCTTAAGCTTAAACTTTTGTTATTAAGAAACAACAACACACATTCAAGAAGAAAACATGTTCCAATGAAAAATCTAATTAGTTAAGAACGTAGAGAGTTTATAATTATAATGTGTTAAGTTCTTTTGAGTAGAAATTGTATTAATTATATTTTTAAGATTATAAAAATATACAATTACAAATTTATTAGATATTATTAAAACATAGATGAGACTGTTGTATATTGATTTTTAAGTAGCGATGATGTGATATGAATGGTATTTAACAACGATTAACAATAGTTTTGCTTAATTTAACTATTTAATTAAGAAGATTGCGTACACTACTCAAATTACAAAATTTCAAAAAATATGTGCATCTAAAACTAGGAAATAAGTACATTATTTTACAAGATCTCGATAAAAATTTTCGAAATTATTTGGACCCCTTGTAAAATTACTTGCCGACCCCTGGTTTAAAGGTTTGTGCTCTACTATGGAAAATATGAATTCTTTCTCTATTTAAAAGATAATTTTAAACGTGCAAGTTCATACACGAGCACTAAATGGTACAGGGAATCATTCAAAGGTGGAAAATAATCTATCGTCTACAAAGGGGCAGAAGTAGCGATGGAAACGATAAATCAAAACAGTCATCGATTCTAGGGAGCAATCGATGATGGAGTTCTGCTGTTTTTCTCACGAAATTCTGGGATTTGGAGGAAACTGCTGAAATTCTCCAGGAAACGGAGATTTGTTCTTCCAGGTAAAATGAAAGGGCGAAGGGAAAGATTTCAAAACAAATTTTTGAATGGGTCAGAAGTGATCATAGGGTTAATTCAGAATTGAGCAAAGATTCAAAAATAGTTTGAGTAAAAATTCAGTGTTATGCCTATGAAAAATACTTTTGTTTTACAAGAATTTTAAATTAATCAAAACTATAAGGCCCTAAATTAAGTGCGTATTGGTTTTTAAAATTTTGAATAAATGGAATAGGGGAGACTGTTGTACTTTCGGACAAAAATCACGTTTTAACTTCTATAAAACAGATAAAATCACATCTCGGCCATTTAAAGTGGACAAACTATAGTCCTAGCCCTATTAAATAGGGTGATATTTTTTACAAGCTCAAATCCCTCAAATCGGATTTTTAATCATTTTTATTAACGTGATGAAATTTGTGTCCACGGGTACAACTAACTGTTCAATAGCAGCTGTCTTCTTTAAATTTGAATTTTCCATCTTAATTTTTATTCGTGCACTAAAAGATTACATAATTGGCATCAAAAAGTGTAGTACAAATGTAAATATTTAAACAAGTATTTAGCATACGGTGGTTACCTCTAAGTCAATTCAACTTATCGAAAAAAACTATAACGAAGGCATGCTACTAATGATTAAACAAACGTTCTCGGTATCTTTAGTAAGATCATTGCTTCTTAAAGCATACACTAGCAGTACAGGCAAACTTAATTTTTTCGCATGAAGATTCAAGTAATACAATTAAGCTACTTTTTGTGGCATAATGACGGGGTTTCACATCGTTCCCATGGAAACGCAATTTCTATATTACCTACTTACCCTGTGAAGGAATCAGACCTTGCAATGAATGATCCAAAGGGATTCCCTGACCATGATGAATGAATGAACGGGGCATGGAAAGTGAGAATCAGTGTTCCGTGGACGTTGATCCCCTTATAATGACTCTAAACGTGTTAAACTCACAGAAGAAGTTTAAAACATACAACTATTGTACACTATTTTAGAAAACAATTTCAAAATCGTGTTATGCAGTGTTTACATCTTATTTGATAGCCAGATTCTTTTCGATAGCCTCTTTATTACAACGAAAAACAGGAGAAGAGCACCTTGGGAGACACTTTTTATTAAATTATTTTTCTTTTTTATGCATTATTCAAGCATTCAGCTAATATATTAAAAATATTTCTTTGCGCCATGATAAGGGGACATCCATAAATTACGTGAGGTCAAAAAGAGGAGGGAGGGGTTAAGAAAAATCTCACCAAATCTCACCAAGGGGGGAGGTGGGGGTCGATTAAAATCTCACGTCAACTTTTTAAGTTAGAAATTATACGATTTTCTTAAGTATGAAAAAGGTATAATACCCACAGATAAGATACTGTGGTGATTTTTAGGTTGAAAAATGTCCTTTCCCCCACATCATTATTAATGGAAAAGTTTTAGGTGCTGTGAAGCACAAAATGCAAATGAATAGGATAAAAAATTATTTTTAAAGGTTGTAGGTAAATCTCACGTGGGGGGAGGGGGGTCCAGCAAAATCTCACTAAATCTCACCAAGGGGGGGTCCAGATTTTGGAAAAAAAACACCTCACGTAATTTATGGATGTCCCCTAATAATATTTAGGACCAATTTACTTTTTTAGCGAATTCATACAAACAAATTTTAAAAATTATCTTTTAATGTCCCATGGTGCCCCACTAGGTGCAGTAATTACATAAAATTATAAATTTATTTTGAAAATACAAAAATACCACTAAATAATGTAGCAACATTAAATTGGTAATAAAATATATTTTACATTAAAATTTTTTCACTGATTTCCTCATTTGTATCAAGAAATAAATCCCTTATTTTTTGTTTCCCTCCAGATACTGTTTTGCTCCAATTTCTAAATTATAATCTTCTATCTAAATTCTTGAATCATCTTTTTTAATGAAAGCAATTTCTTTACACAAAAGAGGTTTCGGGTATCTTAGGAGATGTCCCAAGGTGCTCCACTTGAAGCTATGGATATTGAACTCAAATTACTCTTTTAGGGTTAACAAAAATTTTCTTTTCCTTTTCTAAATATTAATGGATACACGTGTTTTATCTCAACATAATTATGATAACATAAACGCATTTCTTTTACTTAAAAAAAATTAATCTTTTCATTAATCAAATCTTTTGTTTAAAAAATATTTTTGAAACTGCCAGTGATTGTAACTGCGCTCTACGCAAAACTGATGTAAATAATTATCCAGACCCACACAAGATTCCAAAACACGTAGAAGACTAAATTTGAGTTTCATTCATAAGTACCTAAAAGCACGAGTTTATAAATATAAAATTGCGTCTAAAAATTGGAGTGTTCTAAGGTGGCCCACTCTCCCCTATTAATCTGAAAAAAAACGGAATACCTTTCATTTTGCATTTCATTTTGCTTCAAAACAAAGAAAATTTAATACATTTATCCAAGTTTATTTTTTAATAAAAACTTAAGTTATGTACAAAAATTAAAAAATTCAATTTTTAGAAGATAGTGGTTAATTTTTAGTCAATTAAAACATTTTTTCTAATGTCTTTGTAAGGAAGACGCTGCCAGTTACAAAAAGAAAACCTGTATTTTATTTTTCATAATGAAGTACTAATTTATAATTATGGTTTCAAACCTCTTTAAAATAAAAAAGATTTAGAAGTTAAAAACAATTCACTTAATGAAATCTACCATGAGACCAAATATTTCCTCTCATTAATTACTTTCCCTCAGAAAATCTAATGATTATAAAGATCAGAAAGGAAAATTTAAAAAAAGGACAGTAAAGGATAAAGTGAGTGCTCTAGCATTTCGGGTTCATTTATAGTCTGGTACAGATGGATGCAATCGTTTATCACCCAAAACTAATGTCTGTGATAGAAATGTCAAATCGAAAACTCAGAGAGGGTTACCATGGAGAATGTTGTTGACAGTTTCGGCTGTCAAAGTGGTGAGCTGTTGCAGGATGTAACCGTCGGCTACGGCCGTAGCTATAGGGAAGAGTTTTTAGTTTTTGAAGGTTTAATTCCAATATCGATTGAAAAGTCTTGGCGAAATTAAATTAATTGATGAGAGTGATTGTGAAAGTGTTTTCTCAAAAATAAGTAAGGGTGAGCTTTTAGTAAATATTTGTCATTGGTATACTTTGATTTCAGGTAGAAAACGTCGGGAAGATCAATGCTTTAGTTTTAAATAATAGTAACTTGTTTTCAAAATTGTGAAACAGCAAGATTAAAAAAAGTTTATAATAGTCTGTATTTGAAGTGCTACCTACGATTTTAATTTCTCCTGGAGAGTTCATATACACATTAATGAACATTCATAATGTATATGAACATATACATTAACATAACATTCATAACATTCCTTTTCATAACATTCATATTCATGAAATATTGAAGGAACTTACGTGTGATTTAATTTACTCTGCACTTCAAATGCCTGAAACACTTTTGTAATGCTAAGTAAACACTATAGTGAACACTTCAAATCAAAAGTGTTTTAATTATGTTGGGAATGTGTTGAGTGAAATAAAAGATAGTGTTCTAAACTCGTTATTAAAAAAATTTTAGTCAGAAAATGTGATCTCATTGTTGTTTTTCGTTCCATATTTAACAACACTCTCAGATTCTCTAAGTATTAGAACATTAATACAAACTAAGTATTAGAACAGAATTAGGAAGTAGTATTAGAACAAATTTCTAATAATTCCCTAAAATGTTACTACTGATAACACAGCAAAAGTCTTGTTATTTTGAGGACAAAAAAGTGTTATAGTGTTAATAAATGCGTTTGTAATATAGGTTTATTTTTTTTTGGAGCACTTGCAATTTACAATGTATTTCAAGTAACTGAAATAAAATTTTTATTTTTCCGTGTTGGTTAGTGTTTTTGATTAGTTACGCATGTGTTTTGGATTAAAAAAAATCGATCTTCTGTCAACAGACAGTAAAGCATTTCACAACCTACAGTATTACAACTCCTTCATATGAAACTTCAAACATTAAGATGAATTACATTAAAAAATGTATTTGAAAACAAATACAGAAAAGTGTAGATATTTCAAAACTTTTTTGCTTTTCCTTTAAGTTATTAATACAGTACTTTTTTAATCGAGTCACGCAATATTTTTAAATACTGTCAAGAAATAAAACAAATAAATTAATAAATCGGATATTAATAACGTTATAGTTTAGTTATTCCCCAATTTCTTTCTCACATATAATTTAAATTTAGTACTCATGTTATGGGCAATGTGATAAATTTAGGCATTAATATCGTCTGCGTATTTCGGGCAAAGTGATAAATATTCACTGATAAATTCCATTGAATTCTTCACATTTCCCTGCCTCACTACGGGCATTAATAATAATGTCCGGTTTATCACTTTGCCCGTAACACATGGTTTCCCGAGGTTAAAAAAAGGAGGAGGAAAATAATATTGTAATGGCGGCGGAAACTTCATATTAGTATATAAAAAATAAGGAATTCCTAGAATGAATTTACACTTTTATTAACTCTATTATTAATAAGTCTAAATTAAAATTAAAATTTGTAGTTTTCAACTAACAGGGTCTTCACCAACTGCCTTTTTCGGACATCATAGAAGGACCGCAAAAAGGAAAAAAATTGGAAATGAATTTGAAATGAATACGACCTTATTCACTGCTAAGGGGTCATTCATTAATTACGTAAGGATGATTTTGGCAATTTTTGACCCCCCCTCCCCCCATGTAAGGGTACGTAAGATTTTTCAAACCCCTCCCCTCCTATTCTTACGTAAGATTCCATTATGTTTTTCAAATAATAAAATGTTAGAAAACTCTCCTTTTGACGTAAATCAAAGATTTTTAATTTTCAACAGATAAGTAATATTCTTGCTGTCAACTACATATTACTATTATATTATTATCTCTTGATTAGAATAATTGGAATTTGTTTATATTAACTAGGAAAATCTTACGTAAGAATTGGTTTGACCCCCCACCCCCCAAGTAAGGGTATGTAGAGATTTTTCCAACCCCCCCTCCCCCTCGGGACCCTTACGTAATTAATGAATGGCCCCTAATACCTTACCAGAGGTTAACCATCGGTTACAGAAGAATTCCATCAATAAGAGTCGTCGAAAAGCTTCTTTTTTCTTTAACTGCTGGTTAACCACTGGTCAAGCAGCAGTGAATAAGGCCTTATTTTAATCGGGTTAACCCTTTCTCTTTCACACATTTTTATCACACAATATATACAAAACAATTGGAGTATGAGAACATTTTTAAAATGCTACCTCTTGGACCCAAAAATGTCCTTGCTCCACATTCTCAATCATTATTTTACCAACAACATTACTTTGATGATGAAGAGAATAAATCATTGGATGGAGTATCTCATTTTCGGTAAGGGTGCAGAAAGAAAGGAACACCCATAGGGACCGCTTCTCATCCTTCAAACATCCAACATTCATGTCCAGTCTTATCAAACACTTTTCACTGATCCATTTGAGAGAAAAAACAGACAGATTAACCCATCAATCAAAAGATGAAGCACTTCGGCCTCGTGTCTACGCCATTTAAGCCCAGAAGTATTTCCTCTTTCAACGCGACATTGGGAAAAAAGCTACAGCATTGAGCAATGTGAGTTTGTTGTAATGATCTCGGTAAACAGAAACCTTTATCATTATTACTAATATTTAAAAAACCAGTCGCGATCCTCGAAAAAGGGAGCTGTAAAAAACAAGGCGGTAGAGCGTGGCACGTTATGGCCCACGTGCCGTACGTTGACGCAACTAAATTGAGTTGTTTGTGGAAGTATGGATTTTATTTGGTTGTGTGTGAATGTCTCTTCTCGTTCGTGGATATGTTTTTTATGGTCGTTTTCGATAAGAGCATTGATGTGTCGAGGTGAACGGTAGAATGACAGACAACAAAGGGTGCTTTTTGGTTCTAATATCAAGGGTGGGGAGTAAAGGAAGGATTCTTGTAAGGGGTCATCCATAAATTACGTGAGGTGTTTTTTCCAAAATCTGGACCCCCCCTCCCCCTTTGGTGAGATTTAGTGAGATTTTTCTTGACCCCCCCCTCCCCCCCACGTGAGATTTACCTACAACTTTTAAAAATTATTTTCTAAAAATTATTTGCATTTTGTGCTTCATAGCACCTAATTAAGTTATAGTTAAGTTAAAAAAAGTTGATGTGAGATTTTAATCGACCCCCCCTCCCCCCTTGGTGAGATTTGGTGAGATTTTTCCAAACCCCTCCCCCCCTTTTTGACCTCACGTAATTTATGGATGACCCCTAAGATAAAGAAGAACATCTTGTTTGTGTCATAAAAGTGTAACCATCCAGCTTCTTTATAACGATTTGAGTATTTATAGGGGAAGAAAGGCAAAATTTTGTAAGTGATTGGAATGTGAGGCGAAATTTTTCTTGTGTAGTCCCTTTTGAGAAAAGCAAAATTTATTTTAAAAGATTTAAACTGTTTTTAAAGCTTTCAAATTCAAGTTCGTATACTAAGTTTGATTGAAAACATTTAATAACTTTATGTAACCCTTAAAATTACTTGTGTTAATGTGTGAAGGCAATTAGAAATGATTTTGTATGGTAAGAAGCACCGAGATGGTATGGTCTTGGAAATAATTGGGTTCCTTACTTTTCATCATCTCTTAATTCTTTTTTCTTCACTTCTTTTTCTTATTTCATCCTTTCTCATAGTTTTTATTATTTTTCTCACTTTCCAAAATTTTCTTTTCTCTCTATATATTTTCTTTCTCTTCTCCCTGTTTGATTCTTTTTCCTTATCATACGTGAATTTACTTATCTCATAGCTTTTCTTTCTTTGATCTCCTTTAGGGGTCATCCATAAATTACGTGAGGTGTTTTTTCCAAAATCTGGACCCCCCCTCCCCCCTTGGTGAGATTTAGTGAGATTTTTCTTGACCCCCCCTCCCCCCCACGTGAGATTTACCCACAACTTTTAAAAATTATTTTCTAAAAATTATTTGCATTTTGTGCTTCATAGCACCTAATTAAGTTATAATTAAGTTAAAAAAAGTTGACGTGAGATTTTAATCGACCCCCCTCCCCCCTTGGTGAGATTTGGTGAGATTTTTCCAAACCCCTCCCCCCTTTTTGACCTCACGTAATTTATGGATGACCCCTTACTACTTTAACAATTAGTAATACAATTGAATTATTTTCGCATCTCCCAGATTCTTTCTTTCTCTCCGGTATAAAAGGTACCGACTCCCCTTAAATTAATATTTAGTGTTGAGTTAGTTTTTGTCCTTCGTAAAGTTTCTATTAATTAAATTTTTCCAGCTAAAAAACTGCGGTATGTCTAACCAAATGGTTGTTTTAGCATTTTGTTAAAGCTTTTTTTCTCCTTTTAGCTTTTTTTAAATTTTTTCTTTAGCTTTTAAACCTTTTGAACCTAACCGACAATTACCAGAAAAAAAACAGATCCTGCTCCACCGACAAAACCTTTGTTCTCTCAAGGCCCTCAACACGCCATTACTCACAAGACAATTTCCAATAGTTCATCGTCCATCCAACTCATCATCAGTCGCTGCTCTTCCCAACGAGTTAGTCGGAACGCTCATCTTCATCAGCGCACGCCATTGGACGCTTTTTCCCGCGCTCCGCTCTTCTTTGTCCCGGCACATCAACCCTTTCCCTGCCTGAGGTCACGTGGCCCTTCACCTGTAGTCGTAATTGGCCACCATCAAGGGCCAGACGACCCTCAGGGCAGCGGATGTCTATCGGGGTCCCTCTTTGTGTCTCGATGAAATTGGTTCCATCGTTCTGGTGGTGTTCTTTCTTTTTCGTCATTTTGTGTGTGGTGAGTCAAGGGAACATCTGCTCAGTGGTGGTGGAAATAGACCGCAGATGAGTGTTTCGGAGTCGTCTGGTTTTTCAGCTTTCATGCGAGTCCTACACTCGTATCCGAAAATTAAGGTATAATGACTCAAATCATAGTTCCAATCCAAGTAATGAAATGGCCCCAGGGGCGGATCCAGGATTTGGTTTTTGGGGGGGCTAAGAATTTTCCTAATCCAATTGAATCTTCTTGTTGATGTTAATACGGAAAAGGTAGTGAATTATCCTGCTCCAACTACTAATAGGGGGGTCTGGGGTCTTCCTCCAGGAAAATTTTGGGAAATTTAAGTCTAACACCCCACTTTTTCAACTCGTTTTGGTACGCCTCATCCGAATTTTATGATGGATTTTTTGCGTTTTGACAAACTTAATATAATAGAGTTTTAATAATAGAGTTACAAGTGCCAAAGGGGTCTGGGGGTCCCGCCAGAAAAATTTTAAAAATTTGACCTTAAAATAACAGGGTTTTAACTCATTTTGGTGCATAAAATGCCATATTATATAGTGTAAAACTTTTAATTTGGATTCGCTAGTGAATGGCCGTGGGGAGCCTAGCGGTTAAGGCATCGGCTTTGGGATCGGAGGGTCCCAGGTTCTATTCCCGACACCGCTGAAGTCCCATCGAGTATATGCAGAGTACGTGCTCGTTAAATCTGTGGGTCCGAAAGTCCTGTGGTCGGTCGCAGCAGTTTACCATGTGTTCAGGTCTTCTGGAGACTATTTCCCTCCCCTTCAGAGACATGGCAAAAATGTGGAGGTGGCGATAGATGGTGGCGGCCGAGGTATCTATCATCCGAGGCTAAAGTCGGACTTCTGTCATTCTTGGGCCTTTCTTTCTCAGGAACCATACTCCCTTTCCTTTTAATCCTGTACAATACTGGTACTTTAAATCCTTTGCGATGGAGTTTGGATATTCCAAGTGGCCAATAAGACAACAACAAATAATGTAATTCATGCTAGAGGATCATCTAACAGTGAGAATATGTGTGGTCCGCGAAAAAATGACAACAATATTTTAAGAAGGTACAGAGGGCCTCCATTAATATTGAGTTTCATGCATATTTGGATAGTAACGTTCACCCTGAAAGAAATGACAGTTTCAAATTTGAGTAAATCGATGTTCTCATTTTGGTATGAAATGAAATAGTCACCACTCAAATTATGCTTATTTTTAGTTCATATTTGAAAATTGAAATATTTGCAATATAGTGAAAGGAACATTTAGTTTATGTGATAACGTGTAATACAACGTTGTGCCGTCGCACTCAACTTACTGGTCTACTTTCCACGTCATAGTAACGTGGTGATATGGTCACCATAAGGCTAAGCGCGCACTAGAGACTTCCGTCACGACGACTTAAAACACTAGTCACTCGAGAACAATGCATTTCTATGGAGAGATTCTTGGCAATCGGCCAAGAGTCTCATCGCCTGTGCACTTGCTCTAGCTTCTTGCAATAGCCAGGGTGATAATTTTGTCTCTGTCGCCGTGACAGAAGTCTCTAGTGCGCACTTAGTCTAACTGTAACACATTGCACCCTGTTTATAAGAATGTCATGGACGAATTAAAAAATTAGTACATGATGCTTTTTTTAGTATCTGCACATTTTCAAAAATCAGTACATGCATGTGTTCAAATTTGAGTAAATTTGGATCGAAGCCTGTTTGAGTGGGTGACCTACTCAGATTTGTGTACCCCATTAAACTATTGTTAGGGAAATTTTTATCCCGTACCGCATATTCCTACTCTTGAATGATCCTATGACGTGAATTCTAATGACAAGGGACTAAGATTTTCCCTCAAGTTGATGACTTTATTAAAGTATATTCTTCAGTTGAATTTCTCTCTTTCCCAAATTAACCCGAAAGTCACTTCAAGGAATATAGGTTACACACCAGCTACTTTTCTGTAACATCCCCTCAACCGCACCGAGAATTATTAGTTGGTTTCGAAGGAGAAAAAAAACATCTGCGCAGTGAACCCCGCTTGACCGCAATTACAGAGTAATTTGCGATAACTTTGTTAACTGCATAGAGTAGTAATGAGTCTAACGTCTACGAAAATGTGAGTCAGATCGCGTGCTTTGGAAGATGCAATTTAAGTGGGAAATTTCTAAGTAAACTTATTATTGAGATATTTCAATCCTTCCCTTTGCCACTTCGTAATTTCTTAAGTCTGGTGGCTTTGACTTCCGTTAGACACCATTATGACTGTGACAACTGCAATTAGTGATAAAATTAATTCCAACTACTAACTAGCCTGGGAAAATCTAGTTGCAACTAACAGTTAACTATTTTTCCTGGGACTAATTGCAACTATTAGTTAACTATTTCCAAAATTAGTTATAACTAACTACTAACAAGTTAACTATATTCTACTTAATTCCATAACCTATTATGGCCCAAATATTTAATAAATATTTTTTATTTAAACTAGGGGGCTCTGCCCCCTGCTCGCTATCTCTCACCTACCCCCGGAACTGCTTCGCAGTTCTTTTCAGATCGCTTCGCGATCTTAGGGAGCAGAGCTCGCTTATTTCATCTTAACAGTCCAGCACAATCCAGGGACTGTGCTGGACTGTTGAGATGAAACAAAGCTCGTCGGCTTAAACTGAAACTATTTATCTCTCTAGCTTATCAATAATTTAATTCAGACCACTACCATGAAAATATCAAAATAAAACTACTACTGAAATATCCCTTTTTAAACTTATTAATAATGTTTTCAAAAAATATCCAGCAAGTCTACTAATTATCATCAACTATCTTAGAGAAAAAAGCACGCCGTTAAAAAACTTTTTAAATTTATAAAATGCACTTATGTATCTAGTAAATCGTCGGAAATAAAAGAAATCAGACTCATACAAATCGGTTGTTTCTCTAGTGAACGACCAGAAAGAGAAGAAAAATTTGATACTACTACTTTGATTCCTAAAAATTCTGAAACTAATTCGAATTTTTTTTATAATAGAAACGCCAAACTTTTTATAAAAAATATTTGGATGTGTGTTTTAAATATCATAGTTCTATTGAAATTTGAAATACCTTTCAGCTATTTCAATACCTTTTAAGCTATTGAAAATAGTAAAAGACAAACCTACATTACATTCAATGTTTACAAACAATTGATTTTGGTGTATGAAATTCTATATTTAAATAGTATTGTAAGTTTCTGGGGAAACTCTTATCAGTCTTTTAAAGATATTTTATTTAGAAAGTATTTTGAAGCTCATATTTAAAGCGTGAAAGGAATTATTTTCATAATAAAATATGGCGTCGATTGGTCGTTGTGATTGGAGTGATAATAAATTGTACGACAGTTTCTTGCTGTTAACTGCAACCATATCCGTAATCCAGAAAAAATGGAAATATTTTAGAAAAGTTTTTAAGAAATTCTAAAGGCTTATTGCACATCCTCAAAAAAATCCGAACAGTTTGATACCAAAAACATGTTATACGGATCAGTAATTAAAAAGCTTCTCTCTGGAAACCATTTACCAAAACTTTTTTTTAGAATAGAGAGATTATAAAAAAACGCATACCATGCTTAGTGCTAAAAAATACCTTTATTTCTTCCTAAAGACAATAATAATATTAATATTAATAATAATAAAATAATAATAATAATTTGCACACAATATGTTACATATTAAATAAAAAAGAGAAAATTATCAAAGAAGAAAAAGAAAAAAACACAAAATTGAATTAACATGTGAGTTACTCAGGGGTTTAACAACAATCAGTTTTATGAAACCATTAAAAAAATATATTTTTTATTTTAAACACACACTATTTATATAAAGAAGTTGAAAATTTGAAAGTAGTTTTAACTATTAGTTGTTAAAAATTATTTAACTAATAGTGAAACTAGTATAAACCAAAAATAGTTCAACTTCTAGTTTATTGGTAGTTAACTACTGCTAGTTCTATTTAACCAGTGCCAAACAATGATATTCGTTTCTCACAAGTGGCGAAAATATTAATTGAAGTTCTCCGTAGCTAACACATCAATAGTGTCTGAGGTTATAATGAACAGGCGCTGCGTAAATTGGGATAAGGTATCTTTGAGAGACATCATTGACTATTTTATGAATGAAACATATAGAAGAGGCATCTCTCAAAAGACTTTCTCAGGGAAACAGGGACAGTAGAGCATTGTGCATTGAAATTGAAATCTCATGATTGTGCAGTTACTGAAATGAGTTTTGAACTCATGATAATTTTCGTCAGACGGGAGAACGAATTGGTAGTTAAGTATTTTGCTAACGTATTGAATTCCCGACCAGTAAACTGTTAAATATCTCTGAATCATTAGCTGTTATCAATTAAGAATATTTTTAATGGTTCTTTTTGAATCACAACAAGTTATCTAAATAGAGTGTTTTCAGGTGACGTCACGGCAATTTATTTTCTTCCTTGCTGTAGGTCAAAAAGTCTGTTGCTAAGGCCGTTGGTAGGTGCGCCGGTATCTGCTGCTGTCATGTGATTGCAAATGCTCCAATAGAAGCATTCCATGCCCAGTTATTTTCTTTTAACTGTTAACTGCTGTAGGTAAAACAATCTGTTGCTAAGGCCGTTGCTAGGTCCGAGTCATGTGATTGAAAATGCTCTATATGATGTCGCATGACGAAACAGTTCAATAAATTAAAGAGGGATGTTATTGAATGTTCATAAGACAGTTTAAATAATTTTACATATCAGTAAAATTCCAGAAGATTTTAAGGTGTAAATAATAAAAAGTCGTATTTCAAGTAAGCAAGTTTTTCTTCTTCTAAACTATTTTTCATTTAATAAAAATAAAGTTCCCAACTTTGAAACTTAATTTTTACAAACTATCATGAAGTTCGGCAATTGGGGTAAAGTAGTGCACATCTTCATACATAAAAGTGACTGCAAAAAATTAAAATTCTACTGCTCCGAAACTAGTATCCACATAATAATAATTAAAATTATTATGGTTAAAACATTCCTTAAGCATTTCTCTACAAATTATCACTATTTCATAATTTTCATACAGTAGTTTTTGTTTAATGAGAGTTTAAAGTGCTAAAAATGAAAATTTTCTGTGACATCAGCGGTGGGGGTTACTTTTTAATAGTTAGTGAGATAAGATAGAAAAAAAGATACTTTAAAACGCACTTGTTTAAAACGCGTACTTTATCCTTAAATCGCGTTCCCTTTCACAATCGTTTTTCCTATGCACAATTTCTAAAACTATTTTATGCCTTACCTTAACATTCAAAACGATTAACAACAAAACCTCTTCCTTGAAGATAATTTTAAACAATGGCATCCAATGAGGCAAAATGTTAAATATTGACAGTCAAAGCCAAGTGTTTAGGACTAAAAGAATAACATTATGAAAAAAAATAGATGGTGAATCACTGGTAATTTACTTTTTTCAATGGCTTTCCTGCCGAAAGCGTTTCTTCGTTAGGAAAACACTTTTTACAGATAACTATCTCGGGGTGAATGGGGTAAATGTTAACATTACTGATAATGCCGATTTTCCATTAAACTGTGGTTTTGCTATTGATTTATTATAGCCAACCAGTCCGGTTTTCTAATGTATTAAATTTAATATTCAGTTAAAATATAGTGTGAAGTTTAATAATTCACAACTTTAAGGGAATTTAAATTTAATTAAAAAAGTTGTTTGTAGTGAAATGGAATTAAAAACATTTATGGAAGTTTAATATGAGAATACAAATTAGCATCAATTTTTCTTTCAGAATATTTTAGATATACACTAGCGGAAATAAAAATCCCAACACCAAGAAGGAAAGGAGATATCAAAGTCAAATTTATTTCTATAATTGCACATAGTATCAATGTGAATTGCTTTAAAAATCAGCCTTCCTGGATGTTAGGGGGCTGAGAAAATCGGTGAGGAGTGTTGTCTCCATAGGTGTCCATTACCTCCGTCACACGTCATGGTATTGAGTGACAGGGGCTCTAAATGACTTTTAAGGGATTGGAGGACCATGTTGCCTCCTCAGGTAGTCCAAATTCATATGGTGCACTAGCGGACGTTGCATATCGAGCTAGGGGATTTCTCCTCTTTCTCCGGACATGTTTTGTGAGCGTTGGTTCTTACGAACGGATAGGCCAGGGTAAAAATGCAACCTAGGGGGTTAAGAAGAAAGCTTGGACATTGCATACAACATGTGGTTGTGCATGTTTCTCTTGAAATTTGTCCCCAGGACATGTCTGAAGGTAAGGATGGACAACCGGCTAAAAAACCTCAATAAAGCAGCTCCGGTTGGCCAAATTACCGGTATATCATACTGAGAACAAGCGGCAGTGGGATGGATGTCGTTTGCAGTACTGCGGATTGTCCGTTCGGTCCCCATAGCTTCTTACATCTTTGCCAATAAACAAGGGGCTGAAAATGGGCATTTCTGTTTCCAATAGTGCACGAAATAAGGAAATGAAAATCCCAATTTCATGACATTGTGTTTATGAGAGAATCCTGATTTGGTTTGGAGCACCACGACGGTTGGGTATGAGTTTGAAGACACAATGGAGAGAGCGCACTCAGCTGATGATTTTCTAATCATTCCACGGAGTGGTGATGCAGGGTAACGGAGTGGGGATGCATTGGATTCCATTTCTGCTACTCCTGAGTATGATTCACCAGTACTTTTTCCAACCAGAGCTGTGTCATTGAGATTTTGCAGCCGGTAGACCGTCCTTACCTTCAGATCTGTCCTGGGGACAAATTTCAAGAGAAAAATGCACAACCACATGTTGTATGCAATGTCCAAGCTTTCTTCTTAACCTCCTAGGTTGCATTTTTACCCCGTCTTTCCCGTTCTCTAGAGCCAACACCCACAAAACAAGTCCGGTCAATGAGGAGAAATCACCTAGCGCGGTATGCAACGTCCGCTGGTGCACCATATGAATTTGGACTACCTGAGGAGGCAACATGGTCCTCCAATCCCTCAAAAGTCATTTAGAGCCCCTGTCACTCAATACCATGACGTGTGACGGCGGTAATGGACACCTATGGAGACAACACTTCTCACCGATTTTCTCGGCCCCCTAACATCCAGAAAGGCTCATTTTTTAATCAATTCACATTAATACTATGTGCAATCATAGAAAAAAATTTGACTTTGATATCTCCTTTCCTTCTTGGTGTTGGGATTTTTATTTCCGCTAGTGTAGAAAAGATGAACTGGTTAAATAGAGCGAGAGAAAAAATAGCCAGTTTAAGTGGGTTTAAGACGAATTAAGTTATAAAATATAATTTCTAAGAACTAAACCAGAAATGAATTATTATATTTCGAGAGCATTGGATTTAAATGTAGTATGTAATACTAATTTTTCAACGGGTTCCTTTGACGCCTAACAACATCTAGTAATATTGTTTCATACTTTTACTAATGTGTAACAATGTTTACATTATAGCAATTCCAACTTTCGACCCAAAATTTTGTCTTTGACCTCGACCTTTTCTACGCCCAGGGGTGCACTCCCCTGCCGAAAGACGAACCTCGCAAAGAAGAACGTTTTACAGGGATCCTTACTCCCTACGTGATGCGGGGAAAGCAATTCTTACTGACGGACCAAAGGTTAAGGCAAAAGAGGAAAACTGGAAGGAGCGGGTTTACAGGGGGTACTAATAAATGTCTTCACATTGAGGGGAGGTAGAGGAACAGTGTTTATGACACATTGTGACATGAGGAGAGGGGGTGATTTGATTTCTGTGACATTACTTCAGTTTGCGTCTAGTCTAGGTTAAATGATCCATTTCTTACAATGTTAGTTTTGATTTTAAATTAAACAGGCCATCATTTCCAAAGTAATGCAATTTGTGGAATAAAATTAGAAACTTGAGGGTTTGGTTTCTTTAGAATTAAACAGGTGGAATCGCGGATTTTTTTTTCAAAACCGCCAAAAGTATTAAAATATCAAATTGAAACACCATTAAAATACCTCAACTGATTATTTTTGCTATACTAAGGTACTTGTACCCAATATGGACAGGGCTCTCAATATGGACACCCCTAATATCTTAAAAAGTAAGAAACTTGATCGAGAGTTGGCACTACATGTTCATGAAGAAAAGCAGTTTAAAAGATAATTTAGTTTTTATAGCGCAAAAAAGCGTGCTGTTCACCATTTTGAAGGAAATTTGTGTTTTCATGGTGTGCTGATAGTAATTACAGGTTAAATTTAAATTCTTATTAGATATGGTAAAATTATTATAAATATTAAAATGTGCAGTGTTTTGGAAAGCGGAAAAAATAAATTTTCGTTTGCTGTTGCGTATATTGCTTTAAAATGTTTTCTTTGTTTATTTATAACAAGATTTAGTAAAACTACGCCCTGTTCCTATTATGGACACCTTATGTCCACATTGTAAGAACAGCGAGTGAATCTCCAGATTCAGAAATTTTTAAAATAATTTTCTGTTTGATGTTATTTTATTTACCTAATTCATAATAAATTAATGTTTATATGTATTTTAAATCTTAATTTTAGTATACGTACATAACATTTCGAAGTGCATATTATTTATTTATTTATTTATTTTATGAAGATTTTAACTGTGCCCCCCTCCCCCGCAATACTTTAAGAAATTTTTTTTATCCCCTCTCTAAAATCCCTTGGAAGAGTGGTTCTTCCATACACCCTGTGTAGAAGGTCAATAATTAGCCACCTGTCCATAATAGGGACAGGTGGTTCCTAATATGGACACTTGCCAACATTTTTTGTTTTTATCATTGAAATTAAACTAGAATAATTACAAGGTCACTAATTTTAATAATGGTAGTCAACAGTCCAGGGATAGTGGTCTTACATTTTTGGAGTCCTATGACGTGTACAAGGGGGTGAAAAAAATACATTTTCCTTAGGGTGTCCATATTAGGTACAGGTACCTTATATCATGTGTAAATAGTAAAACATTACCAATATAGTACGATCGTAGATATTTGTATCTGGCTTATGTCCTAAAGTATCGATTTTGTCTCAATTTAAAGGTTCAAAAGTGTGTGATCACAATTGGAGATTGGATCATTGAAATGTAACCAATTGTGACAAAAGGAAGGAAGGGGTATAGCTCCCCTGAAAAGTGTGTGATGTAATTTGAAAATAGATCTAACTCACTCTAGAATGTAACGAGAGCCAGATTTAACTGAGTAAGGAAAAATCTAGGTCTTTAGGTATTCAAAGCCAGTAAAAGCAAAAAATGCATTAAATTAATGCAATAAATAATGTTGTTATCGTGCCATGGATAGACAGCGTAGGATGGATCAGATTGCGTCGAAAGTCCGGACAACTGCGGTCGCTAGCTCCGATGCCCTCAGACTGTAGAGTAGAGCATCTCACGCAGTGGACCCTGTTGTGGTAATATGCCCAGTTCCAAAATATGCGGCGTTATAGCTGGGCACTCGAGAATATTCTTTGGCGTTAGCTGGGTTTCAGGGCAGTCTTTACAATAAGTGTTGTCCTGATTAATTTTCATGCTTTTATAATGGTTAGTTCTTAATCTCGCTATTGTGGGAAGCAGGGGCGTCATTTAGGGGGGCAGGGGGGGAACCGCCCTCCCAAGGTTTCCACTGTAATGTGAAAAACAGCTGCAAGTCCCTTGGAAATTCTGTAGCTTCAACAAAGAACTTTGGGTGCAACTTAGAAAGTCTCAAAAGCAGTTAAAACACTACTTTTGAGGGTTAAATTTCAAAAAAATTTCTGGGGGAGGACCCCCAGCCCCCTTTGTAACTTTGACGTTGGTTTACAACTCTTTACCCAGGAAAATTCTGTGGTTTATAAGAAACTGTTCTCTTTGAATGCAGGCCAAAGGGTCCTAAAAGGAGCTAAAATACTAATAAGAGTAACTAATAATAATTAATAATTTTAATAATACTACTAATAATAATTTAAGAGGCAAATTTTTTTAAATTTTCCTGGGGGTGAACCCCGGGTCCCTTTTCCTCTTTGAGTTCACGTTGTAAATTTTTGACATTATATGTACATAATATATCATTCACATACTACTTTTCAGTGTTCTAACACTTAACCTAGTATAAATGTGCTCGTTTGGGATTACCTTAAAAATGAAGTTAAGGCAACCCTCCCAAAAAAGTCTAGTTACAGCGTGGTCCACTTAAAAAATCCTTGCCCCCCAACCAAAAACTGAAGTAATGCCCCTGTGTGGAAGCCAGGCTTCTTGAGCAGTCGAAATCCGTGACAGGTGGTTACTTGAAAGATTGGGGAGATATTCTATGTCGGGCCACTGCGCTCGCGTCGGGGAGTGTAACGGTTGTGCAGTATTGTTCTGTTCCTCTGCCTTCTTTGGCCAAAGCATCTGTACATTCGTTTCCCTCGTCGTGCAGGAATCCATTGAAGCACGCAAGATTTTTCTCTGCTATGCAGCTGTCTGAGGAGTTCGATTATTTCGGATGTGACGTTAGTATCTCCTTTCGTAATGGCCTCTTAGGCCGATCTAGAATCTGAGAAGATTACTAAACCATCAGAGAGACCAAATGCAGTCGCTAATAGTTAATATATAAAAAGCTTTAAAAAATCTAAACAACAAAATAAAACAAAGGCCTCATTCACAGATTCGCTTCCTAGCCGCAATAATGTCACTTTCCCCCATCTAAAAAACTTTTTCAATCTAAGTATTTCATCTAGAGATGTCACAACATGACAAATTTATCTATTTATCTCATGTCCCCCAAACAACACATAAAACATATCATTTTCACTAAGCGGGTGTTTGATTAGTATTTAGTGCGTCTCGGAATCGAGAAAGGAGAGGACATCATCCTTTTCCTTCCTGTTAGTGCTCTTTTTTCGTAACAGTTCTCTCTGCGCAGCGAGCAGATGTAACAGTAGCAACACAAACATCCGTAGAAAACACATCGGTTATGTAACTTTATGTTCCGTGCTGCATCGCTGTGCAATTTACGTCTTCTCTTGTTGACTTCAGGGTTGATGGGGAAAATTTAATTAGGAGTTTCGTCGTATGATAATTTCCGACGGATCTCTTGTCAGTAAGAACTCATTGGGACGTTTGAATGGTTGATTATGCAGGTTGAAAATGAAAGTTACGCCCAAAACTGTTTTTGTGCGGAGAATAGGGACCGCATAAAAGAAGTCGCATAAAAAAATCGCCCAAAACTTCACGAGTATCTATAAAAAATAGTTTTCGCAGTATAATTAAAAATAAATTTTTTATGCGGTGGATAGGGACCGCATAAAAAAGTCTCACGTAGGACCATAGCGAAAATTCCTCCGTATAAAATCCCTCCAAATTTAAAAACCCTTTATATTCGGAGTCCCCACCCTATAGCTGAATTATGAGAAACCGTTTCTATACTGACCATAGACTTTTTCAGTAACCACGCGGTCGATGACGACAACTGTTAATTCACTTGACCCTTGTATATGTCTCGGTAGCAAAGAACAGACCCCCGTCCCTCTTAGGTGCTCATGCATTATTTGAATGACCCCTAAGGAATTTAACAGTTCAACTTGTTATCTAATATTACACATTCTAAGCAAAGAAAGGAGTTAATTTATTTTTATAGTTGCAGGTTTATACTGCTTACGAAAAAGTTGCGTTAATAAATAATTGCTTCCATCTGTTGCTTTATTCAACCAAGATATATTTGTGGCTACATTACATTGTCATCGGGACAGTAACTAATTTGTAAACGATGTAAAGTGCGCCCTGATCTACAAAATCTGGAGAGATTCTGCTATATGACTGATTTCCCTAAGACTCACACGTTTAACAAAACCCCTCCGGCTAAAAACACGCTCATTTAACAACGCCAACAATGAAAGTCTAACAGAGATGAAAGCAAAAAAGTAAAAAAAAAGAGATGGAAAGTTCGCATGTTCGCACACGCGGAAAACCGCTCCGAGAGCCCACAGAGAAGGAAGGTCATTGTCACGTGCCTGGCAGGTCAGCGGCCAAGTGACACGCCCACTCTCTCCCCCTCCTCTCTCTTTTTCTCTCTCTCTCCGGGAGAGGAGCTTTGACACCTCCACGCTCTCGTAGCTTTCGCTGCTGCTGCTGCGGTGGTAGAGACTTGCGTGTTTAGAGAGAGGAAATCAGTCGTGTGGGTAAAAAGCTATTAGTGGAGAGGGATAGTTGTAGAAAGGATTTATGGACGACGACGGTGAGATAGCTTTTTGGGAGGTTTTTGTTGTAAAGATTGCGTTCTGTTTGGAGTGTGGAGGATTTTGTTAGTTTTTATAAGCTCGATAATGGAGGAAGTTTATGATTTCTAAATATTTTGCAGAATAAGCGTGCATCTAAAGTTTTATTACCCCGACGACCGTCAACAGCGAACAATTTATGATACCAACGACGAGGCTCCTTCGGGCATTCAGGGGAGATTAGGGGCATTGATAATATCGCTTTCCTTTTGTGTGGTTAGCTGAGGTTAATTAGTGAACAATATAAATTCCCCTCCTCTGAGGTATCATAAATTTTTCGCTGTTGACGGTCGTCGGGGTAATAAAACTTTAGATGCACCCTAAGGAACGATTTTATATAAAAAGGATAAGGAATAAGAAAAAGTGGTGGTGAAGTATCCTCTATTGATTTATGGTGTGCTTGTATTATCTTTGCTATTTCTATTGAGTTAGTAGAATATAAATCCTCCTCTGTAGGATAGTTATAATTGTGGAGGCCTGCAGCAACTGCAGGGCAGTTCAAAACATGATGAGGTGTGAGTTCTTCGTCGGGCGAGTTGCCACAATTTTGATATCTTTTGGTCCCATCAGGTATTTCATTGCCCTCCTACCACCCAAAGGAGGAAGGCATCCCCTATCCGCCACCTGGGGCCGCGCCATGTAGGGGTTACAGGCTCCCCCATGGATAAATATAGGTTTTTATAAAAAAAAACTACTTTAGAGAAAAGTAGAATTTTTTTATTGAAAAACTACTTGACAGATAAGTAGATATTTTTTGTAATAAAAATATACGTTATAAGATAAGCTAATTTAAAATTTAAAAACGAAATTACGATTCACTTCTACTTGTAATAAAAAACGCTTAAGAAATATTATAGGAGCTCGCAATCGTTGTGTTTTATACAAAAATTTACTTTGAAATCTTAAAAGGTATTTAAATAATGCAAAAATTACTGCTTTTTATTTTCTTTTTTACTTTTCCTATATCAGACTGCGTTACAAACTATTTCCGCAAAGTGATATGCAATTAAACATCCAGACATAATATCCGTTAATATAACCCACCTTAAGGATAGTCATGTGCTAAGAGATCCATTAGTGAGACCTTGTACAAAATATCTCTCATTCCCACATCATTATCTTTCTAAATAATTCTAATTACTACCATAGTGCATTATCTTTTTAGAAAGGAACTTTTTGCCCTATAAAAGGCTTCGCTAATTGTTTATTTCGTATTGAAAATGTTCTTTATAAGCCTTCTGACTTAGTATAAGACGCACTGTCTAGAAAAAATGTTGTTTTCATTCAGTGCGCAATAACGAAGAAGAAAACACTCGATCGGTTTTTAAGTTTCTATGAAGGCAAAGGAAAAGGATTGAAATTTTGAACGGAATAAAATACGACAGAGGTTCTCAAACTGTGGGTCACGACCCACTGGTGGGTTGCCCTACATTTAAAGGTGAAGTGGACCAAGTTATGACAACTTAACCATTCCTAGCCAAAATATAGGTTTGGGCCGATCTTACGGTACAAAAGAACAAGCCAAATTTACAATGGCTGTTTTCTTGTGACAGCAAGAAAAGTTTTATAAAGTTAAACAACAGATAAAATAATTACATATTATGTACGTTCAAACAAAACATACCGTAAGTCTGTGCTGTTTATTTCAATGAAGTTATAATACACAAACTTAATGAAATTAACATCTTCATTTTTGTCAAAAAAAATACATGTTTTCAATTAACTTAAGCTTCATTTACTTTAATTTCTACTTGAATTTTCGGTAAATTCTTAAAATAACAAAGTAAATAGTAAATAGCGATAGTAATTTTTTAATTACTTCAAAATTGCCTCATTCATTTGAATCTTTAGAATCAATGAAAGACATATCGGGCCGTAAAAATGACTTGCGGGCAGAATGTTATGCAGGCATAATATTATTATGCCTGCATAACATTCTGAGGTACAAGAGCTACGTATTATGTAGCTCTTTTCTCGTCAATATAATTCCTTTTTCCTCTTTCTTGTAGACTATCTTCTGAGTACACATTTACCACACCACCTGACGTAGTTACGATGTTATTCGTCGCATTATAGGTGTCACTCATATGTTCACCGCCGTCTATATTTAAAACCATACACCTTTCTTTACTTCCTTTTCTTCTTCTCCAAGACAGCTGCCGATTAAGACGCATTTCTGGAATTCTGCGTGACGCAGAAAACTTTTTTTACTATCGCTCAGTTCACTAACATGATGTGAGAAACAGATTTCGCGAACGTGGTTTGGAGTCATGAATTTATTTGCGCCGGAGCTTATGGAACAGCATTGTAATTGATGACTGATGATTGAAAAAGGGACAAATTGATTTTTTGTGCTCCACACATGAGTAGAAAGAGGGAAAAAATAACTCCCCCTTACAGAGAAATAGCCCCTTGAAGTTGCGAATTTTTCAGTTAATTTGGAATTAAAGTTAATTTGTCTTTCTGTTCTTATCCCTTATGGTGTATACTAGGCCAAAATAAAATTTAGCTTTTAATTTAAAAGTGTTTTCAACTCTTTTTATCCAGGGAATGTTTGACTCCAATCATATCAACTTACTCCTTCATACCACTTTAATGTCTCAGTTTCATTATAATTTTAAAATTTTATTTGTATTTTTTAATCTTTCTATTTCTCACTTTTGTGTTGTGAACTAAGCAGTATAAATTAAACGTCAATTTAAGTGTTTTCTAATATTTTTCTTCAGTTGAAATTTCAGAAGGTTGAAGAATAAGGCCATCAACTTTTTCGACGGTAAAATATTTTTGAATATACTTGGTATATTTGTTTTGATGATTGCCCTCTTTTCTAAATTAGATCCTGAATTCCCAGTATAAATTTGGTAGTTATACAACGAAAATACAGGGGTTTTTTTTCGATTTTTCAAAACTTTGTTTTTGGATTTATTTCCTTTTTCAAACTGACGATTCAGTTTCAATCCTTTCGAACATAGGCCGCCCGAGATTCCCATTACATCCCTAACCCTTTCGGTACTTCCCGGCCCAAATTTTCTATCAGATTCAATTGTGACCTAGGGCGATATAGGATTGAAACTGTTAAAAAAAATTGTGGTGGTCACGACTGAAAGGGCTTGAAAGGAAGTTTAAAATCTTTATTTAAAACACGATAATTTTCGACAGTGGAATATGATTATTAATATTCTGAAAATATTAAAGGTTTCTATACTTCTTTTGTTAAAAATCAAGCCTTTTATAAATATAATCGATTTCTGGAGAAAGTTAATGTTTCATTCACAGAAGGTTCGTTTGACATTCCCTGCTGCCATTGTTCCCAAATTATTCGTTTAAAAGTTTCTTCTTGTCTCTATTGTTTACTGGCCTTAATAGCACAAAAGGTATCTTGTTATTCAAAAGTTCAAATGCTTAGAGCTTGGCTAGTTTCTATGCAAGGTGAAACATCCAAACTAAATCACAATTGAGTTTGAAATAATGTTAAAAGGGGTTAACATTTTGTACTTATAGCTAAGGATGTTTTAACTCACGAGTTATTAGCGTCAACTATTACTAATTTTCATTTTGTCTCGTACAAACCAGTGCGAAATCGATAACAATCCTTCATCTATGTCTTAAAATATTAAAGGACATTTATCAGGACCGTATTTAGACACTTATGTTTTAAAATCCAAATAATATTTTTAGACTTTTCCTCCATTTTTCCAGGATTAAAAATGTAGGAATTGAACCTGATTGTTTTAAGTACCGGGGATAACATAGTAATAAAGTATCTAAAGAAGACGAACTAGAGGTGTTCTAAAGAAGTCTGAAAACCAATTTCTTTTTTTAATTTGACTACTAAAAGAAGTATTTTATATCACTTTTGGAAGACTCTTGGGTTACACCCAGTGTTATTCTTACGACTTTTTTGGTAAAAATACTCCTTGACTTTTTTTAGGATGCGTGAAATTCATTTATGAGGAGTGAAATAAGAAAATTTTTCAAAATTTAAAGGACAAAATGAAATATAAAAATAATGAGGATACTATTTTGGTTTTTAAAAAATAGCATCTGTTAAAAATTAGTAGAAAATATTAAACATTATAAATAAAACAATTCATTTTTCATTAAACATTCCAAATGAGATATTTATTTAATGTAACAAAGTTCAGTAGAAAGATTATTATTCGATTTCAGTGGGGGTGCCATGCATTTCTTTAAGGAAATCCTTTGTTAAAAATTCAAAGCGTGAATACGCCTGGCTAGTTTTTAAAAGCGTATTTCCGATTTTCAATGCTTGAAATACGCTCTCAGAGGCGATAAAAATATCTCTGTGGTTACACCCAAAGCAAAACTCCCCTCATGATCTGCCCCGAAAAATAAAAGAAAAGGCCAGAGTGCATAAATAATTGTCAAAATTTGAGAGGCGGTGTGAACCCTATATCTCTTAGGTATGGCCTAGCATTTAGAGTAATTGGATTCCATTTTAACCATTAACCCATAATCTCCGTCATCCTATATCGCCATTAGGGTGTATCGAAAAAAACTTTTTTTCGATTTTGGTGACGTAATAGTGCGGAAAAGTTGTCTAAGGTGTCAGAGAGTACCTGTGAATTTTTTCAGAATTTTTGGATAATTTCTTAATGTGCCACATTGGCCCTGAAGTTCCCCATGTTAATCCAATGGGGCGCGCCGCCAAAAAGGCCGAAAATCGGTTTTTAGCCCCTCATTTCTACCCTAATCACACGACGAATGTCTCGTCTCGAGTTATGGACTCTATATGATGTATGCTACCCGAAAAAACTTGAATAATAACTTAAATCTCTATATTATGTTGATTGTGGGCTCTGATTTGAACGAGGAAATACGCGAGTTTCGACGAAATTTGAGCATACAAAAAAACGTAATATAGATATTTAGGCTATTATTCAAGTTTTGTCGGATAGCCTAGATCATATAGAGTCCATAACTCGAGACGAGACATTCGTCGTGTGATTAGGGTAGAAATGAGGGGCGAAAAACCGATTTTCGGCCTTTTTGGCGGCGCGCCCCATTGGATTAACATGGGGAACTTCAGGGCCAATGTGGCACATTAAGAAATTATCCAAAAATTCTGAAAAAATTCACAGGTACTCTCTGGCACCTTAGACAACTTTTCCGCACTATTACGTCATCAAAATCGAAAAAAAGTTTTTTTCGATACACCCTAATCGCCATATTTGAGGGTGAGGCGGCTTCAATAACACTGGGGAACAATTTTTAACATAATTTCTGTTGACTTCGATTTTTTGGCTGTTTTAGAGTTCAATGGGCACACTGATTAGAAAACTGTTGTTAGTTTTCTTCTATCACGTCCACTTTTTTGGCAAACAGCCCCGCCCCCTTTTTACGTTTTTCAATGACTTAATGACTTTGAATTCGATTTTCAGGGTCAAAAATCTTTACTTTAGTCTTTAAATTACACCCGAGAGGACAAGAATAGTTAAAGTTTCTAAAATATGAAAAATTGTGGCCAATGGATAGGTTTAAGGGGTTATTTCCCCCCTAAAAACGCAAAAAAATCGTTAAAAATGATAGAGTTTATTTTACGCTATTTTTTACAGTTATTTTTTACGCAATTCCTTTTCAAAAGGTCCTAACCCATCACCAAGGACCCAAATTTAATGAAAATAAGCAGCAATGATTTTTACAAAAAGCGGTTGAGGCATTAGCGCCCCCGAAGTATCTGCGGAAGGGTTCGGGATAATATCTTTCGCTTCGGGGACGCGAACACCTCAACCGCTTTTAGTAAAAATCATTGCTGCCTATTTTCATTAAATTTGGGTCCTTGGGGAAAGGTTAAGACCTTTTAAAGAGGAATTTTCATAAAAAATAAGAGTAAGAAAAGCTTAATATAAACTATATCCTTTATAACGTTCCTTTTTTGCATTTCAGGGTTTTTTCTCTTTATTTTTTTATGCAATTCCTCTTTAAAAGGTTTTAACCCTTCCCAAGGACCCAAATTTAATGAAAATAGGCAGCAATGAATTTTACTAAAAGCGGTTGAGGTGTTCGCGTCCCCGAAGCGAAAGAGATTATTCCGAACCCTTCCGCGGGTGCTTCGGGGGCACTAATGCCTCAACCGCTTTTTACAAAAATCATTGCTGCTTATTTTCATTAAATTTGGGTCCTTGGTGATGGGTTAGGACCTTTTGAAAAGGAATTGCGTAAAAAATAACTGTAAAAAATAGCGTAAAATAAACTCTATCATTTTTAACGATTTTTTTTCGTTTTTAGGGGGGAAATAACCCCTTAAACCTATCCATTGGCCACAATTTTTCATATTTTAGAAACTTTAACTATTCTTGTCCTCTCGGGTGTAATTTAAAGACTAAAGTAATGATTTTTGACCCTGAAAATCGAATTCAAAGTCATTAAGTCATTGAAAAACGTAAAAAGGGGGCGGGACTGTTTGCCAAAAAAGTGGACGTGACAAACAAAAACTACAGTTACTTTTGGATTCAGGGGCCAAAATTGATTCAAAAACAAGTCTCAGTTCTAAGACAACGAAATGGCTGTTCCCCAGTGTAATTAATTAATCAGGTTGAATTACATAACTTTTTATTTACAAGAATTATATTTATGATTAAAAAGATTAGGTTATTGCTTGAGCTACCAATTTGAATTGAATTAAATAGTTATTATTTTGCTGAATGAATTTTCCTGCGAGCTGTGATTTTGATTCATGCTATTGAATTATTGTGTTGATGCTCTTGTTGTGTTTTACCTCACTGCCGTTCGCCACAAGTGGTTCCCTTTAAGCTGTGATAAATATATTTTATTAATGTGTGAAACAAAAAAGATTACAACGATGGAAACATTAATGATACATCGTTAACTGAAGTTATGGTATTCTTACAATTTCCCAAACTCAGAGGAGACTGCTTAGTTTCCTTCCCCAAACAGGTTTTCTCCTGAATGTCCATCTTGGATACCTCTAACAATATAGTTACCCTTTCGACATGCGTCGTAAATGAGGGTACATTAGTGTCAACAGGACGGCTTGCTGAATGAATCATCCACGAAACGATTTCAAACCTAGTTATCAATGGGGTTTCCCTATTGATTCAGCAAAAAACCTAGGTCCCGTTTTCCTCAAAAATTTGCTGTGGAGAGGGAAGCGCGCGGTTTCACGCTTTTTGACTCCCGAAGCAACTCCTGAATGAAGCGATTCCAGGAATATTTCCAGTCCGTCATCAAAATAACGGAGAGGGGGGTCGGAAACCTCGTGGCGCTGAGGAAAACAAAAATTTTGGAGGAGTGCCATGTGGTCTTGAACTGCAGTTACGGGAAAATGGTGACATAGGCATGACAATGGGTGACACTCTGTTGGGTGGTTGTCCCTCTCATCTTTTTAAATCAATGGAGTCACGCATGTTTGTACGTTTCTGGAAGTTCTGGAGAGTTTCTGAAAACCGATGAATTGTTCATGAGGGTGGTTTTTGCGGAACGGTCGACGAGACAGATTTATTTAGGTTCAGAACGGTGTTCCGAAAATATTATTGGAATTTTAGTTTCTCCTTATTCCTTGGTATCTTACTCGCTTGTCTCCTTCTCTCAATCAAATGAGAAATATATAGAGGGTATTAGAGTTATCTTAAGGAAGCAAAACATGTCTACACATTGTAGACTAAAAATCCATAAGGAAACCTTAAAAAAATAACAGGTGAGACTAGGGAAGTATTTTTGCTGCTAAACTATAAGGATCAATTAAATCATGTAACAAAATCCCATTTTATGAGATCATTTTACCTTTTTTGTAGGTTTTTGAGTCACTTCGGGTTGTTGTCGTCGTGTGCCACTTGAAATACCCAAGCTCGAAAAAAGGAAGTCACTTCGAGTAGATCACCTCAATAAGGGGAGTGAGTTGTTACTTCGATACATTCAACGAAAACATTTAATACAATATACATACAGTAATATGTACTTTTTATCTTACTGCTACTAGAAAGAGTGCTTATTAGTTAAAACACCGCTGATTGGAATATTTAGTTAAAATTAAGTATGCTAAAAAAATAAGCATTTCTCCATCCCTCACATTCTCTTCGTCTTTCTCATCATTTTCATTTCTGTAATTCTCATTTTTCTCTCAACTTATTCCTCCTTATCTTCATCCCTCTATTCCTTTTTGGTCCTTTCATCATTATTACCCCCCCCCTTTTTTTCCAGTTTAGTCCTCTTCACTTTCCTTTGCATCTTTTTTATCCTCTTTATCCTTCTCATCTTCTACTGTACCTCTTTCTTTCATCGTCTTCGTCCTTATATTGCTTTTTATTTTAGTAATCTCAACTCATACTATTCTCTTTCCACTTCATCTTTGTAATCCTAATTACCTTTTCCATCTTTTTCATCCCTCTCATCTTCGTAATCTCTCGTAGCATTTTATCCACACATTCATCTATCCATACCTTTATTTCTCTCTTTTCAGCTTTAAGCAGAGTAAAACAATAAAAAAAAGATATGCATCTAATTTTAGATTCCAGAATAAGAACCACGCTTTATCACATTAACCGATACATAACCAATACCAAGATAACAGTAGTCCCACATTGTGTTTAGAACCTATACAATGTTTAACGCAGACACAAAAATATTTTATCAACAGAATAGAAGTGTATGAAAACATCTCACTCCATTCATCCATGACGGAAAAGCTATCTATCACAGTACTTTAAGAAAACGCGGACTAGCCCAACAACTGAACACGACACAAAGCATTTTCAACCCTTTCTCAAGTTGAGCATAGAGAATATTTTCCTCCAGCAGAGGGAGCTAGCTTCCACCTTCAGTTTTCGTGACATTTTCTGGGAATAAAGGTTTGAGTTTTGGTGAATTTTTCGCGGAACCGTTCGATTGGATGTTCAGGGAAACCTGTCGCTAAGTCCAGACGATCTGCATATCGACCCTAAACTACCTAAACAGAAAGGTTCATAGAGATCGAAAAGCAAGAGACTTAACTTTGTTAACTTTTGCCTCAACTGTAAAAGTATCCTCTGATGAAAAACTTTCGTTTTTCGCGTAATTGAGAAAATACAAAAGTGCTTTTCATTATTTATGAAACAACGCTTCTAATTGTTCGGCAGCAGGTTTAAAAGCAGAGTTCTACCGAAACAAAGAAGTAGCTGTTTTTAGAAAGAGTTGAGAAAACACTGTTATACATTTTATTCGTTTTTGTGTGTTCGAAATAAATAGAACTACTTATGAAGTTGATGAACCTTACTAACTGTTGCTTTTTCAAATTATAATTATCTGTAATAAATATGTGAAATACATTTTCCAAAACTCGGTAAAAATATTGGTTCAATTATGTTTAGTGTCCCAAACGGCAAATATTAGAAAAATCGCCATAGATTTCGAACTAACCGATAAAAATATATATTTATTTTAGTTACCACCATAAAAAATTTTGCGATATTGGAATATATTGGATGAGACAATGGAATGCTACAATGGATTTGTCCTCCCTCTAGTCTAGATTAATTTATGTTACGTTAAGAGAGATATTTTTTATATTGATCAGAACTCAATTTTTTTATAAATGGTAGGTTGTATTCTTAATCATGAACTAGAAAAACATTACTATTTCGCATTCAATACTATAAAATTACCAGAGATATTTTTTTCTTAATAATTCTTAATAAGTTTTTTTTGTAAAACTTTACAAAATGCTACTGAGATGAAGATGACAAAAAATGGAAACGATAGATCTGCAAATAATGCTTTCAATAGGCAATTGTTTTAAGAAAATCACGTTAGGGCTACTTGGGGTAAGTGGGTCACTGGGGTAAGTGGGTCACCCCCCTAAAACTATAATATGCAGAGAAAATTTCACACTTACTCGCATTGATTATGTTACAGCTTGTCACACCAATGAGTTTTGCATATATTTGAGATTTGTTTTATTTATTTTTAAGATTATAGAACTAATTTAAAATAGATTCCCAGAATAGATTTTTTGGTGAGTTCAAGACGCATTTTTCAAAGAAGTATTTCCAGGTAAGTTTTCATTACATTTTAATGTTTATTGAACTGTTTTGCAGAGTTTGGCCTAAAATACTTACTACAATTTGAAATCTTTCAAAATTTTTAATTTTGAAGTGTTTAAGAGGGGTGTCCCACTTACCCCATAGTTTTTGCATGGTCGGGGTAAGTGAGACCCCTCAGCGTGGGGTAAGTGGGACCCCTCTTTATTTAGTAAGTGAGACCCCTTATTATGATATAAGTGGTTCTAGAGGGTCCCTTATGATACAGGAACTATTAACTATTTCAGGGGGTTATAGGGACAATCTCCCCCAATATTTTCAGAAAATTTCAATTTATAGTAGCAAGACCTTTTACTCACCACTTCAAAATTCATTAAAATTTATTAATAGTTTGATCGACATTATATATCAAATTTGCGTTTTAATTTAAGTTATGGTGAGTAAAGTGAAATATCTCATCAACAGTGTTCATTCTCATTTAGTGTGTCCGATTTCTTTTTTATCTTACAATGCGTATTAAAGTGCCAAAATAAATCTTAATGAACCTTATTATGTTTGTTCAACACTATTTTATATGCTAAAGTAAAACATATCCCTTTGGCCTTTCCAAACATTCTTTAAAATACTTATTTTGCTTTTCATTCGATTCTTACCTTGTCATATTGATTTTGATGTGAGTAAATTTCTCACTCATGGATACAGTTACAATAAAATATTTTATATTGAAATTTACTGTACTTTATCAAGTAAGACCCACTTACTTCCATTTCAGTTTTGCTTGCTTTAAATATAAATAAAGAGGGGGTGACCCACTTACCCCATCTCTTGGGGTAAGTGGGTCACCCATCTCATTATTCATAAAAAGACCAGTTAAGAAAAATGTAAAGCTTTATTTTAGAAACTACTGATAAATTTTTGTTTATCGATAGACTCTTTAACGAAATTAGTCAACAAGTACAAAATAAACCCTTTCAAATTTTTTCTATAAAGCTCCAAAAATGTACTAGGCCCAAAAGGGGTCCCACTTACCCCAAGTGACCCTAAATTTTAATGCAAAGAAATTTTTTTAAATGGAAAATTCTTCTGAGTTCTAAACAGAGTAAAAAAATTCTTAGCTATTCCCATATAAATTAACTCTAAAATTTCTCATAATATAATTATTATTCACTACTATATTACAGGTATCTTTTACCTATGGCTTGAGGGACAAATACTCTCCCCGATAGCAAATACGAGATATTCATCAAAGTACTCTCAATCTTAATTTTTGAGGTAACTAAAATATCTAGTGGTACCATTTTGGTACTTGAGGATTTACCGGGTGCAAATACCTCCAATCAGAGGTAACCGTTTTACAAATTACGCTCATTACAAAAATTGAAAGAAAACACTGCTGGTTGAGGTATTTTAGTGGAGTTTTGATGTTTGATTATTTTTGGCGATTTGGCAAAAACTAGAGTACCAACGTTTTTGAATTCCTAAATGTCTCTCGCCAAGCAATTATCCTTCATTGCTCAATACCAAACCTCCTCTTTCAATATTAAAATTCCATCTACGCTTCAGCCTATCGACTATGACGTATTTCAAATACTATCTCCACAAAAAAAAGTGCTCTCGAGAGAGACCAAAAAGCCGACATCAAATCCGCACACACGGTTATCAGCCGGCAGTCTCCGTGTTTCCCAAACATAGCAATAAGGTAAAAACACCAACGTGCGTTCTTTCAGCACGAGGCCCGCCATGTGCTTACAACACAAACAAATAATGAGCGCTTATCTCTGGGAGAGTCCGGAAGAGAGAGGGAAGGATAATATAAGAGAGGACTCGCTGATAGCACTCGAAATGATATGATAAGAGAGCACAGAGAATGAGAGAGATGATAAGAGCAGTCTCTAAATAGAATGCATGGAGAGGACTTCGAGCGGTACCTCCTCGGATGGTTCGGGGATTGAACCCGGAACCATTGTTTTGGGATTGATGACATTTTAGTGGAGAAGATTGTTTGAGTTTGTAATTTGAGTTGAATGGACAGATATGAGTCAATTTGCTTTGAATGGGTGTTTGAAACGGTTATTACTCATATCTAGAAAGGATTGAGAGGTCTCTTAAAAATTGTTGATAATAGATGTAATGTTTGTAACCAATATTAGAAACATGTTAAAAAATTTTGCTTTTTACCTGGTGGTTTTATTTTGCCGTTTGGTGGAGTGATGTGTTTTTGTCTAAATAACTAAGAAAACGGAAAAAGCTTTAGGATTGTGTGTATTTGCCTTTGTTTTACAATTAGCTTTGTGTGTGGACATTTTATATCCCACTTACACATCATTGTTTTCTGACTCCTCAGTTAGTTGATAGTTTTGTGAACATTTAATTAGTCATTATATTAGTTACTAACCCTCAACTCTATTTTACACCGTTTATTATTTTATTTTATATTTTTATTACTATTATTATTTTTCTTTAGACGGAACTATCCTTGAAAGAATGCTACCCCAATAGATTCGACCAATTGGTTATTCGAATAATTCTTTTGACAAGCAATTTATTATCTCTCAAGTCTTAAAACTTGTTCACAAAAATAACATTATTGCTGCAATTGCTGCTGGCATGTCATGGTGCAGTCATGAATACAGACACGTAAGATGCATCTTACTTTATTGTACAAGGTCAGAGGTAAACAAGTTAAAGAGAGAAAAGAGCAACAACATATGAAACACGCGGAATATACGTATAAATACAAGAGCATGCGCAACAGGCGCTGATATTGCTTGCTTGCTTGCTTGATCTGCAGATCTTCTACTCCGCAGATCGCAACAATGAGGTGTTTGCATGAGTAAGGAATTCGCATGATTTTATACTTTTTTGATACATTATGGTTTAAAACTCCCAAATTTCTGATTTTTAAGTTCAAAAATGTGTTTTAAATAACTTAACATTCAATTTTATTTTTGCCAAAACGCCAGAAAAGTCTGTCAGAAAACGGGCTTCTATTGGATGTGACCTCACAGCGCATGATTTGTGATTCCAAAGTGTTTTCGTGCCCAACCAAAAAACGAAATTTCAAAAATTTATATCTCAGAAACTAGGCTATGTTTTTTTATCAACTAGTTTAATAAAATTTAGTCTCAAAAAGGGAGAATACCTCATTATGACTTAAAATAAACTTTTAAAATAAGCACAAACGAGAAGTAATTATTTTCGTAAAAAATACATTACGGTCTCTGTTACAGAACCTTCTTCCTCATTATGGGAAATTTTATATATTATGTACTAGCCCTTAAGAGACATTAAAACGTTCCATGCGGAGAGAAGTATTTCTATTTACCTATCGAAATTTTTCCTCCAAATCCAGAAATTTCATATTTTGACAAAACAACCCCCATTTGTCTGCATACTATCCTTTTTGAGTCCAAGGGATTGCCTATGGTTAAAGAAACACTCCTAGTCCAGTGGAGTTTCTAGTTTTCTTGCTGGGGATATTACAATTAAGGACAGAAATCTCGTTGATGACTTAACTACTATGCTTTCAAATGATACCAATGTCTTGAAGTCATTCACTTGCTGATCTGGGCAATAACCACACCGTAAGTTATAGCAAAAGCGATGGCAGTCAGCATCAACTTCCTGTTGACACTGACCACTTTCCACGCCGTCAACCTGTTCCATCCTTCCAACTTCAAGTAATCAAAATAGCCCAGACGGATCCCGACGCTTTCTAACTTCCGAGAACAGAAGAAAACAGTCTCCAAGTTAGATCGACATCGACTCTGTACCAAATCCGCCGCCAGCACTATCAGCAAGAACATCATCGAATACTGCATGGCTATAGTCCAAAATATGACTTTCGAGTCTTGTCTCATGTAGATGGAGATGTAGAGGATCGTGCTCAAGATCTGGATGGACACCTTGACGAGGACGAAGAATATCGGAATGCAGAACGACTCCTCCAGGGCTTTGACTCTCGCCATATGACACCTGCATGTCCTTAAAGACTCTAGAGGGTCTGCAGAGACGATTTTTTTCGAAATAGTGGCCGTGCGTTCGTATATGAGAAGGCAGTTTAGTGCGTACATGAACGTAACGAAGAAAATCGTGCAGTATCGCATGTGGAACAATATGACGTCGACTATTGTTGGAGAGGGAATACTCCAATGAATTAAAAATATGGTTATCTATTCTCTCAACTTTAATTTTCCCTATTTTTTCCTTGGCCGGATCTTAGTGTAATTTAATAGGACAGCACAGAGAATAAACACACCAGAGTTACTATTTACATTAAGATTTATTAAATTAAATATGAAAGATATATATACAATAAAATACAGTTACAATATTAAGAGTAGTGGTATATTAAATTTTATGCTCCAATCAGTTAATATCATACTAATCTACTTAACAATCATTTGGCTTAATTCTTAATTCTTCTTCAATTCATATTAAATCTCCTCGCATTACTTCAATCATGCATTATTCGTTCCAAGGGCATAGTAATAATAAGTTTCATTTTCAAATACACTATATTATAATCAATCATATACATGCTAATGAGAAAATTATCTTGAGAATATACCCATATATCATATTATCTTAAAGGACCAAGTGGGAGCTTTTTTTATAGAATGCACATACCATTTGTTGATTCGAAGATACACATAATCCTTATAGGCACTCGCATTTGAAACGTACTTCCATTTGGTTACATTATTTTATCGCTCTTAGGCATATTGGCCCTCGCGGGCGTTCTTTGCCAAACCGCACCCTCGCACTTCACTATCCGAAAATTTTTATATTAAGAGCCCCGTTTCCTCGCCCCCTTCAGTTTTATATGTTGCTACCCCCTTCTGGGTGGTGCTTAGGTTGACCATTCGGGTGGGGTATCCACGCCCAAGGCCTGTCCTGGGGGCACATCACCCAATCTTGGTGTTCCCTATTGTGTCTACTATAGCCTATGGTAAGCCACCCTTTTACTTTGGTGTCCTTAAATTTATAGGTGACTATCACCCTGCTTGCCGCTTGCCCCCAGGTGCGCGTACAAAATTTCTCATTATTTAATCTAACTTTGCCCTATTATTCTGGGCCGCCTTGTGGCGCCCGCCGTCCGAGGCAACTTTTGTGAATCCCAGACTCTTTGTAACCCCCTTCTTATTCCTGCGGTCTGCTTGTCTCGTAATTCCATCATCGTGTTTTCGTGCGGCTCCCTTTTCTCTTGTTATCCCTGAGGTGCAGCATTTTGCGCCCTTTCGCGGGGAAGCTTTTTGTGTTCTTTTCGAGGGAAGGTGATGCAGGTGGCCGATGGAATGTATTTTAATTCCAGCTGGCCAACAGAATCTACCCTACTCCCGCCAAAAAAAGGTTATGCTACAGCAGAAACTTTTTTTTAATTAAGAAGACTTTGAAAGTGCGTGTATCTGTTCCCCACTTGGTCCTGAAATATTTGGCAAATAATACATTAGAAATAATCATGATACGTTCAACATTTGGACAACAGTGGTACGTGCAAAAAGGATAAAGTCAATATTATGGTAGCTGAGAATAAATTAATGTAACCAAAGAAATAATTTATATCCTGCCGTGGCGGCCCATCTCCTGGCGTCCCAGGCGATGGCCTCCACTGGCTAGGCAAAGTTAGGGGTGTTAAACTAATCATCATGTGATGGCCGCCCATCCCCAAGCGTCCTTGGCGATGTGAGTCCATCCATGTCCGGTAAAATTTAGAACTAATTTAGATATGAGCATGTTTAATTTTATTCTGAGCCACCTTTGCACCATCCATTTTTAATAACAAAATATATTCTGTAAGATTAGATAAGACAAATAATAGCAAATATATATATAAGTGAGTAAACACATGCAAGTGAGTGTACCTCGTTAGTTCAAGAAATTGTAATTCCAAAAGCAACATAAGCAATCCTGAAGGTACTCGTACCAGGTAAAGAATGCTAATATACCAAAGTAATGAAAATTATAAGTTGAATTTTCTTAGCAATGCACCTGTTCAATAGAAAGTTAGTCCTGGTGCTCAAAGTCTGTTACAGTTCTTACGTGCACACATTTTACGGAGAGTAATACAAACCAACGTGACGCTTGTCGGCATAGTCCTAGTCCCAGGTAGGAAAAACGACCCATCCATTCACAGAAGCGTCCTCTTCTAGGAGTTGAATGTAGCTCATGATGATCCGGTCGTCAGGTCGCCAGTGGGTGCCATGCCCACCGGGCTGGGGGGGGGACCTGGTAGTCGGTGTGGGTTTTTGGAGGAGATCCCGAGTTTGGGACCCCTGTCAGGTTGTAGCTGTCCCCTGGATTGTGGGACGAACCGGTCCGACGACGATTGAGAGGCTCCTGATGGATGGCCAGGACCTCATGTTGGGAGCTGGGTAGTCCCGGTAGTGATGTAGCGTCATACAATGGGTCTGTTGGGGAATTGTGGTCCGTTGGTAGTGTTCAATGTTCTACATTGTGCACGTTAGTCGGGTTGGACACTTTGCGAATTTGTAGACTTAGGCATTTGTAGTCTCAGTACATGCCTTTTGAATAAATTTGTAAGCACAGGCGGTGATCAGCTGGTCATCAGCTAATGTTAGTAGTGCGAATACATGTGCGATTTGTGTTCGCAGAAAAAGTATTTGAGTTTCAGTACCATTTAGTACTGTATTTTTTTAAAAGGGGCATTGCAATCAAGTTCTCTATTGCGAGTAGCATGGGGCAGGTTCCTGCACCCTTTTATAGTCCTGCTTTTTTTTCAGCACTGGCTCTAAGGTCTGTCCCTGTTTCAACTTAGGTTAGTGCACTCATTTTTATAAACTCATCACTGGTCCATATAAAAATAAATTAACCTAAAAGTTTATGTTTAATTGCTCTACTTTATTAGGTTAGATACTGCGATTTTTTTTTAAAATCGCCTTATTCTAATACTAAACTTAAACACGTTATACACTTTAAACACATTATCTTATATACTTTAATTCATAGAACACATCATGTCACCCTTTCCGTTCAATTACATATTAAAACATTTCTTAGGGTGCCTGCATTCTACCATGTAACCATGTTAGAATGGAGTTCCCTGATATGCGATCAAGTGTCCGATGCACTTCCCTTCAGTATGCCCATTCCCATACTCTTTATATTCATTTTAGGAATTGGCACTATCTACTTCTATACAATTATATACGCAGCGCTAATATTTACAAACAATTTTACAATTCCTCGATAACCAAATATCCTTCAATTATTCATTTATTATTTGCGTCTCATATCGACGTTCCATTTTAACAACGAAATATTCCTAAAAATCCGCTTCACTGTAAGTGCTCCAAGTCGCGGTGTATAATATTTGTCATTGTTTTACTAATTTTTTTTCTTGCTACAAACTAAGCTATCAGCCATATTATTTTTGAATAATATGCAATCATACCATCGAGAATGTATCTATCTCGAGGCCATAGTGATTGTCTATTCGTAGAGCTGATAGTTTGTCGACAAATAAAACTAATTCATCCCTTTTACTCTTTTCCATTACCTAGCTCCCTTCGCATTACCATTAAACAATTCCCTTAAACATTATATTTTTTTCTAACTTCATATTACTATCTATCTATCTACCACTCCTTCAAAGTGATGTGAACTCTCATTTGTCGTCTACTTATAGGTACTTTAACTTTAACGTGGCCTTCTTTTTTTTCCACTAATTCATATTTTAGATCTCTGTCTGTACTACAAGTATTTACCCATTTACGCTCACATTTATCAGGCTTTCCCCTCTAATCGTCTAGTATTAGGGTCTGTTGAACTTTTCCGGATTCCTTTATACCCTCACCTGTCGCTTTCCTTGTGGAGTATTCATTTTGGTGGCGCATACTTTGTGTGGCGTGAATTCGTAATGCAATCCCTCCTGTCAACCCATTATTCAGTCAAAATTTTTGTAGAAAATTAATTTAATTTAAGTTAAGCCTCTTTTAACTACATCTCAATTTTTAGTTATATATCTAACACTAACTTAAAAATATTTCAGCATCAAAGTTGTATTATGTGGTTATCAATATTAGTGTATCACTCATGTCATTATATCAGTTATTATTCATTTTTACGCAACAATATTTCATTATACTTATTACTATCAACTTACCTATCCATACAAATTTTATTTTTCAAAGGCAATGCAAAATTTTTTTTCAATACGGTATTCTCATACTGGATTCGCATAGTAATTCCAGTAAAATCTAATTTCTGCTTAATTTACAGTTTTAACCTCTTAAAACATCCGTGCGCTTTCTTTTCTATTACTTTCAATTTTTTTTTTCGCCCCTTATCTCAATTCTCATTTTGTCCGTTTATTTCGCGCGCCATGATCCCTTTCCATTACTATCATCTCTTTTCTATGCAATTTTACATTCTGAATTTCTCTCAATCTATCTTCAACTCATTTTCACCGTTTTTGTTTTCCCATTTCGCGACTGTGGGGAGTAGGACGAGTTACATGTACCTCTCATTTCTACGTATTTGTATCAATCCCTCTTCTCCGTGCATAATTTTGTTACCGAGTACTGTAAGTGTCTCGGATCATGCTCTGAATGTCGTTTGATCGGACCACCCTCGTTGGTGTGGTACTGCCCAATTACCGATTCTGTTTGTCGCGTTTGCTGACCCCCTCGTTTTACGATCATTTTGTTCTCGCCTGCAGTATTCCTTTTGTGTATTGGCGCACACCTATTCGACACTTTCTCCTTAGGGGTTTTCTTATTCTGCTTGTCCTCAACTCTTATGGGCTTTGCGTGGGGTTCTATCAAAAGGGATCGTTTTATTATATTTTGGACAATTCCACCCTGTTTCACCGTGGGACATTTTTTCTATCTCGATTTTCATTTTTTTATGCTACTGAGCATTTCTGATTCGAATTCGATGCAGGACAGACCGTTGTGCCTTTTGCCAGCTTGGTAATTTTGCCGTATCGTTCATTTTTTCCATTTATTATTCCCCATTATTTTCCTCTTTCCAGAAATATTGTTATAGATCTGATAGGGGTTTCTTTTCTTAATTTTAATTAGTTCTCTTTTAAAGCATTTCATACCTATTATTTTTCTAATTTTATCTGCTTGGCCATTTAAACCATACATTGCATGCAAAATTTTGAATTGGCAACTTCGTTTTCTCGCGTGAATTATCCTCTTTATTTCCATTCTTGTAACGCGTTTTGATTTGTTTTAACCTATCATTGTCTGATGTCTGTTTCCATTTTTCTAGAGATTATATACTACTATGCATTTCTACCAAATTATCAGATTATTACGGTTACTGAAAGCCATTAGAACGCCATTTTATTATGCATTATTATTGGATTTGTGGTATATGTGTTCACCGCTTGATTTTATACAAGGACGTCTTTGACCCTTTGTAAGTATCTTTCAATTACATTTTACCTTTTTTTTTTCAATTATCTTTTACATATTACATTATTACACATTACATTTACCCTTATAGATGTTACATATTTTATGTTATGATTCACTCTGTTTTCTTACACAGTACATTTTACATTGTTGTTTATTTGTTTTATATTAACGTTATTTTTTTATTGTACAAAGTTTTTTTTTTTTTTTTTTTTTACATTTGTTTTTATTATTTCACAAAATTTATATTTATATTAATTTGACATTTACAATTATCATATTGCTTTATAGTTTTACCAAAACTTATGTTTATATATATATTTATTTATATTTATCCTATTTTTTCTCCGTTACTTAATACTATAAAGTGCTTTTATATTGTTTTTCTAAACTATTGAACTCCTTCGCAAATTTGGTTGATATTTTTTTATGTTATCTGATTATTTTGTATCTTCCTTGATCTGATTTTGAAAAGTTAAGTGGTTTTGGTTATCTATCTTTCAAAGTTTCAGTCGCCCCCTCATTAATCGCCCGAAATTAGTTGGTAGAGAATTTATGTTCCTCCCCTAAAGGTATATTTTGGAAAAGAATTGGCCTGAAATTGGATTTACTTTCCATATTTCTTTACAGTGCCCTTATTCTATTCCTTACCCTTCTGACCTTGTGTACACAAATTTTACCTTGGTTTACATGTTCTTGATTGAACTTAATTACGTTTTGCTTAATTTTTATGCTTCACATATCCGTTTTACTCTTTCTATGATTCCCTTTTATTCGTACACAATATGATGTCCTACTTTATTTTTACTGCATTACTCGTAAATTATTTGTATCCCTAGTATTTATTACTCCGTAACTTAATAGTAGAAGGGGTTTGGTATTCCTCCCAAAATTAGAATTATTATTATTTTATATTTGTTTTATTTTTCCCTTAATAGGGTTTTGGAAAAGTTAATTCGTTTAGATATTTTGCCTTTGTTTACTCAATATTTATGATTTATATAGTTTATATATTGCCATATAATTACCCAACAGTCAAAAAAAAATTTCATATTTAATACTTCACATAGTTTTCCTACGCGGTTATCATTTGTGTTACACTTTCATCCTCCTCTATTCAATTTTTTAGTGTTACACAATATCATTATATTTCACATTTTTCATAGTTCGCAGTTTGCATCATATTTGTTTTAGTGATTTTTTTTAATACTTTTCATTATAAATTTCTCCGTATATTAGTAAAGATGGGTTTGGTCTATGATTTTTTTTTTTTTTACTCCTTTTCCTTTATTTTTTTAGTTATTTTGTTCGAGATTTTAAGCACTTTGTATTTTATACCACTAAGAAATAATGAACACAATTAACCATTCACTCCCGCAAATAATTATTCACTTATTAACATCCCCATTAATTTCTTATGTCATAGCCCATTTTCGACTGTGTCCTATTCTTTTATATATATGTTTTTTCCTACCCTATATTATTATTATTAAAAAAAAATTTCCGTGGCTGCTTTTCATATTTTGTTTCACTTCGTGATACCCCTTTCTTCTGATATTTTTCCCAGTCATTAGTCATCTTTAAGCTTATCCTTCAAATTATTAAGGAGGGTTAAAATTTGAGACTGCGGTCCGTGATTTTCTTCCTCCGTTGGACGGGTGATTTGCTCCGCCCAGTTCCAGAGTCGCGTGCCTAAATTGTCCGTGCTTACTTGCGAAACTGATGTATTGGGTCTTGGCCTAAGCGAAAAGTCCCGACGTGGCTGATCTGCCCAATTTTTACGCGGGATCTTACTCTTTTTACCTCCCGTTTGTTCCGTATCATTATTTGCATCGGCCGCTCCCGTTTTTGATGTAGTTTGTGTATCCCTTTCTTCGTCAAGCTGTGCATTCAAACCCGTACTTTGTTGTTCACCTGGCCTACCATTTCCTGATATATCGTTCCCCCTCGGTTGGTCTCCCGGGCTGGTATTTGGGGGGTTTAGTATGCCATGCGCCTCAGGTATGTCTGTTCCCTCCACGCTTTGATTATCGAACTCAGTACTTTTTAAGGGGGTTGCCGGGTGATGTACTCTCGCCTGTTGAGGATTTATGTTCCTCATGAAAGCGAAATAGGCGAGTGGGAAATCTTCATCCCATTCGTCCTCGGGGGGAAGGGTCGGTTCTATGTTCGCAGTTGCTTCTGTGTCTATGTATTTGGGGATAGTGTTGGATATATTTTCTGCTAATTGAAATTCTGGGACCCTTTCATAGTGCGGTAGTAGGCGTTCAATATGCACGCGTTGCGATTTAGCACGTGGGTTTCGCGTGTCCCTAATCGTATAATTAACGTCCGTATGCTTTTTTTCTATCGTGTATGGACCGTCGAAAAAGGGTTTTTTTATAGAGTCTTTATTTCTTTCCAGATTTGGAGTGTGTAAATATACCTTTTGACCGATTTCGAAAAATCTGTGTTTCGCGCCTGTGCTTAATCTGTATTCCTGTTGTTTTTTCGCTGCTTGTTTAAAATTTTCCTCAACTGCCTTTTGCGCCTCTGCGTATATTTTTAGTCGATTTTCCACATATTCGGGAATTGAGTTGTATTCCTCCTCGGACAATTTGTGTTTAATGGTGTAAGGAACATTAGGTTCAAAACCGAACATTAAATAGTGAGGGCTGTACTTTGTTGTGCTGTGCCGTTGCGCATTATACATTAGTTGGTAGAATTCAATACCTTTGACCCAATTGTGGTTATCCCTAGCAAAGATGGCTAGGGAAGTTTTTAGTTGTTTATGAGATGCCTCGTTCATCCCATTTGTTGAGGGTCTGTAGCTTGTGGTTTTAAGTTTATTTATGCCTAATTTTTCCGCCAGAGAGGTTAAAATAGTTCCCACAAAATTTGACGCGCAGTCCGACAGTAAATTATCAAAAAGGCCAAAAATAGATATGAAATTAAGCAATTTATCTGCAACTTCTGTTGCTTTTTGGGTCTTAAGAGGGTAAATTTGCATGTAACGAGTAAAGTAGTCGTTTACACAGAGAATATATTTGTGTCCGCATGGACTTTCATTTAGGGGTCCTACTATATCAATGCTCACGTATTGTAAAGGCTTTGTGGCTAAAATATTATTTTGTAAAGGTGCTTGAGGATATCTCCTGGGAGATTTGTAGTGTGAACAGTCTGTACATGACTTCACAAATTCCTCTGCATCTACGTACATGCCTTTCCAATAGAAATACATTGTCATATTTTGGTACGTTTTTTCATGTCCAACATGGTTCGCATGAGTTAAATGTAGGATGTTGGGTCTATACTTTTTAGGGATTACTAGTAGTGTGTTTCTTCCTTTATGTTGTGGGTTGCTTACCCGACGCAATAGTAAATCATTTTCTAAGAGGTAGTCGCGTTCGGATAGTTTTAGGGTTTGGGGTCTAAATTTTATCTTCTCAATTATTTCATTCAATTCTACGTCTTTCTGCTGTTCGCGTTGTATATCCGCGATTGAAGGGATTTCTATAGTGCATGCATTTATGGGGGTGATTTGTTGTTCTTGGAAAGGATATCTACTGAGAATGTCTGGCACAATGTTTTCTTTTGATCTTATGAGTTTGAAATCAATATCGTACTCCTGTAACTTTAGAATTTGCCTCGTCACTCGCGTAGCTGGGTTTTCGAGTGTTTTTATTTGGGATAGGGCTTTATTATCACATTCCACGATTAATTTTCTTCCGTAAACATAGTATTTGAAAGCGCGAAGATTTTCAGTTAATGCGTACAGCTCTAATTCATAGATAGGATATTTGGCTTGCGTATCGTTTAATTTTTTTGAGTAATAAGCTATGGGTCTTTTTATTCCAGTATTCTCATCTAATTGACTTAAACAGCCCCCGATTGCTCTCGTACTAGAGTCCGTAGAGAGAATAAATTGTTTATTAAAATTGGGGTGTATTAAGACTGGGGCTTTATCTAATGCGTCCTTTAAAATTACAAAAGCATTCTGTGCATCTACACTCCACTTGAATCTTCCCTTATTTTTCAGTAAATCAGTTAGAGGGGTTGAAATCTTAGAGTAGTCTTTTATATACCTTCTGTAGTAGCCCGTTAGACCCAGAAATCCTCTTACTTGTTTCAGGTTTTTAGGAGATTTAAAATTTGAGATTTTGATTAAGTTTTCATTTGATGGTTTGGACCCTTGCTCGTTTACTTTATGCCCTAAAAATGTTATTTGTTTAGTCAAGAATTCGCATTTCTTGGGATTGATCGTCAGATTATGCTTCCTTAATTGAATGAAAAATTGCTCCAATTTGAATAGCATTTCATTTAAACTACTCGCTCCAATAGCGAAGTCGTCAATAAAATTGGCAATATTTAAATGCCTTAAGGGTGCTAGTATTTTGTCTGCTAATTTTTGGAGCGTAGCACTGCTAAAGCTCGATCCCATGGGCATAGTTTTGAACTGGAAAGCACCGAAAGGTGATTGAAAAGCAGTAAATCTTTTCTGTTCATCTCTTAATAAAATTTGGAAGAAAGATTGGTTCAAGTCTATAGTTGTAAAAAATTTAGATCTGCTAAGTTTATCAATCTCTGCATTCATTAGGGGTAAGGGGTGGTTTGAGTACGTTACTAGTTTATTTAAAGCGCGAAAATCAACGCAAGTTCTATATGATTGCGGCGTTCCGGGGTTATTTTTCTTCTTCACCATTACTAGTGGAAATGTGATGTAACTATTCGAAGGTTCTATTATCCCTGCTTCCAACATTTCTTCCAAGTGATCCCTTAGAACGTCTTTAAGTGCGTGCGGCACCGGGAAATATTTTGCTGTTTTAAGTTCGTCGCTTTTAACCGAGAACTCTGGCTGAACTAAATTTGTGCGCCCCAGCGTTCCCAACCGTTTGCTGAAAACATCCGCGTATTTCATGAGTAGTTTCAGCAACTTAGACTTCGTGGGATTATCTAAGTGTTCCAATTTAAAGTCCGATTCGTTTAGTTCTTCCCTACGGATTTTTCTAATGCTCTTTATGTCGGCGTCTTCTGTGTCAGTGTCTACTGTCGCGATTCTTGTGTTTTTGTTTAGGATTATGTTGTTAGCAGTTAAATTGGTGATTAATAGATGTGTAGTTCTGTTCTTACCGATAGATACTACTGCCGGGGTTACTTCAATATTTTTGTTGTTTAGAGAGGGGTTTAAAATTACGTCTTGATTAAGATCGAAATTCGGTCCTATTTGTAAAGTAATCATGGCCGTTTCATGTGGGCTTAGATTACACTTATTTACTAATTTTGCATATGTATGAATACGTAAGTTGTTTATATCTGCGCTATCTTTGCCCGATATTTCTAACTTTTGTTTATTGTTTATTAGCACATTACGGCCAAAATCTAAAGTAACATTATTTTTTTTTAAGAAGTCATAACCCAGTATCATAGAATAATGGGAGAACCGTTGGTTTACAATATAGAAAGGGTGTTTAATTATCATGTCCGCAATATTTATGGTTATCTCATAACACCCGTGAATTTTAAGAGGCTCGTCATTTACTGACTTGATAGTTACCCATGAAGGGACCCGTTTTATGCTAACCTCATTTTTTATTTCTTCAAATTTTTCCCTAGTGAGCAATGAACATGCTGCTCCACTGTCTAGTAGGGATAGAATGGGTGTTTTTCCGATATTCAGGGTCACTACCGGCAGTAGATTCTTTGTAGCGAATTCTGTGCCATGTTGTGTTGTGTTGATGAATGTGACCGATTTCTTATTCGCATTAGGTGTGTGTATTTTTTGCGTACGGTGTGTGTTGAATTTTCTGTTAAATTTCTCCCCGTGCGCGCGCGTGTTTACCTCTCGTGGTCCCCAGAATTCATATCGACCTCTCTCCCCACTCGTGGCATTATTATAGGCGATGCGAGGCCTGTCTCCCCAACTCTCGTAAATTTCCCTTTCGGTGGGCCACCTGTATTCTCTATTATTATATCGCCTTCTTATATCCCAAATGGGCTGCGGTCTACAATACGTGTATTCGTATTGGTAGGGGGGTATTTCGCGCTCCCGGGGATGCCAACGATGATTTCCGAAGTCATGATACAGTTGGGGTGGGGTGTACTGCGGGCAGTAATATTGGTAGTTACCTACGTATTTTCTCCCTCTCGAGAATTTGGAATGCTCTCCCCTCGACTTTTCAATCCCATACGATCTATACTTTACTTCCCTAGAATTTATATGGAGGTTTGCGATCTCCTTTGTTACGTTTGTTGAATCTTCGCTGTTGAGTTGAGAGTTATTTTGGGGCAAGTTTACGGTGTTTGCGCCTAGAGCACTCGCAGTCTGCGCGATATATTTTTCATTTGTCTGCAGTAGTTGAATAAATCGGATGCCCTCTTCAAATGAGGAAACATCCTTATTTAAAAGTTGTGACCTATATTGAGGCAGGACACTCTCAAAAAGACGTGCTAATCTAATTTGGTCATATATTATCTGTATTTCGGGGGATTCAAAGTTAATTTGGCCAAAAAATTCTCTGGTTACCTTAGTGAGCCTAGCGGCGAATTTTCTTATGTCTTCCTCCGGCTTTTGCCGACAAAAGGAGAGATTTTGTTGCCTAAGGGCTAGATTTTGATATTTTTGAAAGAATTCCGTAAATTTTGATTTAAATGTTTTTAAGTTGGTTTCATGTGCCAACTCCACATTATTTATTAGGTTAGTGAGAGCTTCGCCTTTGACTTTAGATTTTAGTATTGATATTTTTTGAGAATCCGGGATGTTAAGTCCTTCAATAAGATTGTTAAAGGCGTCGAGAAAATAATCGAGCGTAACCGCCGATTTTCCGTCGAAGACGGGTATCCAATTTTGGATTATGGCTAAATTCTCCATTGTGTTTACCAATTTACAGTTTGAGTTATGTTTAATTTACAATTATGTTTCTTATCTAACGCGATATTTTATTTATGTCCCTTAAATACACATCTCGTGACAAATCATATCCCCCTTTTGTTAAACAAATATATAATATACACTTGAGTGACATTATGTTTCATATAAAACAATCTATATTTGTTAAAATTTTATGTCATTGGAACTGTTGGACTCTAGTCATGTTTGTTCTCAGAGCTGTCATCATTATACTTGTTTTTTTACTTCTTCCCCAGTTATGTTCGCGGGTGGTCACGGATACCACTTGTTGGAGAGGGAATACTCCAATGAATTAAAAATATGGTTATCTATTCTCTCAACTTTAATTTTCCCTATTTTTTCCTTGGCCGGATCTTAGTGTAATTTAATAGGACAGCACAGAGAATAAACACACCAGAGTTACTATTTACATTAAGATTTATTAAATTAAATATGAAAGATATATATACAATAAAATACAGTTACAATATTAAGAGTAGTGGTATATTAAATTTTATGCTCCAATCAGTTAATATCATACTAATCTACTTAACAATCATTTGGCTTAATTCTTAATTCTTCTTCAATTCATATTAAATCTCCTCGCATTACTTCAATCATGCATTATTCGTTCCAAGGGCATAGTAATAATAAGTTTCATTTTCAAATACACTATATTATAATCAATCATATACATGCTAATGAGAAAATTATCTTGAGAATATACCCATATATCATATTATCTTAAAGGACCAAGTGGGAGCTTTTTTTATAGAATGCACATACCATTTGTTGATTCGAAGATACACATAATCCTTATAGGCACTCGCATTTGAAACGTACTTCCATTTGGTTACATTATTTTATCGCTCTTAGGCATATTGGCCCTCGCGGGCGTTCTTTGCCAAACCGCACCCTCGCACTTCACTATCCGAAAATTTTTATATTAAGAGCCCCGTTTCCTCGCCCCCTTCAGTTTTATATGTTGCTACCCCCTTCTGGGTGGTGCTTAGGTTGACCATTCGGGTGGGGTATCCACGCCCAAGGCCTGTCCTGGGGGCACATCACCCAATCTTGGTGTTCCCTATTGTGTCTACTATAGCCTATGGTAAGCCACCCTTTTACTTTGGTGTCCTTAAATTTATAGGTGACTATCACCCTGCTTGCCGCTTGCCCCCAGGTGCGCGTACAAAATTTCTCATTATTTAATCTAACTTTGCCCTATTATTCTGGGCCGCCTTGTGGCGCCCGCCGTCCGAGGCAACTTTTGTGAATCCCAGACTCTTTGTAACCCCCTTCTTATTCCTGCGGTCTGCTTGTCTCGTAATTCCATCATCGTGTTTTCGTGCGGCTCCCTTTTCTCTTGTTATCCCTGAGGTGCAGCATTTTGCGCCCTTTCGCGGGGAAGCTTTTTGTGTTCTTTTCGAGGGAAGGTGATGCAGGTGGCCGATGGAATGTATTTTAATTCCAGCTGGCCAACACTATCACCAGAACCCCAAGGTACTGATCTTTGTAATCCGGAAATATTGGTTCAATGATGATCTGTACATGAAATCCATCACCATCGGTTAGGGAGGTATAAATATTGCTGACAGTAAAGGGCAACGACGGTAATAACAAAATGCTCGCAATTGTGTACCATGAGATGTACGAGCAACTAGTGACTCTATCTACTTTAAGTATTGATTGAGTTATAGAAAAAATTTTCTTGTTTGTTTTAATCGCTAAACACCAAATAATGAGGTCTATGATAATCTGAGAGTAGTTAATGACGTTGAAGGTAAAGTTATCAAGAGTCGTCATAGACGTTTGGACGAGAATAATGATGAAACTAAGGCCAACCAAAGCACCCAAAGAAATGTTTAAACACTTATATTTGGTTATTCCTAGTGAAGCCAGGAGTAAAAATCCAACTCTTACTGCAAGTTGTTCAGGAATTCGTTTGTAGTTGACCATCGCACATGTCTTCTCCCTGTCAATTTTCTTCTGATTTCCAACTCGGACTTTGGCCTCTCTTCGAAACATGTTTATATGTTTTATCATGACAAATTACTCTTGGAATGAACAAAGACGATTGATATAATCTCAATTGCCTAAAAATGCTTGATGAACAACAAGTAATTAGAGTCTTTTATTAAAAAGATCCATACACCACGAGTGCAAAGTTCTTTAATATGCAAGATACATCAAACTCGATCAGTTTCAGATGGGGTATTTTGAAAATTCAAATAAGCTTAAAAAGAAAGTAACTCTTCATTCCTCACTATATTTAGTTCAAATTTGTCACATCCATATCCATGAGTAAAACTCTTTTAGAAGATGTATTCCATTCTTAACACCCGACTTACCATTTAGTTCTAAAAAGTGCCAAATGAAGTTCGATACAAAACTGTCAACTGTAGCTTGAAAATTAGGTAGCAGTTAGGACAGTGGTGGATTAAAAAACTTATCGAGTTCATGTTCTGTATACGTAAATATAAATTTCTAAACGGCTACCTTAAAGGTTTTATCCTACTATTATTTTTTTAAACATTTTCTAACTTCACTGAGTTTTGTACAACACATAAAACATATTTTTCACTAAAGAAGTATCTAATCAGGTTATTATGATTTAATTTTGCAAGCATTGGAGTATTGTTTGGTAAGTTACAAAAGGTATTAAAATATCAGAGAGCGCACTTAGCAGGATACATAAAGGGGAGGAAAAGAAAGATATGTTTTTCGTCAACTAAATCACATTAAAATTTATCTGGGATTCAATTGTATATCTGTTTAAACTACAGAAATGCACTTAAAAACCTTTTTAATTTTAATAATTGCTCTATTCTTACTATAATATCAAAAGATCGGTTTTTTCATTTTTCATTATAGATTTATCGGTTTTTTTATTATACCCTTTTATATCTAAGAGTCCAACCTTCCTCCAAAAATATAAAGGAAATCTAATAAATTCAAAGACAAATGGAAATCTCCTGACAAGCTAGACAAAGGAGCTCTTAATTTTCGTTAGGAAAAAATATATTGTTTAGAGTTTTTGCAAAAACATTTTATAACTTTGAGAGCATTATTTATTAAAAGACAACATTAACTGTTACAGGATTGAAACTGTTAAAAAATTTGGGTCAGTCAAGACTGAAAAGGTCTGATTGGAAGTGGAATATGGTTATAATTATTCTGAAAATAAAAAAGGTTTATGTACTTCTTTTGTAAAAATCAAGCCTTTATGAAAAAATGGATTTCTGGAGAAACTTAATGATTCATTCACAGAGGGTTCGTTTGACATCCCCTGCTGCCATTGTTCCCAAATTATTCGTTTAAAAGTTTCTTCTTGTCAGTATTGTTTACTGGCCCTCATAAAAGGCGTCTTATTATTAGAAAGTTCAAACCAAAAGCTTAGAGCTTGGCTAGTTTCTTTGTGCAGTGAAACAGCCAAACTAAATCACAATTGAGTTTGAAATAATGTTAAAAGGGGTTAACATTTTGCACGTATAGCTAAGGATGTTTTAAAACTCACGAGTTATTAGTGTCAACTATTACTAATTTTCAATTTGTCTTGTACAAAATAGTGCGAAATCGATAGTAATGTTTTGTCTGTGTTTTACGCCTTTAAATATTAAAGGACATTTATCAGGACCGTATTTAGACATTTATTTTTTGAAAGCCAAATAATATTTTTTAGACTTTTCCTCTATTTTTCCAGGAATTATAATGTAGGAATTGAACCTGATTGTTTTAAGTATCGGGGGGTAACATAGTATAAAAAAGACTCTCGGGTTACACCCAAAGCATAACTCCCCTCTTGGTCTGCCCAAAAAATAAAGTAAAAGGCCAGTGCATAAATAATAACTGTCAAAATTTGAGAGGCGGTGTGAGCCCTATATCTCTTAGGTATGACCGAGCATTCAGCGTAATTGGATTAACCCATAATGTCTAATTTTAGTTGAATGGACAGGACAGATATACGACAATTTGTTTTGTATGGGTGGTTGAAACGGTTAAACTCAGTATTAAGAAAGGATTGAGTGGTCGTTTAAAATTTCAATAATAGATGTTATATTTGTTAATAGATTTGTTAATTAGATATAAACATAATTCTTAGAAATTTTCAGGAGAAATGCATGCAAATTAAATTAACTTAACTAGCACTGTGAGATTCTGTTCCGAATCTATTAATTGTCGTATTATCTGAAATTAATGTGACATTTTTTTACATGTTAAGTCATATGAACACCCTCAAGCGAGTTTATGAATTTTCCATGAGTGAATCACTCTTGCTCTATAATTTTAGGGATAGTTTAGGGACTTGCCTAAAATTCGATTATTTTTATTTTTTAAACATGATTTAATTTTATTTTCAACTTGAAATTGGGTAGTTAGGGGTCATCCATAAATTACGTGAGGCGTTTTTTCCAAAATCTGGACCCCCCCTCCCCCCTTGGTGAGATTTAGTGAGATTTTGCTGGACCCCCCCCCTCCCCCCAAGTGAGATTTACCAACAAATTTTTAAAAATAATTTGCAGTATCTTATCTGTATGTATTCCTTTTTCATACTTAAAAAAAGAAAATCGTATAATTTCTAACTTAAAAAGTTGACGTGAGATTTTAATCTACCCCCCTCCCCCTTGGTGAGATTTGGTGAGATTTTTCCAAACCCCTCCCCCCCTTTTTGACCTCACGTAATTTATGGATGTCCCCTTATGTTCATTTTAAGAGTTAGAAGGCTATTAATATTTTTCAAAAGAAAATGTTTTAAATTTTTTTATTAAATTTTTGTTTCACTTTTTTCAAATTTTTAAAAAAAAACTTTTTGAAATTGATGATGATGATGATGCACACCAAATCAACGACAAAAAATTTACGAACAAAATGGGACTGATTTCAGGTTTTTAAGTTGTGTAGTTCTAGAGTTCTTAGCAGTTTAAAAATACAGGGAAAACAACATTACAAAATTTGAATGAACATTAAAAAATTATATCTAACGAAACAAGAGTGATAGAAGAAAGGAACCTGAAAGATTATGTCCATAACTATATTAGTTCCACATAAAAATCATGAACAATATTTGATAGTTAAATCTTTGGTTTGGTTAAAAAAATACTCGCAAAAATGAATTTTTTTCATATTTTGTCAAACTTTGGGGCTTATGCGCGATCATAAGATATTAACCGATTTTGAAAATTTTTTTTCTTTTTCTTTGTCTATATAATTTTCAACTTTTCCACGCTATTACAACTTCGAAATAAAATATGAGTTTTTTCATCCCACCCTAATGTGGAACCTGAAGATACTAATTGATCGAACTCAAGTTTTGAATTTTTAAGTTTTATCGTAAATGGCACCTATTCCCACCTCAGGCGTTTTCAATTTCCAAAAAAAAATTTTTTCGCTCCACCCTACCAGTGGCGTAACTAGAGTTGACTCATTGGGGGTGTTACTTCTACCAGTCAATTAAATAGCTTACAATTTTTCACTAATGTTATTTTGGTTATAAATATTATTTTTGAAAGGGAAATTGAGAAGAAGCTTTTAAATATATTTATATAAATCATCATATAAATTTAGAAAGGTCAAAACTTCATTTAAGAGGATGAATTTTCAAGGGTAAAACATAGTATAACAGGCCTCAAAATTTTAGAGGGGGGGACAATGACAAATAAGAGACAAATTTAAGAGAGAAATTTTTAAAAAATTTGTCTCTTAAAATGGTGTTTAAGCTCATTTTAAGGCTTTTTGGGTTCAATCCGAAAAGAACGCGGTTCTTTGTAAACCGCACAATTTTCTAGGGAAATTTTTTCAGTTCTTCCTGTTTTAGAACAGGGGTTTTAAACTTTTAAGTCCTTGAGGGCCGCAATCAAAATTAAAAGTCAAGTGGAGGGCCGCAAAGTAATCTGTGGCTCCTTTTTATCCATGATAGATTTTTCAGGGTATTATTACATATTGTGAAGCTACTACTTCGTATTTTCAAAAATTTCAGATGATATATAAATTTATTACCTATACAACTTTTAACACTGAATATTACTTAAATTGGGGGGTCTTCCTCAAAAAAGTATAAGTAAATTTCCCTAAAAATATCCCGTAATTTTTGGATGCTCCATTTTGTCCCTCCTCGACATTAAGATTGACATAAGCCCTTGCTACGTTCAAGGGGGATTTTAGACCCTACTGTTCATGGTTAAAGAAATACTCCTAAGTCCAGTGACGAATAAAATGTTTTTTAATTGCAGGGAATAATATAGAATTAAGGACAGAAATCTTGTTGATAACTTAACCATAATAAGTTAATAATAATAACTTAACCATAATGAGTAATAAGATGAGTTTTTTTATAGAGAATCGTTCTCTAGATCTGGAGGAACACCTTGACGAAGACAAAGAACATCGGGTGCAGAACGCCTCTTCCAGGGCTTTGACTCTCTTCATTTGAAACTGGACTCGTTATTTCCCCATTGCTGTTGGAGTGACTCATTTCCTGGTTTTATCTGGGCAATAACCACCCCGTAAGTGACAGCAGAAGCGATGGAAGTCAGCATCAACTGCCTGTTGACGCTGACCACTTTCCACGCCGTCAGCCGGTTCCAACCCTCCAACTTCACGTAATCGAAATAGCTCAGACGGATCCCGACGGTTTCGAACTTTCGAGCGCAGCAGAAGAAGACGGTCTCCAAGTTTGACCGGCATCGACTCTGCACGACATCCGCCGCCAGAACTATCAGCAAGAACATCCCCGAATACTGCGCGGCAATGGTCCCGAACATGAGCTGCGAGCCATGATTCACGTAAAGGGAGATGTAGAGGATCGTGGTCAAGATCTGGAGGGACACCTTGACGAAGACGAAGAATATCGGAATGCAGAACGCCTCTTCCAGGGCTTTGACTCTCGCCATCTGACACCGGCATGTACTTAAAGCCCTGAGATGGTCTGCAGAGACGAACTTTTTCGAAATGGTGGCCGTGCGTTCATATATGAGAAGGCAGTTCAGTGCGTACATGAACGCAATGAAGAAAATCGCGCAGAATCGCATGTGGAACAATATGACGTCGACTATCACTAGAACCCCAAGGTACTGATCTTTGTAACCCGGATATATAGGTTTGATCATGCGCTTTACATGGAATCTATCACTATCGGTTAGGGAGATGTAAATGTTGCTGACGGTAAAGGGCAACGACGGTAATAACAAAATGCTCGCAATTGTGTACCTTGAGATGTACGAGAAGGTAGTGACTCTATCCACTTTAAGTATTGATTGAGTTATAGAAAAAATTTTCTTGTTCGTTTTAATCGCTGAACACCAACAAAGGATGTCTATGATAATCTGAGAGTAGTTCATGACATTGAAGGTAAAATCTCCGTTTGTCAAAGACGTTTGGACCGTTTGGACGAAAACGACGATGAAGCTAAAGCAAACCAAAACGCCCAAAGAAATGTTTAAACACTTATGTTTGGTTATTCCTATTGAAGCCAGGAGTAAACATCCAACTCTTATTGCAAATTGTTCAGGAATTAGTTTGTAGTTGACCATAGCACATGTTTTCACCCCGTCAATTGTCTTGTGATTTCCAACTCGGACTTGGACCTTTCTTCGAAACATATTTATACGTTTTATCATGGCAAATCACTCTTGCAATGAACAAAGCCGATTGATATAATTTCAATTGCTCAAAAATTCTTGATGCAGCACAATAATTTGAGTGTTTTATTAAAAAGATCCATACACCACGGGTGTAAAGTTCTTTAAAATGCAAAACAACATCAAACTCGATGAGGTTTCAGATGAGGTATTTTGAAAATTCAAGTAAGTTTAAAAAGAAAGTACGGTCACACACACTCTTCACTCCTCGCTACATTAAGTTCAAATTTGTCACATCCATCAGAGTAAAACTATTTTAAAAGATTCATTCCATTCTTAACATCCGACTTGCAATTTAGTTCTAAAATGTGCCAAATGAAGTTCGTTACAAAACTGTCAACTGTAGCTTTAAAATTAGGTAGTAGTTTGGGCAGTGGTCGATTACAAAACTTATTATCGAGTTATGTTCTGTTTAAATATCTATTCAATATCTAAACGGCTACCTCAACGATTTTCTTTTATTATTTTTATTTTAATGCATTTTCCAACCTTTTTGTTTTTTACAACACATAATTTATAATATTTTTCATTAAAGAAGTACCTAGTCAGGATTTTATTATATTAATTTCGATTTCTTTGCCACTTATTGAAAGTATTGAATTGTTGGTAAGTTACAAAAGGTATTGAAATACCAGAATGCTTAATGTATTGCATAAAGTGGAGGAAGATATGTTTTTCGTCAATTAAATCACATTAAAATTTATCTCGGATTCAATTGCATATCTTTTTAAACTACAGAAATGCACTTAAAACCTTTTTAATTTTCATAATTGTTCTATTCTTATACTATAATATCAAAAGATCGGTTTTTCCCTTTTCATTATAGCTTTTTATCGGTTTTTTCATTATATACTCTTTTATATCTACGAGTCCAACCTTCCTCCAAAAATATAAAGCAAATCTAATAAATTCAAAGACAAATGGAAATCTCCTGACAAGCTTGACAAAGGAGTTCCCTCGTAATTTTCGTAAGGAAAAATCTGGCAAAAAGTCATTTAAAAGTTGTAATATTTTGTAATGGATTTATTAAAATTTGTACTGCAAAAAAATGTAATGACACTTATTCCAGACATGTGTTTTTTATTATGCCCTATTCGAATATACAGGGCATTGGGTCGTCATATTTGAAACAAAACGTTTCATGCTAAAATGAAATTATCAACTTAACTCAAATTTTAAACTGTCATTACTGATATCTCACAGTGTTTGAAAAAATTATTCTATTACAGAAACATGCATTATTATATTTATAAAAATATAGACTTGGGGGAAAGTTCACAAATTAATTAGAAAATATTAATTAATTAGACAATATTTTGTAGCCTTGAACAAATTTAATTTTAATGATGAACTCAGGGCTCAAAGTTCCAAAAATAAAATTTCAGAACTTTTTAAGAGATGAATATACTACAGACTACAGGGAGTTTCAAAAGTCCGTTTCGCGGCTTTTATTTGGAATCAACGTGTCCTAGGGTAACGGAAGTAAGGTCTACCCCTAGTTAAGTGACCCTGGAGACTCAATTGAGATGACTTACAGCGCCCCTAGAAGAGAAATAAAAAAGTTAGAAAAATTGACTTAAAAAGTAAAGGAGATAGAGCAAACTCCTCAGTGAGAGTTTTGTTGTCAACAAGTCCTGAAGAACTTACCAAAAAATATTTCATGAAAATATCGTGAATTTCCGCGGAGATATTAGCTTTTGAAAATAGCCCTTTTTCAGGCCACAAAAAAATTAAAATTTAAAAAAACTTGCAAATTTAGAAACTTTTTCTTTTCTAGACCTGAAGGAGGGCTATTTTCACATGCTAATATCTCCGCGAAATATTCACGATATTTTCATGACATTTTTTTCAGTGAGTTCTTCATGACGTTGGCAACAATACTCTCAATGAGGTGTTTGTTCTATCTCCTTTAGTTTTTAAATTAATTTTTCTAACTTTTTATTCGCCTCTAGACACGTTGGTTCCAAATAAAAGCCGCGAAACGGACTTTTGAAACTCCCTGTAGTATATTCCTCTCATAAAATGTCCTGAAATCTTATTTTTGGGATTTCGAGCCCTGAGTTTATCATTAAAACTAAATTTGTTCAAGGCTACTAAATATTTATTGTCCAATTAATTTGTGAGTTTTCCCCCAAGTATATGTTTCAATAATGATAATATATGCATGTTTCTGTAATGGAATAATTTTTTTCAAACACTGAGAGAAATCAGAAATGACAGTTTAAAATTTGGGTTAAGTGGATGTTTTCATTTTGGTATGAAACGTTTTGTTTCAAATATGTCGACCCAATGCATTCAATTTTGAAAAACTAGACATACAAAATTCAAACAATTCAATAGTTACCACTCAAATTATACTTATTTTTAACTTATGTTTGAAAGTTATAATTATTCGGGAATCTGTCTGATGAAATTCAAATTTCGGTACGGTGGCTTCATATAACAAAGATATGGGACAAAAATGGCGGCATTTCAGACATTTCAAGTGTATGAAACACTGGCATTTTATATCTTTCAAGTGTGAAAAATTGGAATTTTAGACAAGCAAGTATCTGAAATTTGGTAAAGTTGTTTTTTCTGCATTTTTAAAAAGCTTATAACTCTAGAACTATACAACTTAAAACCTGAAATCAGTCCCATTTTGTTCGTTAAATGTTTTTTTTGGTTTGATGTGCATCATGTCTATCATTTTTCAAAATTTAAAAAAATGAAAAACAAATTTAATAAAAAAAATTTTTTGAAAAATTATTAAAAGCCCTTTAACTCTTAAAATGAACAATTCTACAGAATTTCAAGGTGAAAATAAAATTTAATCATGTATAAAAAATTAAAACTATTCAAAATTTAGGCAAGTCCCTAAACTATCCCTAAAATTATACAGCAAGAGCGATTCACTCATGGAAAATTCGGGTGGAATTTTCGGGCACTTCCCGATATGTTAGGGCCCCGAAACTTTACACATCGATGTAAACCTTATGACACTCCAATATCCAACCACTATCTAGTGGTAGTAAGTAGTATTTTTAACTCCCTGGGATTTGGTCTGGGACCCCCAAATCCTGGGTGATTCTGACTCGTCTCGGTGTCTACTATCATCCCTGAAAGTTTGTTACACCATTTCAGATACACCCTGTATATTTATATTTTTAACTATTGAAATGTAATATTAATTGGTCTTAAATTGTCGTCAATCGCTAAAGTTTAACTTCACGAATGTTAAAAAACAGCACCGCAAAAATTTGTCGATTACTTGGTAATAAGTATTTTAGAGTCTTTAATCAGTGTTGTTATCACTTATATTGACCATGTGCGTCTATCCAACTGCCCATATGATTAAATAAACATTCACTCACTCACAGAAATCCCGTTAATGACTTAACTACTATAGTTTTTCTACGTTCTTCATTAGTTTCAAACAGTAGTAGTCACTTATTTGCTGGTTTTATTTGGGCAAAAACCTCGCCGTAAGTGACAGCAGAAGTGATGGTAGTCAGCATCAACTGCCTGTTGACGCTGACCACTTTCCACGCCGTCAGCCGGTTCCATTCCATCCGTCCAACTTCACGTAATCGAAATAGCCTAAACCCATAAATATATAAATATAATACATTTGAACGTCTTTTTTTCTCCTCTCCTTTTTAATCCTTTCACGACTCTCCCTTGGGGTCGGCTGTTGCTCTCGCCTGGTTTGGGCGCCCCACTCTCCCGGGCCCTCCCTATGACCCCATAAACCGCAAGGTTGGAGGGGGGTTGGCTCGGGTTGCCCAATTTCCTTTTCCCAATAGCTAAAACCCTAAACGGATCCCGACATTTTCGAACTTCCGAGTACATCAGAAAAAGACAGTTCAAGTTGGACCGGCATTGACTCTGTATGACATTCGCCGCCAGCACTATAAGCAAGAACATCATCGAATACTGTGCGGCAATGGTCCCGAAGACTGATTTCGAGTCATACCTCAGGTAGGAGGAGACGCAGAGGATCATAATCAAGATGTGGAGGGACATCTTGACGAAGATGAAGAATATCGGAATGCAAAACACCTCTTCTAGGGATCTGACTCTCACTCTCGTCATATGACAACACGTCAATTTCCACATTGCTATTGGAGTGAGTCATTTTATGGTTTTATCTGGGCAATAACCACCCCGTAAGTGACAGCAGAAGCGATGGAAGTCAGCATCAACTGCCTGTTAACGCTGACCACTTTCCACGCCGTCAGCCTGTTCCAACCCTCCAACTTCACGTAATCGAAATAGCCCAGACGGACCCCGACGCTTTCAAACTTCCGAGAACAGAAGAAAACAGTCTCCAAGTTGGATCGACATCGACTCTGCACGACATCTGCCGCCAGCACTATCAGCAAGAACATCATCGAATACTGTGCGGCAATGGCCCCGAAGATTAGTTTCGAATCTTCTCTCAGGTAGGAGGAGATGTAGAGGATCGTGGTCAAGATCTGGAGGGACACCTTGACGAAGATGAAGAATATCGGAATGCAGAACGCCTTTTCCAGGGATCTGACTCTCGCCATCTGACACCGGCATGTCCTCAAAGCCTCCAGAGGGTCTGCAGAGACGAACTTTTTCGAAATGGTGGCCGTGCGTTCGTATATGAGAAGGCAGTTCAGTGCGTACATGAACGCAACGAAGAAAATCGCGCAGAATCGCATGTGGAACAATATGACGTCGACTATCACCAGAACCCCTAGGTACTGATCTTTGTAATTCGGATATATTGCTTTTATGATGAACTGTACATGGAATTCATCACCATCGGTTAGGGATGTATAAATGTTGCTGACAATAAAGGGTAACGACGGTAATATCAAAATGCTCGCAATTATGTACCATGAGATGTACGAAAAGCTAGTGACTCTATCTACTTTAATTAATGATTGAGTTATAGAAAAAATTTTCTTGTTTGTTTTAATCACTAAACACCAAGAAATGAGGTCTATGATAATCTGAGAGTAGTTCATGACGTTGAAGGTAAAGTTATCACGAGTCGTCATGGACGTTTGGACGAGAATAACGATGAAGCTAAAGCCAAAAAAGGCACCCAAAGAAATGTTTAAACATTTATATTTGGATATTCCTAGTGAAGCCAGAAATAAACATCCAAATCTGACTGCAAGTTGTTCAGGAATTCTTTTGTAGCTAACTATCGCACATGTCTTCTCTCCGTCAATTGCCTTGTGAAATCCAACTTGTACCTTTCTTCGAAACATATTTCTATCTTATCATGACAAATTACTCTTATAATGAAATAATTCGATTGATATAACTTCAATTACTCAAAAATGCTTGATGCGTCACAAGTAATTTGTCAGTTTTATCAAAAAGCTGCATGTACCAGGGGTATTAAGTTCTTTAAAATGCAAGCAATATCTAACTGAATAAGTTTCAGATGCTGTATTTTTAAAATTCAATATAGCTTAAAAAGAAAGTACGATCATTCTTGACTCCTCGATACATTTAGTTCAAATTTGCCATATGCATAAGGGGAAACACTTATTTAGAAGATTCATTCCTTTCTTAATACCCGACTTACGATTTAGTTCTAAAATGTACCAAATGAAGTTCTATACAAAACTGTCAACTGTAGCTTTAAAAGAAGGTAGCAGTTTGGACAATGGTCGATTAAAAACTTATTATCGAGTTCTTGTTGTGTTTAAATAAATATCAATTTCTAACCTTATATATCAATTTACCTTAACGATTTTATTTTATTATTTTTTAAAAGCATTTTCTAACCATATTGTGTATTGTACAACACATAATACATACTTTTCATAAAAGAAGTGGATTTTACGATATAAATTTCGACTACTTAGCCACTTATTGCAAGTATTGAAGTATTGTTTGGTAAGTTACAAAAGGTATTAAAAAATCAGAGTGCTTAAAAGATTTCATAAAAGGGAGGAAGATATGTTTTTCGTCAATTAAAACACATTAAAATTTATCTCGGAGTCAATTGTATATCTTTTTAAACTACATAAATGCGTTTAAAACCTTTTTAATTTTCATAATTGCTTCATTCTTATTATAATACCAAAATATCGGTTTTTCCATTTTCATTATAGCTTTATCGGATTTTTATTATACCATTTTATATCTGCGACATCTACTTTCCTTCAAATATATGAGGGGGAAATTATTAACTCAAAGACAAATGGAAATCTCCTGACATGCTACAAAAAGAAGTTCCCTCGTAATTTTTGTTAGAAAAAAATTAATTGTTTAGAGTTTTTGAAAAAACACTTATAACCTACATATCATCATTAATAAAATAACTCGTCGTAATAATGGACTCGTCATTTCCAAATTGCTATTGCAGCTACTCATTTTCTGGTTTGATCTGGGCAATAACCACACCGTAAGTGACAGCAGAAGCGATGGAAGTCAGCATCAACTGCCTGTTGACGCTGACCACTTTCCACGCTGTCAACCTGTTCCAGCCTTCCAACTTCACGTAATCGAAATAGCTCAGACGGATCCCGACGGTTTCGAACTTCCGAGCACAGAAGAAAACAGTCTCCAAGTTGGACCGGCATCGACTCTGTACTACATCCGCCGCCAGCACTATCAGCAAGAACATCCCCAAATGCTGTGCGGCAATGGTCCCGAAGATGAATTGCGTGCCATGCCTCAGGTAGGAGGAGATGTAGAGGATTGTGGTCAAGATCTGGAGGGACACCTTGACGAAGACGAAGAATATCGGAATGCAGAACGCCTCTTCCAGGGCTCTGACTCTCGCCATCTGGCACCGGCATGTTCTCACAGCCTCCAGAGGGTCTGCAGAGACGAACTTTTTTGAAATGGTGGCCGTGCGTTCGTATATGAGAAGGCAGTTCAGTGTGTACATGAACGCAACGAAGAAAATCGCGCAGAATCGCATGTGGAACAATATGACGTCGACTATCACCAGAACCCCTAGGTACTGATCTTTGTAATCCGGATATATAGGTTTGATGATGCGCTGAACATTGAATCCCTCACCATTGGTTAGGGAGGTGTAAATGGTGCTGAAAGTAAGGGGTAACGACGGCAATAGCAAAATGCTTGCAATTGTGTACCATGAGATGTATGAGAAGCTAGTGACTCTATCTACTTTAAGTAATGATTGAGTTGTAGAAAAAATTTTCTTATTAGTTTTAATCGCTAAACACCAACAAAGGAGGTCTATGATAATCTGAGAGTAGTTCATGACGTTGAAGGTAAAGTTATCAAGAGTCGTCATAGACGTTTGGACGAGAATAATGATGAAACTAAGGCCAACCAAAGCACCCAAAGAAATGTTTAAGCACTTATATTTGGTTATTCCTAGTGAAGCCAGGAGTAAAAATCCAACTCTGACTGCAAGTTGTTCAGGAATTCGTTTATAGTTGACCATCGCACATGTCTTCTCCCCGTCAATTTTCTTCTGATTTCCAACTCGGACTTTGGCCTTTCTTCGAAACATATTTATATGTTTTATCAAAACAAATTACTTTTGGAATGAACAAAGACGATTGATATAATTTCTATTGCTCAAAAAAATGCTTGATGCACCACAAGGAATTTGAGTGTTTTATTACAAATATCTATACACCACGGGTGTAAAGTTATTTAAAATGCAAGAAACATCAAACTCGATAAGTTTCGGGTGAGGTATTTTGAAATTCAAATAAGCTTAAGAAGAAAATTCGGTCACTCTTCACTCCTCGCTACGTTTAGTTCAAATTTGTCGCATCCATGAGAGTATAACTCTTTTAGAATATTCATTCCATTCTTAACACCCGACTTACGATTTAGTTCTAAAATATGCTTAATGAAGAGTTCGATACTAAACTGTCAACTGTAGCTTTAAAATGAGGTAGCAGTTTGGACAGCGGTCGATTAAAAAACTTATTATTGAGTGCAGGTTCTGTTTAAATAAATATCAATTTCTTAACGGCTCCCTTAACGATTTTATTTTATTATTATTTTTATCATTTCTAAAGCATTTTCTAGCCTTATTGTGTTTTGAACAACACATATTACATACTTGTTCTTTTAAAGAAGTATCTAGTCAGGATTTTATTATATTGATTTCGATCACTTTGACACTTTGTTGCAAGTATTGAAGTATTGTTTGGTAATACAAAAGGCAAAGAGTGCTTAGCAGGATACATAAAGGGGAAGATGAGAGATGTATGTTTTTCATCAATTAAAATACATAAAAATTTATCTCGGATTCAATTTTACGTCCTTTGGAAATACAGAAATGCACTTAAAAACCTTTTTAATTTTCATAATTGCTCTATTCTTACAATCATATCAAACGATAGGTTTTTCCATTTTCATTATAGCTTTATCGGTTTTTTTATTTTACCATTTTACATCTACGAGTTCTACCTTCCTCCAAAAATGTAAGTGGAATACTTTGAATTCAAAGACAAATGGAAATCTCCTGATATGCTAACCAACGGAGTTTCCTCGTAATTTTCGTTAGGAAAAAAAATATTGTTTAAAGTTTTTGCAAAAACATTTTTTAACTTCGAGATCATTATTAATTAAAAGACAACATTAAAAAGACATCTGGCCCAAACAGTTATTGAGAAGTTGTTTAATTTTGTAATGTATTTTATTAAAATATCAACTGCAAAAACAAATGTAATGACACTAATTCCAGACATGTGTTTTTTTTATCATGTCATATTCGAGTAGTTTATTGCGACAAAAATTGTAGTGGGGAGGCTTAGGGCTTTGACATCATCCAGAAAATAAAGACCCAATGTTGTTTTTACATGTACATCCATCATTTAATAAATGACTGAGAAGTCGAATAGTTTTTATAGGGCACCTATGAAACCGGCTTTGTAAATCAAAGGAACCCACACAATTAATTTAATTAATAAATACTTTAAAAAATTATGGTAAACAGGCCAAAAAGTTAAAATTTCAAGGTTTTCCGCTGAATGATGGTGATTGCGTTTTAATTAAATGGTTATAAAAGTAAAAACCTTCGAGAATCACGTGCTTTGCAGCGTGTCTTGAAACTCGATTGATTGTGAAACGTAAGTTATTGCTCAATTCCTACTAGGTGATGGGATAGGAGAAGTCATCCTTAAATGCAAATTATTCATATTACCTCAGGTAAAAAGATTCATTCACGTCTCGTTATGAGGCACTAACCCTTACAGACCTAAGCCGCCCGAGATTTGTTCAGAATCCAATGGAGAATTTGGGGTTGTCAGGTTTGAAAAGGTAGTTGATAGAACGAGTAGATATTGCAATTTTCATAACTATTATACTCTGTTCATTTAGAATAGGCGCCTGAGACGTTATGTATTAGAAGCAGTTACTATAGTAATAATCATCGAAAAAAATTTCTTCTGCAATCACAAGGCAGCCTAAACAAAAGTAGTTAAGTGTTGTAAAAAAATCGGTCACTGAAGTGGCGGGATGAGCGTTATTTAGCTTTATTGAGCGTTTTTGATCCGTCTCAGGCGCCAATTCTAAATGAACAGTAGGGTGTCCCTTAAAATCGAAGGTCGGGGAAACTTTTGCGACACCCCCAATTTTTTCCTTTTGGTACTCTAAGACTGTGTGCAAAATCTTAAATCGATCAGATAATATTAAAACGTGCCCCAAATCGCCTAAAGTTAGAAAAATTTGACTTTTTTCTCATTTTTTCGAAAATTTGTAAAAATCTGTTTAATAAATCCGTTGCCGAAAAATAGGGCTCTAACACATTTAAATCTTATTTGACCATTTTTCATTACTAGTTATGCCAAAATGTCTAATTTGTAACCTAGCCATTAATCAGAAAATCCTCAAATTTGTCCATTTTACACTGAGAATAAAAGAATCAAAAAGCAGTGGTAAATGACTTAAAACCACAAAATTCCATGACTAAACACCATTTGTAGACCATATTGATGTGGAAATAAAATATCTTGAGCTCAAATTCATTATGGGTTGCTTGATTACAGACGCCAAATTGGATTGCATTAATACTAAAAAAAATTCTGGAAAACCGGTATGGGCATGTTTGATATCAATATTGGGTGTTTGAGGTTTCTAAACTAAATTAAGACTCATAAAATCCTTTAACACAACTTTTTAAAGCTCTTTATGCAATTGTAAGGGCCAGTAGATCTTATGCAAGTGCAAACCATGATTTCTGAACTATAGATGGTAATAAATTCTAAACACATAAAACCGGCAAGAGTAAATCTAGAAACAAGTAAAAAATAAGACTTCAATGTGTCCACGAGTATTTTATTCCGTAAGTTAGTTGAAAAGCTACAGTAGATACAAAATTAATCCGCTCTTAATAATGACTGAGTTATACTCTCAGAAGATAAGCAATTAACCATGCTTATAGAAACTGTTTATGTACTGTATCATAATTTTATACATTAACATAAAAATTACTTGCAATTCAACAAATTAGTGTCATTAAAAAGTAAAACATTTATATTGGCCTTGTAAATATCATAAATATTAACAACAGTTTCTTAAAATCATTTCTTTTTTAGAGCTATACTTCGCTCTATAAGTTTCCTACTACCTCTAAATTCTTAAAGAAGGCTTTGTGGGTTTAAAATAACTTAATTTCATAAACAATTTTCACAAAAAATTTACTCGAAATCTAATTACTTCTTTAAGGACGTTTACTGATGAAAAGTTAAAAGTTGACAGCACGAAGAACTAAGGGTATAGTAGAGAAGAGTTATAGAAACTGTAGTTAATGTTTAACATATTATCATAGCCACGAACATTGTCATATTAGTGTTTTATTGTTTTAATGACACTAATTTATTGAATTGCAGGTATTTTTTCATGTTAATGTATAAAATTATGATACAGTACATAAACAATTTCTATAAGCATGGTTAATTGCTTATCTTCTGAGAGTATAACTCAATCATTTTTAAGAGCTGATTAATTTTGTATCTACTGCAGCTTTTCAACTAACTTACGGAATAAAATACTCGTGGACACATTGAAGTCTTATTTTTTACTTGTTTCCAGAATTACTCTTGCCGGTTTTATGTGTTTAGAATTTATTACCATCTATAGTTCAGAAATCATGGTTTGCACTTGCATAAGATCTACTGGCCCTTACAATTGCATAAAGAGCTTATAAAATTGGGTTAAAGGATTTTATGAGTCTTAATTTAGTTTAGGAACCTCAAACACCCAATACCTGATATCAAACATGCCCATACCGGTTTTCCAGAATTTTTTTAGTTTTAATGCAATCCATTATGGCGTCTGTAATCAAGCAACCCATAATGAATTTGAGCTCAATACATTTTTCCACATCAATATGGTCTACAAATGGTGTTTAGTCATGGAATTTTGTGGTTTTAAGTCATTTACCACTGCTTTTTGATTCTTCTATTTTCAGTGTAAAATGGACAAATTTGAGGATTTTCTGATTAATGGCTAGGTTACAAATTAGGCATTTTGGCCTAACTAGTAATGAAAAATGGTCGAATAAGATTATTTAAATGTGTTAGAGCACTATTTTTCGGCAACGGATTTATTAAACACATTTTTTACAAATTTTCGAAAAAATGAGAAAAAAGTCAAATTTTTCTAACTTTAGGCCGTTTGGGGCACGTGTTAATATTATCTGATCGATTTAAGGTTTTGCACAGTCTAAGGGTACCAAAAGGAAAAAAATTGGGGGGTGTCGCAAAAGTTTTCCCAACTTTAAAAAAAACGTCTAAATAAGGGACACCCTAATGAACAGACTATAATACCCGCAAACGGACAAGCAGCCACACTTTTAAATTTTAGTTGAACAGTTAACTAATCACAATAATAAAGGGGAGTTTGGGAGCTCTGTCGTTTGAAAAATACAACCTTTAAAAATTAATATTTCATATTTTGCAAAACACTTTAACTTTACTGGATAAGAATAAAAGTTTTATTAGCACCGTCTTCTAATCATCTACAAAAATGGTGAAGTTAAACCCTCTCATTTCTAGACCTTTTTTCACCTTTGAACTAATTCTGTTGAAATTAGGGGCAGCTAAGACTGAAAGGGTTAGTAATCACCTCTATAACATAAAAATTAAGGGAAAACAACAACCCCCTTCAACCTACTTTCATTGACCCAGACCAGTTTTCTCCTATTACCTAACAAACTTAATGAAAACTAAAACAATTATTTGGACATTTTAGAATTGAAGGGCTTGGTGGATGAAGGGGCTATGTAACAAGGCCTGTCCCAAAAGTAACGAGACTAAATTCCAGTCATTAGGGAGTTCAGACTCGTTACTTTTGGGACAGGCCTTGTAACATAGCCCCTTTATCCTCCTAGCCCTTCAATTAATAAATGCATCATGATGTCTTCTCATATAACCTACCCCTGGCAAAACAACTAAAGTTTTTCATAAGGTTCGTATCCAAAACGAAAGAATCCAAACAATTTTATGTCTAAACAGAAAGTATAAGTAGTAGTACCTAGTTTAAACCTGTCATTGTATACTGAGTAACCAGAGAAAAGTTAAGTTAGACAGCCAAACCTGCTGAGCTGCAGATAATCATAAAAAAATCCCAAGGTTCTCCCAAGGCCAGAGGGGAGAGAATCGTTCCTATCCAGATTATCCCGGAAATCTGCTCCTCGATGTGCCATCTGCGACACCTTCCGTCTCCCGTTCCAGGAAGCCGATCCGGAATTAGAATAAATATCCCATCAGCGGGTCTCCGTTGTTGGTTCAGCCGTCTATTGCCTTTGTTTCGTCTGAGCGATTCACGTGAATCTATCCGTAAGATGGACGCGTTATTAGGATGGATCATATCTTCGTTTGCTGCGTAGAAGGAGATTTTTGAGCTTTCTTTGTATGTGATGGGTTTTTATTGAAATATGATTGGTTGGTGCTAAAGGTTTTATGTTAGTTGGGGGAGAAAATTTCTGTGTGTTTTTTATGAGAGAATTTAAATTTTGTATTGCATTATATGTTTTCTATTGTCCTTTAGCCTTTCATTTCTTGAATGGATGAATAAACTGAGAAGAAAGCATGTTGGGAACTGAATACTGGGGGGTCAGGGGCGGATCCAGTGAGTTTCTGTGAGGGGCTGTTCTGTGGAGGGGCCACCAAGTTTTTTAAATCCTCTTCCGCCTTAAAAACTGCGATATTTTAAAAGAATATTGAATGGTAATATACCACTTTTAGTTTTAGCCATAAAGCTAAGCATTTAACCATTTTAAAGCTTCAAAATTACGTTTATTTAGAAATTATCTTTAGATGCCATTTTAATGAAATTTTTTTCATTCTGGGAAGCACGTGCCCCCAGGCCAACCCCCTGGATCCGCTGCTGCTGGTGATCTCTGCGTTAGACTGACCCTCTAACCGGGCAATAATGCACCCCAAGGCCCTCCAGTTACAAAAATAAATACGTGCATCGTATTAAATGCCTTGACTCCCGCAGGTTGTTGCACCTTTGAGTTTATAGGTTTTTTTTAACATAGTATCATTTTTTTCAATGGCCATTTTTTAAAATTTCGGCTTTTAAACTAAAGAACCGTCCCTAGAAAATCAATAATTTTTTTATCAGAATATTATTTTCAACTACTGATACAACTGAACTCTTCAAAGTTTTATTCCAATCCAGAAAAAGCCTTTTTTTAATAAATCTTTTCTTTTTTTTAAGTTTAATTTACAGGGAAAAAATTGCTGAGTTATACTCCAATCATGCTTTTTTCAGTTCAGTATCTCTCTCTTAGAAACTTTTAGGTCATTAAATTCCTATATATGCCATAAGCCTGTATGTATTTTTTGTATTTTTTTAACTTCTCCCCCAGTATTTAAAAGAAATCCAAACTCAATATAAAGACATCAGTGGTTTTAAAGTTTAAGCTGAGCGTGAAGAGAAATTACTGGGCCAGAGACAAATGAAGAATTTATGTTTGGGACACACACATTTAGGTGTAATCATATAATCAGTAAATTTATGTTTGGTTCAAATATCTGTTTATAGATATTGCTGATAAAGGTACCTATTGATTTAAAACCTAAATTAAGAATTGTTTTTGCGATTTATGATTTTTTTCATTAACTTGGTTGGTTGCTTGGGTTTAGTTATTGGTGCTCTTTCCTACATGAAGGACTAACATGGAGCAGGGTTTTTCTTTAACTATTTACACACAACACTGAGAGAAATGACAGTTTCAAATTTGAGTAAATCGATGTTCTCATCTTGGTATGAAACTTTTTGGTTCAAATATGACGACCCAATGCTTACTGGTCTACTTCCCACGTCATAGTAACGTGGCTATATGGTCATCATAACTGTAACACATGCACCCTCTTTATAAAAATGTCATGGACGAATTAAAAAATGAGTACATGGTGCTTTATTTTTGAGTATCTGCACATTTTCAAAAATGAAAATGCATGAGTACATGCATGTTTTCAAATTTGAGTTAATTTGGATCGGAGCCTGTTTGAGTGCGAGACATAATCAGATTTTTTTTATTTAAAAACAAACATAAATCTCCTCGTGTACCACACAGTATGCCACGAGGCTTACGAACGTAAGTAAAAGGAAATTGAATTAAAATCTAAAAATTTAAACTATGGACAAAATTAGAAAACAGAATAAAAGTCTCAAACTTCTCAACCAGACTGGAATAAACAGGCGGCCAGCGTATGAAAATGCTATTTAAATCCCTTCTAAATACAGATCTTAAGTTTGTATGTAGATTGCAGTGCAGAAGGACGTGCTCCACTGTTTCATCCCCACTGCCACAGGCACAACTGCCAGACGGTAAAATTCCAAATCTACACAGGTAGGTCCTAAAATTTCCATGGCCAGTTAAAATCTGAGTCAATTTAAAATCTGTTGAAAAATATTTACACTTTAGACTATTAGTAATACTCGGAAAGAACCTCTTTGTCCGCTGGGCATTTGACGAGGCGAGATATTCTCGGTTCCAGTCTTCGATAGTTTTCTCTCTAGAGACAGACTTCCAGTGGGACCCCGGAACACGACATACTCAGATTGGAGTAATTTTTACTCATTTTTGAGACTGTCGTTTTAAGAGTGAACGACCAAAGACCTTAACGGTAAAAGGCGCCTCGCACCACTCAGACCCGTGCATCCAATAAAAAGAAAAAAACCTCAACTCCAAATATACGAGTTGCTAAGCGCACGTCCACGTTTCCTTTTCGAAAGCGCAGAAAATAATCACAGAGCTTTTGTTCCATATGCCTCGCATTAGATCCATTCTTCGGTAAACCACTCTCGGGAACAAAAGGACACTTTTATTCACGACCAAAATAAAAAGCCATTTCGAGAGTCCTCTCGGGCCGCTGGCCAACATCAAAAAGCGCAGTTATATGCAGCATTACTCATCATAAAAACTCAGATTTAATCGGGTGTTTGTTTTCAGCCTTTGGACCTCTTCCACTGTCTTTCTCCGAATGTGGGTCGGGTTGTCTTTTCATTTCTTTTTCATTCATTCAACTTTTCTTTGGTTGAGGAGAGTCAGCAGTAACTATCAAGGTTGGTGAAGGTTTGCTGTTCAGAGGTGTCGTGTTGTTCAATTGAGTAAGTTTAATGTAATTGGTTGGGGTAAAATTTTGACTCGTGCAGAGATCCGAGTGCTCGGATCAGAGCACGTTTTATAGTACAGCCACACATGAAAGAAAAGAACTAAATAAAACTCGTTCAAGCTGGAATCAAGAAAACACCAAGTGTTCTTCCAAACTTCAGTTCCTTTGTTTATCACGGATTTTCAAAGAATACTAATTTTTATATCACATGATGCGCAAAATAAACAAGTTTCCACTAGGTGTACTCTGTTCATTTAGAATAGGCGGATGAAAAATAGTGCTTTCCCCCTCGCTAGAAGAGTAACCATAGTTACGCTTTTCACGCAGCCTTCTTCGTCACTGTGAAGTTGATAGTTGTCATGGTTACTAATTCGGTGGTGGGGGAAGGAAATATTTTCAGCCACCTATTCTAAATGAATAGACAATAGAGTATATAGCTAATAGTAGGTACGGGAGAATAATGGGACGTATCACCCCAAAAAACTCTATAAGCTGTTTGAGCCATAGTAAATAATGAAAAGGATACGATATTTTTGGGGGTATGACAGCTCATTCAGACTTTTCACTTTTGATCTTCATTTTGGAGGAATCATCCAAAGTGAAAAGTGTGAATTGGCATTTCACTCTTTACTCCTTCCCCTTTCTATGGAAACTAGCTATTCACATGAATGGATCACTCATGATAAACAGTGAAAGTGAAACTGTGTGAATGACTTATGTGAGCGGGAACTGTGTGAGCCTTAAAGGCTCATTTTACCACTGTTTCATTTTCACTGTTCATCCAGAGAATGATTCACTCCTGTGAATCGCTGTTTCATTAAAAAAAAGTGAATGCGTAAAAGAGTGAAACGCCAATTCACGCTTTTCACTTTGGATGAAAGCATTGGATTGGATTTGGATTTTTTCTGAAGATGCCCATGATTTCAATGACCATCTGGAACAGGGAAAAAATACTCTCAAATCCCTAGTATCCAAGATATCTTTCTGAATTTTGCGTTACTTATAGCTTCCAAATAGTTACTCTAGTAATCAAAATAGAACAATTCAACTGACGTAATTAACTCCCGAATCCACTACAAATATCGTTTGGGAAGAACGGGTGGTATGGTGGTACTCCGCCGTCTCAGTTTGCTGAACGGAGCAGACAGGACGTTTCGGATGCACCTCCAAAACGTGCTCTGGAAGGTCACAACAGCTCTGTTGACACGCCGAAGTCCCTGGCTCTTGTCCAAAGGCGGGAACATTGGATGTAACGACGAGCGTAACTCACTCCTCTCCTCTCTCTGGTTTTTAAAAGCATCTACACAAGGAATCTTGTTGCTTATTTTGTCTGTTTATTTGGGGTTTCATTTCCAGTTGAAAGGAACCGAGTTTCTTGTGATTTGACTCTTGCAGCAACAATGGTAATAACATGGATCTGTGAGGTCCTTCAGGCAGGACTGCCCCAGGATCCCTGACAAAATTTTTGCGCAGGCCCCTTTGAAAAAGGACTTTCATTAGATTTTGGTTTAAGTGAGGATATTGATGCTCCCGCTGATGTTGAAGTAGGGATACACACTTTAAACTAGTGACAGGAAAAAAAGCTTCCAAGTTCTTTTAACGTTATCCCCATTTTTACAGAATTTTTTATCTTTTTGTATGTTTTTCTAATTATTATTATGCATACAATTTAAGCACCTTGTCAGACACCTTTCAGAAAGAATGGCTAAATTAAACAGAAATAACTAAAATGGTACTTATAATGGTTTTGCTATTCAAACGAGTGGTTTATAAATATATTTATAAGCTTTTTTTCTGTTAACTGTACAGTACGAATAATGGATAAAAGATGATAAAGGATCATAGAATGTTAAAAACGTGAGCGTGAGACCACACTAATGAAAGTTAAGGACTAAAAATCTAAAAAGTATTCTTTTTTGTCAAATGAAGAGTTCGTAAATTAGTTCCAGAAATTTAAGTTCATTGAGCAATAAACTTAAAATTTCTTGAACTAATTACGTAATTTAGTTACTATAGCAATTTGCTTGCGTAGCTACGTAACTTCTATTAAGCTACAGGTCTACTGCTTACCTTACCTAGTACAATCGATCACCATACAATGTTATACAGGTTGTTGTAAACCATCAAAACAAAAAGAGTAAGTCAAATTATTCATGACAATCCTTTATTGGCATCAATATTCAACATGTATGTATTATATTTTATTACGTCGAGAACTGTCCAAATGATGTCAAAAACATTTACGAAAGATGAAAGACAAAAAAAATACATAGTAAACACTGACGGAGGAAAAACAGGAGCACGTTAACGGGAACGAGACGAAATACATCACAATGGAAAGATGAAAAAAACATTTTGATAAAACCGTTCAAATGGCGGGAAACCGTTCATCGGTTTTTCGAATAGAAGAAAACAAGACGATAAAATTCGTGCTTCCGTGAATGACCGGCCGTTTGCTTGAAAAAAGTAATTTTAAAAGAAATTATAATATTTTTAACTAAAATATTTGCTGCAAAAAAGAGCAATAACCTCTTTGGTAAATGGAATTTGTCTTGAATATAAAGAATACTTAAAATGCCTTTGTTGTAAACTTTATAATTAAGCAAATTTAAGGCAATTTAATATGGAATTACAATCATTAGGGTCCGTTCAAATTTTTTTCTAAAACATAAGTAACAAGCAGCGTTAGAAATTGGGAAAACAATCCACTGATCCTGTGGACCAGTGCTTTACCAATCTTACTGGTCCACAACAAAAATTACTGGTCCGACAAATTAAAAGGACATGTTTAAATCTAATATAATAAAATCAAGTGTGGGTATATGTGTTTGTCTTTTATACAAATCCACAGTTTACTTCCGATCTGCACCAAACTTGGTATACCTACGTAAAAAAACTCGGGAAAAAACATAGGCTATGTTTCGAAAACTTTTATTGACCCCTTGACCCTTTTTTTGTTCTTTTTATGGTCATTTTGCTGAAATAGCTTTATTTCTCCTCCAAAAGAGATCTGTTCAACCCATTGTTACAAAGAAAATTTAATGCTAAACAACAATTTTTTAATAGAAACACTAGGTACAAATCTATTTAAAAATTATATTAATATTTTAAAAATCTATTTCAATGAAATTTAAAAGTTATGTACAGTTAAACATATTTTTATTTGACAGATTATCTAATTTTTATATTTTAAAAGCTTTATGGAATACCATTGTTGTTAAAATAGTGTCCATGGAAACGAGGATGTAAAATCAAAAAGTGATAATATTTTAACTTTTAAGAAAGTTGGTTAACAAATCAAAAACCAAAAAACTCCCTTTCAACTAGAAAATATTGATTTTTTTCTTAAATTTCAAAATGGAATAAGCTTTAGTTATTGAATTATTTTACCGAAAACTTTAATTCCTGAAGATATGATTAATCAAGGGATCTAAGCAATTTTAAATACTTTTTAGATTAATTTTTCCAATGTAAATGTGGAAATCATTCAAAAATTATACTGCTTGAGAATTGAAGGAATTTTAATCCATCTGGGAACACTGGGATAAGAAAAATTACTAAGAACACCGGGATAGGAAAAGTTACCGGGAAGACTGGAGTATGAAAAAGACGCCTAGGATACCGGGATGATTGGTAAATGCTGATTATCTAAAATTAGTAATGTATTTGGGAAAACTTAAAAATGAGGCGTTTGCTATCAAAACCAGCTTATTCCATTTTTGGAAATTTTACAAGAGAGACAAAAAACTTCTCACGTCCACAGTTCTAAAGCTAAATATGTTTTTTAAATTTTTAACTGTAGGTAGAATTCGATTAGTTTTTCATTTTCCTTTCAGTTGCATTACCTTGGGCGTAATTACGCTAATTAGGTTAGAATGAGCTGACTTTGATGCAAAAACACGATTTTTCATACTTTTTTCAGTTTTTTTTGTTCAATTAAGTTGTGAAGTAGTTTTTTTTCCAGTTTATTGGGTTGGAATGAGCTGGGTTTGAGCTATATTCCTTCGCCAGGTTATGAAGGACCCTCTAAACTTTCAAAGTATGCAAAAAAGTGGATTTCAGAAAAATATGGAATGAGCTGGTTGATAGCAAACTCCTCAAATAATAAATTTTTACTCTTCACCCGTGCAAGGCCGGGCATATCAGCTAGTATTATTATAAAGTAACTATTGCACTGAATGTGAGTACCACATAGGTAATGTTAAAAACTAAAACATATTCAATAATAAGTTACCAGCTGTAAACATAAAATTTATAAAAAATAATTAATAAAATAAATTTATGAGAAATAAGCAATAGCACTAAATAGTCAAATAATTTGAAAATATCTTATTTATTAAATATTTTTCGTGATTAAATAATATTTCACTAACTGACATACAAAAAAATAATCTTCTTGATTAAACAAAATTTCTCTAATTGACATACAAATTGGATGCAATTGCACTAATTGACAAAAAATAACTTTTCTTGAACAAATGATATTGCACACAAATTAATACATAACTTAACTGGTGGAGGGTGGGATATTTTTTCACCACTGGTCCGCCGGACCAGTGATTTTCTGATTCCACTGGTCCGAGCCGTTTTTTAGTTGTCCCGGACCAGCAATCCAGTACAATTTCAAACGCTGGTAACAAGGGAAGGAGGTGGTTTGCTTTTTGCTCTTTTTTCGTGGTAGGGAAGAGAGGGATGAGTTATGCTATTTCAAAATTTAACCAAAAATAAATTTTATAAAAAAATTTAACTAGAAAAATTTTCAAGCATCTTTAATCTTTTTTTGGGGGGAGAGGGCCTCGGGCAGTTATCATACGTAATTACTACTATGAAGACTGAAGAAGGGTTGGGGTATGCTAATTTTTGCTGACAAGGGGGAAGGAGGGTCAAAAATGACCACCAAACACATGCGTACGCAATATTTGAATGACCCCTTAACCATGGCAATTGCTCAAATCTGTTTAAGCTACCTATTTATTTAATTGATACGACTTGGATAAATTCTAGGTAGCTGAAAAGAGTTTAATCATGCTTTAATGATTTAGAAGAAAAAAATAATAATCGTGACTTAATAAACCCTTATGTAATGACAAAGCAACTTCGATAAAAATCGAATAAAAAAGAATTTTACAAAGCTTCAATTTAAATAATGAGGGAAAGGGGCCAGGGAAAATTGGACAGTTAAAATTTCAGTCGTGATATTTGGGCGGGAATGATTGCTTGGTGGGGATTCCTTCCTTGCCCACCATTTGTTAAAATTTTTCAATTATCTCCTAATCAGAAGGCGTTAAGAATCTATACAAATTCTTGTACATTTTTCATTTCACATATATGAAGTTTTTTCTGGTGTACCCTTATTTAACTCTGTGAAGCTACAACATTTCATCCTCCCCAATTAGTTAACTAAAAAAATACCAAAAATCCTAAAAAAAAAATTTCAACTAACTCCAAAGGGGCCCGTTCACAAATCATGCCACGCTTGGAGGGGATGGAGTTGGAGAGGGTTTATTAATCTGTGACACTTTTGTGACAAGGGGGGAAGGTGGTTTCGAGAGTTGAAAGATCAGACATTGAAAATCAACATGCTGTGAAATGGTTATACTTAATAATAATAATAATACAGGGTGATTCTAAATTACATGGACAAACTTCGCATGGGGGTAAAGGGGACCTAGACAAGCATATTTTGAAAAACTAGAGGGGGCGCAGATACACCGTTAAAGAGCTAGGACCTAATGTAGTGCGAGCGCGTTTCAAAAGGCCATTTTTAAAAGGCCCGTGTGACGAAAGAAAACATATGAAAATTAAAAACATTATTGCATGAGGTACAGGAGCAGGGGCGAAGCTACTGGGGGGGCGTGGGGGGGCGTCTCGCCCCCCCAAAGTCGGCAATTTCGATCATAGTCGGCAAATTCTAGGTTTTTAGATTCTTAAAAACTAGGTCGGCAATTAAAAAAAAAGCCTTTTTTCTTCTTTAACATCTCCCTTCTCCACAATTTTCGGAGTAAAAGTCGTAAAATTGTTTGGGGAGTGGCCAGCAGAGATGTCAAAATAACCGGTTAAAACGGAAAATCGACTGGTTAGAAACCCGTCAGGGTCAAAATCAAGTCAGATCAGGTTCCCGATGTCGAAATCACGACTGAGTCAAAATCCTGACAGGGTCATAATTCCGACCGGTCAGAATCTCAACAGTCGAAATCCCGATCGGGTCAAAATCCCGACAGGTCGAAATCCCAACTGGGTCAAAATCCCGAAAAATCAGGTTCCCAACGTGGAAATCCCGACTGGGTCAAATTGCTGACAGAGTCATAATCCTGACATGGTGACATGTAAGAATCCCGACAGGGTCAGAATCCTGAGAGGTTGAAATCTCGATTGGATCAAAATCTCGACAGGGTCAAAATCCCGACTGGGTCGAAATCCCAATCGGGTCAACGGTCAAAATCCCGACAGGTCGAAATCCCAACTGGGTCAAAATCCCAACTAAGTCAAAATCCCGACATATCAGGTTCTCAACGTGGAAATCCCGACTGGGTCAAATTGCTGACAGAGTCATAATCCTGACATGAAATAATCCCGACCAGATAATAATCCGACCAGATAATAATCCCAGGTTCAGAATCCTGAGAGGTTGAAATCTCGATTGGGTCGAAATCCCGACAGGTCGAAATCCCAACTGGGTCAAAATCCCAACTGAGTCAAAATCCCAACAAATCAGGTTCCCAACGTTAAAATCCCGACTGGGTCAAATTGCTGACAGAGTCATAATTCTGACAGGGTCAGACTCCTGAGAGGTTGAAATCCCGATTGGGTCAAAATCCCGACTGGGTCAAAATACTCACTGCGTCAAAATCCCGACAGGTCAAAATCCCAACTGGGTTAAAATCCCGGTCAGAATCCCGACAAATCTGGTTCTCGACGTCGAAATCCCGACGCGACAGAGTCAAAATCCCGACAGGTTGAAATCCTGACAGGTCTAATTCCCGAAAAATTTGATTGATATAGATTTGTTTTGACTAATAATGTGTGTTATTTTCCTTTATTTATGAAGGTATCTAGAATTACACAGGTCTGCAATGAAAAAGCTGTTCGATTAATTATAGTGATTTTCTATGTATTTTAGTGTGCTGATTACGAAAAAAATATTGAAAAAAAAAATCCTATACGTCAGGATTTCATACAAATTGACAATTTATTTTCGAATTTGTGCATTTTTCATAGTTTTTGAGCATTTCTGACTCCTTTACATTTTAAAATTAGAAGCTGTGAATGATGCACATAGTAAACTATCTCATCAGGGCATAACAGAGATGGAAAGAAAATACCAGGGAAGATTTAATCGCCCCATAATGACGAATTTTTGTTATATAGTTGAAAAAAGGATCTTGTTGCTAACCGAGGGTAAATGTATACTAAGAGAGAAGCCTCATAAGGAGGAAAAATCGGCTTTAATTCAGTTGTAAATGAGCTTATTTTAGTTATATAAAGATTTTCATGAAGAATTAATAAAACAAAAATATATTTTATGAACATATTTTCCTTAAAATTAAAATAAAGACTTATTTCACAAATTTATCGAAATTGTCGGGAAACGTGGCATTCCAGAACAAAAAAAATATCCTTTTTGAATTCAGAGCGCAAAAAACACATTAAAATCAATGCCCTATAAATAGTAAATTTAATTAAAAAAATACACTTTTTAAGTGTATTTATCCGGTTGATAGATTTAATACCAATTAAACATTAACACATCCCGACCTGTTTTGTCTAGTTGTATAAAAACCTATCTACTCTTGATTTTAGGAACTGAAACGGAATGAACTTGTTAAACCGAATAAAAACTACCAGTTTATGTAAAACCGTCGCGGTTTTATTCATCTATATCTATAGGGTTTAATACCAGTGATTGAACTTTTTTCAAATTAAATAAAAATAGACGGGGTAATGGCATTCAAGAACAAATAAACTTTTTTTAAACCAAATAAAAACATGAATTTATTCCGGTTGTACGATACTAACAATCATATCGTTGGTTTTCTCTGATAAAAGACTAATTACATTTCTTAAACTGGATAAAAAAAGACGGTTTGAATTTTATCACCACAGATGTAGGGATCCGTATTGTTGACGCGAAAAAACCGTTCAGTGCAAAAACCGTTCAGACAAAAACCGTTCAAAAAACAAAAAATTCATAGCTTTACACATGTAATTAATTTTTTTATATTTTATTAAACGGTTTTAGTATTGAAAGGGGTTTTCGTATATCCTTCGTATTTATGGACGGCCCCATGGAACAAAAAACTCAAAAGAAACACAATCAATAAATTCAGAGTTCTAAATGGAAAAAACCGCCTTTCCAACCAATTCGATTGAATTTTTATGTCTTTTGTTGGTTACTTATTGTTCAAGCAAAGAGCATCTCTGGTAATATGAATTCCTGCCTTTTTAATGCTAAAGATTTATAAGTTATGGTTGTAGCTCCAAAGTAGTTATGATTGCGCCCTTATATTCTTGGGCGCGGGTGCGCGGGGTTTAAAGGACTATTTTGTCATAAAGTTATGATTTTTGTACGATTCAATTTATCACAGAGACCGCGCTTCGCGAGCAGTGTCGATGGTTTCGGTTTTCCCCTCCTTTCGCCGTTGAGAGAGAAAGCCCCCGTCCATCCCCACGACACGATCTGCAAGTGTATACGGTCCGGTCCTTCCTGGAAAAATGAGAAGATCATGGGAACATAGCATACTCTTTTGTTTAGAAGTGACCGACCGACTGACTGTCGCCCAGATCCAGATATCCTCTGAACGGGGAGATAATGAATGCCCAAGGACACCCCCAGGTCGTGGGACAGTTTCAACCTTCGCCAACGCCCTCTGCTTTTTTGTGTCATAATTGGCAGTGTTAGAGAAGAATTGTGCGTTTGGTTTGAGCTGTTCATTATCGTTACATTTACATTACGATCACATTTTTGGGTAAGTAAAAGGAAATCCTGGTTTTCTTAATTCTAAAATTGTCTTAAGTTGTGTTACCTGAAATTATCATGTGTTGATCATTAATTTGTTGTTGAGAAAAATCCTCTTCTGCCTAAGCAAATTATCAAAACGAACCCCAATACTAGTATATCACGTAATTTCTTTAATGCTTGATTTAGGTTTCGATTTGATGTCACGTTATCTTTTAACAGTTTTTTGTTTTATTTTTAACAGTTTTTTGTTTTATTTTTAACCGCTTTAACAAGTTTTTCGTTGCTAAATACGTATGGAGTTTTTCACCCATTTGAAGTTTGGTTTAGCAAATAAAACCAAGTCTCTCAAATCAGTGGCGGATCCAGGATTTGGTTTTGAGGGGGGCTAAGAATTTTCATAATCCAATTGAACCAACTTGTTAATGGTAATACGGAAAAGGTAGTGAATTATCCTACTCAAACCACTAAAAGAGGGGTCTGGGGGTCCTCCACCAGAAAATTTTTGGATATTTAAGTAAAAAACCCTACTTTTTCAACTCGTTTTGGTACGCCTCATCCGAATTTCGGATATAGATTTTTTGCGTTTTGACAAACTTAGTAAAATATTAGACGTTTGGGGGGGGCTTCAGCCCGGAAGCTCCCCCCGTAGATCCGCCACTGTCTCAAATTAATATAATTTGATAAAAAATATATTTAAGAACAGAAGTAATTTCTTTGATATAATTTCCTTTTAAATATACCTTTTCTAATGTATGGTTTTAACAACAAATTGGTTGTGTTTTTCTTGGACAATTGTTTAACAAAATACAGTGAACAAAATTAATGTATATGATGAATATTTTTTTAAATCTTTTTATTACTTTGAAACAATTTCAATCGAACGTAGAAAATTTCAAAGAAAAACATTAGGCTATGTTTCGAAAACCATAAATGACCCCACTAGCTGATCCAGAGGGGGGTCTAGGGGGCTCAAGCCCCCCCCCCAAAAAAATGAAAAGTTTTACTCTATATAATGACATTTTATGCACCAAAATGAGTTAAAACCCTGTTATTTTAAGGTCAAATTTTAAAAAATTTTCTGGGGGAAGACCCCCAGACCCCCTTGGCACTTCTAACTCTGTTATTACAACTACATTTTACTAAGTTTGTGTCAAAACGCAAAAAATTTATATCCAAAATTCGGATGAAGCGTACCAAAAAGAGTTGAAAAAGTGGGGTTTTTGACTTAAATTTCCAAAAATTTTCTGGGGGAGGGCCCCCAAACCCCCCTTTTGAAAGTTGGAGCAAGATATTTCGCTACCTTTTCCGTATTAACATTAACAAGAAGATTCAATTGGATTAGGAAAATTCTTAGCCCCCCCAAAACCAAATCCTGGATCCGCCACTGAATGACCCCCCATCTTTTTTACCCTTATTTCCCTTATTTATAGTTATTTTGCCGAAATTGCTTTATTTCTCCTCAAAAAGAAATATGCTTACCCCATTGTTACAAAGAAAAAATAAGCAGAATAACAAGTTTTTAAAGGAAAAACTAGACACAAGTCTACTTAAATTTTATACCAATAATTTAAAAATATATTTATAAGAAATTTAAAATTTTAATCTGCCAAGTATTGGATTAAAAAAAGTTAATTAAAATCCTAAAGATATCCAGGGCTTTAAATGTACATTTTAAGTAATTTTAGAGAGAATATTTCTTTAATACATACATCTTATTATTTTTCATGGGGGTCATGAGGTAAATGTTTAAATCATTCAAACCTTTACATGCTTCACAACTAGATGAATTTTAATACATCTAACTCAATAAAGTAAGGTAAAGAATTCATTAAAAATTTTAAAGAAGAAAGCTATTAATCCACTCGTGAAAGACTGGTAACATCAGCTAGTTTTACATAAGATAAGACATAATATATACAGACACATATACTATTTTTAAAGAAAAAAAGTTAGTCGGCAAATTCGTCATATACGCCCCCCCAATGAATTCCGCTTAAATACGCCCCTGTACAGGAGTATCCGTAAAACTTATATCCTTAATATGATAGAAATTGGACCACTTGCTAAACCGTGGGGTTGAGTCTTAAAACGTATAATATTAATCTCTTAGTCAAACAATGGAGTTCCCTTAATGGTATTTAGAAAAATGATGATCGGGGAAGGAATTTTCAATGATCGTAACATTGATCATTGAAACTATTTGATCATTGAAAATTCTTTCCCCTACCATCATTTTTCTAAGTACCATTAAGGGAACTCCATTCTTTGACTAAAAGATTAATATTGCACTTTTGAAACTCACTCCACGATTTAGAAAGTGGTTCAAATTTTATCGAATTCATGGTGTAAGTAGTAGGGATACTTCCTTACCTTATGCAATAATGTTTTTCATTTTATTATGTTTTGTTTAGTCACACGGGCCTTCTAAAAACGGCCTTTTGAAACGCACTCGCACTACATTAGGTCCTAGCTCTTAAACGGTAAGGCTGCGCCCCCCTATTCCTATGCGAAATATGCTTGTCTAGGTCCCCTCTAACCCCATGCGAAGTTTGTCCACGTAATTTCGAATCACCCTGTATACAAGGAGGGGCAAATAATTAAAAGCCAGGCACCTCGACCAAAGGTCCATTGTGCCAACCTCCTGACTGAATACAGTCCCTGTCCGCAGACTCCTGAAAGGTCCCCCAAAGAACCAGACACAGAATAACAATTTGACTCACGTCAGTGTTACTAAAATTATTCCTGACCGAAACAGTAATATACTCTCTACTCGGTCTTTCAAACGAGCAGGTTTTATTCCCATAATTTTTGAGTCTCTTGCTTGAGAGGAAAACTACGAGATGAGCTTATGGGTCTCAAACTGCCCTCCATCTCACGGGCCATTAGCAGCAAGCTGCGACCCATATAATATGTGAGGCAAAGTTGACCGGTCCGATACATCTGCTGAGCTCCTGGTTCATAAAGGATTTTGGTTATACTTATACTCTTAACACGGTTTTTAATAGATTTAAAGCCACACAAAATTTAACACTGGAAAAAGTAGTTTGACATTATTATAAAACTCATACTAACAAAAGAGTTCTGCTTTATTATAGCGTAACAACCTATCGCAGGTCTTATAGCAAGCTGCCTCGACAGCACGCTTCTTCCAACTCAATCGATCCAAAGCAACTGCTTGCCAGTTTTTGATCTTCAAGATTTTGAGGTCATTTTCAGCGTCGTCAAGCCATCTTATTGGTGGTCTTCTCGGGCACGGGATTCCTCGGGGTTCCTAAAGGTTCAAATTCTAGAGAGGTTATTTTCAGGGTTTCTCCAGACATGACCAAGCCACCTTAGTCTGTTTACTTCTGATGACTTGTGTAATCTGAGGCTGTTTATGCAGCCTATATATAAATATATCTCAAAATTATATCTGGTTCGCCAGCATCCTCGTTCTTGTACAGGCCCAAAGATAGTTCTTAGTACTTTTCTTTCAAAGGTTTCCAGGGCTCGCTAGGTATCGAAGTTTAGTGTGCAGGTTTCACTTGCATACAGAAGCACAGGTAGTATGAGTGTCTTGTGTCTTGTACATTCTCAGCTTCGTTTTTGGGCTGACAAGTTTAGATCGTAATTGTTTCTTCAGTCCGAAAAAGCATTTACTAGCCGATTTTATCCTGGTGGGTCACTTTGAAGTTATAAAGGTAATATGTAGGGAGCACTTAAAGATGAATAAAAACATTTGTCCCAGATTCTTACCAACCTTATTCCAAACTTATTATTGGCAGCTGAGCGTGACATGTGAAAATGGGGAATAGGAAAATGAGATACTTTGTGACATAAGGGAGGGAGGGGGTCAAAAATATTGAATAGAAAAGTGACATCAATTATGGATGGCCCCTAATAGAATTGGATCTCTAATAATTAAAACGCCCCAGAATAAAGAAAATCAATAAAAACATCGATACTTGAAAAATAAATCGATGACACATGCAGCCTCGTGGAAACGGTGCGAACAGACGGCGGAAGAACAAAGAACGCTTCGAACTCCTTGTTATCTTCCATGCGGGATCTATTCTTTCACCACCAACACGCTCTGTGGTTGGGTTCTCCTGGAAGAGAGTGAGTTCAAAACAAAGAGTTTCAGGAGAGTGCTCTAATCTTAGCACCGCGCGGGAGGCGAATGCTTCGAATAGCTCCTCGTGGTTTTTTTTCAAAGGCTCGTTTGGGAGTGTCAAAAAAGAGTAATCCATCAAAATTAATGCTATCTCAAATTGACCGTCTGACGGTGAATGCATTTTAGGCGTGGAAAGAATGAATTTTAAGATTTAATGTTTCTGTATAATCTTAGTTGAACCGTTTCTAATTCCTAACTTGATTGGTTAAAGTTAAAAAGAAAAGCATCATCAAATGATTTCGTTCTACCAATGAGAAGAGAGATGAGCATTGATCAACCAGAACTTAAGATTCTTGTATGAAATTTAATGTGGGATAGAGGAGACTTAAAGAGGACGTTCTCCCCTTCTCCCCCAGAAGAAAATTTCGTAAATTTGCATCTTTAAAATAGCGTTTTAACTCATTATTAAACAACTGGGATGAACTGACTCTGCTCTATTCATAACACCATTTTGAAAGGAAAAAAGGGTATGAAACTATAATTACGCACCAAAACTTCGAGAGGGGGTTGAACCTTGTAAGAGCACCCTGAACGCGCACCTTTTGTAATATGTAATGAAATTAATCGTCTTTAAATTTTGAAATAACAACTAATAAATGAGTCAGCCTGGTTATGAAAAATGGTTCAGCCTACCAATAGAGAACTTTTGAAAGATTATCCCCAAAAAATTGAAAAAAAAATCTAGTTTTTTTTCTTTACAGTTATCTTGTTCTTTGAGACTTAGTCTGAAAAGCGGGACTTTAATAAAAAAAATCGGGACTTTTAGGCGGGTCTTTGGTGTGAAAAGTTTTAAATTATGGTTATAGTTATTATAGCATTATTTCTTTCTTTTAGCATCACGTGCTATAGAACTATATCCATCATGTGTTACGTCGCCACTTTCAGTTTTTTATATCTACCTATGTACTTTTTCTACCCTACCACAACGATTTTGACCTCATCAATCAGTTCCATGCAAAACCGGTCCGCATAACGAAAACCCCGTGAATAGGAAAGCCATCACACACACCATTGTGATATGTGAACTGGCTCCATATCACATCCATATAATGGGTCTTCAGTGTGATTGCCGGAATATAATAATAACGCTATATGCATTTTTATGATATAGTCTTATTTTATTATATAATAATAATTCTACGGTCAAGTTCAGATCGCTTCCTTTGAGTTCAAAGCGGAGAATCACGGATGCCATTGCATTGTGTACCTGTCAGATGGAGTTCACAAAGAAGAAACGAACCTGTCTGGGGTGATTTTTGATCGATACGAGGAAAATTACTTCCTGATAAAGGTCTGAATATGCAGACATCGATGCATTACGGATTGATAAAAAAACTGGAAAAGGATAGACTGGTTTGGCGTAATGCTGTCAATGGCGATCAGAGAGCACCTCACGAAAGCATTTATTAACGGCCTATTCTGCGAATTTCTACCAAGAATGTCTTATTAGTCTTAAGTGCATTCAGAATAATAATATTTTCTGGAGAAGAAGCATTCGATTTATAGACCATGATTTAAATGTCTGAAACGCACCTTTGTGACGTTCTAGAAAGTGTAAGCTTTGTTTAAAAAATTATGTGTGCCAAAGTTTGTTCCTTTGTTACCATTATATCTATCACGAATTTAACCTCGAGTATTAATTATTTATGAAGACCTTTTACAGCAAACCGTTATAGAAAGGAAATCTTTTTAACAAATACAAAAGTTTCGCAGGAGAGACATCCGGGTACCATGCTCTTATCAGAATGTCGAGTATCAAATCAACTTGAGAAAGGATTCAGAAAAGAAAAAGAATCTTTCAAATTAAACGCTCCCTAAGGTCTGTATGCTATGCAGGGGAGCAAGAGAAACCCTAGGGACAGAGCACTCCTTACTGTCATTAGAGAAAGTGCAGAAAAGCAAAAGAAGCCCCAGGAAAAAATCAAGGGGATACTTTTGAGGGTGTACCTTAAATTGTCAGACCTTTAAACTACAGTACATTTATCCTCACTATGGGGGAGGTCAACATGCAGTTCTATGGTATAGAACGTGTGACTGAAAGGCACAGTCAACTGAAAGGCTGGCATGATGCTTAGCTCCTTCTCTTGAATTCCCCAAGCGAACTTGGTAGTCATTTTACCAAGCCAGGCCTTCAGAAGCTTCGGGGTCATCCATAAATTACGTGAGGTCAAAAAGGGGGGGGAGGGGTTTGGAAAAATCTCACCAAATCTCACCAAGGGGGGAGGGGGGTCGATTAAAATCTCACTCAACTTTTTAAGTTAGAAATTATACGATTTTCTTTTTTTAAGTATGAGAAACAGATAAGATACTGCAAATTATTTTTAAAAAGTTGTAGGTAAATCTCACTTGAGGGGGAGGGGGGTCCAGCAAAATCTCACTAAATCTCACCAAGGGGGGAGGGGGTCCAGATTTTGGAAAAAACGCCTCACGTAATTTATGGATGACCCCTTCTAAGAGAATGCACCTTATAATTTATAATTCTTTTGAAGGAAGAATAAAAAGAGAACCCCCACCCCAAATAATACGCTTCTTAAAGTAAAGAGATGATGCAGAAGAGCAAAGGGAGTGGAGTGAGCTCTAGGATAGAGGATCTATCCTAGAGTTCACTCTCTTCACTTAGAGCGCTTATTACGGTTCATTGGTTCATAGAAAGAATGTACTAGATTCGAGATTAATTGTGTAGAAGAACCAGAGATATTCACTAATAGAGTGATCCCTGTAATAATATAGTCAGCCCGAATAATAAGCTTCTTAAAGTCCTTAGGAGAGAGGATGCAGAAGAGCAAGAGGAGTGAGGAGTGAGCCCTAGAGGATGGAGCACTTGTTGATTCTTATAGGATAGATGGATAGAATGTATAAGATTCTAGATTGATTGTTGAAGATCAAGAAATTACAGAAAAGCAAGAAAAAACATCTCACTATTAATAGAGGGAAAACCAAGACCATGAGAATAAACGAAAAATATACAAATAAGATCAACCTATCTAATGAAGATATTGAGGACGTATCCTCTTTCACTTACCTTGGTGCCACGGTAAGTAGAGTGGGAGGTACTGATGAGGAAATTAAAATCAGGATTGCTAAGGCACAAAATTGTTTTTGCAGACTCAATAATGTTTGGAAGTCAAATAAATTATTATCAAACACAAAACTTAACCTTTTTAATGCATTGGTAAAAAGCGTTTTGCTTTATGGCTGCGAAACTTGGAAATTAACCAAAGCACAGAATAATAGATTGGATGCATGGCAAAACAAATGTCTAAGGAAAATTTTACAAATCTATTGGCCCTATACAATATCTAATGTCCAACTGTACAGCCAAACAAGACAAATGCCCCTTCAAAACACCATACGAAGTAGACGATGGAAGTGGGTCGGCCATGTGCTTAGAATGCCACCACACAGAATACCAGCAGTTGCCCTTACTTGGGCGCCGGAGGGTAGAAGATCTCGCGGTAGACCCAAATTAACATGGAGGAGACTGGTGGAAACAGAACGTAGCCAGGCAGGGTGGGCAGGCTGGGCAGAAGCAAGATCCGTTGCCCAAGACCGTAGGGAATGGCGTCGTAAACTGAAGGCCTTATGTGTGCCATTGGGCACGAAGCAGAATGATGATGATGATGAAGAAGAAAAAACAAGATATATTAAATTATCTCAGAAGTCCTTAGAAAGCATGCAAAAGAGCTAGAATAAATCGCTGTGATAGATTCTAGATTAATTGTGGAAGAGCAAGAGATATCTCCTGATATCAACTGTTAGTGATCCCTATAGGGTCATTAGTGAGGATATACTGAATAGCAAGAGAATGTCCAGTTTTAAATTATCTCTAGAATACTGAAGATTAATAAGAAAAAATCCCAAATTCTACGCTCTTTGAGGAATTAAATGTTTAGCATCAAGAAGCATCTGGATGAAACTTCCCCTTACATTGTCGTACCCTCGTACCCCCCGTGAGGGCACCGGCAAAGTTACTTTGCGAAGCCTCTTTAATATTTAATAAATTTAAAATTAATTTAAATTTGTGTATCCGATGGCATCCATAACACAAAGGCGTCTACTTAAATTTTTAAGAGGGAGGAGGCTTGATCAATATTCTGCCCAAAAAAATAAAATTCTTAAGGTATAAATCTTTATAAAAAGAATTTTGAGTTACATACCACAGCTATCCATGAAGACTTGTTATCTTTCCTTTAATTTTTATGAATATTTCATTTTTAGTTTTTAATTTTAATAAAATATATTAAATATTCTGGTAGGACAAAAATTTTACAGAATTTAGTGTTCTATTTTCTATAAATTAGTTGACGTGGAATCTTTTCCTCATTTGGAAGATATCTAATTTAAATTTAAGACAACTACCGAGTAAAACTGAGTTGTATATTTTTATATATAGCTCTTTTATTGTTAGATGGCAGCACTACATGAATAAACTGTATACTAGTTTTAACGATTCTGTATAGATGGCAGCACCACATAGGTAACAGAACAACATAAAATCAAATACAGAGAGAAACATCTTTCGAAGTTCTAGCCAATGAAATTTCCACCTCAATCCTCACTGGAATCAATGAAGGCGGGGTTGCTCTATTTTTTGGCTCCTAAATGTTCCTTTTTGACCTGCTTATCTCTCCTTGGCACCATCGTAATCATTGAAGCGCTGAATCTTTCTTTCCGGATTGGCTGGTGGTTGTACTGGCTGATGCAATTTGCGAATCCTGCGTGGCACACCACATTTATTTATTTACTTCACTGAAAAGTTTTTATTGACTGACACAGGCATCACCTTCCGAATATTAAATGGCCAGTGTAATGAACGGTGAAGCCCCTAAGAAACAAGCGGTAAGCAAAAGCATCTTTAATTTTTGATGCATCATCCAAAAGAGATCAATTGCACGTGGCGTGGAATCTAAATTAGAAATCGGGTATCAGCTTGCTCTCCAAATGATCTAGCATACAAAGCATAATATTGTGGACATCATTACCTTTCACTCTCGATCTTTTCCGATTCCCTCATATAGAAAGAGGTTTTTTTCTGTCAATAGCATTTTAAAACATATACATTCTTTACTCTGTTAGTTTAGGATATATGCTAATAAAGTAGAAATACAAGTTGTAAATACATCAAAATATTTTATTACAATATCACTGAAACAGATCTTTTCCATGGCCACCCCCAACTAAGCAATTGCTGTACTTATAGCTGACACAAATAAGCTGATTCCTACTCTTGGCAACTCATCACTATCTTCTTCATGGAGGACCTGTTTCAAATCTTTACCCACATTCAGTGCTGCGATTGGGGGTGTGAGCCCCCTAAATTTTTAGCTTCAACTATAGCGCTGTTTTTGCTGGTAGAATTTAGCATGCTTATATCCTTTTGAGTTAGTTCATGAACTGACACATTATTAGTATTTTCTGCTTATAACCGTTTTGAAAACAGCGGTATGCTCATCTATCACCAGTGTAAATTCATAATTTTGAGAATTTGTGGGTAAAATCATTTTAACAAGAAGACGTTTGAGGGGTTTCCAAGATCAGATCCATACATGAGTCATTATTTAAGCATGTACCTTAAGGGGAACAGTATTATTGAGAGTGACAAATTCACAGCAAGTCAAAGGAAGCTTAATTGCACATTTAGGATAATTTGTTAATGTTACTAGCATTAAAGAAATTTTTCTTGTTAAAGCAGATGTACTCAGTTCAAGTTTTGGGGTGCCTGCTGCATCTTCAGACAAAAATATTGTGGTTTTTTTAAACATAAAATCACATTTTGTCATCCAAAGTACCCAACCATTTATCACATTCTTAGTAAATAGGAAGATGATTTTACTGTCCCTAATTTTTAAAATTGGTTTAATAACTTGAAGATAACTTGGTCCTACTATCATTGGTTTCAAATCTGTCAAATCAATCAGAAAGCCTACAAATCTGACGGTTATTCAGAGATTTATATAAATAAATGAGTTTTTATTGTAATATACCTTTTAATTTGCTTATGATAGATTGGATTTTCATATATTTTAGGACCTAATAATGATGATATTTATAGTTAAATATCTATGGCTGTCAGTCATCATTTGAGCTGTGGGTAAACATGGCAGATGGAGGACTCATATCAAAGCTTTGCTGTATTTTCTAAAAAATTTGTAATCTGAAAAATTTAGCCTAAATTCCTGTTAATTTTGAATAAAAAATGGTTTTCTTTACATTAGTTTAATCAAAAAAATTTTTTTATTAGAATTAAGGATTCTTGATGATGTCCGCTTTTTTAATGCATGTCATATGGACAAATATTTAAAATCTATTAGCTGTAGTGGTGTGAAATGAAATAATTTAGGTTTTTTTTAATCTTCAGATTGAATGAGTTTCTTAAAAATGAAGACATTGGCTTCCCTGTACTTTCGGTTTGCGTGCTTCTCTAAATCAACTTTTAGGACTCAGTCTTCTGTTATCAGGCCCCTTTCACATGAGGTATATTACTGACCCAGATATATTTTAGAATTGCTGTGATTTTATTGCCTTTCTCAAAAAAGATGTTAACTTTTCTTACTGGCCATTGAGTACCTTTCCCACAATGAGGAATTTAGTTTTAAAAAATATTCATGGGTTCATACATTTGTTTTGAAGTGCTTTGTAAATTCAGAGTTATTGTGTTACAAGGCTCACACAACTTTCATTTTCAGGCTAAAAAGAAAGGTGGAGCAGCTTCCAAGCCAAATGCAGAGCATGAAGCTGAAGGATCTTCAAAAACTTTTGTACTCAAGACAGCCAAGGTGTATATTTAATGTGAAAGCTAGCTTTTTGTTTGCAATTCTTGAATTTATAGAGATGTAATTATTTTTTATTTGGTTATTATCAGTCTCATTGATTATGAATTTTTTTCAGGGTACTCGAGATTATGGCCCGCTTCAGATGGCTGTGAAGGAAAAAGCCTTCAAGAAAATTACTAATTGCTTCAAGCGTCATGGAGCAGAAACTATAGACACTCCAGTATTTGAGCTTAAGGTATACCAATTCTCTTGGTATATCCTCTGTTTTGCAGATAATACTTAGCCTAGAGCAAAAGGCAAATCACTTAAAGAAGTTTGCAATCTTTTATTTATTTATGGAGATCTATCCCAGAAAATTGCTTTGAAAAGTTGTGTTTTTACTCGTTTTTAAATCAAAGTGTCCCTTTAAAAATTTTGAGAAAAGTTTCAAGCTTAAGGGATGAAAAATCCATATATGGCCACACTTTGTGAGCCACACTTTGACAACCTATGTGTTAAATTATTATTTTTAGTACTTCTAGTATTATTATTCTTTTCTGTATTATATTCAGTACTAGTATTATTCGATATTACTCTATTACAATCAGATCTATGTTTCTTATTTGTAGGAAACCTTAACTGGAAAATATGGTGAAGATAGCAAGCTTATATTTGATTTAGCCGATCAAGGTGGTGAAATTCTCTCCTTAAGATATGACTTGACTGTTCCTTTTGCTCGTTATCTTGCCATGAATAAAATCACTAACTTCAAAAGGTACCATATTGGAAAGGTGTATCGAAGAGACAATCCATCTATGACTAAAGGTCGCTTTAGAGAGTTCTATCAATGTGTAAGCTTTGTTTTCATTGTTTTTTAAATAGTTATGATAAATTGGAAACTATTTTAATGTAACTGAAATAATAAAAACAAAGGCATGTTATATATCCTTTTATTTTTTTTAGGATTTTGATATTGCTGGGCAGTACAACGATATGGTTCCTGACATTGAATGTGTTCGTATTATAAAAGAAATTTTGTGTGATCTAGACATTGGAGATTTTGTTATAAAGGTCAGTTGAAATTATAATGTTTAAAACAGTTTATGTATTTAATTCTTCAAATGTCTTTCAAACAAGTGTACTACTTATTTTTAAGCATGACAAGCACAAAAAACAAAGAATAATGCAAATTCAAGAATATAGTTTCAAATTGTCTCCTGGCAAAATGAAAACATTTTATCAAGGGTATAATTATATTAACGGCAAAAATGAAGACAATTTTGCTAAATTTTGAATATTTAAGTTAAATCTGGCAACCAATCCCTCTGCTTAGACTCTTCTGGATGCCTTATAAAAAGTAGTTATCTCTCAAGTACAGGGATTGAAATAGTTATGCAATTTTCTTATAAGCTATATAATTGATTAAAAAACTGAGAAAGAGTAAGTCAAATAAGTATTAAAATCAGGTTTTTTTTGTATTAATTGGAATTCTTTCTCTTTTAATGTTACTAAATGGTTGTTCTTTCTTCCTTAGGTAAACCATAGACTTGTATTGGATGGAATGTTTGATGTTTGTGGTGTTCCAGCGGATAAGTTTAGAACAATTTGTTCTTCAGTTGACAAACTAGACAAGGTAATTTAAAACACTTCTCTAATTAGTATAGCTGCCAACCATTCAGATTTTTTCGTATTTGTTCCGGTTTTCAAGTCTAGTTACGAAAATACTATAATTTGTTAAGTTGTTCCGAATTCACAAAGGAAAACTGGTAAATAAACCAAAATTTGGAACAGTTCAAAATAAAAGATCATCTTTTGTAACAAGACTTGAAAATCAGAATGGTCGGTAGCTTTGCATAACAACACTAATTTGATCTGTATTTATCTCTGAAACATAATTTAATTGAAGAACATAGTATTCTGATTTTAACAACACTGCACACACAGATGCCTGTTTTATATACTCAAACTCATACCTATTTCAGACTCCTTGGGAAGAGGTTAGAACTGAAATGATCAACGAGAAACATTTAGATGAGAGTGTAGCTGACAAGATAGGAGAATATGTTAAAAAACATGGTATGTGTACCTTTTTACCCTCTTTAAAATTTTTTTTTTACACAGGGAAAAATGTTTTTAATTTTCCAACCATAGAAAAGTTAGTTGATGTTATAATTTTTTACTGTTAGAATTTTTTTACTTCTTTCTTAAAATGGAATTTTTGTATTGATATATAAGTTTTAAAAACATATAATTTGAAACATTTGATAACAGTAAGATAGTTGTACTTAGACTTCTTCCATATTTTCTTTAGTTGTTTAATGTTTTGTGCATTTGACAAGATGAAATTAGACTTTAGTTAAACACAAATTGCGTTATTCTGTTTAAATTCTTCAAACATCAATATGAGTGTCATGTTTTTCTATGATACATTTTAAAAATAACTTCCACAGTATTTTTCTTCCTAAAATTTTTTATATGCTTTTTCAAATACAGCTAAATCCTAAATAGACGGTAAAGTGTTTAAATGTATTTAAAAATACAAAAGCATTGCAACAAACAATAAATGCTCTTGATAAATCTCTTACTTTGCTTGAAAGTTGTGGGAGCAGTTGTGTTCTTAGCATTTCTAATAGTTGTGTAGTAATATTTATTTGATATAAAGAAATATGAGTATAACTTTGATAAAGTAACCATTATTAAATGTAAATAATTTTTGATTCTGCAATGTTTTTCTTGTCTTTATTTAAAGGGATTGTTATATTCAATAACTTTATATCTCAAAGTTTATGTCAGTTGTATCTTAGGCATTTTGGGGTACTTACTATATTTTTAAAAAAGTTAATTTCAATACTCATATATCAAACTATTTGTACTCAAAATAAACACATTTTAATTTGGCCATAAAATTTTTTCACTTGTTAAAAAATTTTTATATATTTTAGAACAAATTCCCATTACAAATTATTCTAAACAAACTTTTTTTGATTCTTCCTATTTATTATGAATAAAAACTTTCCATTTTAGGAGGAGCTGAATTAGTTGAGGAGCTCTTAAAAAATGAAGCCTTATCTCAAAACAAATTGGCAGCTCAAGGTCTTGAATCAATGAAATTGTTTTTCACGTATTGTGAACTATATGATGTACTAGACAAGGTACTACTTTTATTCTTTTGCATTGTAAATTTTTACCTCTTAAATTCTTTTCGGTACTTACGTTTTATCCCGTCGACCATTCAGTGGCTGTCTATTTCAGCGGCACGTTAATGGTAAAGTCAATGGGATATGATAACGTTTTTGATTAAGCGGTACGGTAGATGGTATAATACGTAAGAACCTTCTTTTCTTTTGCTGATCAGTATTTGTTGAATAAGTCTTTTTCTTATCCTTTTGCAATTAAAAACTGTTTGGAAACTTCTAGGTTTCATTTGATTTGAGTCTAGCAAGAGGTTTGGACTACTACACTGGTATCATTTTTGAAGCTGTTCTCAAAGGTACATTTCAAGTATTAAATTATTTTTTCCCTGTATTTTAATGCCCTTTTTATGTATCTTAATTAGCATTAAAATATTCAGTATCTACACATTATAATAACAAGAACATTACCTACCATTTGAAAAAAGAAAAAGCATACTCTATACTAAACCTGCATGAGTTTTGGAACTTGTGGGTCTCAATTACAAATGTATCTTTACTCGCCAGGTGAACCAGAAGGCATAGTTGATGAGAGTGGAGAACCTACAACTTTAGGTAGTATAGCTGGAGGAGGTCGCTATGATAACCTTGTTGGCATGTTTGACCCCAAGAACAAACAAGTACCGTGTGTTGGAATGAGCATTGGTATTGAAAGAATTTTTGCTCTGATGGAAGCAAAACTTCAGGTATGAACTATTTCTCCATTTATTTAAGTATTAACATTTTTCTTTACTATTTATTAATATTAATTACATTTAACTATTTTACTTGTAACTCAAAATTTAATATACTCATTATTACTATGTGTAGTACCAGTTTTCAGTTTAAGTGAAATTTTAATGAAAAACCATAATTGTTAAAATTTTACAAATTATATGTTCTGAATGTTCATTAAAGTATAACTGCAGAACATTGCTTACATGTTCACTCCAAATAGCTTACTACTGGCACATTTTAGCTTTGCCTGATTCTTGAATCATTTATAGCCAAGCTAAAGCAGATAACAACTCATTGTGCAAATTCTTAATAAAGATTCTTTATCAACTTAAATGCTTTGTTCTTTAGGCTGGTGGGAAGAAGATCCGTAGCACAGAAACTGAAGTATTTGTGGCTACTGCACAAAAGAAAATGGCCCATCACCGAATGAAGCTTTGCCGAGAATTGTGGGATGCTGGTATCAAAGTAAGCGCTTACGAGATTAATTTAGCATGAAGATTAAAATGTCTATTTATATTCTCATTCTCGTTTGATTGAAAAATCTCACATCACAACTTCAGATTTTTCCATAAAAAAACTTGTTTAGCCTTCTGTGTTTCCTTATATTAAAAGTGTTATTTGTGCATACATCTTTCATTAAAATTTTCCTATTGCTCTTAAGATACCTATATATAATTATTAGGTAACAATTATTTTAATTAATATTAATGGGCAGTGATAGCAGCCGTCCTATATTTCCTATAATTCCTATATTTAAGAGCAAACCCGGAAAAATGTCCTATATTTGTCCTATATTTTTAAAAATGACAGTTTGTCCTATATTTTCCTTATTTTCTGTGTTCAAAATTTAAATTGTTTGAAAAACGACGCTATTATTTTTTAAAAATCGGGAAATTTGTTCATAGCTTTCGATCTGAGTGGCGTTTACGCCAGACATGCCGATGCCGAAGGAGCGAAACCCAACATTTACTACGAAGAAAGTGGGCCATTCCAAGCGGAAATCGACCAAGGTGGTTGGGTTGGGTCCTCCGATTTTTTTCAATTTTTCACCAAAAATCAACCCACTAGTCAGACCGGCAAATCTGAAATATTTAGGTTGAAAAAAAATTTTTTTAAATGTTAGTTAAGATGTTAACTTCATTTTTAAAAAATTTGGGAGACATAATTTTTGTCTTTTTGGAGAAAATGATTTTTTTGTGCGTGCATCTTACGCCGCAATCGTTTGGATTTCGCGTTAAACTATGGCTATAACTGGACATTTATTTAACTTTTGGTGTATTTTGTAGATTTTAGGCAAGAATTAAAGCCGTAAATAGTAAAAAAATAACATTTCAATTTTGGAGATCCTTCTGAAAAATAATTTTTGGATAGATTTTGGAACTAGATTTTTTAAATTATTTTCTGATTAAATGTTCTGAAATTTAATTAAAACCTTTAAAAAATAACTTTTGAGGAATGCATTGATTTACTTCTTTTACCGTTTTCCCTTGTCAGTTTTCTTGGTAGTCAAATATATAAAAATAATCTTGTTTATAGCTTCTCAGGGTCAATAATTTCTATAGAAGGCCCTTATATAACCAGACACATAAAATATATAACTGGTGAAAATATGCTCTAAGTTTGTTTATCATAGAGTTGGGGGGTGTCGGCTCCTTTCATGAAACCTGTCAACCAGAGGGATCTCTGTCTCTCAGGGATGAAGTGTTTTATTTATTTCTGAACCTTTTTTTCTTAATATTAATGGGTACTGTAAAATCCAATTGGTCGAAGTATATGGCCTGCAAATTTTATTGGAGTGGAATGTTTCAGTTCTCGTTATGGATTATTTATCAGTGGTAGTTACAAGACGTTTTACATGCGATAGTGTAAAACTTATTTTGAAGCAAAAAATGGAGTATTTAGTTTGCAAAAAACTTTGTGTTCCGAACTGATTCTCCTTTCTGCATTATCTGAGACTGATTTTATGATCCTTCAAAGAAGAATACATCACTTTATTTCGGATGAAAAACTTTTAAAAGTTTTGACGAGCTTTCACCATAAAGATTATGGTGTTAAGGCAGAATGGCACCATTGAGAAACTTACTGGTTAAAGTAACTCAGATATATTTATTATATTTTTTAAAGTTATTACTATTTGGCATGCTATTTAAAGGAAAGCGTTTTTTAGAAATAATCCAGATTATTGTAAAAATACTTTTATCAACACTTCTATAAATTGTTTTGTAATATTACATACTAAGAGGTTACTATAAAAATACATATTAAAATTATGACATTATGATAAAATAAAAAAATTAGTTTTATTTTAATGTCCTATATTTTTTTGAAGAAAATCCTATATTTTTTCTTGAGCATGCTGCTATCACTGAATGGGGAATTCAGGTTTGTCATTGACAAGGAAATATTTTATGATAAGTAAATTTTGTCTGTGAAGTTTGTTTTTTATCAAATCATATGCTCTGATAAGTGCCTCCATCAAGTGACTAGTTAAAGTCATAGTGTGGCTAGTATCTTTAGTTCTGAAATTGCTTGTACTAATTTGCAGGCCGAACAGTCTTACAAGCTGAATCCTAGACTATTGGATCAACTTCAGTACTGTGAAAGTAGAGGTATTCCTTTGGCTATTGTCATTGGGGAATCAGAGATTCAGAAAGCTGTTGTGAAATTGAGAAATGTTGAAACCCGTGAAGAGGTATTGTATGACTTCATATTGTTTTCTATTTAACATTATATTGTGGAAATATACTCCATCTTGTTTATATTGCCAAGCAAAGTAACTTCATCTAATTCAATAATGTATCTAAACGGTACTTACGTATTATACCGCCGACTGTTAAGCAGCCGTTAAATTCAGCGTCACAGCTATACAACATTCAATAGACTTTGATAACGTTTTTGAATTCAGCGGCTAGGTCGACAGGATAATACGTAAGAACCAAAAATCCCAAATGAAATGTTTTAATTAATTATCAAGGTCTTCTCAATACAAAGAGCCAACTCACCAAAAATGGTTTTCAGAAATCACATTTGAATTTTCAATGCATCAATTCTTTGCATTTTACTCTAAAAAATGATAATTTGACATGATATATCTACTAATTAACTCTTTAAAGGCCTAGATTGAAATAAACACTCAAATTTCCTCAACAACAGTATGTGGGCAGGTGGTAACAAATGTTTTTAATCCTCAATAACAAAATATAAAAATCAAATTTATTTCTAATTAAGGATTAAAAGTTGTTTTTAAATCTCCTGTAACACTATGTGCTTACATACTTCATTTGTTTGGGATAAACAGACACCTAAGATAGACATATTTAGTTTATTTTACAAAACTTAATATATATTAGTATTTAAATATTTAAACAGCTTAATTTCTCTGGGGATTTTTTTGACAACACCTTTGAGACTTAACATCAGTATTGCTAACAGTGTTAACCTTAATTAAACAAATTTATAGTTATTTAATTCATATTTGTAACTTTTTCTTATTTTAGTGGGAAGTTTCTCAAGATCAGCTGGTTAGTTTTCTCAAAGAGCGAAGAACAGAAGAAGATTGAGGATGTGTGAGCCTTTAAAACTTATTCTATTAATTCATCTGAAACTTGATTACTTGGTGACTTTCTGTGGTACTTCAGGCTTATTTATTGAATCATTGGTATTTAGTTTTCTACCATATTTTGATCCTGTTTAGCTTGCTAATAAAATTGGCATCATAAAAAATTATACTAATTGTTGATAAATCCAATGCTTTATTAATTTAATACTCAGTTGGAAAGGTGAATGGGAAAAACAATAGTATATTTGACTACCTTAACCCAAAAATAAATTGGTTAAATTCTCACTCAATTCTGAAAGAAATTTTCCAGAATATACCTGAAAGAGATAATTTCCTTCACACAGAAGCTAAGTCAAGAATGAGACCAAAAATCTGTTGTGACCAAAGAACAGTTTAAAATGCATTGTGTATTTTGTTCATTGGTAGAAGAAAATGTGTGCATAGTATGTATTGACTATCTTCAGTTTACTGAGTTTTTTCCTATTCATGAACACTCAGACTTTTGTACTGTAAATAATAAAATAATTTAATTTTATTGTATTACATTATTGAATTTTTACTTTCAGAAAATTAGTTTCACATGAAAAAAGACCAATAATAGTAGAATGCATTCCATTGATATTTTGAATTATTCAAGTTCTTAATTCATTATTTCACTAACAAATTATAAGTAACATTACTAGAAAGAGAATTAGTTTTCCTTCAATAAGACCAAACAAATCTTGTTCTAAAAAAATCTTAATTTATTTCTGAAATTACAAAAATTGTACCAATCTTATAATAAATAAATAATATAGATAAATGCTTATATCTACACATATGGAAAATAGAGCCAGCATCACAGTCACAAAAAATAGCCAATAATAATTAAACACATCTCTGGGTTATAGTATATATAGTTTAAGAAAATTTGCCATGTTTTATTTTAAATCATGCTCAGAAATGGAAGTTAATTTTAATAAGTTTTCATATTAATGTGTGCAGTAATGTGAAAATAGTAATTCAGTTGAATCCTATTATTTTTAAAATTTTTCTCATGATGCATTTTTTTGTGACAGTGAATTTTGTACTGAGGAGCTTTTACTACTCGAAAAAACTAACATACCTTTGCATTTTTAGTATATGGCATAAAACTTGAAAGATGCTTTTAAGCATATAAAACTACTCTAATGAAGATTCAACATTCGTTTTTTTTTATAAAGTGCCAGTTGAAATTTGAAAGAGCAAAGCATCTAGGAGTGTTTTTCAACTTTGAATACAGAAAGTGCTTATCCAAAAAGGCCAGTTATCAAAATATAGCCATGTTATAAAAAGGTATAGTTCTGCTTAAAAGTCATTATAATACTTCCCATTTAGAATTTGATTAAGTTTCAATGAGGGATAAATAAGAAGGTAATATTAATTATGATTTCTAAATTCAAAAATAAAGCTTGTTGTCGTAGTAATCAAATCATATCAAAGTTTTGTGACTAAATTAAAGATAAATAAAACCTTTGATCCTTTGGCAAATTTCATAAATACTGTCTTACTAATAATGAAAACATGACAAATTTTCTCTTACATAATATTTAGGAAAGACATTCCTATTAGTTTGCTGCAACCCATGCAGTGTTTTATATCATATCTTTAAAGTACTCTCGGCCAAGAAACAGTCTTTTTATGACAAGTTTTCTTGCAATGTTTTCCTAAGAAACATAGCAGCCATATATGTAAAATCTTGCAAGTGATACTTACTAAGGACAGGTTGCAAGAAAAATGGCCACATCTCTTCAGTACACAATGCCCTAGATAAAATAGTTGTGTTTCAAGCCTTGCTTAGCCTTTTCAAGGGTGGCCGGTCAATGGCCAAAGAAGAGGTGGCATGGGGCTCCAACCGCAACTGCTGTCGAACAAGCCGATGACGTAGCTGATCTATCGGTGGGAGACGGTTTGGATCCTCCTCAGAGTCTGATAGACTTCTCTCAGATGATGAATAGGAAGAGTAGCTTTGGTACTGGGACTCTAAGGAGCTTTGAATTTCTGATGGCAAGTCCTCTTTACTTAGATGGTCGACACGGGGCTGCAATGGAATCTGGAAGGAAGTGTTATAATTGAGACAAAATGAGCAGAGTAACTACAAATTTTGGAATTTAAAGCTAAAAATTATTTAAGACTTCTTGTCTTTATCTTTAAGGAGTTAGTTGGAAAACGATATTGAAAAAGGTTCATCCATACATTAGGCCTTTATGAGGAAAAGGCCTTTTCTCCACTACCAACTTAGGGTGAAATGGACTATAACCTACATTTTCTTTTAAAAAAACTGCTTAAATCCAAGAGCGCTTCTCACCTTGCTATGTAGAGGCACAGAAGCAGACGCGTTGGAAGCGAATCCCAGTCGCCTCCAAAAGCCGACCCCTTTCTTCCTACGACTGGAACCAGTGGCTCCTTGGAGCTGTGCCTGCCGCAGTGCCTCACTTTTGGCCTGAAGTTCCTGCTGCAGGAGCTGAATGGCTTCTTCCTTCTGCTGCAGCTCTCGGTGGTGCTGCCACAGGGCCAGCTTCTCCTTCTGGTCCAGAATGTCCAGCGCCTGTTGGCTTTCGAGCAGCCGTCGCTGCAGTTCCTTGTTCTCTTTTTCCAGGCTCGCAACTTGTTGCTCCAGGTGTTCGTACAGAACTTTGTCTGTGAAGATAAAGGTACTAAATGTGTGATGCACTAATTATTGCAAGAATACATTATATAGATAGTAGTTGGAGAGTTAAAATAGTTCACTCTGTAGTAGTATACTGTTAAAATAATTCTATCTGAAGCAGCAACTTGAAAAGAATATTACCAGTATCAGGAAGCAGAAGACCTCCAGCTTCATACTTGAGTTGAAGATCTGTAGTATAAAACATTAAAATTAGTCTAAAATCTAATTTAACACCCCATAATAGTTTTGTACTCCTTTGACTGACAAAATCTGACCACAAGGGTTGCCAGAGAGATTTAGAGGGTGTCCTACTATTACATTATATTATAACTTTTATAAAATATTTTGAATGCCAAATAATGAAATATTGGCAAATTTATGCTATTCTATCAATATATATTTTAATGGTTATTTGATATTTAGGGCAATATTTCTAATATAAGGTATATAAGAGCTTGGTGACTTTTTCATGGCATGGAAACAGAAAAAAACTCTTCTATGTGATTTAATTTTTCATCAGATAAATTTAAGGAGACGTTTGAACTGTAAAAACTTTAGAAAAAGTGAATCTGTTTTCTCAGTTTTTAACTGATACTGTTTTATTATATTCTTATAAAAGAAAATTCAAACACAACCATACTTCAAATTTTTTTCAACAAAAATTACAAAGCATAATAGGTAGTTAACTCTCATAATATTACAAATATTTAAAAAGTAATAATAAAAATTTCTTACTTACCTCTACAAAAAGCCTGCAGCCTATCTATCTCCTGATGCAACCCTTCAAGCATTTTAGCATGTGTCTTCTGCAAAAACTGGATGCTGCCTTGAGCAGCTCGTAGCTGCTCATTCAACACCTCAGTATCCTCAGAGTTTGGAGCGGGACACAAACTATTTGATTCTGCCTCCTCTTTACCATCAGAGTTTTTGTGGGAAGACCCAAGAGGAGGCAGATGCTTCAAGTCTTGAGTCATGGCTACTCTGAAAGATAAAGATTTGATTTTGTTAATAACCTCTGAGGTCATTACACTGTTGAAAAATAATTTTGGTCTATAAATTACAAAAGGACGAGTCATTATCTATTGTGTAGGAAGGAATCAACTTAATATTTCTTTAGTTTTTAAAGTACAATTCTGTTAACGGTCACGTTAAATATCGCAAAGTTGTTTAAAATGTCAATATGGCCAAATTTTTATGGCTTTCATTGATAAAACTATAGATTTTTAATGGTTGGTTTCAAATTTCTGGCAATGTTTAATCTTTGGTGATTGGAACAACTAGGGGATATTTAACAAGACAATCAACAGAATTGAACCGATTTTACTTTTTGAACGACTAAATTGACTAAGTGGCTTTCGTTATTTCTTTTTATCATGGTGGGATTACTCATGTTAAGTTTAAAGGGGAAGGATGAAGGCAGGGCCGTAACCAGATTTTTGTTTCGGGAGGGGTTTTTACTCGGCTATTTTTCTGAGGTATCTCCTTAGGAATACTAAGTTTTAGGTGAGATGACTTCGTAGGACGTAAAATTTTAATTATGGCGCACTGAATTCCATAATTGTGTAAAAATGTAAATCCCAAGCAAATGGGGGGGTCTGGGGATCCTCCCCCAAAGAAATTTTGGAAATTTGCCCCTCAAATTAGTGTTTTAGCTCATTTTGAAGCCCTTTAGATTGCACCCAAAGAGCACTGCTCATTGTAAGTGGCAGAATTTTCAAGGAAAAAGTAAACAGTATTATGAATGGAAAAATTTCGACAGGGTTTTAGAGTTCCTACTGCAGAAAAATTTTTTAATTTTCCCACTAAAAGTGACATTTAAACTCATTTTGAGACACTTTAGGTTACATCAAAGAGAACCACTCCTTGCAAATCCCTTAAGTTTCAAGGAAAAACCGTACTTAATAGATTCCAAAATTTCGAGGGGGTATGGGGGTCCTCCCCCAGAAAATTTTTGGAATTTTTACCCTTATAAGTAGGGTTTTGACTTACTTTGAGTTGAGACCCTTTGGGTTACATCCGAAGAGGACCGCACCTTGTGACACATAATTTTCATGGAAAATAACAGTATAAAAATTGAGAAAAAAATTTCGTGGGGGGGTGTTGAACCCCTAAACCCCCCCTTGGATACGGCTCTGAGTTAAGGGGTTAAAGTAAACCTGAATTTATTTCGGAATTTAATGAGATGGGGGTGGGGGATTTCCCCAAGAAAATTTTTCAAATCCTTAAAAGTAGTGGTTTTACACTATTTAAGACGAATTTTTAAGGAAAAACTCTAAGTAAAAAATTGACGTCAAAATTTCGGGGGTGTTTGAGCCCCCAACCCCCCCCCTTGGATACGGCCCTGGATGAAGGTAATAGGTCTTGTGTCAACCTCTGGACTGTTTCAGATAACTAAAAATTACTTAAAATCATCTTTGAAAGATTGTCTGCTGTTTTGGGCTATATGGTTCCTTGACTTCTTCAAATTGGAAACTATAATATATGTGATGAATCAAACCAATCCGAAAGCTTAAGAACATTAAAAATTAAAAGATAGTCCTTAATGAATCTAAAATTTCTATAATCATAAACTTGTATATTTCAATGATAAAAAATCCCGCAATTTGTCTAAAAAAATATCCAAAATTACAATTTAAAAAATAGCTACATGACAGTATATTTATGATTGGTTTTAATCCTTTTTACAGAATTCACAATAGTTACAAATCTTAATGAAAAGAAAAAAATTTCTTCATTATTAATAAATAAAGACAAATAAAATGTGATAATTAAAAAAATTTTAAACAATAAAGTGAATGATTACCTCCAACTTTTTAAGGTGTCATTGACATGAGCAAAGAGAAGATATATCAAAAATTCAACTTTAAAATAATTACTGTGTTAACTTTTAGTACTATATATAAGCTTTTTTATTATTGATATCATGAGAATTTTTTTCTCCAATCACCACAGTAAAAGTGTGACTCTTGAAAGTTGAAAAACTTACTGTTCTATTTTCGTATCCCCATCAACAAACACAGTTTGGTAATCATGCGGAACATTTCCTTAGACAACAAAGGGCATTATCGTTCGTGATGACCGCATTTTAATGTAATTTAAAAGGTTATTAAAGATGGATGAAAAACTTGGTTTTGGGACAAATTGACAAAAGCTGTCATTTCTTGATATGCTACAGATTTAGCAGAAATATTGAGGTTTCAGTTTCAGTATTCAAGAATTCATTCTGGAAAAGAAGAAAATTGATGTTTAATTTTGCAGATGTAGAACTACAGTAGAACTGTTGAATCATAGGATAAGAAAAAAAGAAAATGAACGTGATTTTTCTTTGTCTGCAACCAAACTAAGCATAAAAGAAAATATTGATTGTAATTCTTCTTTGTTTCATATTTATTTTTGTTGCTATGCGACAATATGATTTTATTGCCAGATTCTCTCTAATGTTATATTTTCTCTAAGATTTTTTAAATGTGTGGCGAAGTTTTAAAAAATTATCTGCAATTAAAAGAGATGAAAACTATAATAAATTAAAATTTAATCTCTTATAATTAATAACCCTTTGATTTTGGTAATAAAAGGGGTTAAGGGTAGAAAATGTAGCTTTCCATGTAGTAAACCCATAGAGTAGTAAGTAAACCACGAATCATTTCATTTTTATCAGTATTAATGGGTGCTTAAGAGTTAGGTCGAGGGAATATCGGATCCAGCAAAGTTTGTCTGACGTCACGGACCGGAAACAGCACATCGTGGCGCCCCTACCGTGTAAACATTCTGTTTCGCTTTATTTTTGTTGACATTTACGAAGATGGCGTCTTTAAGTCAGAATTTTATAAGCTTTTTTGTACTTCTGGTAATCTTTTGGAAGTATAATATTTTCACTTGGCCTATTTATATTAGTTTTTCCGATGTTCTTGTGCTACTGTTGAATGATTAAACCTAACCGCAAATTGGTAACTTCCTTTTTTCGAGTAACGAAAGTTATAAGTCTATTGAGTATTTAATTTGTTTTAGGTATCTATGAAGAACGTCTTCTGGCCCAAAAAATGTCACTGAGGTAATGCTGGTGGTTTTAACTTCACATTTCTCAGTGACACTTCTTAGGCTTTATTGTTCAACGTAATAAATCCCATCAGTTGGCCGATGTCTTCCTTTATCTACATAACTATGTGATCAACACTTCTGGTATGCTATAACACAAATATTTATCAATTTATCATATGCATTTCCATGAGTAATATAGGAAAATCTTGTAATATATAAGCTTTTTAGTATTTATGTAAGTATGTTTTAAATGAGTTTGAGTCCTGATATCAATAGTTTATGCATAACAGTAGAACACTAATACTTTGATAAAATATGCAATTATATAGTAAGGGGGACAGCATAACTGCGATTTGCATGAATAACATAATTATTGTACTTTTGAAGTATGTCTTATAAGTACTACAGGTGTTTTTTTAACCTTAATTTTTTTAAAGAAACATTTAATAGTACATATACAGGGTAATTCTGAATTCATCATCAATATTTGGTGGGGAGGAAACCTAGGCAAGCTTATTTCCAATAGGAATGGGGAGACGCAGATACCCCGTTAAAGAGCTAGGACCTAATGTAGAATGAGAGCGTTACAAAGGGACATTTTGCCAGGCACGTTTAACGAAACAAAACATAATAAAATGAAAAAATTTATTGCATAATTAACAGCAGTATCCGTACTACTTACACCATAAATTTGATAGAAATTGGACAACTTGCTAAACTGTGGGGCAAGTTTTAGAACGTGTAATATAATATTAATCTTTTAGCCAAAGAAGGGAGTTCCAAGTGTAATCGTATTTAGAAAAATTATCATTGGGGAAGGAATTTTAAATGATCATACATTGATCATTGAAACTGTATGATCGAATAAAAGTATCCCTAAAAACATTTACAGGTAAAAAACTTTTCTTTAAAGTATTACCTTTAATTTATTAAAAATTATACTTAAGTACTCATAACAACAAATGTTTTATCATCTTTATGGAAACCTTACCTTTAAAAATTATTTCTTTAAGATAATTAAATCTTTCATTACCATATAATTTACATCATTTTACCAGATTTGTGTTTATTTACGTGTGATTTTGTTATAAAGTAGAACCTATATAACAACACATCCCCTTGATAAAGTGTGGCCTGCTTCATGACAATCCTACTACTATTATAATTGTGAATGTTTGTCCGGATGTTTGTTACTCTTTCACGCAAAAACTACTGAATGGATTTTAATGAAATTTTACCATAATGTAGCTTATACATCAGAATAACACATAGGCTCTATAATTTATAAAGAGAAAATCAGTCCTTCATTCTTTTTTTCCCGTTTTTCCTGCTTTTTTTCACTTATTTTTCCGTGTTTGAAAACCTGTTTTACCAGTCATACAAAGAGTTAAAAATAAAACATTGTTTCAAATGAGACACAGATCACTAGACTTTTTCATTTACTAGATCTTTTATTTTATTTTAAACACTGGTTTTAAATTTCTTAATTTGTTCACTAGACTTTTTACTACGGTTTCAAATTTGTTATTTTATAAAGGCACCAAGATATTATTAAACATTATCAGAAACATCGGAATTGTAAAAAGTGACAAGAACACCGGGATTGGAAAATTAGCGAGAACATCGGGAAAGAAAAATTACCGAGAACACTGGGATAGGAAATTTACCATAAAGACACCCAGAATACCGGAATATAAAAATTACCGTAAACACTGAGATAGGAAAATTACCGGGAACGTAGCCGGGATTAGAAAAATTACCATGATCACCGGGCAACGGGATAAGATTACCGGGAACACTGGGATAGGAAAGAGGCGCCTGGGATACCGGGATGATTTGTAATATTGCTAATTTACAAAATTATAAATGTATTTTAAGAAATATTTTAAAAAATAAATTTATACACCCCACCCGTGCAAGGCCGGGTATAACAGCTAGTTAGTAATAAAGTACCAATTGTTTTATAACACTGACAATTAGGAATATTAGTTAAAACAACTATTTTTTGGTCTCGGAAGGGGTGGCACTATGTAAGTTCTACTGTATTTATTTAGAAAAAGCATAGTTAGAATGTTTCAAAATAGATTTATTTTAATTTTATAAATGCAACGTCAATTTGTTCAATTTCTTAAATTTTCATTTTTAACTAGTTACAATTACTTTTCTTGCCTTTTTCATTGCATTGACTTTCATTCCTACTCTCCCTGCTAATCCCTTTTTAGCAAAGGTTTTGAGCTTTCCATACTGCTTCTGACTTTTATTTGCACCTGGATTTGTTATCGATGCTGGACAATCCAATTTCTTGGTAGTTTGGGTCAAATTGTACGTGTTTTGAAAACAGTGGTCACCTTTTGCCGAACCAAAGGAAATTAGAAAGGAATATAATTCATACAGATTGATATTGAACCTAAGTTAAATATTCATAGTTACAGTGCTCTGCTTTTCATACCTATTAATTTGATTCTAAAAAAATTATTGGATTGAATGTAGATTAAGAACATAACCTATCTATCATATAATGTGATATTTAAATCCTAAAATAGTCCTGAAATTTTAGCTAAGGCCTGTTCCAGGTATGATTAAGTACATAACTAAACTTTTGGAAGTAAACGATGACGATTGTTTTCTCCCATATTTCGCATTGTAAAAAATTATAAGACCATTTCACAAACTTAACTCCTATCTGTTTGGATAGAATCATTAAATACACTTTGGTATGATGCTAATACAGAAATATGTATATTCATAGTATTAAATGCCAATAAAAGCAATCTAAAAGGGGACTCATCAGTGACAACCCGATGAAACAATGTTATGTGTGTGGCTAACCATGAGGTTCGTCATCAAAATTCAAATAAATACGACTGCAACACAGAGCGTGGCCTGCCCTTTTAACTGCTGGTAACTATATCATCATCATCTTTTGCAATTGTTTAAAAATTTAGTTTGGTTTAAGATAAGGAAATAAAGGTTTAGTGTTTTTTTAATAAAATGTTATTATTTTGTGGGACTATTTCATTGGTGACCCAGACATGAGGACCATGAAGTTTGTCATCTATGTTAATGTTGTATACTGTTAATATATCATTATCAAATTAAATGTCAACTGAACATATATAGCGCAACTAGCATCAGTCTAATTTCTACCTGCCCTTGCTTTGTTTCCATGTATTTCCGCTTTTTCCCACGATTTTTATATTTCCCTTGATAAGTGTAAATTCTTGACCCTAAATGAAAATTAGGGAGTCCATCTTTCCAGTGGATATTCATATCTGCAGAAATTTCACCTAGATATGGAGGTGATGAATATAGGAACAGGGTAAGATTTACATGAGATTAAATAAATTTTCAAGATTGCAATAAGAAATCTATACAATGTAATTATATATATAATAAAAAAATATTTTGTGGGCTTATTGCTCTTTATTCAGTATAATACAGGTGATTTCATGGTTGAAAAGTTATGCTCAGGGGTCTGAACTTATGTCTTCAAATTTATCATTAAAAATTTTTATTTCAAATATAGATAAAATACCCTTTAACCTCCACATAAAATAAAAATTTGTTGTTCATAAAAAAATTTTAGGAAGTTAAATCAAATAATTGGAAATTTTTAAGTAAATGTGAATCTTTCTCAATCCTTTCTAATAGGCTAAAATTTTAATACTGAGAAACTACTCTCGTTTTTCATCCAAAAATCCTTTTGACCTTTTAAAAACATTAAATTTCGGAAATGTTTTTATTTCGTAATTTTTTTATATATCTTTAAAAGCGTCAAAATAATTAGCAGAATCCATATTCTAATAAGTAACCTAACAAAACAACTATGGACGCGGACGAGGATACTTCGGTTGCTAGGAGCAACCAGATCAACGATGTGCTGTTTCCGGTCCTTGACGTCACACGAACTTTGCTGGATCCGATATTCCTTCCACCTAAGAGTTATACATAAAATCTTTATGTATATCTGCTAAAAAATAATCCTGGAGCATAAAATTTCAAAATGGCAACGTGGTAAATAAATAAACTTTCCTAGTATGGTGTATTTTACTTTAATAACTGATGCAATTTAATTGATTATAATTTATTTATGATACTTTTTTCATGTGAGTTAACCGATTATCTTTTTCTTAAAAACAATATGTATCCCACGAAAAGTTTAGTTTCATATCTAGAATCATGGGGGAGTTCTGATTTAATGTTCGAGCCTTGGTTCGTTTAATTCCTATTTTCGACAATATGTTGAGTTAAAATTTAAAAACATCAATTTTTTTAAATATATGAGTTTTTCAGTGTAATAGTGGTATTTTAAGTAATTGCTGAAACCTCATTTTCGAATTATTAAAACACTACGCATATCGTATATATTAGGTAAAAAGATGTGATTTGTTAAAAACTCCTACATATTTAATCAAGTATAATCTCAATCAATTTCGTAAGCTTTAAATTAAATATGGGTGTATTTATAGAATAATATCCTCTCCAATCAACTTTGTTTTAGCAGCTATGATCTTACTTGTCTGGCCTGGTGTAGAAACTAGTATTGGTTGTTTGTTTTAACATCAATTAAAATAGCTCCTTAAAAATATAGCAACTTCATATCTCAGTACTCTAGAGGTATAAAATAAATTTTGCTCTAAGTCAGTTATAAAGTGCTTTATTGCCTGATCAACTTTTCTACAAAGGGGCCGCTCAAATATTATGTAAGCACTTTTTTGGACATTTTTGCCCCCCTCCCCCCTTGTCAGCAAAAATAAGCAAACCCCCCACCATAATTACGTAAGGAACTGCCCGACCCCCCCCCTTTGGTTTTTTATACGAAATCGTGTAATTAAAATTGGCGGTTCGTCACCATGGAAACCCCATAGAAATGCAATCTGAAATGACTAGTAGCGTGTGTACATAAGATTTTACAATTTAAAAATAAGTAAAGAAATTTAAATATATATCTTTATCCTAGTTTGTTACTTAATAAAAGATATCAAGCGAAAGCTAAAATAAGTCAGCCTTTTCATTATTTATAAAAATTTCATAGCTGGGTTAATGAAACTTATTTAAGTATTATGCTGTTGAATCTGAAAACGTTATCAAATCCTATTGACTATCCTACAGCTGTACGGCTGAATGGTCGATGGTGCAAATTCGGCTTGCTGGCTGAATTTGGGGGGGGGTTGTCGCCAAGTGGAAAACTGGCGGGGCGGGGGAGGTCCGGCCTTTGAATCGTTATTCCCAAATTTGTAGTGTTCGGCAACTACTGGTCAAAAAGTAGTTAACTACCAACTACAAACTAGTCTGGGCAAAAGTAGTTGTAACTACTAGTTAACTACTTTTTCTTGGAAGTAGTTGTAACTAGTAGTTGATTAGGTACTTTCGTATTAGCCCGTCCATCGTTTTCGCCAACTTCGCCAAAACGCGCCAAAATAAGGGATTTCATCAGAATCGCCGAAAAACACATTTTTAACATCAGAAACATCTTTATAACATCAGAAAATAAAAAATAAAAGTTTCATGTGGTTGGGGGGGGCTGCCGCCCCCCCCCAAACCCCCCCTGCCCTATCTATAACCAAACTCGTTGTGGGGGTAATCAGACACAGTAAGGATTCAGAAAAAGGGGAATCAGTTCTTGGATGAACCAAAACTACGGATATCACTCGGTAAGAGCATAAAAATAACTTTTTTAGCACTAACTTACTTGCAAAATGGTCGATCCTACCGCCGGCGATCTTTTGTCGATTCTACCACCGGCGTGCATACACAAACATTGAAAGACTCTGGGGCTCGGCAAAATGGCGCAACAAAGTTCACCGTGGAACGACACGAAAGCAGACTCCTACCTTTCAGATGCAGTCTTCGTTCTTACCTTGTAAACACTGTTGAATTTACGTTCAAAACAACCTGCGCGGTGCGCACACATTATTTCACCCATGGGCTTACCGATTTAAATTGCGCGCGCATGCGCCAGTGATCGGAACTAGCGCGATTTCGCTACGTTTTCCAGGGTTACCAGAATCAACGGTAGTGGTGCGGGGTTTACCAGACTTGGTGACTTATCGCCCCTGTTGGCGAATGGACGAGCTAATACGAATGTACCGTTGATTATTTCCCAAAGTAGTTAACTACTAGTTAACTAGTCTATTTAATTTCATAAGATATTTTTCCCCAAATTTTCTATTACTTTTTCTTACCTCCCTGTAGCAAAAATACAGGGGCGTCATTTAGGGGGGGCAGGGGGGGGGAAACCGCCCCCCCCCCCAAGGTTTCTACTGTTATGTGAAAAATAGCTGCTGTCCCTTGAAAATTCTGTAACTTCCACAAAGAGCTTTGGGTACAACTCAAAAAGTCTCAAAAGGAGTTAAAACACTACCTTTAAGGGCTAAATTTCAAAAAAAATTTCTGGGGAAGGATCCCCAGCCCCCCTCTAAAATTTTACGTCGGTGGTTATACAGATTTTTCCTCCTTAGAATTCGGCCATTTACAAGAAACTTTTTCCTATACGAGCTCCACAAAGAGTTTGAAAGAGATAAAGCACGAGTGTAAAGGGGAAATTTTAAAAAAATTTCTTGCCCCCCTCTATAATTTTGACCTCTGTTAAACAGCGTTTTTCCCCTTCAAAATTCTGCCGCTTTCAAGAAGCTTTCCTTTTTAGTGCTCCTCAAAGAGTTTGAAAAAGAGATAATCCCATTACCCCCCATTAGATTAGAGAGAAACCCGCCCATTAGAAAAAAAAAAAAAAAAAGTTTAAGTGGTAATTTCAAAAAAAATTTTGAGGGAGGATTCTCAGCTCCCCTCTAAAATTTTTACGTCGGTTACACAGTTTTTCCCTTTAGAATTTTGCCACTCTCAAGAAACTTTTCCCTTTAGGAGCTCCCTAAAGAGTTTGAAAAAGAGATAAAACATTAGTTTAAAGGGGAATTAAAAAAAAATTCTGGGTGAGGCCCCTTGATACTTTGACGTTTATTTACAACTCTTTTCCCTAGAAAATTTTTTGGTTTACAAGAAACTGTTCTCTTTGGATGCAGTCCATAGGGTCTCAAAATAAGCCAAAACACTACTTTAAAAGGCAAATTTTCAAAATTTTTCTGGGGGCGAACCCCTAGACCCACTTTTTTCTTGGAGTTTATGTCAAATTTTGACATTTTATGTAATATCATTCAAATACGTACTATTTTTCAGTGTTCTAACACTTAACCTATAAATGTGCTGGTTAGGGGATACCTTAAAAATGAAGTTGAGGCAACCCCCCGAAAAAAGTTAGTTACAGCGTGATTCAGACCCATTTAAAAAAATCCTTGCCCCCCCCAACCAAAAGCTGAAATGACGCCCCTGCAAAAATATCATGGCTAAAGATTTGCCAATTTTTGATAGGTATACAGGTTTTTGGTGTCTTAAAGTTTTCTATGTTGTATTTATCTTATTTTCTAGTCAGTACAGTGTCGTATATAAGGGGGGTTAAGGGTTCTAAACCCCATTAGCCTGAACAACAATATTTTAAGCACAAAATTGGGCCGTTAACTTTAAGTATTGCCTTACTAATTTTTAATGCAGGAAAAGCATCTAGAATCCTTGTAAACCTAGCCTAAAATCGCTTTTCAAAGTGCTGGAATTTCCAGAAGAGAAAACCCTGAACCCCCTAATTTCTAGAGAGGATTTCAAAAAAGGGTTGCATTTATATGTCAATTGCTGGGATGAAATATATTTTAAGGTTGCCAAATATGAAAATGTATCACAAAAAATGGCATTGTTAGTAGAGGTAACATATTTTTTAAAATTTTGATCATTCAATATTTTTTGAGGTAGTTGAACTTTTTGAAAGTAGTTGGAACTAGTAGTTGGTGAAAAAAGTAGTTAAACTACTAGTTCAACTACTCTAAACTAAAAGTAGTTGAACTACTAGTTAACTAGTAGTTGCAACTAGTAGTTAACTACTTTTCAACTACTTTTAGTTAACTAGTGCCGAACATTACAAATTTGGCGATGAAAATCTGCCGGACGGATTTGCTTCACTAACCCCAAGCTGTTTTTATCCATATTTGAAAAAATAACTCAAAAAATTATGCATTAAAATAACTTTAATGGGTTCAATTTCGTCAATAATCCTTCTAAATATCAACAAGCTGTTTTTTACCAAGTATTAAAAAGAAAAATATTCTTGTCCTTGTGTAATTCTGTCAACCATCAGCACCACAGAAGTGTCCCCTTTTTATCAGTGTTTATTTTAATCCATTATTTTGCAATTTTTGGCAATATTTCTAACATATATTGCATTCAAAACAGCTTGATAATATATGTAATAGGATAAATAAAGGAATTGAACCTTTTATCACTAAAGATAGAAGGGTATTTTGTCCAAATAAACTCGGTAGTTTTGGCTTAATCTGTATAAGTTACACATTGGATTCAGCAATGTTTAGCGACACATTTGATTTGGGAGGGCTTATTGCTTTTATTTATTATTTTTATTAATCATACTTATTGCCTTTTTATATTTGAATTTTGGAATTCATGGCGAAATTTTTCATAATTGCACCAATGGTATATATTAGGATTTTACTGTAGATTTTTTACAGGATAAAAGCTTCAGGCTTAATATTTTTAGATAATTTTAGCTAACTATTTTTTTATTTTAGAATTCCTGCATTATGTCTTCCAAATCAAGAAAACAGAGAACTGCTGCCAATCCAGCAGATTCTGCCACACTGTCTTTAAATGAAAGGATATTGAAAGAATGCCATGACTTTTACATTGATCCAAAAAATGGTATGAATATACTTTGCTTTCTAGGTAGCTCTTCTTTACTTAATATGGTGATACCCATACTACTTATTTGTTTTCCTTACAAAGGGATCTTGAATGCTTAGCCTAACACTAGATTTGGTACTTACGTATTACCCTGTCGACCGTTCAGTGGCCTAATTCAGCGCGGTACCTTAATAGAAAAGTCAATGGGATTTGATAACGCTTTTGATTAAGCGGCACGGTTGACAGTATAATACGTAAGAACCCTAGATTCTAATAATTTGCTCAGTTTTATTTTTTTAAACTAGAGAAAAATTTGTGCGTTATAAGTTAAATAAGTTATCAGTTTTCTAGCTGATGTGCCTTGCCTTGCACAGATGAAGCTTTTTATAACTTCATGCTTTAAGCCCTTAATGTTCTGTTATTTAGATTTTGTATCTTAGTTTCTCACTCCTACCTTGGTGTCCAGCATCTTTATCTTATGCATAATGACATTACTAAATGACTCCCATGAAGACAATTTATAGAATTTTATACACTAGTCTATTCCCGGTGACATTTTATGGTTACTCTTGTGTTTCAGGAATTTTACTCTTAAAACCTCTCTATTTTGAAATGATCTTGTTATAGGAAAGAAATTCAGTCTATTAATCAACCTTTTCAAAAAAAATATAATTTTTTAAATTTTTCATTTTAGAAGCAAAATAAACAAGAATACAGACAAATTAAATATTTAACGTAATGTTAAAAGGTTCTCACAGATCAAGGAAAACCTGTTAATATTTACTGTCAGAAAGTTTTAATTAAAAAGTATTTGAAAAATGCTTATTTTGCTAAAAATTTGAAAAAAATATTAATATAAAACACTTTGCTAGTGACTAATTTAAGAAAAATGCATTTCATTTTGCTCAAGAATGATAAAGAAAAATTAAATACTATTTATAAAAATTAAGTGTGTAAAACAACAAGAAATATTAAAATTGCTGTGGATAGCTAATTTTCTTCCATTATTTTCTTGAAATCATTTTCTCAGTTCTTTGCATTAAGCATTTTATTTCAGATGAAACCATGTTATTTGGGTTCAAAAACTTTAAAGAAACAAGTTTTATATAACTCTGTGTTTCAAGTCCTAAAATTATGAATGTTAATTTTCATTATGCTTAAGTGATGTATAACATGGTGTTTCATTATAAAAAACTAGAGGGTGAGTTAAGTTGACCTAGACATGCTTATGTCAAAAGATATTTATTTTATTTGATTTTAAAAAGAATTGATTTACCCATATTATTGGATAATGAGCTGAACTAGTTGAATAATACAAATGAATTCATATATATTAATAACACCGGTCTGCAACAAAAAAGCTGTTAACAAGTTTTTATTAAATTCATTTGTATTTTGGTATGCTGATAACAAAAAAAATTGAGAAAATTCATAGACATCGCAGACCTGTGTAATTTGAGGATAATCGGGGGGAGCAATGAGGAAGTTGCATGATTTTTTATTATTTTTTTAATCGATTCCTCTTGCAAAAATAAGCAACTACCCAAAATTTGAGGCCGATCGAGAAATTTTTTGATTGCCAAAAAAATTAACAAAAATCCCCTTTTTAAAAGCGCGCGAAAACGCCAAGAGTTTGGATGTGACGTCATCTTATACTAAACATTGTTGTAAAGCAATGGAGTTGATGGTATTATTGTTGACGTCATCTTATAGTTTAAACATTGAAACGTTTTCAGTCACGTGTTTTTTTTTCTCGACTTTTAAATTAAAATATTTAATTACCTGTACATTTTTTTGAAAAACTGACTAGATATTTCATTTTACCATACAAAAAACCATACGGAACACTTGTTTGTTTTTGAAAATCTGACACATGCAACTTCCTTATTGCTAATGTTCGGCACTAGTTAACTAAAAGTAGTTGAAAAGTAGTTGCTACTAGTTGCAACTACTAGTTAACTAGTAGTTCAACTACTTTTAGTTTAGAGTAGTTGAACTAGTAGTTTAACTACTTTTTTCACCAACTACTAGTTCCAACTACTTTCAAAAAGTTCAACTACCTCAAAAAATATTGAATGATCAAAATTTTAAAAAATATGTTACCTCTACTAACAATGCCATTTTTTGTGATACATTTTCATATTTGGCAACCTTAAAATATATTTCATCCCAGCAATTGACATATAAATGCAACCCTTTTTTGAAATCCTCTCTAGAAATTAGGGGGTTCAGGGTTTTCTCTTCTGGAAATTCCAGCACTTTGAAAAGCGATTTTAGGCTAGGTTTACAAGGATTCTAGATGCTTTTCCTGCATTAAAAATTAGTAAGGCAATACTTAAAGTTAACGGCCCAATTTTGTGCTTAAAATATTGTTGTTCAGGCTAATGGGGTTTAGAACCCTTAACCCCCCTTATATACGACACTGTACTGACTAGAAAATAAGATAAATACAACATAGAAAACTTTAAGACACCAAAAACCTGTATACCTATCAAAAATTGGCAAATCTTTAGCCATGATATTTTTGCAGGGGCGTCATTTCAGCTTTTGGTTGGGGGGGGCAAGGATTTTTTTAAATGGGTCTGAATCACGCTGTAACTAACTTTTTTCGGGGGGTTGCCTCAATTTCATTTTTAAGGTATCCCCTAACCAGCACATTTATAGGTTAAGTGTTAGAACACTGAAAAATAGTACGTATTTGAATGATATTACATAAAATGTCAAAATTTGACATAAACTCCAAGAAAAAAGTGGGTCTAGGGGTTCGCCCCCAGAAAAATTTTGAAAATTTGCCTTTTAAAGTAGTGTTTTGGCTTATTTTGAGACCCTATGGACTGCATCCAAAGAGAACAGTTTCTTGTAAACCAAAAAATTTTCTAGGGAAAAGAGTTGTAAATAAACGTCAAAGTATCAAGGGGCCTCACCCAGAATTTTTTTTTAATTCCCCTTTAAACTAATGTTTTATCTCTTTTTCAAACTCTTTAGGGAGCTCCTAAAGGGAAAAGTTTCTTGAGAGTGGCAAAATTCTAAAGGGAAAAACTGTGTAACCGACGTAAAAATTTTAGAGGGGAGCTGAGAATCCTCCCTCAAAATTTTTTTTGAAATTACCACTTAAACTTTTTTTTTTTTTTCTAATGGGCGGGTTTCTCTCTAATCTAATGGGGGGTAATGGGATTATCTCTTTTTCAAACTCTTTGAGGAGCACTAAAAAGGAAAGCTTCTTGAAAGCGGCAGAATTTTGAAGGGGAAAAACGCTGTTTAACAGAGGTCAAAATTATAGAGGGGGGCAAGAAATTTTTTTAAAATTTCCCCTTTACACTCGTGCTTTATCTCTTTCAAACTCTTTGTGGAGCTCGTATAGGAAAAAGTTTCTTGTAAATGGCCGAATTCTAAGGAGGAAAAATCTGTATAACCACCGACGTAAAATTTTAGAGGGGGGCTGGGGATCCTTCCCCAGAAATTTTTTTTGAAATTTAGCCCTTAAAGGTAGTGTTTTAACTCCTTTTGAGACTTTTTGAGTTGTACCCAAAGCTCTTTGTGGAAGTTACAGAATTTTCAAGGGACAGCAGCTATTTTTCACATAACAGTAGAAACCTTGGGGGGGGGCGGTTTCCCCCCCCCCTGCCCCCCCTAAATGACGCCCCTGTATTTTTGCTACAGGGAGGTAAGAAAAAGTAATAGAAAATTTGGGGAAAAATATCTTATGAAATTAAATAGACTAGTTAACTAGTAGTTAACTACTTTGGGAAATAATCAACTACTAGTTACAACTACTTCCAAGAAAAAGTAGTTAACTAGTAGTTACAACTACTTTTGCCCAGACTAGTTTGTAGTTGGTAGTTAACTACTTTTTGACCAGTAGTTGCCGAACACTACTTATTGCTGGTCATTCTTTTTCTAAATGCTCCTGTAGTGGGCATAGAGGCTCACTTCTGGAGCTCACATAATTTTTTAATAACATGTTTTATGAAGTTGAATAAGGTGTTATTATCTTAATAAAGTCATTTTATCTAACTTGATTTGTTTTTATCATTAAAACCAGTAGTGGGCCACCCAGCCCATTTCTGGAGCATCAGTAGCCTACTACTCTAAAAACTAATCAATTAACAAAAATAGTAAATTATTTGATCAAATACTCATTATGTTAAAAATATCAACATTCTGTTTTTCCCCTGAAATTTTTTTATTTTTTTTTTTAAATTTGAAAGATCCAGTTGATGCTTTTAAAGATAAAGAATTACTTGATCACATAAATTCCCTTTGATAGTTCTTTAGATGATCATTAAAAGAGGACCATTTGATTGCTAAAAATTCTACAAAAGAATCTTATCCTAAGAGGGAAATTTTTTTGTGGTGTGTAAGATGAAATACAAAACAGAGAATTCAGGGATTAGAATCTAACAATGTGCGTTAAATGTGACCATGAGCATTGAGGACAGCCATGACGATCTGTTGGGTGGTAGAAGGGAAATAAAATACCTTCCCTTCCGCGAACCAACAGGCAGAAGTCCAACCCTTTTTTGGGCAATGACACCTATGATGGCTTCTATGATGAGTACAATTTTGGAAGGGGGAAATAAATAAAGCATAAAAATCTAGGATCTGATTAACTTCACAATGGACTCTTTCAGTATGAAAAAAAGGTAACTATCTTTTCCTTGCTGCTTTTGCAGAATATTTCCAACTTGCCCACTTCAAACTCTTATTTTGCCAATTCTACTGTGTGAAAAGTTATAAAATATTTTGCATTTGTAGGGAAACACTTGAAAAACATTTTGACATGTGTTACGCAACTAGTTCAGCAAAAACTATTAGTCCATATGATTTTTTTACTTGCCACATGCTCTTTAGTTTTAAAATGTGTAAATCTCACTTTTTAATTTTTTTAAATAGTTTTTTTTGTTATGGTTCTGCAAGGATGGTTCAGACTTTTTAAAAAGGAAATTGGTTGATTTATAGTGCAAAGGTTGGCATTATTACTACTCTTTGAGAACGAATATTTTTAGGGAAAGTATTAAGTTAGGATTACTAATATGATAGAGAAATAAAATAACTAATGTAATATGGTAGCAATAATTCATCCAACTGAGTGGTAACTCTATGCTGGGCCGGATTACCGAATAGGCAATGTAGGCAACTGCCTAGGGGCCCATATAGCCCAGAGAATTTTTTCTGAAATGTTTCCTTAGAGTTGAAATTAAATTTGAAAACTTTTATGTGGGTCCTGTTTCATGGGGAAAGTCTACCTCCGTTCTTTTGAAGCAGTCATAAGCAGTGCTGAGCTCATGGGTAGCATGTATCTAGAGCCTCCGAGAGCTACTGCGGGCCGGTAGATATTAATTATTGAAAAAAAAATGAGATTAGAAATGCCATCTTATATGAGTAAAAAATTTTACCTTAAATTATTATATTTTAATATGATTTTTATCCTTTTCAGTTTTGCACAAATTTTTAATAAAGAAGGAAAACGAATTTATGCTTCAGATATAATTTCAATTTTCTGAATTTTTAACTAACTGGGATAGGGGGCTTTAGGCCCCCAAAAAGAACGAGAACTAACAGAGTGAGAGTGTACCAAAATGAGATAAAACCCTGTTTTTAGGGTCAAATTTCCAGAAATTTTGTGGGGGAGAACCCCCAGACCCCCTCTTTGGTACTTGAAACCTATTATTTCCAACTTTTTTAATACGTTCGCCAAGATTAAAAATCCTACCAAAAAATAAATTCTTGAAAATGTCCGAAATTGGGGTAAGTTGTACTAAAACGAGTCGAAAACCTGCATTTGAGACTAAAATTTTCTTGAGGGACCCCAGACCTCCTTTAGGTAGTTAGAACACAATTACTCACAATCTTTTTTAAATTATGTTCGTTGAGAAGATTCAATTCGGTTTTAAAAAATCTGAGCTCCCCCCCAAAAAAAACAAATCCTTGACCCGCCACTGCAAAGACTGACCGAACGTAACGACTTAAAATTTAATTTTGAATCCCTAATTTAAGTTTTAAAAAACGTATAATAGTCCACTGAAAATAGCGAAAAATAGGGCCGAACCTCAAACAAATTGCAATAGAAGGTTTCTCAACGGTTTTCACTTAGAAATGACCTCAATAATAACATACTAAAAATAGGCCAAAATCGGCCGGGGGGAAGTTTAATTTTTTTCAAATTTTTAAAAAATGGCCGAAAAAAAATTTAAAAAAAACTCAAAACAATAATATAGACATGTGATACATGTTTGTAGGTTATTTTTGAGTGCTGAAACCGAATATTGCATTTAGTTTGGAAAAAATATTGAAATTTCAATTTTTAAAATTAATTTGAATAATTAGCTATATTAAAAAATTAAAACCCCCCTAAAAACCTAACAAAAACACCCAAAGAGATAAATCCAACGGTTTTCATTTAGAAATGACCTAAATATTAACATACTAAAATTTAAAATTTTTACGAGTTAAAGAAGTTAAATTTTTTTTCAAATTTCCATTTTTTTTTGCGAAAAATGCATTTTTTTTTCAAATTTGTGCAAAAAACTTTAGAGGCTTTTGAAAAGGTCATTTTTCGGTGGATATTGTCCACAGATAGTTATATAATGGAAAACCGGTGGAATTGACCCTCAATGAATTAGTTAATTATTTTATTTAAAATTTTGAAATTGGTAAAATGTAGTACAAATTTCGAAAGAAGTGAAAAAGGTAATACTTTGGCATATTTACATCAGAATTTATTTAATTAACAATAAATTATATTAAGAACATATAATTAACAAATTAATTAATTTTTTTTTAATTTAAAATTTTAAAAATTTAAAATTTTAATAAATTTTAATATCATAATATAGGCTTGCAATACATGTTTATAGGTTGATTTTTAATCCTATTACATAAAAAAATATTATCATTGCAATAAAAACTGAAATAGACTTAAAAATTTTAAAATTAAAAAAATTCTTAATTATATCAAACTAGTCTCAACAACTGGAACAAATTGCAAAAAACGTTTTTTAAACAGTTTTCATTCAGAAATGGCCTAACTAACAACATACTAGAAATCGGACAAAATCGGACAATGGGAAATTTAATTTTTAATTAAAAAAACTGGCATTCTGGAACAAAAATATTAAATTTTTTCTAGAGGCATGTAATACATGTTTTTAGGTTAATTTTTGATTCTGATGCTGAAAAATTTAATATTTTTGCAGTAAAAATTGAGATCGACATCAAAATTTTAAAATTGAAAAATAAATTCTTAATTATTTAATTAATTTAAATTTATTCTTAATATTTTTAACTCGTTTCAAATTTTACTCCAAAAATATTAAATTTTTCAGCATCAGAATAAAAAACTAACCTAAAAACATGTATTACATGCCTCTAGAAAAAATTTAATATTTTTGTTCCAGAATGCCAGTTTTTTTTAATTAAAAATTAAATTTCCCACTGTCCGATTTTGTCCGATTTCTATTATGTTGTTAGTTAGGCCATTTCTGAATGAAAACTGTTTAAAAAAACGTTTATTGCAATTTGTTCCAGTTGTTGAGACTAGTTTGATGTAATTAAGAATTTTTTTTAATTTTAAAATTTTTAAGTCTGTTTCAGTTTTTATTGCAATGATAATATTTTCTTATGTAATTGGATTAAAAATCAACCTATAAACACGTATTGCAAGCCTATATTATGATATTAAAATTTATTAAAATTTTAAATTTAAAATAAATTAATTAATTTGTTAATTATGTGTTCTTAATATAATTTATTGTTAATTAAATAAATTCTGATGTAAATATGCCAAAGTATTACCTTTTTCACTTCTTTCGAAATTTGTACTTCATTTTACCAATTTCAAAATTTTAAATAAAATAATTAACTAATTCATTGAGGGTCAATTCCACCGGTTTTCCATTATATAACTATCTGTGGACAATATCCACCGAAAAATGACCTTTTCAAAAGCCTCTAAAGTTTTTTGCACAAATTTGAAAAAAAAATGCATTTTTCGCAAAAAAAAATGGAAATTTGAAAAAAAATTTAACTTCTTTATCTCGTAAAAATTTTAAATTTTAGTATGGTAATATTTAGGTCATTTCTAAATGAAAACCGTTGGATTTATCTCTTTGGATGTTTTTGTTAGGTTTTTAGGGGGTTTTTAATTTTTTCATATAGCTAATTATTCAAATTAATTTTAAAAATTGAAATTTCAATATTTTTTCCAAACTAAATGCAATATTCGGTTTCAGCACTCAAAAATAATCTATAAACATGTATCACATGTCTATATTATTGTTTTGGTTTTTTTTTAAATTTTTTTTCGGACATTTTTTAAAAATTTGAAAAAAATTAAACTTCCCCCCGGCCGATTTTGGCCGATTTTTAGTATGTTATTATTGAGGTCATTTCTAAGTGAAAACCATTGAGAAACCTTCTATTGCAATTTGTTTGAGGTTCAACTCTATTTTCAGTGGACTATAATAGGCAGTGGCGGATCTACGGGGGGGCTATAGCCCTCCCAGGGGACTTAGTTCACACTGAATAAAATTTTTTGAAAAATTCAAAAGCTTTTCAAAAAATTTTTGTAGCTGTTTTACATTTCAAATGGCCCGAAGAGCTTTATTTCATAATCATTAGCCACTTCTAAGATCTTTAGCCCCTGAAAATTTGTAGAATCAATGCACAGTTTGGGGAAAGTGGGTTTTCGCTCTTTACATTTTTGTAGACTATTAATTCACTAATATTTAGAGAGTTCAAGAGTTTTAGCCCCTACAAAGCATTTTGCCCCCCCGCATGTTTGTAGAATTAGTTTGCAATTTAAAGGATTCAGTGAGCTTTAGCCCCCTACAAAACATCTCATTTCGTGATCTTTAGCCCCCTTCGAAATATTAGCCAATTTCATGATCTTAAGCCGCCCACAAAACATTAGCCTATTTCATTATCTAGCCCCTGAAAAACTTCTAGCACCTGTGTATTTGTATATTTTGTTGAGAATTTAGAGGCCAATGAGCTTTAGCCCCCTCCAAGATAGATGAGCTTTAGCCCTCTCTGCTCTTTTATAAAGATAGAATTCATAACTTCAAAAAAAAGTTGCAATGAGCTTTAACCTCTACAAAATCTTTAACCCCCTACATTTTTATAGATTCAATTCACAATTTAAATAGAACAATAAGCTTTAGCCTTCTTTCGTTTTTAATTTAAAAAGCTATTTTTAATTTAATATATAGCCCCCTACTTTAGTTTTTGCAGATTCGATTCACAATTTAAAGGGACCTCTGAATTTTAGCCCCTAAAAAGAATTGACCCGTTCACAATTTAATGAGCTTTATCCAAAATTCAGCATTAGCCCCCTCCACTAGTGGATCCAGGGGGGTTAGGGGCTCAAGCCCCCCCTAAAATGAAAAGTTTTACTCTATATAATATGACATGAGTTAAATAACCAAAATGAGTTAAAACTGTTATTTTAAGGTCAAATTTTAAAAATTTCTCGGGGGGAAGACCCCCTTGGCATTTATAACTCTGCTATTACAACTATATTTTACTAAGTTTGTCAAAACGCAAAAGTCTGTATCCGAAATTTGGATGAGGTGTACCAAAACGAGTTGAAAAAGTGGGGTTTTTGACTTAAATTTTCACAGACCCGCACCCCTTTCGGTAGTTGGAGCAGGATAATTCACTTCCTTTTCCAAATTAACATTAACAAGAAGATTCAAATGGATTATAAAAATTCTTAGCCCCCCCCAAAAAAACAAATCCTGGATCCGCCACTGATAATAGGGCCCTGAGACGTGCATTGACTAGGGGCCCCTGACATGGTTAATCCGGCCCTCTCTGACTCTATGGTCGAATCACTAAAGTTGAAGTGTAATATGAGAACTATCTCTCGTTCAAACTGCAGAGTGGTATTATAATAAACCAGATAATCACCAGACCTCGCACCACTAGAAATTTTTCTTAAAAATATTTCAAGATAAACATGATGATCATTTCAAAAAAATTGAAAAATTTACAAAGTTAATGACTGGAAGGGATTTTAAGACTTAAAGTCAGGGTTCGGTTTCTTCCTGAAGAAACTGGGAAAATTGGAAGATATCAACTAAAAGCTAAACAGAACAAATTTTTAAATTTATTGACTACAAAAGTAAATTATTTGAACCATAATGTAAAAAATAACAGTTCATTTAAATATTAATTAATTAAAATAATTAATGAAAAATAAATACTTTTAACATAAATTTTAGGTTACTTAAGTTTTTAAAGGAGATGGTAGCTAGATGGATTTATTTTTGTATATATTCAAACTTTATTTAAATAAATGTTGTTATAAAAAAATTGCGCAACACAAAAAATAATTATAAATATCGATTTACTAGCATTTAATGAGGTTTCTTCTATTAAAAGAAACTTGTTTAATTAAAATACTAATGTAATTATAATTAATTTAGTACTCATAAGTAATAAATTATTACATTTTGAAGGTTTAATTAAGTTTTCACCAGAATAAAAGAAATTCATTTAGTATTAATATTAAATTAAAGCTTATTTGTAAAATTCTTTAGCAAACTTTGGTTTCTTCTGGATGCTTTTTCCCACAATGGAAGAAACTTCCTTAATCTGACTAGAATGCATATTTTATCTGATTCTATATATTTGTTGAATTCTTTGAAGAAAAAAAAGTTTCTTCCACTTGAAGAAACCTCCCAGAAAAAACATTCTAATCTAATAATTATCTCCCTCCACTGTTGTAATTAATTAACCCAGTACAGTACTTACGTATAACTACATTTTTATAGTTAAATTTTATTAGAAAGACATCATATCTTATAAATTGAAGTTTATTTGGGAAATTCTTTGAATAAAAAAGGTTTCTTCCACCTGGAAGAAACCGATTTCTTCCTGCCTGTTTTTCCCCATGGTTTTTTCCACTTTGGAAGAAACTTGCTAACCCTGTTTAAGGTTAAAATACTTGTTCGATAAAGCAGGAAAGCTGGTATTTTGTAAAATGATTTATAGTTATAGTTGATTGGCCTAGTTTTCTGAAAATTAAGCCTATTTGCTACCCCTTTTTAAAACTCAAATTTTAATAAAAAAATGACCGTATATGAAATTAAAATTAACTTGATTAATAAATGATTTCTATTTCTAAAATCTTTTAATTTTTAACGTTTTCTAGGTTTCTATGACGATTTTAACATTTTTTCCAGACCTATCTAACGGCTGTGACTCGCCCTGTAAAACCGTCAGCTCATTTTTCGTATTGGGGGAAAACAACTTTACTTTTACTGACAGATAATAATCTTCTAGCTAGAGTCTCGACTTTCCCGCATTGCAATCAAAAGGTGAGGAGAAGCTGACCTCAAGTGCCTCATCCGTACAGTCGGCTTCTCCTCGCCTTAGTTAACAGAACATATTTGAATTTATTTGATAATGTTTTAAGAATTATATTGATATTTGGCAGGAATTTAAAGATAAGTTTCATATTATGGCTTGTTGTTCTTAAACCCTTCATTTTCCCTTAGTAAAATCCATTACTTTTCTGCGAAATAAATAAAAGGTTTTCTTAAAGGTTATTGAAACATATAAATTTTAAGAAACATTTATGGGTTTTTCCCCTCCTTTCACCTTAACCCTTTCAATACGGCAAGGGAATCAGAAAAGTGCAATTTTTGCACTTGTTTGAGCTCCTGGGGGACAACTGCGATGATATATCCATTAGATCATGATGTGTTTGGAGGCACAAAGGAGCATTTTATTCTGTTCCTTGAAGTTTTTTAGCAACTGGGACATAATGTTGCCTCAGTCGTAATTTCAAAATTTTTCTACCGTGGGACAGCATATGTCCCAGCCGGTGCGAAAGGGTTAAATAAGCACAAAATGCTTACCCATTGTATTATTGTTTGCGCTTCAAATTTCTTTCCCTCCTGATAAGTTGCTTCTTGAAAATCGTATTCCTTATTCCTAACATGATTCCTAACGAAAAAAAAAATTTTCACTCTGGATGAATTGCTCTTCTCACCTTTCCGCTCTTCCCCCAGTGCTTTCTTTCAACACGGGCCTAAAATGGAGAATTTTTTTTTAATTAATTAAAATTTCTCCTTAGCTCTAACAAGATTTTAAAGAAATAACATCCACATTACCATCACCATCAATGGAAGGCTAAAGGTCTGATGTTTCCCACCACCAAACGCACTTCTCTTACCAAAACTCATCATGTTACCTCCACGTCTGAAACCCGGTGTGTACTTATTGGTTTTGCAAGATAAGTCAAGTTTGTTGATATAATAACTGAGTCCGATATGTTTCATTCCTGATAAACCGGAGTCCCCTCATCACAGTTCTTTTTTTTTTGTTCCCGAACGAAATGGTGGAGGAAGTTCGATTGGAGATTACGGATCCGTTATCGGGGAGTTTCCGCCGACTCTAGTCTTCCTCTCTCCGCAAAAAGTGAATGTCATTTTTCGTCACCCTGTGGTTCCAAGTCTCAGTATCTGGAGATTCCAGACGTCCGGGATAGGGCAGGATGGCTTTATTGTTATTATTTTTCAAACGTTTACATTTTTGTGCGTATGCTCGCGAGTGGAATGGTGAGGTCTGTCCTGTGTGTGATAAGGCACTCGAGTTGCTTCAGCTACTACATGTCCTGTGTTTTGGACTATGTTTGTGTGTGTAGACTTTTGAAATAATCAGACTACATATAAATGAGGAGCAAACAGTCAAACCATGCTTTCTCCTTCAAATACAAATTTTCAGGAAACACAAAAAACTAATAACTTAAAAAATAACTAATTTAAAAACCTAATTATCGTTTGTTTAGTTCTATAACGAGTAACTGAGAAGATTTGTAGTCATAATTTACCTAAAAACTTAAAATTAATTATTAAAAAATGCATTTAAAATTTGGAGAAATCACGTTTTGATCGAACACATAGGAGGAAACATTGTTTGAATGTTTCCAACATGGACAAAACACTCTTTTAATGAAAAAAATTAATCCTACTCTTCTCAAAAACTATTCTTTTTATTTGATATACAATGTAATTTTTTAAAATAAACATAAGGTGATTTCGTATCAAAAAGTCCCCACCAATATTTTTACATCACCAACTTAACGCTGACAAATGAAAGGGTCACGTGACCAGTAAGAACAGGTTAAAACTTGTTTTAGTTGAAGATAATAGCATTATTTTGTGCAGTTTAATGTGGAGATCATGAAAATAGCAGTAACTCATTTTTTTATTTTTTTGGAGAAAACACGGTTTGATTGTTTGCTCCTCAAATGTTTGTTCATATGGCTTATGGGAACCCAATCCATTAGCATCTGGCCTCTCGCACAAACACAAAAAATACAAATTCAACTTAAAATGTAGACATTTAAAATATTAAAATAAATATCTGTATTCCTTTCAAATATTCCTAAAAATTTTTTTGGAAGTACTAAAAGGAAACTATCCCTATCCGCTTCAAGAAGTGTATAGACGGAGTGTGCTATAACGATTCAAAAAGCGCAATAATCTTGTGAAAATGCCGGTGTTAAGGTCTGAATGATATCTGACCATCTGTGCTTCTTTCATGGAAAATTTGAAAATTTTATCTAATCGTCTGGGGTTTCAAGAAGTGTTGTTTGGTGGTTAAAAATACTGTTGCAATATCCAAATCCATTCGGAAGATGGGGAGGCTTAAAATTCTTCTAAAGAAAATACGAATGTGTTATTAACAGGCACGGAAAAATATTTCTTATAGAAAAGTTAATATGATAATTTTAAAAATACTCAAGTTTAAATTAAACCAAAGTCAATTCATAGTCAGCCATGCAAATGATGAGACAGATGGTTTCCTTAAATAAGGGAATTTTCTAGGTCCATGTCTAAATTGGAGTGTTGTGGGGCCCATCTCTTTTATAATCGCAATTATTATATACGATGCTTTAGTTTTTTTCTTTGATTAATCAACAGCTTTTTATTAAGTTGGTTGGTTAATTTTCAAAATTTATTTTTCTTAAAATGTATGTTTGATTATTCCCTAGTCCCTGAGCTTATAAGTTTAAGTGATTGACTAGACTCCATACAGTTAGTTAATGACCCACTTTCGAGTTAAAATACCAAGCCTTTCAATTAGTTCGAACTGGACAGATTTTAGAAGGAAGCCTTGGGATTTTTTTTCTTAGGCGAGTATGTAAGCCCGTGTGGTGGATGCAGATAAGGTTTCTTCTATGTGTCAGCTGAAAAGGAACATACCGATAAGCGCCCTTCCTGCCTCCCGTCATCCCAACCTGTAGGTCCTTCACCCTTTTCCTATCAATATCCAGAACCATTCTAGTCCTTGAACAAATATAAAACGGACCTTCAATGATCGAAAATCCCATTTTTAAATACTGTGTTATCTTCGGTGATATACTTTTGGACACATCACAACAAAGCTCATATCCGCTTGTTCTTTTTTTAATATTTTAAGTGGTGCACATTACCAGGGTGGCCACCAATATGGAAAATATGGAATTATCAGGGAATTTGAAACTTCTGGAAAAGTCAGGGAAATATCGGGGAATTTTGAAAAAATCAGGGAAATCTTAAGTATTTTCCTGACATCATACAAAATTAGTTACCCATCCGTCTGTTGAATCGCATATATTTTTTTTATTTTTAAAGGGCGATGAATAATTTTAATTTTGATCGGATTCACTTATGTTTTTAAAAGCGAAAGTGTCGACAGCGTGGCAGAAAAAGGAGTTCTCACATTTTGGAGGAAAAGTTCCTGTATCGCGATACAAGCGACGACAAGCCTTGTGAAAAATCGTGTCATCTTTCCAAAATGAATATCTTAATTTTAAGAACAGGGCTATTATTATTTTATTTTTAGAGTATTTTAAGTTGAATTGTGTGTGCTATACAATCAGGGAAAATTTAGTTAAAACCTGGAATTATCAGGGGAAAATCAGGGAAAATTACTAAGCTCAGTTGGTGGCCACCCTGATACATACCCAGTTAATTTTTCTTCTCGGTAGATAGGAATTTCGAAATTCTGTAGGGGTAAATGTTTCAAAACAGGGTGGTTACAGAACCTAGAAATCAGGGATTTCAGGGAATTTTTAAAAACATGTCAAAATCAGGAAATTTCCTGATGAGATCATTTTGTGGTACAATTTTTCTTCCTCCGAAACCTTGCGAATATATTTTACTTATCTTAGCTCAATGAGGAAAATATTCTGCATCTCATATACTACTCTTGAGCTCAAGCATCACTCCAAGTCAAAATCAAGTTTTATTATTTTAGTATAATGTATTTTTTCATTTTAAATTACAAGGGATATTTTTTTAATTATCTTGTAAATAGTTTATAATAATAGAGTTTTAAGAACAAAAAGGTATCTGGGGGGTCATCCTCAGAAAAGTTTTAGATAAATTTATCCCTCAAAACGCACAGGATTTAATCTTGGTTTTGATTCACTTCGTCCAAATTTCAGACAATATTCTTAGGTAGGATTTCAATTTTGATGAACTTATTTTTAAAAAGTATTTAATAATAAAGTACAAAGTACTAAAGGGGGTTCGGGGTCCTTCCCCAGAAAATTTTCGGAGATTTGATCCAAAAAACAGGGTTTTAACTTGTTTTGATACCACCAAGTTAAAATTTCAGGAGGAGGGCAGGGCCCCCTTCACCCACAATTATATATGCCCCTGAATTACTCTGAGGTGAGGGTCTGGAAATTTAAAGGAAAAAATTATGCATTGAAGTCAAATTTTCGAGAGGGCTGGAACTCTCCCCCAGACATTTTTTTTGAAATTTACCTCTTAAAACTAGTGTTTCATCTAATTTTGAAACAAAGGGGAATTCTAAAAGTAACTTGAAGAATTTCTCAGGGTAACTCGCGGACCCCCTAGGAAGGCGCCGCGGACCACAGTTTGAGAACCGCTGCCTTATACCATACATTGAACACGCTGATCTAAAGCATATTCTTATACAGTTCTTTAAACAGTTAAAAAATAGTAAATGCATATAATCTGTGAAAATATTGCAATCCCTCATATGAAAAGCCGTTTAAAAATTTGTGAAACAATATAATATCGATGTGTTTCTGCCTACGTGGGGGTTATTTAAAGAAAGGATGCAAACACATTTACATTTATAAATTTTCCAGGAGTGCGGGATTTATGTCCGAACGATGTAAATACCTGGAAGTTGGCCTTGCCTTACATTCTGATTGATATACATTAAAAACAACGTATTAATGACAGGATTGGTGATTTTTATTTTTCACCAAAAATCACGCTCATCACAATCAATGTTCTTGCTACAAATTTAGCTTAATTTGGGCAAATTTTGGACAACTCGAATTGTATGACTGGGAAAATATTGGGCCACTAAAACAATCTCTGCACCTCTACAATTTTCTAGTCGTCGTAGCAGCTAATTGTTTAAATTGTTCTTGCTACAAATTTAGCTTAATTTGGGCAAATTTTGGACAACTCGAATTGTATGACTGGGAAAATATTGGGCCACTAAAACAATCTCTGCACCTCTACAATTTTCTAGTCGTCGTAGCAGCTAATTGTTTAAATACAAATTATTAAAAAAAATTAAACCGTTCCTATTCCCTTTCTTCTGCCTATGTGTTAATTGTAAGATTTCTGCCCGCTTCATTTGCCATTTAAGACTGCATGCGACGAATCGTGTGTCCTTTATTGTCGCGCTTGAACAAAAAAAATTAATTATTAATAATGGAGTTTTCTAATCATTAAATGTTTGAAATAAATGCCTTCTTTTGAGGACCGTCCTTGGCTTATTGCCATCTTCCTTCTGTGTATTTTATTCGGTGCTTTTTAAAGGCGCTGTTGATAAATCCATTTACGGCATCGACCATTGAAGAGTGTAAATATAGCTTTCCTTACAGGCTTCCATTATCTTGAGAAGGTGTTTGTAAACATCGCAGGTAAATCTCTTGGGCCCGATTGTTTGGAAATTAATAGTTAGAAAATCACTCCTACAATTTGTTTGAATTGTAAGAGAAATATTTTAATTATTTAATTCGTTTAGAAACGGGTATGACGTTTTTTACAATTTTTTTCCGGGGTAGATGGCGTGCTATATGAGACATATACCAATAGCATACCTACCAACCGTTCCGATTAAATCGTATTTGTTCCGATTTTTCACTGTTGTTCCGAAAATACGATTTCAGTACCAAATGTTCCGTTTTTACGACCCCTGTCCCGCCATTTTCGACCTACTTGAATTGTGCAATAATAAGGCGTTTAAGCTTAGTGAAAGGGTGTTAAGTCTAGTTCGTAAGAACAAGACTGACTCTCAGAGTTCCATGGACTCTGATACTCTACATGCATTGCTAGCTGCGAAAATAGTAATTCTGATCCATGCTATAATAAATCTTTCAGTGCTGACCTATTAAAAAGGGCAAAATCAGCTACTTTGTAGCACTTAATAAAGATTAATTTTTCTTTTTTCCAAACAATGTATGCTTATTTCACTGTTTCATTTTATTAGTACTTACTAAGTATTTTTAAATCTTTCTGAGTTATTATGTATGAAATTCCCAGTGTTTAACATCTTGAGTCATTTTTGTTATTCTATTTGCAGAAATTTAAACCCAGATAAAAGGAAAAAAAATTAACTTTATTATATCCTAGTATAAATGTAGATAATTTTTAGTCAGAATATAAAGGTATATAAAACACTTAGTCCTCTTAATAACCATAAGATACCTTAGATAATACAAGCTCTTTTTTTAATAATACCCCTTTACATCCTGATGTGGATCATGTGCCATAAAAAACCAATCAATCAATCAATCAATCAATACCCCTTTACATGGGCGTAGCCAGGGTTCCACTTAGGGGGGGGCAAGCCGGGTCGCCTTTTTTTATGTTTATGGAGAAAAATTTTAAAGCCCCGTGAGAGAGGGCCGTAGCCCCAGTATTGTTTTTCGAGGTGCTTTTGACCTTTAATGAAAAGGTTTTGTGGGTAGTGTAGAAACCCCAATGAGATCTCTTTCATCCATATTAATAGGTTTAATGTAGTTTTTCAAAACGTTTTTAGGGAGAATTTGCGTCCAAGAAAAATTCATATAAGAAAGGTTTTTAGTAATAAAGGTCCAGGTTTCAAAGGGGGGTCTGGGGGTTCTCACCCAGAAAATTTGTGGAAATTTGACCATAATAACAGGGTTTTAAACTGTTTTATAGTACACGTAAACCCAAATTTGGATTAACATTTTTAGGTAGAATTTTGATTTTAATGAACTTATTATAAAAAAGTGTGAATGATAAAGGTTTAAATACTAAAGGGGGGCTGGCTTTCCACCCGCAGAAAATGATTTTGGAAATTTAACCCTTAGAACAAGGTTTCAAACATGTAAACGCAAATTTGGGTATACATTTTTTAGGTAGAATTTCGATTTTAATGAACTTATCATAAAAAGTGTGTATAATAAATGTTTTAATACTAAAGGGGGGCCTGGGGGTCCTCCCCCAGAAAAATTTTTAAAATTTGACCCTAAAAAACTGGGTTTTAACTTAACTAAATGTAAATTACTCAGGACTTGGGGGGGGGCAGCTGCCTCCCCCTGGCTACGCCCATGCCCCTTTAACACATTCAAAATGTGTCGTGCGTGTTGTTCCTATTTCTGTTTCTGAAATGTTGGCAGGTATGCAATAGTCAGGTATTTCCTATCTGTCTTAATTTGTAATTAATCGATATGTCAATCAAAAGGGTATCTTTCACTCAAAACCTTTTACAAGAGAAGGGGCATTCTAAAAATAGAAACAAATAGTGCATCTCTGCTAGGCTTTTTTTCCTGTTTCTACGCGAAACATTCGAAAGGGTTAATTGCTAACCTCTCAGCGAAACAGGATTGTCCAGGTCATCGTGTATAAACGGAGTGCCTTTCAGAGCAACTGATTTCTGATGGGTTCTGAATGGGGAGTTTTTTGATGTTTTGTAACAGCTTTGTTAACACTTTTACCATGACTTTTCAAATTTTTGCATTCATATCTTGTTATTCATTCATTTTTTTTGCTTAGCACTGTCGACACAAAGTTTTAAATTTGTTATTGGCCAATAAACTTCTAAAGGTGAAATAATGTTGTTCTTCACTGGTAGTGAACAAGGTACACTACTATAGTCTGTTCATTTTGAACTGGCGCTTGAAAATATTTCCTTCCCCCACCACCGATCGGTAACCATAGCAACTATCTTCTTCAAAGTGACGACGAAGGATTTCTATTGGCTGCTCGAAGATAGTAACTATGGTTACGCTTCTAGCGTGGGGGAAAGCACTATTTCTCAAGCGCCAATTCGAAATGAATATAGTATACTAGTGTATTGGTGTGCCTTGTACTTATTTACATTGGTTTAAACTTCTTTAATTGGCCTTTAAACTTCTTAAAGCGCCTTTAAAAATATTCACTGAAAAAAAATGTACAAAATTTATGTACTGGAAAAAGTTCCGAAAAAATATAACTATGTTGTGTGTTTTCTAAGGGAAACTCCCAAACACGCTTTGTAAGCAATTAATAATTTTAAGTGCTTAAGACAAAATTTAATTCAATCGTATCGATCCTTATGATGTAGGAGGAGTGTTGAAATGTTAAAAATTTATATCGCTAATAAATAAATAAATATTTTGGAAATCCTTCTGATGAGAAATGCATAATTTTCTGGTCATCTCCCTCAACAGTCTCTTTTCGTCACCCATTGGTTTGAGCAATAGCCTTATCAAAATGAGAAATTTAAATTTTTAAATACTGTCGCTATGATGTGAAACGCTTTTAACGGCAATCAACAACAGTTTTTTTAACTTAACAATTTAGTCAAGAAGGTATTGTACTCAAATTACATCTAAAAACAAAGTGTATCTGACTTCAAAAGTAATAGGTATCTTTTTGTTTTCCTTTGAACCTCTAATTTTTTTTTAAATGATTTGGACCGCACGTAAAATTACTTGTCGACTCCTGGGCTAAAGTATCGAGGGAAAATTGTTTCATTAGTTTATTTTCAATGAATACAAAATTACAGGGTAAAAAGTAAAAATAAGTCCGAGGTATACGACCTTCTCCTATAACCTATACTAAAAAATGTTGAGTTGTGGAAAAGATTTTGAAAGTATCAAGAGTTCTCTAAACATTTCTATGAACTTACTCGATTCCTGCTAGCTTGCTTGTTAAATAATACTAATTGGCGCTTTATTTGCACACGCGTGGACTTCTTGCTGCTCTTTAGTCAGGGATAAGGAACAAGGATAATCTATTGGAAAACCTTTTTATTGCTCGCTTCATAAAAATTCCTATTAAAGCCTTTCATTCTGCAAAATAATTTTTAGACTTTTTTACGCATATTGTAATGTCTTGAATAACGTGGTCAAACCTTGTTACGCTCCTCTTTTTATTTTGATTTTTTGAATTAAATGCTTTTTAGTGTGCTAAGTTTTTCCCTTTGAAGAATAAAAAAATTGAGTAACGTTTGACACAGAATTTGTTGGTTGTGTTGAAACCTTTAGCATTCTCTTGAAATTAGTATAGTTTCTTGAAAACATTTCAGCACTGTGTGCCTTTTGAAATAAATTGTCCGTTTGGCCAAGTGTTGAGAAAATTGGAGATAAACTGTATAAGTTATGGAATTTTCATTGTGTAACCTGGACTGGAAATTCAGGACCCCATGTAGATTAAAGAAAAATCCTAAAATAAATACAAGTTTATTAATAAATATTGTTCAGTTTAAAAAGTTGGAACTTATTCCATGTTTCAAACATGAAATTTCAGCTGTAAAGTCTTAAAAGTGCTTAAATATTAAATTAAATTTTATTTCTGCTTAGTTCACAGTACCAAAAGGAGAAATAGAAAGACCGACAAAAAATGTAAAAACACAATTTTTTTGCTTAGTTCACAGTCAAAAAATAGGAAAAGAAAGACAAACTAATTTCCAATAAAATCAAATGAATGTACATTGATTTCGCCAAATTCAAGAGGCTACATCTGCATCAAGAGGCTACATCTATAGGGGTTAGTTAATTTTTTAGAGTAAAGATGAAGATTGAAAAATTTTTTTTAGCACAAAAAGTCGATTTGCCATGTTTTGGACCATTTTCTTATTTTCAAACTGACGGTTCAAGTGCATCCGCTGGCCGTTGCTAGAAGTGATACCAAAGAGGTTTTCAAACGTATCACGAGTTAGTATGTTGCAACGGAAATCGTCGCTACATTATGACACGTCCCAAGTTCTCCTCCACTCCGTGTTTTATTTCGGTTCGGGTGTACAGAATAAATTTATCCGCTGTATCGTAAGCGTGATCGCTTATCGTTGTTCTGGGATGACGTTATGGGAGTAAAATTTTGACGCGCTCGGCAATATCTGTCTTGGTTTTATGTTTCAGAACGCTTGTTGTAATAACTTGGGAATTTGGTTTATCGTTTGTCAACGTGTGTTAAATTTTTGAGGGAAAATGTTTTACCATACTTTTTACAGCTCTGGAAATATAACATACGTGTGATAACACAGACAAAAAATTGGCGGAAAAATTTCTGTAACCAAATTTAAGAATTTTTTAACAATTTTTATGAAGAGGGGGTCCATCGGCTTCTACTTCCCGAGATCAAGGTTGGTTGGGTTTTTATGGCATATGACCAATAACAAGGTATAGCCCGAGATCTAGGATTCGATATGCTAGATTCATAGTATTTTAGCTTAAATATTAACTAAGTTTCATATTACTTCAATTTTTTAAAAAAAATTTCCCGATTTTTCTTAAAATTTAGTACTAGGCCACACTAGCGGTCAGAGTTTTAGTATAAAACGATTGGAAAATAAGAATGTGGAATTTCAGTTTTGCAAATCGAATTAGTTGGATTTTAATTTTGCTAAGCAAATTGGCGGATTTCCGCCAATCGGCGGAAGAATCACATGTATGATATAATTTTAAAAAACTTGTTTTTAGTGTTGGAGGGGGGGGGAGAAAAGGATTTTTGATGAAGGTCGTTTGGAGGAGGGGTCGTTTCGTTATTTAATGTGCATTGCTTCTCTAAAGCTTGCACACAGTTCTTAAATTTTTCTCAACTTGTCAATTTTCAGAGTTTGTCTTATTGTTGTTTCTATCACCTTTGGGTTTTCTAATGTTCTCTACTGGTCATCTACTTGTTGTCTTAAAGTTAGTTGTCTTTTTTATGCATTATGTAAATTGCTGGTAAAAATATATTGATGCTGAAAGAACTACCTTCTTCACATCATGGGATGGAGCATTTATTTTGAGATTTAGTGCACGTGTTGGACACAGGAGAAGATTTTTTCTTTATTTACTGTGTCCACCGATACAGCTGGAGCTGAATTTAAGTAAAATATGCGGGAGAAAATACCAAGGTTGTTAACTTTAAATGGTGCATCATGAGCTTTTGGTTATTCGATTCTGGCGTAGTTCTAGAACACCTTAACCTTGATAATGATTTGTGAGTTTAACAAATGATACTTTTAATTTTAATGGAGAGCGGAAAACAGGTTTGGAGCCCATTGCAATTTTCATAAAAACCACAAGTTTTTTTTTGTTGCATGGTTGAACGATCATTTCGTGCACTTAAATCGACATGCTTCTGCCATTGCCCAAACGAGCTAGCTTCGCTGTAAAATTTCCCCAAAATTTCCTCTCGGCGATTTTCCCGATTTTTTCCCGTGTGCCTGGGCCGCCGCCGGTCCTGCCCATGCGCGGCGACAGAGAGAATCGCACCCTCGCCTCGTCGCCACCGCTTCTCGGAACGTCGTCGTCGCGTTCGTTCGGGTTCTTCCTTGTCGGTTCCGCCGGAGTGTTCGATATCGATAAACGCCGCTGCCTTCCTGTGTCGACCCGTTATCAAGGGAAGTGGCCCGGCGCAGGCTTCCGGGGCACATGACTCGCGCCGCCGTACCCACAGCAACGCGTAAATAAAGTCGCACACTGCCTGCACACTCCTCCCGCTAGCTGCTCCGTCTTCTGGGTCGCCCAGCAGAGAGAACAGGGTCACCTGCGAAGAACCGCATACCGAGCGTTGTTGTTTTCTGCTGGCTGGCATGGCAGCGGCGGGCTTCGATCACCTTGCTGCCTTCTTTCTGCTTCGGAGGATTCCATCGAGGAAGTGAACGCGCTTTTATTGTTGTTGCCGTGTGGTTGGTCCTTTATTTCCGTTACGTGCCGTTGGATTTTCGGGATGGAGTTTTCCTCGTTCGAGCTCCGCCGTTATTGGTTTGACAGGTGAGTCTCTCCTACGTTTGCCTTTTTTTTTGTTGTTTTCGTTTTACTTTGCGGATTATTTTTCTTCTACCCCCGTATCGCCGTTTTTTTTCTGCTGAGTGATGCATGTTTCTTGTTTGAAGGTATATCGATTTTCTCTTGTCTTTCGTGGCAGTTTGTTGCTGCATTTTCACGTGCAATCAATACCACAGTCGTTCTGACTACGGTATTTTCGAGCCTCTAAAAAAGACGGATTATTTTTGTTTTTGCATTGTTCGTAGTATGTAATTAATCAATGTTTTCATTCGATATTGTTGAGGAACGTCAATCAAATTCCTTTTGGTATTCATTCCTTACCTGAGTAGCTTTATGTAAACAAATTAAATGTTCCGTTCCGTATTATTAGATAAACAAATTAAATAGGATGATGATATTTACTTTTTGCAACCCATATTATTTCAATAATGTGTTTCGTTATTTAACTGCGTATTTTTTATGAGGGAGTTAACTGAAGTTATTTATTCTCTTGGAATCGATTTGTTTCTGGCCCAACCTCAACGACGAGGTGTCCGTGACGAAACCTATTTACAGTTTAGTTTCGTTTTCCGAAAGGATCAATATTTGTGCGATTTTCTTAAACAAATGCAGTTTTGAATTCTGAAGTTAACTTGATAATGAATTCTATTTGTTAATTGCATTCCTTTCTAATTGAATGGTGTTTAATTCTGGTTCATTTAATTTGCATAAAAGAAATAAAGCCATCATATTAGACGTGCATTATTAATGTATGAAGTAGTATGTAATTATTTCTCAAATTCATTAGTGGTATCGTATCTAACTAGAACAGATCAAAATTTCTCATTTGTCTACCTTTGTCCTTTTTTACGATTTCTAAGGGATCCCTACTCATGCAGATTAATTTGATAGTGTTTAAGTCCTTCTGCTGGACTGATTCATTTTAAAATGGGAATGCATTTTAAGCTAATTTATGAGAAACTATGTATATTTGTGTTTAACTTACTTTAGAGTCAAACTTTCGGATATTGAATATTATGTTAGTAATCAATGAAATATAATAAGATTTGTTGATGGGGTAAGATTTCTCTAAATTATGTATCAATGACGTATCCTATTTTAACATTTTCTTTTTAAGTCTCAAATATTTTGGTGTTTTTGATTTAATTTCAATTTTGAATGTTTGTGTTTTCCTTGATGTTACTTTAGAATAGAATAATTCTTGTATGCTATGACTAATCTAAAATATTAAACTTTAATATCCAATGAATTCTGTCCTTATACTATAGAGATATTTAAATATTAATGTTACAGGAATGATACATCTTTGAAATGTTGTGCTATACTTAAATTCACTTAAAATAGTTTTGTCTGTAGTTTTTTTCCTGATAAGTGTTTCAGATACAGTATGATGCTCTTGATAAAACAAACTTTGTTTTGTTGAAAACCTCTATTCTTTTAAAAAATATTTTCCCCTAGACACATTAGGTATTCCTCTAATTAATTTAACTGGTTGCCAAAAACTTTGTCTTGAAATTTTGTTCTGTATGGAATACCTGTATTTTCTCGTCATATCAAAAGTAGTATCCTACATAAGATTTTTTAAAAATGAACACCTACATAGTCTATGCTTGCTTTAAATTGATGAAGTTCTGTGATTTTATTTTATTCTAAAAAATCTTACTTCATATTAGAATTTATAACAAGATATACCTTATTTTTACAGGATTAGTTAAAATAGCATCTGGCTTGGATGTAGATTTATTACCTCCCAGGAAAAAAGTCACCATACTGTTGATTGGAAATCACTCTGCCGGTAAAAGTTCCTTCATTAATTGGTAAGTAAGTTCAAATAAATATCTTATGTTCATCTATTTAAATGTTACCTTTTGGTACCTAAAAAAACAATCAGGTAAATTGATTGTTAAATTAGGCTAATCTGGAGATACTTTTAGTAACTGACTAGGGGCCATTCATTAATTACGTAAGGGTCTCAAGGAGGAGGGGGGTTGGAAAAATATCTACATACCCTTACTTGGGGGTGGGGGGGTCAAACCCATTCTTACATAAGATTTTCCAAGTTAAGGGAAACAAATTCCAATTATTCTAATCAAGAGATAATAATATAATGGTAATATGTAGTTGACAGCAAGAATATAACTTATGTGTTGAAATATTAAAATCTTCTGATTTACGTAAAACTGAGAGTTTTAGTACAACTGATCCTTTTCTAACAATTTATTATTTTGAAAAACGAAATGAAATCTTATGTAAGAATAGGGGGGAGGGGTTTGAAAAATCTTACGTACCCTTACATGGGGGTAGGAGGGGTCAAAAATTGCCAAAATCATCCTTACATAATTAATGAATAGCCCCTTAGAGCATGTTGTTATTCAGTAATGTACCTTAGTAATTTCAGTAACCTATACACAGGGATGCAGAAAATGTATTTTCTTCCAAGATTTCCCCCAATCCATACAAAATTTCCCAAAACTTTTTAAAGTGATAAAGACCTACAAAAATTCTGAATTACTGTCGGTATCAACATCTGGTAAATTTTTATTACTGTACTGAAATTCAATTCAATATTATACTTTTCCTCAAAATTTCCTCAGATGGCTGACATTTCCCCCGATCCTAGATCGCCGGATCGGACATATTCTGCATCCCTGCCTATACATTTTTAGGCTTTTAAAGTTACTTTATTCACATTTATAGTCCTGGTTTAGCATAACTAACTCTGAAACAGTTTAGTTAAGTTGTAAAAATTGTATTTGTAAAAGAACTGATTTTGTGCTTTTCTTTTTGATTGCTCAATATAAATTATACAGTGCAACACTTGGATAATTTGGATATCTTCAATTTGAAGTCATGGATAATTTGAAGTTCTCTTAGGGTTCCTTGAACTCTGTATTAAATTATGTTAAGAAATCTTGGATAACTCAGTTTTCCTACAGAAACACAACATTTAATATTTATTTATTTGTCAATTATTATTTTGTTTTTCAACATCATTATAAAATCATCTTTTGAATTCCAAAAGGAATAATTCCTTATTCGACTCTTAAATAGTTTCATGTCTGTATGAGTATGAACCATGTGTTCAGAACAAGAATTTAACTTCTGAATATAAAAGTTTCTGATAGGTCAATCAGTCATTGAATCTAGAATTACAGGTAGAAGATGGAGCTTCTTTATTTCATAGTCATGGATAATTCAAAGCAGGGTTGCTTGATTTAAATCACTTGATTTTTTTAAAAAAAATCATTGATTTAAATCAAAAATTTTAAAGTAGCACAATTTAAATAACAAAATTAAGTAGTTGTATACTTTAAAAATGGTTTGCAAGATTAGTTGCTTACATTTTTAAAAAACTCTTCTTAACTGGGAGAGATAGGTTTAAGTTACTTCTACATAAAATAGCCTGCAATATCAAGAACAAATTTTACTACCAATGACAAAAAAGGGTAAATAGCAAGGTTTAAAATCAATAATTGTGATTAACTAAACAAGAATTAAATTATTTTTTTACCTAGTATAAAATTTTTAAAATACGAGTAAGTTGATGATTTTTATAGAAAGCTTGTTTTTATAATTTTAGTCAGGTTTTCCCAAATCTAATAGAATTTCCCCAAACCTTAAGTATTGCTCCTATGGAGCTGGCAGGGACTTCCCCCGAACCTGGTTCGTAGGTTCGGGCACTTTTTCCAGGTCCGTCAGTATATCATAAACCAGTTTCAGGAAGTTCAGGACTAGTAATTCATTTAAATAAAAAAAAATCAGCAACCTTGATTCAAAGTTAAAAGCTTTTTTAGTGGCCCCCTCTCTTCCATTTAAAATTATTCAAATTGTATTGTATTTAAAACTTTAATCTGCTGCGTTAAGCATTATTTTTTTTGGAGATGCACTTTTATTAAACATTGTCATTTAATGCATACATTCTAATCCAAGAAAAATTTTAATCATACAAATTGTCCATTTTTTTAGGTACATTGAAGAACATATTCTCAAAGCAGGTGTTGCTATTGAAACTCAAGGATTTACTTTTGTTACTAGCGGAAAGAAACGTGAAACACTAACAGTAAGGGTTTTTTGTAAAAGTTATTCATAATATCATTCTCATGATCCGTTATAAAAGTTCCCCTTTTAGTGGGTAGTTGTTCTTAAAAATTACCTGTCACAAGTTCTTACAATAATATTAACCTTGATGACTGAGTATAATTATGGTTGTTTTTTTACTTGCGGTTTTTTCATAATTCTTAGCATCAAAATTACTAAATCATGGTTGTGCTACTTCTCTTGGGTAGCCCAGAAATCTGTTTTTTAATAGCATTAATCTTAGAATTCTATGGAGAGTTTTTTTGAAATCTCAAGCTCAATAAGAAAACAAAATTATGTCCAATTAAAAAAAGGTACATTGCTGCAACCTTAACATCTTTTTTGTGGAATCTGGTACTGTAATTTACTTAATTTTTATGTTGTTTGTACTTAACTATTAAAAACTTGAACCAAATTACTAAATGCACCACTATTATATTGGGGGGGGAATCCCAGTTCATTTAAAAACTAAATCAGAAATTTGAATACTAATTAAAAATTAAAGACTAGTTAACTTATAAAATCATTTTGCTATAAACTTGTTAAATAGATTCCCTATCATTTATTGCTTTATAAGAAATTGCATATAGTTTTCGGTTCAATTCCGTTAAAGTTCCTGCTAAATATCGCCAAGCTCTTTTGGACACCAAAAAGTAGAAATATTGCTAAATAATTTCACTCATGGATAAAAATTTTTAATTAGATCAATAACTGTTCAGTTTATCAATAAAAATCGTAAAAAATTGTATTATGACGTTTAAAAGCTTGGCGATATTTATACTCTATTCATTTAGAATTGGCGCTTGAGAAATAGTGCTTTCCCCCTCGCTAGAAGCGTAACTATAGTTACGATCTTCGAGCAGCCAATAGTAAGCCTTCTTCCTCACTTTGACGTGGATAGTTGCTATGGTTACCGATCGGTGGTGGGGGAAGGAAATATTTTCAAGCGCCAGTTCAAAATCAACAGAGTATAGCGGGAACGTTAACAGAATTGAACCTAGTTTTCTTTATTTATAATCTTCTATTTAGTACATTTTTTAAAAACATCTATTCATTCTTAGGGAAATGCAACTCTTCATTTATATCCTCATTTCAAGCCTCTTACGGAAATTCCCAGTAAGATTATCTTCCATCACCCTTCTGATATTGATTGACCTGTAATGTCACAGTAGTTCACAGTGCATTTGTAATTGATTGTGTGTACAAGCCTGAAGACCTGAGCTCTACTTGATTGCAGAGGCAGGGGAGTCCATCATCGGGTTGCTAGCTCTGTTTAATTGCGAGCTGCCCAGTGAAGGGCTGTCATGCCTTCTGCCCAAACTACAAGAGGAATAAATATACCAGCGGACTATGCTCTTTGTATTTGTATTGAAATTTCTCAATATGTTTATCCTGTTGAAATATCTTGTTATAATGTTGCATATCTAAAATGTACTTTTCTATGTTCAGGGCTCATTGACTACATCTCTACTGAAATTTCTACATCAAAGCAAAAAAAATTCAGCCTTGTCACATTTATTGATACACCAGGTTTGGTTGATGGAGAGATGAACTATCCATTTGATGTAGAAAAGACCATTAAATTTTTAGGTAAAGTTTGTATCAATCTTTCAAAACTATTGGATCTAAAACAGGAATATACAAAATATGAGCATTTTTAATGGTGTCTCCAAAATTTTCTTTTAAAATTTGGTACTTCATGTAAAGGTTTACTGAGACCAAAACTTTCCGTCTTTAAATTAACAATCCATCCTCCAATTTTTTCATCTAAGATAGCGTGTAACACATACAGGAATATTTTTAATTGTTTTCAATTATATATGCGTTTCTTTTCTTTTTTAATAATAAAGTAAAATGTGAAGAAAATAGAAAACCAAATATCTTTGATTTTCTTACTCTAAAATTCATCTTTCTACACATAGTAATGTTTTTTTTCCAGGCAATATTGCCGACCTCATCTTTGTATTTTTCGACCCCATTGGTCAGGCACTTCGCAAGCGTACCCTCAATGTAGTCGAGGCTTTAAGTGCCAAGCATCTGGATAAGATTCGCATGTTCCTAAGTAAGGCTGATGAAGCAGGGACTGAAACTGACAGGCAGGTGAGTGGAATTATCAGAGCTGTTTATATATTGCAGGTTCTTTAATTGACTTAAATATGGGTTTTGTTGTCTAGTGACATTTAGAAAGGTTATGATAGGAGTTATTCTGATATTCTATTGATTAACCCCGTCCTTGGTTTTATTGCATTCTTGGATATATTTTGAGATATTAGCATTATTTTTAGTGTTTGGGCTTTGAGAATGCCTGGCCATGTAATAGTTAGCTAATTGCATATCAATTTTGTGCATCTACATTTGGACACATCTGACTAGAATGATTATTGATGCTAATTTTTATGTTCCTGATTATCCAGTGGGATTTCTGGGGTTTTTTACTGTTGGTTACAATCATTCCTGATTTAACTTGCATATGATTGCATTCCGGGGTAAAAAGGGAATTGTATTACTTCAATTTTCAACAAAATTACTGTAGTTCCTGTAAAAATGAAGTGCATTATTTGTATTTTAAACTTTTTATTTTAAAGTCAAATAACAAAGAAAAAATTTATTTATTAAAATTGTTAAATAAAAAACAAGTATCAGGGATTTAAATAGTAAATTTTTTTAAACTTAATTTAGCACGGGAAGTATATTACATTTTCCAGTTTTAAATATAAATTGTATTTAATAATTATTTTATGATATTGACTTAGTAACTTTTTAAAATCTCTAATAGATATTGTATTTCTTGCTGTTTTTTACTCATAGTATTTTTTATTAATTGTTCTAGAAAGTCCTGATGCAAATAGTTCAAGAGCTCTGTAAAAGGCCCAATTTAAATAGAGCAGGTTTAGATATTTCAACCATTTACCTTCCTAATCCTAATAAGGTAAGTTATGATTCTTAATATTCTTGTTTTACCTACTTGTTCACTGTATAAAGTCTTTAATTATTGTTTATTAAACATTTATTTAGACTTTTAAATTTTTTATTCCTTATAAGGTTATCATAGCTCCTTATAATTCATTATTGTTTTAAACTCTTATTAACAGTGTTGATACTGTAACTTATGAAACTTATTCCAATACTAAAATCCAAACAAGCTCACCAAGCATTCCAGGAAAACTCGAATTTTCCTGCTATGTCGATCCATTATCGACCTCTAATTTAAAAGCTGTGTGATACTTTTAAACAGTTTGTACTAAAAGTAGAAAAAGTTCTCTTAATGTCACTGTTTCATAATCCTTTTATAATACAAATATGTTTTGCAAATGATGGGTTATTCAAGCAATGAGTCCCAAATGCAGCCTGTTAATATAATCAATGGTGCTCCTCTGTAATAATCCAGATTTTAAGTAATTCGAGTAAAGCCATTCTTTCTTAATATTTTTAAAAAATATTTATGGAAGCATTTTTCTTACAGCCAGTTCGGTGTGTTAATCAAATTGAGGATGTTTGCATAGAGGTAGAGAAGACTATCAATCGAACTATCCAAAACACACTCAATACCCTTGAAACAGACTGCACTCGCATTGAAGAGGCCATTACCGAAAAGATCCGTCAAGACAAGTAAGGCTTTTAAAACATTTATTTATGAATAGCAAAATATGCCCTGCCTTGCATGGGTTTTGGCTTTAACTTTATTATTTCTAAGTTTTAATCTCTTTTGACCTTCAAGATTTTACATCGAAAATATCCAAAATTTATTACGTTATACTATTAGAATAAATAATTTTTTTTAAATTTAATAGCTTGTTTCACTGCAAACGGTTTTTGAGGAGAAAGAAGTTAAAATTTTGAAAACATTTGATTAAACAGAAAACTACTGCTTTTAAACTACTTGAAAGAAAGAATAACATAAGAGATGAAGGATGTTCTTGAAGGATCAACATTAAACAAAAGGAAAAAGGTGGTAGTGTAAAAGAGCAGCCTAAATTCTCTTAAAAAGTGATAAGTCATTAGTTATTAAAAATATTGTTCTCTAGAAACATCTTACCATCATATATAGTTTCTCATTAGTTATATTTCATTTTCTTTGTATGTGTATAAGGCAGAATTTTATCTCAAATTAATTAGTTGCTATAGATCTCTTCTCCTATGCTTATTGTTAGTTTTTTTATGTTGTTTTGTTGCATAATCATAATTTTCATTATTTTTAAATGAAACATTAAATTTTATAGGTTCAATAAATCCCAGAATTGGAAGACTAATGGAAAAGGACTTATCTTTCTTCTGAGTGGTGTGTTCCTGTTTGTGTCCTATGTCTTGGGCCTTCTTTTCTCCAGTTCTTCCCTTCAAAGCCTCCGTAGTGTTATTGGTGATTCACTAGTTGATGTAGTTTCAATTTATTTTGTAAGTTTATTTTTTGTATTATACCATTTTTTTTATGTTAAATGTATGTTTTAAATTGTGCAAAGTACTTGGTAGAAAAATAATTGATTTGAAGTATGTAATTTAACACTTCATTGTTTTAATAAGTTTGCAATATTTCTAATTTTAAGCATTTAAATAGCCTGGCAAATTGAGCTAACTTCATTTTGGATAATTGATAAATTCTCTTTTTCCAGCAAGCTTTTGCCTATGTCTGGAGTTCTGTTTCTGATGATGACCATGTAACTATCACAGCATTTATTGTCATCCTTGTGGTGTGCCTGCTTGTACTAGGTCGTTGGTATATAAAGTAAGCACTTCCAATATTAAATTTTGGAATTTAAAATTTGTCCCTCATTTATTTATGAATAAATAATATTTAAAAATATTATAAAACGTTGCAAAAGGCTGATTATTTTCACTGTCAATCTGTTTTAACATTAACAGGGATGTTGCGGCTGCGCCAAATCCTAATTCATGTGCTAAACTGCTACAAAAACCGTATTTTGAGCAAAATTGCGCAAAAACTGCGCCAATAAACAATTTTTCTGAAATCGAATTATCAAACTCCTCTCACGTGAAGAACACCTTCGTCCTTAGGGGGAAAAAAACTCAAATCGTCTATGGTATGGATTCTTTTCCACACTTCTACCACTTGAATTCAAAACCAAAACCGATGACGTGAGCCATCGAAACCAAATATATAACATTTCTGTTATAAATTTATCTCCCCTATGATATTGGTTTCAATTCGCAGCGTGAAGTCCGTTAAAAAGTCGAAAAAGACCGTGATTTTTCGAGAAAATTTCGGGGGGTTTTGCGGAGTGTACCGTCTTTCCCGCGACTTACGTGGACGGCCGCGGGTGCCGATTCAAGTTGGCTTCTTCTTGCGTCGTTATGGCCATGTAGAAAAAAACTTTACCGTGGTCCGAAACCCACAAGTCCGGTGTTTCGGAAGTCGGAAAAATAACAATTTTTCCCGGAGGTTTTTTTTGCGGAGTGTTCCGTTTTTCCCGCAACTTTCGTGGACGGCCGCAGGTGCCGATTCAAGTTGGCTTCTTCTTGTGTCATCTGGTGTTCCGAAAATTGGGAAAATAGTGATTTTTCACGAAAGTTCCGTTTTTTCTGCTACTGCATTTCTTACGGACGTCTGTTAAAGTTAGCTTCAATGGTGGTGCAGAAAAAACAACTTAACTTTGGTCAGAGCAGCCTGAGAAGTCTAATAAGATTATTTTTTTCTCTATTTAAAGTCAGTATTTTCAACTTAAGATGGTTTTCTAAGTTGTAAATTTTTACTGAAAGGTCGCTTTATACAAACTTAATTAGATGATTATAGTGTTTTCTTATATGATTGAAGATTTTAAAAATACCTTCAAAAATACTATATTTTTTACTTTTTTGCTCTACTTAACTAAAAAATTTTGACAATATTGTTTTTGCAATTTAATTATTACTTAAACAAAAATGGTTTATTCTGCTACAAAATTTAAATTTAGCTGCTACAAACTGCTACAAGTTGTGAATTTAGCTGCTACAAACTGCTACAAGTTTTGAATTTAGCTGCTACAAACTGCTACAAGTTTTGAATTTAGCTGCTACAAAATGCTCAATGTGGTGCAACATCCCTGACATTAAGAAGTTAATTAGGCTTTGTACTAAATTATAATTTAAATTTATGTAGATTGTCAAACTATTTTACAACAGTGAACTCTCTTCCTAACACCCCCAGAAAAAAATTCGTTTTAACTTATTTTATTAAATTTATTTATATTTTAGAGTTTTACATGCTTTAAAAATATGTAATTAATGTGTTGTGATTAATATTTACTTCTAGATTCAACCCTACCATACCAAAAAAACAAAGGTTGGCACTAATAGAAAGGAAAGATTATCTTAGAAGTGTAATAATTAATCGAAAGGTATGTTAGTATTTTTTTAAGTATTTTCTCCCTAAGTAGTGTGTAAATACAGTATGAGATGTTATGCTTAGTTTAGTGTAAATTAGCGTTTCTTTTCTTTGAGGGCCTAAAGTTTACACCCATATTTGATAGGGTTTTTTATATAACTTCAGAAATACATACATTCATTGTTGTTATATCATTATATTATGAGATAAATAAGGGAACGTACCCATACTACGTGACCCATTTTTGACCCCCCTTGGTGACCATCCGTAGTATAAGCCAAGACCCCCCTCCCCCTCTAGTTTTCACGTAGTAATTCATAAATACGGTTTTCAATCATTTTTTGTAAACAGAAAGTTTAAAAATATAATTTGGCTTAATTTATCTAATTTTAATAATTAATTTGGCAAATTTCAATAATTAATTTGGCTTAATTTTGTCATATTGACTAGAGGAAATTGACTACGTGACAAAACCCTAAGCCCCCCTGTGACTGAAAGTGGTATTTTGAAGACCCCCCTCCCTCCCCTGAACGGGTCACGTAGTATGGGTACGTTCCCTAATATACATAAAACTAGCTTGTTTGCCACCTGTCATTTAAATCTTAATTTTTTAGAAAGAAATTCCTTTATACGTATGGTTTTTTAGTAATTTCTTTCTTGACTTGTGATGTTTTCCATTACATTATTTCTGTATTAGTGATCAATCAAGATTATGAAAGTTTCTCAGGTGTAGATTATAAATATTAATCTTTACTTTTTTCTTTTTCAGAGGCAGCTATATGAAGAATACCTGCACCAAAGTGTTGCAGATCATGAGCTTTGAGACATTTATAGGATGGTCTAAAAGCTTATTGAACCTATTTTGTCAATATGCTCGTAAAAGACATTTATTTATATTTAATTTTCTACACAATAGTATCTAATGTGGCATCATTCCGTTTTTCTACTTTACAATTCTTTTTTTAATATCTATTTTGAACTCTATTTTATATAAGAACTTTGTACAAATATCTCCATTTTTAACATGAACTATTTGTAGCGAGTTATAAATATCTTTAAGTGGCAATAAATAGCAGAATAGCTTGGGTGAAGTTCTTTTCTTCACTCATTTTAACTTGTATGTTTCAAACAAAAATTGTAGCATTTTGTATTATATAGAAGAATTAGAACTTGTTTTATTTTTTAAATTTATGTTTGTAATTACTTTTAATTTTCTGTTCCTGCCAAAGAAGCTATTAGATTGAATAAATTGAAATTTGAATTATTTTTATTTTCTGTATAATTTTAGATAATATAAACTTTAAATGTGGAGACCTTTTACAAAGTATACTAGAAATAAAATTAATTTAAAAGTTGTTTTAAAGTTTAAATAAATGTAATAGTAGTAAACAAGGATTAATTTCAACATAAATTTGGTTATTTTTTCCTCAATATATTGAATGTATAGAAAAACTCGTAAGGGTACATGTTGATGTATAATTTTATCAAAGACGCATTTCACGTAACCTTCATTTATTTTCATATTCAAAGTATCACATGCCCCACCTCTCTGGGATAGGAAGTACATATATCCACATCACAAACTCTTACAACCATACAATAAATATTGTACTTAAAAGTGTTAATGCCAAGACCTTAATACCAAGAAAAGGAATAATTTACTCCTCGAACATCAAAATTATTATAAGCGGGTAATTTCCAAAAGTGTACCTTGACCAAAGTAATTTAAACTAGAGTGCACAAGTTTTAAAGAGGTCAAAATCAATTAATATTTATTTTTTGTAGATATTAGTACTTAGATACCTATATTTGTGTTTGTTATTATCATCCACCTACCAAAAAATATTTGTAAAGCAATTTTAATATTTAACACTTATCACCATACAAGTGGATTAATCTTAACTAATCTAATCAGATCATAATTTATCACATGCAAAATAATAAAAATGAGATTTATATGCAATAACAATATTCTAAGACTAGGATCCAGCCAAGCCTTAAACAAACACAGTGCAGTGTTTCTATTTGCTCTTGTGATGTGTAGTAACCAATTTTCATGCAAAAAAATAAAAAAAAGTAGACAGAAAAATTTATTTCAGAACCATTTGTCAGGCAAGCCTCAGTAACAATCTTGGAATATCTTCAAGTGGGATTTGCAACCTGAAATGAGTTTCCTTTTAGAACACTATTTCCAATAATGGAATGAAAAGAAAATGGCAACAGCTAGCTCTAAGTCAAATTAAGTTCCTTTAAACTCGCTTTTGAAGGAAGGCTTAGTAATTACAGTTTTAGGGAGCAAACAAAATTTTTGAACTATAAAAAATACCTGTTTGTGTGCTAGCATTTTGTTTTTACAAATGCATAACTAACCTACATAATAATACATAAAATAAACTTGCTATGTAATTATTTTTTATGGCTGTTGAACTTATAAATTTAACGAGTTCAGGATAAGGGGATGAAGTCTAATGCAACTATTTAATATGGGTTTTACTTCCTTCTTGATATAATCATACTGAAGATATTACTAGCATTATATTTGAGTTAAAGACTGATAAAATCAAGTATTATAAAAGTAATAAAACAAACAGGTTAAGTATAGGAGAAACACAGTTGAAACAATAATATTTTTAGAGCAGAAATGTGAAGAAAATATACAAGTGGAATGAGATACAAATACACTGCGCATAATAATAATAATAATGGAGATAGTCTTTGGTCAGTACTCGGAAGGAACCAACATTGATTAGAAGGATTCAAGGTAAATAAGCAAAACTCACAATCCATAACTTTAAAAAGCTGTATTTAGCAGTGGATATTGATATGCTATGTCAAACATTATAGCTGCCAATTTAGGAGATTAAAATTTTAGGTGATACAAACAGAAGACTAGTTTTAAAATGTTACAAAAGGTATTTGTTTATTTAAAGTTAAGTAATTAACTTAATAAATTTATTTACAGCACAAGGAAAAAATGAAAATTTACTGATGATTAAGATGAGAACATATTTGTTTGCCAACAGAACTTCCCCCAAGTCTTAAAAATTAAAGAGCATCCTGAATGACTAAGAAGAGTTGGTAGTTATGCAATATTCTATAAATTAGAATTATTCAATACTCTATAAATTAATTTTTTTAGAAAGTTTAACTACAATGTTAGAGTAAAGTAAGAAAACAGTATTAGAAACTTGTAAAGCCTGGCCTATATTATAAGTTTATTACCTTTCAATCTAAAAAAGGAGTCAATTCAGGATCTAAGAGGTTGGGTTTTAAATGTGGTAACAGTCATTTAAAAAAGACAGGTAAAAAATCTAGATAAAAAACATAAGTTTTTTTAATTTGTTAATATTTAGTTTTTATACAACTTTCAATTCAATGACAATAAATCGGGGAAATATCAGTTCTCTCAACATTTAGCTCTATTAATTAAGTAAAATTCTGGTCTATCAATTGCACATCATGAATTGAGTTGTTCATGAGGCAATAATACAATACTAACTCAAAATTTAGAAAAAAATGAGCAACTTTTAGTTGCATTAATTGCAAAAATTCCAATCCTTTATAACAGACATCCTGATATCAATATTTACAAAATAAAGTTTTAAATATTCATGCTACATCATCAGATAATGAAATTAATCTAACAAGGTCAACTATTATCATGTAAGACTTTACAATTTTCATTTTTTTATTTGCTTCACTTTACAATACAAAATCTAAAACTTCATAAAATAGTGATTTTTATTTAATTTTTTTACACCTGGGTAATTAGAAAGTAGTTTAAGAAAAAGCCAAAAAATCTGCAGTCATCTATACTCTCAGTACAAAATATATCCCGATTTATCTCTTTTTATCACAACAAACAAGAGATGTTACAGAAGTTTCACTCAAGCCATAGGAGACTGGTTGGAATATCGAGGAAAGGATGGGGAAGACAATGCAATTCTCACAAGCTTTACATAACAGATGGTATAATTTATTCTAGGGACTATCACTTTTAAAGCTACAAAGATCACAACCTTTAATGTAAAGGGGGTTAATAAAATAAAAAAGAAATAAAACCATTTCCTAAATGTCAAAAGCTAACAAAGTCAAAATGAAAAACAAGATAAATGCTTATAATTTAAATCAATGACAAATGTGTAATTGAAATGTAAAAGGTACTACCTAATATAATGGATAAGAGGTAATTATACTTAACCTAGTTTTGATACATAACTCTACTAAAGTATCAAAACTGAGCTTATTTTATAGGAAGATCAATTTAAAAGACATAAGTGCCCTTCTGTAACTGCCATTTGCAAAGTGGTGTATATAATATTTTTTCTAGCAATTTTACAAGATTCATGACGAGTTGTCCGAAAAGGCCGATCTCTTCTAATTTCAGCCTTATTCTCCATTTGTCGAACCTACAAATGAAGTCAGATCACGGTAAAATTCACAAATGACTTCTGAAAATCGTTTTACAGTTTACACTATAAATAATAAAATTCAATCACAACTCCAAAGAAAAAAGCACCTTCTTTTAAAAAATATCTAAATGCATGAACAGAATAAAGGCATTTCGAAGTCACGAAAACGGCTGAAGGAACCCTGAAATAAAATAGCATCAAATCAGTCTGGTAATCTCGAACATCTATATACACCAAGACGAAAGTAATAGCACAGTAGGGGAAAAAAGGTTCAACACAGCTTCTGATCCGCAGAAACTGAAAAGTCGAGGGATGAACTGGACGGACAGTGAATGATGGATGGTATGCGTGGGAGAAACAACAATGTCCTGAAAATGCTTGAGAATCCAAAGTCTACCCATCAATGAGCGAAGAAGCCGCGAGTTCAACGTTCCAGTTAGCTGCCACCAGCGCCTTCTCGCAATCGGCCCTCGATGCAATTCCGATGAGGCAGAGCTGTTCCAGCTTGATCTGGCGCATGCTTGCAAGGTCGTCGGAGGTCATGGTTGAAGGGCGCTGGATGTTGTCCCAACCCAGGTTGTTGCTTCTGGGGAATGGGGGTAGGTTGGAAGCTGCTAGGTTGCTTTTGGGGGCATTGTTCAGGGCGGGGGGCATCGAGGGGGGTCCGGGGGGCAGCAGGGATGCAGCTTGCTGAGGCGGCACGTCGCGGGGGAAGCGTCGCTTGGCGTGGGATTGGGGAGGCTGCAGGAGTGGTACCTAGGGAAGAAAACAAGGAATCTTAACAGAATTTAACTTCCACAAACACACTCAAAACTTAAGGAATTCATATGGTGAAAAATTTCAAGTCTAGTCTTCCTAAACAAGAGAGATTACTGGCAAAGGTAGTGATTACTGTGTGTTTGACCATAAATAATGTGGCTTGTTTTTCATCACACAAAATAAGTAACTTGGATGGTATCCATTTTTTGACTTTTTTTAAAGGTTTTTGCATGCTTATTTCAAAAATCCAGATAATTTTACTGGACTATCAAAAGCCAGAATACATGATTCAAGTAGCTTCATAAACTAAACAAATGCCTTTCAAGTATTTATCTTATTTTTTCCTTTTAAGATTCATTATGTCAACAATAATTATTTTCATAATAAAAAATCATCAATTTATTTTTTTAAATGTTGCTGATGCAAACGCTGTGGCCAGTTTCCGACTATTACCCCACTCATATAAGAAGCCACTAATAACGGACTTTGACTCTCCAAGAATAATAACATCTACAATAGCAAGATTGAGAACTCAGCACCACAAGGGCATGAAAATCCAACCTGATAAAACAAGATCGTATATACAGTGCAAAAACTGCCCAAGGACTCAGCCGCTCACACCGAGACATATTTTCGAGTGCCCGGCTCTCATCCCAAGAGTACTAGATCTTGGCCTAGTCCCACTAATGGATCCACTACATGAGACCCTCTATACGAAGGACGCACCGAGATTGGCTGCCGCAATTGTTGCCACCTTCGGTGGTGTCTAGTTTTACCATGCACGTATCCATGGACACGAGAAGAAGAAGAAATGTTTAACTAGAATACAACAAATACAAAAAATGGAATGGTTGCTTAAGAGTTTTGAAGTCCAAGAACTATAATGAGCCAAGCTAGAACAAAAAATGGAAAGGAACACAACAGTTTTGTACCACCTAGCGGGGACACATACCAAGCACCACCAGGAGTTTTAGAAAATAAAACAAATGATGTCACTGTCTTGAGTGAAAGATAGATTAATCCAATCACTTTCATGCTTATTTTTTCAGACCCTTTCCATCTTGAAGAATAAATTCTATAACTCTTGTCAAACAGTATTTTAAAAAATATTTGGGTTCAAGCTAACCCACCAGAGCTAAGTCACCTACCTTCACCACTGGCTTGCAGTCAGCAGTACCAATATTAGCACAGTTAGTCTGCATTTCTTTGGCTCCAAGTGTCTTCTTCAGCTCCTGGAGCATACGAGATCGCTCGTCCACGCCCGCCGTAGAGAACTTGGATGGCTGTGGAGGTAGACCCATCCCCCTGAAGTCCTTCAGAAGATCATCCAATGGAGAGGCAGAGGTGGTGGGAGATCGAGCGTGCAGAGCAGGGCAGCTTCCCATACGGGTCAGTCCATTGGAAGATGGGGGAGGGGGTAATAGGTAAGGAGTGTTGGACATTTCAGCTACTGGAGAGTAGTAGTTGGAAGTCCTAGGGGAGGTTTCAGTAGGCACCACGGAGTAGTACCTGTTGAGAGAACATACATGGATGAAATATGAGAGCATACCATTATTCAACTATTACTGTCAAATGTTAAACAAAAGTTTACGTATCCTAAGCCTTTCTGTCAGCATAATTCTAGGATTTGCGGTGCTGCACGGAAGAAGAAATACTGGATTGAACTCTTTATTTTCTTTAACTTTATGCAAATTTCATTTATGTTAATTTAGGTTTGGCAACAGCCTTATATATATAATCATTATTTGATAGAGTAGATCTTCAGACATTTAAGCATAAGCAATGCGTTTTCTTTATACCTTGAATAAAAGTGATTTATTTTAAAATGCGTTTTACCCTGTCAACAAGACAGGTGCTGAAGATTCGTGATTTTAAAAAACACTAAAGCTAGATTATTTAATGAAACCAACCTAATTGAAAAGTATGTAATAAACTATATAAGAAATATATTTTTCTGAATGTTGGTTCTTATTGATAACTCTTTTCAACCATAATACAGATTCTAGAGTAAGAAGATAAAAGAAGGTAAACAATTTGACCTGTGAATCTTAAAAATAATTAAATATCTGCTAGGTTCCATAGATGCAACTGAAATATTTTATAAGATGAATTGAATAGTAGTTAAGACATAAAAACACTAAAATAAGAAAATGGAAACAATAGATACAACTAAAATCCACTTTTTAATAAGTTGATCCTCTTGTTTAGAGATTTAAGATATCATACTTGTGATTACTCTGACAATAAATTGGCGGAAAATATTTTTGAACAAAATTCTATGGCACCTAAATTTTCCTTCATTTTAAGTAGAGGGGGTCCATTGGCTTTTACTTCCCGAGATTTACGATTCAATATAATTCCAAATATAATTCTTAGTATGAGCAATATAAAAAGTTAATTTACTATTATTCTCCAAAAAAACCCAATCCAAACCATCTAGGTTAAAACTATAATGTATCAATCTCATGACTAAAATACTTTAACCAACAGAGGTAGCAAAAAATCAAAGTATGTCTATTCTATTTATGACTTTATCTGAAAAAGCATGCTGAAGATTTAGAATCGTAGAAACTTTACCTGTCTGCAGGCTGACTGCCTTCAGAGGGAGGTACATTATAATAGCGGTCATGCGGCTGATAGGTGGCCGAGGTGTCATAGTCAGGAGAGGATTGACGCTCTATACAACAGCTCAAGTCGACTAGAGAGGAAGACACATGAAGAGGCATTTTCGGTTGAGGGGGAGGCACAGGGGATGGCACCTGAATTTCGTTGGAAAAGTCTATTAGCACTCCTTCCTGCACCTCCTGTCCCTTGGGACTGTTTTTCGTTGTCTTTGGATCTGAGCCCTGCTCATTCTCAAATTTGTTGTAGCCAAACTGCTTGGTGGCACTTCGTTTGGAGTTCATGTCTATGATGGAGGTGGGGCCTAGAAGCATCAGATGTTAATTAGCTTTCAGTATGGCAATCGGGTGAATGTTTTTACTGAGTCAGTAACTAGGTCTCAGATCCAAGAATTGAGTTGAATACAAACAAAAATATTAATCTATTTTGCGTTTAAAATTTTGGATAAATAAAGTGAAATATTTTTAGCTTGATAACTGATACTGACAAAAAAATTAAGACAGTATATGTTTATGATAGACTAGTCATTGTGATAAGAAAGTTCTTGCTGAAATTTAATTTTTTAGATAATAAAAAATTTTGGATCCTTTTAAACCAGTGGTTCCCAACTCAAATATGTCTGCGGACCACTTCACTTAAATTTGAACTTCTGCGGACCATCTCTATCCGTACTAATTGTATCTTCAAAATTTTAACTTTTTTCAGTGCATTCATTTCTCATAGAGGTCACTTTTTTCTGAAGTAAGGGAAACCTAGTCTTACAATGTTTCTAAATTAAACTTAGGAAACCAAATTATCTATTAAACTTAAAAGAAAAATTAGCATTACATTAATTTTATATCTAATTATTTAAAAATATACTATTTAGAGAGACATTTAACCATTTTTATCAAGCTCTCACGAGAAAGAAGAAGATGATAATACTTTACAAATGACAAAAATTGTTCTGATGAGTGGAAATGGTGTTGGTTTTAATCAATTCCAGTGTCCTCTCATGGATCTATTAACCCTGGAAGGGTTCACACCTACCCACAAGTTCCAGGTTTAAAAAACAATAGTAAAACAATTGTAAATTTAGTAACAGATCAGGGGTCGATCCAGGTTTTAATTTTTGGGGCCTGTTTTTCATAATTTTTGTGAAAATGAAATTATTTTTGTGAAAATTGTGTTTTTTTGTGAAAAATATATTTTTCCGTAATTCATTGCAGAGCATTGTGTTGCCGGATGTGAAACGCAAACTGCGGTTTTCGTCGATCTTTGGATTGTATGGTTCTTTCTCAACCAAAGAATCGCGTACGTTTCAGAGAATATTTGAAGGGCTTCGTTTGAAATTTGAAAGTGGTAATTTTTTGTCACTAGAAATTTTGTGAAAGGGCCGATTTTACGAAGTTTATTTTTGTAAAGGGGCCGTTCTTCCGAAGTTTATTTTTGTGAAGAGGCCGTTTTATCGAAGCTAATTTTTGTGAAGGGGCCGCAAAACGGCCCCAATTTTCACCTGGATCGACCCCTGCAGATGTAAATTTGAAAGAAAGTACTTAGCTTGAAATTAAACTGCAGGACAAATAGGATAACCAGAATTGTGTTGATCAGAAAAAAGAAAACTGGACATGCACTGACTGGGAGTTGTGGCAGAGGAAATTCTACAGGCGAGAGCGAGCGAGGCTTACAGATGTTCTCCCGAAAGAAACCGCATTGAAAGTCAATAATTATTTCAAAGGAGCGATTAAAATAGAAAATAATTTATGTGTTCAACTTTCGCATTTTCGGCAATAAATTTTTCTCATATCTTCGAAAAAACCTATTTCTTTTTTGTTTCACAAATTTCCACTTATCATACCACTATTTCTTGGAAACCCTCTGTCTGACCATAGCATCCCAGTTTGAAGTAGTATATCTTTCAACATTTCCAGGCTTCGCTTCACATCAAACCAAGTACTATAAGTCCGATCATTCGATTCTTTATTTGCCCCACCCTGACGCCTCTCAGTTTTAATTAATCTGATGCAATACTTTTCCACTTCATCATATTTAGTTTCTACTCTGTAATAAACTAATGTTGAATAAAGATGTGGAAAATAAGAGAAAGAAACAAATAATTCATAGGAGAGAAAGAGAACTTATAATTTTTTATTGATGAGAATTTATGAGACACATGATTTTTTACTTATATTTTTGCATCTGTGGTGTTTTTACTATTTCCTGGAATGTGTGATTAAATTTCTCCACATTTTTTGGATAAGCTTAAAAATCTTCTCACGGACCACCAGTGGTCCGCGGACCACCTGTTGGGAACCACTGTTTTAAACTAATAAAATTTGAAGGTAAAATACAGAGCTAAACCTATAAATGCAATATATAGTAAATAAATGCTATTGCTTTAATTATATTTAACTCTTAAACTTAAGTGCTTTTACAACCAAAACAATAAATATCTGCTACAAATCAGCATTAAACTTTAAAAAACCTTTTTTGAAATGAAACTTTAAAACTTGTTTCATGTAATGTTTACTACCTAAAGAAATAAGAACTTACGGTTATTCCTATCTTTTAGCTTTGGCAGAGGAGGTGGATCTTCTTTTAATCCTAACAGATCAGGAGGCTCCATTGGATTTTGTAGGTACACTCTAGAAATTAAATATAATCTATAGGAAACATCCCATTAATATTCAAAACAATTTACCTATTTAAAATATACCACTTACTCGTCAATACGACCTGGGTTTCCCCATGACTTTCCATGGATGTCTCCATGTCCAGTATGAATGAAACTGTTCCTCAGAGGCTTACTGATGTCATCCCCAGTCAGAGGGCGCTGGCCACGCTCTGCAACCTGGCGAGGAAACAGTCCGATGGCAAAAGTCCGCTGATTTTGTCCTTTCCACCAATAGTTTTCCTGCCTATGGTGGTATCAAGAAAACAGTAATTAAAAAACAATGGTACATGTTTTTCTCTACAGAGATTGCAATAAAGAAAAGGTCACTAACCTTCCTTCAATAACTTCTATGACATCTCCCACTTGAATATTTAGCCTGTCAGGCTCATCCAACACTTGATTGCTAGTCAGAGTTAGGGGACGGGCCTGAAAGAACGATTCTATCAAGCTAACAGTTTATTCCTTATAAGTACTTGTCATTTCATGGAGACCCATTAAAGCATAATCAATGTTTGGATATTCAAATTAAAATGATTTATCAGTGCTATAGGGAGAAAAACCCTAAGAAACAGTGTTAAAGTGCAGGGCCAACAAATTGTGGCTTGCTCCTAAACCATGGGTGAAATTGGAAAATTTTCTGAGACAAAATTCAAGCTAACCTTTAGTTTGGAAAAATTTTCAGATTCAAGATCAAGACAACCTTTTAAAGCCAAACTTAACTTGTACAGACGAACCTTTAATTTACTAAGATTTTGAAAGGTACCTCTGCAAGGAAGTCCTGCAAAGCAAGGAAGGTGGGTCGATCTGCAGGTTTGTGTGCCCAGCATTGCAGCATCAACTGGTATATGTCTTCTGGGCATGCTTCTGGTCGTCTTAAGCGCTCTCCTTCTTGGTCGATTTTCTGAAGAATCTGTATAAAAAATATAATCTCTTATGAATAGTCTTCTACACACATACACTTTTTAATGAAATTTGTATCATTTTAGTGATGATTGCACCATCCCTAACATTTAAGTTTCAATAAATAACATTACACCTCAAAGCAAAATTATCAACACACAATGCTTGGAAATAATAGATAGATAACTTTTCAAAGCTAAAATTATCTCTTAATTTTAAATGTTAAGAATAAACTGAACTTTTCACAAGTTTTGTTTTATTCTTTCTGATATAAAAAATATAGACAACTTCTAAAAAAACTCTTTAACAATTAAAACCCATCTGAGAAACAGTTTTCTTACAGCCATACATCGAAAGTTACATACTAAACCCTTCATCAAATCCACTAGTTTGAAAACAATAATTACCTGGGCTCCAGTCAGAGCTGCCCAGGGCTCCTCTCCAAAAGTGAACATTTCCCAAAGTGTCACACCAAACATCCATGTGTCACTGGCATGGGAGAACTGTCTGCATTTAAGGCTTTCAGGAGCACACCTACAGCACAAAAGACAAATAAGAAAATTTTCCTAATTTAAATCTTCAGCAGCAATTAATTTATCTTTCCCTAGAGTAGGGATGCACAACCTTTTTGGGAGGGGGGCCACTCACATAGTTGATTGAGACACGGAGGGCCGCAAACAGAGTAACAGTAAAAATAAGGTAGAATTTGCATCTCAAGGAACTTAATATAAGATGTGAATAATTGAGTTTGTACCATTAAAGGGTTCTAGGGGTCCTCCCCAGAAAATTTTTGAAATTTAACCCCAAAAAAACAAGGCATTGACTAGTTTTTGCACATTTAGCCCAAATATTGCACATATATTTTAAGATGGGATTTGCATTTTGATTAACTTAATATTTATTTTTAAAAAATGACAATTATAGAATTCCAAATGTAAAGGGGGGTCCTACCCCAGAAAAATTTTGGAAATTCGACCCTAAAAAACAGGGTTTTAACTTATTTTAGAAATCAAGTTCGATTTTTTTGGGGGGACAGGCCCCCAGCCTTCTGCTATCCCCCTTGATAGCATATCTGAAACAGGTTATGATCTAATAAGAATTAAAAAAATACACTGCATTATTATCTAATCTTGTTTCAAAGTGATCTTTTTGCAAAAATTTAGAACTTGAGAAATCCTTCAGAAAAATTTGTTGAAAATACTAAAATTGATAAAAAAAAAGCTATGTCAGAGGTATCACTAGACTTATTAGACTCCTCTGTTCACGCTTAAATTTTTCTGCATTGCAATTACAATGTGAAAAGAAGCCAGTTTCAACTAGGCGCCGTAAAAACGGCACTTTCGCGAAAAATCGCTATTTTTCGACTTTTCCGCGGCGTGTGATCCTAAACACCGGACTTCTGGCTTCAAAACTTCAAACCATTGTTAAGTTGTTTTTTCCACATCGCACCGTCACACAAACAATACAAGAAGAAGCCAACTTCAATTTGGCGCCCGCCCAAAAATCGCGGCAGGAACGGAACACTTCGCGAGCAAAACGAAACTCGAAAAATCGCGATTTTCCCGACTTTTTTCCGCTATAAATCGTCACTTTTTCTCGGTTAAAATAAATACAGTAACAAAAGTTAGGAATTATCTGAAATATCCAAATTCGTTCGCGGGCCGCATGTGGCCCGCGGGCCGCAGGTTGTGCATCACTACCCTAGAGGTCCCCTTTGTTTTTATAAAATTCTATGGCCTCTTACTGATCACGATAAACAGACCATTTAGATATAAATATTGAATTCAGTATAGTGTTTTATCATCAAGGCAAATATCCCATACCAAGGAAATGGAACCTTCTTGTGCTCAGTCATAACATAGCAATCCTCCTGGTTAGGAAGAGCTCTCATAAGTCCGAAATCTCCAATTTTTACCTAAATAAGAAAGAATGTTTTATATAAGTTTAGTATGAAAACCATATGAGCAAAGTATTTATAACCATTGAATTATTAGATTATTGATTTAAAAATACAAATGCCAAGTGCAAAACTATGCCATTGTTTTATTAGCACTTGTATGTCTGTACGTACTAAATAAATAGGTTTATAACAAAAACAAGTATAACTTCATCAAGAATATGTATCTTTAACCAAAAATGTAGTTTCACATTCATTGATTTATAGGTGTATCATTGTGCAAGCACAAGTTGCAAAGGAATACTAACCCTATGATTTGAATCTAGAAGCACATTTCTAGCAGCCAGGTCTCTGTGAATGTATTGCCTTGACTCGAGGTATGCCATTCCTGCAGCTACCTGAACAGCATATTCCATAAGAAGAGACAAAGGGGTATGGCCACATTGTTTTCTCAGGCTATCTCGCAAAGAGCCAAATTTCGCAAGCTCTGTTACCTGTATATCAAAAGTACAACTTTCTTATAATTTTCAAGGTAGACTAATCTAACTATAATGAAGCAAACAATGTATATTAGAAGGGGAATAAAATAACTAATTTAACTTCATCACTTCAACAAGTCTTAAATAACTTTAATATTGTAATCAAAAGAGTAAACGATTTTGCAAGCTCTTAAAAGAATAGAAGGTACTCTAGCTTACAAAATTTTAAACTAGGAAAAATTTGGTAACTAAAAACATCAATTGAATGATGGTAATTTTTGAAGTTGTAAGTTAAATAAGACTGCATAAAACTAAAGAGTTTTAAAGTAAAAGAACTGGTCTGATATTCAATGTTCTAAATAATGCTCAAAAATTTCTTAACAGCAATGAACTTTCTTATGTGAACACCAAATTGAAATTTCAAAAATTTATAATATTTAGTTAGATTTGTAGGTGCATCATGATACTACAGTAAAATCCCGTTACAACAAATACCAACACAACGAAAAATCCTGTTATTACGAGTCTCCAACTGTTTTTATTTGAATTATCAAAATATCGTTACAACTAATAAATTTTACGGTCCAGTGAAGTTCGTTATAACAGGAATTTACTGTATGTTGAAAACAAATTTCATAATTTTACGTCTTCTAATGAATGTATGCTAAAAGGAAAGATGGATATAAAATATTAACTAATATTTAAAATGGTTTAAAAAGAGGATTTCATACTAAGACTGAGAAATAATTTTTTTAATGTATAAAGTGAGTACATAGATTGCATATCATATCCTTTTACACTCACCATCATTAAAGGTGACAGCAACACAATGCCAAAGAGACGAATGAGGTTTGGATGATTGAGACTATGCATTGCATTCACTTCTTCCAAGAAATCCTTGAAAGCTCCAGGCAGGGAAACTGCATCTTCTTTTAAGATTTTTACAGCTACAGACATCTAAATCGGCACAGAAACAAATAAGAAAAATCAGAATCAAAATGAATGCATGGGTAAAAAAGTAAAACCGCTTTTGCATTTCTCAACAAATAATTATACTACTTAAAAGCTGCTTGCAATACAATTTTGGAAATGGATTTTTAGATAGATTTTGCTTGTGGTGTAAATTATAACGTGAAAATCAAAATTTAATTTTGCACCAAAATAAACATAATGTTGTTAGATTTTTTAATTCAATTGGAAAATTTTTAATTTATCAATAAATATAAATCATGGGACATCATTATTTTTTTTATCTGTACATATATAAACCTACAAAAACCTGTTTCAACCCATTTTTTTAAAGTTAAAAGAAAATAAAAAAACTGTAACTTTTAATTTTTAAAAAGAAAATATTTTGGTAAAAAAAGTTTTTTTAATCAACAAGTGGTTTTTTAGTAGCACTAGAAAATTGAAGCAACGTGTAAACTTTAATATACTAAATCTTAGGATTGGCTCCCTGCCAAATTTAATCAGGTGGAAAATAAGGAGAAAGATAGCAATAGCTACAAATACCTAAATCTTGGAAAGATTCCAAACCACATTCTACCGCCATACTTTTCCCACGTTTTTTATATTTTCATAAGACAGAATCTTAAGTGTGGACAACACTTATGGTTCATGAGATGTTATATAAAAATTTCATAACATATAATGAAACAATAATAACCTTTAATTGTGCTGTTAAAAAATTGAAACTTTTAACAAGACTTGTTCTCAAAACAGTGAATAAATCAATTTTTGGTACTTTTGGATTAGTTGGGTGCAGACTTCCCAATCAGACAAAATTAGCACCATATTATTATTTATACATAAAAATATTTAAAAAAAACACTGCCAGTTGAAATACTTTAATGATGTTTCAGTTTGATACTTGATTAATTTTGGTTGATTTAGCATAAAACTACACTTGGCGCCCAGCTAATCCTAAAGTAGTTGATGATTCAAAAGATTTTAGCTACACACCACATTCCCAGATGGAGTCGTCCACTCCCCCTTCATAACTACACCAAATGAGCCATGACCGAGTCTGTCAGAAAGTTGCAAGTCTTTTTCTTTGATGAGACACGTAAGGGCAGCAGTTGTCTCCACACCACTTGCGGATACTGTCTTCACTTTTTCTTGTTTACCTCCTGAAGGAAGGATCTGTAAAAAAGACACAAGTTGCCATATTAATAAAGGAAAGCATGATGCAATTACAACCAATTTATTGCATTTTAAAAAGGGTCCAATTCTAAAAACTGAATCTAATTATTTTTGGATGCCCCCCCTCGCAGAAGAAAATTTTTATTTACTTGTTCAAACGACACAGTTTTGCTGGAACTTTTCTTGTAATTAAAACCTTTCATATTGAAAGTCTTAATATTGCAATTGCTAAAGTGAAAGAAACAAAACTACAAAGTAAACTCTGGGGAGTTGGAGCACCTCCAGTTTAATGAAAGTAACTTTTTAAAATATTATTTCTGAGTTGGAAACATTGACAGTTGAAACATTTACCCTTGGGAGAGTAAAAAGGATATCCTATTTAGAGGCAGTTATTGGTAGTAGTTGTAAAACTTAGCATGCAAATATTCATGCAAAAGAAATAATTCAATGTAAATTGAACTAGATATTTCGAAAGAGAAAATTAAAATTATGCCTATAAGGGGACGTCCATAAATTACGTGAGGTATTTTTTCAAATTTTAGACCCCTCCCTCCCTTTGCCATGCAAAACAAACCTTATTGAGCAATGTCTTCTTCCACTGGGCAGCTCTACGCCTCTTGACTGCATCAAGTAATCGTCTTGCTGCTGGTTTACCCATACCAATAGCCTCTAAGTCTCTGGCCACAACAAAGTCAAAGTGCGCAGGACGTGTCACCTGCAGTTCATCTCTCAGCCGAGTGAGGAATTGCTCCAGCTGTACCTCTCGTAGCAGTTCCAGCAGCCAATCAGGATCAGCCTGCTGCTCCATTGTCTACAACATAGATATATTTGAGATAAAGTTAACATGTATATAAAAAGGTATAAAGTCCATAAATTGGAAACTCATGGAATATTTGGTGATTATTGAACTTTACATAAGTTCAGCAATTTAGAAAATTATAGGGAGATATTTTTGGGGGAAATTTTGGATAAAATTAATTGTTCCATGTAAATCTTGGGCCCAGAAACATTTTCTGCACCCCTGGTACAGTCGCAGAAAAAAAAAGTGAGACAGTTCGCATTGTGAGCGAACTACTGGGGTTAGGATGATAATTTTTGTGTCATTTTTCATGATTTAACTTCTTCTTGAAAATAAAATATAGTTTATGTCCTTAGGGGGCCGTCTACATATTAAACGAAGCACCAACTTTTGTTTTTCCTATGGGCGACATCAAAGATTATTCCAGATTCTGAAAGAGCACCCCCTAAAACCTCCCCAAAACCAATTTTCATGTCATTTGGTCCCCAAATAAAGCCAGGAGTTGGGGTTGAAGTTCGTCGAATTTACGTTGAAATCTCGTTTTTCACGTTGAATTCTCGTGCGGGGTTGATGGTTGTAAGGATCAAAATCAAGAATTCAACGTAAATTCGACGAACTTCAACCCCAACTCCTGGCATTACTTGGGGACCAAATGACATGAAAATTGGTTTTGGGGGGTTTTAGGGGGTGCTCTTTCAGAATCTGGAATAATCTTTGATGTCGCCCATAGGAAAAACAAAAGTTGGTGCTTCGTTTAATATGAAGACGGCCCCCTAAGGACATAAACTATATTTTATTTTCAAGAAGAAGTTAAATCATGAAAAGTGACACAAAAATTATCATCCTAACCCCAGTAGTTCGCTCACAATGCGAACTGTCTCACTTTTTTTTTCTTCGACTGTACACCCTCATGGGGAATACATGAGCCACAGAGAAAAGGAAAATGTAAATAGTTTTTAGACTAAAAAAGAAGGTTGAAATAAAAATAATTCACTTAATTTTAGAGAAAACATATCACTTTCAAACACAATATTTTTGCTGTAGGGGAGAACGGGGATGAATGGGACAGGGGATGAACAGGACAGCTCAATTTTTTATACCTTAACTTCACTTTAAATTTTTTTTATTTCAGCCATAAGATAGTAGTACCTAGCCTATTCAAAAAATTGTGTTCATTGACATCAGCTTCCATTTTTGTATAAATAGGACTACTAAATGTGTTTTCCCATACCAAAAGTAACTTTTATCGTTTTACTTCTATAATTATTTATTAAAAAATAATTTAACGAAAGCTATAAATTTTGCAGTGTGTTGAAAGAGTACTTATATTAGTAAAGTTTCCAATTTAAATGAAGAAAATCCATGGATTTTTACCTAGTCTAATTTTAGTTTTTCAAAAATAAGTGGGTACAGGGATGAATGGGACAAGAGTTGCAGGGATGAATGGGACAGTTCCATCATCACTTCATTTCCTGTTTCCAAAACTTTCTATTAATAGCTTGCTATATTCAACTCATTTAAGTAATTTCTGATAAAGTTTACTAAAATAGGGTGCAAAAATTTATGTTTAAACTTGTGTTTTATGTTTCAAACTCATGTGTGAATATGCAAAGTCTTAATGAGCAAATAGTTGTAACTGTCATCTGAAATATGTTATGGTTAAACAATTATTCATACAAGTTATGTTTTTATGCTCTATTTTTATGAACAGTTCCTTCAAAATGGCCGGGAAAATGTTAGTGCAGAAGAGGAATGGTGTTTTTGGGTTGGGTCCAGACATAAAAAGTTATCTATTTGCACTCCTAAAAGTACAAACCCATAAAAATCAAGTAGCATAAATAGAAATAACACCAGCTTCAACCACTGAGCTGAAAGAACAAAAGGATTTGCTTCAGTTTATGTGTTATTTTACTCGTCATGAAGTCAAATAAATGTAGGCTGTTTTTTGCCCTTTAAATGCCGTTTTAATTTTTTCCTTTGGAAAATAGAAGCGTGTTGTTCCTTTAAAAAGCTAAATGTTGTGCAATATTTAAAATAACTTTGTTATTTTGTAAATTTTTGAACTTTATATAACTGTCCCATTCATCCCCACTCGGTGTCCCATCCATCCCCACCACGGGGATGAATGGGACAAAATACATGCATTCACAAAAACTTTTCTTGGAGTTTAAATAATGGGTAATTGATTGAATACACGCATTTATAATGTAACCAAGAGTTCAATTATAGGTTTTAAACTTGTTACAGGATTGAAAATGTATATTTTTTTCAATATTAGCAAAAATGTGAAATTTTTCCCATTCATCCCCATATTAATTTTAAAAAATAAACTGTAAAAACTGGCTCAAGTAACTACTCTCCCTTATAATAAGTTAGTATAATTTATCTTGGTTACCACTTGTTTACTTGACACTTCGAATTAGGGCAATAGTTTATTTCCTAGTAACTAGGAGGTAGGGTGGATTTTTGGAGGTCATGGGGTGGAGGGCATTATTGCCCTCTCAACATTATGAGAAAATTCCATTTTTATAAGGGAAAATCTTGTTTCCAAAGCCATCAAGGACAGCTTCCCCCAAGGTTCACCACTTAAATCCACCCATGCTTGGCAGGTTGTAAACCAGATAGCAAGGTTATAGTGCCAAGCTTAGGGCCTAAATAGTCGCCTAGAAAACATGCACCCGATTATAACATAACACCCAGCTTTGAAAGAAATAACTGATAAATCCAGACCATTTGGGCCCGGGGGCATGTTTGTTGAAATTTGGTGTTGCCAATGTCGTTTATTGGAGAGTAAACAATCCAACTTCTATAGAACTAGGTGAGAATCTACTATCTATCGCCATTTTAGGCACCAAGCTCAGATTATTTGGATTACCCAAACAAATCACTCAACTGAATATAAAGTTATACTACAAGACAGCAACGTTAGTTGACCCTATGACACCACTAACAAAGTAGTTCCCATCGAGGTGTCTGAATTTAGAGTGAAATGAAGATAGTCCATTTTAAAATACGATTATTTCGTTAAACCCATGTTAATACAATATAATCTTTTTATCACTATTTGCGTACCGAAACTCCTCCTAGCAAAACCCAGCAGGCTTTGTGTTTACCTGCTTTCTCCTTCTACGTAGTGCCGTACTGGGTTTAGGAAACATCTATGTTGAGTATAGAATATCTTAGGCCAAGAGGGTCCCTTAAAGGTAACAGTTTTATATATCAAACATATTTCACTAAATAAGGTCAACTCTTAGACGCAAAATGTCAGTAAATAAAGAATGTTAATATACTACTAATGGATTTTTTATCAAAGATTATATGTTTGAGCAATAAACTAGACCTAAATTTAATGTTTTAAAGTTAACAAAAGATAATCTAGTTCATCACTTTCGAATGCAAGAGAGATCAGAAAAAACCTTTGCCATGTTTTAAAAGTTAGATTTTATCCTTTGATTTACCATGAATTAACAATAACACGATTGAATATAGGCAAAAAGGGAGTTATGGAATATGAAAATTGCTTTGTCAGCCATAAGAGTAATTAAAAATTGAATGTAAACCTACCGATTGTATTGAATGTTTACCTAAACCATATCACTTAAAACATAAATAGTTCATTCTAAAAATTATATCCATTAGGTGTTGAGTTTCAAGCGCGAATTACTTCTTGACATACTTTCCCAAAGTTTCATTCAATATTTAATAATAAACCAAACAAGGGGAGGGGAGGAACGGAGAACGAAACTCTATTCACGGTTACAACGGAACAGGCAGTTTGTAAAATAGTAAACAAAAGGTGGATTAAAATCATCGAAACGAATTACACAAATTAAAATTTAAAAGTATCTAAATACTTTTAACATTTTAAACTATAAAAAATTTTCTGTTATACACTACATCCTTAACGTTCTTTGATTAAATACGAACGCTAAAGGGAGATTCATCATATCGTATCGGTTCGTCAGAAAAAAAACAAGATTTTCGCGCCTAATTTCGGTCTGTTTATGTTTTTTTGGAATTAAGTCAACAAAAGTGTAAGTTGGGAGAAAATTCATTCTACATTCATTATTAATTGTGTCAATTGTTAAAATTTGTTCAGTTGCTCATGATATACCAAAAACTAAAATTATTTCAGTTTCTTTTAAATGGATAATTCTAATATGTTTTGAACTTGTCTCCTTAAGCAATTTTCACTTATTGAATCAAGTAAAATAAAAATTAAAATGTAATTGAAACTTAAGTTTCTTATAATGACCAATTCATTTATATTTCATTTGTTCTTAAAACAATTTGCTGTTTATTTGTTTAATGATCCCTTTATCTTTAGAATCCTGATTTCAGTATGGAAGCATTTTTAAAAGGTTACAAGCCTAGTCTGAAACCTAAACCAAAGCCTGAAGAAAGTACATCTGGCAAGAAACCTAAGAAGCCTACACCTTGGGTTGAAAAATAGTATGGTTTCTCTATTCACTTACTATATTTATTTAGTTCAACTATACATTTCAAAGTGTCAGGAAGATTTTAAGATTGCCATCTTCTTTAAAATATCATAAGAGTACTTAAATATTAGCTGAGTAAAAATCTCTAGGTTTCATGCTACAGTTGGGTGCCCCTTGTTTCTGTTGCCAGCTAGGATGATAATGCATTTTTCCCAACCTGTTGTATAAACAAGATTACATGGTTAGAGGTCATCCATAAATTACGTGAGGTCAAAAAGGAGGGTTTGGAAAAATTTCACCAAATCTCAACAAGGGGGAGGGGGGTCGATTAAAATCTCACATCAACTTTTTTTAACTTAATTAGGTGCTGTGAAGCAAAAAATGCAAATAATTTTTAGAAAATAATTTTTAAAAGTTGTAGGTTAATCTCACGTGGGGGGGAGGGGGGTCAAGAAAAATCTCACCAAGGGGGAGGGGGGGTCCAGATTTTGGAAAAAACACCTCACGTACTTTATGGATGTCCCCTTATGGTGCCAAAAGTAAAGGCAATTAAGTTGCCATGAAGAGTCGTACCCGATTGTGTTATGCCACCAATCTCTAATTATACTAAATTGGCAACATTTTTTAATTAATGCATAAAAATCTTTATAAATTATAAGAATCACTGCTATTTGACATCTTTAATAAACTTTTACTTTGATATTTGATAATTTTAGATATTTAACCTAAAACTTGGCATTTCTGTCATAAGTTTCTTTTATAGTATAGTGTGTGAAACAATTATTAACCCTATGCAGTCCTAATATCCTCCACCTAAGCCTTTTAAGTCTATAGCACTTTCAAACACTCTTACTATTGCTCGTACTATTGCTTTTGCTTAAAATCATATAATCCTTGGTTATGGAGATAACATACTCTTAAGCTACACTTTTATTATGTGTGACAAAATATATAAAAGTGTTATATATTGGACTAACAAATATACTTTTGAAAGAATAAGTTAACAAAATTCATATGTGTAGTCTTTAAAAAATCTGTGCAGTGTTTCTGATTATAGTTTTTTACTTACCATAGCCGTCCAAAATGTATGGATGAAGTGGTCTACCAAGATGAAGTAGTTGCTGTCTTGAAAAAAAGCTTGACGAATCCAGATGTAGGTTATTCCAGTTCTTTTGTTAAATTTATGTTTCCTGTCTTAAGTTAACCCTTTCACACCGGACGGGACATGTGCTGCCCCAGGCTGGAAATTTTTTGAAATTACGGCTGAGGCAACATTATGTCCCAGTTACTGAAAAACATCTAGGAACAGATTGTAACACCAAGTTGTGCCACCAAATGCATCATGATCCAATGGATTTCTCATCTTAGTTGTCCCCCAGATGATCAAACAAGCACCAATATTGCCCTTAACTGATTTGCTTTCCGTATTGAAAGGGTTAAATGAAAATGTCATTTAAATATTTCCTTTTATTTCTTTGAAATTTTATTGATATTTGTGTTTTCAAGGAGGTATTTTTTCAACAGCATTATATATTATGTAAACCTTCAGGCTTTCATGGCCGGATTTGTCAATAGATTTCATAATAATATTAGGTATTATTTATTATTAACAAATCAAAAGTGTTTTCAAATAAGGCTTCTATATGACTTTTAAAAAAGACTTTTCTTGCTCTTTATGACTTTAAATGTTTAGGACATATTTAAAACTTAAAAATCTTTTGTATATTGCTAACATCTCATCACGTATTATTTTTGTTACAGCTCCCAAATTTACTTTTTTATGGTCCCCCTGGTACAGGTAAAACTTCAACAATTTTAGCATTATCAAGAGAGATATTTGGGTAAGTATGTTAGGGTTTTATATCCCAATATTTGTGTTATTTTTAATATACAGTAATACCTTCACTTACGCTATCCCGACTTATGCGAATTCAGAGTTACGTGGTTTTAAAATTTTCAATTTTTTTTTCAAATTGCCTTTAAAGATTGCTTAACTTTCTACCTTTCTCTTCTCATATATTACTCTTTAAATATCTTCATTTTGTTTTAAACCAAGCTCCTTACAAATTACAAACACTGCTTCTTAGAAAAGGTGAAAATAAAATAATACTAGTTCTCACTCGATAAAATAAATTCTGTATGAGTTGTATGTTCTTAAACATTTACCCCGCTGTTAACTCATGATACCCTTCAAACAGAGAATCAAATGACGATTTTAAATTTAAGTGAGGGTTTCCTTAATTCTCCTCAAAATCTCCTGAATTTCACAATGTAAGAGTGAATATGCATCCTGCTCAATGTTGGGAGACTACTAGATGCATCCATTTGTCTGTCTGTTAGCAACCTGTACTCACCATATGCATTAAATTTTCAGAACCCAAATTTAATGCTTTTTTTTTCAAGCTTTTACTATGATATTTGTCATATTAATTCTGAAATTATTAAAATTTTGTTTGTACTTGTTTTGGACAATGAACCTGTCCTATTTTTCAAGGAAAATATTTTTTTCTCAAAAATAAATTGGTTATATATTTTTTGGAAAGTGGATTTTATGGGATTGAAACTGATCTACTATTTAATTCAAATTAGTAGGCATGTGTTTGTGTCTCCAATTTAAAATCACTCAATTAATATCAAGGTGTAGATGACATATGTAATTTTAAAGGTGTTTTAAAGTGTAACATTCCCAGTGGCATTACTGTATCATGCTCTAAATATTTAGCAAAACAAAATGTTATACAGTCGGAAGTCTCAAATACAAAATCGCCGGGACCACAGCATTTCCGGATTTGTGACTTTTCCGGATTTTAGGCCATTTTATGATTTTTGGTTATAAGAACCAGACATTCACCTACTGAATGCCCGCTTACTTAATTTTGCTGGTTTTCGTCGTCCGTTGGAGCGATGTCTAGTGAAATAGGAGATAAAAAATAAAATAAACTTTAAATAAACTATAAATTTAAAAATAAAAATGTAAACTTAATCACTTACCGATTAAGTTAAGGAGGTACTGTAAATTTTAAACAATATTTTTTGAACCGGGAAGTTTTTCTCATTTATCGTAAATAGTCGATTTCCCGACTCCGTATTCTTCACACATCTTGAGTACGGAAGCCCCTCGTTGAATTTTTTGCAGGATTTCTACCTTAGTTTTTATGCTAAGGGAAACATGCTTCCTTTTTCTGTTCGATTTATTACCGTGGTTTTCTGACATGGTAAAAACTTGCTTTTAAAACTAGACTTCAAATTAACCGTGTAGAATCGGCAATTTCCAGATGGAGAATAAAATTCAAATACCTTCAGAAACAACCCAATCCAAACAATGTTTGCTTCTTAAATATAAATATAAATGTGTACCCAGAACGAGTAAGAATACACCTGCAGCGCAACGGCACATTTTGTTCTACTTTAGAAAATAATCAGTGTTCTTACCATATTCCGATACAGCATTTTAGAAAAGGTGTTCATATTAAAAAAACAGCATAGTATGGTCTGAGATAAATTCAATGATGCCTTAAAAAATCGGTTGGTCAAAAGTGTCCGGTTTTTAAACCATTCCGGTTTTTTGACGTCCGGATTTCAGGCACTTGACTGTATTTAAGTTTCCATTTACAAAACTTTCAATCATTAAAATATTTGTTTTACTCTTGAACAAGTTACTTAAAAAATGGCAAATGACTTCCATGGTTTGTCATTTCTTGACTAGTAGTAATACTTTTATTTAAACTTGTTTAAATAATTATAGCTTTATATTTGAAACATATCCATCTCTTTTATGTACAGACTTTGTATTTCTTTTCCAGTGATATGTTCCGCACTCGTGTACTTGAGCTAAATGCATCTGATGAACGTGGTATCCAAGTTATCAGGGATAAGGTTAAATCGTTTGCCCAACAGACAGCTAGTGGAAAAAGACCTGAGTATGTTTTTTAAGCAAAAAATGGCTACTACTTAAACATTTTAAATAATTTCTTAAACATTTAATTAATTTCTTAGCTTTTTATAAGGAAATTTTTTGAATATTCTCCATGAGATTATTTGGGATAATATACATATCTTTCTCATTTAGTGGAACCAAATATGGCAACTTATGTTTTAATTATTTTTTCTTTTTAGTGGTAGACCTGTACCACCCTTTAAAATAGTCATTCTGGATGAAGCAGATTCCATGACCAATGCAGCCCAGGTTATCCTTTTGTTAAAAAATTTCAAATAATTTTATGGAATTACTTAACATACCATACATCATAACTGCTTTTCTCAAACCAATGATTATTTTTAAATGTTTTATTCAAAGTATATTAACATAATTCTTATGTACACAATACAAACTAAGCTAATATGTGAGGCGGAAAGCGAAAAGGTACCTCTTGTCGGCAAAGTTGATTTCGAGAAAAAACCGGAAGAAGGTCAAAACTATTTTTTTTCTCTCGATTTTATCGATCCTTGGACCCCTTAGAACCAAATTTTAGCTGTTGGAATCATTCCTTAACTGTGAAAAATAACAAGAGGGTAGCATTTTGAAAGTTTAAGGCCGTTTTTCACAAATCTACTTATTCTATTAAAACTTTTAATTACTGGCGATTCGTCATTCTTTGAGCTACAAGGATGATGATGGTCTTAAAATCTTCGTTAATCTGTACAGATTGAGAAAAAAACAGTAACTCCATTTCGACGAACGCTGACAAGAGGTCCCTTTTCGCTTTCCGCCTCACATATACTAAATGAATTTCACTTTTTTTTCTCATATAGTCTGCTCTGAGGCGTACTATGGAAAAAGCCAGTAAATCTACTAGATTTTGTCTCATTTGCAACTACATTAGTAGGTGAGAATATTAATGAAATTGTATATTGTTGTAAAGCTTTCTTTTTTCCTGTGAGGGCTAGTTTTAATGGCTTTTATCTTACTTCTTCACGTAGTTTTTATTAAGTTTCCCAAGCAGACAATTTATTAATAACTTTTAAAAAATACAATAAAAAATAATCCTAAAATATTGACACTGGATTGAATTTCCCAAGCAGACAATTTATTGATAACTTTTAAAAAAATATAATAAAAAATAATCCTAAAATATTGACACTGGATTTAAAAATTATTCAGATGTTAGCTTTAACAATGTCTGATGGGATTATTTTTTCTTGAAAGTAAGTAAAAAATTCCAACTAATGTTTATAGCCTTTGATGAAAGAAAAACTAAATTCTTCAAGTATTTGAGGATAAAAACGGTGTGGTATATATTTTTGGGAAAAAATAATGGTGGAAATTTTTTTCCAGTGTCCCAATCCCTGGCTCAAAATTTTGTGTATAACAGTGCCATTTTAAACCAGGCTTTCTAGTATTTTGGAGATTGTCTTTCTGTTTTTTAAATGCAATGTTTTGTAATTTTAGGATAATAGATCCATTGACTTCTCGTTGTTCAAAGTTTCGATTCAAGCCTCTATCTGTAGACACATTGCAGCAAAGATTGAACTATATTGCTACCGAGGAGAATGTGAATGTTGAAGATAAGGTAAAAATCAATATTTATTTGAATGTTTGCACTTGTATAGTAAAATATTTTTAAAGTACTTTATAAAGGCAATAGTTAGCAGTTTTCCTTATCTTCTATGTGTAGCATGACAAATAGATAATACCAGGGATGTTGCGGCTGTGCCAATTCCCAATTCATGTGCTACTGCTACAAAAACCCTATTTTGAGCGAAACTGTGCCGAATAACGATTTTCATTGATTCAAATTTTCATTAATGCAGGCTTTTTTTAACATGATATTTTTGGGAATATTATAGGTTATTGAATCTGTGATCAAGTTCTCAGAAGGTGATCTGAGAAAAGCAATTACTTTACTTCAAAGTGCTCATCGGCTTAAAGGAGAAGAAGCTGTTACTGTTGGAGATGTGGCTGACATCAGTGGGGTTAGTCAACCTCTTTTATGTCTCCAAAATAGCTGACTATTTTTTCAAAATTAGACTTTTCAAGCAGTGATGTGATTAATTTGCTTTTTTTACAGGCTGTTCCTGATAAGTGGATCAAAGGTTTGATTTCTGCTTGTGAGACAAACAGTTATGAAAAGTTGGAAGAATTTGTTTGGGTAGTTATATTTTTGTAATTTGTTATTGTATTTAATTGACTTATGAACTGATTTGGATGTTAGGAATGAACACCTTTTATGCATAGTAAAAGCAAGTTTGTGAAAAGCCAAAAACATGCATGCACACAATTTTACACAAATAGGAAGTTCTTTGAATTTATAACAATATATAGTACCCATCATCCATAATGAATGCTTACCCCTTATTTTTTGTTATTATTTTTTGGAAACAACCCAATATGAACTGCATAGTGAAGTTGACTTTCTCTAGTTACTTGTTGTAAAAAAAGAATTATTCACTTTCTTGTTTTTTAATACATCCTTTTAAGAAATTCTCTTATCAATTGGATTATAAAAGTTTGATAGAAACTTATGATTTTTTCTTTTACACAGAATCTAACATATGAGGGCTATACTACCGGCCAAGTGATAAATCAGCTCCATGATGAAATTGTGTTCCATGATACTTTAAATGACAAACAGAAGTCTGCTATTTGTGAAGCAATTGGGGTAAGTTTATGTTGTTTGTTTTTGTTACTTCGTGGGTTTCCCAAACTTATTTTTAAATGTATTAAAGTTACTTATAAAACAACTTATGTAAAATTGAAAAATGACGTTTGATTTGCACATAATTTATTAAAAGATATTAAAACCAGACATGTTTCAAGGGTATATTGAACCCTCTTCGTCAGTGAAATGACGATGTAAGAAAAATGTACGCAAATCAAACGTCGTTTTTCAATCTTATCGTAATTTGCACAGTTTGCCATCTATATTTTAACTTATGTAAAGTTTTAGAGGAAGACTGTTTGTAAAGACAATACTTGGGTACTTTTGCAGCTTTTCTAAAAGTTCTCCAAACAAAATATTATGTGCAGGCATCAAACTGTTCTTTTCATAAATCTGATTCATATTTAACCCTTTTAGTCCTAGTCATTCTACATTTTACATAGGATTCAATGGTAATCTTAGGCAGCAGAAAGAGCAATTGAAAGAGTTGAGATTTCATTTTTAGATAGTTTTAGCTTTTTGAATGAACAATTAGTTAGTTTTGCTATGATTACAACTTGTGCATTTCTGGTTCTCTTAGTAACTTAAACCCTTTCAATCCTAAAGCGCCAATATTAAAGAAAATATGGGGCAGCTAAGTCTAAAAGGTTAAGTAACTTGCAATAACTACTATTACTAAATACATATTGTACTTTTCAAATTTTGATGGTTAAAGTTACATAAATCATTTAAAGTTTTGCTTAAAATTTATTTGGGAGATTTTTTTACAAGTTCTTTTCGAATGACAGGTATGTGACAAGCGACTGCTCGATGGAGGTGATGAGTTCTTGCAACTTATGTCTGTTTGTTGCATTATCATGAAGAAGATATGTCATCCAGACTCCTAAAAGTTATTATTGAGCTGTTGCATGTTGTGTAAAATAATGTAAACTTTTGGTTTGTATTAAAAATGCTATTTTTCTCATTTACTATTTTGTTATTGAATTAATTACCTATGTTTGAAACTGAAATTAGTCTTAAACTTTACGTATATGTCACTGCATTGCAGTTTAGATGGTTAGAAATGTTACATAAAATAGGAAAACAAGTGAAAATGTATCATTCTCTCAAAGCAAAATTGGCCTAAGCTAATTTTTTGTGTTTTGAGGGTAAACTTACTTTCTGTTAGTCATTTTGTTCCAACTCATTTGCTTCACTCGTTTTAAAACTTATGTATGTGTTTATGCTCTGTGATTCCATGCCTTGTGTCCTTAATAATTAGTAGTCAATAATAAGAAGTTTATGCATCATATCATTTTTATTAACAGGGTCTATCTACAATATGGAGAGGGTTATAGCCTTCTCTCCTGATATACATCAAGCAAAATGATTCCAAACTTTGTATATTGATGCTTTGTTATTTAATTTCTCATCAATCAATATATTTTTCTGATCATATTAATTATATTTGTGTGAAGCAATTTTTAATGCATTAAAATCAATATTTTTTACTTAAACAGATTCATTTTTTAAAGTTAATATATTTTATCGCCTATAAGTTCCTCTTATTTTTTAGCAAATAGACAAAGTTTGGAATACAATTTTACAAAATTACGTTTCTAACTCAATGCTGTGACTAGATGACAGACGTGGCATGTCTTCAGAAAAATTGTGCTGTAACATTGGAGCAGAGTCCTTGTAAATTCTTGATGGATCTGGGGTTGGTTTGTCCTTATATTTCATCAGAACTTACCCATACAGGTGTATTTTTACTAATACTAATCCCAAAATGATTCAATACTTTAAAAATAAACTAAAATTTTGAAGTTTTCTAAGTAATGATGAATGAAACTTATGGACACCATATTAAACTGATGGAAATAGAATATACCATAAATTTGTACCTAAATTCATAATAAAAAGAAAATGTTCTGAAAAATTCTAGTTTGTTGAAATATAACCAGATGGATTTAACGGCCGTATTCACCGGTAACCTGACTGGCGGTTTGGTCAGGAAACCATGGTTACAGCCTCTGATTGGTGGAAAATTATTTTTCCACAATTTTCCACCAATCAGAGGCTGTAACCATGGTTTCCTGACCAAACCGCCGGTCAGGTTACCGGTGAATACGGCCGTAAGATTTCCTTTCCATGTATAAGAAATATTCCTAAAGTAACTGAAAGATGGCAATTGAATAAGCTCCTTTTTGTATTTTCAGGTTTTAAAATCACATACACTTGATCTGATTACGATAACATGCTGTCAGGATCAATTGAATAACTGATTTCCTGACAGTTTTATTTTAAATCTAATTTATTTAAATACACACCCTCCTATAGTAATATAAAGATTTATTTTTTTAGCACAAAAAAAATGCAAAATCCTTCTGACCATATTTTTACTAACTAGTACTTTTTCAGGCATTGTTTTTTATAATTTTAGGATTGTGCAAATTTATAGCATATCCTGTATTGTACAGTTACTGACGGGTTCAACTGTATGACTTCACGAAGACTTCTGCTTATGTATTTCAAACCGGAAATGCTTCAATGTTATGGAATATAATAATGGGCAGTGGTCAACTTCCAGTCAAAGTAAAATGTTCAGGTTAAGCTCGTCCTCCTTAGCATTATTCAACCTCATCATGGGTTTAATTATAATTATTTTTTAGTTTATAAAAATGTATGAAACATACTTAGTCATTCAACTCATTTAAGAAAAAGTATGCATTTGAATATTTTCACAATTCTGTAATTTGAGAGGTCAGTTTGGTCCTCCTTGCTCCATTGTTATTATTTCACTGGTAGTAAAATCAGTAGCTTTAAAATGTTTTTGTACAAATAGAGCAGTTGGCCTCTTAAAAGATCTCTGTAGCTTCATACCACAGTCAGATTATCTATTTAAAAGATTGTCAAGCTGGATATTTCCTATTTCTTTCTTTAAATGATGAATTCTTTGGAATGCAGTAGAGCAGTGTTTCCCAACCTTTTTCGGTCCATGGCCCCTCCAAAGCCTTTTTAAATTTTCCATGCCCCCCATGTCTTTCTTTTTTCGAAAATCCTTCTTGGAAAATTAATAAAACCTGGTAGTTCATGCTCCATCTGGGGGGGGGCAATTTGATAAAAATTTTCAAATTGCCCCCTAGAAAATCCTATTGCCCCCGGTGGGAAACACTGGAGTAGAGTGTTTTAAGTTCAATCTTCATCCCAGTAGAATCCTTCTCCTCTTCATCCGAGTCTCTGGAAAAAGTTCTGCATATGATCCATGCTTCTCCTTTATTATGTACAGACTGTCAATCACTTTTCCTTTCTAGAAGAAAAAAGGATAGCTAACTTGAAACAATGTTGTTTAGTTAATATTATTTAGGGTATGGAACTTAATAGGGTCCAGTGATAATGATTTTCTCTGTGCCCTTTGCCAACTCTAAGAAGGCCAAGGAACTTATCATAAATACGAAATCAGTTACCAAGGGAACTTATTGTTAAAATTATATGATCCATAAAAAGTTTTTCCATGTTTATAAACTTGATCAACAAAGCCGACTTTTTTCAGTCCCCTCCTTTTCGTCATCATACTAAAGTATTGAACAAGTGGGATTTTCTCAAAAAATTTTATACCTTTCATTTTGTGTGTCAAAAACTTTTTTAGAGGAATTTTAAAATTTTTGGAGGGTTCACAAAAAGTAAAGAAAAGATGCAGGGCATTTTAAGTTGACTTGTTCGTCTGTGACCATGGATTCAGTTTAACTGCAGTCTCATTAGTGGAATGGAAGAATTTGTCACAGAAATTTCTTCTGTGAAAAATTTTCTTGATTGTTGTTTTTAAACTTTTCACAGTCTGTTCATGATATGTGTTTTCATTGCATATCAGATAATCGAAGAATCGTGTGTTTATTATTATAACTATTAACAGGCAACTGTCAGGTCTTCAACTGTTATAATATTCTTACCTCTTGTGCTGAGACATACTGCAAATGGAGGTGAGTTGAATTGAGTGGTACGATTTTGGAGTACCCGTTCTCGGTGGTGCCGAAAGCACTCCATGGCTGACGCAAACCGCTGAATGTGCTTGTGCCTTCCTGATTTCCCTGAAAAGAAATGCAGATGAGAAAACATGTTGTCTGGGGAGGTTATGATTCTTTGTTTAGGTTTTCCCCCGTCTAACTCTTTTATTTTCATTAGAAATTTTAAATAATAGGTTCAAGTACTTATAAAAGAGAGTTATAAATAGTTGTAAAATCGAGAGTTTCACCATTTATTCACGTTAAATTTTAGCACTTATGTTATTTAGCTCTCAATGGCAAACCTTTATCCATACAAATTGGGGGTCTAAAGTTATGTTGTTGATTGTTAAGGTTTCTCTGGTAACAGCTATGATATAAGGAAAATGGGCTGAATTCAAAATGCATGACTACTTGAGGTGCTGACAATTCTGTAATTAAAAAATTTTCCCGAGAAAGTTCAGAAAAATTAATATTTTTTATATTATTTGCATTTCTTATAAATCTCATCTCATTCTTCTCTTTCTTAAAAAAAACTCTTTCTACCTAAATGTTGAGGGAATTAGTCTTGTTATTTTACACAGAAATTGTCAGCCAATAAGAGTTAGAAAATAGTGGAATAAAAATACCCAAGAAATTTCTTGTTTAGTATTTTTCTGTTACTGTATTTCTTTCCTATATTGTAGTTTATATTCATTCACATATTTGGTCCAAAATAGTATGAAAATTTTATGTACTCACTGCTGCTCCACTTGTGATGTGAACTGGTGCTCGTGGATTTCTATAGGGTTCCTCGTAACTCCCATTATAAACCTGTGAAACACATATTAGGAGTATCATATTAGAAGTTGGTTGCAATAACTTAGAATTTTTTAACTTTACCCTATCATGGGTGGATTCACTGAGGTGGGAAAACGACAACTTTCCATAATATCCTAATAACAGCATGCCCCCCTTTAGTCAACCTCTTTAATTCTCCTATGCACGTTATGAGTGTTATAAAAGTAGTGGGTCAAAAGCAGGTTTTCTATTTTCTCAAATAAAAATAGCTTGCTCTACCTCACTAAGGGCTGTATAAGGTCTTAGAATCGTTAGTATCCTGAAAAACTTGTTGCCCCATTTGGCCCCATAAATACATTTATGAAATGAAAGGTCGATACTATGAAGCTCTCTCAAAATTACCCAATGCATACAAATTCGGGTAGCTTTTGTGCTCTTTCTTAAAAAGGACAGACCTGCTTGACTGGTTTATATCATATCCAACATTCTATTATCAGTTACATTGTTTCTTGAGTTAACTTTTCCTCAACTATTGGGAAACTGCACCTCTCCTTTTTCAGAATTCCCCTCGTTATGAAGTAATTTTACCATATACAAAGTGAAAAACATGATATACAAAAACATTTTCAAAACAAAGACAAATTCCTCACCTGCCCATCAAACGTCGGAAAAAGCCTCTCGTAGCAATGGTTGTGTCCCCAAAAGGCGACATCTACACCGTGCTCGTGCAAAAGGCGCTCCAAGCCGTACGAACGCAACACTCCCACTCGGACCTGCATAAAAAAAGGTATTTGGCCTTACTCTCAAAGAGGGGTTTACTTGGAAGGTAACTTGTAAGTAGTGATGGGCAGGTATCGATACCAAATACTTAAGTACTCGATACCTATAGGTATCGAGTGTATTCGATACCCACAAAAGTATCGATACCTTATTGACATATTTTAAATTTTTCAATGAAGTAATCTTTATAATACCTACTGTAGATCAAACGCAGCCTGTTTTCATTTTGCAACGCTCAAACCTAAGTCGTTAATCATCCGCGAGAGAAATTTGACGCGGCTAGGTTTTTCCCCCGCCAAATCCTTCGCCTCTATCCACCTCCAGGCCCGTAGCTACGGGGCTTTTTGATAGATCGCTTTCAGTTTTTTGAATATTAGTCTGATTATGGATAGGCCCTAAAAAAATTGTCCCTTCAGGTTCATTTCCCGACATTGAAAAAAAGTACTCGATACCTAAAAGTACTCGATACCTATAATAAGTATTCGATACCAAAGTATTCGATACCAAAGTATTCGATACCAAAGTATTCGATACCTAAAATTATCGATTTTGCCCATCACTACTTGTAAGGGTATAAAACTCTCTCTTGTAGAGTAATTTAAGGTACTTACCGGGTTTGAGTCCAGTCTGCAGTAACGGAGGGCCGCGTTGGAGCAATACATGGGACGGTGCCCTACCGTCACCACCCATGGCCACTTGGCTCGGTTCTGGGGAAGATTCGCTTGCTGATTGGGAAAAAAAGAATGCATTGTTACTAAATTATATTACAATCGTTATTTTCACTGCATGCTTCCTTTCTGTTCTGTGAGTTCCCTTTTAACTAGGCCAGTACGACTGAGTTAAATCAGTGGCACGCGAAGATATTGAAAAATAGGGAAAATCATAAGAAAATAATGATGTGAAATCATCAATGAGGTTTCTGTGTTCCGTCCATCTCCTCTTAAACTTAGTTTTCTGAGAACATAATTATTCCTTTTTTACAATTTCATTAATAATTTTGAATAAAATCTTAAGTTTTTGACTTCATGTGGTCCAAATCTCTTTTTAGGTGACTGAAAGATAATATCCCAATTTTTTCAATTAATCTAGAACCAGCTTTATTAGATGGCTTATAAACTTGTATATATCTCTTTTCATTATTAAGGTCTCGTTGGGTATGTAGGTAACACTTTTTGGGAAATTTTTTTCTAGTGATTTTCGAATAAAAATATAGCCATATTCAGAGTCGTAAGCATCGGTGTGGTGAAATAATAATTCCACCAACAACATAACAATGTATTCACATTATAACATTTCGATTTTTTGACTAGAACTCGACCTTTGCGACACCCAGGGTTGCGCTCCTCTGCCGAAAGACGACCCTCGCAAAGAAGAACGTTTTACAGGGGTCCTCGCTCCCCACTTTAGTGATGCGGGGAAAACAACTTATACTCGTGACACATTTTAAAGCCAATGAAGAAAACGACCAATCAGCTTACCAAACATCAAGTAACAACAAATAGGCGTTTATAAAGGAAAATAAGTGTATAACATATGGGAGTGACTAGGCTGCCGACGGGTAACCGTTGTGCGCATGATCGGGTTAAAGGCGTGGCTTTAAAGAAAGTATTTAGGATGAAACCTTGTGAAGCCCGAATGGGGTAGTGGTAACGCGTCAGTTAGGCGTGCTGATGGTCGTAGGTTCGAACCCAAGTAATTATTTTTCAGTAAATTTAATTTTAAATTTTTATTATTCCATTAAAAATTACAAGAATTAATTTCTCTTGTTTAACAGTCATTCCTTATTTAATTAAATTCATTGTGTTTTTTTAATGTTTTACTTTATCTAATTTTTTTTAAAATGTTTTTAATTATTAATTAATTGAAAATAAAATTATTTCGATAAAATATTTTATAGAAACAGAATCAAGTCCACAAGGATGCGCATTGCTAATAAAGTATGAAAATCTTGCAGGGATTGTGAAATACAGTACAAAACAGTACGTCGGCAGCCGTGGCCGTGGCGCTTGTGACGTACGTCGGCAGCGTAGCAACGGCCTATAACATAGGGCCGGATGCAACTCCGTTTCGTTACGTTCTAAGGAACCTATTTCACCGTCATCCACCGTACAACGGTAACGTCAGGTCAGGAGCAGGCGTCGGCCGTTTCATCCGCTGCCGTTTTCCTCTGATTGGTTGAAATGCCCGATGACGTAGCTCCATTTATTTATTCCAACCAATCAGCGGCAAGCTGGGCAAATGACTAAAGAAAACGATAGTTGAGTTGTTTGGAAGTAGGATTCGACCAGCTTCAACCGTCAACCAAATCGTCGTAAAACGGAGTTGCATCCGGCCCATAGTCTTTTTTCCTTTCTTGGGGTTCTGTAGCGTCAAGGAACTTTAGGTAATATACAAATAAGGATACTGAGTTATAGGAAACTAATTTTAGCTCTTATACACGCTTTGTAATTTATTATTCTGGGTGTTGCCTGCCTAATATTTAGTTTTGGATGGTAGAAAAATTTTCTTTTTTCCTCCACGTTAACTACTTTTGATTAATATGGAGGTCAGACTGGCTTAGTTTTTCTTGAAGAAGTAACAGTCTTGAAGGCGGTCGACGGCTACAGCAAATTTCTTATCGGGGTTCGTTGCTTGAATATGAATAGACTCAGTTGGCTATCTGTATGAAATTACCCTTCTTAGACAGTACTTAATAAGTTCAAATATTCCGTAAGCATGTGTTTGGTCATTTTGACCCTCTTGTCAGCAAAGATAAGCAAACTGCAAATCCCCTTTTTTTTGTACAAAACGAAACTTTAAAATAAAAAATTTTTTGGTTGAATTTTGAAACTATTTCTGCAAAAAAACCAAGATATTTTCGAAAATGAAGTGTTCATAACATCTTACGTAAGCATCACTCATACCCTCTTCCCTCCTTGTCAGAAAAAATACCCCCTTTAATATTTAAACGGTCCCTTAATGAAATTCTGCTTTTTCTTCGAAATGATCATAATTCGAAAGATTTAAAATTATTGTATGAGAATTCTTAAGGTGAATTGGGGGGTACATTACCCTTAGAGTGTCGTCGAGCCACTTGTAGTGCGTGAAAACAGCTTCCAGGCCCCCGTACAGAAGGAAGAAGTATACTTCCGTACTCAGCACTACAAAATGGATTGGACCCGTCTTGAAGCTAAGCGAACAAATTTTCATAACTCTCATTCAAAAAAAACTATAGTTATGCAAAAACTAATGTGCAAAATACTTACCTGTACCATAGATTGTCATCTGTTCCTGGCATGTTAAACCGCACTTTGTAGTTCGTGTAGTTCCTGAAAAATATAAAGATTGCTTCAAAAAGGTATAAAAGATTGGGTAGTTCTACGCATGCAAGTTATTAAATTTTTAAAAAAATTCAATTGGTGCCCTCTCTGATGCGAAAAAAAGTCAACTGCGTACCGAAATAGTATACGTACAATATATTCAAGTGTTCTGGGCAGTGAACACCACCAATCTTAGGTTGTAATTGTATATCCAGATATTCATAAAATCTGACTGATAAACCATGGTGGGTCGAATGTTAGGAAAATACAACGGGCTTTAAAATAGATTCTTGTTCTATACCTCCACCTGTGTCCCGCTGAGGGTGTTTTTTTCCTTGGTTGGCGCAGAATGTCCTAATAAGGGCCTTGTGTCATAAACCAACCAAGCAACCAATCTACTTCCATTCTCCGTAATTAGTTTAACTTGTTCAGGAGCAAGGCCACGGGCGGAATTTCAGGATAACCCCCTCCCGAAACTCATATTTTTCATCACAGAAAACGACTATTTACCCCATCCCATATTCCCCCGAAATACCAACATCCTCTTCCCCCATTGATTCTGTCTACGCCACTTTCACTTGTTTTCGTGATTTTTACGAGAATTTTCGTCAGCAAGTAGACCACATACACCGTTCGGTTGAATCAGCATTCGGGCCAAGCTAATTAATTCTCATTAACACACCAACGATTGTCATTTCATGAGTCGAGCAAGACCCATTTTTTTTTCGGAAGTGATTGCGGAAGTTTTTTTTTCTTTTATGCAATATCGACACGCACTTATTTCGACAGACACGGTCCACAGGTATCTTCTCTTTTGCTTTCATCCCCCAACTTGTTTCTCGAGATTCTTTAAGTATTTCCGATCGGAAGAAAGATGTATAGTAGTCAGACTTTTCCGTCGTTGCATGTACACGACGGAAGGACTTAACTTCGATTTTTCGATCACTGGTCCGTGGATAAATGTTTTTATTTTTGGATGGTTTGATATTGGCTCTGGGAAATCGAGTTGGTTAATCCGATTTTACGGTGGGTGGTTTGAAAGTTCCTCGTGTGTGATAATTTCGACTGTGATTGAATTTGAGTGGAATAATGCTTTTGTTTTTTAACTGCTTGGTTGCAATTATTTCTTTAAAAAAATATTGCCTTTTGTTTTTGAAATATACCGTAAAATATGGATATTCAACTGTTCACTTTTCTATTTCTTTATTTCCCTTTTATTATCATTAGACCAACTACCTTTCTAAATCTATACTACTATTTAGGGCATCTCCCTAGTAGCACAGCTCCTATCAAATATGTCAATTTTACGTAATTGCAACAAGAAGTAAACGAAATTTGGCCGTAGATGACCAAAATTGGACAAATCTTCAACGTTTGTGCTGCTTGGGCTGTGCTTCATTTGTTGAACAGACCATAATTAAAAAGCAAAACATTTCAAAGGAAAGTTACTTATCAATTTACTCAGTATATAAATACTTAAATTCAATACCAATACTTTGGGTATCAATATTATAAAACTGATTAATGTTTGAATTAAAAAGATTTTAAAACACTGCTGGAAATTAAAATGAATAATAATTTCAAGGGGAAAGCGATGGTATTGCAATAGGAACAAAGGTGATACAGAAGAATGTAACCACCCCGAAAGGAGGAGATAATACATTTTCCGTCTACCTAATGTTTTATTTTGACCTACACTCATTGCCATAAAAAATAGCGCACCAAGAAGAAAAAGGGATATCAAAGCCAAATTTATTTCCATGACTACCCATAGTATGAAGGTTAGTTGATAAAAAATTCAGCCTTCCTCGATGTTAGGGGGCCTGCAAAATCAGTAAAAAGTGTTGACTCCATAGGTGTCCATAATCGCCGCCAAAGGCCATGATATTGGGAGAGAGGGGATCTAAATGGGCTTTTGGGTATTAGAGGAGCATGATGCCTCCCCATATAGTCAAATTTCATCTGGTGCACCAGTGGACGTTGCATACCGGACGTTGCACGCTTTTCTTCAAGACCGGACTTGTTTCGTGAGCATTGTTTCTAGAGAACGAGACAACTGGGGTAAAAATGCATCATAGGGGGGTAAGAAGAAAGCTTGGACATTGCGTGCAACATGTGTTTGTGTATTTTTCTCTTGAAACTTATCCGCAGGCCAGGCCTGAAGGTAAGGACGGACAACCAGCTGCAAAACCTTAACCGTTCAGCTCTGGTTGGTCAATGTACCGTTAAATCATACTAAGGAAATGCGGCAGTGGAATGGATGTTCTTTGCAGTACTGTGGATTGTGCTTTTGGTCCGCGTAGCTTCGTACATCTTTGTCTATAAACATGGGACTAACCATAGGTCTTTCTGTTTCCAATAATGCACCAAATAAGGAAATGGTCATCTTAATTTCATGAAATTGTGTTTATGAGAGTATCCAGCTTCGTTCTGCAGCACTGCGATGGTTGGGTATGAGTTCGAAGACACCATGGAGAGAGCACGTTTAGCTGTTGATTTTCTAATCGTCATATGGAGTGGTGATCCAAGGTAACGGAGAGGTGATGCATTGGATTCCATTTCTGCAACTCCTGAGTATGATTAACCAGTACATTTACCAACCAGAGCTGAACGGTTGTGGTTTTGCAGCTGGTTGTCCGTCCTTACCTTCAGGCCTGGCCTGCGGACTAGGTTTCAAGAGAAAGATACACAAACACATGTTGCACGCTATGTCCAAGCTTTCTTCTTACCCCCCTATGATGCATTTTTACCCCAGCCGTTCCGTTTTCTAGAACCAATGCTCACAAAACAAGTCCGGTCTTTAAGAAAAGCGTGCAACGTCCGGTATGCAACGTCCACTGGTGCACCAGATGAAATTTGACTATGTGGGGATGCATCATGGTCCTCTAATCCCCAAAAGCCCATTTATAGATCCCCTCTCACCCAATATCATGGCCTTTGGCGGCGGTTATGGACACCTATGGAGTCAACACTTTTTACTGATTTTCTCGGCCCCCTAACATCGAGGAAGGTTGAATTTTTTATCAACTAACCTTCATACTATGGGTAATCATGGAAATAAATTTGGCTTTGATATCCCTTTTTCTTCTTGGTGCGCTATTTTTTATGGCAATGAGTGTATATTATTTTGGAAATGAAAACATTGTACTTTTTTTTCACCATTTGGTTTTGGTACAATCTTATTGAAAAAAAAATTTTAATGTATAAAAGTAAAACTATCCTTACTCACCAGTTAAAGGCTTCATGGTTTCCGACGGCTACCATATAAGGTACACGGGCTGCAGCGGGTTGGATGGCATTCATGAAATTGTCCCCCACGCGGCCTTGATTCTGCAATAAAACTTCTAATTTGAATAAAAGAAGAAAATTAACCTTTTCTTTTGCTGGAACCAACTAAACCGAAAGGTTCTTCCAAGTCAGCAATAAGTATACAGATTTGTTGTCATTTTTGATCCCTGAGTTGAAATTTTCATTTAGAAATAAATTCTCAGTGCTAGAGAAGTTTTCTTTAATCTAAGCAGTTTGAGAAATCCGATTTGTAACAACATTTCGTTAAGTATTTTGATTAATAAACTAAGAAACGTCATTAAAATATTTAACGTGATGTATGAAATTAAAATCTTGAATTGCAATTGAATTATATTGAACAAATATTCAAAATTGATATTTATTAAGGAGAGTGACTTTTCTAAAAATATTGGAATAAGTATTGAAAATTGTCTTGAACGCCAAGTTTACCCTGCAGCTCTAATCTTCAAGGAAACTGTTTGGTTCCGCCATTATTTGTTCCTAACAAACATTTTGTGTTTCCTTTATTTAAAGAATTATCAATGGTTACTCACAACTTCGACTCATTCAATGCAACCATTAGACATTTCATTTAAGAACATAGTATTTAAAAAATAGCATTAGTGGGCGTCTTTATGAATTTATCTTCTTGTATTTTATTTCATAAAAATATAGGGACATTCCGCTTCTTTCTCAGATAGTTTTTATGACAAAATTAAGTTCCAATTTGATGAGGCTTTTCTCGTTTTGAATTTATTTGTGGGCCTTTGTAATATTAAGTAAGAACCTAAGAGAGATTTTACTCTTTGCTTATTTTTTCTGACAAGGAGGAGAGAGTGTATGACTGGTAAGGTGTGACAAACACTGCATTTTCGAAAAACTTTTGTTTCTTCCGTAATTAACTTTTGAATTCAATCAAAAATGAATTTACAAAAAAAAATTAACTAAGAAGAAAAATTTCAAGCATTTTGACTTCACCCGGAAAATTTCAACGATGGGTTAAATGTTCATGGAGCACAATAAATTTTTTGGAATTCTAGGCACTACTTAACATTTTGTACCTCAAAAAAAAGAAAAAGAACAAAGGAGGGGTTGGGCAGTTTTATTACATATTTATGAGGGGGGTTGCGGTTTACTTAGTAATATTTAAACGGACCCTTATTTGGAAGCATCAAAAGTTCATTTAGGTCAACTAGTCGGAAACGGGAGAAAACATCTCCAATCACAAGTTAGTGAAATAAACCCCTGCTGCTAAAAGCGGATGCTATCCTTTGTATTCCCCTTAGAATGGTGGGTTATTCCACCATTCAAATGACATCCTTTGTGTCGAGTATCATATTATGTAACATTTATGTTCTATACATAGAAGAGTAAAAGAGAATCGGAAGAGAGGACTTACCGTATGCAGGTCGTAGGCGATGTCACCTAAAAAAGAAGAAAAGGAAATGTGAGATAATTCTGTTGATAAATGACTCTGGAACTTTGACACACTCTAGTTAACTAAATCCCAAAAGTGGTGAACTATCAGGGGTTTCCAACTGGTGGGCCTCGGTTGTCTTTTGTGGAGCCTTCTTAAGAAATAACTTGTTTGTAGGAATTCGAGGGAGACGGCTAAAGGAACCATTTCCCCGCCTATAACCTCCAAAAGTAGCTTAAAATCACTTTTGGGTTTGCTAAAATTTTCGTGGGGGAACCCCCGGATCTCTCTTTACATAATATATACATAGTAGTTTTATTCTTTTTTTTGCGATGAAAATATTCTCGGGAGTACCCCGAAAATTTCCCCTTGGAGTAACAAGGGGTTAGGGTGGGAGTGACCTTCATCCCTTTCCCTTGTTAAGACTCCCCCCCCTAAAAAATATTCGTAGATTTCAATCTCATTACTGTGCGGTCCGCCAATAGACTTGGCTAACCCCTAAATATGTGATTAAATAAGGTCTTGTTTTTCTTTTCAACTGTAAAAAATGCATAACTGAAGTGATGTGGTTGTCTTCTTTTCGATTCAAACGAAGGATAAACTATGAATTCATTTGAATAAGTTTACCCTTAAATCTCAAGGTACGAAAAAAAAATTCTCAAGACCTAGACTCCACTCGTATAATTCAGTGGCGTAGCCAGAAAAAAAATAGGAGTGGGATATCTGGTCAATTTTTCCCTTTTAATAGTCAAAAAAGGAAAATTTCTGAATTTCCGGGGGGAGTTATGTATCCAGAGATATTTTTAACGCCTCTGAGAGCGTATTTCACGCATTGAAAATTGGAAACACGCTTTAAAAAACAAGCCATGCGTCCATGCGTATTTTCACGCCTTGAATGTTTAGCAAAGATTTTGCTTTAAAAAATGCATGGTGCCCCTACCGAAATCGAAAAATATTATTTTTCTACTCAAATTTGTAATATTAAATAAATATTTCAACTAGAATGCTTAGTGTATAATAAATTGTTTTATTTTAATGTTTAACATTTACTACTAATGATTGACAGATGTTATGACTGTTAAAAACCAAAATAGCATCCTCAGTTTTTTCTTATTTCATTTTTTTTGTCCATTAAAAAGGCATTTTTGTGAGAAATTTGTCTAAATGCACAGTTTATGCTATTTTCGTATTTCACTCTCAATAAATAAATTTCACGCCTCCTAAAAAAGTCGAGGAGTATTCTTACCCCTCCAAAAAATCATAAGAATAACACTGGATGTATCTTTGGATCCTTGGCTAAGCCGCTGGTATAAATTTACTTTAATCAGGTTTTAATTGTATCTTTTATGAAAGAATACTTTTATTGAAGATTTAAGCGATTACAAGGGATTGGCTACAGGGATATACCCCCAAAGCTATAATTTGTTTTAAAATAGCTACACTTTCTTCTGTTGTTATAATAAACAACTTCTCCAATCCATTAGCATTTGGTTTCAAGGTGATAAAACTATTTGCAAGACCAAAGCCACTTTGTATACCAAGTACCAGTATCTTATATTTATTACATTTTGGAGAAGTTTAGCTTTATCAAAGTTATCATTACTTTATTGTAAAGATAATCTGTAAGTTTCGTCCTTAGAGTTTGTGTGATAAGCTTCCAAAAACGCTTACGAATCTGATCAAAATAATTAAAGGATTTGTAATTTCGACAAAACACCTTCTCAAAAAATTCTTTTGTATGATTTTTACATGACATTCAACATTATTTGATGATAATAATAGCAAACGAAAGAAGAAAAACGGCACAAAAAAAGAGCATCATTTCCATGATAAAAGAAATCCTCCATTGCATAATTCCTCACTTCCCAACAAAAACAAATAGTCAGATGTAGATACAAAAGACTCATGAGCGCTATATATAGGTCTTGTTCTCATATTTATAGCACTCGTCCATTTTCAGTACAGTCCGATGCAGACAAAAGCATACATTAACATAAACCGGACCGGTCTCTGAGAACCACAGCAAACAAAATATCCAGAGAGATATAACTCTATTCTTTTTTTTTCTTGTGGAAGGTTTTTTTAGTAATTATTATTCATGTTTGAAGCACACTTTTTATAAAGTATCCTACTAGATAACTAGATTTTGCTTTCAAAAAGAATTTAAATTCTGGGATATATTTTCTATTCCTAGCAGTTCTTTGTGATAATTGAATCGTCAGTTGGAAGAAGGGATTAAGTCCAAAAACCAAGTTATGAGAAAATCGAAAAAAAAACTGTATAACTAAATAATGGAATTTTCATTGTATAACCACCAAATTTTTACTGGAAGTTCAAAACCCTATTTAAAAAACAGAGCAATCATCAAAACAAATATAAGTATATTCAAAAATATTTTACAGTCAAAATAAGTTGATGGACTAATTCCCTTCTTCCACCTTATGAAATTTTTTTGATGAAAAAATCTTAAAAAAACCCCATTAAATTCACATTTAAATTATATTTCTCCTTAGTTTACACCACAAAAGGGTGAAATAAAAAGAATAAGACAAATAAAATTCAAAATGATGGTGAAACTGAGTTATTAAAGCAGTATCAATGGAGTGAGTGAATATGAATGGCGTCAAACATTCCCTGCACAAAAATAGTTTGAAAAAATTGAAATAAAGAGAAAACTTTATTCTAACTTAGTTTACAGCACAAAGAATATGAAAAGAAAGACAAATTAACTTTAATTCCAAATTAACTTAAAAAGTACAATGAATGGATATTATAGGGTGGCCCAAAAAACTTTTTTTTCAGGTAGAGTTCTAGGCACCCTCTACTTTTTTTTGAACAGCTAATAGAAGCTCATAGCCAAAATTTCAACTCTATATTCGAATTAGAAGTTGATGACCAAGAGGAGTGAAAAAATCCAAATTTGAATATTTTTATACAATACAACTAAAAAACCAAAGATCAAACCCTCTCATTTTGTTCATGATTTTTTCATAAGAAACTACTAACGTTATAGATATGATGTTCCAGGTTTTGTTTTTTTATCGCCTTTATTTTTGTTGTAGTAATTTTCTAATATCCAAAGAACTTTTGTAAAGTTGCTTTTCCGGTATTTTTAAACAGCTAATAACTCTAGAACTATCCAACTAAAAAACCTGAAATGAATCCTATTTTATTTGTAAATTTTTTTGTCTTTGATTTAATGTGCATCATGACCATCATTTTCAAAAAGTTTTTTTTTCAAAATTTAAAAAAAGTGAAAAAAAAATTTTAATGAAAAAAAATTTTTTTTATTTGACATTTTTAGCATGTTTTAAGTCATATGGACACCCTCAAGCCAGTTTATGAATTTTTAATGAGTGAATTGCTCTTGCTGTATAGTTTTAGGGATAGTTTAGGGACTTACCTTAATTTCAATTTTCAAAAAAAAAATTTCATTACAATTTTTTTCACTTTTTTTAATTTTAAAAAAACTTTTTGAAAAGGATGGTTATGATGCACATTAAATCAAAGACAAAAAATTTACAAATAAAATGGGACTAATTTCAGGTTTTTAAGTTGTAGTTCTAGAGTTATTAGCTGTTTAAAAATGCAGAAAAAAGAACTTTACTAAAGTTCTTTGGACATTAGAAAATTACTACAACCAAAATAAAAGTGATAAAAAAACAAAACATGGAACATTATATCTATAACGTTAGTAGTTTCGTATAAAAAAATCCTGACTACAATGTGAGGGTTTGATCATTGGTTTTTTAGTTGTTTTGTATAAAAATCTTCGAATTTGGACTTTTTCACTCCTCTTGGTCATCGCTTACTAATTAAGGTACAGAGCCCTAACTTTGCCTGAATAGTTTTCTCTGTAGGTCTAAAAAATTGAGGGGGTGCCGTGGCAATTTCATAACATTTTATTTTTTCCCATAGAAAAGTGGGCACCCTAATGGACATCGAATTCACAACTTCAAGGGGCGATATCTCCTTATAGGGGTTAGTTATTTATCCCCTCTTTTCACTCATGTGTAGAGCAAAGCTTGGAGATTGTTTGGAGCACAAAAAGTCAATTTGTCATTTTTTGGACTTATTCCCTTCTTCAAACTGACGATTCAATTGAATTTGTCCATCAATTAAAAAATGTTGCATCCAATTCCAACTTTAATTATGCCTTTATGAAAAAAAATTTGAAAATTTGTTTTTACTAGGATTGCGCTTTTGCTTTTCAAATAATAACTCCAATTAATTCTTTAAATAAATATGTCAGTATCACTTAGATTTAAATCTACTTCCTTCAAAGAAATCGTAAAATATTTTCGTCTTTACTGCATTTCTGCGTCTTTTTTATCGTCTCGAAATAATTATACTATGACGGACAACTAATTATTTTAAATAAACACTATATATTACTAACAAACAATACAACGAAATTAAACAGAATTAGGCAATTCTTAAAGAATTGGGTTGAATCGCTCCAAATTTTTTTAGACAGTAAAACACAACTTCAAAAAGATGAGAAAGAAAGCTAGTTTAATTAAAACAATAAGATCAATTTGAAAACGTAACTAAAACACTATTGTTATTATTTCATGTTATACTTTAACTTCCAAAACTATTTATAGTTAACTTCCCATACATTTAGAACGAAATTTTACATTTGTTCCCATTTAAACGCATTTGTATAGCTCAGATGCATACTGAAATCTTAGAAACCAGTTTTAGAGTTAGTGTCACTTCTAACTATTAAATTTACTTCCTTTAAAACAATCGTAAAATAATTTTGTCTCTACTGCATGCTATTTTAAAGTTATTTTTATGAGTTTTACCTCTTAATGAAAATGTCATGTTTACATTTGTATTACTGAAAAGGTCATTACTTTCTGGCTGACCCTCCTTAATTCTCGCCATACTATTTCCTCGATAATACTTATAAATGAGTTTTGTGTGTGAATGTTTGTTTTAGGATTTCCAGTTTTAGCCATTCAGATTAGGAATAAGGGCCGTATTCAGAAACTTTAACACGAGATGGAAACGAGAACGTTATGGAAACGATGAATTTGAAACGATATTTTCCCGAAACACTAACGGGAGTTTCCGATCCTTTCCCTCATTGGATAAAATCTCCTACGTCACCAAGCAGACCAAGACGAGATTTTTTTTCAGCCAATCAGAGTCAGCTAAATTTCTCGCTTTTGAAGAGACGGGTGCTCTTGAACGACCATTTCCAATTTATCGTTTCGTGATCGTTACGTGAGATTTTACAACGTTTCCATCTCGTTCTCATCTCGTTTCCATCTCTTGTTAAAGTTTCTGAATACGGCCAAGCTCCAGTATTGAAAAAGTAGAATCGAACTTATCTATTTCTATGCAAATGGAGGATATTATCAATTTAACTAATAACCAGTAAAATATTAATTAATTATTAAAATACTAATTAATTAGTGAAAAAATTGTTTAATTTTTTGTATTAATTAGAAAATTAAAATACGATTCCTTCCTTAGATTCGATTTCTGCTGGAATCGATTCCTTCAAGGGTTCGATTCCTTGGTATCGATATCGATTCCAGAATCGATTCCTTCCGAAATATTTAGACCCATAGTTATCATATCCAGCCCCCTCCTGCTTAATACACCGAAATGATACTTTATCAACTCCCCCATTTTTAAGTGCTTTTTCCCTATATTCATATAATAAGCAGTGCCTTTCATAAAATAATAGCTGCATAATTTGGAAGCTTTATTTCTTAGCATATCCTCCCCCTCTCTGGATCAGGAAATACATATTACAGGGGAGGACAACCTCTGAGAGACACAAAGGTTTATGTGACCCGAATATAAACCAAACACGAACATCTGCGCTGTGTCACGTCGCTCCTTACAAAGGTCAAGCAATTAAAGCTTATATAGGTATCTGAGTTCAGGATATTTTAAAAAGGAAAAGTGGTCTGTTGATGAGGAAAATCCCAGCCATAGCTTGAAGACGTCGTAATAAACTTGTCTGACAGGTTGTAGGTATCGGTGAAAGCGCCTGTCACGGAGGAAGATTTAGGTATTATGTTATCCATCTCAAAAGACAGTGGTTTAGTGGACAATTAGTTTTCTAAAACGGTTGCATAATTGAGTTAGTAGCCTTTTGTTCAACAGCAGGAATGTTTAGATAATAGCCAGAGGGTTGGATATGGAGCTTATATTCGGTGCAGACTTATTTCCTATAATAGGATTCAATTATAATATCCTTCGAGATATTCCCTACCGTAATGAGGAAGTTGCATGATTTTTTTTAATTTTTTAATCGATTCTTCTTGCAAAAATAAGCAACTACCTAAAATTTCAGGCCGATCGAGAAATTTTTTGATTGCCAAAAAAATTAACAAAAATCCACTTTTTAAAAGTGCGCGAAAACGCCAAGAGTTTGGGATCATCGTATGTTGACGTCATCATACGATAAATATTGTTGGAAAGCAATGGAGTTGATGGTATGATTGTTGACATCTTTAAACAATAAGCGTTTTCAGTCACGTGTTTTTTTTCTCGACTTTTAAATAGGTGCCGTGTTGTGAGCGGACGTGTTGTGAGCGGACATATGAAAATCGTGTTGTGAGCGGACATTGATACAAAATCGAGATCGAAAATCGAGATTGAATCGGTTAGCGATTTTATATGCTATTTTCAACATCAAAAGAACTGTAAAAAGTTTATGGTAGTTGGGGGGGATGCCGCCCCCCCAAACCCCCTGCCCTAACTATAACCAAACTCGTTTAGGGTGTAATCAGTAACAGTGACGATTCAGAAAAAGGGGGATCTGTACTCTTTAATGTTACACAAAACACGCAAATCACACAAACAGAGCATTAAAATAGCCAATATGAATACAAATAGCATAACTTAACTTACTTTACTTAAGACTTTGAGAAAAGCAAAAATTTGGAAGTATTAATTGATTAACTTCTGTAACAAAGATTAGCAAATAAATGTAAATACATATAAATCTCGTCCGCATTTTCATTCGGCAACTTAAAAAACAAAAGAACTCAATAAAATAAGCACTAAACTAGATATTAAAATTTCGAATTCCAATATCAAAAGAACACTCGTTGTGGGTGTAATCAGTAACAGTGACAATACAGAAAAAAGGGGGCTCGGTACTGTTTAAAGTCATACAAAAAGAGCATTAAAATAGCCATTTTGAATGTAAATAGCAGTTTATCGATTCCATCTCGATTTTCAATCTCGATTTTTTATCAATGTCCGCTCACAACACGATTTTTAGGTGTCCGCTCACAACACGACACCTTTAAATAAAATATTTAAAAGTCGAGTAAATAATAAAATAAAATAAAATATTTATTGCCAGGGCCGTAATTTTGGCTCATGGAGAAATTTAGCTTGACCTCGAAAATTGGACACGACACCAACCAACCAACCAACCAAATAAAATATTTAATTACCTATACATTTTTTTGAAAAATTTACTAGATATTTCATTTGACCATACAAAAAACCATACGGAACACCTTTTTGTTTTTGAAAATCTGACACATGCAACTTCCTTATTACTATACTTAATGTGCTTTTTTAGGATATTTTTTGTAATGTCCATTGAGAAAGTGTTTTCTTAATAGTACGTAAAAGAGTTACTTACCACTATCAACTGAACTCTACATTTTTTCTTGTTTCACTTCGCTTAACTTTCTCTCGAGGAAAATTTATTATAACTTTTTTAAGTGAAATTGCTCTTTTATAGCGATGTTGATAATAGTATGTCCCAATATCATGAGTAGTTTAAAATAGTTATTAATACCTTGCTTAAATATGTGAGAAGGGCGTGATACTAAGCCTTTTTTTTAAATGAAGCATATAACCGAAACAATCTTTAAAAACTACTCTCTGTATCAAGGGTATGTACTGCTTACCTACAGTGCGTATAAACAGTTAAATAACTACTAACAAGTATTTAAGGTTGAATTCCTGCATAAAAAACATATGAAGGTCAAAATTTTTCTTGAAGCACCATTATGCAAGGAATGCAAATTAAGACATAAATCAGACTTTTATCAGCTTATTACTATTCATTCCTAGGTAAAAGTGTTTTTAAACCTGGTTAAACGTGACTGAGAAGATATTATGTTTGAAGTGGTACACACTAGAGAGCCTGTATACGAGAGAAAGGCGACAACTCAGTATAGCGCGGGTAGATCGGTAAACAGGTTTTCTGTTCGCCACAGCCGGTTCCCTCCATAGGATTAGCATTGGACTCGAGACAAGCGGCATGATACAGTTTGGACAGAATTTTGGACAGAACTGGATGCGCAGAGACGCTTTTAAACGAGTTGTCGTCTCTCTCTCGTATACAGCCTCTCTAGTGTACATGTAGTAGTAATGTGTGTTGTAATGTGTACACACTACAACACACATTAGAGTTTTGACAAGGTTACATGAAAAGTATGATCCATTTGTAATTCTGGGAGAGAAAATGATATGAAACCATTGGGGATAAACTTCAGCAGACTTTTTTTAGTGTTTGCCCCTTTGCACACAAATAAAGTTTTTGAAGTGTAACGTTGGTATTGGATTGATCTTATCAATTGAAAAGAACTAAAATCAAAATATTTTGTTTAGGAATACAGGTTGGAATCTTAAAAGATTAGAGAAGGTCGACACTTTTCTCGTTATTTTGGGAGGTGTTGGTTGTATTATACTATCCCATTGACTTTGGCTGAAAAAATAATTCCCAGAAAGGTCCCTATTAGATAGGAGAATTCTTGGTTCGTATATTGGGTGGATTTGACTAGCATTTTAATTATACCAACGTCCTAGCACTCCTAGCTTATTCTCTTATTTAATTCAGGTGATTGCCACTAAATTTAGTTACAATTTATCACAGAGTACTAGAACAGAGAGTCCGTCGCCATAGGCGCTAATGGAAATCGAAAAGTTGGATGGATATGGGGCTATTTTAGCGCTGCGATCGCATCTACGTCACGAGAGGCGGGGGGAAAGGCCTGATAGGTTGAGAAAAACTTTTTCCTTCTCTTTCGAAAATAGAAGATTGTGTGACAGCCAATCACAGGTTTGGTCACCTAAATGTACTGCCGATCTCTCTGTCCATCATTTATAGTTCCTCGTGGCGCTCTCATATCCATCCAACTTTTGAATATATCGTTTTGGACCCTCTGTTAAGATTTTTCTCTGTGCAATTTAGAAGCAAAAATTGAAGGAGAGAGAAAAATTAGGGAGGCGAAACTAAATGAGGTATCAAATGAATCAAGATAACAAAAATAAGAGGGATGCAGTGAATAACAACGAGAATGATAGGAGGAACCACATTTTCTTTTTCAGAAACGTTTCATTTGAAAGAAAAATTAACTTACCGTTGTGAATGATGAGGTCAATCGACCCTTCTTGAGCTTCTTCAATGAGCCTTGGAGTGGAAGCGCCATCTTTGAAACCAAGATCCCCGAAGAGGGCGACTCGAGGGCTCCAACGGGCACCTCGGGGGACGCTGCGGAAAGAGTACTCTTGGCTCCATTCTGTACCGTCACCACAACGGTATCCTGTAATGCAAGAAATGTTAGATTAGGAAGTAATCGGAAAAATGTAAAGTAACAGTTTTATAACGTATTATTTTATACAGAATTAGATCAAAATTCATACTGATTTTCACGTATTTAATTTCTGGAGGGGATATTTAAAAATGTTGAAAATGTTCAGTTTCTATTCAACTATATAGTTTAGTGTGATGGCGTAGTGGCAGTGCTTTGCTTTCCCACGTCAAAAGACTGAGATTCAATTCCCGGTTTGAGCAAGGCAGACTCGGCTCTTCATGCCGCCAGGGTCGATAAAACGAGTACCAAGTTCGCTTGGGGAACAAGGGACTTAGCATCAGGCTACCCATTTGGTGAACTGTGACTTTCAGAACTATGACACGATCTGACATAGCAATGCTTATAGCCTCACTGAATGAGGTGGGTAATAATTGGAGTTTGAACTATCTATATACCTAGGTACTCCCTCTAGTATCCTCCTTGTTTTTTTTTAAATATATGTAAGAATATGTTGCCCTGTCTGATTACATAGATCATTCCAAGATTCATTTTATTATTTAAAGTTTCAAACATTCAATATGAAAAGAAAAATGCAAGCAAGGTCTGCGTTAGGCTTACTTGTTAAAAAACAAGATTTTGAACTATGATTATTCTTAAAGTAAATTATTAAAACTGTAGAGTCATTATCACAATGGCTGTGGTAGTAGACAGAGGTAGTCTTAAAGGCAACGGCATGGTGATGTTGATTAACAATCAGTCCCCCTAGGGCAGGGGTCGGCAACCTGCGGCTCGCGAGCCGCATGCGGCTCTTTCGATGTAAAGTTGCGGCTCTCCAGTTCCACCCGAAAAAAAAATTTAACTTACTAATCAAAACTTTTAAAAAATCAGAAAATATAATTTAAAGTTCTCAAGATGAGTCAAAATCAAAACTCTACTTTTAAGGATAAGAATTCCATATAATTTCTGGGAGAGAACTCCTTAACACTCATAAAAATTTTGGACAATGTGCTGATTTTCCTTGAAAATATTGTGACTTTTTGGTCGTTATAGAAGTCCTAAAAACTAATTAAAACACTATTTTTAGGGGCAAATTTCCGAAATTTTTCTGAAGTGGGCTTCACACCCCCTCGAAACTTTGCTGTTTATTATAACTATACTATTTTTCCTTGAAAATTCTGCACACTTAAATAATGAGAGGTGCTCTTAGGGTGCAATCGAAAAAGTCAAAATGAGCTAAAACGTGATTTTGAAGGGGAAATTTCCAAAAATTTTTCTGGGGGAGGACCCCCAGACCCTCTTATTTTTCCAGGAATTCACATCGTTTATAAAAAATTTGGAAATTAAGTTCACTAAAATTAATTTACAATGTGTACGTAAGTCATCTAATGTAAAAAAAATACCCTACCCGAAAGGAGGAAATAGTGATTTTAATTTTTACCCAACAGAAAAAATGTTGGGTTAAAATGCTCTCCAACTAAAATCCTCCTCCCAATCTAAAATCAAATATATATTAAGGATATACTATAACATTGAAGCAAAAAAATTTAGTGGCTCTTTAAAAACTGGAAATTTTTGTAAACTGTTACTTTTGGCTCTTCCGTTTCAAAAGGTTGCCGACCCCTGCCCTAGGGGGAAAACGTCATAGCGTTCCATCAAATATGTATTTGAAAATACCTTTAACAGGAAAATTACTCGGAGAGATAATTATTTTATGCCTACAACCATAGAGAAATTCATTCTCTAAAACTGACATTTTTGACACTTCGAGTTACTGTTTTAAAAATGATGTTAATATGTTATTAGCGTCTCTCTAGCTAACATTTACACTTTAAATAGTTACATTCTCCTTGTTAAATATTTAAAAGAACACATGTTGCATGCATGACTAGAGACTACTCGTGCAGAAAAAGCCTCGTCTGAATATGGTATTTATTTAATTAACGGAACTAGTAAGAGGATCAGTAGTTTAGAGCAGAAGCAAAGGGTTAAAAAATTGTGATAACAGTGGGGAAAGTCAAGAAAAGGTAAAAAAAGTTAAGAGAAACAAGATGGGAGTAAATATTCTACTATTTGTCCTAGCAAAAAAGAACACGGAGAAACACCCATATTACAAACGACTACAAGTGAATCTTCAGTTAATTCAGGCTTATATGGGGGTGCAAAGCTTCAAGGTCTGTCCAAAGCGTCCAGTGGCAGCTGTCTGCGCTCTGACTAACAATGGAGAATGGTCACTATGTCACCCGCCAGCCTTTCATTGAGTCCTCGGGATTCACGAACTCAAAAGATGGAGGATGGCTATGTGTAAATCACTATTTTTCTTGTCTTCATAGCGGCGTCTTGAAACTTTCATTGTATTTTTATTTTTTCAAGATTGTCTGTTACAATAAAATTTTTTGAAGACACTCGCTTTTTCCATGCATTTCGATTTATTCGGAATCCATTGCTACCTACACTGCGAACGCTTCACGCAAACATTAACACATTCATTACTACTTTTATTATCTTTTTTTATTTTTTTTCTATTTCAACTAACAACACTTTTGCTGTGTTGTGTTTAAAAATGTGTTTAGAATCTGAAAGTAAATTTGAATCAAAACACTGTAAAGAACACATTTTCTGACTCTTGTTAATGACACTTTTACAACTATCTTACTATCTATTATTACAACTATCTTATTATCTATGTTTATTTCGTTTCACGCATTTGCAGTGTATGCTTTTTAATAAATGTATTTATTAATAAGTGCATTTATGAATAAAAGATTTTTTTAAAGGAATACAAGATAAAACATTTTTAAAGTATAAACTCTTGTCTAAAATAAAACAATAAACCGGCGAATCCATTTTAAATATGTAAGTTTCTACGGATATCTGCCCCTTTAAATTCATATAACAAAACACCGTCTACATTCTTTATGCTCAGATAGGAAAACAACTATCAATTTATGACCAGTTTATTGTTACTTTCCCTGAAACATAAGTATCTATGTAACAAAACAACTTCTACAGGTATTCTTTTTGTACATACAGGAAAACAACCTCCCATTTCATATACTTTTTTTAAATTTTAGTGTAACTTCCACGGTATCGGCGTCAACCTTTAAATTTTGCTGGTTAATAGCTCAGTTCTAGATTTAATGACTAAGGATATTTTGCACTTCCCTAGTGATTCGAAATAACTTTTTAGCTATGTACTATTTAGCCCTATAAGTTTTTACCATGAATTTCTGATCCTTTGTAGAGCACTGCTTTAGATACACTGAAAACATGTATTTTTTCACTAACATAAATAAAGGGGAGAAGGGTGAGAAGCCAAGGAGAAAGCAAGTGACGTTGTGTGATATGTTGATGTTGATGGAGAAAGTTGAGACATTTTACAGCCAGATTTTGACCGTTTCGTCTTCTTCCAGTTGTGTGATATGTTTATCAGGAGATTGTATAAATTAAAAATATAAATAATGAAACAAAATTCTAGATTTTGATGCTATGTACTTTGTTTTATAACTTCAAAGTTTGAGAAGCAGTTTTACAGAAATTTTCACTCATTTTCACTCATACCCCTCAACTACAACCAGTATGATCACGCCAACAACAGTTGTACTACTCACTGTAGGTGGTGTTGTGCAGCAGGGAAGTGAGCTTGACGGTGTGGACGTACTGCCGGGTGCCTCTGTTGTTGAGCAGGTGCCATGTGCCGTTGGCGGTCAGCCCAAGCTCCCCTTCCTCCTCCGCCCCGTACTGCACCAGGCTGGCCCCCGTGGGACGGCGGGTGCTCCACATCACAGTCATCTCGTCCGAGCGCTCTGCAATACGAATATATAGTCAGTGGCAGAAAGTGTACTAACCGATAATACGGTCAGTTTGTTCACAATACATTTGCAATGGTGGACAAAGTCATCAAACTTTGGTTAGGACAAAATAACGGCCGTTTTGGATTTCATGGTCATCATCTTGGAATAAAAGAACTTTCTGTATCTTATGATCTGTTGTAAATGTGTTTTTTAGTCCAGAAAACAGAATATATGTTACAGTTAAAGTCCGGAAATCAGTTAATTTACAGATAACCTAGGTAATTTGTAGATTAACGAGGGTGATCCGTTAAAGAGCGAATTTTTTTTCAATTTCTAAGATTACCTAGGTAATCTTGAAATTACCTAGGTATTCTGCACCCTACCGACTAGACACTCGTTAATCTGCATACTACCTGTAATCAGTTATTTTACATATTAACGAGGGTGATCCGTTAAAGTACAAAATTTTATTTTATTTTATAAAAAGTTTAAAAGGAGGTTGGGGGGGCTGCCGCCCCCCCAAACACCCCCGCCCTAACTATAACCAAACTCGTTTTGGGGGTAAACAGTAACAATGACGAATCAAAAAAGGGGGATCGGTACTTTTTTCATATTACACAAAACACGCAAATCCCACAAAAATAGTAATGAAATAGCAATTTTAAAACTAGAATATAAAAACAATAATAATAGAATATTAAAGTACCAACTGAGATTTGTATCAATTGTGGTTTTCGATCTCGATTTGACAGCGTATTTTAATGAGCACTTAAACTAGCAAATCTTAATGAAAGCGCGGTGTAATCGGCTGGCAGCCTGCCCTGAACTATTGCTAGGATTCGCGATCGATTACATATGTTAAACCCTTGCCCAGGTTCCAGCGATTGTTGAATTAACGTTTGTTGAAAAGATATTTCAACAGCTGGGACATTTGCTTTCGTTAAAAGAAATCTCTGTCACTCTGAAGTCGGAGCTTCAACACAATTGTTTCAAAATACCCGTTTTAGTAGTAATATACTGTACTTAATCATGTAAATTTACAGTACTTACTTGCTTGTATTATTTTGTTTTAACATTCAACATGACATCTACCAGTGCTACGCTCTAAATTTGAAATCAAAACACCAAATGTGACAACAAACTACGTATTGAAACCCAACTGCGCAGGGGTAAGCGCATGGCGCAGTAAGCACCTCAACATTTTAACAGAAAGTATTGAACGAAACAAACTATTTTGAACTTTAACGATCAAGAGGCCGTTATAGTGTAGATTCCCTAGGGAAAATGCGAAAAACTCAAAAATCCGCACATTAACGACAGAAATCAGTTAATCTTAAGTTTACCTAGGTATTCTTCAGATTAACTAATTATTAACTTTAGCGGTAACACTCTTAAAACGACAGTCTCAAAACTTAGTAAAAAGTATTCAAACTGGCTCCGATCCACTCAAATTTAAATACATGAATATACTCATTTCTGAAAATGTCCATACTCAAAAATGAAACATCATGAGCTCATTTTTGAGTTCAAGCTCAAGATGTTCCATTTTTGAGAATGCACATTTTCAGAAATGAGTATACATGTTTTCAAATTTGAGTACATTTGAATCGGAGCCAGTTTGAGTATTTTTTACTCAGTTTTGAGACTGTCGTTTTAAGAGTGAACTCTCACCATTTTAGAATACTAAAAAAAATAATTAAAAAAACTATTAAACCTTCTCTAATTTTACAATAACTACGGCTCAGAGAGGTAATGTTACATGGTTTCTAACACGCCAAAACAGCTAATCTGCATGACTACGTTCCAGAACCAATAATCGTAATTTCTAAGAGATTTGTTGACAACTAATGACTCCGTTTCGTTCATGGTAAAATTTAAAAAAAATTTAAACTCTTGTCTATAAAATAAATGAACGAATCCATTTTAAATAGGTACGTTTCTTGTTCTTCTGATATCTGAACATTTGTTTGGGGAGGGGTTCAGGCTGAAAATCCCTTCTTTCTAAGACCTCCTCACGGGTACATTATAATTATAGCTTTCTTACAAGAAGGATTTAAATCTTGATATGCTTAATTTTAAGATTTTGTAGAGAATATACTGAGCTTCTTGCAAGGATAAGGAGTCTGCCGGGGTCCTACTCTAAATTTCTTTTTGAAATGCAACCCTTTAAAGTAGTGTTTTAATATTAATGTTGTTTCTAATGTAGACATATATTTAGGAACCTTTGGATGACATTCGAAGAAGTTTGTACGAAGGAAGTAAAAAGAATTTAGCAACAAATAAATATTACTACAGTACATTTTTAAAAGGAAAACATGTTCTGAAAATGTTATTGGAGAAATGTGCATTAAGTTACAAAATGGCAAGAAAATAATTACTTGCCTCAAAAATATCATAAGAAAACTATCATCCTCTTTCTAATTACACATATATTACTGAAGCCTAAGGCTTAATCCTGGACAAGGATGACCATTCAAATATTTTACAAGCTAAACCAAAGTCCTTCAGCAAGAAATGATCGAGGATCCTAAATTTCAAAAACAACCTCAGCGACAAAAAAAAACTTTCATCAAAGTATAAGGTTATAGTATAGACAGACCCCACCTTCCACCTATACTTTCCCTTACGAGTACTTTTTACCCAATCCCCCCAAACCAACCCCCAACCCGACCGACGAACTCCTCTGTCGCAAGCAAGGCCTACATAAGCAGAGTTCGTCACCCTGACCTCGTTGTTCGCTCATAGTGGGCCTCAAGGAAAGGGAAAGCAGCCTTCGAATGATCGTTGACCCTCGGGATTGGACCCGAGTCGGCCTTCGGACATCTTCGGGATGAACCCTCTTCAACCTTCGGTGCTTCGAATCGTCCTTCAGGTCCCCTGGATGACCCCTGCGCAACCTTCATGGATGTTTGGCCTTGGTCTGGCCAGATTTTCCGGAAGTCAAGTAACGGAAGGGTTCTGGGTTGAGGTCTGTTTTGGGTGCGTGTGTACTTAAAAGAAGGGAGATGCTCAAAGGAGTTTATATTTTTTTTTCGTTTTTTTATTGGAAAGTTTTATTTAGAAGAGGAAATTCTGTTTTATTGGTAAAGTTTAATGATTTTTGGTGTTTTTATATGAGTTTACCTAACAATTCAATGAACACCCTTGAATTATCACCATTTGTGACAAATGTGTGACACACATACGGCAATATTCTGTAGTATCTACTAACCAGTGGTTAACAGCTGCCAATGAAGGATTCAGCCAATCAGAGTCGGTGATTCCTTTGATATCTTTTCATTTCTCTCTCCTTTTATCATATTCTCTTTCTCGATGGATGGATTTTCTGGGGTCTGGCAGGGGAGTATTTCTACCAACTATTTCGGATATTTCAATTTTTCTATGTTAAAAGAAATTTTGAATTCTGTGGCCACCAACGACGATATGTCCCCATCAGTAGCATAGCCAGAAGAAAACTTTCGGAAAGGATATCAGAATTTGGGGGATATGTGATGAATTTAGTCCTTTTTTATGTGGTCAAAAAGGAACAGCAGTGGTAGTGCATCTCGCTGCCATTCCACAGGTATAAGTTCTGTTCCCGTGTTGGGCAAGTCAGACTCTGTCTTTCATATCTTAAAATTAGGAACAAGTTAACTTGAGTAAACATGGGGCTGACTGTGACTTACAATTGCACGTTCTGTAACAATTCTGCTCATGGCCTCATAATACATACAAATTGGCTTTACAGTAATATATTTTCATTAACTCTTACTGCCAATTCAGTTAAAGACAGAATGGTGCTAGCCATTCCTAAAGCAATCCTTTCAAAGTGACAACTTTGCCCCACTGGCCCAAATTTTTATATTTGTTTAGATTTGCCAAGCTAGTTACAATTTACACATCTAATTTTTTTCATAAGGGGTAATAAGGACATTGATACAAGAAATAAACTGTAGGTCAGTGGAGAAAGCAAAATATATTGTGTCCATGGGTCAAAGGTAAATAAATGTTTGACGCAGAATAACTTTTCTCAACTTTCTGTAATGATTGTAATGTTGTTAATGGATGAAAGGAGTAAAATAACTAATTGAGTAATTAAATTTTAAATTTTTTTAAACCACGGAGTCTTTAATCAATTTGTATAATTTTTTTTCTTACGAACTTTTTTTGTTTCTTAAGTCATAAAATGTGCAGAATTAACTGATAATTAGAACATTAAGGTGAATATGCTGATATTTGACTAATTCCACCATATTTGTAAAGCTTTTAAAATTTGAACTCGGGGTGTGTGATGCATATTCGATTTCAATTTAATATAGTTGGCATTGATGATTAATTTGATGCATTTTACATCTTTCACTTCTCAAGTGCATCCTTTATGAATTATTCCAGTCGTAACAGAGAAAACAAGAGAAAACGTAATAGAGAGAAACTTCCGGAAACACGAATTCTATCCCAGGAAGGTCGGAAAAACCCTTGAGACCTTGAGCGATATCTTAATGGCCTTCCTAGGTTGCAACACAAATATTTTGCAGGTGTTTCAAAAAGAACTCTTGGACCTAGAAAACAGGAAAATTGATTGGTGCCATGATTGTTATCACTCTGATCTGGTTTAATATTTTTCGACCCTTCCGATTCTTGAATTAAGGAAATGCTAGTTGATAAAGTTTCTTATTTTGCCCCATTCCTCAAGCATTAGTTTAATCACTCTTTTATAAAAATATTGTATCCTCTATCAAAAAATGTAAACACCGATTATTTTTACTACGGTCTACCACAGGGGTTTCCAACTGGCGGCCCGCGGGTCATTTTGTGCGGCCCGCGAAGCTCTCTGAAAACCCTTGTGGCAAGTGCGAGCCACGGGGCGATACCGATCCGAAGGTCATACGACTCATAAGTATACTTCAGAGTTATAATCACTTCAGTCGGTATTTATACCCCTTTTGAATTATTTGACTATTATACTGGTGACTAAGTTCGCCACACCCTCCAAAAGTAGCTTCAAAACACTTTTTAGAACACTAAAATTCAAAATTTTTTCGGGGGTGGTCCCCCGACCCCCCCCCCCCCCATTTACCTCTTTGATTATGGGTTGCTTCGATTGTTTTCTATGGTGCAAGAATTAAAAGTTTGAAGTTTCGATGGGTGATTTGTAAAATCTGAAATTCCCCCTGAGCGTAGCAAGGGGGTATGAAGGCTTTTATATAACCTTTATCATGAGGAGGGAGAAAATGGAGTATCAAAGAATTAGGTTAAACAAACTTCTAAGGCAAATTTACAAGCATTTCCTTGAGGAAGACATTTTCATTTAAGTATAATATTCAGAATATTAAATATATTCAGTATTCCTAGTTGTATAAGAGTAAAAAAATTCATATATCCTCTGGAATTTTGGAAAATACAGTAGTGCATACATATATTTAAACAACCTTCATCCCTCTTTTGCTGGAAAAGTTTCATATTGAAGACTCTCACCCCAAAAAAATATCATCGTTAAAAAGGAGTCAGATTATTTTGCGGCCCGCCACTTGACTTGTGTTTTCGATTGCGGCCCGCGAGTACTTAGAAGTTGGAAACCCCTGGTCTACCACTATTCGGTGCTGGCCGTTTCGGCGCGAGAAATAAAATGAAAGTAAATAAAACTCTTTCGTAATCATTCTAAAAACTAATGCACCGAATCGTCCCATTCCGTTTTTACCATGCGGCTCCCAGGGGTGCGCTCCCCTGCCGAAAGACGACCCTCGTAAAGAAGAACGTTTTACAGGGGCCTTCGCTCCCCTCTTGAGTGATGCGGGGAAAACAACTGAAAACGATAGCATTGTTTTTGTTTGGAGATAGCAGTATTAAATACCGGAGTTTTTGAAATGATGTGACACTATTGTTTTAAATCACGTGAACCTGTGATATATGGAAAAATCCTGAATTTTTGGGTTGCCACTTCACTAAATTGATTATGTAGTTTTACGAGGGGGTTGTGATTTGCTTATTTTTGCTGACAAGGGGGAAGAGAGGGGTCGAAATTAACAACAAAAATTCTTATGTAATGTGTTTTTACCACCCTAAAGAATATTTTAAACTGAAAAAAAATAGAATAATGTTCTTAAAATTTTGTCCTTATATAAATACCGATAGGATAAATAAGTGTTGAACACAGGGGACTTTTATGCTATCTTCTAGAAAATTCTAAACGAAAATTGGAAATCACAGCTCAAAAAATATAAAGTTCGATGGGGTATTGGGCCGTTTGCTTATATAATTTATAAGAGGGGTGTGAAATTTACTTATTTTTACTGAAAAAAGTTAAAAATAACCAAATACATCTTAACTATCTTAATTACTAGTCCTCAAGTATGTGGGGGTACGATCATGATCGTTACACCAGTGGCGTAGCCAGAAAAGATTCGGATGGGGATATTGATATTTCGGGGGATATGAAGAATAGTTTTTAGTTTGCTATGGTGGAAAAGTAGAATTTTGGAGTTTCGGGGGGATATATCCTCAAATATCCTCTTGTCTTCGCCGCTGTTTATAATATCTTGTAAAAAACTTTTTTCCCTAGGAATTTAAAAGTCAAAAGCTAGGAATTTATCAAAAATAGAATTAGAAACTACGTTTCTTCCAAATAGAGAGCTATATTCTCTTACAACATTTTGAAGTTTTCAATTTCAAAAGCACTTTCACCGAAAGGCTATCGCCCATACTTTCGATCTATTATCATTAACTTTTCATCAATAAATGCCTCTCACCAATAATAATTACTTAACCTTCCTGCCTCTCCTACAGGGAGGCTGTCCGTCTTAAGAAACCAAACTTCCTGGAAGCCCACTGAGCTCGAAACGGGCATCGGAAGATCTCTGTTGAATCGAGGGCTAAAAATGGCATTCCGGCGGGCCTGTGGCAATCAGTGCGCCCATTCCAAAGTGGGGAACTTCCTCGAAACCTGTTGAGGACCAACAACGGACTGTTCAAACCTTGCAATTAACATTAGACCCCGCTTCCCCGAAGACAGTCTTAATTGGACGATTTTTTTTGGTTTGGAGAACAAAAGGAAACATTTGTCATGAGTGGACCATCACCTGGATTGTGGTTAAATTGGTGCTGAGGGATTGTTGCCTATAGGGGTGCTCGAGGCCTTTTCATCAGTCAAAAAAAAGACTAAGACTGGTCGATTGTTTTATGAGGTGTACAGTTGGTTCCCAACCGATGCTTCTCACTCTTAAAAAGACATTTTCAAAATCGAGTAAAAAATACTCAAGTTTGAGTATATCCCATAATAAACTCATAATATCCCATAATAAATCCCTAGTCCAACCGCCACGAGAAAAACTTAGACAAAAAAGCACAATTATGAAAAAGTTCAAAACTAAATAATAGTAGCACAAATTTGGAAAAAAAACGTTTTATCAGCACATATGAATTACCTTCATCCCCAAAATTGAGTGGAATAACCTGTTTCCATAACAACAGCCTCAATATTATGCGTTTTGAAAAGTTTTTCTCGTAGCGATCGGACTATAGCTTCGAATCAAATTTACTCAAGTTTGAAACATGCGTTAACTTATATTTCTGAACATCTCACTTATGACTCTGACTCATCATCCTAATCCTGGAAACTTTGAGAGAAGCATATAAGAGAGTATAAACTAAGTTTTACTTTTTCCTACTTATTATAAAATTTAAGAGCATAATTTAGCAAATGTGATTACTTTCATAAGAAATAATATTATACAAAGTAAACACAAATACACAGAATATGCTTTTTCGATTCATGCATATAAAAACGTAGACGACGAAGCTTTACATCTCAAAATAAGTAAATATCATGATACTCAACTTTCAATTTAAAAATAGAATGAAGTGTAAGTATTGTTTAAAAAACCCTAATGCCAATTAAACCAGTTACCTATATTTTAAAGATAACTTCATGTTTATGTCCCTTTGTTTTAGAGTAAACAGAATGTGTTTATATTCTTTGGTACAGTAAGTAATATAAAATATTTCCAGTGAAGAAATAAAAATACAGGTAAATGGAGCAAAACAAGGAATTTCATCAACTAGCTCCTTAATTTCGTGAATCGGAAAGATGTTTTGATGGTGTCAAAATATTTAGTCAAATCTGATAAGTAACCTGCAAAAAGTTATTGTAAAATTTGAAATTTTCCATCGCATCACATTAGTTGCACCAACCAAATTTCCTGTTTACGAGGTCTTGATGCTCATTTTGGAACACCTGCGAAGAAACGCATTTGATGCAACTTAGGAAGAATGTTAAGAAATCTCTCAAGGTCTCGTGGGTTTCTCCAACCCCCCGGGGGATAGAATTCGAGTTTCCGGAAGAAGTTTTCTGTATTACGACAAGAATAATGCATGAAGGTTAGAGTACTTAAGTATTAAAAAAATTAATTATATATACAGAATTTCGTTAACGATTCTTGAGACATAGAAAGTTGTGGTTTCCCCCCCAAAAAAAACTTTAGAAGAAAATTGCGTTTGGAGAAAAACGATGAGGAGCGAAAAATGTGATTAGCTTTATTTTTTTCTTGTACATTTAAAACAAATAAGAACAACTATTTTTTCGGGGGGGGGATAGTTGGACAGATTAGGGATTAGGGCAGGTAATATATAATTTAGCATTTCAAATTAAGAAAGCTACATTGTTTGTTAAAGGTTCTAAGGCAAGTAAGATTGGGAAAATATACAGTGTATACAATTATTGTAAATAAAATTCAAAAACTATTTTCTTTACTTTCCTTCATATAATAAGCCTTAATTTCTCCATATTTAAACATACAGATCAATAAAAAAGGCAAAAGGGAACACAGGGACATAATTGTTTTGAATAATTGAATTGATAAGTTTCCTTTTAAGAAGGTTTCCTGTGGCAAATAAATTGAAAATAGACATCACAGTATCATAAAGAACTCACTGCCCATCATCTAATCACAACATCGTTATTATGCGAGATAGTCACGACTTTAGAATAAACGATATACAGACAGTCCATGACCAGAATAATGAGAAGCAAGGGGTGGCATAACTAGGAGTTCCGTTCAAGTCCAGTTATAAGAGGTCAATTCCACATTGAAAATAGAAAACACGTTCCTTACTTAAAAGTTAGCTGATTTATATAATAAACATATTATAATCTAATATAATAAAACTAAGTGTGGGTATATATGTATGTATATATATATGTTTGTCTTTTATACAAATCCACAGTTTACTTCCGATCTGCACCAAACTTGGTATACCTACGTAAAAAAACTCAGAAAAAAACATAGGCTATATTTCGAAAACATTTAATGACCCCTTGACCCTCTTTTGACCCTTTTTATGGTCATTTTGCTGAAATAGCTTCATTTCCCCTCAAGAAGAGATCTGCTTACTCCATTGTTACAAAGAAAATTTAATGCTAAACAACAATTTTTAATAGAAACACTAGGTACAAATCTTTTTAAAAATTATATTAATATTTTAAAAATCTATTTCAATGAAATTTAAAAGTTATATATAGTTAAACATACTTTTATTTGACAATTTATCTAATTTTTATATTTTAAAAGCTTTATGGAATATCCTTTTTGTTAAAATAGTGTCCATGGAAACAAGGATGTAAAATCAAAAAGTGATAATATTTTAACTTTTAAGAAAGTTGGTAAACAAACTAAAAACCAACTCCCTTTCAACTAGAAAATATTGATTTTTTTTCTTAAATTTCAAAACGGAATAAGCTTTAATTATTGAATAATTTCCCCGAAAACGTTTATTCTTAAAGAAATGATTAATTAAGGAATCTGAGAAATTTTAAATAATTTTTAGAATATTTTTTCCATGTTGTAAATGTGGAAATCATTCAAAAGTTATAGTATTGCGCTTGAGTAGTACTGAAGGAATTTTAGTCCATCCGGGAACACCGGGATAAGAAAAATTACTAGGAACACCAGGATAGGAAAAGTTACCGGGATCACCGGAATATGAAAAAGACGCCTGGGATACCGGGATGATTGGTAAATGCTGATTATATAAAACTAGAAATGTATTTGGGAAAACTTAAAAATGAGGCGTTTGCTATCAAAACCAGCTTATTCCATTTTTGGAAATTTTACAGGAGAGACAAAAAACTTCTCACGTCCACAGTTCTAAAGCTAAATTTGTTTTTTAAATTTTAATTGTAGGTACAACCACCTAGAATTCGATTAGTTTTTCTATTTTCATTCCAGTTGCATTACCTTGGGCGTAATTACACTAATTAGGTTGGAATGAGCTGTTTTGATGCAAAAACACGATTTATCACGCTTTTTTTCAGTTTTTTGTTCAATAAAGTTGTGTGAAATTGATTTTTTTCAGTAAACCAGTTAATTTGTGTCTTTACGAGTTTGAATAAATGACATTCACTTAACTTTTTCAAATGATCTGAAATTTCACAGTCGAGATCATAGTTTTCACCCTTTAATCTAATTTTTGGGTTGGAATGAGCTGGATTTGAGATATATCCCTTCGCCAGGTTATGAAGGACCCTCTAAATTTTCAAAACATGCAAAAAAGGGATTTCAAAAAAATATGGAATGAGCTGGTTTTGATAGCAAACACCATAAATAATAAATTTATATTCTTCACCCGTGCAAGGCCGGGCATATCAGCTAGTTATATATAATATGTTTAATAAACATATTATTGATTTATATAATAATGTTTTGAATTCAATATCTGAAAACAAAGCTGTTGGTTATGATAAACTCCCAATTAAACTATATAAATTGACTAGCTGTTATACCCGGCCTTGCACGGGGGGGAGTTTATAAATTTATTTTTTTAAATATTTCTTAAAATACATTTATAATTTTGTAAATTAGCAATATTACAAATCATCCCGGTATCCCAGGCACCTCTTTCCTATCCCAGTGTTCCCGGTAATCTTATCCCGGTGGTCACGGTAATTTTTCTAATCCCGGCGGTCCCGGTAATTTTCCTATCTCAGTGTTTACGGTAATTTTTATATTCCGGTATTCCCGGTGTCTTTATGGTAAATTTCCTATCCCAGTGTTCTCGGTAATTTTTATAACCCGGTAATTTTTTCCATCCCGATGTTCTCGCTAATTTTCCAATCCCGGTGTTCTTGTCACTTTTTACAATCCCGATGTTCCTGATAATGTTTAATATCTTGGTGCCTTTATAAAATAACAAATTTGAAACCATAATAAAAAGTCTAGTAAATTAGTAAGTCTAGTGAACAAATTAACAAATTTAAAACCAGTGTTTAAAACTAAAATAAAAGATCTAGTAAATGAAAAAGTCTAGTGATCTGTCTCATTTGAAACAATGTTTTATTTTTAACTCGTTGTATGACTGGTAAAACAGGTTTTCAAACACGGAAAAATAAGTGAAAAAAGAAGAAAAATTGGAAAAAAAGAATGAAGGACCGATTTTCTCTTTATAAATTATAGCCTATGTGTTATTCTGATGTATAAGCTACATTATAGTAAAATTTCATTAAAATCCATTCAGTAGTTTTTGCGTGAAAGAGTAACAAACATCCAGACAAACATATCACAATTATATTAGTAGTAGGATTTTAAGGCATAAGCTAGTGAGTTTACAAGAATAATAAACAACTTGTTAAAAGATGGAAATTTTCCAGACAGTTTGAAATTAGCAGTTGTTACCCCAATTTTTAAATCTGGAGATCAAGAAAATTTAACAAATTATAGACCGATATCTATTTTACCAATATTTTCTAAAATTATTGAAAAACTTATGAGAGATAAATTAACTTGTTTTTTGGACTCAACTAGTTTCATTGCTAAAAATCAATTTGGCTTTAAAAAGGGATTTAGCACCGAAAATGCTTTACATAAGTTTTCTACCTTAATTTATAGTAACATTAATAATAACTTAAAAACTGTTGCAATTTTCATTGATATATCAAAGGATTTTGATTCAATAAACCATGATATTTTGTTTGAAAAATTATCAAGGGCAGGTATTAGAGGTGTGCAGCTATTGTGGTTTAAATCATATCTCAAAAATAGAAAGCAATGTGTAAAACTTGGTGATACTTTAAGTGACTTCGAATTAATAAAGAAGGGAGTACCTCAGGGCTCTATTTTGGGCCCATTACTATTTCTGATATATATATAAATGATTTATGTAATCTAAAACTATATGGTGATATTTTATCTTATGCAGATGATACTGTTTTAATATATTCTGCTGAAGATCATAATACCTTAGAAAGACAAATAAATTTAGATCTACTAAAACTTAAAGATTGGTTTCTAAAAAATGATTTGTCAATAAATAGAAACAAAACGAAATATATTAACTTCAGTTTAATTTACAGAAATAGTTTAGATCTTAATATAAAATATCATGATTGTTCCAATATTGTTAATAATTGTAATTGTCGGAACCTTGAACGAGTAAGTAGCTTTAAATATTTAGGATTACACATCGACCAAAACTTAAAATATGCATCACACATAGAATTTTTAATAAATAAACTCCGTTATTATTTATTTATCTTTTATCACTTGAAAAATTATGTGGATAGATCCTTTTTAAAAATCTTATACTATTCATGGATACAATCTATTTTACAATATGGAATTATTTTTTGGGGGGTGATTATTTGACAAATTTGCTACCTTTAATAAACTTACAAAAAAGATTACTTAAATATTTAAATAATGATCATCTTTTCTCCATAAAGAAACTTTTTTACTATAGAACATTAATTTATATTCATAACAACTTTATTTCGTTTGAAAGCTCTAATATCAATTATTATCTTAGAAAACCTCCTCTTCTAAACATACCGAAACCAAACAAAGAAATTCTTCATAAAAGTTTTATCTACCAGGGTCCTTTCTACTATAACAAATTACCTACACAATTGACTACAAACTCCAATAAATTTTCTTTTAAAAGGGAATTATTCAATTTTTTATTAAACTCAGATGAATTTATCTTTTCGTAATTAACATTTCACCTTTTGCCTATTTATTTCTCCGCCCAAGATCTTTATCCAGTGTCTTTTTATATATATTTTTTCGAGGTGTGTTAGTGTGTTTATATCATTCATTTTAAATTGGGTTGTATTTTGTGTGGAGCCATATGATTGTTATTTTCTGGGCTGTCCTCTTGCCAAATTACTTATTATTGTATTTTTATATTTATGTACTTAATTTTTTTCTCTCTTTTTTTTTCTTTATATATAAGTGATTCATAGTAAATTTTTGTTTCACTTGGAAGGGCCAATTTGGCCCCTTAGTGAGCAATATGTTTTTTATTTTGACTATTTCCTTTCCTTTTTTAATGTTTTGTATTTTGTAAATGTTTCAGAAATAAAATTATTATTATTAAAAAAAACGAAATTGCTTAAATCGAGCTTGATTTTCTCTCAATTTCAGAGATACCTATAAAATCGTAAGTATGCTGTATTAGAATTGATTCTAAGGAATTAAATGAAAGTTAAAACAAGAAGATGTATTTAACTACATCTTCACATCCTTTTTTAAGTAGAAATTTCACAAATCATGTCACACATTTAGGGAAGGGAAGGGGTTCCCCGTATGTGTGACACGATGTGATAAACTTTGTGGCATCACATTGTAAAAACTGTTATTTCACTGCTGTTAAATGCAAAAAGAGCTTTTATCTTCACTGTTTGTGGTTTGATTAAGCTGTAAAAAAGTATTTATAATTTCCAAGAAATGAAATTATAAAATAAAATTTAAGTATTTAATTTGGGGTCACTTGGGGTAAGTGGGTCACTGGGGTAAGTGGTTATCCTCCCTAAAACTTAAAAATGTACAAGAAATTTCACACTTACTCGCATTTATTATGTTACAGTTTGTTACACTGAAGGGTTTTGCATATATTTGATATTTGTTTCATTTCTAAGATTATAGAACTAATTTAAAATAGATTGCCAGAATGGATTTTTTGGAGAGTTCAAGATGCATTTTTCAAAGAAGTATTTCCAGCTAAGTTTTCATTATAATTTGTATATTTATTGAACTGGTGTACAAAGTTTAACTTAAAATACATACTCTGCAATTTGAATTCTTGCAAAAATTTTAATTTAGAAGTGTTTAACAGGGGATCCCACCCCACTTACCCCGTCATTTTAGCCTATGGTAAGTGGGACCCCTCACTATGGGGTGAGACCTCTTATTCTGATGTAAGTGGTTCTAGAAGGTCCCGAATGATTTAGGAACTATTATACTGAAGACATGGACGGATTTAAGGGGGGTTATAGGGGCAATTTCCCCCAATATTTTCAGAAAATTTCTATTTATAGTAGTTATCAAGACCTTTTACTCACCACTTCAAAGATTTTAAAAATTTATAAATAGTTCGATCGACATATATCAATTTTGCGTTTTTAATTTTAAGTTATGGTGAGTAAAGTAAAATATTTCATCAATAGTGTTCATTCTCATTTTGTGTGTCCGATTTCTTTTTTATCTTACAATGTTTACTAATGTGCCAAAACAAATCTAAATAAACCTTATTATGTTTTTCAACACTATTTTTTATGTTAAAGTAAAACATATCCATTTGTCTTTCTAACTTCTAAGAACTCGAGGGCCTCAATCGAAATCAAAAGTCAAGTGGTGGGTCGCAAAGTAATCTGGTTGCTTTTTTTTATCCATGCCAAACTTTTCGAGGGGAGTCTTAACTATGAAACTTTTCCAGCGAAAGATGCACGAAGGTTATTTACATATTGTGCAGGTACTATGCTGACTGTATTTTAAAAAAATTCTCAGGATATATAAGTTTTTTACCCTAACTATAAATTACTTCCAAGGAGGTCTTTCTCAAGAAAATATTTGTTAGTTTCCCTAAAAATAGTGTGTCACTTATAATTTTTGGATACTCCATTTTGTCCCTCCTCTTGATAAAGGTTGATCTAAGCCATCATAACACCTTGATACGCTCAGGAGGAATTTCAAGGCATACAACCTCCCTATCGAGAACTCAAACTTATAATTTTTCACTTACTTACTTTCAGTTACTTTTTAGGGGGGTTTTCATGCAGCTTCACTCGCGAGCAGCACAAAAAGACCTGGTGGACCGCCAGTTGGAAACCCCTGTATTAGAAAATCGAGGCCCAGTTTCGTCCCGCGGTCCACACTTTCTAGACTCCTGATTCAAACAGACTTCCATCACCATATTCATGCTACGCATCTCAGACAATACACTCCTTCGCACAACAATAGGCATCAAAGAGGGCGTCTAAATATATACTCACCGCCGAGGGCGATGTGGACCTGTTCGGGGCGAGCCTCGGCCATCAGCAAGAAGCCGAGGAGCGACACTACGAGCGCCGACGGCAGCAGCATGGCTCTGGCTCGGCCGGCCGGCCCGCGCCGTCCCTTTATACCTCCCCGCCTCGCCCCACATCTCTTCACTCGAGGTCGAGGCCATGCGGGAGGAAGGACGGTCCCCTTCGTTCGGACGCGCGTGCATCTGTTTGTTTGGGTTGCGTTTGTTTTGGCTTTTGGGATGATTGAGGTTCATCGGTGGAAATTATACTTTTTCTTTCTCTTCCTCTCTCCTATCTTTTTCTCTTCTCCTCTTTTTTCTCTATCTATCTCATTCTCTGCCTCAATTTCTCTCTTATGGTCTGTCTTTGTTTCCATCTCTTATCTCCCTATCTTCTATCCATTCTCTTTATTCCTTTTTATTCTCCAATTATCTATATTTCTCCCTCTCTGTCACAATGTCTTTCTATCTCTCTCGCTCTTTTCTCTCTTCAATATTTTTTCTCTTCTTTTATTAATCCTCATTATTCTCCACCCATCTTTCACACTCTATTTCAATTTCTCTCTTATGGTCTTTATTTCTTTTTTCCCCTCTCTTTTCTCCTTATCTTTCTCTTTATTCTCCATCTATCCCATTCTCATTCTATCTCTTTCTTTCCCTCCCTTACTTTCTCTCTTTCTCTCCCCTCCTAACTCTCTCCTTCTTTCTCTGTCCCTCTTTATTTTTTATTCTCTCCCTATATTCTTTTTCATCCTCTGCTTCTCTCTCTGTAAGAGCCAAGTCAGACCACACGACCATAAGACGCGACAGCGATCAATCTCCATAAAAAAAGCATGGAGAAAGCCTAGTCCCCTATCTTGACAGGATTGAAGATTCCTGTCAAGATAGGGGGAGTCTCAGGCTGAACTCCATGCTTTTTCCCCTCTTTGATTGATCGCTGTCGCGACTTATGGTCGCTAGGTCTGACTTGGGCTTAACTCTCCACCTCTTTCTCTACTTTTATGTATCTCTTCGCTCTTTCTGTCTGTGTTTCTTTTTTTCACTCCTTTCTTTTATTTCTCTTTTTTTCTCTCCTTTTCTTTTATTAATTCACATTCTCTCACCTTCACTCCTTTCTTTTCCCTTCCTCGTCTACCTTTTTTCCTCTCCATTTCTCTTTTCCGTTCTATCTTTCACTCCTTCTATCTTTTCCACCTTACTGTTTTTTTGTTAACTTCTTGAACGTTTCCTTGAAGTTAGTAAAATTGAGGGTCGACTGTATCGATTTTATACATTTCGATTTTACAAAAATTCTAATATATGAAATATGTGGGTTTTCCATTTGCCTTCGAGTTAATGAAAACGAGCCTCGGCAGTATAAGTTTCAGAATTTTTTTTTCTCACGTAAAACCAAATAAAACCATGAACTCTAAGTTTTGCAAGGAAAAAAAACATTAAATACAAAATCCCTACTAAGTTTTATACAATTGTTTTCATTCACTTCAATGTAAACCAGGGTTGGAAAAAACCCGGTTTAAAAAAAAACAAGTGGGTTGGGTTTTTTCAATAAAACCCTGAAAAAACCCATATAGAACTGGGTTTTTTCGGAAAAAGTATGTTTTTTTTTCAAAATTAGGTGGTTTTCTCTTATAAAGTAGTGGTGGGTTTTTGCAATGGTCTGGTCACCACTTTTTCCGCTCTTGCGTTGCCTTTCTATACCGTGCTGATGAGTCATAACAAAGACGAAACCGGTCCATGCCTTGGAGGTGACGCTTGAGAGATGGAGTTTACACTTATTTTCCTCTAGGTAGTGGTGAAATACTCCCCTTTATCACCTTTTTCATGGTATTTCTGACACTATGATTATAACTACATTTGTCTCACCGGTTCCAGAACTCTTTGAACTGATCTTTGTTTACTGAATTACAGGACCGTATCCAAAAGGGGGGTTAAGGCTTTAAACCCCTCACGAAATTTTGACATCAATTTTTATCTAGTGTTTTTACTTTAAAATTATGTGACTTAGAATAAGCGGCCAAGGGATCTCGAAATGAGTTGAGTTAAAATCCTATTGTTAAGAGTAATTTTCCTAAAATTTTCAGGGGAGGACCCACAGACCCTCCCCGCAAAATTTTGAAATCTAAGTGTTATGTACAATAATTTTATAAAATTTTACATATTTTTTGACTTACAAGGAGTTGTCTTCTTTGATGTAAACTAAAGGGTCTTGAAATGAGTTAAAAACACTACTATTTCAAAGGAAAAATTTAAAAATTTTTCAGCTGGAGGACCCCCCAGGCACCCAATTTTACTTGGGATTCACATTGTTCACCCAATTTCAAAATTTAATGCCCCAAAACTAAAATCGTATGCATAAGCCATCTAAAACTTAACGTATAAAAGTACTCATTAGGAGGTACCTCAGAAAAAATGATTAGTTAAAAGCACCCCGAAACAAAAGATAAAATAAGAAAACGATATGGAGAAATTCTACTAATTTACAAGGAAGCTACCGAAAGGTTTTATTTTGTTAAGTCTAACCCAAATACACTCGCATCCTTCCAAGAGAGAATTTTTGTCAATTACTTTTATAAGCACTTTCACAATATGCCCATCACTTTCACACCCACATTGTATTCGCTAATTATGTTTTGATGAAATGACAGATAATAATAATGTGTCAATTACAAAAGTAGGTCTCGGTTATTGCTATTGTCATCTTGATTTCCTATTGACTTGGAACTTGGACTTTCATTAGATAAGTTGAATGACGGTATTTAATTTAGTAAAGCTTTAATATAGGGATGCATAGTTTGAATAGTTTTGTGTGAAACTTTCTTTAAAGTAACTTTCTTCAAAAACGGCCTTTGTCCAAAAAATTGGTTGGCAGTTATTTGGAAACTGGCATGTGTCAAATTTTTATTGAGATTTGGGTGTTCTGAATACTTTTGCAAGGCAATGTTGAAAGTCAAACCAAAATTTGAAAACAATAATTTTTCAGTTTAAATATCAAAAACAGAACGTATGACTTTAAACAGTGGGAAAAATGTAATGTCCCGATTCAGATTCATAAAACATTCATTTATTTTTATTACACCCTTATTCATTATAGAGTGGGTTTTAATAACTTTTACTATGTAGGGGAGACTAGGGATACTTGATCCCCACTTTGGTTTTTAAATGTTTTCTCTGCTGCAAATCATCACTTTTCAGAAATTTTTGGCATGAACATTGGTAACATTATCCTCTACCCAAAAGACAAAAAAATTACTAGAAAGTAAATAGATACTTTTAGTAAAATTAATTTTTAATTTTTTTTATAAAGGGATCAAGTATCCCAACACCTAGGGATACATGATCCCTTCGTGGGGGGATACTTGATCCCAATCAGAAATTACGTTATTATTCATCATACAAGCAATTTACCTATATATTTCGTTTACTAAATATTATTTTTAAAAATAACCATAATTTTAATTCATTTTCTTAGGTATTAATAACAATACAAACATGAAAATTGTACACAAATAGTAAGTACTTTTATTAATGGAGCTAAAACTACAACGAATAATGCAAATACTTAACAATAAAAATTATAAAATCTTATTTACTTCTTATAACAATAATTGTATTTGTTGAAAATAAAAGTGGAGGTGTATGCAGATAAAAGCATTATTACTTGGAAAAAAAAGAAATCTTAGCAAATGTTTTCAAAATCAGAAAAGTCAAACACAAACATTAGAATTGATGCAGTTTTTAAAGTTCCACTCATCCTAACTGGAGGAGGCAACTTAACACAATCATTTTCCTCTACAATACTTTTGTCCTTTATTTCAGGAAAAATAAATTGGTTGAGTGAGGAACCTTTTCTTTTTAAGAAGTTGATTTCTAATTCTGAAAATCCAACTTTACGTTCTACTTGACCAACATAATGGGAAACCCTCCTTTTTGTGGCAAATCTAACAAAAACAAAATCATTTTTATTTAAAGAAGGATCATCTACTTCAGCTTGTTCAACCTCATCATCTAAGATGTAAGAAGGACCCTCATGTATACCTCGAAGGGGATACTTGATCCTGGGATCATGTATCCCTCGAAAGAACGGGATCAAGTATCCCTAATATGCGATTCAAACAAAACATACATTTTTAATAGTAAATAATCAAAGGATGCTCACTAATGAAATTACTTAATTGTTAAAGACAGTCTATACTTTGAAATTACACTTAGTTTAAGTTTTTAAGTTGCATATTACAGACAATACACAAAATAACATATTAACCTAGAAAAAAGTTTTCCATGCAAGATTCAAGCAATCGCTTCTTGCACTGAAATAAAATGACTGAAAAAGATGTAGTGTTGCCAGTTTTTGTGTACAAGTATAACTTAAAAACTGTTGCCAGATTTCAAAGATCTGACATTTTATTTTAGTGCATTTTTTGACTAGGGATCATGTATCCCTAGGGATCAAGTATCCCTAGTCTACCCTACTTCTATTCATGATCATTGATCAGTAATCAATCTAAAAACTTTACAAACCCATAATGAGTGAAATATTCTATTTTCATTCATTAATATCGTGAATCGTATCGTTAGGTGCGTATTTAAAAAGTTTCTGAAAATCGCTTTATCAAACTGAAATTTTGCATGATGATCTAATTTTGCGTTATGAACTAAATAAAAAATACCCACTGGAAATAAATTTTAAAGGAATCATTTCAGTTCATTTCAGTTTTTGGTTAAGGGGGCGCAAGAATTTTTTTAAATGGGTCTGGGCCACACTGTAACTATACTTTTTTTTGGGGGGGGGTGTCTCGACTTCCTTTTTAAGGTATCCCCCAATATATATCATTATATATCAGGATGTATCATATATATAATAATATGTTATATATCATATGTTACATATCAGTTATACAATAATATGGGACACCCTGTATATCATATACAGGGTGTCCCATAAATAATGGGTCACACTTCTAGGGGGGATAGTAGACACCTAGACGAGTAAGAATCGCATAGGATTTGGGGGTCCCAGACCAAATCCCAGGGAGCTAAAAATGGAGCGACACTCCAAAAAAATTATTGAAAAATTCAATTTGTAGAAGAACTACTATTAGTAAAAACTTGATCTTGGTCTCAAATTTTGCGGTTTAATATTATCTTTAAAATTATCTGAAAAGTTTTCACTTTAAAATTTGTTTTATTATCAAAAAAGTTAAAAAACCACAAAAAAATTTGAAAAATCTGCCAAAACCTTATTTTGTATTTCGAAATAATTTCTTTTGATTTGATAATCGAAAAGATCATAGTTGAAAACCCCTAAGTCCAAAATTCCACGTGAATACAATCAATATTAAGTGCTTGAGATCCTTTTAAAGTTTGTTTTTTGAGTGCGAAAACAGCTCCAGAAAACGAATGTTCAGGGAGAATCTACGAGTTACGGATAGATAATCGCTAAATTTCTTTTCTCTCCCAATTTGGCGAAACATGCCAAGCTCCTACAGATCGCCAAGCAGGCTAGGGCGATCTGTTGTTGGCGAAAGTTGGCGAGGAATCTCGTAACGCAAATCGTGGCGAGAAATTTAGCGAGGATCAATCCGTACCTTGCAGATTTTCCCTGAACATTTATTTTTTGGATCTGTTTTCGCACGCCTTTAACAGGATCTCGAGCGTTTAATATTGATGGTATTTACGTGAATCTTTGGATTTAAGGGTTTTCATTTATGCTCTTTCCGATTATCAAATCAAAAGAAAGGATTTCACAATACAAAATAAAGTTTGGGCAGATTTTTCACATTTTTTTGTGGTTTTTTAACTTTTTCGACAACAAAACAAATTCTAAAGTGAAAACTTTTCAGATAATTTTAAAGATAATATTAAACCGCAAAATTTGAGACCAAGATCAAATTTTTACTAATAGTAGTTCTTCTACAAATTGAATTTTTCAATAATTTTTTTGGGGTGCGTCGCTCCATTTTTAGCTCCCTGGGATTTGGTCTGGGACCCTCAAACCCTATGTGATTCTGACTCGTCTAGGTGTCTACTATACCCCCTAGAAGTGTGACCAAACATTTATGGGACACCCTGTATATCAGTATAAATATCATTCAAATACTACTTTTCAGTGCGCATTTATATATGAGCACTGAAAAGTAGTATTTGAATGATATTTATTTCAATGTAAAAATTTGAAAAAATTGGGTTCTGGGGTTCACCCCCAGGAAAATTTTAAAAATTTACCTCTTAAAGAAGTATTTAAACTCATTTTGAGACCCTTTGAGCTACATTCAAAGAGAACAGTTTCTTGTAAACCACAGAATTTTCTTGGGAAAAAAAGTTGTTAAAAGACGTCAATGTTTCAAGGGGGCTGGAGGTTCTCCCCTAGAAAATTGTTTGAAAATTTGCCTTTAAACTAGTGTTTTATCTCTTTTTCAAATTTTTTTGGGAGCTTCTAAAGGGAAAAGCTTCTTGTAAGAGGCCCAATTTTGAATGCAAAAATACTGTATAACCGACTTAAAAATTTTAGAGGCGTCTGGGGGTCCTCCCCCGAAAAATTTTTAGAAATTTCCCCTTCAAACTAGTGTTCTATTACTTTTTCAAACTCTTTGGGGAGCACTAAAAAGGAAAAGCTTCTTGCAAGTGCAGAATTTCCAAAGGGAAAACACTGAATAACATACATTAAAATTTTAGAGGGGGCTGGGGGTCCTCCCCCAGAAAAGTTTTTGAAGTTTGACTCTTAAAGGTAGTGTTTTGACTCCTTTTGAGACTTTTTGGGTTACACCCAAAGCTCCTTGTGGAAGTTACAGAATTTTCAAGGGACTTGCAGCTATTTTTCTCATAACAGTGGAAATCTTGGGACTCTACTGTCTCTTTAAGAAAAAAAATCATATTACTACTTTGCATTAAAAGCTACAATTTCTCCCAAATACCTAAAAGGACGTTCAAGATGTTTTAGCAAATTAAATTTTTCTGTGGAAAAGAGTAATTGCATTTTTATACGTCCTTCCAAATTCGTGCTGCTGCCATCTACATAAATAATTTGGTACTTAGACGCATATAGAAAAATCGAGAGGGCAGCAGTATCGCTATTGAGAGGGGCCAACAGGAATCAAAATCAACAGAAATTACTGAAGATTTTGATCAATTGGCGCCCCATCAGCAACAGTAACAGGGCATTTTGTCCCAATAAATAGGAGTAAACAACATTGGAGTGATTTTTTTAATTTTTGCATTCTCCAATATTTGAACATAACTGATTTAAAGTGAATGTGAAGGAAGGAGTAAGATAGCAAAAGAATATTGGTACTATGGACCTTTCAGTGAAGTTTGTCTTCATACCTCCCTCTCTTTGTAAACCTAATAAACTTGAAATTAAGAAACCACTTTGAAGTGTTAAATACTGATGATTAAGTTTTGTGGTATAAGTGATATACTTCAATATAATTTCTATTTAACAGCCAGATTTTATTTTTCATTTATTAAAGGAGGTATAAGTTTCATAGGAAAAACATGATTAATTAGTGCCATAAAATTTTTACCATCCAGTAGCAAAATTTCAAACAGATGGATGATAAATCCCAAATATCTAAAATGCAATGGAAAGTAAACACACAAATGACAACCTAACATATTCCAAACCTTTAATCAATTATGCTTTACTAGTTTTAATTTCTTTTCTTAAGCATAATGGGAGATTATCTGTCAGCTTTGAATTTTCTTTATATACCAAGGATTTTTGAAGTCTTGTTTTAAAATATATCTTGATAACACTAAAAGTTACCTATATTAGGTACTACTATTACTTTGTTTAGTTGTAGACTGAAAAAGAATGAATGCTTGACACAGAATTAGAATTATTCCTTTTAATTCAATGTTTCTTGAAAGCTTTTTTTAAACTTTTGATGAAATGACCATTGTAGTTTGAAAAAAAAGGAAAGAATCAATAGCTTTTCAACTAGGAACCACAGGCTTTATGTGGCCCAGAACTTGATTTCAATAAATACAGGCGCTGGAACTGTAAATTTCTGTGGGTTTTGGGGTTTATTCCAACGTAAGATAATTGAGAGAGGTATTTCAATTCTTTTAGAGAAAAATTATCAAACACTGTTTTGGTATGACTCTTGGTTGGTTAGTTATCTGTGTTAATCAACATCAACAAATTAATAATATTAATTTGATATTATTTTAAGCACCTAACAATTATCTGATGCTTTAATAAGAGTTCTTTACTAAATGAAATAACATTACCTACTTTATGCCTGAACTTATGATTTGGTTAAAAGGGAGATTAAGGAAACCTCAAAGAAATATTTATCAAACAGTAATAAGCAAGGACTGATCAATGGTCACCACTTTTTCCGTTATAGTCGGCTAGACTAAAAGCTCTTCCTCCGCTCTCTTGCGTTACCTTCCTATACCGTGCTGATGAGCCCTAACAAGGGCGAAACCGGTCCACATTGGAGGCGACGCTCGAGAGCTGGAGTTTTCTCACAGTAATAAGCAAGTCAAAAGGTACTTAAAATTTAAAAAGCTAAAAGTATTTTACAATATTACTTTTATCTTTTTAGATTTGTCTTAAATGACCTTCACACATATATACAGAAACTTTTTCTTTTAAATGCATTTTTATTTTGTTTATTAGATAATGTTGTTTTGCTTCTAATAAGTTTCAAATGATCAACTAATTTTTCTATTTTAAAACACCATTTAATATCAAGAAGCCTCCCTTTTCCTTTACTTTGTTTATGAAAAAAAGTGAGTTTTTAACACAACTTACAAGTAAAAAAGGTTTTGAAAAAATTAAGGAGGAGAGATCAAAATATCTTTGCTGGGGAATAAAAATATTTTGATTTATGAAACTGATAAAAACACAACTTTATGATTAACCAAAAATAACATCAAGTGATGAATAGTTTTATTTGTCTAGAATCAATTTAAAGAATTAAAAACTTATATCAGAAGATGTAACAGTTTTCATTTTCCTAAGCTCCGATTGGTGCCTTTTTTCACGTAATCTTTCAGCAGCTGCTCTTTCTTGCCTGTAAGAAATACACATGGTAAACTAAAACAGTGTCTGAAAGTGACATGAATTTTATTTGAGGATTTGTAATTGACTTGATTACCCCAATACCTAATGTGAATATATTTCAATACAAAAAGCAGGACATTCCTCTAAAGAGAGGAGGTTTAATTTTTTCTGATGTTCAATATTTCAATGCTAGTTTTTAATTAATAGTTATAAAACTTTTTGAGTTCTAAATGCCATGCTAGAAGTTAAAAATGTGAGAAATTTTGCCCTAAGACCCTTAAAACAGCTGAAAAGCTCTGCTATTCCTTAAAATAAGATTTTTCAAACTCCTTTTCTTTTTATGCTTAAATTTAAATTTGTAAATGTGATGAAAAAAGAAGATTGGCTAACTCACTAACTTTATTTTTATAAAAACTTTGTTAATAAGAAGAAACCAATACAGAGACGGTCATACTCCCAAGTTGAAAAAATTAGTTTATATTTGTCACACATGTCCACCGAACATAGGTACTCCCTCATCCCACCCCCTTGATTTAAATACCTTTTCTTGATTAGGGCTAAGGTTTCCGGCAGCACAGTGGGTGGAGGTTTCTCTGCTTCTCTGATGTAGCATCGTAGTTTGTCCAAAACATCAGCCTGGTTTAGAGTTTGCAATCTTGTTTTATCAGATTTCAGTACCATGAACCCATCTTTATTAAGATAGTTATGATGCTGAAAATAACAAATAAAACAGTTAATAAGTGGATAAAAATCCAAACTGAATGATAGAAATAAAACTATAAAACAAAATTGTTTAAAAAACATTCATTTTTGTCTGATTTAAGATCAAGAAGTAATGTTATAATAAGTTTTATATATTGAGAGAAAAAATATTGTCTGTAATATTGTATATTGTCTGATAAAGCTGAGAAGTCTGCCATCAGCTAGAGTAAAATTATAGAGATTATAAGGGAGGAATGCTCACCAAATTATTTCAGGATATTGGATATTCCATTTATCTTGTCATAAAGAGTACAGTACTACTAGTATTAAATCAAGGGAAAATACCAAAGTTTAACAATTCCAATTTCAGCTAAATTATAAAGTAATCAGCTAACTGAATGCAACATGATTTTAACCAGTTTCATTTTTTATTGTAGGGGCATACATATTTTCTTAACACTTTAAGTGAATAAACACTGAGGACTTGAATAGGTGATGAGATGGGCTTTTAAAGGGCAGGTCACTACTAAATAGTTAGTATAAACATTCACCACTTCATATATAAAAAAAAGTTTGGAAATTCCCTTTTTCTGCCTAAAGTAAGCAAGGAATTTTTAAATTAACTACACTAATGCTGCCAATGGTTATTCTCATTGCTTCTTTTGCCAACCATTGAGAGTTTATGAGAAGTTTATACAAAAATTGTAAGCCTCGGAGGTAGTAACAGATTTTCTTTGAAAGATGTGCCAAATAAAGATAAGTTTTCTAGAAAAAAGGAACAACTAAAGATATATTGATTGGTTAAGAAATAAACTTTGAAGAAAAATAACTTCAAAAGTATCTTACTAATTTTGCTAAATTTTCTCGGGTTGATTGGGAAAGCCATTCTGCAGAAGCTAAATGAAAGCGCAACTCTACTTTGGAGTTAACTGAAAGGAAAACAAACATTATTACCCATGACAAAACTCAAGATCTCGCAAGCCTATTTGAAAGCATTTCAATTAAACATTTTATTCAAGGAAACTTAACATGTTTTTAGTATCAAAAACATTAATACTTACCTTTGTTTACATTCTGTCCACCTGGTCCACTACTCCTTGAATATGTGAATTGCACTTTGTCTAAAAGAAGAATTAATCCTTAATCAATGTGAACCTAGGTTATTATTTTTTACATTTAAAAGAGAAAAAACAAGCATAGGATACAGCTATATAAAAACAATAAATATGCAACTTCATTTATTGTAGAAAGGTAACTCAATTTTTTTTATTTGCCATTAAAGGGTTTGATAAAAAGCAGATGCTCCAGCAGAATCAGTTTGAGAAACAACGTCTTTGAATGTTTAGCTAGTTTTTCAAAACAAACTGAAATATCAAAATGAATAACTTTTGATACCGATAAATTTGTTTATGGAGTAGCAAAGATTGATTGGTACCTTTCCATTTTGAAAATTGTCAATAAGAATTATAACAATGATATTCTTACCTAATGGAATAAACCCAGAAAACTTATCAGATGAGGTTTTGATAGGCTGTAACAAAAAAGACACTGGTTATTATTATGATTCTGGTTCGAAATCCTGATGATCAGTTGCCCGACATCACCATCTGCATGTCGGGCAAATGAACGGTTCACACTATTACAGTCTTCAATAAATCCTTCCATGTTTTTTTTTCACAAAATGGTAAACAACCTTGAATCCTTGTCAAGGTGATAATAGTACCCAGTGAGTACCTGTGCAACAAAGGCATGAGGGTGATGCACTGTTACTGGTCTTGCACGCACATTCGTTTGCACCATGCCTTTTAAAAATTTCCAAGTACACCAATAGATTTGGAAAATCAATGGTACAATGCCCCTCCCTACTTTTTCAGGAGGATCCCATTACAGTAGAACCTCGAATATCTGTCACTTTTGGGGCTGGGCAATGGTTGCGACCCACTACAAATGTCGATTAAATCATGAGAAAATAAAATAATATCGTATACATAGCTCAAAACCAAGTTATAAATCAAGATTAAGTATAGAACTTAGATTTCTTACCAAGAATAAAAAATTAATATTTCAGGCACTGAAAATTGCTGGAAATTTCAGACAGTCTAGGTTTGAAAGTGTTAATAAAGGTATACTAAAAATTCGGAAAGTAAAATGTTTAGTTTCTTTGTTTTCTTGAGATGATTAAAACCAATTTAATAAAGGGTTAATTTTAACAATCTGGTCCAATCGCCTAAGGTTGGCGAAAATTTGACAATAAATGGTTCTTCCTAGTTCACAATACTTAGAACAACAACCCTAAATTCTATTATGATGTTCATTCCACAAAGTGCTTGGCGAACATTGTCGAGAAAGTATTTTGCCAAGAAGTTGCCATGGCCCCGTTTCTTAAAATTTACCTAATAAAGCAGGAATGTGGATAGCCTTATTTAAAGATTGGATATAAAAAATTTTACTTTATTTATTATAATTAAGCATCCCCAAAGCAACCAGGGTCATCATCATACTTGTATAAAATAAAAACCTTTCTGCAAACTTAAATTTTTTCCAAAAAATTTTCTTCAAGAATTTACACATTTTTAAATATCACTCTCTCTAAAAAAACATTATTACTGAAATACCCAAATTGCAGGGATGAGTTTATCTAAAGATGAAAAAAGAGGAAAAAGCGTGTGAGCTTAGTTTAATTTTTTTAATGTGTGAAACAAATAATTTTAACAAGAAAAATTTTAATTTAACTGGGTTATACTCGGGAGGATTTTAAGAACTTTAAACTGGCATTAAACTAGTCATTAATATTGATAGTCTAGATAAAAATATCTTTAAACAAAGAAAGATACATATTTCACGTTATCTTCATTTGCATGAAATAACCAAAATGCGACTAAAATCAGATGAAAATTTAGGAAATCAGTTAAATACTAGGATAATTTATTGATTACTTTAAATATAGTTAAATTACTGAATTTTTTTACCAATAAAATTTTTGCTAAGTGAAGAAAAAGTCAAATGAACTTTTAAAAGTATTATTAGAATCTCAAATCATATCAGATATGTAATACAAGTTATAATCTAACTCGATAAAAAAAACTGAATTATTTTCTTAAGTTGCTTCTCAAAGTAGCCTTTCAAAAATTTTGCAACTTACAGTGGCGGCTCGTGAGTTTATTAACAGGGTGTTCACACCCTTTGTATGATTTAAAATTTACACAAGAGCAAGAAAGAAAAGGGATGTTGGACGAATACATAAAACTTATTTTAGCATAAAGAAAACGTGTTTTAGAAAAAATTTATTTATTTCAGGGGAGTTATTTTAAGTTTCCTAAATTTTTCACTGCATGCATTTTTATTTATTTAAATATGCGTTTAATCGAAATAAGCAAAACTTATGATAAAGAAGGCCTTTATTTTTTATAATATCCCTTGCCTATAACATAATACCTCAAAAACAACTTTTATGCATGATGTCCACTCGCCTAGTCTTTTTTTGAAGCAAACAAATTTTTGTGACACTTTCATTAAAATCATACATAATACCTAATCATAATTTTTTTAATTAGCAGCATGACAAGAACACTGGGTCTGTCTACTCATAGTGCTTCTTATATATGCTTAATCAAACAATTGATTGTTAAAAATACAGGTGATATGTAATTTTCAAGATCTGTAATTTTACTCCAACCGTAACAACCAATAACAAAAGAATTACAAATTAGCTGACGTGAAAACTTAAATGATACTTTCAAAAGGTTCTTATCTCGTTTTCCAATACGGGAAAAAAAATCCAGACCACAAAAAAGCAAGCTTAACCTCAAAACCGTAGGCCTCGGCACACAAAATCATTGCGCACGGGGATCTCCAATGTGTTGCCGTAAGCCCAAATGTTCTCCGGCGGGAAGTCGAGGTTTCTTCCGACTCATTCAGTTTCTTCGCTTACACGTGCGTATAAGAAAAGAAAAATAAGAATAGTATTCTCTTTTATTTGATAAACACAAAACTTTCGCGTTTCCGGCAATAATTTTTTTGCTGACAGGTGAAGGGGGGGGTAGAAACTTGATTCTGAGTATGAAACAGAAATTGAGAATGATTTATGTATTGTTTTCTTTTGATATTTTTGTATCTTTATATTTGGGTTTATTTCTACTTTTTCACTGGATGTTCACGTGCTCCTGTGCTCCTATGGACGAGCCGCCACTGGCAACTTACAAAAACCTCATAAGCCAGAAAAACTTTCGCGAAAAATCGCCGTTTTTTTACTTCCGGACTTGTTGGCTTCTAACTACGGTAAAGTTGTTTTTTCTACATCGCAATAACAACGCGATACGAAGCCGACTTCACCTTAACGTCCGCGGCCGTCCAAGAAAGCATCGCGGATGAAACGGTCAACTCCGCGAGCAAAAACGGAACTAACGGGAGAAGTTGCGATTTCCCGACTTACGTGATTCCGATTCTTCCTAAAATCGCGATTCCGCGGATGGAAGCATTTGGTGAAAAACATAAGAAAAATTTATCCATCAAAAATAAATTCTGCAGAAAAATATCTGAAAAAAAATTTTTTTTGTAGTTTTTCTGCAGAGGGCAAAATTTTCTGCGAACGCCGTTTGCGCGTTCGTGTTTATTATACAAGTATGGTCATCATGTCCTTCCCCAGCATGTTATCATAGGGTCTTCCTTTTTTACTCACCAATGAGTAAGAGAGCATTTTAGATGATGAATATGACATTTAATTTCTCCCTGACTAAAATAGCACCTAGTAATAATTTTGCCCCTTAGCACTATTCCATTCCATGAATCCTGCTTACGTAGGATTCCCAAAAATTGTACGGTTTGAAAACTTTTAGTAAATGAATTATGTATAAAAATGATACTAGTATTTGTAATTAGCACACATGGTTCTAATGGAATCTTTGCTCAAGCTATAACCAAGACGCTTCGCTTTTATTTATCAATGACAAGTTGTTTTGTAATGTTGATTCCTTTATTTTATTTAAATACATCTTACCTTGGGTTTAGTAATGTCTAATGTGCTCTCAGGGTAGATTTTGTCAATACTATAATTACTCTTAAAACCTCTATTAGCAACTAACTGAACACAATTTTTGCTTCGAAAGCAAAATAATCTTCGAGTTAATACATTCATTTTTTAATGAATTTTGTTTCTTGGCAATAATTTACAGGTAATTTGAAAAACAAGCAACAAATCCACTTTTGTTTAGTATTCCAAAACAATAACAAACAAGGAGGGCTTAGATGAAGTAGAAGTGTTTTAGTTTTTACTCATATTTTCCCTACAGTCATCTTTTGTGTTGGCAAATTTCAGGTAAAAGATAAATACCTTTTTAAAATCCCAAAACTAAGACCTAATTCCACCAAAATTAAGAAATGTTTTGAAAAAATTATAAATATAGATAATAAAAGCTGGCTAAAAGCTCAAATACATGTATTTTTAGAAGAAATGGGGGAACCGTAATATTCTATTTTAGAGGCTGTTTTCGTTTCAAATTTTGATTATTAATGTTTTTTAAAGAAATTAGAGTCCACATTAAGTATTTTCTTAATGTAAAAGGCCCAAAATTATTAAAAACTTTTATTCTTCTGTTCGAATTTCCCTATGATTTCTCTTGTATTCCCTAAACTCCTCTTATTTTCCCTTTAGTTATCTCTGCTAATCGGTGATTGGTGACAAGAGTGTTTCTTGTGCTATTGGTTACATGCTTTCTGAGTATAGGATTCTCGGTTGCCAAATAATTCCCGAGAAGGTCTAAAATGGCTGGTCTCGTAGAAGGGCAACAATATGGCCTTTCCGCTCAGGACAAAATTAATTGTACAAAATCATTAGTTTTCGTTAAATTAACCGATTCGGCTATTCGTTCAATTGAGGAATATGTTAAAAACAAGGTAAGTTTGGTTAAATTCGATACTTTATTGTGTATTATGTATGTTTCTTATGGAACGATTTGCTTACACGTCGAACTCTTATTTGTCCCAGTTAAATTTCAGTATAAATAGTGTGATTTCTGTCATCAGAGATAATTGGTGACACCTTAGAAATGTACTTTAATGTTTTTGAGTGTAAAATAATCTAGATTTATTTCCGCATACTATAAACAGATGTCTAACGAAAATTTGTGTACGTGTTGGCTAATCTTTTTTGGCTCACGCTTTCACAAAATGATTTATTTTCTTTCATTTATATTTTTTCACTTTGTTAAGTAAACTAACCTTTTACTTCGAAATTCTTCAGATTGTTTTTTTATATTTGATTAATTAAATTATTGACTTCCGAATTCGTCTAACGAAATCTGATCGTTCTTTCACTCAATTTTTCTCATTTATTTTACTTCTTCTTCAAATCTAAGTTGTATTGATGAAATTATATCTCCATGATACTTTTATTATGCTTTTTTCTTGAAAATTTAAATATTACCGGAAGGATTTTCTATTTGTTTGGAATTTCCTAGACCTGTCTTGGCATGCAAATTTTGAGTTTTCTTCCAAGGTACTAGCAGTTGATGAGGATTTTACTAGAAACCTAGTTTCAAGAATATATAAATTTAACTTTCGATTTATTCATCTCAGCATAAGTTATTAGTTGTAATGAGTTAGTAGATAATACTCTTAATGACTTGAGTTATTCAGTCTTTTAAAGGTATACCTATCTATTCTAAAAACACATATTATAGTACCATTCACAAATATGCTGCATCTGTAATTAGGATCTTTTTACAAGAGTTTATAAATTCCTTTTGTAAACTCAATATGGCGTACGTATATTACACCGTCGACCATTCAGAGGCTGTTTAATTCAGCGGCACATCAATAGAAAAGTCAATGAGTTTTGATGATGTTTTTGATTAAGCGGTATGGTCAAAGGGATAATATGTAAGAACCCTCAATATTTATAACCAATTCCTTAAAACTCTTTTAGGCTTTTGTTTTTTCTCATTGCTATGACATAAAACTGCAAAATCTGAATTCATTAATTCATTACTTAACTAGGCATCTTTATGTGTATGGGTGATCTTAATCCTGAAAAATAAAATACAAACAATTTTAAGTGACTCACTAGCTATCTTAGTGACAAAATAGATAGAACCATCGTATTGTTTATGATTAATAATTATAAGTTGTAGAAACAAATTCTGTTAAATTTTAAATTGAAAATTATATATTAGAGTGCATCCAATTATAATTAATGAAAATATTTAAACTTCTTACAATCACAATGCATCTTTGTCAAATTAAAGCTAGTAAAACCATCATAATTCTTATTATTTACTAAACAAAATCTGTCAGTTGAACCATATACTTGGTAGTACATTTTTCCTGCATGCTGACCAAAAAAATGCAGGGTTCTATCGGCAGAAATATGATGTCTAGGGTACAAGGATCTATAGCTCTAAAGGTTAATAAACTATCTTGTTTTGTCTTGATAATTTTATTCTGTGTAGTTTCCTGGGTTCCCACGGGTCAGGGAATTCAAATTTCACCTATTAGTAAGGGAAAATTGCTTGTATTTGCCCAAAACCCAGAAAATCTTCAAAAATGTTTGGAAAAATGAAAATTTTTAATGTTTGTGTGTCAATTTTGGCTCTAGTAAGTGAAAAAATAGTCAATTTATTGAAAATTATCTGTTCATAATTGCACGAAGTATTCGAAAAAGGCTGTGAATTGCTAGTTTTTTTTACCGAATTTGGAAATTTTATTTCTGAAATGGAATGGGAACCCAGAGTTTCTTATTCAATACTCAGTGTTCACTGCTGGTCTTAAAAAACTACAATTGTCAGGAGGCAATATAGACAAGCACCTTTTGTGGAAATATTTGTAATTTTTTTTAAAATTATAACCAAAAAATCAATCTTAGGAGTTGGAATAGTGGTCCAATTTGATTTCAGCATTATTCAGCATAAAAAGTTGTTTAAAATGAGCCAGAAATATATGTGAACATAGCCATTACATAGTTTCAATCACACATTGTGTCAGAGCACAGAAATATATGTGAACATAGCCATTACATAGTTTCAATCACACATTGTGTCAGAGCTATATTGGTCTGCCTGTTAGAGACTATACTCGAATGCAACTTAAGTTGAGCCTTTAACGTCATGGCCACACGGAAGAAAATCTGAGTAAACATAAAGCCTGCTGGGTTGCTAGAAGCTCTTATTGGCTGGCGAGTTGTACTACTACACGTTACGCCACTTTAAAAAATTATAATACTGAACTTTTTATGCATATCGGGATGAAAAGATGCTTAATATACGTGGATTATAAAACTAATCATTATTCAAAATTGAAGCTCTAAATTTCACTCAAAATTCAGACTCCTTGCGGGAACTACTTTCTTTGGTTGCTCTCAGCATATTTCTACAGGCTCAAGTTAAGTTGCAACTGCATACACTCCAACATTTGTAACCCTTTCATCAGTAGTGCATTTACCGACATAATGCGTATCCATATTAACGGCTAATTATTATGTTATTAAATAACAATATAAACATTTTAAACAATATTCAATATTATTTTTAAAAAATTATCATAAAAGAACCGTGTGAAATATATATATATTTTTAAAAACAACACAATGCAATTTTGTTGATTATAATTAACTATTTATTAAAAATTATCCAACATTTCAAAGCAGTAAACAAGCCCTTAATTCATTATTTAGGTTTTCCATAATTTATTTTTAGAAAAGCACATTTAAGCAAGCATAAAACATGTTAAATTTTAAGATAATAATCCATACTCGCGGAAAAACTGAAGTTACGCCAAAAATCGCTATTTTCCGAATTCAGGCTTTTAACCACGGTAAAGTTGCTTTCTCTACATCGCAATAACAACGCAAGAAGAAGACAACTTGAATTGGCACCATTGGCCGTTCAAGAAGCAGTCGCGGGAGAATCGGAACACACTGATTTAACTTAAAAAAGTATGGATTATCAGAAAAAAACCAAATTTGTTCGCGGGCCGCCGGATGATCCGTAGTTTTCGGTAGCTATCTGTAACTCCGTAGTTTCCACTCTATTTCCGTAGCAACTACAGAAATTCCGTAGAAGTTGGAGTGTATGCAACTGAGTATAGTAGAGTGATCATCTCTAGGTCTTGCATTGGTTAAAAAAATTCACTCTGTGTTCCTTAATTGGTTATAATATTAAAGATTAAACGGAACTGTCAATGACTTAAATATATTAGGTACTCCTTGTAGTTTTTGTTAATTTTATGACCCTTTTCAAAGAAGGATTAGCCAGGCCCAAACATCTAGTTATAAGCTATAACCTAATCAAAATTAAACCATTAAAATATCTTAATAAGTCTGACTAGTCAGGGATATGTCCAGGACAAATTTACTACCGTTTTATGGTAGCTTCACAAATTCGCCGATCGTTAAAACAGTAGCTTCACAAATTTAAAATTTCTAATTTACACAATTTATTGGTAAATTTTTACAATTTATAACTGAATTTTCACAAATTATTACTAAACTAATAATACTTATATTTGAAAACTTAAACTCCCCTTAAAATGTATATGTAAAGTGATTTTAAAAACATTTTTCAATTCATTTTATTACGCATATTTTATTTTCACAAATAAAAATTTTTTTCACAAATTATTTTTAAATTTTCACAAAATAGGTAAGGTAAATGTGGGTATAGTGGACACTTTAAGGAAAATTTTTGCTTAAATTCTTAATAAATACCAACCTATTTGCTTGGAAACGGATATCATCCTATTTTTAGGTTAATTGGATCTTCTTCTTTCGATTTTACCATTAAAAATTTTAATTAGATTGGGTAAAGTATTTTTAATTAATTTTTAAAAAGTACTCCAAATTGCATCTATAGTGGCCACCTTGATGTAGCTGTTGTATCTATGGTGGACACCTCTTGCATCAATAGTGGACACCTCTCTTTTTCGGCCTATATGAGGGGTTTGTGCATGAAACTGAGGGGTTTTTTTTGGTATAGTCGTTTAGTTCTAATTAAATCTCCCTTCCCAACAGTGGCGGATCTACGGGGGGGGCTTTCGGGCTGAAGCCCCCCCCCAAACGTCTAATATTTTACTAAATTTGTCAAAAGGCCAAAAAACTATATCCGAAATTCGGATGAAGCATACCAAAACGAGTTGAAAAAGTGGAGTCTTTGACTTAAATTTCCAAAAATTTTCTGGGGAAGGACCCCAGACCCCCCTTTTAGTGGTTTGAGTAGGATAATTCACTACCTTTTCCGTATTACCATTAATAAGAAAATTCAATTAGATTATGAAAATTCTTAGCCCCCCCCAAAACCAAATCCTGGATCCGCCACTGCTTCCCAACGAAATGTATTTTAGATCAAATCAAATTAGCTTTATTTAAAAAAATACTTGATAGTTTCCAGCCCAAATCCTACGCTGTAGCTGATTTGAGAGGAATTTAGCATGTAATTCAATGCTTTAGAAACCTTGGTTCCCAAAGCCAGAATGAAACCAAATTCATACAACACTCATTTTAAAGCCAGGGATGTTGCGGCTGCGCCAATTGCGCCAAACTGCGCCAAATCCTAATTCATGTGCTAAACTGCTACAAAAACCGTATTTTGAGCAAAATTGCGCCAAAACTGCGCCAATTTACGATTTTCTTGAAATCGAATTATCAAACTCTCCGCTCACGCGAAGAATACCTTCATCCTTAGGAAAAAAAACTCAGATCGTCTATGGAATCTTTTCCACATTTCTACCACTTGAATTCAAAACCAAAACCGATGACGTCAGCTCAATTTGCAGTGTTAAGTCAGTTGAAAAGTCGAAAAATCGCGATTTTTCGCAAAAGTTTCGGTTTTTTTTTGCGAAGTGTTCCGTTCTTCCCCACGACTTTCGTGGATGGCCGCGGGTGCCGATCCACGGTGGCTTCTTCTTGCGTCGTTATGACGATGTAGAAAAAAAACTTTACCGTGGTCCGAAACCCACTAGTCCGGTGTTCCGGAAGTCGGGAAAAAAAAATTTTTTTTCGGGGTTTTTTTGCGGAGTGTTCCGTTTTTCCCTCGACTTTCGTGGACGGCCGCGGGTGCCGATTTAAGTTGGCTTCTTGCGTCGTTATGACGATGTAGAAAAAAAACTCCGAAACCCACCAGTCCGGTGTTCCGGAAGTCGGGAAAAATAAAAATTTTTTTCGGTTTTTTTTGCGGAGTGTTCCGTTTTTCCCTCGACTTTCGTGGATGGCCGCGGGTGCCGATTCAATTTGGCTTCTTCTTGCGTCGTTATGACGATGTAGAAAAAAAAATTTACCGTGGTCCGAAACACACTAGTCTGGTATAAAAAATTTTTCGGGTTTTTTTGCGGAGTGTTCCGTTTTTCCCTCGACTTTCGTGGACGGCCGCGGGTGCCGATTCAAGTTGGCTTCTTCTTGCGTCATTATTGTGATATAGAAAAAACAATTTTACCGTTGTAAGAAGACCACAAGTCTGGTGTTCCGAAAATCGGGAAAATAGCGATTTTTCGCGACAGTTCCGTTTTTCCGCGACTGCTTTTCCTACGGTCGTCTTCAACGGCGGTGCAGAAAAAACAACTTTACTTTGGTCAGAGCAGCCTGAGAAGTCTAATAAGATTATTTTTTCTCCATTTAAGTCAGTATTTTCAACTTAAGAGGATTTTCTAAGTTGTAAATTTTTATTGAAAGGTCGCTTTTTGCAACTTAGATTATTATAGTGTTTATCTGATTTAAGATTCCAAAAATACCTTCAAAAATACTAATTTCTTACTTTTTTGCTCTACTTAACTAAAAGTTTTTGACAATATCGTTTTTGCAATTTAATATTATTACTTAAATAATTATTCTGTTAACTAATTTCCTTAATTTTTATTTCATTTTGTTACATTTTGACTCTTAAAGTGGTTTTAAAACCTGATTCAGGAATATAATAAGCATAGTGTGTTGTTATTAAAATTAAAATTTGCATTGAAAACTATTATCATTAACAATAACATTATTTTAAAAACATTAAAAATTAATTTAAAGTTTGTTCAGAATTACCATTTAACTTTTAATTTATGATAAAATGGCTTATCAGAAGTTTTTGAATCTGTTTTGTGAATGTACTTTTTCTCTTTTTTAAATGTATAAATGCTTCTATTTTTAAATGGTAAATTTTCTAAGGTACCTTTAAAGGTTTGCAATTTTGCCAGTGGCGGATCTACGGGGGGGGGCTTTCGGGCTGAAGCCCCCCAAAACGTCTAATATTTTACTAAGTTTGTCAAAATGCAAAAAAATTATATCCGAAATTCGGATGAGGCGTACCAAAACGAGTAGAAAAAGTGGGGTTTTTGACTTAAATTTCCAAAAATTTTCTGGGGGAGGACCCCCAGACCCCCCTTTTAGTGGTTTGAGTAGGATAATTTACCACCTTTTCCGTATTACCATTGGCAAGAAGATTCAATTGGATTATGAAAATTCTTAGCCCCCCAAAAACCAAATCCTGGATCCGCCACTGAATTTTGCTAAGACAGATCTCTAGCTGTTCAAACACCTGTTTTTTGCCTAATTTGTCTTATAAATTTTTAGTAGTTTACTTAATCATGCATTGTTTTAAGAAGATTAATAGTTGGGATAAATTATCAGTATATTTTAGTAACAAGAACTATTAACCCTGCTATGGATTTTAATTTTGGTTGTTGCAAAAAATTGATTCGCCCTGTTCCTGCTTTAAAATTAAGATAAGTTGCTACAAAATTTAAAATCGGCTGCTACAAAAATGGTTTATTCTGCTACAAATTTTTAATTAAGCTGCTACAAACTGCTTCAAATTTTTAATTTAGCTGCTACAAACTGCTAAAACTTTCGAATTTAGCTGCTACAAACCGCTACAAATTTTAAATTTAGCTGCTACAAAAACTGCTACAAAATGCTCAAAGTTGTGCAACATCCCTGTTTAAAGCGCAATCAACAGTTTATGAAGAAAAACTGATTCAAATTAATATTATTTATGTTTCTTTTAGAAGCCATTGCAGTGGCCACTATTGGAAAATCTAAGATTATGTGTTGGTAAAGTGGCCACCCCCATAAATCCTCGTAAAGTCAAAATTTTCAAATAAATTTTATTCAGTATCATTTTATATACTCTTCTTTATCTAAATATAAATTTAAAAGTCAATCAAACGGTAATAAATACAAAAAAATCAGTTCCGAAATACCCGTTTCCTTACGCGATTCAATAAGCGAAATCAAATTTCAGTCACTCGGCCGATGTTGTTATTTTCAAATATTTAAATATCCTTCCCATGCTGATCTGTGGTATCGGTGGTAATTTACCAGCTTACCTGATTGTACAATCTACTATGCCTATGAATTTTGACGCTGTTTGATGCCTCTAACTCGTTTTATTTAAAATTAATCAGCTATGTGGCCACTATTGGTACAGTGTCCACTATACCCACATTTACCTTAGTTGGCAAAAAATCCTAGACAGATCCCTGCTAGTCCTAAAGTAGTTACTTCAAAGTCTTTCCTCGATTTTTGTGTTATTTTATTCAATTGAAGCAGGGATGTTGCGGCTGCGCCAATTGCGCCAAACTGCGCCAAATCCTAATTCATGTGCTAAACTGCTACAAATACCGTATTTTGAGCAAAATTGCGCCAAAACTGCGCCAATTAACGATTTTCCTGAAATGAAATTATCACTCTCCTCTCACGCGACGAATTACTTTCATCCTCAGTAAAAAAACTCTAATCGTCTATGGATGGAATCTTTTCCACATTTCTACCACTTGAAGTCAAAACCGATGACGTCAGCCATCGAAACCAGATATAACATTTTTTTTGTAAATTTATCTCCTTTATAAAAAAGGTTTCAATTCGCTGCATTTAGTCCGTTAAAAAGTCGAAAAAATCGCAATTTTTCGCGGAAGTTTCGTTTTTTTTGCGGAGTGTTCCGTTTTTCCCGCGATTTTCGTGGACGGCCGCGGGTCGGGTGTTGATTCAAAATGTCTTCTTCTTGCGTCGTTATGGCGATATAGAAAAAAAACTTGACTGTGGTCCGAAACCCACAAGTCCGATGTTCCGGAAGTCGGAAAATTAGCAATTTTCCCTGGAAGTGTCGGGGTTTTTTGCGGAGTGTACCGTTCTTCTTCCCGCGACTTTCGTGGATGGCCGCGCGGGTGCTGATACAAAATGGCTTCTTCTTGCGTCGTTATGGCGATATAGGAAAAAAAAACTTGACTGTGGTCTGAAACCCACAAGTCCGATGTTCCGGAAGTCGGAAAATTAGCAATTTTCCCTGGAAGTTTCGGGTTTTTTTTGCGGAGTGTACCGTTCTTCCCGCGACTTTCGTGGATGGCCGCGCGGGTGCTGATACAAAATGGCTTCTTCTTGCGTCGTTATGGCGATATAGGAAAAAAAAACTTGACTGTGGTCTGAAACCCACAAGTCCGATGTTCCGGAAGTCAGAAAATTAGCAATTTTCCCTGGAAGTTTCGGGTTTTTTTTGCGGAGTGTACCGTTCTTCCCGCGACTTTCGTGGATGGCCGCGCGGGTGCCGATTCAAGTTGGCTTCTTGCGTCATTCTTGCGATATAAACAAAACAATATTACCGTGGTCAGAAGCCAACAATTCTGGTGTTCCCGAAATGGGGAAAATGGTGATTTTCCGCGACAGTTCCGTTTTTTCCGCGACTGCTTTTCCTACGGGCTTATGTATAGTTAGCTTCAACGGTGGTCCAGAAAAAACAACTTTACTTTGGTCAGAGCAGCCTGAGAAGTCTAATAAGATGATTTTTTCTCTATTTTATTTAGTAATTTCAACTTAGTGGATTTTCTATGTTGTAAATTTTTACTGAAAGGTCGCTTTATAGAAACTTAATTTAAATTAGAAGATTATAGTGTTTTTTATCTGATTTAAGATTCTAAAAATACCTTTAAAAATACTTATTTCTTACTTTTTTGCTCTACTTAACTAAAAATTCTTGACAATATCGTTTTTGCAATTTAATTATTTCTTAAATAATTCTGTTAACTAATTTCTTTTAATTTTTTATTTCATTTTAGTTACATTTTGACTTTTAAAGTGGTTTTAAAATCTGATTCAGGAATATAATTGGCATAGTGTGTGTTTGAAACTGTGTAAAAATTTTTTCTTTCTTAAGTTATGTAAAAAGTTACTCCTTGAATTTTTTAAAAATACTCCTTGAAAACTCCTGGAATACTCCTTTATTTTTATTTCTGAAAATTTGTATGAACCCTGCATTTGGCGTTTTTGTTATTAAAATTAAAAATTTTATTAAAAACAATAATCTTTAACAATTACTTTGTTTTAAAAACATCATAAATTAATTAAAGTTTGTTCAGAATTACCATTTATCCTTTAATTTAAGATAAAATGGCTTATCAGAGGTTTTTAAATCTATTTTGTGATAGTACTTTTCCCCCTTTTTTGAATTTGTCGAAGGTACCTTTAAAAAGTTGCAATTTTGCTTACAGATCTCTAGCTGTTCAAACACTTTTTTTGCGTAATTCATCATCAACTTTTAATAGTTAATTAACTTAATCATGCATAGTTTTAAGGTTAATAGTTGGGATAAATTATCAGTATATTTTAGTAACAAGAACTATTAACCCTGCTGTGGATTTTAATTTTGATTTTTGATTGCTGCAAAAAATTGATTCGACTTGCTAAAAAATGGTTTATTCTGCTATAAATTTTAAATTTAGCTGCTACAAACTGCTACAAATTTTAAATTTAGCTGCTACAAACTGCTACAAATTTTAAATTTAGCTGCTACAAACTGCTACAAATTTTAAATTTAGTTGCTACAAACTGCTACAAATTTTAAATTTAGCTGCTACAAAAACTGCTACAAAATGCTTAATGTGGTGCAACATCCCTGAATTGAAGTCATACACTATATTTAGTAGTGTACTATATAAGCCTTTGTTTTGGTTCTTAATGAAATGCAATTGAGTAATACATTCGGTCCTTATGTATTATACTATACCGTCAACCGTTCAGCAGCCAATAAATTCAGCGATACAACTAAAGGATAGTCTATAGGATTTGATAACGTTTTTGGATTCAGTGGCACGGTCAACGGCATAATACGTAAGAACCATACATTCATTTGTATAATAGCAAGAAAAGTTCTGAAATCAACATAAAAAAATAAATTTATTTTCGACTTTCAATTCTAATGATTTTTGAGTGTTGATTCCACTGTATCATTACATATAATTCTTAATAAAGTGCAATTGAACAACCACCTTATGGCCTTATGCTTAAAAAATTGTTGAAGCCCTCATGTTATAACCAGGTTTCAAAATACTGTTTTTATACAATTTTAATATTTAAATATGATGATAAACCACACCAATATTGGATACAGAGGAAAGTCATTTCCTTTATATGGCAGTTAAAAGAAAATCAGACTAAAAACTGCATGTTTGTTCAAAAATAATTTTTCATTACATATGTGTATTGCTCACAAAAAGCTTATAGTTTTAGCTGTCAAGGGCATTGATACTTATTTTCCATATTAATTTGTAAATTATATTGATCAATCAGGAATTACTCTGCCAAACAATAATGGACTCAAATACCAGCAGATTTGCATAAAATTTGACTGCATATAAGTGTTTGCACATTCCTGTGCTTGTGACCTGTAAAGGTTTGTTTGTTAGCACACAGTGTTAAATTGTGACCATGTATTTGAAATGAAATCAACCTAGGCACATTGTTAAAGAAGGGATGCAGTTAGTGGTCATGGTCATATTTAGTTCAAAGTCTTCGCACAATTTCAGGAGAATTATCACAGCCACTTTCACTGCTTGGGGTTGCCTTGAAGTTCAGCAAGTTTACAGAAGCTGGGATTTGAACTGATCACGTTGCCCTGTAAAATGACCAAATGGGCCTAAAATGACCAATGGACCTAAGCATGAGAATAAAAAAAACCCAAAATAATCACTCCAAATTATCTCTTAATGACTTTTAACTGAAAGCAGGGATTAGTTCCACTTCAATACTTGGTGAAAAGAAATGCACACCCTAAATATTCAAGGTTGTGTCAATGTAAAAAAAATAAAATAATCAGAACTTCCAAAAAAAAAAGAAGATACTCTGAAGAGTTGATTATACGATTTCAGAGCATATAGACACCCTTTTAATTTAAATCATGTTTTTTTATCCTTTATAAGCCATCACACCTAGGTGTTTGGTCCATTATTGCAGGATTATATGTTGAGTTTAATTGTTGTGTTATCTTTATATTGGAAGCAGTTTTTAACTTAGAAATTTGGATCTATTTCACAAACATGTTCTGTAATTTTGTAATATAAAAAAATTCCTTTTGTCCTTCAATTAAAATTTTGAAACTCGTAGAAAAATATTTCTGTTTAGTTTTTTTCTTACTCATACAAAATAAGTTTCGCTTTTCCATGATTTCAATACACTTGTTGCTATTTATTGAAAATAACAGGGTTGGCAGAAAACCGGGTTTTTTAAAAACAAAAAAACGGGTTTATTTGGTTTTTTTGGTTTAAACCAAGTTTTTTTAGAATTTTTTTTTATCAGAATAAGTTATTTTAGCAGTGATGTTTGAAATTGAGTTGTAAATGAGACATTTATTTCAGAGGTTGTTTATAATTGATAAATGATTTGTATATTTCAATTAATTTAAATAAAATTAATTTGTTTTAAAAATATTCCAATTTGAATACCTAATATTATTGTAGTGAATAAAAATCAGTGTTAATTTATCTTGGATAAATGGTTGAAATAATCAAATTATTTATCTTAATTATATATGGATTAATTCATGAACTTAAGAAATTTCGGTACTTCTCTAGAAAGCCGGCGCAAATCTCGCCAAGCAGATTTTTTGGCGACAGCTTTATTTCCGAGATTTAGCTAGCTTTATTTTTGCTCAAAAAGAGATCTGCTTACCACATTGTTATAAAAAAACATAATGTAAATAACTAGTTATTAAAAGAAAAACTATATATAAGTCTGTTTAAAAATCATATTAATAATCTTAAAATATATTTCAACGAAATTTAAAATTTTAAAACTGGTAAGTGTAGTTTAAAATATTTTTATTTGAATGTTTAATTTTTAAATAAAAAGTTTCATGGAATGGCATTGTTGTTATTTTTTACAAGCAAAGGGTTACAAGCGGTGATATTCCGTTTGGCGCTGGTTGCATCATTATTGGCGACTTAATTGCTTGCGCCGGGATTCTGGAGTAGTACCGAAATTTCTTTAGAAAGAGAAAATTTTATTTTTTAAATAAGTAAAAGTGAAATGTAAACAACTAATGTTAATTGAAGTTGGATAATTGATAAAGATAATTAATTTGATTAATTATTAAATGGTAAAATAATCAAATTAATTATATGGATTAATTTATGAACTTAAGAAATTTCTTTAGAAAGAGAAAATTTAATTTTTTAAATAAATAAAAGGGAAATGTAAGCAACTAATGTTTATTGAAATTGGATAAATGATTGAGATAATTAATCCGACTAAGGAAATTAACGGTTTTTTATTAATTTAGTAAAAAACCCAACTGGTTTTTATCTGTTTATAAACAAACCAACTGGTTTTTAGTTTTATCATTAAAGAAATCAACGGTTTTTATTAATTTAGTAAAAAAACCAACTGGTTTTTATGACTGACAAATGAGACAAATTGGTTTTTTCAATTAAAATCCAAGCCATATTTTATCAGGGAAAAACAAAACTTTTGTGTATCTTTAGTTACTCTTTGAAATAATGCTTCATTTTAAAGGGAATTAATAAATGAACTATCTCTTGCAACATATAATAAGTTTAACTTAAGCATTTAAGGTTAAGTTTAGAGAGAATTCAATAATTAAAACCATTAAATTAAAAGATTTCTGATTTTTAATCACCTTAAAATGTCAATTTTTTGATATATCTGACCTTTTAATTTTGTGCAAAAGATTATACTTAATAACACTTTCTTTAAAAAATCCTGAAAATATTTAATAATTTCTAAAAAAACCAAGTGGTTTTTTTGGTAAAAAAAAACATTTGGTTTAAACCAGGCATGGCCAACCCGCGGGCCGCATGCGGCCCTCCGGGTCATTTTGTGCGGCCCGCGAAGCTCTCTGAAAACTCCAAAAAGTAGTTTCAAAACACATTAAAGCAACCTCTTAGATCAGGCTTTGCCAACCCGCGGCCCGCATGCGGCCCGTTATGAAATAGTTTTGTGGTCCGCAAGAATTTTTTTAGTCAAAAGTTAAAGTTTTAGGGTAAGTTAAGGCCCCCCCAAATTCGGACAAAGGGTACCAAAACACGTTAAAGTCTGTTAATTAGAGTCGTATTTCCAAAAATTTTTCTGGGGGAGGACCCCCAGATCCTCCTTTAGTACTAGGAACTCTTTTGTTCACAACTTTTTTAGGATATTAGTTCAGTCAGGTGCAAATCCTAACTAAAAATATATTTTAATTTATGCATTGAACCAATTAAATATGCATGGGGTCATGAGAGGAAGATTTGGGTGTACTTTTTCCAGATGCAAAAATCTAGCTGCAATTTTTAAAGAAAATTTGTGTCCTCCCGAAATAAATTTCTATAAGTGCCACAGGCTCCTTATAGTTTCGAGTGATTCCAAGTGTTTTTTAACGGCACCTGTTTAGTTCCTATGGATATACTACAGAAGGTATTCTTGGGGTTGCTCCTTAAGGTAAATTTAAATGAATATTTTATTTAGGAATCTGTCAAACTAAGAAAAGGATCTAAGAAACTCCCTAATTTATATTCCTAATTTCAATTTACTTCACTGTCATTCTGTGCACCTTATATCCTAAAATTTTATATGCAGCCCGCAAGAGTATTGTGGTTTTCCAAAGTGGCCCTCAACAACATTTGGGTTGGCCACCCCTGGTTTAAACCAATGGTTTAAACCAAATGGTTTAAACCGGCCAACCCTGGAAAATAATATGATGAAATTCCACCTATTATTTCAAGAAAATAAAATGTTTTTTTTGGGGAAATAACTGATTTAATTAAAGTTTAAGGTTATAAAAATTTAGAATTTTCTAGCTTGGTGAATTGGTGAGAAGATTTTAGCTGTGTGCAATTGTACATCCAGAAATGATTTCTGATGGGATATAGGGGCCGTTCAAATATTACGTAAGCACTTTTTTGGTCATTTTTAACTCCCCCTCCCCCCTTGTCAGCAAAGATAAGCAAACCTCAAACCCCCCACCATAATTACGTAAGAAACTGGCGGACCCCCCCCCCCCGAAATTTTGACATCCCTATTAGTCAGTACTGTTTTTTTTTCTTGAAAATTAGGTTACTCGTACAAGGAGCACTGTCATTTTTGGGTGTAACCCTAAGGGTTCAAAAATGAGTCGAAACACTACTTTCAGGGTTAAAATTTCAAAATGTTAGGGTGGTCCATCTCCAAAAACACAAGTGCTTACGTCAGATTTCCCAATTCAATTTTTTTGTTACATTTATTTTTGGTTGAATTTTGAAATTATTTATGCAAGAAACATTTCGAAAATGCACTATCTTACGTAAGCATCACTCATATCCCCCCTCCCCCCTTGTCAGCAAAAATAAGCAAAGAGCAAACCCCCCCTCCCCCCTTAGGTGCTTACGTAATATTTGAACGGCCCCATAGCCATTTTTTACTGTAAAAAAATCACTGTGTGGACTAAGGCTAACTCAGTTAAAGCAAAAACCATAAAAAATTGTCTGAGTTAAAATGTACTTTAACCAAAACATAGTATATATACAATTGCACCACATGCAATTCATAATTTTACTTTTATGATTAAAGAGTTTGTTTCTAAAAAAGTGTCCTAAATTGTTTTCATTTTCTACATGGTATTTTTCCTGCAGTATGTTTTTGCAATGTTTAAAGAATATTTATTCTGAGAAAGTTCTAGTTCCACTTATGAAAGTTTATACCTACTTATATATTTTTAAAAACTTTAAACCAGGGTTGGCCGATTTAAACCATTTGGTTTAAACCATGGTTTTTTATGGTGGTTTTTTACCAAAAAAACCACTTGGTTTTTTTAGAAATTATAAAATATTTTCAGGATTTTTTAAAGAAAGTGTTATTAAGTATAATAATCTTTTGCACAAAATTAAAAGGTCAGATTTATCAAAAAATTGACATTTTAAGGTGATTAAAAATCAGAAATCTTTTAACTTAATGGTTTTAATTATTGAATTCTCTCTAATCTTAAATGCTTAAGTTAAACTTATTATATGTTGCAAGAGATAGTTCATTTATTAATTTCCTTTAAAATGAAGCATTATTTCAAAGAGTAACTAAAGATACACAAAAGTTATCTGTTTTTCATTGATAAAATATGGCTTGGATTTTAATTAATTGATAAAACCAGGGTTGGAAAAAAACATGTTTTTTTTAATAAAAAACAAAAAACATGTTTTATTTGTTTTAAACTGTTTTTTTTTTGTTTAAAACGTTTTATTTGTTTTTTTTTACCCTCGACATAGAAATGATGAAAAATCTATGATTTTTAAAAACTTAAATTAGACTTTTCAAACTGAAATTAGATTAATAAAGCTATACTTTTAAATACACCACAAACAGTTGGTTCATTTAAAATATTTTTGTAAGATTTCTTCACGGCATTATGCTCTTTATCAAGCTATGTACTGCCTATGTCATGGTGGTTTGTACCCAAGCCTTATACTTGGCACCATCTTTTTAGGATCTGGGTGATCCATACATGGAAATAGTGAGTTTGTTGCCTAAATAAAGAGAGCAACTTGCTAAAAACTACATGTGTTTTAAACAATGTTTTTTTTCTTTGTTTTAAACATGTTTAAAACAAGTTTTTAAAACAAAGTGTTTTAAACATAACAACCCTGGATAAAACCAATTTGTCTTATTTGTCAGTCATAAAAACCAGTTGGTTTTTTTACTAAATTAATAAAAACCGTTGATTTCTTTAATGATAAAAACTAAAAACCAGTTGGTTTGTTTATAAACAGATAAAAACCAGTTGGGTTTTTTTACTAAATTAATAAAAAACCGTTAATTTCCCTAATCGGATTAATTATCTCAATCATTTATCCAATTTCAATTAACATTAGTTGCTTACATTTTCCCTTTTATTTATTTAAAAAATAAAAATTTCTCTTTCTAAAGAAATTTCTTAAGTTCATAAATTAATCCTAATTAAGATAAATAATTTTATTATTTCAGTCATTTATCCAAGATAAATTAACACTGATTTTTATTCACTACAATAATATTAGATATTCAAATTGAAATATTTTAAAAACAAAAATTATTTTTAAAACAAATTAATTTAATTTTAATTAATTAATTGAAATATACAAATCATTTATCAATTATAAACAACCCCTGAAATAAATGTCTCATTTACAACTCAATTTCAAACACCACTGCTAAAATAACTTATTCTGAAAAAAAATTCTAAAAAAACTTGGTTTAAACCAAAAAAAAACCTGGTTTAAACCAAAAAAACCAAATAAACCCATTTTTTTGTTTTTTTTTTAAAAAACCAGTTTTTTTGCCAACCCTGCTTTAAACTATTAAAATTTTTATGAAAGGCCCATTAAGTGAAAGTTTTCCTTCTAGAGATGGAAATCCATCCAAACAATTAACTCACTTATAATTAGGCAATACTACTAAAAGCATTGGTTTCAATGAAAAGGTTTAATCTTATACCATACTCCCATACTGGAAAACTTTCTTCCACACATGATTTAGAAATTTAGACACATAATAGCATTTGTTTATTTTTCGGTTTGAAAAAGTTCACAGCAGGATTAAATTTGGTATTGATTAAATATTGGTTGATATGATTGACTGATTTCTTGCTTGATAAAATTATTTTAATTAATCAGCGTACCCATCCAACCAAAATTTACTAAAGAGTGGTAGGTTGCTTAGGGAACGTACCCATACTACGTGACCCATTTTTTACTATTTTTGACCCCCCTCCCCCCCTTGGTGACCATCCGTAGTATAAGCCATGACCCCCCTCCCCCTCTAATTTTCACGTTGTAAATCATAAATATGGTTTTCAATCATTTTTTGCAAACAGAAAGTTTGAAAAACTTAATTTGGGTTGATTTGTATAATTTTAATTAATAATTAAGTTGGCTTAAATTTGTCGTAATGGCTAAAGGAAATTGACTACGTGACGAAACTCTAAGCCCCCCTCCCACCTGTGACCAAGCGTGGTATTTTGAAGACCCCCCTCCCTCCCCTGAACGGGTCACGTAGTATGGGTACGTTCCCTTATTACATCAATACTGAATTTTCTCTTTAAAAATAGCTTATATTTTTTGTTTTATTAATAGAATTTAAATTATGCTCAATTGTAAAAAAAACTTACAAATTCTTACCTTTTTTGCAGGGACAATATGGGCCTACAATTCAATTTCAAAATTCAACTGGGGTGAGTACCTACTTTTTGTATTTCACTTGTTGGTTGTATACAGTATCTAATCTCTTAAGTGTTGATAGATTAAATAGGATTGTTGACAAATGTGTATACAGATGTTAAAACCATATGGGAACTAACAAACAGTGCTTAGCTTTTTCTGAGTGTCTTTTATAAATGGAACTTCCCTGTAGCTTTGTTTTTATATTCTCCATCTCCACAACCATTATATTGCTATGGAATTTTATTTAGTTTTCTCTATCTTTTTCATTTGTGAGTGAAAAACAAAGGGAATCGGTCTGTTCCATATGTAACCACTGCGTGAAGTAGTCTGAGTATTGATATGTTATCTTGATTGACATACTAATTGATAAAAATAACAGTTTCTATCTGGATATCAGAACTTTTTTCAGTAATCAATTTTTAAGTAAGATTATTTTAAAAAGTCTTATGAGGAGTAGATAACTTTCGAGTCAACTTGGGATGGCTCTTTAATTTATTTTATGTTATCTTGTCAGTATTAGGTGTTGCTTAATATTAACTTTATTTTCTTGCTTTAAATGTCTCGATGTTTCAAAAATACTGACCACTCAATATAAACACATATTAACAAAAAGTTTATTTTTTGGTTTTAATTTTTTCACATAGCTAATTATTCCAATAAAATTTTAAAAATTGAAATTTCAATTTTATTTCTACTTATTAGGTTTCAGCTCTCAAAAATTACTTATGAATATGTATCACATGTCAGTGTCATTGTTTTTTTAAACAAAACTTCAATAAGGAAGTTGCATGTGTCAGATTTTCAAAAACAAACAAGTGTTCCGTATGGTTTTTTGTATGGTAAAATGAAATATCTAGTCAGTTTTTCAAAAAAATGTACAGGTAATTAAATATTTTAATTTAAAAGTCGAGAAAAAAACACGTGACTGAAAACGTTTATTGTTTAAACTATAAGATGACGTCAACAATAATACCATCAACTCCATTGCTTTACAACAATGTTTAATATAAGATGACGTCACATCCAAACTCTTGGCGTTTTCGCGCGCTTTTAAAAAGGGGATTTTTGTTAATTTTTTTGACAATCAAAAAATTTCTCGATCGTCCTCAAATTTTGGGTAGTTGCATATTTTTGCAAGAGGAATCGATTAAAAAAATAAAAAAAATTCATGCAACTTCCTCAATGTTTTTAAAATTAAAAAAAATTAAATATGCCTGATTTGATTTGTTCGATGTTTAGTATGTTATTGTTGGGGCCAATCCTATGTGAAAATAGATGAGAAACCTTTCATTGAAGTTTGACTGAGGTTCAACCCTATTTTCTGTAAACTGATTGTTTTGGCCCTCAAAATTTGAAAGTGAGTTTCAGTCTAGCCCTGCTGGACTTTAGGGAGTAGTTAAGTGGCAAAGTAAAGTTAGCGTAGTTAGCAAAAGCAAGTGGAATTATAAAGTGGAGTAAAGTTAGCAAAGTGGCCCTTGTGCTGAAAACTTATGACTCCTGTTTTAGTTTAGTTATCCTGGGATTTTAATCCAATCCCTTCTGACTTAAAGGTTTACTTGTTTCTTTATAATGTAGGATGTTAGTTAAATTTTAAATTTAATTTGGTCTCAACAAATTCAATAGTTTTGGTCAAAAGCTTAAAAGCTTCAGAGAACTTGTGAGCTAACTGCTTCATTTTAAGCTCTTTTTGTCAGCTCATTTAACAAATGATTATTAAAATATCAGGGCTGTTTGTCTATTGGATTTTAACTAGCTCAGTGATTTTCAATCTAATCGCAAAGTGAGTTTCTTCTTTATTTGAATTTCTATTTTTTAATTCACCAGGCTTCAAAAGTTGATCACTCTCGAATTAAAAAGGTAGGGGGAAAGTTATATTTTTCTTATAATATTTGCCTTCTTGTAAAAGGAAAAATTAACAAGAACAGAAAAAATTATAAGGAGATCAGACTCAATGGACGAATTGGATTACATGTTGAAATGATTTGTGCTGATAAAAAACTCTTAACATACAAGCCAATGAAAGTTTTGAGCTTCTCCATTGTGTAACCCAGGGTTTCCCAAAGGGGTCGGTACCGACCCCCTGGGGGTTGATGAAGGTTTAAAGGGGGTCAATGAAGCTCTAGGGGTCGACGAAGCTTAAGGGGTCGATGAAAGTTAAACAGTCATTAAAATAAAATTGCTGATGAAAGCAGCTTCTTATTACTGTAGATTATTCAAAGAATTTTTCTGGTCCCTTGAACATTCTTTAAATACTAATTTTTAATTTCAAAGTTTTGAAAGATTAATGCTTCATTGGTGGTCTATTGCTTATTTGGATCACCTATAAATTATCCAGATTAAACTGTACATTACTTATGAGTGGAACACTAGAGAATCCAGGGGGGGTTAGGGGGCTTTAGCCCCCCAAAAGGAATAAGAACTAACAGTGAGAAATAGGGGATGTTAAAAAATGGAAAAGTGACTCCAAAACGAGTTAAAATCCTGTTTTTAGGATTAAACTTCCAGAAATTTTCTGGGGGAGGACCCCCCAGACCCCCTTTAGAACTTGGAACTCTATTATTTACAATTTTTTGGTAAAAGTTCGTCAAAATGCAAAAATCCTACCAAAATGTAAATTAAATTCTTGAAAATGTATGTCCGAAATCCGGATTAGGTGTACAAAAAGGAGTTGAAAATCTGCTTTTTAGTCTTAAATTTCCAAAAAATTTCTGGGCGAGGACCCCCAGACTCCCCCTTAAGGATATTAGAAGACTATTTTTTCATATTGAAAATTCTTTGTTGCCCCCCCAAAAAAACCCAAATCCTGGATTCGCCGTTGGAGTGGAACCAGTTGAAAAATTTTAGTTAGTTTTTCATTCATAAACAACTTTTCTTAAAAATTTAGTCGGATTTTCGAAAGGGGGTCGATGGCCTAGGTAAAATGCCTACCAAGGGGTCGATGCATGAAAAAGTTTGGGAAACCCTGGTGTAACCCATTAAAATTATTATGCAGACCATTTACATTTACTCTTATATTATGCATCATTAATATCACACTAGGTGTGATGTGTGATATAAGATAATACCACACCTTGAACGAATTAAGTTCATCAATTGCAAATTGCACCACCTTTACCCAAGATAACAGATGGAAAGTTAATTTAAAGAAAAAAGCATGGGCATTGGAATGAAATTATATTATTCTTAGGGAAGAAGGGTGCCTAATACTAAGCATATTAGTGCGGTTGAATATTAATTTCAAAGCATTGCCTTTTTTCTCCAGTTGAAAATTTAAGATGATGTCCTTGTAAGAGACAAACTTTTTCAAACCCATGTTTTTTAAAAATTAGGATTATCTATGCTATAAAAAAGTGGCTCCAGGAAAATTTTAGAAAGTGACTAAATCTAGGTTTTAACCCATTTTTGTTCTTTTTGTTCAAAATTCGGTTAAGGGGTCCCCTCGCCCCCCTATACCTCTTTATTGAGAAGATATTTGCAGACGTTATTATTTTTTATTACAGTCATTTCTTGCCATCATAACTGCTGCTTTTAACCTTTCAAAGACGGTACTCAACTAATCTAAAACAGGTCCACTATAACTATTATTACGCCAGTAACTTAACTTTTTACTTGAGATGCGAAGCCCGATTGCGTTAGGTAGGGATCCACGTGACTAACAATTTAAACCATGGGAAAGCATCTTTCGGTAAATCGTCATAATTTATTTTCGGAATCTTATGTTCGGAATGCGTTTTGGAAGATAGGATTTTTGTGAATTGAAAGAGGCCTTTTCGGTGACAGCTTTTTTTTGATGCAAGGCAAACTCGTTTTTATTCCAATGGGGCAATGAACCTCGTCCAGGGCAAAGCCAGTTCTATGAAAGCGTTTGAAGGTATCGAAAGGTGCTTTTTTAAAACTAGATTTCAATTTCTTTATATAAAAAGCGAAAAATTCAATTTCCGTTCTCTTGAGGTCGGTCATCTGCTTCATGTGCCGTGTTCTTTTATGTGCAAGAATATTCCGACATGGGTTCCTCCTAAGTAAATTTCAATTACGCCGCTTAAATTAACTAGAGCGTCAACTTTCTAGTGAGTGGATACTTTAAATTTTTATGGCTTTTTAGTTCATTCTATACATCATTATTATTAAACCTTGTCACCTTTGATGGTGTTTATTTGACAATGGCTTTCAAATTCTTAATTTTAATTTCATCAGAAATAACCTCTTCCCTAACATTGCTCTCGAGTCTGGTTCAAGGCAATCTCTAGTTCAGTCTAGAAAAGGAATGACCGAAAACTTAAAAATGTTTTTTCTGGTTAATTTCCTTAAGAAGACAATACAAATTTAGTTTAGCATATGAACTTAATTAATTCGCTGCAAAAAGTTTTAAAATAGTACTTCCTTTTTCCTTTGACAATTTATTTTCACTATCAATAATGGAAAACAATTATTTTCCTAAACATGTTACCCCTGTCTTTCGTACAAATAAGTTCCATGGCTTGCGTACGGTCCAATGATAAACCTCAACAGTAATTGCAGCCAAGTCGATTCTTCCCGTCAGGTTTAAATATTCCGAGTTCTGTTGGATCAAAGCAATCTTCAAAGTTAGTTGCATGCATATCCCATTTCATCGGAACGAGTTTTGAAGAAAGGTGAATCGACGGAATGGAGTGTCCTTGCTGTTGTAGTATTCCATCTCGTTTTCTAATTCACGTGATTCGGTGTTAGCGTTAAAGATAATTTCAGCTCTAGTGTTTGAAAAGGATGGACACGGACAGCTTTTCTATGGGGGGATTCGCGCAGTTTTAGTCATTAATTTTTTTAAAGGATCAAGTAGCATGAGTAATGAAGGAAAATTTATTTTGCTATAACTAAAGAACTTTTTTTTATCGTGTTTTATTACCATTGTTAATGCTGGTGTACCTCATCAACCAGTACAATAGAAAGAAACTCAACAATTCCAATTGTTATCTAGTCGAACAAATATTTAGGCTAGTGACTGCATCATCATAATACCCTCTAACTTCTTCGGAAATTTGATTTTTAAACTCATTAGAGTTGAGGAAATAGAGTTAAGAGTGGAAAACTACGGATCTACGCTGAAAAAAATAGTTTTTTTTAATAACCTGGAAGTAGAATTTTCCTTGCTTTTTTATTGATATGCAGGAAAAACAACATACCCTTGAAAGGATTGGGGGATTTTCATTAAAATTAGCGTTATTGTTTGTTCACAACACATCAATGTTCTTAAAAGTTGAGTCGAAGTAGAGTTTAAGAGGTAGCTCAACTTTGAGTAAAATAGTTAATATTTCAAGATAAGAAGTTAGCTTTTGAGTTAAGATTATAAGAATGTAAGAAAAACTAAAAAATAATCTAAAGTTCTTTTTCAAAACATTTTCTTACGGTTTTTGGATTAAAAATTATGTTTGATAATTGATAACAAAATTACATAGAAATGTTGAAAAGGTGCTATTAAAAATATGAAAAATTACTTTTAAAAATAATTTATTAAAAGAATTTTATCACTGTCTTCTGTTCCAAACGCGACATACGGCGTTTGAATTCAGTATTTGCATGTCCACTGTTTCTCACAGGCATGCGGCACACTCTCAAAATAACTTCGAATCATAACAACGGTATGGACTTCGTGTCTTTCTCGGCTTTAACTTTAGAATTATATTTATAAGACCCAGGCTAATTTTTACATTCCGTTGTCGGATTTTCTACAACAGTAAACTAGTCAATTTTTAAAAACGTTGATTGATAAGTTAAGACCGGTGTACGCTTCTTCCTGTGGATTTCTTCGGCAGGTTTTGAGATATATATATAAATTACACGGTTGGCCGAAAGTGTCCGCGTTGCAGTTTGGATTCGATGTCTGAGTCAATTTATGCGCACGTTCGATTTGATGAGCTGTGTGTGACCACCTGCCTCTGCACACACCTTGTCGCGTCCTCGTATTTTTGGGATCTACGCCTCACTAGGCCCGGCGCCTCATCGCTTCTGAATCACTGATATTAAAATAATATTCTTCTGCGAAAAGTTTTTGTGTCTTTGAAAGTAATTTTCTGTGGGTAAATGTTAGGGAATCGCGTTTCGCTATTTTAAATTTGTATGCTTTATTATTTGTATCCGGCATTAACAGTTTCTTACACATGATAAACGGATTTAAGCCTTAGGTGACATCCATTAATTACGTGAGGTTTTTTTTCCAAAATCTGGACCCCCCCTCCCCCCTTGATGAGATTTACCTACAACTTTTAAAAATAATTTTCTATCCTATTCGTTTGCATTTTACTAAAAAAAGAAAATCGTGTAATTTCTGACTTAAAAAGTTGCCGTGAGATTTTAATCGACCCCCCTCCCCCCTTGGTGAGATTTTTCCAAACCCCTCCCTCCCTTTTTGACCTCACGTAATTTATGGATGTCCCCTTACTGCAAAAATCATGAGAGTATAAAATCCTTTTTCTTGGGATTGTTTTCCCATCATTTTAATCTTGGAGAAGATTTCAGATATAATTTTTGGTGAAGGACTTTCCTGCATATCTGGTCATTAGGAGAAAATACCCAAGGTCTGATTTGAGATACTTTCTTTGAAAATAAAAGCTTTTTGAGCAATAGAAAGCAAGCAGAACTATCTAGTGTCCTTTACTGTGTCCCAAAAACTATCAATAGAAAGTTTTGAAGCAATCGGTTCTAGTATATTTTTCTATGCTTATACTGTAACAGGTAACAATTATGCATTATAGTAAATGAGGAGCCCATCTCTTGATCAAATTTCTCTATACATCTGCTGTATAACTTTCTTAGCAACTTAGCTTAATTTTTGCGCCATAAAACCGCTATCAAACTTTTCTAGAATTTAATTACTTCTCTGAATACATATTAATTACTAACTAAGTTGCATGTAAACTTGAGTTAATTGACATTTCTTCATCGAAGTTTAGTCATCATAACATCCAGATACCCGAAACAAAACTTCTACCTCGAGTTGCTCCCTGATTTCTTCCTAAGATTGCCTCATTTGTCTCATTTCCCAAAGTTATCTGATCTTGGCTGTTTTTTTTAACTCTGTTTCCGGCTCATGTCTGTATTGGAAAATCGGCGTTTGACACCTGTTGCCGTGTTTCGGAATCCAGGTCTCCCCTGAGTCAGAGAGAAGGAAGCAGCAAGGCTGTTTGGCTCGGTACCAGTAGCCGTTCTCTCCCCTGGCATCATCTGTTTTGCACCGGTCTTTTGCATTCATTCGCACGCAATTAGAAATGTAGGGGTGTCAAGTCTTTAAATCACTCCTATAGGCGATGAGAGCTCATTGAAGGCCATTTGTTTGGGTTGAAATACCTTTGGTCATGGCAGGCGATATGGACGGTTATTTTTTTGATATCCTTTGTCGATATTTCAAGGCTTATTAACACTGTGAGAAAACTCCAGCTCTCAAGCGACCGGTTTCGCCCTTGTTAGGGCTCATCAGCACGGTATAGGAAGGTAACGCAAGAGAGTGGAGGGAGAGCTTTTAGTCTAGCCGACTATAACGGAAAAAGTGGTGACCATTGATCAGTCCTCCACTATCTGCCGGAATGAACTGCGCATTCCCTACAACAGATTTAATTCCCGAAAGGCAAGGTATGAAAAGAAGAGTTCTTCACCAGTAACCTCTGGTTAGAGGAATGTGTGAGAAAACTCCAGCTCTCAAGCGTCGCCTCCAACCGTGGACCGGTTTCGCCCTTGTTAGGGCTCATCAGCACGGTATAGTGGAGGACTGATCAATGGTCACCACTTTTTCCGTTATAGTCGGCTAGACTAAAAGCTCTCCCTCCTCTCTCTTGCGTTTCCTTCCTATACCGTGCTGATGAGCCCTAACAAGGGCGAATCCGGTCCACGGTTGGAGGCGACGCTTGAGAGCTGGAGTTTTCTCACACATTCCTCTAACCAGAGGTTACTGGTGAAGAACTCTTCTTTTCTTATTAACACTGTTTCAATGTCACTGTTCATCCTTAATGATTCACTCCTGTGAGGCTATAGTTTGCATAGAAAGAAAAATGAAGGAGTAAAGAGTGAAATGCTAACTCACACTCTTTTCCACTCCCGCCTAATCCTCAAGTGCCCCTTTGCTCTCTGGTGCTCAAGGTTTCTTAAGCGATTGCAGGATTTGTATTATATGCAACATTTAATTGGTATCAAATGTCCTCATCTTCGAAGAAACTTCGGTATGGATGTTGTGACGATTGGCATACCGCATTGAGTTTAATATTAGCTATATTTATAAAATTGGTTGGTTGATAGCTTGATGATAAAGTGCAATATCATTGGCTTTTCATTACTCTTGCTCGTTTGTTGCACAGATCATAATACTGCTCCTCCAATTATTCATATTTTTTACTTAGTCGCAGCTGATCAAATGCTCGAAAACGCCATAGCAGACAAAGCTTTTTATTCACCTTTACGAAAGAGCAAACCGATGAAAGTGAATCGGCCGTATTAACATCTCCACCTCAACCAGTCCTTCATCATCAACCCCCTCCAGGCATTCACTTCTCATATAGAATTTACTAACATCAAAATCCGACCGAGAGCTTCCAAACTGGCTAACCCACCAAGAGATCAATCGAATCTTAATATGGAATTATTCTCTCTTGAGGGCTTTCATTAGTCATAACACCCCAGTGTATGTCACCTCCCAAGCGTTATTTATCATGAATCTCGCCCCCGTGCTTCCACTGCAGATCGCTGACACACATGCTCTCTGCATTTCAATGACGAGCGGCGAACCAGTTCTTTCCTCGTCGGACGGGTTCTAAAGCATGACCTACTAACAGCCTTTCTGTCTCGTTTGAATATCGTTCTGGGAATAATCCTTCACTCATTGCATTAATGGCTAACTTCTTGGGCAGGCCTCCCGTTTGAGCCACAGCTTCATGGACTTCATATACTTACATATTGTGAAAGCATCATAACCGAAATGCGATGTCCCTTTCATATTCGGAATTAACATTACTCCGCGATGATATTGCCAGCAAAGCCCAGGGCATGTAAAAGCTCGAATCGGGCATGCAATTTTCCCTGAAATGCCCGATTTTCCCATAAACTTTTGGACTTTCATTTTCTAGTTTTAACATTTCAGTAGTCCGGCATGTAAAACTTAAATATTAACTCTGAAAATTACCCTCTGCTAACATTTACTAGGCAACCTCTAAGTTATCTTAAACACTCACTTTCAATTGTTAGCTATACTTTACAACAACGTTTCCTGAACCCAGTACGTCCCTACGCGGAAGGAGAAAGCGAGTAAACATAAAACCTGTTGGGTTGGTAGGAAGAATTTCGATACGCGAATTGTGATAAAAAGGCACTATATATACATGGGTTTAACGAAATAATCATATTTTAAAATTGATATTCATCGTTTCACTAGAAATTCAGACACCGCGATGGGAACTACTTTGTTAGTGCCGTAGTAGGTTCAACTTAAGTTGCTGTCTCAAATGTTACACTAGGCAATGACAAATGTGTTTTAATGTTGGCCTAGACTTTGTTGCTTATGGTTACAATGATAAGAATATTTAACAGTCTTGTCTTTATTTAAACTGTTTTGTACTTAAATGATTTTAAAGTTTGAGTTCCCCTCATTTATTTAGATTCGATGTACGATGTCTTTCGGGCCACTGGCCTTTAAATACTTTCCAAATGAAGCAGACAGGGGATTTTCATCAGTGTCCCATGCGGAACTCCTACGCACATTTTTTTAACAATTCGGTGAACTCAAAATCTCTCTTCTCTAACGAATAATAAAGCTTAGGTAGCAAAAGAAAAGTATAAGAAGCTTTCGCCTCGCTGAGTAGCAGGCCTTTGTGAAAGAAAGATGCTTCATCCCTTCACCTGACATTGCCCCCTTCTCCCCCTCCCCGAAACCTTGTGGGAGGATGGAAGACCCCCGCGCAGCACTTTGTCCTGATGAAGGATTTCTGGATCGTAATAAATGAGGGATTTGAAGCGGGGGCACGTGAAGTAAAGCTTTTCTTGTTGTTGAACAGGACACTCCCGAAGATTTTCAGCGGGCTTGATTTGTGTGAAGTGAAAAGAATTGATTTCTGAAAAGGGCCTTTTGAGATTTTTCTCACTCCACCTGTATGTGCTCTCTTGACTTCGATATGTTTGTGAATAACATAATGCCTCTTTTGTTGTGTGAAATAATTAATATTTTTTTTATCTTGTGAAACTTCATAATGTTCCCCAATAACTGTAGTTGAAAGTTGAAGCGATGGTCCAACTATCGTTGCCACCAAGGGCGAATCCAGAGAGAGAAGGGCCATTGGGCTGCACCCCCCCTAAAAATAAAAAATATTCCAATTTTAGTACTAATGCCTTCAATTTTTCCACATTTTTCATGAGAGCAGGTTAGTTAAAAGAAATCTTTTTAAAATTATGAGTTCATGGCATACACTATTAGGAACTTCAGCCCCCTAGACAAAAATCCTGGATTCGCTACTGATTCGATTGCCATTCAATTAGAATAACAAGAGAGCTTAAAAGTATTATTAGTACTAGGAAAACAGTATCTTCTTTTTCACATGTGTTTAGATTTGTTTTTCGTGTACAGAATCGTAAATTGTTTTACGACTTGCATTAGTCCTTGAGAGCTTCTTCGAATGAACGTAATTTTTATTCTGCTCGACATAAACTTACAAAATGTCAAAACACGGCCTTTAACGCCCATTTTGATGGACGCTCTTTTGATTCGAGCTTATATAGCACAAAATGAGCTTTGGGAAAACAAAATTTAAGCTTATACCCATCATAATAATATTTACACTCAATATAAATGTACTCTCGAGCCATAAGAGCACCTATTCTCTTCGGGTAGAAACTGCTACGGGGATGGATGATGAACCCACATGTCTAAAAATGTGCGTTTACCCCAAACGAGAGTCTGGGAAAAACTTGGGAGACGAATGTGTCGTCAAGGTGGGCACGTGCTCTCTCCTCTTCCTGGTCGCCCGCCTCCAAGACTGAAGAGGGCAAGGTCATGGCTACAGTTTGCGGGCGCGCTACCGTTCATTTACTGTACCAAATTGTGACATTTTTAATTGAGTCTGGTTTGGGAAGGAAAGAGGATAATTTCTTTTTTTTAAATAGCTTGTACTTTATAAAGGTAATTATCATAGTAACGTAGGTATGAGATGCGTTTCCAGGATTGAAAAAATCCCAAGGTTTTTAATTTTTAAAAAAGTGTTTTTTTTGTTTGTTTAAACCGGTTATTTAAACCATTTTTTGTAACAAATAAATATAAATATTTCTGATTGGTTTTCAGTTATGAATGCATTGAATAAATAGTTCACAATTCAGCTAAATAAATACAGGGACTTAATTTAAAAATTAAAATTAAGTTAAAAACCTAATTGCGCAGTCGAAGCAAATACTTTTTGACAATAGGATAGGATTTTCGTGCTGTTATGGGAGTTCTATTTGAAAGTGGGAGCTATTCTAAAAAGAACTGTACTTAAATAATTGTGTCCTTAAATTTAAGTTTTAGTTCTTGGTGCAGTGTTTGAGATCTTAGACGAAGAATCTTTTTGCCCGTTATCTTCGGCTTCTTGGAGGTCTCTCTGTTGAATGATCATTATTCTGTAATTGTAGGTAAAAATTTAAATTAATTTTGTTCCCTTCACTATTATATCGAATTTCTATCCACACGAGTCTCATCAATCTGATGTTGTGTCTTACAATTAGTGTGTTGCTTCTCACTCAAGAAAATTTTCTCCATTTACACTTTTCCCATATGTGTGTTCTACATTCATTTCCCAACTCCTTCAAAATGAGTTGCCCAACACCATTGTGGGAAATTGAAACCCAGAAAACACCATTTTTCTGCGTAACAGACGGATTGAGACGATTTCTTGAAACGATAAGGAACTTCTAGTCTTTATTTTGACAGACACGCGTCTTTGAATAGATGGCTTATTAAACAAATCCATCCACAAGTTTGAAACTCATTGTTAAGCATGTTTTCTCAGGTGAACCATAACTAAACTATATTATACAGGGTTCTGTTTCTAATCAAACGAAATTAGGCTTCTGCAACTTAAAATAATCTTTAATGAAAGTTCTGAGGATGCGTGTTCTCTCTACTTGTTTGGTAATTTGGATCTTTCAAAGTTTTGCAGGCTGCATTTGATAGTTTGCTTAACTTATTTTCTTTAAAAAAAATTTACAGCTATTATAGGAAGATATTCCTTGTCTGTATTCTTTTCTTAAATAGCTTGTGTTTTTAGTAGTTTAGCATAATAAGCTTTTCTGTAATTTATTACTGAGTTTTCTAAAGTGATTGGTTTTTTAAAAAATCCACATTCTTTCCTTTGGCCTAGTGCTCATCCTGAAAGCCTTAATAGACTTATCACTTCCTATTTTTAAGTGTCGTATATTTTAGTGCAATAAATTTATGGAGGCTGAAGTATTTCATGTTCTTCTTGTTCTTATGTAATACAAAAACTCAATCTGGTTATAAGGGATCATTAAACTCCAAATAACCTATCCAATCAATATGGTTAAAACCTTGTAAGCATTTTTTAGGGGATGTCGGTTTCCTACTTATCTTGAAAGCAGTTTTGTAAGATATCCTCCACATTCCATATTAGAAAATTGGGACGTTTAGAGTTGTTCATTTGATAGGGTTAAGTCCCTTTTTCTTGCCTTTCATAATGATAAAAACGCCATACTGTTGTATAGGATATGGATTCGATTGGCAATAGGAGTCCTGGAGGATTCATTAATATGTTTTAAAATATTTTGGCATTTCATGAGAAAGATTTCAAAAAGAAGTACCGAAATTATTTCATATGCTTTGTTATTGTTAGAGCATGAGCAGATATTTTCAAAATATCCCTGTTGGAAGATGTTACATAAATTGTGCTGAAAGCTGTGTTAGTGGAATCTTCTTTTTCTACCCCAAAGTTGCCGTCATCAACACGAATCCTTATCATTATCTCCTGATTCGCGATAAGACTTTAGTTGCTTCAAGTCTGTCGGACGATAGAACGACTGCGTAGTGCCCAGAAAGGGTTAAATTAACTCTACGTTCAGCTTCATGGCTGTAAGTTTCATAGTTAAATGACGAGATTCCCCTCGATAAAATTTACTATTACTTGTAGTCTATAATTTATGCTGCTAATAATTTTTGGGATGTTAAGTTATTCAAAGCTTTCACCTTTTACCTGGATTGTTTGTTTTCGTATGCAGATTACCAGGTCATCAAGAAGGTTGACCTTTGAGTCTCATTTTCTTTTCTCACTCTTGCCAGTTTTGTGCAAGTCACATATTATAACTGGTTTAATTATCCTCAACCACTGAGTTGTAATTGATATAATTAGTGTGTAGCCAATTGCTCCTAGGCTTTTTCAAGAAATATCTCAAACTGAAAATTCTAGGCATTCGCGTGTACTATTAAATGCTTAATATCATTATTTTTAATTATGTTGTTCTTATAATTAAGAATGCTTCATAACGCTTTATTTCAAAGAGCACCCTAGTAAAATTAAGCAGTTTTCGTGCGATTTATCTAAATTGTAGTGTTAATTAAGCTTCTTTGAAATTTTAAATCTTAAAGTAGATTGTTTTACAAGTTCATTTACTCCATGCTTTTAAATCATCTTATACTCCTTAAAAATAAGTTCATCATTTCATTTTCATACTCTGCTCCGGGGTCACGCCGTAACTCCTTGTTAAAACTCATTAAGCTTTTGGTACAAAGCTTTTTGTACCATGCCTTGTTATAAAATAATTTCTTCTTGTAGTCGATACTTTGTTTAGTCGTTAAGTCCTTTTAAACTTGTAATAAGCGTTCCCTTCCATTATTCATTTGCGTTGCATTGCTTCGGGACGTCCTACTGATTGATTGAAAAAAATCCAAGAGAACCTCGAGGAGTTGATGCCACTTTACAAATCAATACATCGATCTAGTAGCTGCGAAACCTTTTGTTTTGATTGATTCCTTGAGCACGTGCTGTCTCGTGTGATCACCCGGTTTCTCCCCATCTCGCTCCTCTCTTATCTCAGGTGAAAAGCCTCCTTCATCCCTCTCTGTTCGAAATCATCCGATCCCATCGCTCCCTGCTGCGATGATTTTCATTGGCTTTTGTTACTTCGTTTCCATTATTAGATAATGTGTAGTCTGGCCCAACTGTTCCTGTTTTCTTAAAAATTGATTCGACTTGACTAGTTGATCAAAGAAATTAAAGCGGCCTGCTGGTAGTTGCAATTATACAATGCGCATCGTTTTGGATGCATTCGCAGTCCCAATTATTTCCCTTTAGATTTTGATCTCTGTATTGGATGTCGGTTTTTTCTGTTTAATTTCTAACTGAATCGTCAGGTTGATAAGGGGAAACCAAGTCCAAAACACGAGTTTTGAGAAAATCGAAGAAAAAACCTGTATAAGTTATGGAATTTGTAATGTATGGAAATTAAGTAACCTATTTAGAATACAGGACAATCATAGAAAAAAATATGAGTAGATATTTATTCAAAGATATTTTATGGTTGAAAAAAGTTGGACTTTTTTTAAACTTATAAAACTAAGTCATTAAGGCAGTATTAATGGAATTGGAGTCAAACATTTACTGGATGTAAAAACACTTATAAACTAAGAACGAATTTTATTATGTCTTAAGGTTAATTGCTGTTGTATGTACCGTACCTACTGGTAAAATCGTGTTATAATGTAGAAGTTCTATTTAGCGTTTCACAATATTTATTTTAAAAAACCTTCATTTTTTCTTTTATATTCCTAACTAGTAGTATTAAAACATTAAAAAAACTCCGCAAAAAATGCTTGAACTGAATTCACCCAAAGGGGTGATTTTAATCTTGAAGAATAACTGCCATCGCTTATCTCCTCTTTTCAGATTTAGTTGATAAAATGAATGCACAGTTTTGAATATATTTCTCAGTTAGCCCTCACGCAAAACCTGACTCTTTTTCATGCATCGTTGACGACCGTCTGTTTTCAGAACAGTAGTAAATGTGAATAATTTTAAAAAGAACTTTTATAAAAAACCTTCCCTTACTTCCGATCGCTTTTGAAGATAATTAGTTATCGCTGGAAAAAATAAGTGATCATTTAGATACGAGTTACGCTACAATGACTTTCGTGCTTTCTTTTGTACAATTTTCACTATTATCTATTAAATAAATTTAAATTCCTAACTTTGAAGAAACTTTCATTATTTTTTTCCTGTTTGTGTACTTAGTTTTTCTCACGGTTTCGGTAGAGAAATTAATCGTGTTAAAATATTTTTTGAACGTTAACATCATTTAAAAATAAGAATTGTCTTAATAACCTCGTTAACTAGGTTACGTGAAAAGAATTTTGGTGTTTATGGGATAGTTATAGCTATGTGATATTTTATTCAAGCCTGATTAGGAGTAGTGTGTATAATGATCACTTTGTTTCTCGTGATATATAGAATTGCGTTTACTTGATTTGTAACTTCTTGAATTTTGCGATTTACTCAATGTATCATGAATTAATAATATTTAGCTTTCAAATTTAAGGGACTTGGAGGGTATTGTTTAAGCTTTAAAGAAAGAAAGTTATTGTTGAGGTTTTTTACGGAATAGAGTGTTTTCTGGTGACGTCACGACCATTCATTTTCTTCCTTGCTGTAGGTCAAACAGTCTGTTGCTAGGTGCGGCGGTATCTGTTGCTGTCATGTGATTGCAAATGCTCCAATAGAAGCATTCCATGGCCAGTTATTTTCTTTTAACTGTTAACTGCTGCAGGTCAAACAATCTGTTGCTAGGTCCGAGTCATGTGATTGAAAATGCTCTATAGATAGAATAATGATGAATCTTGTTTCCTTTCATTTGTATTGTAGTGTGTAGTGATGGGCAAAATCGATAATTTTAGGTATCGAATACTTATAGGTATCGAATACTTTGGTATCGAATACTTATAGGTATCGAGTAATTTTAGGTATCGAGTACTTTTTTTCAATGTCGGGAAATGAACCTGAAGGGACAATTTTTTTAGGGCCTATCCATAATCAGACTAATATTCAAAAAACTGAAAGCGATCCATCAAAAAGCCCCGTAGCTACGGGCCTGGAGGTGGATGGAGGCGAAGGATTTGGCGGGGGAAATACCTAGCCGCGTCAAATTTCTCTCGCGGATGATAACGACTTGGGTTTGAGCGTTGCAAAATGAAAACGGAAACAGGCTGCGTTTGATCTACAGTAGGTATTATAAAGATTACTTCATTGAAAAATTTAAAACGAAATATGTCAATAAAATATCGATACTTTTGTGGGTATCGAATACACTCGATACCTATAAGTATCGAGTACTTAAGTATTTGGTATCGATACCTGCCCATCACTAGTAGTGTGTAAGGAAAAGAGTAAAAACACTACTAGTCTGTCTTTTCCATCGGTCTATCTACTAGTCTTCTAGAATCTAGGATGGTTGTAGTGTCCATTTATAATGACTTTATCGAGTAGCACCACCAGTCGCAGTTGCACCCTAGCGTGCCATTTACCGCTCTCGGGCACTTCTTATCTCCTGAAAGTCATACTCCTCCCCCGGGTATCTTCAGGGATGTTCCGGAGTGACAAACCCTCATCATCGGCATTATTGGCCCGTTGGGTTTAACATTAGAGGAGGAGATTCTCGTGTGTAGCTATACCTGAGCCATTTCGAGATCCGGTGATTTATTCACTTCATTTCCAATCAATCAAATTTTGATCAAAATTTTTCAATTTTGGGATAAATGTAATTAATGCCTTGTTGAACACTTAAATTTCTCTAGGTGTTTTAAATACGGACTTAATCTTTAATTAATAAGTAACAATGTAAGGGTTAAATGTAATTTTAAAATGTTAAATTTAATTTTAACTATATAAAAATTACGGTCCCCTAACTAATGTGACTTGTTATGAAATGAAAGGATTGGAGCCGTGGAGAGTTAAATTATTCATTAATTTCTCTAAATTTAGGGATTTAGTATTATGTTTTCCTCTATCTGAATTGGTAGATCTACTTAACTTATACTTTTCATTCAGCTACTAAATCATCCAATCCAAATCTTCCCTAACAAAAGTATCGTACTTAACTTTTCTGTCAAGGGACCAGGCAGCCGTCACTTGCGTCAAACATGCTCAGCTGCTACTTGTTGCGATTGATACGAAGTGTTTGAACAGCGAAAGAATCCTAGCTTTATATGAGAGTGTTTGTGCACTAAAGCTCAGTTTCGCCAAAAACTTATCTAGGTTCATCATTTATATGTTGTGTGATGATTGCATTGGATATTTTGATTTGGTAATAAGTAATCTCTTGCCTTTTGCTGTTGTCAGATAATTTGCCAATTAGTAAAACTGATTGATGTCATTTACAAAGAGAAATTTGTCGCATTTTAGTCGACGTTTAGTTTGTTTTACACTAAAGTGTGTTAGTCTCAGTACTCAGGGGTCAATCCAGTCGAAAATTGGTTTACGCCCCTTCACAAAATTCATATTGGCTTTCATGATTACTTGCAAGAAAACATTCCCAAAATCTGTGAATTTGTTACGATGCTTGTCTTTTCCGCAATGCAACTACAAGGTAAGAAGCTGACTTTACAGGCCGTTGGTAAAGTCGGCTTCTCTCGTTCGTTGTATTGCCGGAAAACGGACTTGAACTTATTGGGAGATAGATATTATTATCATCAACTTTTTTTGCTTTGAAGTTAGTTCTCATTGATGGATCAAATTATAAAAATTTAAGTTACAAATTTGAATAAAGAAAACCTTGATTTGTGGTCAAAGTCGTTAAGGCTTTATTGCACCATCAAAAAAGGTTGACAAAGACAATTTCGAGTCCTTTTTTAACAATTTTATTTCATGGAAGTAAAAAAGCTTTTTAGTTATATGGATTATCTTGCATTTTTTTGAACCTTGCTTCTGTCTTTAAATTTTTTACTATTGTACCTAATATGTTAAATGTTATCAATTAAATATTTACTATACTAATTTTGGTTTTCCAAAATAATTTGATAACTTTTTCTAAAAAGAGGCTCCAATAATTAAACCTAACCTGGTTTTTTCTTTAAATTTTCATTTTCTCTTAAGGAGTTTTTTTGTGCGACTCTAAAAATCTTATTTTATTCATCATATGCATTTAATTTTATCTCTAAAATTAATTGAAAGTATAAATATAACTCACGATTTTATCGTTAGTAGCTACAAGTGTTTGGAGTCGATCACAAATGCGTTTACTCGTTTAACAGTTATCTGAATTTTTAATTCTTGAGTAACGTTAAAAAAGTAGGATTTGAAATGTTTTATTTTAGTTTCTTTTGTGTAACATCCATCACTATGGGTCAGGTTAGGGGTCAGCTTGTGACATAGGGAAAGGCGATGATATTAAAAAAGCGAAAATTGTGCCTTGTGGTTTATAAATGGTCCCTTTCTTTCCTCTCATTTTCATTAAGGTATATGGAACTGCTGCCAGATGACCTTGAACTCAAGGAAGGTATTCTATATTTAGCAGAACTTTTTACTATCATAACTCCCCTCTCCCTACCTTTAACTGCCTATCTTAATCTTGATGTTGATAAAGTTCAGGTCTTTAAAAAGAAAATTTATCTTGCGCACCTAAGAAGAATGCATAATTAACTTTTGAATAGTAGATAAAAGAAAACTGCTTGCTTGTGTAGTATTCAACTAAATAATATGTAATTATTTTAGTTCGGGGAATTATCTCCTTGAAATGTTTTCAGCTCTACACTCACAGGTATTTGTTAATTGCAAAGGAATTACTCATCCGATTGTCAAAGGCTTGAATCACTCTAGGAATAATATTCAGTTGCTGCTGTAGTAATTTCACGCATAGAAAGTTAAACAATTACTACTCTTAACTAGTTCGCGAGCATTTTCTTATGATTTGTTGCATTCGGCCTTCTTTTGATTATCTTTTCTTAGGAAATGTGGCTAGTTGGGCACAAGCTTTTGTGTAATTGAAAAAAGATATATGAAGACTTCGGATTTATAGTGGTTCTGCAGCTTTAATAGTCTAAATTTTTTTTAAATAACAATTATTTCTTATTTCACCAATGTAACTTTTGTCATCATCTTGGGAAGGGATATTTTCCTGACTGTCATTTTCTGCACAGGAGCCATCCATAAATGTCACTTTTTTGTCATCATTTTTGACCCCTTTCCTCCTCCCCTATCGCTTTTCCCCTTCCCCCCTTTATCACATATCAAAGTCATCTACCGATAATAAGTGAATACGGTTGGTTCGTAATAATTTAGGACCCAATGTTTTTTATAAAGTTTAAGTGCACACCACCTAATAAGTTTAATTTAAAGCGAACTCTTTTATTCCGTTGGTTTAAATTTTATAGTAGTTAAAACTACATATTCTTGAAAAAAGTTACTAGTTACCTTTAATCGTGACATAATTTATGAAGGGATCTACATAGTTAGAATTGTTCTTATCTTTACCACAATATTAAGGGGACGCAGTACCATTTTTTGTCAAAATTTGGAAAAAATATTTTTCTTCTAAACTAATCTATATGCATTTGTCTATCATCCTACGAATTTTCAAAACTTTTCATTGATAAATATCCAAGTTGTAGTTGATTTCATATGTGAAAGTATTAAGGTCTCTATGGCTAATAGAAACTTCAAAGTCCTTTTACTCAGTATCACTGTTTCATTGTTTAAAATGTTAAGGCTTTTTATCTATTGGACCGAATCTCTTGAAATTTTTTCTGACTATTGTTGGAAGTATAACAAAAGTTGGCATTTGTTTTATCATTAAACATAGTAGATTTTTTTTTAAAATTACTGCATTGAGAATTTTAGCATTTTTAGCTAGTGATTCAAGAAAAACCACTGTTAAGAATTTAAAGCATCATTAACTTTAAATCGATACTAACTTTTGTTTAACAGAGTTTGATGTATTTAAAAACCAAATTTCATGAATGTATGTCCAATATTGTAGGAGGAGTAGCATTTTAAAAACACCTCTTAAATTTGAAGATTTTTTAAAATAAACTCATAAAATTTGAACTCAAAGATGTTTTGAGCTTGGGGTATGTTTTACATAAGAAAAATACATATAATAATAGAAAGAAGTTAGTAAATAACAAAAAAAGATTTAAAGATTAAAGATTTTGGCAAAAATGGTACTGCGTCCCCTTAAAGGCTTAGGGAGGCTCTTTTTTATAAACGGTTTCTGACGAAACCATGATCTTGAATTGTTGCATTTCTCATTCCCTTCAAGAAAATAACATGCTCGGACTAACTCGCTTCAATTTGTGGTGTGGCATTTTTCATCGCAATGAAGCTTCAGAGTTGTTATTTCAAAGTCATTGTTTGGATCTGGGAGCTGGTTTTTGTTGCCACTCTGGTCAACAGAAAAGCATTATACTTTCGATTGGAAGTGAAATCGGAAAAAAGCCGCACCCTGCTTCGACCTCCTTTTCCTCTTTCTGATCTGTCAAGAAGAAAGTGCTTCCTCACACAATGCCTCACCGCAGATTTCTTGTGTTTTAAAAGCTTTGTGACAATTTAATGGATCACGAATTGGAAATTTTCTAACGTGATTTGATTTTTTGTTTATTTTTGGCGAATCGGTATATAAACGGACTCATGAAGGAAATGCTATTGTAAAACTATTTTTGTAGTTAATGTTATACAATGTTGAGTGTTTCCGTCGATGTTTCTCTACCTTTTTCATGCCATATGCCACCCTAAAATGCCGCAATTAGATTTAGTGTTTATAGCGGTGAGGGTTCGTTCTAAATTCATTACTAATTTCATGCACACATAGCAGGTTAAATGTGGTAGGATTTTAAGTTAGCGTAACTAATTTTTAATTTTGTAAGTGTCGCGTCCAAAAGGGAGTCCTTCACAGAAGATTCTTAGAAATTTAACTGTGTTTCGATACGATCCCCCCCGTTATTTGGGGTGGTTGTCAATACAACACTCCTTTCCCCTGCTACAACACTGCTACCCCCGGCTTTCTATTGTAAAAAATTATAAATACAGATTTAATATCGCGTCTATCTATAATATCTGAATGATTGCAACGCTTAACTGTTATGTTAAAGCGAAATATTATACATTTCAGATTTCATTGAGTTAGGAACCCGCCAAAAAAGTTCAGAAAACACTGGCACTGGACTGATTTGAGAACCTATACTTTTTACTCTATTTTATAAGCTCGGCTGTTTCACCAGTAAAGAGAGCTATCCAATTGAATTGTCCGCAATGGATAAGAAATATTTCTGCCTGAAAGAAGGCGTAGTTGTTCTCATCACTTGTGGGCTTTCCCATTGAAGTCGACCACAATGGCTCGTCATAGACTGACTATCGTGTAAACGAGGTATCCCAGATGTGAGGTGGTTTCGCCTTCTGTTCTCGAAACATCTCATTCTGCCATTTGTTCCATTCCCAATTAAACTTCTCTATCTCTCTCGGAATCGCCACCTCCGACCAATAGAGCTCTCCCTAACGCATTAGCATTTCCAGTTACACGAATTCGCCTTGTATACGATTCCTCTCGCGATAGCGTTATTTATAGTTTACGGAATCCATTGTCTGGTAAGTGGGAAAAAAGAGTGAAAGCCACTATTATCCATTATTACCTTAGAGAGGTGGTTTATAAGCGACTCGGTGTATATCTGACCTGGATTTCTCGATGTGTTTAATTCGCGAATTTTGTTTCGCTTTCTTTTTCCTCCGATCCTGTTGGACCAGAACACTTGTGGTGGAAAAGAGGGAAACGATAATGAATCGACAGAGAAAAAACCGCCACTTCTAGTCTTGTGTCGGGTGACCTACTTTAAAAAACTTTAACCATCTCACCGCGATTGAAATTTATTCCAGCCCGAGCGTTTTCGGTCTGTTCTTGCTCTGCCGTTCAGGTTTTTGCTCGCCGGAAAGCGACAATGGGCAGACTTCGACCTTAGACGATCGTTGTTTTTGGGAGAAAGAGGAGAGAAAGCTTTTCTTCTCCATGGGCTGCTGTGCTTCATCCACTCATTATGCAGCTTTTCTGCTGGAACCCCCAAAAGTGTCGGACATCATTTTTTGGGCGGGGTGAAGTCACACAAGCCATATTAAAATTAGTTGACCCTTAATATCTAGTTGGTTCATTGTTCGAAGCATTGGACCAAAAACCAAAAATAACCTAAGCAGGGCTGTAACCAGACTTAGAGCCGTATTCAGAAACTTTAACACGAGATGGAAACGAGACGAGAACGAGATATTTCTACTCCACAGCTGTCGTCCGCCATATTGTTCTGAGTTTCGAAGCGCATTCCGATTGCCTTTACACTTTCTGTGGCCCGTTTAATAATTCCAAAAAATCTAAAACAGCTATTTATTACCAAAATAAGTCCTCAGACATTAATATATTACGAAAGTAAAAGGACATTTAGTGCTTGTAAAAATTAGTATTATCAGTGTATAATTACTTGTGATGTTTTTCGACAGATGGCAGCATGATCATTCGAGATCTCGAAACGAGACGGGAACGGTACCGTCGGAGTGGCCGTCGAATTTTCTCGTTCCCATCTCGTGTTAAAGTTTCTGAATACGGTCCCTATGTTTCAGAGGGGTGAAGCAACGTTATTTCTAAGTTACACCTTAACAGGTACTTTTAAATTAAACGTTACTTTTTAGATCTTTTTTATGTTGCACATTCTGTCAAAAATTTTCAATTACTACACCCTGAAAATTTTTGAAAATTTTTTTTCTAAAAAAGTAGTGTCAACTCACTTAGAGGTTACATCCGAAGAGAACAGCTTCTTGTAAACCACATAATTTTCAAGAGAAAAAATTAAATATAGTCTTGAAAATTTCGAGGGGGCTGGGGGTCCTTACGCGGACTTACTTTTGGAACCCCTAAACCACCTCCTATGAATACGGCCCTGATACCAAGTGTCATCTGAGTCGCACCTTCCATTTTCCAGCAGCTATACTTGAATTGTTATATGGTGTAGTTTTTGATAAGGAGTAGGCTCTAAAAAATGTCAAGATGGTCATCTGCTGCTTTCTCAAATCGGAAACTGATTGAACGGTTCTTCAGTGCAGTCATGGTGCAGAGGTGTCTGTAATATCAGTCAACATATTGTAAAACTTCGCTAACGCGCTTTGAGGAGTCCATTAGTAGTGGGAAAGGTGGATGCTATTTGTTTTCTAAAAATAAAAAAAGCTTCATAACCTCTATTTGGAGTTAAATACTATTATATTCCTATAACCACTCATCCTTTCTGTGGGTCAAAAAACCGACCTAAAATTTTTCTTAAAAATCTGTAGTCGACATCCTTTCTTTCTCAGAATTCTGTAATCGGAACTTTTGCTTGCCGGTATTTCTGCTGATGTCTGAAGCCAATAAACATTTTCTCGCGGAACCAATAAAGCGTGGTACCTAATGTGCTGGTTATGCACTTAAAAAGACATTTCAGGAACTTTTGTGTGTCCAAAAAAACTAAAATTTATCTCCCCAGCCCCCATATACTTTTCAATTTCACAGAGCGTAATTGAGAAAGGTGACTTTAAAATGCTGCTTAGTCATTGGAATGTTTCAGTGGTTAAAAAAGATGATTCCCATCGAAATAATTTTAATTTTCTGGGATGTCACTTTTCGATTACTCACACCTTTCACAAAAATTAAGTTAATAACTCGCAAATAACACCTTTTGACTGACGTGTAATAATGCTCCTTTACGATAGATATATTCAAACGATTTTTTAATGTCCTTGTTATCAATATCATCGGATCATCCACGACCCGATTGTCAAATGACGAAATCGAAGTCATCTGAATGAAATGTTATACGTTGTTTTTAGTGGATGCCCTTGTATATGTTCGGCGTAGTTTGAGAAACACCTATGTTGATACATGCGACATCTGTCCTTCGAGTCAAACCATGACCCATCGGGGCTTAATTCTCTTCTAAGAACGTGAAGTGATATAATTCTCCTGAGTGATAAAATTGAATATTGCGTTACAAATGACATGGTGTTCCAGAATGTTGTGATTTAATTACCGGGGTTTTTCGACTGCATTTGAAAAACCTAATGGCCAGTCAACCGTGCCTCAATAGTCAATTTTTCAAGTGATAAAAAAAGTCTTCAAGCCTGAATAGTACCAAGTTATAACTTCGGTAAATAGTTGGAAGATAAATAAAAGTAAGTTATAACCACAATAAAACCCCTAAAGATTTCCGTGTCTTTTTTTTAGTTGCCCTTTGAAAGAAGTAAAGTTGAGGTTGAAACAAGGCAATTTATTAGTTCCTTCGAACTTTCACACTCAGGGGTTCTCTGAAAGCTATGGAGAAAGAGGAGTTGTAGTATATTCATTTAATATTTAACACATGAAAAATTTACGTCTTTTTAACTTAAATCTCAATCGCTTCTTAGAACAGGTTGGAATCCATTGGTCTGTTAGTTTGAAATGCTCAAATTCCGAGCAGCAGTTCCCCAAGGCAAGAACGTTCATTTGGTGCCCTTATGTCGAAGAGGACATCCATTAATTACTTGAGGTCAAAAAGAGGTCCAGCAAAATCTCACCATGGGGATGAGGAGTCAATTAAAATCTTCCACAGATTATTTAAATCATTGGTTATGATGAATTAAAGTTAGACTATGTTTTTGATTTCAACATGTATTTGTATCGCAAAATGATTGCAACTATTTAAAAGTGATAGAGAAAATATCCCGTGATAATTTGAGGGGAAGTTCGGCAAAATCTCACCACAAGGGCCCACAATTTGGGGGGAAAGAAAATATGGACGTCTCCTAATGGCAGTTAGGTAGGTTCTCTCGGTAATTGTACTGTAAAATATGATATTTCCATATTGATTTTGATTCCAATATTGTACCAGAACGCTCGTTTGAATTTTACCTATTGAAGGTACAACGACGAATTTAGTTACATTTTTAATGTTTGACGTTACATAGTTCGCTGATTTTTTTCCCACAACACCCGAATGCGTGTACTGTAGTAATGCAGTTCTATTTTGTAGCACTTTAATTAAATCAATAACAATTCTAAACTTTGTTCAATAATTCATTATGCTCGTGACATGTATAATATAAGCATTAAGTTAAAATTATTTAAATTACCTCTTTTTTTATTTACTTCTGAAAAACTCCATAAGACCAAGACCTCTGAATTTTATTTAGATGATAGAGTATGTACCCTATAAATATTATATCCAACCATCCACGTGTTTGTTTAAATTTCGGAACTCAGTTGTAGTAGCAATAAATTTCAATTTCTCAGCAATAACTTAGAAAACAGGTATTTTTTTCCATTCATCGTAGTAAACCTGCTCATTGTGCAGGTGCGAGGATGTTTTCATATCGTACGAGAATATGGATGAGGCCTTGGTGACGGCCCATATTTTTTTTGATTTTTGCGGGATTTCCACTCGTTTGTAGGGAAATGCCCGCTTCACTCTTCGGCAGTCTTTTCTACACTCGGGTGCTCGCCTATAGCCTTTCATGCCTCGGCTAACCCCCTGAAAATGGGTCCTACTGGAAAGATCGAGAAGATTTGAAAATTGCTTTTATTTCTGTCTGATGGATGTGTTAACTTCTCATCATTGGTGCCGGTTTTGAATGGGGTGTAGTGTAGTAGTATCATAATTAAGGAGAGGGAGAAATAAGATTTCTAGAAGGAATCGGTTGTACCATCATATGTATGAAAAAAAGAAAGTAGATTTACCTTCTCCCGATTTCTGAGCTAACAATAATAGGTTTGTTGATATTCTGTTGGATATCTTTGTGATAATCTTATCCTTCCGTCAGAATCTGATAATACTGTGTAACTTGGATAAACTAAAAAAAACAGCAAAAAATTCGAACTAGTGTTTTACGGACTGGAAACTAAAAAGACCAAGAGAAATCTTCGAATTGGGGCATTCCAGTTATCTATGTTGTACTGTATCTTAAAATATTAATTTAATCTGCAATTTTCTTATAAATTCTATTTTCCTTTTGTATGGTTCTTTTCATTATCTTCTATGCTATTTCTTGAGAATAAAACACTTATCTGAAACACCCTGTATAGTCATTGTCGAGCTACATTGGTAAGGACTGGAAGTGTTGATAATTTAATTGACCTACCTTTAGAATAATTTTCTTAAGAGAAATCTATTCATATTTCCTCTATGATAAGAATCTATGTAGCAAATAGTTTCTTGTTAGGAAATCCGTCTTCTCTTTACAGTTGTCAAAAATTTTACCGTTTGGCCTAAAGTAGTTGACCTTAGAGGGCTGTTTTCATAGTGCCATAGTGACCATATGACAAAAATAGAGGGTTAAAGTGTTTATAGCGAAGCCCTATGCTTCAAGCATGATTGTTATGGAAACGATCCCGAGAATTGTCTCCGAGGCTCCTCTTTCCGGTCCGAACCGGACGGAAACCGAAGATCCGGATCCTGATTGCGTGGGGACTGTTTTTTTTCTTTCTTTTCTGATTATTGGATGATAGTAAAGGGGATTCCGATTAATCTGATTTACTAACATTTAATTATACCGTTGATTTAAGCCACATTTTTATTGGCGCGATGAAAATAAACACGAGTTCAGTCTTTTTTTTCATTGTAAATGAGGCAAGGTTAGATCTAAGTTTAAGTATCTTGTATTTCAAGTATTGATTAATATGACCGGTTTCTATACCTAAATGTGTGAGGGTTGTAGTTATATTAATTGTAATGTGGGAATGTTGCAAGATATGTGCTCCACACGGTATAACCAACCTTTTTTTATACCTGCCACTAGCTTTTATATCTTTAGTTTTCTTAAAGCTTACCAGTTCTACGATAATGTTGATTTATAGAGAGATAAAAATTTATTTTGTAAATAGTGGTTATATAAACATTACAAATTAAATCTCCCATTCTTAAACTGTTTTTGTTGGCTGTTAAATCTTGACAAATACCATTTTAGTACTTTGATTAGAACTGATTCTATGAAGATTACGCTGTCCAAGAATGGACAGGCTTTTATAGAAGGTCATGCAAACTAGAGTATTGAATAACACTGGCAAATAAGGGTTCATTAATGACACATGCATTGGCAATTAGTGCCTCACATTAACTTAACTGTGATTTAACGAAATCATTCTGCATACTATTTATCGTTGCGAGGGGCATTTGTATGGATCTTTAAATGGCTGCCATTCAACAACAGTTGCATTGGAATCCTTTCGGCCATTGCAGTCACTGGTGGGGCCTTCCGTAGTTCAGATGGGACGCTCTATTTGTCGCTATTGCGAAACGCCCGTTCCAATTCAATCCTAATTGTTCGATAAATAATCCGATCCAGCGGAACTCTTCGGGCATGACTGAACTTTCTCTTCGCGCGCCCAAGAACACTTGTTGGAACCACCAAACCGCCTTAAACTGAATTTAATACAAATTTCGTCAAAAGTCATATAGAAATTGGTTAAAAACTTCTGCCTGAGTTTCTCTATAATAATTCTATCTTCCTGAATAATCTCTCCTGAATAATTCTAAATTTTCTCTTACTTTTTTAAAACCTTTTTTATCAAAATGCGTTCGTCCCCGTTAACTGATTTTTAAAATTAATTTGAAGAATACATTCTAAGAAATCCGATCTTGACGGTTCATTGAACCACCTATTTTTGACTTGTTCGAAATGGGAAAAATTTAACGTATTTATGTTCGTTCATCGTTACTCATTAATTTGTGTTAGCTGTAGTGGGTTCCCACTTGAGTGAAGTCCTCGGACCTCGACGATTGTGTTTGAGGGAGTCCATTAACTGTTATTAAGTTAAGTGTAAGGGGCCGTTCAAATATTACGTAAGTATGTGTTGGGTCATTTTTGCCCCCTCCTCTGTGTTGTCAGCGTTCGAGTTGATAAGCAAATCGCAACCACCCTCATAGGGTTCTAAATTTTTCTGAAGGAATCGATTCCGGAATCGAACCCTTGAAGGAATCGAATCTTAGGAATCGTACTTAATTTTCCAATTAATACAGATAATTATTAACAATTTCGTTCACTAATTAGTATTTTGATAATCAACCAGTATTATACATTAAAAATCGAATCTTAAGAATCGTACTATGTTTTCTGATTAATACAGATAATTATTAACAAATTTGTTCACTAATTAAAAATTAGTACTTTGATTATTAATTAATATTTTGCTGGTTATTAATCAAATTAATAATAATTACTAATTATCTTTGATAAGTGATTGAAATAGATAAGTTCGATTCTACTTTTTTTCGATACTGTCTCTAAGGAATCGATTCCAGGTTGGAATCGAATCGAAAGAATCGAACCCCAGAAATCTATTCCGGAATCGAATCGAAAGAATCGAACCCCAGAAATCTATTCCGGAATCGAATCGAAAGGTTTTTTAGATCCCTACCCTTATATTTACGCAAGAAAACTGCCAGACCCCCTTTTTTCTTTTTTTTTGTGCATAAAATTTTAAAATTTAATTTTTGTTGAATTTTGTAAGCAGTGTTTGTAATAGTGATGGGCAGGTATCGATACCAAATACTTAAGTACTCGATACCTATAGGTATCGAGTGTATTCGATACCCACAAAAGTATCGATACTTTATTGACATAATTCGTTTTAAATTTTTCAATGAAGTAATCTTTATAATACCTACTGTAGATCAAACGCAGCCTGTTTCCGTTTTCATTTTGCAACGCTCAAACCCAAGTCGTTATCATCCGCGAGAGAAATTTGACGCGGCTAGGTTCCCCCCCCCCAAATCCTTCGCCTCTATCCACCTCCACGCCCGTAGCTACGGGGCTTTTTGATGGATCGCTTTCAGTTTTTTGAATATTAGTCTGATTATGGATAGGCCCTGAAAAAATTGTCCCTTCAGGTTCATTTCCCGACATTGAAAAAAAGTACTCGATACCTAAAAGTACTCGATACCTATAAGTATTCGATACCAAAGTATTCGATACCTATAAGTATTCGATACCAAAGTATTCGATACCTAAAATTATCGATTTTGCCCATCACTAGTTTGTAACATCTTACGTAAGTATCCCTCATATCCCCCTCCCCCTTGTCAGGAAAATTAAGCTGAGACTGAATATACCCCCTGCTTAGGTGCCTACGTAATACTTATTGAACGGCCTCTAAACGTTAATATCAAATTTCAATGCAGAAGCAGAAATATCTTTCATGTTATAGGACACTTTTATAAATTTATTAATGTGTTTCATTGCACCTTTATAAAATAATATTAGTTTGCATCTATAGGCTATTTTAGTTAGTTTCCGTTGTGTACTTTTTATTCTTTTCTCACATTGATTCTGATTCATTCTCGAAATTCCCTCTAATGTATATTTTTTTCATTTTTAGGTAAGTGCTTTTATGCTTCAATTGTGTCATTGAGTAAGTTGTTTAAAACTCTATTGTGTTGCATCATTACAAGTGGCCAGGCTCTTGGAAAACACAGGAAAAACCAACCTTATAACTAAGTTCCAAATTCTTGTAGTTTACTCTTTTTCTCTGGTTTCTTCATTATAAGTACTGGGAACTTTTTTTGCATCGTTTCTTGGTGAATTTGGAATAAAGAGGTGCGCAGCATTACTTTTTATGTCTCAAAAAAGGCGCACTAAAGGAAGCCAATGGGGGGAAATTTCGTCATATTCCATGCTAATTAATAATAACAAAATTTGAAAAGTGACACCTTGATATATTTTGATTAAAACTAAGAACGGAGGTTTTATGTATGTTTATTTTATATCTTCGTTTTTTCCTCCTCCCGTATACGCACTTTCCTACTCAATTCAAAGCATCAGACAAGTGTTTTCCTTGTTAGCACCCTCTGATAAAAGTTCGTTCATCTCTATGTAGCTTGTTTGACAACACTTCAATGTCATACCTGTACGCGATCCACACGCTTTCGGGTAGTGTGGCTCGCCATCAATGTGCCCAGATACACCGAATACTTTTTTCTTTATCAAAATTTCAATATAAGAGAAACCAGTTTTGAAATTTATATTTTCCCGTCAAAAAGTTAAGAGGAGACGCTTACCAAGAAAGTTGTCAACTAACTCGTCGAGTGTGTTTTGTTTTCACTGTAATTTTTATGTAAAGGGGCCATTGACAAATTACGTCACACGTTTAGGGGAGTTAGGATATGTTCAAACATTGTTAACATCCTACTCGACCATATCCACATGTAGCGTGATTTGTGAATGGTCCCTGAAAATCTATTAAATTGATATTGTAATCAAGTTTTATCTTAAAAAAGGGGGGTTCGAGCCTCCCCAGCTACCTTTAAAATCGACACGGATTTTAATTTTATCTGAACCTTTAAACTTGACCTCGTTTTGCAGTGGAATTACCCCAATCTATATAGGAGGTTATTGGCTAAGTATTCGTCATGGACTGTCGCATTGCCAGTTAGTTAATTCTTTAACTTTAATCTAATATTTTAATTGATGTATCAAAAGAAATAACACCTCAGTGCTTGAAAGATAAACAAAAAAAATCGCGATTTTGTTTTTGTCAACAAACGGTTAGAGGTATCTATTAAATCATGTGAAGCGTTTATAGAACGATGATTAATGAATGAGTAGTGATTTATCACACAAAAATTTCGATGTATCAACAGATTTAAGCACAGGTGGAGGTCATCAACTCAGAAATTGTGATGTAATTTCGGCATGACTTATTTTTAGCAATAGAATTATCGTTATTGGTGATATCAGTCATTCATCCTGTCGCTTTAATGAAAAGTGGAGGTAGTAAAAAACAAAGCATGACATTCTGAAACATTTTAATTAGGAAGGTGAGGGTATTATTCTGTGTCTTAAAATTGTTTCCTAGTCCCGTCTAGTAAATCTTTCTAGGATAGCGAAACTACCTATACATTTGTTAAATCATTTCACCAGTTGAATTGCTGAGTTGTAAGTCCTGGGCCCTAATTTCCCATTCCCTCACTTTTTAGAGACTTCTCCCCTATTTATAAATAATGAAAATTAAGTTCGTGACTAGCTTCTCGCGAACCAGGTTCCTTTATAATCAGACCGCTACGAGAAACACTTTTGATGTCGTTCAATATTTTTACGGTTGTTAAGAAACAGATTTTTCCTACTCAATTTTGGGGTGATGGTAATTCATAAACGCTAAAATACGTTTTATTTCTCTCTAAAAGTTTTCCTCGTGGCGGTGAGTCTATAGATTAGTCCACTTTTTGCAAGATTGTTTTTACAAAACACAACTCATACTTGCCAACTTTTACGGATTGTCCGTAATATTTACGGATTTTCTTTAGTTTTACGAATTGATTGAAAAATATTTCGGATTTTGCGTTTTTGTCCACTTAACTATCCGTGAAAACGCCAAACACTCGCGACGTAAACTATTTTTTCTAATTGTACCTTTTTACTTCAAAACCAGATTCCTCTACTAATCCCTGTCCTTACGATTTCTCAATTTTGTCCCTTGTTTTGAGTGAAATTTGACTTTTTTTGCAAGTTTTTTTTTCGGATTCGCCCGCGAGTCTGGCTGGACGCGCGCTCATCCGTAAAGTTTGCTTCTTCTCGTGTTCCGTTCGCAATGCGGAAAAAACAACTTTACCGAGATTGGAATTCGCGTTGATGTTTTTCAGGCTCTTGTTTACGCAAAAAGTTTTAAGGATTAAGTTTTCAAAAGTTGGTAAAAGTAACCAAAGCTTATCCTTTACTAATAACAAGCGTAATTCATTTTAATTTATGTTCAACCTCATATCACCTCATTTATACGAAATAAAAACTGCTCTGTTGTGGATAAAAAAAATTAAAAGAAAAGCGTTATTGTTCATATTGCTAGTGGATCTGAATACGAATAGAAGCGGTGGCCAGATAGATAATAATAAAGACCCCGTACGCGTTGCGCATATATCCGCTCCTATTGAACGGGGGTTCGTTACTGTGTTTATTAATTGAAGGAATTAAGCGTCATTAAGCAGCACTGAGCCTTGCTGCGGCTTGACACATAGCTCGGGGCTGCGCACACGTTTGGAGACATTGGGGGTGTTGCAACCTGTCGAATTCGTTTCACCGCTCGTGTTGTCGATGTAAGCCCGAATTTCGAATCGTAATTGGTTGGGGATACAATTTTATCGTGTTGTGTTTAGACGAGCTGAGTACTACTTTGGTTGGAGTGTATTTATTGATTGGCTGTTGGGAGTTTTTTTCCTCTTGAATGATGAAATTAGTTTTGAGGGTTACAAAGGTATATAAAATACTAAGTTTTTCGATAGTTGATTGTTCCTTCATACGTCTTCTGGAAGGCATCTGTATTTTACCTTACGACACTAAGAGATGGGCGCATGAGTGTAAGTTTTGTCTGAAGACTGAAATCCGCTCCTGAGTTTAAATCACTACGAAATAGTGATTTCCGAAAATATCACATGTATTGAAAAGGGTTATCCAGTTCTCTTTTTTCTGGTCTTATTCTGGAAAGGGTGAATAACCATTAAGTCTGACAACTTGTCGGAGTATTGGAAAAGTCCCGCGTAGCACTTCAGCGGCGACTTTACTCATTGACCAGAAGAGTAACCATTAGGTCTTGTTCAGTATTATTGACTTACCTGTCCAAAAAAAGATTTGTTCAGATTGAATTGCATAGTGCAGGGTGGTCCAACCTTTACTTGCCCGAGTGCCAAACTAACTTTAGTATATGAGAGTGAGTGCCAAAAGACATAAATAAAAAAAGCATTACATACAACTAATTTAATATATCACTATATTTTACAATGAGCAATGGTGAAATTAATGAGAGGATTGACATTCTTTTTCTGATACAAGTTTATCGATGTTGACAGTGAGTTCAGTTAGGCAAAGTCTCAGGCTAGATTCCAGAGAAACATTTTCCATTCGATTTCTTGCTTTTGATTTTATTTGTTTGAGAGATGAAAAAGCACTTTCGCACACATGTACTCCCAAACAGGGATACCATTTTCAGGGAGAATTTAAGCAGTTCTGGAAAGCGTTCCTTAGAAACCATCTTCCAGAAATTTTCAGGGCCGTCGCACTTTCTAGCCTGGTAAAATGGGTCTGCTTGAAGACCACATATTTCCATTTGAAGTTCGCAAGGCACCTCACTCAATTCAATGCCTATGGGATTGATTGTTAAACAGTGCAAGATTTGATTTCAGGGAATCAAAATCCTGGAATATTTCTTGGAACTCTTTCTTGATAGCAATTAATATTTCATGAAATTTACTGAAATTTGTCTCTTTCTTCTTTCAATTTCTGACAAGATGGGAAATGTGCAGTATCATTTACCTTCAGTGCGACTTGCAATACATCAAGTTTTCTGCGAAAGCCCTCAATATGTCCGTAAAGTTGGGAGATATTTAGTCTTCTGCCTTGTAGTTTCAGGTTTAAGCTATTAAGATGGGCTGTTAGATCGGTTAGAAAAGCAAGATTTTTTAAAAACTGTTGATCTTGTAGCTCTGCCTGATACGCATGGCCGATTCCTTCCTCTCTGAGAAAAACAAGGATTTCATTCCTCACACGGAAAAACTGTTCCAAGCATTTCCCAGCACTTAGACAGCGTATTTCACAGTATAGGGAAATGTCCCCATACTCATCTTCCAATATATCGAGGAATTGAATGAAAGCTCGGTGTCTATGGGCATTATGGCCTCCTCTTATTAAGTTTATGATACTTACAACAGTTTTCATTGTATCACTGATCTTAATAATTTTGCCACAGAGAGCCTCCTGATGGATGATGCAGTGGAAAAACAAACAATTTATTCCTTACAAACTCCTACTAACCCAATTCTGTGACCAACCATGGCTTTAGCTCCATCTGTTGCAATGCCACTTCTCAAAACCTCCATACTTTGAAATTACACTATCCAGTGCATTGAATATATCAATACCTTTACAGCTCGTTTCTAATGACTTTATTTCCAAAAGTTCTTCATGAATTTCAAATTCTTCATTTATGGTTCTTACAAAGATCATGAGCTGGCCTATATCAGTTACATCTGTGCTCTCGTCTAGAGCTAGGGAATAAAAAACACATTTTTCCAAAATTCCTTTGAGAACTCCTACAACATCATCACCCATATCTTTAATTCTTCGACTTACAGTTTGCAAACCTTCAGTCGCAGCCGCAGATATATGTTATATTTTTCTTTTCCCTACATTCAGACTTTTCTTTTTCTTTTCAAGGTAACTTGAAATTTTCATGATCCTTGTTGCCCCAAACTAAAGTTTCTAACTGATGTCCTTTTGAATTTCAAGCTAAAAATAATTTCCAAGGAGTGTCGGGTTCTCCCCTGAAATGTTTTGAAAATTATACTCCAAAAACCAGGTTTTTAACACTTTTCTGCAATAAGAATTGAAATGTTGATTTTATTCTCTGTAACTTAGAATACGCATTTAATTTTGAGGCCGAGTGCCATCGTGGCACGCGTGCCTCGGGTTGGACCACACTGGCATAGTGAGTGACGTTTGACTCTTAGGACATCTCCAACAAATCGTTCTAACAATCTATCCTATCTATCATAAGTTCTGCTTAAAAGTAGTATATTGGACGAAGGGCCTTTCTCATTGTTGAAGGGTTGGTGTCCCTCCTACACGTTATGCTTTGTGGGCAATAGAAACCTTCTGGATCTGATGATCTTGGTGAGCCACTGAAGAAGATTGATCTCCTCTGTGGGATCTTCTGTGATGTTACATTATCTTTTGATTTCCGTGTCTTCTGCCACAGGGATGATGGACCTTACGGATTAGCGCATTGATGGTTAAAGTCGTGTTCCATTTGTGCCGGTTGCAGTTAAAAAGGCGCGGGAACGCGGAAGCGGGGGGAAGGAAGGCAGGTACGACCTACAAAGGGAGGGAGAGAGAGAAAGTGGTGTCGAATAGTTTTCTCGTCTGACCTGAATAGCGTCATGTTCCATTAGATCCTGGTGGCATTCCGCCGCTTTTTCCCCTTTCGCGCGTCTCGGATGGCGGCCTTCAGATCGCTTCACTCTTCTGATCGACAAGGTGTCTATCACGTCTCGGACTGTCGAACGGACCTGTCGGGTCCTATCTTGGCCCTCGTGACTTTGGTCAGTCCTGATGACAATTTGCCTCTGGAGCAGACGGTTGCTTTGAGTCAAAGAGGGGAGAAACCTTTAGCCGTCGTGGTCCCCCCTTTCCTGTAGTTAGCCGTACCTTGTATGTGAGGATGCAGCTTGTGCCTTTCTTCGGAAGGTGCAAAAGGACCGTGCCTTCTACAATACAATACTCTGCAGTTGCCTTTCAATGAAAGACAAGCTATTAGTAGCGAAAAGAATCTTGTGCAAATGTTAATATCAATTGAAAAACAACGTTTATTTTTACACAATTTATAAATTTTTTTTAAAATTGTAGACAATTGTTTCGGGGTTTGATCCCCGAAACAATTGTCTACAATTTTAAAAAAAATTTATAAATTGTGTAAAAATAAACGTTTTTCAATTGATATTAAGCTATTAGTAGTTCAATATGGTGAACTGAATTCCGATAGTTCGTTGTAACTAAGTGTTAACTGTTAGGTGTAATTTATCTGAAGCTAACTCCGAAGTTCTAAGTTTGTTTGATGCACTACCTCTAATATTCCATTCCGTTACAATGGAGTTTATTTCTTTTAGTAGCTCCAGCTTCTTCGACCTGGTGAATCAAAGATTTGGTAGAACATGAATCTCGGATACTGTTGTACCATATTGCTCCAGAATTTGCTGCGCAAAATATAGCTTTTTAACTCTAGATGTCATAAGTCTCATTAATGCCGCTTTAGCAATTAAAAAGATCGAGAGAAGGTGGGTATTTATAGTAAATTAGCTATTAATTAGCTCGCCCCTTGTAAAATTTATGGATCTTGCAATATTCGACCCTTTCAGTCGTAGTCGCCCCAAATTATCCATATAGGATTCGATGGTAATCTAGGATTGAAAGGGTTAAATCCTGGAAATAGTTGGGGAATTGTAAGTTTACCCTTTTATTTAGAGGTTAATATTTCGTTTCCCCTGTCATTATAGAGCAACGACCTTAAGAGTTATCCTTGATCCCTAACCTTAAGAAAAAAACACTATGAAAAATCAACCCCAATGCCAATCTCTTGAAATAAAGCTCAAACTCAAGACGATGATTGCTTTGCAAGAAAGGGTGAGATGCGGGTATCCTCAACAGGTGTTCTGTGAGCATTCGCTGCTATACATACGGGCAAGGGTGACTGATCTTGAGAAAATGTCAATTGTGCTTTCTCTCTACACTCTACAGAATTCTGTTTTTTTTTCTTTGGAATTTGTCACAAATGTGATTGTGAGCCCTGTATTATGGTGTATTCAGGAGTAAAGGGTAATGGAGGGCTGTATGGCCTCTTCGGTGTTTCCCTTTTCAGAAAATTTCCTGTGTCTACATAATCCTACCTTATGTTAAGAAAAAGAACCGCGATAAGTTTAAAACATTGTTTGTTAGTGTTTAAAAAGGGGAATTTGTTCAATGTAAAGTATGAAGAAGTCAGGACGATACAAAAGTGACCTTGGCCCCCTTTTAACTAATAAAACCCCCCAAAACCTTGATTTCTTCTAGTTTTGACCAAGTCCGTTCTTCACTCTGATATAAAGGGCTAGTTCAGTGCTGTGTAAGTTCTACGCCTCTTGAAAAACTATTGATATTTGCTTTATTTTTCTAAAGGCCTTTAAAACTCCTGAAAAATGTGTTTTTTTCTACTGAATTATTCCTTTAACTCCTTAAATTTCCTTTTGCTCTATCTAAGATCAAAAGGAAGTTAATTAACAATTTGGTAAAATTGATTGTCTTTTTAAATCAATAAATTTATGTTAAAAAGTGAAACTCTTGCCTATTTTGCGCTTCTTGTTCATTCTGCTGGTGGCATGTAAAGTAGTGTAAGGTTAAGAATTACTCACGTTACCTTCTGATTTTTTTTGTAATTTGCTAATGAAAAAACTTCTTAAAGACTCCTGAATTTTACTATCTTAGATTATGAACCTTGGCTCTGATACCATAGACTTTTTATACTTTTCGACCATGTTGGTCGTAGAATTATAGTTCTGCAGTTCAAATAGCGAGTAGAGTAGCTCTTGGATTGCTAGTTCTCATGCTTATGACGTTTAGAATGTTATGCAAGTCTAAAGTAAGATTATAATTTCTCCTTTCCTCCTTACTGCCAGGAACACGTAGTCTTTTTATAGTTAAAGAGGAACTCAGTCTTCACAATTCAGCCTCAAGGATCTGCTTAAGGCAGTAAAGCCTTTCTGCTTTCGTAATGTAGATTAGTCGCATGTTATTTCTTGCGGATTTGTGTAGTTCGGGATAAGCTGTGCTTACCCAATTCATCATTCTGCATGGAGCATAATTTGTCACTTCTCTTTCAAAAGGAGCTAAAAATGTAAGAGGTACACTTTGGGGGTGAAAAGCACGCCTAACGCTTTGAGTGGCAAGATCAAGTTACTCAATCTTGCTGATTTTACAGGTACAGGTATGAGAGGGGAACATATTATATTACTCGACCACCATTTTCAACTGCTGAATGACTTGAATGTGCCTCTAGAAACTCCTTAGTTTTCTCTCCTGACTTTAGAAAACTATTTCCATATCCCATGTTAATCAAATATTCCGCTAATCAAAGCAATTTAATGAGTCGCCGTCCTCTTTGAAAATAAACATTCAAACAAGGTCCTTAAGAGCTTCTCAAAAACGCCTTGAAAAAGAAATTCATTTTCAAGCATATGGAAACTCTTGTAATTTGGATCTTACAACCTAAAAACTTCTCGAATTCTTTAAAACTTCTTCTGTCATAAACTTAGTAAGAAAAAAAACGACTTTGAACAATCAACTATTGCAATGAATTTGAAATATATCTAAGACTTTTAGAATTTCAACAATCTTCTAGATTTTGAAGCACTTGCTTTACAGATTTTTTAATCATAATTATACTCCATTTCTTTGTTTTAATATCCCTTTTAGTTCTCATATCTTGTCAATATGTTACGGTTTTTAGTCTTGGTCTAATCAGACTTCAGGAGTTCCTTAATGTAGTAAATTTTTCAACACTTTTGAAAATTGGATGAACATTTCTTGTTAACTCCTTAAATACTCAATGATATTTATTTTGGAAATTCTGTGTAAACCCTGTCTGTTTACACATTCTTTCTATAATAAAACTTCATTGGTATATTCAAAAAACCAATTGGGGAATAAGGCGAGATTCACATGAATTGAAGAAATGAAAAAAAAAGAGTTGAAAATCATTCAATACCATTGACAATGTGAAATAGACTAGATTTGATTCCATTCCAATAACGACCTGAAAAAACCCACAAAAGACAAGACTTTTCACAGCTCATGAATTCTGATGATGATGTGGGGGTGTTAGATTCATTTTGTCGTATGATTCAGTTAAGAGCAACAAAGCTTTTCCCAGGCCCCCATTACTGCCGGATTAATCACACATTCTTAAAATAGCTCGTTTATTTAAGCTTATTTCTTTATCCCGTCCCTTTTTAAAACGTGTTTCTGTCATAGTACCGTCTTAATGCTGTGGATGTCATTTCACTTGGCTCTGTTCCATGGATGCGGTCATATCTCTTACTTTCCATCTTTATGCCGTGCGACGGTATTTCAAGTTCAGGTTTTGCTGACATAATATGTCATAATCGGACCGTAAAACCCTAATAGCCAATTAAGCATTTGTAACCGAAATATATCCATCGAGTAGTATTTGTTATTCAACAATGGTAATCAAGCGGTCAGTCATTCTGTTTGGATAAGTTGAGGAGGTTTCGACCATTCATCGTATTATGATTCAGGAAGTTTCGGTTTGGCAGAGGCGTTGCCAACGTGCTTTTAGAAATTCGTGGGATGTTATTGAACTTCGTTCTGATCGAGGACGACAAATGGGAACCCGTCTGCCCTTTTCGTGTGTGACCCTTTTCCGTTTCTCCCTTTTTTACCTAAATCTTTTCGAATTATAGCTTTTTCACCTCTTTGCGCCTAAACGTGGGCTGGTTTCCTCTCTTGAGGATCCGACTTTAAAAGGTTATTCAATAGTGCTCAATTTGACCCAATAAAATTCCCCGTTTTTCCTTTAAAATAAGGACAAAGACTACATGAATTTACAGTCATTCGCTGAGATTTGTTTTTAAGAGTTGAATTCTTTGAAGATTCAAACTTTAGCTTTGATTTTTATCACGGAACTCCTTCAACTTGTAGATATTTAGTAATATGATTCTGAAATTTCTTTTGTTAAATCAGAGTGGGCTAACGCCACTTTACCTACTATACTTCTTGTTGGTTTTAGAAGAACGTTTTACGAAATGTTTTGAAACGTTTTATAGCATCAACACCTAATAACCTATTGCTTAAAATTTTTTCTGATGTACCTCCTTTCGAGTGCTTTTATGCATTAAGTTTTAGATGACTCAACATATACTTTTAATTTTGGTGAACTTTACTTGAAAAATTTTTAAACAAGGTGAATCCCAAGTAAAATTGGGGATTTAGCGGGTTGTTTCCCCGAAAAATATTAAAATTTGCGCCTCCAAAGAGTCTTTTTTTTAACTCATTTTGACACCCTTTAGGAAACGTTTCCTTGGTTGTCACAAAACTTAAGGTAAACCGCGCGTGCATATAATAGGTTTCAAAATTTGAGGGGGGTGGGGTGGACTTAGAACTTATCTCATTTTGAGACCCGAAGAAGTTGCAACGCCTTGTAAGTCACAAAATTTGCTAGGAAAAAAGCAGTATAAAGTCGATATCAAAATCTCGAGGGGGTTGAACCATTAACCCACCCCCCTTGGATTCGGCCCTGACAAACAATCTCCCCTCGACTTCCACGGCAGTAGCATGGCAGCATCCAAACGCGCCTCGTTGTGTCGAACGAGCAAATAAAAGCGATCCGCAGCGCAGCAGCAATCGATGTCTTCCGCGCGGGCAGCAGACGGCCTTCGCGCGGCCTTCCCGGAGAGTCCAGTGCGCTCCCCCCGTGACACGGTTGCGCGGTCGAGCGTGCTTCTCTCTCTCTCCGCACACTCTGGGGGAAATAAATCTATGGGGATCGCCTTCTTGTGTTTCTGATGATTAATGATTCTGAGGAATAGTACAGGGGATGGGATCGTTAATATGGGAATTATTGACGTATTAGTGGCAATGTCAAGGTTCTAAATGTTTTTCTCTGTGGCAGATGATATCATGAAATCCCACAAACCAGGGTTCTCACGGGTTAGGGAATAGTCGTGGGAAATCATTCAGAACACCTTGAAAGTTATTGACTTATGATGTTGTTCGAAAAAGCGAAAAATATCCAAAGAGGGCCATGGATTGCTAGTCTTTTTACCGAAAAGTCTTCAAAATAAACCTGGTAAGGTTATATAATTTTATTTACAAAATTGAATGGGAACTCCAAATGACCAATGTGAATGACAAACGCCCTTTTTCGGATATATATCGGAACTAGGTTTTTTCATCTTTAAATCCGTCATATTTACCCATTGGTGTTATCAAAAGCTTCCCGATCTACCCAAGAAGCTTCGCCCGCGATGTCTACTACTCCAGCTAATCGGGCATTGTACACCCTGGTCAGTGGGATATTAGTACACGCTCGAGATAGGGTCTATTGTGTGTGAGTATTGTAAATTCACCTCCACGAGGGTGCAAAAAGGAACTCCTGGGTGTAAACAACTTTCGGGAGAGATTGTGCCACTGCGGAGTGATATAAAACTTGTTCTTATCATTTTTATTTTCATGGAGATATGGGGCTTTTTTGGCGTGTGCGATTCGCGGACAGGCTCGAAAATTTTGATGATAATGAATGAATGAAGGCAGACGAAGCTGCAGCCGGGAATGAGAAAGGTATGGGTAGTGTTTCCAAAAGTCACCCGCTAAGCGTCTACTTGTTTTATTCAGTTGGAATGGATGGATACATTTTTTCAGTATACCTCCATGGTAATTTGAAATATTCCCCTTGGACATTTTATGCTGGTGTTTTGACCATTTCTGTCTAAATAACTCAAAATCGGGGTCTGTCCAAAATCCCAGCAACTCATTTGTCCAATGGATAAGAATCTATTACATTGTTGAAATATGAGGGGGCTTAGTATTTTATTACAAAAGGGCCATTTCCCAAAAGGGGGGTGAAAATTGAGGTCCTACCGTTAAAAAAGTTGCATCATAGGAATAGCATTGATGGAAGATCAATTATACTTGCCTTGCCACCAATGATATTCTTATGGTGACGTCCCTTTTGGGCTTCTGTGAATGGTTTTGCCAGATTGTCCTGTATCGCATTAGATTGGAGATGAGTGGAAACATTATTTTCATTTAATTAACTAATCCATTCACATGAAGCTTTATAACGTGTCTCACACTTCAGACAAGATTCTACCCTACCCATAAGCGCACATGAATGCTCAGCATCCGAAAACCGGTTTGCTAGGCACATCTCGCAGACCACGTCGATCATACATCATATAGCGCAACTGATTTGTGACGTGCAGCTATCCCTACGCATATAGTTGACCAAGAGGACTTTGACGTGCTGCAGCAAGCAGTTCTTGCTGCCGCGGTCTCAACCGAAGCGTTTAATGGATCCTCGCTTCACTTGCCCCGTTGCTCTTGCGGAAGGGTACTTTTCCTGGAAGTGCCGACAAGTTCCGTGTTATTTGACGGACTATTTGTTTTCCATTAATATTACCATTATTTTCTGCGTTTATCTATCCTGTTTTAAGGAAAGGCGTGTGTTGTTGTGTGTCCATTAAAATGTATTTTGAGATCGCTACACAAAATGCACTTTGTCCGTAGTAGTTTCCATCATGGCTGAACTCTTTTTTTAGAAGTGTTTTCCTATGAAATCGTACGTAAGAGTAACAATCTGCTGTTACCATTGACCTTTTAATCTGTCCCGGCGTCTTACTTTGTCATTAGGATGTCGTTATCCTGCGTAACGTATAAACCTACATTGTTTTGTATGATATTGAGTAAACATCTTTTTTTTTATTTCCATTCTATCTCAGTTGGCAGTTTTTGTAATCTTTTCACAGAGCTAGTTGTCTATTCGATCGTTTTATGATGCACAATGCCCGGCATTATTGAAGGGGTTCCTGTGATATAACTGTAGGTAAAATGAATTTAATACAAAATCATTTGTCTACATTTTAGAAATTAAAATGAAAATTTTAATTAACTACTACTAATAGACAGTTGGCAAGAGTTTAAGAGTAATTAAAATAGTTACTTTGGAAGGATCTAAATTTTTTAACTTAAGATTTTTCCCCTAAGCTTTTTCTTCTAACAGCGCAATATTATTCTGAGTAAAACAATTTTTTTAAATTAGATTATACTATACTATTTTATTTTATTAGAACATTGACGCTTTTTAAGTACCCACTAATTTATAAAATATCAAAAACGGTATGCTGACAATGTAGAAAAGTCGTTTGAATTAGATTAAATATGACGATGTGCTATAAATACTTTTGCCTAAGGAGATAGTTTAACCATATACATCGTACTTCTGGAGGTAATTTCAAGGTGTCCCCTCAGAACATTGTTTACTTATATAAAAAAAGGGGTGGACTACTACACCTTGCCCATAGGGGCCTGCCACCTGTGTCTTCGGATTGCTGGCGAGAGAGACCCTGGCGGGGAAAAACGTCCCTGGAAAAGAGAGTGCGAAGGCTGTCTACGATCGCTTTCCTCTGGGCGTTGGCGAGAGGAGCATTGTTTCTCGTGTTCCCTGCCAAGGACGGGATCGGAGTTAGCATTTCAATGAGAAGAATAAGAAAGTGGAGCTGTGCGGATGGGATTTCTTAATCGAATCGTTTCATCGAATTCCCAAGGCAGTGTGTTAGATTGTGTGGTTTTGCACACTGTCTCGATCGCGTATCGATATTGATTGAACAATGTATTATTTGGTTCGTGCTTGTATTTCCATGCTGTTAGATACAGTGGTCACAGCCTTCACTAATTGAAATTGACAGAAGGTAACCTGATATATGTTGCGGGTAAAGTGATGAACCAGGCATTATGAATAATGCTCGAAGTGGGGCGGGCAATTGATAAATTCGATGACATTTATAGTGGAGTTTTTGTTACATTGCCCGAAATACGCGGGTATTATTAATAATGCCTGGATTTATCACATTAAAATTTTTATCACTAAAGTGTACTTTAAAGTACAGGATATTCCCAAATGTTGACTGAGCAGGGGATGTTGAACTACCTATCTATTCATTACCCAAGAAATAGTTAAGCCTGTAATTATAAATATTTGTTGAGTCATTGCCAAGAGGTGTGCTCTAATTTTCCTCCAATTGAAGTCCTTTACATCCTATTACATATTTTTCTAGTCATCACTTATCTTGAGAAATTTAACGCATTCAAGTAAATTTCTTTGTTTTGTCAGCATAAATTCTGTTGCACGTTAATGATAAAGAATATCAAACTAGGTTCTTTGAACCATTGGCTTGGTCTTTGTACCTTGTCCTCTCGCACCAAGTCACCATGAAACTTTCACTTAGTGATTTTTTTTCATTGAGCACACATATGAAAGCATAGCATCAGTATAGGTCATAAAGCTTATTACAACAAATGAAATGGCATCCTTACTACACTCAAAATATCCATCAAAGAGACATTGAATGCATCTCTTGATGTATTCAAATTCGTCCAATTGAAGCTGTAAAAATGCTATCGACGTCTTCAAGTTTCTGTCAAATGTATTAAATTAAACAATTTACTTTTATCAGAATCGTCTCCCTGGTACTTAACCGTAACCGATGCGTTCCTTGATCGGCCCACCCGATAGCATCTCTCAGGGGACGTGTGACATGCTCCAAATCTGTCTGTTGTGTAAGTTCGTTCGCGGAATTGGACAATGCCGCGAATGCACGGGGTGCGTAAATGTAACCATTTTTGAGCTCCTTGAGGGGAAGCGTAGTAGTGAGTGAGCAAAAATACAGGCGTTCTCGTTCCTCCATCCCATGGGTGGCTGCCAAGAATGCTCTCTTCCTTGCGTTAGCATCACCTGTTGATATCGAATCACCTTGTTTGAAGAGGGGATTTGTTTTGGCCGACTTGTGTGTGGAAACAGTGAACGGTGATAATAAAACTCGCCGAGTTAACGGCTATCCATCAGAGCCCGTATGAAATATTTCGTCCATTTGTGCGATATCGTTAGGTCGGATCTCTATTCTATACTACAATGGTGCCCAACCTTTTTTTTCATGAGGGCCAATTTGCTTATGAAAATTTATCTCGCGGGCCACATAAAACACTTTTAAGGATTTTTCTAAACATAAAGAAAAATTACCCGTTTTCAATGAGAAGTTTGCATCTGTTTGGAGGATACTAGTTCTTGTAAAGTCGGCTCCAAATTTGTAACATTTATCCTTAAAACTGAATTAAGATGATTATCTGTAAGTCGAGATCGAGCACTAGTTTTTGTTCTTTTCAGAACAGATAATGTTTGTCCTCAAACACACAGTTTGTTCACAGTCTCCTTACGTAAGACACAACAGTTTATTTTCTCGCTGAATGAAGAAATATGATTTTGTCCACTTTTCTTAAGTTTCGGCATTCCGAGGAATCTTCAACTTTTTACGATCGGACATCTTTTCGATGTTTGGTTCTAAAATGATCCTTATAAACTGAATTCAAATGGCTAACAGATACTGGAAGATATTTATCCAATCGCAAATTCCACGTATGTAGAAAAAACTAAAACAGAGAAGTAAAGAAAAAAATTTTTTCTGGATGTTGAAGAATTCCTTTTTTATATCATCTTTTTTTAGATGGAAGTGCCATAATATCTCACACGATTTCGTGGTTTTCTTGGAAGAGTTCTGAAAGTGGTTTTTGTTTTTAATATTTAACGAGTCCGCGGGCCACATGAATCATCCTCGCGGGCCACATTTGGCCCGCGGGCCGTAGGTTGGGCACCACTGCTATACTATGTTCATTTAGATTAGGCGCCTGAAAAATAGTGATTTCCCCCTCGGTAAAAGCGTAACCATAGTTATGATCTTCGCGCAGCCAATAGTAAGCCTTCTTCGTCACGTTGACGGTAATAGTTGCCATGGTTAACGATTCAGTGGTGGGGGGAAGGAAATGTACTCAGGCGCCTATTCAAAAGGAATTAACTATAGTGCTGGTGAAAAGAGATGTTATCGCAGTTTGCTTGAATGTGTTTTTCATTGGGGAGCTTCTCAGGATGAAAGTGGTATAAGTCCGAAAAATTTATTTTTATTTAGATTTTTTCTATGTTCCTTTACCTAGTGTGGTGATTGGTCAAAGTCAGAAGCTCAATGATTGGCCCGTAAGAGTTGCCTAAAAAGTGCTGTCTCCCATGCCAAAAGTGGGACAACACAGGCGAAGTTAGAGAAAACCTTCGATTGCTCAAAACTACGTTCAGTGGACTTATACCACTTTCATTCTAACCCGCTCATTGGCATTATTACAAAAGCAAAACAAGCTATGTGAGTAATGAAAAACATCTCTGGAAGCGTAAAAAGGCAAGTGATTTGCAATTAGTAAATCTGGTTGAATAATGTGTTGATAGATTAGGTTTAAAATGTTTTGGGTCAACTGACCCTCGTTTCACGAAACGTCCATTACCGTTGAATATCCTGCCATTTCTACTTAATTCAGTGGTGTGGATTAACTGTGTTATGGGGTATTCCTGTTTAAAATTACGTCTGAAAAATTACAATGTAATTGAAGGTAACTTAACAGCCCTCAGGTAGCTAAAATTGGTGACCTCAGGAATGAAGTTACGGATCATGGTTCAATTTTTAACCATCTCTAAGATCACATTAAAACGCCTTATTAAATTACCTGTAGAAATAAAACGTGGTTAAGCTTAATGAAGAAGATAGCATTGGTTGACCGAAACCTGCCACATTATCATTGGAAAGTCGTGTGGTATCAAATATAGGTCCAGATTTGAATAATTTTCTTGCCGTTAAGAAGGCTCATTCAAACTGCTTCACTTTCACTCTGAGTGGTTCACTCCTGTGAATCGCTAGTTTACATTGAGTGAAACACCACACTTTTAACCTTTCGATGATTCCTCTAAAAGTAATATGGCTGAATGAAACTTAAAATTCTTTTCAATTAACATCCAGTTTTAAGTTTTCAGTAATTAACTACTTGGTTATATCTAATAATAAAGACATTTCGTGAAATTTGTCTTTAAAAGTAGAAACTACAACAGTAACGTAGTGGACGAGCTAAAAGCACCTCAGCAGTATCACCTATCTTTAATATAAAAATGTTTATGCATGTAAACTCACATGATCCTAGTTGCGAGATTCTCTCAACCGTGTGACAAATTGCGAAGGATGCCCGATTCCGTCGCAGTGAGTCGTCGTGCGGTAGTCACTCTTTGGCGTGACCCGGCTCCTCTGAGTCAGCTCCGGGCCCTCACACGCTACTACTACTGTGACGAGGCCAGAATTACTTAAAAGCCAGGGAAAAAAGGATAAACAAAATGATTGTTTGTATACGAATTTGTTTCAACTGTTTCTTTCTCTGATTCTGTTGCGAAGCGAGCTTGTTTGTGGAGCTGCTGGCTTGGTTGTAGGTGTCGTGACAGTTGCGGTTAACGGTTTTTGAAGATTTTACCCATCTGTTTAGTATATCGGGACGTCATTAAGCTTTTTTGACCAATTAACTGGTACTTTTTAATAACTATTTATTGAAAGCTAGAAAAATTAGTTTTTTAACTAGAGGAATTTTGTCAAATTTGATAGCTTTTATTGGTTGTAACAATGCAAATATTGATGCTTATTTTGGCAGAGAACTTCTCATGTTGTTCTCATTAACTTCATAAACATTTTTCTTGACATCTCTTGATAATTTTCCTATATCACAATCTAAGTTGCGAGTCATTTGTGTTGAATCGTTGTACTTTAGTTGTGGTTTGTTCTTGAATAATTAACCTTCTGATGCCCTCTACAAGAAATAACTATGTAAACATTTTTTTTGCTTTATTCATGTATTTTAAGGACAAATAAGATAAAAATGCCCCCCCAAAAATAGATACATATAATGAATATTTCAAAATTTTCAAATAATTTTGAAATTGGGGACTGAATCTAAAATTTATAAATTATACCAAAAGGTGTAGTTATTGCTGCAATAACGATATTATAACTTAAGGTATTATATTTGCTATACCTCCTTGCTGGAGGGTCAACCAAAAGCGCATATTTGTAGCTCTTTATCTTTATTAAGCTTTCGGAGTTATCCTTTGCATTTGTCAAGCCTAATGGTACCTCATTATTTCTATTATCTTCACTACGGACCGTAGGTAAAAATCATACACTTAAATTTAGGTAACCAGTGTTACAATTTTTGGTGCCAAGCTCTTTTAGAGTATTATTATGATACAGATATTTACCATATGTATTTTTCGATGGAATAACTAACCCAAATTACCCGTTGATCACCACACTGCATCGACTCTAATTCATAAATTAATTTCCAAAGATGCGGGCTGTTCCTTTTATCAACATTGTTGATTCCGCGATTGATCAGATTCATAAGTTTCGTATTCAGTTCACGCAATATAGCTCACGAAAAGTAACTTTTTCCCATGACTATCATACAGAGATAAAGCCCTTAACCAGTTCAGGCTCCGCTTTAACCAGTTCAGTTAAACCAGGAATAGTCAGCACAAGCGATCGATAATACCCCTTCTATTTGCAGTTATTTATATACACCTCTCCCATCAGATAGCGCCTGTGACTATTATTATTACCACTATTGTGTGGCGTCTACAGGTGACCCTGTTGCCCGACAATGGACCTCGTCTAGTGGTCGTCCGACGCACTCACTATTGATGGAGTAACGAACTCGGGGAGGAGTGGGAGCGGTTGCCCGTGACCGAACGAGGCAGTCGTCGCTGGGGCCCGGGTGGTTGTCGGAAGGAAGTCGCGTATGATTTTTTTCACCTGCCCCTTCCGCGGGGGACAGTCACCTATAGACCTTGGCCCAACTCTTTAGTTTTTGTTTGGTTGCTCTGAGAAGATGGGATTTATATCGTAAAGTAATCTGTTATCTTTTAAGCTTGGGTGTTTCGGAAACCTTTGTTGTTTGAAAATTTAAATTTTCCCTTAAGCGTTTTACTCTCTTGTTTTAAGAGCTTTCTCAGAATCTCGAATTTTTCGGGTCCGCTTCGAATTTAAAGACTTCTTATAAGTCTAGTCTGTGCAAAATTAATTTTCTTGTGGAAATAAAGCAATATGGTTCTTAATAAGGCTCATTCAGACTGTCACTTTTTGTGTTCATTTTGGAGGAATCATCGTAAGTGGGAATTGGTATTTTACTCTTTGCTCCTTCATTTTTTCTATGCAAACTAGCGATTCACAGGAGTGAATCACTCAGAATGAACAGTAAAAGTGTGAATGAGCCTTAAGCTAGTTAAATTGGGGACGTCATTTACCTTTAAAATAATGATGTATGCAAAAAAAAGCTGGGGATGGCATTGCTCTCCTGACTCCATGTGACTGCTCATGCTTTTTTACTCGTATTCATGGGATCTCTCTAAACTTGTTACGCACTCCAAGGTGTTTTATCAAAAGCTGCAAACAAACATCTTTCTAGTCGGGTGTTGTATGCCTCAAAATTCTTTCCAACATATTTTGTGAGTTGGGCAATTTCAATATTTTTAAAGGAAGAAAAGTCGTCTGACCTGTAACTTAAAGGTCCTATAAACCTAAAACTGAAATGAGATAGCTTCGAAATAGGATAGTTCGCAAATGCAAAGGATTAAGGCATCGTCCTCGGACTTGCGTTCCAAGTTAATCTCCCGATTGGAGCGGTACGACGACGGTGGAGTCATTTATCAGCCCGAACCTGTACCAGTCGTGTGCCGCATTGTTTGTGGTCCCAGGCGGCAGTATTTGTACTCTGCGCCAGGCCCCTTGGGGTGGCCCCTTCACGTTCTGTTTGCGCGGAATGCCGCGGCATAATCCTTTTTCTGGGGCAATAACCGAACCTGAACCTGCCGCCGCCGGCTGCCTTTCCTTTCCTTCCCTTTTGCTATTTTTGTGCCTTTCCTTCTCCTGATGGTCGGCCGCTCGACACCTGTGGCACACCGATAATCCGGACCATTTGATTATCCAAACTTTGCGGGTTTTTTTTTTCATTAGAAGATATATTTTGAGGTGCGATTTGTCCTCCCTCGCCTTCCAATTTTCTGTCCTCAAAACTAACTTTATCTTGAGAGGGGCTCACAGAGAGGTTAATATAAATAATTAAAGGCTTGCAATATTGATATTTATTGGTTATATTAGATTTGACAGATAATTTTAGAAGAAAATGTTTTTGTTTTTGAACTGGACCTTTTTCTTAGTGATGGGTGACCCCCAGGGTTGGGTTTTTCCCGTCCAAAACTAGTTTTTCCCATACCACTGGGAAAAACTGGTAAATACCGGGAAAAAGTGGGAAAACTTCCAATTGACGAAATAATGGAAGTGTTAGGTTATGGCCTTTTTAAACATATTATAAAAACTTTTAGTTGAAAATGACATTTTTTTTTGGGGGGGGGGGGTTAAAATTATTAGGTGGGGAAAATATAAGTGAGCAAGAGAGTTATAACATTTAACATAAATTTGCATATATTTTTTAATATTAATGAATTTCTCAAATAAAAATAGAGAATATTTTAAAACAGATTTACTTATAATATCTGTGTCTTTAAGAGAAGCATTATATATAGTTTTTTTTAAATGTAATTAAAAACGTAATTTAAATAAAATGAAATGTAAATCTTGATTGCAAGATAACTTTTTTTGAAGTAACAAGGTATGATAATCCGATGAAAAGGGTGTAACCATCCAAAGATGACATTCCTCAGACACATGATAAAACCCATATTTCATAACATAGGATAAAGCTTATTTAAGGTCATTTTTCTAAAAAAAAAAAGGCTGTAAAAACTTTTAAAACATTTATCTATGAACAGAATAAATTCAATAAATAATCCGTTTTTCCCAGGACGGTAAATACCGGTTTTTACCATGGTATTTACCGGGGGTGGGAAAAACCTTGCCAACCCTGGTGACCGCTTCCCCTAATCTGAACCAAAAAACTCTCGAATTAAAAAAATTACTTTTTTTGCATTATGTTTTTTTTATATCTTGGCAATGATCTATGGGGTATTTTCTATAGTATAAGATTAAAGACTTCCTTTTCTAGCTTTAGAATAAAATTTAGAGAGGTCAAGGTGATGCAAAGTTTTTTATGACCTAAAGCTGTTTACTGAAACTCAATTTCAACTTTTTTCCCCTATTTCATCGATTTAATGTTGGTATTCACTGATTAAACTTTTCTTAACCTGTAGTTGGAGATAAAGGCCACATACTTTTTGGATAGATATCATAATATAAAAATGCTTTTCTTTCTGTAGAAGCACAATTTTTCACTTATAAATTTTCACTATTTGTTCACAGTATGAAAAGATACAAACAAACCCCTCTATTAATTTATAGAATATAGGCGGATTAATAGGGGACAATGCCCCCTTCCAACTTTTCAGATAATTCCGTTTTTTTATGGGTTAATTATGTTTTTGTACCAACAGGAACAGTTTGCCCCCCCTCCTGGATATCTCACGCTAAATCTGATCATGATCTAGTGTCCATTTGAAATTTTTATTCCTTGAGTCCTTGATCTTCATGTCTTGACCCTTTAATTAGACCAAATATAGTTACGGTTGAATGGAATCGCTGTTTTTAGACCCTTGAACTAAAAATTAAGTGACCTGCTGACTCTAAGCATCAAGTGAAGGTGCTGTAAATAAACACACCTGTTATCTAGAATCTCCGATTGAAGAGGTTGGTCCGATTTTACAGATTCGGCTTATCAATGTGTGAATAAGCTATCACTGTATGTGGTAAACACTCTTTCCACGTGAAGAGCATCTGGGCACTCCACAGTAGCCACCCTCTGTCAATTTTACCTACTTTAATTTTTTTTATGTCGAGTTTACTTTCCCAGCTTAACAATCACTGCCGTGTTTATCAATTTGAGGGGTCTATTTTGAGTTATGGATGGGTATTTCATTGCTCAGAAGTCCCACCAAACTCAGGCTTCAACCAATGTTGACTATTTTTCATTGTTTCATAAAAATTATTTTGAACAAGTGTTATTGAAAATGTACAGAATTTGCTCTCAATTTTAGCAATGAAAAGTCTGACTATTTTTTAAATTGTTTCAAATGTAAGGCAAAAATTTCAATTCCATATTTATGTTTATGAACTTAATAATGTGTATGTATTGATTGTGATGTAGCTAGCTCTTTGTGTATTTTGTAATTATTGCTCAATACCAAAAGGCAATTTTACTTAATTTTGATTAATAAACTAACCAATCATAACTCACTACACTATATTTTAAAAGAAGAACATGGAGATGATTTGACCTAAGTAAAAATACCATTATAAGTACAGTAGAACCCCGATTTTCCGCGAGCGGATGATCCGCGGTGCGGATTATCCGCGAGGGCCAAGAAGAAATAATTTAATGATGAGAGCAAATTTTAGATGAGATTAGAGAGATTTTAGATGTAGAGCAAAGGTTTCTGCTGTACTGTACATATTTTAAAAGTTTTACGTATCATGTCTTTTGTACAATAGAACATAGTTTTTATGCTGAAATATTGTTTTTGTGTTTCACCTCATTTTTAGTCTTTTTTCGGGTTATCCGCGGTACCCTTGCCACCCAATTCCGCGGATAATCGGGGCTCTACTGTACTATGTTCCTTGGTTTTGTCTTCAACTAGGGGGCCTTTGTAGAAGGTGATTGTGATCTTTCCACTATTCTCATGCTTTTCTATTTGTTTCAGGTGATAACCCTGCCTCAAAATGGCAGCAATCAGACCTATGGCTTTACACTCTCCAATGTGGAGGCCGATGGACCGCACGGTAGCTTCGAGTGCCTCCGACAAACCGGGCATGGGCATAAGTAAGGACAGATGTTTAGTTCTTTTCCTCTTTGGTGGCTGTATTTGATAGCTTTCTTTTTTGAGGGTAATTTATGAGTGAATGGAAAAACTTGGGAAATGTTTTTTTATAATATAAATAAACTTTTCGTCACAGTATAAAAAAGAAAAGAGATTGATATTACTTTCATATTCAGCTTAATTTTGATGAAATATACTATTTTACTCAATCCATATTATATTATGATGGAAAAATATAACCCTTGCAATCCTAAGCTGCCTGAGATTGCTATTGAATTCAATGAGAAATTTTGGGTGGCTAGGTCTAAGGGTCAAACACTTGTCTTCCTCAAAAACAAGATTTTCACAACAGTTCTCTTGTAAATCTGCTTACCAAAAAAGTAATAACCTTTACTCATTAGATCCTTGGAATCTCTGGGATGTATGCAGCAGAAGATGCACATTCATGCCACAGAAGAGAGTTACGAAAACACCAGAGTCAAGATGGCAGCTGTAGAAAAAGAGCAGAAAAAATCTTGGTCAGTAAATTCCTTTTGGTACTTAAGTTCTTATCTGATGTGATTTTGAAATAATCAATTCCAGTATTGTTATAAGCATTAAGGTTCTTCTTTCTTTTTCAGTACAAAAGTTATTAAGCCTGCTGGTGCTCATCTCGGTATGTTCACATTTCATTATGACTTAATATCATTCTTTAATTTCAGTTTAACTCTTAAATTTGGCATAACTTCATTAGTTGAGCCAGAAGTGACCAATCCCTTTCTCTAAGCTAGCAATACCAAAAAACTTTAACAGGGATTAAACTTTAACAGTTTTCTTTTAACAGGGATGAGATTTTTCAGACTTTTTAAAACTTTTCAGCAAAATTTTCAGGTTTTTAGTGAAAAAAAAATCAGCTTATATAAACTGGAATCTTTTCAACTAAAAACTACATATTTTTAATTTTTGTGAATGTTCTTGGTTTATGAGGATCTTTCCTATGGTAAATTTTCATATCTGAGGCAGCTAAATAACTTTATTTGGTTTGGTTTAGATCTTATTAATTCTTGCAGTTTTCAGACTTTTTGCTTTTTAGTCAATCTCATCACTGTTTTAAGTGCTCATAAAATCATTAAATGCAGAAGTAAAGTCGACTCCACTTAATGTGATCACTTCTGTCCAAGAGTAGATATCCGATTGATAATAATAAGGGATTTCATACTAGAAAGTTTCAAACAGCATGACTCGAGCATTTGCTTTAAAATCGCAACTGTAAAGTATTAAATGAAGTATTTAAAACGATTACCTAGTATGTGGCTTGCAACTTATACATTCTTAAAGAAAAATGGAACAAAGAGAGTGGAACATATGAAACTAATAAGGTAATGACTCATTTCGTTTGTTTCTGCAATAAAATTGGAGATTTTAGGGGATTAAACCAAATGTTGATAACATTAAGCGATTTATTGATCACATAAAACTATGCATTTTGCGTTAAGTTAAATAGGAGTGATAGAGCGCAGTTAATTTTGATAACATTAACCGTGATTACAATAAACGAAGTCGACTTTACTTTAAATCCATACAAAAACTATTTTTGTGATATTTAAAAATGTAAATGCAATTTTTGTCTAACTACATATTGGTTTCCCAGGTCGCAAGGTGAAAGTGAAGCGACCGGTCCAGATGGTATCTCCCCTAAAAAGCAGTCCACCTGCTGCCGCCATGCTGAGCAAACCTGTCCCCAAGCCCCCTGTGATGCCCACCCTTCCCCCCAAGAAACCAGAACCCCCTCACAGACCAAAGCCGCCTCCCCCTAAAAATCCTGAGCTTGTGCGGCAACCAATTAGGTTTGTATTAAACTGAAGAGGCATTCTGTGTCTTGAAATGAAAGGAGATTAAAAAAAATATTTCTAATCCCCTTATTTTTGTTTCTTGCAGGGATAGAATTATACACTTGTTAGCAGTCAGACCTTACAAAAGGCCAGAGCTTCTTGTCAGACTTGCTAATGGTAAGTTTGGAATTTCAGTTCATAGAATTGTAGTTATTTTTTAAAGTTGTCTTAGGTTTTGTTGGAAAGTTAATTGAAATTTTAATGTGGATTTATGACTGGAAACACCTTTCTTATCTTAGTCCGAAGCTATGCTAACATCTCTCACCACTTATAGCACCTGATAGAATTGAGCTATTTAGAAGACAAGTGAACTAACTTATTTAAGATATCTTTTTGGAAACAAATTAATACATAGCTGCCAACTCTTCCATTTTAGCTAGAGGATTTCCATTTTTTATTTAGTTAATCTTCCGTCATCCGTTTTTCAATCAATTTCTTCCCTTTTTTCTCCAAATAATTCAAGCTGACTACTTCTTTTGCAAAGGACAAAAGGTTTTGAAATGGTGTTTGATTACAATTAATCTTGCTCGTATCGGGCCTTAAAAAATGAACATTGATAATAATATTTTAAATGAAATAAATTTGTATTGATCTTAAATTAGTTTTTTTATTGTGTGTGTTAAGTTAGGTAATTAGTGTTGATTAGTGTTAGAATTGATATTGCTAAAAAAATTTCTTAAGATTTTTTTACTGAAAGATATCCGTCTATCTTACCTATTAACTTATGTCCAGTAACTATGGTAGTTGGCCTTATCGACTTAGATTAAGAAAAACAAATGCTATTAATGGTAATTTTTTAAATCTTCCTTTTTTATAATCCCGATGTTGGCAGGTATGCATTATCTTAACTAATGGTTTACCACTTGTTCAGTTCTGAATTTCTCGGATACAGATCTAGGGGTTGCAGGCCTTTTATCTCCTTTCTTTAATACGATTCCTGTTTTCGTTTATTGTAGTAGAACATAGGGAATGTTCTAAAATGTGTGCTTGTAATCTCTTTAGATGGCCTTCGTGAAAAAGACAAGAACACATTGAGTTCAATCTTACCTCAGTTAAGTGTGCTTAAAGGAAACATTTACTATCTTAACAAAGGGTGCTGGAAGGAAGTCCAAGAAAATTGGAAATTCTGCACACAAGAAGAATTAGAAATAATTAGAAAGTAAGAAGCATTTTTACTTTTTATGTTACTTTAAAATTTAATAAAAGGTAACCAAAAACCACTTAATCAGTCTCATAAATAATTACAGTAATATCCTGAACTTATGTAATAGGTGGAATGGAAAAATTACTGCATACAATGGATAGTTTTTTTAGATACTACTTTAATTTCTTATATTCTATGCATTGATATGATAATCCTTTTTAAATAAGCTTAACTTAATTCAAGTACAATAGAACTTTGAATAACCTACCCCTCGGATTACCATCATCAATTAAGCTAGTTACCCTCAATATCACATTGTAAAATAGTTTTTTTAGCATCTATGTGTTCTGCTTTCCTTTCTCTTTATTAGAAATGTAATTTTTCAAAATTAACTTTGATTTATATTACATTGTTTTGAGAACTGCAAATAACTTGTTTCTTGATTATCCAACCACCCCAAGGTCCTAATAGTGACGGGTACTCAAAGTTTTATTGTAACTTGACAATAATCACTATATGTCAGTGGCGGATCCAGGATTTGGTTTTGGGGGGGGCTAAGAATTTTCATAATCCAATTTAATCTTCTTGTTTGTATTAATACTGAAAAGGTAGTGAAATATCCTGCTCCAACTACCAAAAGGGGGGTCTGGGGGTCCTCCCCCGTAAAATTTTTGGAAATTTAAGTTTAAAACCCCACTTTTTCAACTCGTTTTGGTGCACCTCATTCGAATTTCGGATATAGATTTTTTGCGTTTTGACAAACTTAGTAAAATATAGTTGTAATAACAGTTACAAGGGGGTCTGGGGGTCCTCCCCCAGAAAATTTTCAAAATTTGACCTTAAAATGACAGGGTTTTAACTCATTTTGGTGAACAAATGTAGAGTAACTTTTCATTTTGGGGGGGGGCTTGAGCCCCCTAGCCCCCCCCTGGATCCGCTAGTGCTATATGTCAAATCATTGTAATACTAGACTCTTAACTAATTATGTATTCTTACTATATGTTATCTGGCCATTCTTTGAATGACTTTTATTTGTTGTAATTTTTCTTTTATTTTTGTAGAAGAAAACATCAGAATGAGGCCACGCCAGATAAGGTTGAACACGATCCTCCTGCCCCTTCACCCCAAAACAATGTATCCCCTCCACAAGTGAGTTGATAATTTTGTGCTTTAGCTGAGTAAAGGGTATATTAAGGCTTCTGCAGCAAAAAAAATTAACTGAAGCATAGCTGCCAACTTTTATGGATTGTCCGTCTTTTTTTACTCGTAGCACCATATGGTTTGAGATAGTTGCAGTGTGAACACTTAAATATAAGACAGATTAAGTTAAGCTATCTTAACTTCTCTCTTAAGTTGAACTAGATTAATTTTTCATGTGTGGACATAGAGTGTTAAATGTGTTATTACCCAATACTATTTTCACAACATTTGCCTATTTGAAGTTGGCTTCATCTCACATTGTAAATATAATGCAGAAAAAACAACTTTACTATGGTCAGAACAATTCACTTAGGTGAAATATCACTAGAACGAATAATATCAGGTAAATTAAAATTGATAAGGTTTAAAAATTTTATAAAAGCTAATAATAGAATAAGTTAAGTATTTATGTGTTGACTCTACACACATTATTTGCCGAAAAGTTTTACGGATGCAAGTTTTCAAAAGTTGGCAGCTATGCTAAAGTGTTTTACCAGATTTTTTAAAGAATGACTTAAATATACTGCAAGTTTTTTCTTTCAAAGAGTTATTGATAACATCTTAAATTAAATTATCTGTTTCATTCGTGGTTCCTTTCCTGTAACTGATTATTTAATTTCAATGTCTTGACTATTTCGGCAATAATACAAAATTTAATGCGTCACTTTATTGTTATTGGAAGCTATTCACATATTTGCACTGAATATAAAAACTGATCTGTTGTGTAGCATATTGAAGTGTTTGGTTTTAGCATAGTTTCTGTTTTGTCTAGAAACGAGTTCTTAGTGAAGTAGAAACAAATGGTCCTCGCCACAAAAAGCAAAGAATATCTCATTACAAAGGTAAGCTACACTTTCCTTTCCTTTTTTAAATTTTTCATACAGTTAAAATTATCACTGTCATAACTAATTACAGTAATATCCTGAAATTGTGTGATAGGTGGAATGGAAAAACAACTGGATAAGTCTGGGTGCATTTTTATTCAAATATTTACAAATTATAACTAGGACAAGATACCGGAAGAAAAAAATTTAATAATTTTAACCCAAAAAGCTTTGTAACTAAGTCTAAGAAGGGTCAGATATATCTTCTCAGGCAAAAATTTCCACAAAGCTAGTTTAAAAAATTTAATTCTTAATTTTGTATCGTGATTGCGATCTTTTCAGGGGTCAGTTTCAGACCTTAAATACTTTTCTTTTCAACTTGCAAAAGGCCTGGTGGCATGGAGGTAGTGTATCCTGCCTTCTGGTTCGATTCCCTTGCTGGGCAAGGTCGACTCAACCTTTCATCCTTCAGTGAGTCGATGAACTGAGGAGCACGAGGGATGGGGAACTAAACACTGGGGGTCTCGTATTAGGATGGCCACCTAACCAGGACGTATACCTTGCACCCCAGGCCCCATGGTCATGAAAATGAAGAGAGGCATCGTAGGCCTTGGCCATTGAGTTTGTAGAGTTTTTTTAAACTTGTTAAGGTTTCCAAAGTCATTAAGTTATTCTAAAAAGAAAGGGGTCCTAAAAATCATCAGGTTCTTTTTCAATTTCAAGCTTTTTATATGCAAGTTTATTAATTGTCTACTCATGCACGTTTTGCTGAAGCTTCTATATAATTTTTCTTTGATATGAAATAAAGTAGGTATTGCAATCAGGGTTGTTACGTTTAAAACACTTTGTTTTAAACATGTTTAAAACAAAGAAAAAAAACATTGTTTAAAACACGTGTAATTTTTAGCAAGTTGCTCCCTTTATTTAGGCAACAAACTTACTTTTTTCATGTATGGATCACCCTGAGCCTAAAAAGATTGTGCCAAGTATAAGGCTTGGGTACAAACCACCAAATCGCCATGACATAGGCAGTACATTGCTTGATAAAGAGCATGATGCTGTGAAGAAAACTTACAAAAATCATTTAAAAAAACGAACTGTTTGTGGTATATTTAAAAGTATAGCTTCATTAATCTAACTTCAATTTGAAAAGTCAAATTAAATTTTTTAAAACTCGTGGATTTTTTTTCTATGTCGAGGGTAAAAAAATGTTTTAAACAAAAAAAACACGTTTAAAACAAATAAAACATGTTTTTTGTTTTTTATTAAAAAAAAAGCATGTTTTTTTCCAACCCTGATTGCAATTCACCAAGTTGTGCATGCTAAAACTTATTTCTCTATCTCTCCCAGGGGACCAGCAACAACCGCAGCCGTCGGCGCCGCCTCCTGTGCCACAACGCAACGGCATCCACCCTACTCCTCCTCCTTCCGACATCTCCAGCAGCACGCAACAACAACAACAACAACACCCTCTCAACAAGAGGCCGCGCCACTCCCCTGCCCACGAGGAGCTCCTCCACCGCTCCCCGGCCTACCTTTCTCCGACGGAGAAACCGCCCCCCAAGCCCAGGCCGCCTGCCCGACCCCCCAACGGCCGGCTGCTGCCCCCCGAAAAGACCGTCCGGCCCCCTCCGCCGGCCGCGTTCAACGGGACCGCCAACCGGCCCAGCAAGGTCAGCTCGACCACCAACGGGTCGTGCAGCGCCTCTCCACACTCCAGCAGCGACAGCCGGGACAGCATGGAGTATAACGGTGAGTGGGGTGGTGGATCGATCAATTGGAGGAAGGGAGTAAAATCTGGACCCCCAAAATATCGCTAAAATACTAAATGTAAAATAAATTCATTTTAGTAAAGAAATTGGGGAGTACTTTTTTGTGTTGCAGTTTCTTGTTTTGTTTGTTGGTTCTGTTGGACCTGATTTGTTAGAGGGCGGTTTGAACAAACTGGCCCACTGCCCAAAGGGTGGGAGGGATTGGAGTCAGGGTTGGGTTTTCCTGTTCAAAACGAGTTTTTCCCATACCGCTGGGAAAAAAGTCCAATTGTCAAAATAATGGAAGTACAGTCGAATCCGCTTAATGTGGTCACAGTTACTGTTATCGAAATCAACAGGTCCCGATCGTTCCTATTTAATTTAATGTAAAATTCATTGTTTAATGTGATCAACTATGGATCAACACGCTGCTTAATGTTATTAAAATTTGTCCATATCCCATCCCCTAAAAACTACCTTTTTCGAGTTTCCTTTTAAAGGTAAAATTTTTAGAAGTAAACACCTGCCCCACCCTAAGGCATCTGACACTTCTTTTTTCTAAAAATCAGACAGTTGCACTGTTATATATATAACTTATAATATCTGTATCTTTAAGAGAAGCAATATACAGGGTGTTTCAAAAGTCCATGTCGCGACTTTTATTAGGAACCAACATGTCCTAGGGTCACAGAAGTAAGGTCTACCCCTAGGTAAATGACCCTGGAGAATCTATGGGGATGACTTAAAGCACCCTAGCGACGAAATAAAAAAGTTTAAAAAATTAATTTAAAAACTAAAGGAGATCGAGCAAAAACCTCTGTGAGAATATTGTTGCCGCCGTCATAAAAAACTCAAAAAATCAACTCATCAATCAAAACTCACTAAATTATTTCTGTAATAAAAGAGCTTCTAGCAACCCAGCAGGCTTTCTGTTTACTCAGATTTTCTTCCACGTGGCCATGGCGTCAGGCTCAACTTAAGTTGCATTCGAGTATAGTTTCTATGCAAGTAAAAACTTTTAAAAAAAACGTCATTTCAAGTAGACCTAAATTTAAAATTTTGTTTTACTTATGTATGCAAAACGTTCTTTTCAATCATTAGCACCTAAAGTCCACCATTCAGTTTTTAAATTACGCTCTATTCTGAAAGGATTACCTTGATTTATAACTTTTTAGCAAGGTATGATAATCCAAGGAGAAAAGGGCATCACCATCAAAAGATGACATTCCTCAGATACGTGATAAAAACCCATATTCATAACATAGGAAATAGCTTATTTAAGGTCATTTTTCTAAAAAAAGGCTATAAAACTTATAAAACATTCATCTATGAACAGAATAAATTCAATAAATAATCAATTTTTCCCATGTATCATGGTATTTACCGGGGGGTGGGAAAAACCTTGCCAACCCTGGTTGGAGTGCATAGACAATTGAGTCTTTAACCTCCTTCATAAAATTTAAATTGAACTCTTGAGTTTCAGAATATAAATTGGAGTATAGAATTTTGAACAAATGTGCCCAAAAGAAATTTTAGTAAAGATGAATTTTTCTTTTAATTAGATAATTACTTCGTTATTTATTTAGTTCGGTGCCACCCTGCACAACCAGAGACCTGATTTATTAACAATCAGAATACAAAGGAAAATCACATGCTACAGACTAGGCTGGTAAATAAGGATATATCGCTACCACCACGCCAGAAACACGAATCTTTTTTGAAATGCAGGCGAAAGCCTAGAAGCTGGTTGGGTTGGCGCTGTTTGGCTACACTGCTTTCCCGCCAAAAAAATTTTACCTTTTGGTGTGTTTTCTTCTTGCCGGTGTTTCTGATGTATTTTCGACTAGTTCATGAATAGAGTTTATTTCTCGATTCCAACAACATGAGACAAAAAGCGATTTGGAGCTAGGTTCCTCAATTCAGCTTGCTCAATTGGCAGGCGATTCAAAATGAATCGTTTCATTTACTCATTCGTTCTTTTATAGGCTGCTTTCCTCACGTGGTCTTTAAAGTTAATACCGCCTTACTCTTAAATTTTCGATCCTTCACTTAATGCAAACAAAATACAAAGTTGAAAATTCATAGAAATATACTTGAAGCGCGATCATTCCCTAAAGGATTCGAAACCAAACCCTTCAAACCAAATATTAAACTCTTCTTGGAAAGCCGACGTGATTCTTTACACCAATCAAATTGAAGATGAGTAAATGAGACAATCTCTGGATTGAACCACCAGTATTTTATGATTTCGATTTTTTTTTCGATATCGTAAACGCGCAACTCTTATCATAAGCGCGGTGGCATCAAGATGTAATTGGCCGCCAACCATGTCAATTGGGTTGCCGATTGCTGCTCACTTTGGACTGATTACTGCTCACTTGGCGACTGACACCTATCTCTAGGATGGAGCCAATTTTCGAATGCAGATTCGTGTTTCTGGCGTGGTGGTAACGATATAAAGTGGGATAAAAAAAATTTTGTTTGGAAACTTTAGGTCATCCATAACACGGTTATTCTGATCCACGGGGCAACCCTTAACCCGAGCCAAACCCGTTCTTTTTTGAGCTTTTGCTATTCCGTGCTGCGGGTTTGGGCTGTCCCACACCCGAGAGTACTACTTGCCGAACATCGAGGGTTTGGAGGCTAACCCATAGGTTTAGATTGGCGAGAAGTATGCTTTATTTAAAATGCAACAAGAATAAGTGATTTTTTATACCAAATAATGCATTAATTGCCATTATTAAGTGTTTTATACCCTTTACCGCTTGATTAATGACTTAATATGACGTATTTTAAGTTCAGGTTTGGCCTGCTAAGCCTAGCTTTAACAAAGGCTCGAGAGCAGCAAAATCGTGGAACGCCATCTACTAACAAATCTGAAAGTATTGGATTTGGATTGGTGTGCTTGTTCTTAAAAGTATTGTATGAAAGAAAGAAAGGTTCAATAATTGAAAATGTTATTGAAAACACTATTATTAAATAGGAACAGCAGATTCCATGATGAAATTTTTTTATTAGCCGAGTAAATTCTTTGTTAGGTTTCACCTAGATTTTTTAAGCGATTTTAGTGAATTGCTTTAAAGTGGTTTAAAAAATATGGAAATAATTATTTCCTCCCTAAAATAGCTATCTTTATATTAATATCTGCAAAGGAAAAATCCATTTTTTTAAAGAAATTGTATGCATTTAAATATTTTAGAAGTTTTTATTGTTTTGTGGTAAAACATCAGCAAACATCCGTTTGTGAGCAATTTATTATATTTTTTTAGCCCAATACATGCTTTGAAATATATTTTAGTTATGAATTACTGAAAGTATCATAGTTCTAATTTTATTTTTACAACATTAATCTAAAATTATTAATTATTTTTTGGTAAACTTAAGCAAATGAATATCCGTTTATTCAATGTATTTTCAATTATTTTTTCTTTTGGGTAGCATTAATGTATTCCAGAAGCTTTAAATTATTGAATGTATATCACAAATAACTATAATAGTTTTTTCCTACATTTATTTCTACGTATGGACTTGGTTGAAATCGAACTCACAACCTTTCGATCCAAAGAAAGCGTTCTCATCAGCCAATCACGTTAAAGCATCTCCTTTGGCGAGGTAGCGCCAAATCAAACACCCTCCCGACTCATAGGTCTGCAAGCGCACGGTGCCCCTGGTGCACCCTGGCCACCGGGTCTGGGTTTGCTTGCCCGTAGGTTTGGCGCTTTGCACAGAATAACGGTGTAAATGATGTCATACTTTTTTCCCAAGATTTTTTACCTTTTCCTCTGTTCTGTCACAAATCACCATATCCCCTTCACCCTTTGTCACAGATCAATCTCTCCTACTAAAAATGTGTATGAAAAGGTTGGTAAGAATCTAGGACCTGATATTTTTATTCAAATTGAAGAGCACCCCACCTTATAATTTCAAAGTGAACTCTCATTTCTTCTGTATTATTTTTATAATAATGCTGTTTGTAGCTGTGTAATGCCATAATTCTTGAAAACTCCCATTCCCTCCCTGTGTGACATCATTTATGAATAGCCCTACTGATGGGGTGTTAAATTGATGATGACAAAATTAATTGATGGGGTTATTGGGGGGTGATAAAGATGTTATGTGGACCCGAAAATTTTCCACAGACCTTCAATAAGATAGGCCTAAAAATGAACCTTCACCTTATGCTTCACTCTGAAAATGGATCTTTTTGAGCTTTTATTACGTTATTCTTGATAAATGTTACAATTTCACTTAAACCCTGGCTATTTAAAGTTTTTAGTTTCAGATTCACTCTCATAGTCTTTATAGTATAAATGCTAATTTCCAGTTTTTCCCCCTCAGATGGTCTGCAAGTTCCACCCCCTACTGAGTCTCCTACACAGTGTGATAGTCCTGAATATGAAAAGTAAGTATATGCTTTTGTTCAAAATAGCCATTGTGTAAGTAGGCATAAATTTTCAAATATTTTTATTAATAGTTTTAAATTATCAGCCTGCATGTGTGATTGAACTATCTTAGAATAATTGCTTGTTTTTTTTAACAGAATAACCAATTGTTTCCTTTAAAGGTTTGTTTTAATGTTATATTTTTTTCAGAGAGTATTGTAGAATAGAGTCAGATGAACAGAGAGCTTGTTACAAGGCCAATTTTAATGCAGAATATCAAGAGTACTTATATCTGCATGAAAAAATTATAAGTATTACTCAAAAATTTGCTTCTTTGGAGAAACATTTGCATACATGTGAAGAAGGCTCTGAGGAATTTTTAGTAAGTCAGCATGTCTACTTGTTAAGTATTATTATTATTTTAGTGAATTTCTTGTACAAAGTATTGAATTGAAACTGAATGAGCAGGTTTTTTTATGAATTTTCTTCAAGAAGATGCTCTTGTTACTCTGAACAAGTGACAAAATATTTTTAGGGCTTCAGTAAACCTACAGACTATCTTTCACTATGGATTATCTTCTGTGAAAAAAGTCGTCCCTTTAAATAAAAATCTTATTTAAAATGTGTTGGAAATAACTAACAGTAATTTTAAAGATGGTTAAATTCATTAGCTTCACAACTAATACTCATTAATATTTCATAAAGTTTAATTGCCGGCTATTTAAGTACCTCATATGCTATTTTTTAATTACTGGAATAACACTGTTTTTCTTTGATATGATGTCTTTAAAAAAAACCTTTATCTTTCAGAAAATCAAAGGCAAAATATTCAAAGAATACCGTGCATACAAGCAGGACCCTGGCTACCAGGGTGCTCTAAAAAAGTTCAAATATCTGCACATGAAGCTGGCTTACATCAAGCGTCTGGTGACTGAGTACGATATGGCCCAGTGCACAAAGTCTTAGCACTGGCTGTGGCCCACCCTGGCCTGTCTCTCTGATTACAGTTTGCGCTTTTGTAAAACAGTATTTCCCTCTCAGACTTTGTTGAAATTTGAATCTATTTATTATCGAATCCAATCTCGGTTGGTACCTATGCAATTTTCTGTGGAATCGTCAGCGAGGAGTCGAAAATATGTCTATATTTTTACTGAGCTATACCGTACTGCCACTCATTGCAAAAGTGCTTTGGTTGCATTTATGTTCCTTTTTGTAAGGCAAGTCTGGTTTGGTTCCTCAGTGAGTGGAGGACTGTGTGTGTTATGTTTCAATAGCCTTAAATTTAATCCTTTTTACTCCCTTTTATCTGTTTAATATAGAAATATGTTTTTACTACTTAAAAAATTTAAAGTGCCTCTATTGAATTGAATTTTTGTGTGCCAAACTATATTGTGTAAGCTTACCAAAAAGCTCTTGCTTTTTGGTTTCTTTCTTAAAATGTGGGCTGCGTGTGTATTCAAACATTGAATAGTACTGCGTCCATTCAAAGCAATGCACTTGATGCAATTTAGAGTGTGACCTTTGTTTAATTTTTATAATTTTGTAAGAACTAGGTAACACAGCGTTAAATTAGGGCTTTAGTGATTTAATGTAGTTATCTGAGATCCCTCATTTTTATCTAGGGTTGTAGCTGTGGTATTTGAAAGAGAGGTTCGTATGATCAACTTAAATTTTAAACTTTCTTAAACCTTAGAGTTTCTTTTAATTGCATGTCAGGGCATGAAGTTTCAGATCTAAAGGTCAGGCGAGTCCAAAAATTTTACTCGCCACTAAATCTAGACATTAGTCTGAGCTTATATAATTTGATTTGAAATGTTTTAAAAAGGTTTGCCACCCTTTAGTATTTCCCTGAGCCAAGTTGGCAAAAAAAATTTTGTTCCTTGTTGTTATTTGAGCAATTTAAAATCTATGTTATGAAACTATTTGAGAGTTAAAATTAAGTAATTGGTTGAACTTTTCCAGTCCTGACTGCCCTAAATTTTCTTTAGGATTCCATCTGGTGGTGTAGGACAGAGGGGGTTGTTTGAACGACCTTTCTTTTACTTTTTATATTTATAAGCTGGCAAGTGTTACCTAGTTTTTGCATTGTGTTGGCAGCCTTTTCAAGGCCTTCAAATTCTAAAACTGAGACACTTATAAACAAAACAAAGAATTTATTACATGTTCATTGTTTATGTTGTCAAACAATTTTTTAGAAGAATTTGCGTTAATCAAAATTTTATTACAAAATCTGGTAGTTCTTTACTTTGATTGTCAGGTTGTTGCATAAAATATTTGTCTGTAGTCTTCTTAAGTATGGAAAGGCAGTTAACCTTTGTGATATAAAAACTCCCTTTCTTATTCGGTTGTTTTGGTTAAGCGCAGTTAATTGAGTGTATAGTGATAATTTGATGTATATTGTGTAAAATTTAATATTCAATCTGGTTTTCTGATGGTATTATTGACATTGTAAGTTATAAAATGTTCTATAAGTGCGTTATTTGAACAAAGCATTGAGCAAAACTGATTTCTCGGGAAATGTAAAAGACTATGATTAGTCCACTTTAACAAATGGTTTCTGTGAATGTTTATTGGCCAATAGTACTATGCTCCTAAGCCTATACTCAGCTGAACTGGTTATGCTCAATGAATGGAAATAAACCTTACAGTTTTACCTTAAAGTAACACTGTTTATTTCAATAGTTTCTGTCGACTCATACTAGTTGTAAAATTTTTAACACTTAAAAGTTTGATGTTATCCAGTTATTTTTACAGTACAATAATCAAATCGGAGATTAATTAAGAAATATTTTTGTAAGTTTATTTAAGATATCTTTAAAAAAAGATACGTGCTTTTTAATGATGAGATGGAAATTTTTTATGTTGCTTGGTGCTAAGTACAAAAGTTAATTAACTTCATTTAGACACTTCATAAGCAAACTCTAGAAATAATTTAGCATTCATTTAAGAATATTCCTTAGATTCATGCACCTTTTTCCAAAGTATCGAGTTTGAGATTTAAGAGCCCATTGCAGTTTCCGTACAACTCATGACTGCCTTTCCAAAGGAGAGCTTTATATGAGAAAGAGTATAGAAGAGACTCGTTAGATAGGTTATTACAACCTAATGTAAGATAGCTTTAAGTGCACCCAGTTAGGAATTGTAAATGATTTTGTTCATTGAGATGATTAGTTGTAAAACATTCAGTCAGACACAAGTTGTAACGCGACTCTTGACCAGACTGTTTATTGAAGAGTAGTCCATTGCTCATTCTGATACCTAGATAAAAAGAAAATGAAGCATATAGTGACTGAAGTATTGTCAGTTTAAGCAAAGAATTCATCCTGCATTTTTAGAGAAAATTAATATTTTGTTTGGCGGGGGTGTTAGTGAGTTCTTGAGAGTGTTTGAAAGGAAAATTCCAACTTGATTGGTTTGAGAAAGATTTAGTCAACCTTTAAACACATATCAACTCTTTAACAGCTTGAGTGAGAGACAATCTAGGTCAGTGTATTTTTGTACAGCAAACAAGTCAGATCATCAGATGTATTTTTGTCTTAACTAGTTGATGCTCTGGGTTGAAATGAAAGAGGTCACGTAACATTGCAGTGCTTCCATTTGGGAAAAATTTCAGGAGTTCTCCAAAAGATTCGTGAATTAAATTAAATATTAATCCTTTCATATTTAAATTTTTGTTACTTAATATTCCCAAACAATATTTGATGCTCTTCCTTTTCATTTTTAAAAGTGCTTCCACATCCAACAACAAATGAAATGTAAATACTGAGGTTTTGTCTTCCTTGAAAAATGTGAATGTTTTTAGTTTTAAGTTCTAGGTTTTATGTAACCAAAATCCAATTTTAAAGGAGTCAATTTTGTAATATCAGACTACTTAGAGTATTTTAAGTAATGGTGTACTGTAAGCTTTATTTCAAAGAATAGTTGTGCACCTAAAGTAATAGCAATGGACCACTGTTGAAAAAACACATTTGAGTCTCCTGATCCTGGATAAAATTAACCCCTGTTTTAAAAATAGTTCAGTAAATGTATTTTGATATTTGTTTTCAAAAAGTGACGATTTTGAATGTAATCTTTTTTTGAAAGGTTGTGATGTTGTTATGTGAAGCATTTTTTTCTATTGTACAGATTGTTAGAACTTAAAAATGCCTTTGATTGCAAGTGTGAAGTCTTTTCGACACTGTTTTAAATAATATATTTTGAGTTTTCTTTTGTCCGAGGACATCAGAGTATGGATCAGCAGATAGAAAAGTGTGGCTGTAGTTGTCTTGTAGATATGACTGCTCATGCCTTTATGTTAGTAAATATTTAGGAGTTGTGTGTTAGCTCCTCTGAATGACAGCTCAGAAAATTGAAATACTATTTTGAAATTTTTTTGCCTCTGGCAAAAACATTCGCTATCACGTTGACGACCGGAATGACAAATTGACCACGTTCGTATTTTTCTGTGTTCATAATATCCATATTATATCGTGTTAGTTTCTTTTTCTCCTTTGTGTAGAAATCAATCCTAATTTGTATCATATATGGAATACAGAAAAACGCAATTTAATTATTATATTATCAGCTTGATACCACACACTTATTTTACTCAGTCAATTTTGTTTCATTGTCATTCGTACATCATTCCATATCATCTAGAGGTTAAGGCTCATGAAAAAAACTTAACGAATTTCATTTTCGTCTTCAAGTTCCTTATTTTTCCACTTGTGTACAGAGCTCTGCTTTTTTATACATAAAATTACTCTAGTGCTTGTGCAACGGACCTGACTGACTCCAGGCAGCATGGGGAGTACCAGGAGACACATGTCAACCCTTCTGCGCTAAATACTTTTAATGTTCAAAATCATAAGTGCTTTAGACAGGAAATAGTTAAATTGGTTTTAGCACAACTACTTGAACTCGTATATAATTTCAAAATACATTTTTAATATTAATTACTTAGTTTTCTGCAACATACAGTGCCATTGAAGTATCACTTTTTAAGTTATTTTTTTGCATTTATTTATTTATTTAATAGAAACATGTTTAATAATCAGATCATGTGGGCCTGAAATCAATGCTGTACTTAAAAACGGATGAGTGCGACTGCTTTGAAATGTCAGTAGCATCATTTTGACTTATATCAATACCCGAATTGAATATTTTACTAGGGCGTTTTTATGAAAACATCTAGCACACATTCCCAAGATTATTAGTGTTTTCCACTTTGCTGGTGCTTTTCCATTCCAAGTCATTCAAAAACAAACTTGACAGATTTCTCCTTAACCACATGCTGCCTACTACTTGCTCAAGACTAGTCCAGTCCATTGCTGAAAAAAAGTGAACTTGTTCCATTTCCCATTGGGTATCATGCTCATTATCATTTCAGTTAAACTTAGAGAGAATCCTTTCAAATTATTTGTTCTGAATCGGGTATAGATTGAGTTCCAACACCCAGTTCTATTTATTCCCTTCTGACTGCTACTGTGTAGCCAGAAAAGTAGGAGGGACTCGGAATTACGATTATGATTTAGCTGTACTTGGGATACTTAAAAAAGTCACCTTTTTTGGAACATGCATTCTACGAAAGATCAGTCGGGCCCCTTCGACGAGTCATGCGTCGGTCAGGTCCGAAAGTCGAGCACCAGACTGCTCTTGTACACGATCAATATGTGTAAGGGTTGTCGTTCGAAACACTTCTAGTGGATCACATTGTCAAGTGCCATTACCAGTTCCAAGCTAACCAGTTAGGGAGGATCGTAAAACAGAAGACCTGCATTCCAAGGGCTTATTGAGCCACCACAGAACTGCTTCCTTGCTGACCAATGTCCACTTGCTTCGTCCTTTGAATATTAATACTAGTGGGCTATTTATATTGAGGCGTTTTGCCTTATGCCAAATATCTTTTAACATTGAAGGGTTTTAAGAGTGCGGAGTTTTTAAATTCGGTTTCTTTTAGAAATAATCCATCCAAAATATTGAAGAGGTGTATACTTGTTAATGTTTGATGTTGCCAATTGAAGTTAAGGATTTTAATCCTCTTTAAGAAATTTGCCCCATGCTTAGAAAATTTAATGTGCCAATAAGTTTTTATCACTAGAAGGTTCCTGATATGTTGGAGCATTTAATGGGTTCTGATATAAGAAGGAACATTCCAATTCAACTGCCCCTGCTTCAATTCTTGCCAAAGAAAGACCTCCACTCCTTGGTTCCTCCAAGGTTCTGTCCAATAACAGTCAAAGGTGGTTTTGTCGGCCAATTCCAGTCCACCTTTTGTCCATTCAGAACCGGCCTTCCCGCTCCAAAAGGGATGTTTTGTGTGCAGCAAGTCCCCAACATCCATTTTTAAAAGCAATTGCCATTAAGTTATGATTTTAAAGGATATTAGAGATATTACAAGTCATATTAACTATTGAATACAAAAAGTTTGTTTTTGTTACTGTGAATCAAGAACAATAAATATATATCCTAATCGTGACAAAATATCTTAAATTTGCATATTAGAAGTACTCTTTTCTTTTGAGTATTGTAAGATGTTTTTATGCCCAAAATTTAAAAAAAAACATTAGTTTCGGGTGGCTTATTGACATCAAATATCAGATTAGAGATGTTTCTGACAATAATAAAAATGCTGAAGTACCTCTATGTACCTTCACCTAACTAAAGCGGTTCTCTTTGAATAATTAGTATTAAAAAATCTGCATATTTATTCTTACGTAAACTTTTCTTTCTACAACATGAGTGTAGACGATATGTTTCATCTAAAATACAGATATTGAAGTAAAAGTACGGTAAATCATTAGTTACTAATCTCCCAAGTTCTAATGCAAAATATTTTAAGGAATAATTCACGCAATAACTACAATGTTGAGTAAATCCAAGGATAGCTGGTGTAGGGTATCTGGGGGATTTGCTGCACTGCTTGGCAGCAGGCAGTGGTTCTGTGGTCGGTCCAGCATCGGCTCGATAGGAGAGGCCCTTCAGTTACGTTCGGTTCTGTTTCAAAAGCGAAGAAATTGTAAAGAATATTTGTGTGTGCGTGCCTGTCCTTTGGGACATATCTCAAAAAGGATGTGTACTAGACGATAAATAAATTACCTATTGCATGCATTTGCTGTTGTTGGTTTTCCTTTTTCGTTATACATTTTTCTGAAATCAGGGTTGGAAAAATTTTTTTGTTTTAGACATGTCTTTACTCTTGGCAGAAAAAGCTAAAGGAACAAGTTCAAAAAAGCATTTGTAAGTTTTCAAAGAATCATGCCAGTGGCGTGTATAGAAATTTATTCCGGGAGTGGCCCAAAATTATTCCTCAGCCCCTCCCTTTCATATTTAATAGGTTTAATGAAAGTGAAACTTCTAAATACATTTTAAGTAAAATTTGCGTCTTAAAGAACTTAATAGAAGAAAAGTTAATAATTAAGTTCGTACTACCAATGGGGGATTCTCCCATATAATTTTAGAAAAATTGGCTCTAAAATATAGGTTTTTTTAACTAGTTTTGTTACTTCTAGCCTGAAATTTGGGTTTACATTTTTAGTTACGATTTGCATTTTTATGTACTCAATGTAAAGAGTTGTGAATAATAATGTTCCAAGTGCAACAGGGGGGCTGGGGTTCCTCCTCCAGAAGATTTTTGGAAATTTGACCCTGAAAAACAAGGTTTTAACTAGTCCTAATTTTGGGGGGAATCTTCGTAAAAGCTCAACACTAATTGTAGCCTTTTAATTTTTTTCTAAAACAATTGTGATTGTGAAATAAAAGAAAACAGCTGAAATTATCTCATGATAAAAAAATAATTTTAAACACTTCAATTACACAGCAGTTGAACAGTTATTGCTAAGGAGCTCAGGATTGGATTGTTTTATTTTTGTAAAATAAAGTAGTTCTGCAAAAGGTAAAGGAAATTGATAAGTTTTGTGACTTTATACCTAAAAAAAGCTATAGCTTTTTCGGAGAATACAATATCAAAGTATGTATCTATAAATCTGTTCGACTATATATTTAAACATCGCATTGCATTTATAGATTTACTATTATCATAATTTTAATCTTCAATCTGTTGATATGAACCAAAGGTTCTTAGAGTCTTGAAAATTCCTGCAATCTTTAAAGAAATTATGTGTAGTTTTTTCCATTCTGATAAAAAAAAAATTTTAAATAGAAATAGCGATTTACAAAACAACCCTAAGTTAAAACCAGGGGCGTAGTTAGGATTTTCCTTGGGGGGATCCATTGGAAAAAATTCATTTTGAATATCAAAGATCTTTAGTTTATACCGAAATAAATTTATAATTTCCTCATTACTTTTATAATTTAATTAATAATTAGTACATACTTGTACTGTCTCAAATTCTCTCTTCAATATAAGAAAAATATTTTTCAAAGAAAGGGAGAGAGGTGATTAAGCAAAAAGTATGAGCTCTTGTTTAAATTACCAATGGCGTAATACTGAAAAGGGGGTGTGGGGATCTCTCCTTGGAAAAAAATTCACTCACTAAAAACAGTTTTAACTCATTCCAAGTGCCTATAGTAATGCCTGTAACCAGACTTTTGCTTGAATGGGAGTCCAAAAAGAAAATCGGGGGAAAAAAAGTTGTATAAGTAATGGAATTGTCATTGTATAACCACCAAAGTTTTACTGGAAATTCAGGGCCCTATTTAGAAAACAGATCAATCATCAAAAAAATATATAAAGTACATTCAAAATTATTTTACAGTAAAAAAAAGTTGATGGACTTATTCCCTTTTTCAACCTTATAAAATTTTCTCAGAAGAAAAATCTTTAAAAAAAACAGTTAAGTTGACATTTCAATTAAATTTCTCCTTTGTTTACACCACAAAAGGGTGAAATAAGAAGAATAAAGCAAATAAATTCAAAATTATAGTGAAACTGAGTTATTAAAGCAGTATCAATGGAGTAAGTGAATGAATGGATTCAAACATTCCCTGCATAAAAAAAAGTTTGAAAAAACTTTTAAATTAAAAGACAATTTTATTTTGGGTTAGCTTAACACCTCAAAGAATAGGAAAAAATACAAATTAACTCCAATTCCAAATTATCTGTAAAAATACAATAAATGAACCTCGATTTTGTAAATTCAAGGGGCTATATCTGCCAAAAGGGGATTTCCCCCTATTTTCACTCATGTGTATAGCAAAGCTCGAAGATGTTTTAAAGCACCAAAAAGTCAATTTGTCATTTTTTGACTTTTTCCCTTTTTCAAACTGGCGATTCCAATTTCTAATATCCTTACCTTTAAAAAACAGCTGCTTCAAGACGTCTTTTAGGAGCGACAAATATACGGGCGTTTTAACAAATTAAGGGTTTTTCTTCGTTGACTTTCAGCTGCAGAATGTGATGTCACAAACCTTGAAACCCCTACCGTCCTTCTTTTCACGAACTGCCAAAAATTTATTAACCCCCTCTGACGATGACGTCATTTATGGACAGCCTTTATCGTAAATGGCACCTATTCCCATAACTGGCCTTAGTTTTTAGTTACAGTTCAAGTCGCTAGATGTCACTCTCACATATCCTCGCGGGTCCATTTTCGGGAACGTTCAAAACGTCTCTTCATAATTTTGGTGACTTGCATTTCGCTAAAATTAAGGAATTGAAATAAATTTAAGGCTTTATCACATAAATTCCAAACAATAAGATAGTATTCCTACAATTATTGATAATTTTACTTGAAAATTAATTTTATAATAATCAATATTAAAAGCAACTTTAAACAATTTTCTGTTTTAGAACTGCTTAACAGGGCCGTATTCAAAGTGGTTTAGGGGTTCAGCCTCCCCCCTTTTTTCAAATTTGCTTTTTATATTTTATACTCTTTTTCCACCAGAAGTACCCATCCTATAATGTAATCCATTAAACTCCTTAAAAGGAGTTTAAAAAACTATTTTTAGCTTTACATTTCAAAAAAATTTCTGGTAGAGTCCTCCCCCTCCTCGAAATGAAATTTCACAGCATAAATTACATGTAGAAATGTTTTTTCCTTGAAAACTGTAGTTTTCAATACAACGGTTGTCTATAAATCTAATCCAAAAGGTTTCAATACGACCTAAAACCCTACTTTTAAGGGTCCGAATTTAAAAAGATAACTCCTGGGAGGAGGATCCCCTGCCTCTCTCACAAATTTGGACGTTTATTTATAAGTATCTTTTTTCTTTAAAACTTCTGCTGCTTACTATACTCTGTTCATTTAGATTAGAATTAGCCACTGAAAAATAGTGCTGTCCCCGTCGCTAGAAGCGTAACCATAGTTATGTTTTTCGCGCAGCCTTCTTCGTTGCATTGAAGTTGATGGAAATTCCGGTCAATGCAAAAACTGGTAAAAAAACTTTACAAGTGTAAAAAATTTGTTTTTTTATTGAACGATTTTTGCTGACCGATTTTTGCATTGACGGGATTTTTCGTATATCCAAGTGATAGGTTTCTATGGTTACCGATTCGGTGGTAGGGGGTGGAAATATTTTCTGTGGCCTATTCAAAATGAATAGAGTATAGGAGTGGTTCTTCCCATTCTGGTGATAATGAAAACAAAAAGTTGAAACACTAACCGTTAAATTGGGTGAATCGGAACAAAACCTATAGATAAGAAAAAACTATATAGAAGAAAATACCTATAAATTTACAAACGGGGAGTTTTCAGTATCTCCATAACAGTCAACAAAGGAAGAGTTGAGGGAGAAAGTTTTGTCGTAAGAACTAGGGGTTTTTATAAGCGGTAATGGGAAGTTATAATTTTCAGTGAAAACTGACAAGTAACCTTTTAAGATCGTATAAAATCATAGATTCAGGTATTTATTCCATAAAACTAGGAGGAGCTGAAATTTTTCTGCTTTAAATTAAGGGTTTTTTTGTAACAAATGCAGAAATCGACCGATTAAGCTGGTTTTAATCCAATCATAAAAGGTTACGTGTCAATTTCCACAGTGGATTATACAACTTCCGGTGCCGGTTTATAAAAACCCCTAGCTCGTTAGGGGTGCATTTCCGACCCCCTTGGTGATTTTGAGTTGTCTAGGTGTGCCTCACTCCTCCTAGAAGTTATGAAACACTTATCTGAAACTCCATGTATAATTTTCTTTATGAAAACCCTTAAAATTTAAGTATAATTTTATAGATGGAAGTTCACGAAATCAAACATAATGATGCTTGATTGCTTGATTTGAACTAAAAAGAAGGTACAAAAGAGTAGTCCAGTAACTTGGTGTCAAAAAAGGGGTGTTTCAGGAAAAAAATACAGTAGTTTTTTATTAAACGCTTTTATTCTACTTGCTTTGGCGGCGTTTTACGGGTGGAATTTTAAAACTCGATTTTCGGGCACTTCCCGATATGTCAGGGCCCCGAAACTTTACACATCGGTGGAACCCTCATGACACTCCAATATCCAACCATTATCTAGTCAAACAACCAAAGGATTAAGTTAATTAACGAGTATTTTTAATTAACAGAAAAAACAGAATTTGAGACCTTTCCCAAGGGGCTATTCTCCCTAAACCGTGCACAACTGTTTATAAGACATAACTTCATCATATTCAAAAGTCAAAACGAGAATTGCCCAGTAATTACAATAATTATAGACTATTAATCACTTTTTTCTTTCTGGATTCTTCTACATAATATTTCAGGCACTTCCAAACGATATAAAGTTCTGAAACTTTGCACCGTGGTGGAAACTCGATGACAATGCAATATTCAATCATCAACTAGTCAAAACCTCCGTAATTTAGGTAATTAACGAGTGTTTTTAGTTATCCTTTTAATTCATATTTGAGACACTTCCGTGAAGCCAATGGCTCCCAAAACCTGTAAGATAATATACTAGGTATATAACCACAATATTTAATCTTCAAAATGTGACTTCCTACCTTCCAATTAAGATAATTAGCGATTTAAGATAATAACTGCGAGAAAGAAATCAATCGCCAGAAAAGCGAGAAATCGCCGAAAATTCATCCCATCCCGAGGAAGCGAGAGAGAACTTTTATAATTTATGGACTACTGAAAAGAGTGGATAATACTGTTTGCTCCTTGATACACTAATTCTGAGTTTTATTTTTGTCTGGGCTTACGATTGGTTATTATTTTATCGAATGCATTTTCTTTTTCTTGTGAATATTTTTGATATGGATGGATTTCATCGGTGAAAGAGCGGATGCGCGCTTAATCGCTCCGCTCTGTAATTATAAGGATACCCTTAGCAATATTAAATATATTTTAATTAACTTTGTTGTTTCTCGTGTGTCACCCCTCCCACAAAATTGGGAAATAGGCTCAGAATGAGTCGCGGGACCATTTTTTTCGTCGTCGCCAGCGCTGAACTGTTGCTCACGAACCCATCATATAGTAGAAAACTAAAATTATAAGATTGAACATAAGATTAAATATGTTTGAAATAAATATTTTTTTAGTTTTTGTTTAAAAAATACGATGACTAAAAAGTAAAAAATAAAATAAGTAAAAAAAAAGATTTTTTAAAAAACGCTTTTATTGAAGTGTTCTAAAAGGTCAAAAATAATTTATTCGGTTTGACAAATAATTTATTGGGAAATAGAAAATAACTTTTTGGTAAGTAAAAAATAACTGATTTTCTAATCACTAAAAATAAAAGCGTGGGCGCTAGTAATTCTTCATTCACTATTTATTCCAAATTCTTTATTCTATGTTCCATGGGGTAAAATTTACAAATTTCTCATTTGTGAGGTTTGGGTGGGATGGATTCACTTTAAATTCTCTATTAGGTATTTTTTATGTAAAATCTATATATATAAAAATCAATGTCTGTCTGTCTGTTTGTATGTATGTATGTATGTATGTATGTCCTTTATAGTTTTAAACTTTTCGAACCTACATTAACTATTAAACTATACCACGTTGATCTACTCCCTCCAAGGAAGGTTTCTGAAGGATAATAATTTAAAATCGATGCATCCTAATAACTTTTTTGGACAATTTTATGCTCAAAAACCCATTTTTTATGCCTAACTTCAGGGCAAAACCACATTGTTGTAAAGAAGATGTAACTTTAATTGTTGTAGGCATATTCTCGAATTGTTGCATATGAAATCGATTGTTGAAGTTTAAAATCCATTGTTGTAACATAAACATTAAAATAGATCCTTTATTTAACTATTTCCCCATTTGGACTGGCGAAGCCCATCTGTAACACACCAGAATAGTTTTTTCAATGGACTGGCGAAGCCCCTCTGTAACACACCAGAATAATTTTCTTTAAAAATGGACTGGCGAAGCCCATCTGTAACACACCTGATGATATTTATTAAAAAACGGAAACGCGTCAACGGAAAAAAACGGAAACGCGTCAGCGCTACTGCGCCCGGGCAAAGCCGGGTCTAGCGCTTTAGCGCTAGTTACACATAAATACCGATGTAATGGCCTAGTGGTTAGAGCATCTGACTGCAAAGCCGTACGTCTGGGGTTCGATTCCTCGTTCGGCATAGATGTTAGTGTTACTGTACTTGAATTTACCTATACGGGTCCATACCGTCAGGTGAATTTGTACAAATTTAAAAAAATAAATAAAAAAGTTTTAATTAAAAAAATATATATAAATTACTAGCGCCCACGCTTTTATTTTTAGTGATTAGAAAATCAGTTATTTTTTACTTACCAAAAAGTTATTTTCTATTTCCCAATAAATTATTTTGTTGTATTTAAATTATAAAAAGTGTTTTAATAAATGAATTTATATGGTTTTTGCATCACTGAATCCGAATTTTAAGTTTATTTTCACTTTGAAAGTCATCTCATCACAAATTGCAAAAAAATCTAAAATTTGTGCTGTTTTGTTCCGTTTCTTTACAGATTTTCTTAAAAATTATAAATTTCTCTAAAAATGAACCACTGCTTCTTATAGGAAATTTTACGTACTTTACTTTGGTGTAGTGCTATTTTTCGAGAAATTAATATTTTTCAAGAAAATCTGTAAAAAACGTAACAAAAGAGCACAAATTTTAGATTTTTTTGCAATTTGTGATGAGAAGATGACTTTCAAAAATGAAAATAAACTTGAAATTCGAATTCAGCGATGCAAAAAAACTTTTAAATTCGTTTATTTAATAAATGAATTTTAAAAAATTAACAAGGCCAAAAAATCACTGTTTTTTAGCGCACTCTAGCGGAAAAACTATTAGTCTGACAAAAAAGTTGCATTTGACAATTTTATAGCTTGCTTTATATCTTTATTTTTTTGTATTTGACATTTTCATGAGAACCCATACTTTCCGTTCTACAACCAAATAACAAAAAATGAGATGCAATTTTAGGGTTTTTTCGAATTTTCTTAAAATGCATTTCAAAATTTTGTATGCAAAGTTCAGATTCGGATTCAGCACCCTCGAAAACATATAAAACCGTTGAGAAAAGAAACTACTGTATTTTTTTCCTGAAAAAACGGCGCAAGTTCAGAGGTGCGGATGATTGGCGAATTTTGGCTATTTGGCGCCATATTTAGAAGCCAAATGAATCTTTTAACATTAGTTAGGGTTACCATATTAGTCATGTTTACTGCTAAAAACTTGGCGCATCCGCACCTCTGAACTTGCGCCGAAAAAACTACCAAGTTACTGACTAGACTAGAGGAAATAAGGGATTCATTACGAAAAGTAAAAGGAATAAATTAAATTTATTTAGAGGAACATATACATCAAATATTTTATATAATTTACATATAGGCTTTTCCATGACCGAGACTGGCAACGGGAGCTCCCAGAAGACCGTTTCCGACGAGCCCCTTGCCCAAGAGACCGTTTCCAATGAGTCCGTTTCCGATGAGTCCATTTCCAACAATTCCGTTAGCGACGATTCCGTTGGCGAGGATTCCGATAGCGGAGTAGGCTAGGGGAGCAGCAGCTCGGATTCCGACAGGGGCGGCGTGGTTGATGACGGCACTCTGGGTGGCACCAACAGCCATGGCAGGGGCTCCGATCAGGCCTCGTCCGTATCCGAGACCAGCGACAGCAGGGACGGCGAGACCAAGGGGGGCGGCAGCCCTAATTCCTACAGGAGCTACGTGGTTGATGACGGCACTCTGTGTGGCACCAACAGCGACAGCTGGGGCTCCAACCAGTCCTCGTCCGTATCCCAGACCGGCGACAGCAGGGGCTCCGATGAGTCCTTGTCCGTATCCCAGACCGGTGACGGCAGGGGCTCCGATAAGTCCTCGTCCGTATCCGAGACCAGCTACGGCAGAGGCAGCAAGACCTAGTGGGGCGACGGCTCGGATTCCAACAGGGGCGGCGTGGTTGATGACAGCGTTCTGGGTGGCTCCGACGGCGATGGCAGGGGCGCCGATCAGTCCTCTTCCATATCCGAGGGTTCCGACGGCAGCCAAGGGGGCGGCGCCATGTCCCAAGGGTCCAACGAGGGAGGCCTTGGCAGCTGCGAGGGTAGCGCAGAATATAACGACCTGTGAAATAGAGAATTCTTATTAATAATTGTTTCTGGTTCGAACTTATAACTTAATTTGTTTATTAAGATTTCATATTTTTACTCTTCAAGAAGGACACACATGATGAATAATCCTTTTTTAACAACCATACTTTGATTGACCTAAAGGCGGCTTTAGACCACCCGGTTTGCGACAGCGATTCCGCGGTTTTCGGGAATTTCGACAACCGCAGTAACTCAGCGACCTCTCGAAAGATGGCGCTGTTCAATTGAGGGAAGCGGGTCATTTTTTGGTCGCGAACCGGATGTCGCAGAATCGCTGTCGCGAACCGGTTGGTCTAAAGTCGCCTTAAGTGGTTTTAATCGGCCTTAGAGCGTTTAGCATTTAGGTGAGGAAATCTCTTTTCGGGATTTCATTTTTTGGCGTTTATCAAAACATTTAATTCAAAAGGATTTTGCAAATTTTTTGTTCTGAATAGTAAATGGTCCGGTTAGATGATAAAACTATTAATTTTGTAGAAAAAACATTTAGTAGGTAGTAAATTATTAGGAATTTAGGGTTACTTGGGGTAAGTGGGCAGTGGCGGCTCGAAGGTAAAATTATAAGGGGTGCTGCTCCGACGGTACCAAACTGGCAACTTATTTTAAGCGTTATAACGCCAATAAATCCCTAAAAAACTTAGAAATGGTTAAAAGATGCCTTAATCAGATTTATAAGTACAAAGTAGTATTAGTAAACCTGATTCAAAGTCTTCACTGACAGTAACATGAGGTAATGCCATGCTTCACTTTTTCTATCAAACTAAAACGTGGAAAAAATCAAATAGAAAAGATGGGAACAATATAAAATTTCGATTTCGCACTTACTAAAGCATTCAAAAACTGTCACTTACCTATATTTAGCTGATTATTACGAATATGAAGAATCAAAGATGAAGTCTGTTTCATTTAGTATCTCAAAAGCAAATGAAACGAAAATCAACATTTCGAATTCAATTTGTTCATTATAAAAAGAAATAAAAACTCGGCTGCAAAAAGTAAACATGAATCTTTATTATAGCCGAAACATCAGAAAAAGTTTTGTTCTCCTGTTCTCCCTCTGTTTAAAAGAAAAAAAAGCTATAAATAAAAAAATTAAAACAGCATTGGAGTGAGATAAGCTAAAAAGCCAATGTGATTTATTAGTAGTAGAAATCGTTTATTTTTTCAAGAGATAAAGCTGTCATTCTTTTAATCGGGGCTGCTGAAAAGGTGACGCGAAAAAACCGTTCAGTGCAAAAACCGTTCAGACAAAAACCGTTCAAAAAACAAAAAAATTCATAGCATTACACATGTAATTAATTTGTTTATATTTTATTGAACGGTTTTAGTATTGAACGGTTTTTTCGTATATCCGCTGAAAAGCAGCCCCTTTTCTCCTAACAGATTCGCATGCTAAATTCTTGATATTTTCATTTGATATGATAGAGCTATTATTTTATACCACGATTGGTATATCTGCGGGGGCTGATCGACCCGGAAAGAAATCTGTTGGCGAGACGGCATAGCAGAGAATTATTAATTGAAAAAGGATTATAAAGGACAAAGATTAAAGGGGAAATAGATAATTTTTTAAGTATTGTAAGCAACTAAAAATTAGAATTTCGGGAAATTTTGGTTAGGGGTGCTGCAGCCCCGCAGCCCCTATGGACGAGCCGCCACTGTAAGTGGGTCACTGGGGTAAGTGGGTCACCCCCCTAAAACTATAATATGCACAGGAAATTTCACACTTACTCGCATTGATTATGTTACAGCTTGTCACACCGATGAGTTTTGCATATATTTGAGATTTGTTTAATTTATTTTTAAGATTATAGAACTAATTTAAAATAGATTCCCAGAATGGATTTTTTGGAGAGTTCAAGAGGTATTTTTCAAAGAAGTATTTCCAGTTAAGTTTTCATTACATTTTAATGTTTATTGAACTGTTTTGCAGAGATTGACCTAAATTACATACGGCAATTTGAAATTTTTCAAAATTTTTAATTTTGAAGTGTTTAACGGGGGGGTCCCACTTACCCCATAGTTTTAGCATTGTTGGGGTAAGTGGGACACCTCAGTGTGGGGTAAGTGGGACGCTTTATTATGATATAAGTGGTTCTAGATGGTTCCATATGATATAGGAACTACTACTGATGACATGGGCGGATTTTAGGGGGGTCATAGGGACAATTTCCCCCCAATATTTTCAGAAAATTTCGATTTATAGTAGCAAGTATCAAGACCTTTTACTCACCACTTCAAAATTCATTAAAATTTATAAATAATTTGATCGACATTTTATATCAAATTTGCGTTTTAATTTAAGTTATGGTGAGTAAAGTGAAATACCTCATCAATAGTGTTCATTAGGGTGTATCGAAAAAAACTTTTTTTCGATTTTGATGACGTATTAGTGCGGAAAAGTTGTCTAAGGTGGCAGAGAGTACCTGTGAATTTTTTCAGAATTTTTGGATAATTTCTTAATGTGCCACATTGGCCCTGAAGTTCCCCATGTTAATCCAATGGGGCGCGCCGCCAAAAAGGCCGAAAATCGGTTTTTCGCCCCTCATTTCTACCCTAATCACACGACGAATGTCTCGTCTCGAGTTATGGACTCTATATGATGTATGCTACCCGAAAAAACTTGAATAATAACTTAAATCTCTATATTATGTTGATTGTGGGCTCTGATTTGAACGAGGAAATACGCTATTTTCGACGAAATTTGAGCATACAAAAAAACGTAATATAGATATTTAGGCTATTATTCAAGTTTTTTCGGATAGCATACATCATATAGAGTCCATAACTCGAGACGAGACATTCGTCGTGTGATTAGGGTAGAAATGAGGGGCGAAAAACCGATTTTCGGCCTTTTTGGCGGCGCGCCCCATTGGATTAACATGGGGAACTTCAGGGCCAATGTGGCACATTAAGAAATTATCCAAAAATTCTGAAAAAATTCACAGGTACTCTCTGGCACCTTAGACAACTTTTCCGCACTATTACGTCATCAAAATCGAAAAAAAGTTTTTTTCGATACACCCTAGTGTTCATTCTTGTGTATTTTTCTTTCGTTCGAGGGCATACGGGCGTGATTGGAAACGAAAGGGCAGATGTTTTGGCTAAGTCCGCAACAGATTTAAGTATTGAGTTTGAACCTGCTAATATACCGAAGTCATATTACAAAAGGATTATGAAGGAGAGCATTATAGAAACCTGGTCAGATGAATACGGTGGTTCAGAGAAGGGTGAATTAACAAGGAAATATTTCCCGACTATTGGCCATCGTATGTCTTGTGCTCATTTCTATGCTAACTTTAAAATAACTCAATTTCTAACTGGTCATGGAGGGTTCAGGAGGTATCTTCATCGTTTTGGTTTGGCTCATTCTTCGTCTTGTGACTGTGGTTTTGGTGAAGAAGATGTCCATCATATTGTTTATGATTGCCCTAGATTTTCATCCCAAAGAAAAGTTTTGAGTTTGGCCTTGAGAAAATTGCACATCAATTGGCCAGCATCTCATTTTGCTATGATATCTAATAGAGAAACTTTTACATTATTTGTTAATTTTGTTGAAAGTGTTTTTTGATTCTGTTGTTTTGTTCTGATTATTATTTTTATTTGAGATTGTAACTTACTTCTGTAAGCCCCATGTTATACTCTGTGGAGCATGGGGAGATTTTAAATTCAATTTAAAAAAAAATAGTGTTCATTCTCATTTAGTGTGTATGATTTCTTTTTTTATCTTACAATGTGTATTAAAGTGTCAAAATAAATCTTAATCAACCTTATTATGTTTTTTCAACACTATTTTATATGCTAAAGTAAAACATATCCCTTTGGCCTTTCAAAACATTCTTTAAAATACTTATTTTGCTTTTCATTCTATTCTTACCTTGTCACATTGATTTTGATGTGAGTATATTTCTCACTCATGGACACAGTTACAATAAAATATTTTATATTGAAATTTACTTTACTTTATCAAGTAAGACCCACTTACTTCCCTTTAAGTTTTTCTTGCTTTAAATAAAAATAAAGAGGGGGTGACCCACTTACCCCATCTCTCGGGGTAAGTGGGTCACCCATCTCATTTTTGATAAAAAGACCTGTTAAGAAAAATGTAAAGCTTTATTTTAGAAACTAATGATAAATATTTGTTTATCGATAGACTCTTTAACGAAATTAGTCAACAAGTACAAAATAAACCCTTTCAAATTTTTTCTATAAAGCTCCAAAAATGTACTAGGCCAAAAAGGGGTCCCACTTACCCCAAGTGACCCTACGTTTAAACTCACAAGGTAAAATGTAAAAAGCTTTGAAAGAACCTTAAGAGAAACTCTTTCGTTCACTCCTTTTAAGATCATTATAGTTTAAATTTTATAAGTAGTAATTTGTATATAAAGTAGAAAGATTTCTAGAGAAGCTTCTTACCTTAGCGAACATGATGCAGGATTTCCTTAGCTCGTAAGAACTGAAAGTGTACTACTCCAGAGAAATTTCCAACCTTTATACCCATAGAGAAACTTGAAAAAATGGTGGTTTATGGAACCGGAAAACAATCCTTCTCTACGAGTGCGATACCTTGTCCTTCGAGTGTCTTAATTATTCACACCTCTGCTTATAGAAAATGCTAATTAAGTTTCCTCGGTGGATGCTTGGTAACTAGTACTGTGCCTCGTTAGTTGACATGTTGACATTCAACTCAGCTAAGGTAATATACTTTTAATCGACTAAAAATGGCATTAGTGCTTGTATTGTCCAAATATAACATGTTTCGCGATGGAAAAAAAGTGAGTTGGAAATCCTTGTATGAAAAACTGGAATTGATATTTCAATCATTGATTTACCTTTTGCTTTTCAACTTATATTTGTTTAAATTGGTTTAGTTTTTATCGCGCGCTATGGATGTTTTGTATCGTGTTTCCTTTCACTTTTCTGGGTGGGTCATGTTTAGGAAGTAGTTCTCTGATTGAAGAGAGGTATCGGACGACTTCATTATCATAACTAGCTTGAGGTCATTTGGTAAGAAAAGTAGTAGTATTAGTTTTTGTATTCAATGCGATTAACGATTGTAAGAGCAACGATTTTAATGAGTAAACAGAGTAACAGATTAAACTTCGGTTAAAATTTGTACAAGTAATAAAATTGCAATATTGTAAATTTTTCTGCTCTATTTATCACTTTATTTAGAAATCTGAATTAATTTTGAATATTACACGATATTACAAATTTATATTAACTTAAATTGCATGGAAATTGGGAAACCGATAACATTTAGGGAATTAAATATAGGGTCACTTGGGGTAAGTGGGTCACCCCCTCAAACTTAATTATGTACAAGAAATTTCACACTTACTCGCATTTATTATGTTACAGTTTGTCCAACTGATTGGTTTTGCATATGTTTGATTTTTGTTTAATTTATTTTTAAGATTAAAGAACTAATTTAAAATAGATTCCCAGAATGGATTTTTTGGAGAGTTCAAGATGCATATTTCAAAGAAGTATTTCCAGCTAAGTTTTCATTATATTTTTATATTTATTGAACTGTTGTGCAAAGTTTAACTTAAAATACACATACTGCAATTTGAATTTTTACAAAATTTTTAATTTAGAAGTGTTTAACTAGGTCCCACTTACCCCGTAATTTTAGCCTATTGGGGTAAGTGGTACCCTTTGCTATGGGGTAAATGGGATCTTTCTTTACGGAGTATGAGCATGTGAGACCCTTATTATGAGATAAGTGGTTCTATAGGGTACCAAATGATATAGGAACTATTACTGAAGGACATAGGTGAATTTAAGGAGGGTTATAGGGCCAATTTCCCCTAACATTTTCAGAAAACTTCGATTTATAGTAGCAAGAAGCAAGACCTTTTACTCACCATTTCAAAATTTATAAATACTTTGATCTACATTTTATATCAATTTTGCGTTCTAATTAAAGTTATGGTGAGTAAAGTGAAATATCTCATCAATAGTGTTAATTCTCATTTAGTGTATCCTATTTCTTTTTTTATCTTACAATGTTTACTTATGTGCCAAAATAAATCTTAATCAATTATGTTTTTTCAACTCTATTTTATATGTTAAAGTAAAACATATCCCTTTGGCCTTAAAAAAATTCTTTAAAATACTTATTTTGTTTTTCATTCTATTCTTACCTTGTCATACTGATTGTAATGTGAGTAGATTTCTCAAACTTGGACACAGTTACAATGAAATATTTTGTATTGAAATTTTCTGTACCTGTTCAAGTAAGGCCCACTTACTTCCTTTTAAGTTTTGCTTGCTTTAAATATAAGGAAAGAGTGGGTGACCCACTTACCCCATCTCTTGGGGTAAGTGGGTCACCTCTCTTATTTGAAAAAAGACCAGTTAAGAAAAATGTAAAGCATTATTTTAAAAACTAATAATAAATTTTTGTTTATGGATAAAGTCTTAAATGAAATATTTAATAAGTTCAAATTTAACCCTTTCAAAATTTTTCTATTGAGCTACAAAAATTCACTAGACCAAAAAGGGGTCCCACTTACCCCAAGTGACCCTACCCCTGTATTATATTTTCACGTACAAAATTCTATGAAATATAGTGTGGGGCACGCTAAATCATCCAGGGTGCCGGGTGGTACACCCACCTACCCCAGATTTTTGTGAAATTCTGTATGCCCCATGCTCAATGCATAAAGATAAGGAAAGTACCAGTTTTTATTCAATTCTAACTATAGTAGTTTCGGAGATGAGCTGCTTAAAATTTTACAAATCTTGACTTTTGGCCGAAGATTTGGGCTGGTGTTCAATTGCTTTTTGCCTTACCGAATTTTTGTTTATAAAGGTAAGTTTAAAATTGCATTTATTTACAGCCAATAGTTTACAGAATCGTATGGCAGAATAAAACTTAAGATTGATGCATTTTATCAAGGTTTAAATGTCCATTAAACATGAAATGTTTTACATAGTGTCTTAAAAAACGCATGATACAAAAATATCTATGAATATTTTGCATTAAAATATACATCACTCTAGAAAGAAGAGTAAATTTGCTTTCAAATAGTGAAAAAAATAGGTAGGGTTTGGGGTTTAAGGGGTCTTTTTGGATCGTTAATAAACAGGTATTTTTTCTTATCTTTATGCATACATTAAACATACAAATGTCATGAAAATCTGAGAACCTAGGGTGTAAAATTGCATTCTCGATGGATGATTTGGCTTGGAATTACCCGTTTATTACATACTTTAATTTAAGCAATTCAACCAAACAAATTGGTTATTAATTAAATGCATTACTTTCTACAGAAAAATGTTTACAAAAAACCTTTTTTACGACTTAGATTTTAGAATCTCGTTTTCCAAAAAATTTCGAGAACTCTTACCAAAATATAAATTTTTATGAGAGTCTGTTGTGTGGTTGTCCCAAATTTTGAAGCATCTAAGTTTTTTTTAATTTTCTCTATCTGACGTGATAATGAAAATTAAATATATCCATCATAAATATATCAATCATTAAATATATTCATCAACCCTTTCATATATCCATCACTTTTATTTATTTCCATTTCTACTAAAAATGTAATAATATAACGTCATAGCGCAAAAAACTAGAAGTACCAAATGCTACATTAGAGATTTCAAACTTTCAAGAGCTTGAGGTCAGCAACCTCCAGAAAATATTTGCAAATTTCCCTAAAAAATTAGTATTCCATCACCTCACATTTTTGGATACTGGCCCTCCTTGTGATAAAGGTTTACCTAAGTTCCATTATCTCTTGCTACTTCCAGGGGGAATTTCATGACAAGAGTAAATCGGGGGTTTTCCCTGAAAATTTTCCAAATTTTAGCATTTCATCTAACGGTAATCACCACTCAAAAAATTTAGAAAAATATGTAGAGTTAAAATTTAATGGCAGGTTGAAATTTCTGTCTTGTAAAGGGTGTGTAACGTCTTGCTCGCAAGTCGCAAGCATCTTATTTAGTGTTTTTCTTACAACGCGGCTTCGGTTATATTCTAATATATTGTCACAATAACTGTCATTATACTATGAGAACAACATGTTTAAAATCCGGTGATCCTCAAGGACTGTCCTATTCTCCCAAAGTTTCTGAAGAAAACCGTGTTTGCATTAACTGCAAAGCTGTTGATCATCTGCTTCCTGGAAAGGTAGATCCATGCCATGTTGGTTCCTAGTTTAGACCACACCTTCGGACTTCTACACCATGAATTCTGAATTTACCTCCAGAATCTTTTTCCTCTTTCCTATCCTCTGCATCGCTTTTATGCTCTTGCTGTCCTCATCCTTCTGACGTTTCCAGCTTGCGAAGTTCGTCTCTTTCATATCTTAACAAAGAAGTTTCTGCCCTCCAAGAACTGATATACTATGTGAAATACGTAAAGTTTTTGCTCCGTTTGGTAATATTATGATAATACCATGGTATCATCTCTCTGCTTTGGAACAAGTAAGGAGGAAAAAGTCCGTCTGGTTATGTGTGGTCCTTTCAAACTTAATCTTCTTTAATTGGCGACTTCGGCGCAACCCTTTCAAATGCAAATATATCTCGTTCGTGTTTTTTCACTATATACTCTGTTCATTTTGAATTGGCGCCTGCGAAATAGTGCTTCCCCCTCGGTAAAAGCGTAACCATGGTTACGCTCTTTGCGTAGCCAATAGTAAGTCTTCTTCTCCACTTTGACCCTAATAGTTGCCATGGTTACCGATTCAGTGGTGGGGATGGAAATGTACTCAGGTGCCTATTCAAAATGAATAGAGTATAATAGCAGTTCAGTCCACAGAGTACCAGAACAGAGTCAAAGGCGATAATGGAAATAGAAAAAAGGAGGGTGTGTGCCTTATGATATAAGGGGCCCAGTTGAGGCCGGGATCACATCAAACTCGTGCCTTCCTTGTCACTTCACGAGAGGCGGAAAGATAGAATCCCAATTGTCGAATCCTCTAATACCCCTTCGAGAGTTACAGATTGAGAATGAACACGTCACAGCCATAAAGATAGCCATACGATGATATTTGAAAATCTCAGTGGTCGTTTCCTCTCGTTTAGAGAAGACGAAGCGACAAATTTTTGTCAGCAAATGTCTCAAATGAATCTTCAACTCCTCTTTTAGCAGTATCTAGTTCTAGGTTATCAAATCTTTAACTGAAACGTATGAGATTTGTAGAAAATGATGTTATTTTTTTATTGGCGGGCAGGTTTACTAATTTGAATTTTTTTGGAGCCATTCACTGTCATGTCATTTTGAAAATTAGGGAAAATATTATATTTTCATTATCCTTCTTATCTCTATTATTTCTGTCATGGCTTAAACTCTTGAGTGAAATGTCGAGTTAGAATATGAGATTATTCCTCATTGGGAAGTTATTAGAAGATTTTAAGTCACCGCTTTTAAAATCAGGAAAAATATTACAACCTAACTGTTCTTCTCTCCTAGATATACCAGTTTCTGGGCAGCCAATTATTCTGACACCGAAATGGCTCTGCTAGAGAGTTATAGCGACGAGGTAGTTTCATGCCTGTGGATTTATTTTAAGATTTGCACAGTCACCTCTACTTAGAAAGAAAATATTTGAAGTCTCTCATAATTCCCTCACGACTATCGGTACCTGCCTTTCAACTAATATGAAAATGAAAACTAAACGATTCTTCTCTTTTGTTGCAGTCGAATACAAACTAATAAAAAGCCTTTTTTGATGCCAAGTTATTATTTTTTAATATTTCATAATCACATCACCACTTAAAGAAGTAGGAAAAAATTTGTAAGTCAGGCGTGTTCCAATCTCATCTAATGTTACCTGTATTTCAGTCACCGCTTAAAAAATTAAGATAAAAATATAAAGTTAAATGAAATCGCTAGGGCGGTGGTGGGGTTCGTGGTCGGGAGGTTCAAGCAAGTGTCTCATTCATTCCTAAGACTTGAATTCAAGTCAGTTTCCGTCGAAGACAGAAAGGATATTCTTGGAAGTTTCAGAAAAAAAGTATAAAAATCTTGCAAAAATAGTGATATTTTCAAAGAATCTTACTGATACGGTTACAGTTAAGAGTTGAAGAAAAAACGATAAGACCCCTCTTTAATTCTGCAGGAATAAATTTATAAATGCCAACTGCATTTATGTCCGAGTGCTATACCCGGGGAGAGGCTCAGACTCGAACCGAGTGAGATTCGATCTGAGGGCCTTATGGATCCAGCATACTGGTGCACTAACACACCAAGCCGTCCGTTCCTGCAACCAGGCTGGTTCTCTAATTTATTTGAAGTTAATAAATCACAATTTAAAAAAAATAAATAGTATAAATACCGAGGACCGAACTGCGAACCTTCGGAACAGCATACCAGTGCATTAACCAGCCATGCTATCCGTTCCTACACGTCACAGGTTCTCTAATAAATATGTAGATGGGGAAATTCCTAGGATCGACTCTCATAAAACAGGCAATCTCTAGCTTAACCGGTAAAAAATTTATACATTTAGTTTTTCAACGGTTTTCACTTGGAAATAACCTAAATAATAACATACTAAAAATCGGACAAAATCAGCTCTCGGGATGTTAAATTTTTTTTTAATTTAAAAAAAAAATGGCCCAAAAAATTTCTAAAAATCATATTATAAAAATCGAGACTTATGATACATGTTTAGTGGCTATTTTTCAGTGCTGAATACGTATATACCATTTCAATTTTTAAAAATTCAAAATTGGGAAAGTCGAAAAAATTAAAACATCGCTCAAAACCACAAAATAATTGCAAAAGAAGTAATTTAAACGGTTTTCAATTAGAAATGACTTAAATAATAACATACTAAAAATGGAAGAAAATTGGACAGTAAAAAATTTAATTTTTTGCAAATTTTCAATTTTTTTGGCCTCAAAAATCGACCTATTTAAAAATTCTTGTTAAAAACGTTTGAGGCATTTGCCAAGGTCATTTTTCCATGGATGTTTTAGGTATATACCTCTATAACCTAAAAAAATCACAATTGGTGATTAAATCATTAGTTAATAAATTAATTTATAAAAATTAACGTTGAAAATACAGGTAACATTTTTCAATCAAGTAATACAGAAAATATTTAGACAATATTTAATAATAAATCATTTTAAAAATAATTAAATTGAAAAAAGACAAAATATCTTTCAAAAAATTTAAATTTTAAATAAATTAAAAATTTTTAAATTTTGTAGTATATGCATGTGATACATGTATCTAGGCTATATTTTAGTGCTGTTTACGAATATCACGCCAACTTTTCAATAAAATTTAGAATAAGTGTGGAAAAATTGAAGCATTTTTCTCAATAATTTTGTTTTTATGCTTCAATTTTTCCAGAATGTTGCATTTTTTTCAGAAATAGCTATGCTTACCCCAAACATTGATAAAAAACAGTCTCGTTCAATTTATGAGAATACATTTTAATGCTATCAAATTATTATTTACAGGGTATATACATCATACAAACAAAAAGGAAACACCTCTTCAAGGGTGTTAGAATTCTGTTACCAATACTGAAAAAAAATAAAAATATAGCCCAGAGCATCAATTAGTTGTTAAGGGCTATCTTCCTTTCCATTAAAAAACATTATTCAAAGCATCAAGGTGTTTTCATTAGGCACAAAACAAGTCACCAAATAGAAGACAAGTACTCCTTGATGCCTCCTCCAATCAGAATTATGTTATATTATTTAAAACATACAAAAACTCCCCCAGTAAACTACTATACATCACATGAGGCTTAGTATGGGCATAAAATTACAAAGGATTTTTTTTTATTTTCTGACAGATAGGGTTTGAAGACTATAAGTGAATTTAAGGAAAAACTTTAAAGATATTTCACATTTGAAACCATATGACTGCAGTTTGGAGGCCATTTAATGATATAATAATAGGAATTGACCCTCAGCAAATAAGTTGGACTGCCTTGTGGTTAAGTGATAAACTATTGTATTGCCATTAAAATAGGCATGAATAGAAATTGGTTAATTTGCCATTTTTCAGGTTTGGAAAAAAAACATTTTGAATGAGCATGAAGAAATGAGCATTTTGAATGAACATGAAAAATTGTATAACAATAATACATAATTCCAATATCAATAAATAATTTCACATACATAAGTATGTGTTCATGAAATAAAGAGATAAAGAAATTGAGTTACATTTAAAATTATGAATATTTTAAAATTATTAAGTACTTAATTTGTTGCTATCTACCCATTTAGAATCACTGTTTAAATTGCTAAAACTAGAGAAATATTGCCAAAAATTGCAAACAACCAATTAAAATATACAGTGATAATGATAAAAATTTAGCAATATATTTGAATATTTAGTTTCCAAAAAATCATAATGATATATAATAGAATTATAATGGAATAGATAGCTAATGGAATTATACTAACTGTACATTAAATTATCTTTAAACAATGTTTATAATGCCCCAGTGTTTTAAACATGTTGTAAAACACTTGTTTTAAACATAACAACCAAACTATTTTTAACAGTATTGATCACAGGACAGTACTCAAGAAACAGTTACGAGGAGTACCATTGTGAATTATTAGCACCCCTCATAGCATTAACATCTTGACTGGAATGAGCATCTAAGACAGGAAGGTTTTCCGCTTTGGAAAGCAAAAAGTCTGGTATGTCTTGCAATTGGTCTGATTGACCAGGATTTAAGATTGCATCACCATAATTCTCTACCAACATGTAACCCACCAGGGTTTCAACAGCCTCTTTTACATCCTCATCTGGCTCAAGAAGGTGGAACTCTCGACAGACGTAATAAACCCCGTGACCTTTGAGGTAATTCCATCCTTCTTCTGTGTAGCACATCTGAAAAAACTTTAGTTGTTAATAATGTTTTTAACACTACAACTTCAAGCTAAACTTTCGAAACCTTGATAACACCAAATTCAATATTTTGATCAGCAAGAGATGTATGGAATGGGTTGAAAAAAATCTTATCGAAGCAAAAATTTAAAAAAAATTCAATTTTATTGAAGGAGTTTCCAACTCATTATTTTACTCTTAAATTTTCACCCAATCACTAAGACAAGTCTGTGTCCGTAATACAATGTTTGAAATGAAGCAATTGGGGCACAATCTTCACAGCAGAGAAGGTTGATAGTAGTCTTATAGTGTTTGAGAGGAGGTTGTAATTCATACAAACATGCAAAACAATTTAAATTGCAACATTTTATTAGAAAGGAAACTAGCCTAAAAGTGTGAAGCATAATTTTTTACTTATTATTACTTAATTATGGGACAAGCGAATACTATTCGTCGCTTAAGGCGCAAAATGACATAACTGCATTTTCCCTATTTTGCAGGAGATGAAAAAAACAGTTTGGCTATTAATTAAAGAAAATAATATTATTATAGTTTTAAACCTTCATTTTAGGCCTTTTTGACGGGGGATTGAGATGAAACGCTTCTCTGTGGCGTCGTCCCTAACAATATCAATGAAAGGCGTGCAATTATGTCATTTTGCCTTACGAATGCAGTTATGCTAAAATGACAAAATTGACGATTGCAGCGATTTGAGTCATTTTTTCGCAAAATCGTTGGTGCCAGGTGATCCGGGGCCGGGATTTGCATAAAGATTGATGCATAACTCAAAATGTCAGTTATGTCATTTTGCGCCTTAAGCGACGTATTATATCTTTAAGACTGAAGTGGCAGAAATTTCACCAATTAGGATTAAACATATTACAGTAATGGACCCCTAATCAGGAGTTCCACAAACCGGAATGTTCCTAAATCCAGCATGTTTTTTGTCCTAAATAAATTTTTTTGCTCTGAATCCAGCCCGTTAGAAAAAGGATTCGATCATGGAAGCAGCTCCACGACATCGATGCTCCGGGAGTAAGGAGCAGAGTTCCGATGTTAAGTCGAGAATATGGAATCGGCTCTTTAACTATATATGGCTTAAAGGTTTACGCTGACAGCGACCGAGAGGCATGCTACGAGACAGATAGAAAGGTTTTTCTCTTAGCAGGTGCATGTTATCAGGGGTTCATCCAGAATTTTTTGCCAGGGTCCGTTTTTGGGAATTTTGTGAAAAACGGAATTGAATTTTGTGAAAAATGGAAATGAATTTTGTGAAAAATAATTTTTCATTCTAAAATAAGGTCCTATTTCAGTAAATATATTATTTTTCTTAATAAAATTGCACTTACGGAGTGCATATAGCTTGATTAAAGTCTGTTTTTGGGAACCGGAATTTTGTGAAGGGCCGGTTTTTGAGGATCGGAATTTTGTGAAGGGGCCGTTTTTGAGGGTTGGAATTTTGTGAAGGGTCCGTTTTCGGCCCCAATTTCTTTCTAGATGCACCCCTGGTTATTTTGTTCCAATATCATTGCTGTTCAGAAAGGCGGTTTGGGGTGTTTTTTTTAAATTGTTCCAAAATCCGGAAAATTTGAAAAACCAGGATGATGCCGGTCCCGAGCTTGCCTGATTAGGGGTCTCTTACTGTACTTAAAAACTACAAGAAACTAACATAAAAACATGTTATATTCAGATAACTGCTAATAAAGAGAGTGATTATTAGGAAAAAGCGACAATAAGTATGTATTTTGAACAATCATCCCTTCTGTGCTTTCTGTATTTACTCCCATATTTACAGAATTAAATACCACTGGACGGATGATATATATTGAAAATATCTCACCATTGACAAAGCCTGTACGATGGCCTTCCGAACTTGAGGCACTCTCTCCCGCCAAACTTTCTCGACCTGACACTCAGGTGGCAATTCCTCCTTCTCCTCTTCCTTGTACTCCCCACCTTCCATCAAGGGCTTCAACAAGAAAGGAAGAATGTTGTAAACTTCTAGGAGAATCACATGCAGACCTAAAAAATGTTGAACGTTACAATCATAAATTGAACAAACTAAGAGATAACAAAACTTTACTTCAAATCTGCGTTTTTTAATATTAAGAGAGCAGAGAGTGGCACAGGAGAAAATAATTTCAAAAAGAGAGAATGTGAGGTAGTTTTATTAACTTTTTTGTGTAAAACGGGAACTCCGGGGTAAACCAGAAGGATTGGTAGCTATGGTATAGCATAGCAACATTCAGTACTACAGGGCAAAAACTTTTGAACATAAAAAACATCCTTCGACGGAGTTTTTTTTAAATCATAGAATTTAAACAAGGAAAAGTCCTTACTTGGCTCTGAGCAACAGTTTCTTAAAGTTAAAGCAATTCCCAATCTTCTAGAATCAGCTTCCTCTGGGTCTAGACTTGTCAGAAACGTTTGGAAAAAGCAATCCTTTTCCACAAGAAGCCTGCAAAACAAGAAAAAAACTTAAAATACAACTTAATTTTAAAAAATTGGCCAGGGTCTGAAAAAGAACCAGAATCAACAGCTGCAAAATTGACTTACTTCCTTCCCTCTGAAGTCCCCGATAAGTTCGAAAACAACAACGCCAGGTATGCATACATCTCCCTCACTGCCTTGTCCGGAGAGCAGAACATGGCTCCCAGCTTTTCTTTCCATAATTTACTAAACAAGGGCACAAAACCTTCCATGTCTAGGAGGTTGGAGTAATTGGAAAGATTGCTAATTATTGAGCATTGTACTTTTGTCAAATCTGAGACACTGCAGATTTCTTGAAAGAGTGTCACAAGAATATCTTTGCAGCATTTCAGTATGAAAGATGCTCCTTTCGAACTGCTTGAAAGGTTGAGCAAACCTTTGTAGGCGAGTTCTTTAGTCTCCTTTTCGGGTTTGGAAGATTTGACGTACGATGCCAATAGCACCCCATACTTTTCATAGGCAATAATTTTGTCCACACCTTCGTCAGACCCAGTAAGACCTGAAACAGTTTTAAAACCCATTATTTTAAAAAGATAACTGCACAACGCAACAAAGTCTGATCAAAATCAGCTATGGAGTTAAATTAGGTATTTACATATAAGCCTGTCAACCAACCATGCTGCAAAAATCAAGTGTCAAAACCAGTGTTATTCTTAGGATTTTTTTGGAGGAGTAAAAATACTCCTTGACTTTTTTAGGAGGCGTGAAATTCATTTATGAGGAGTGAAATATGGAAATAGCATAAACTATATATAGAGACAAATTTTTTATAAAAACGTTTTTTTAATGGACAAACTGAAATAGAAAAATGAGGATACTATTTTGGTTTTTATCAATTATAGCACCTGTTAATATAAGTAGAATATATTAAACATTATAAATAAAATAATTTATTTTACATTAAACATTATAAATGAAATATTTATTTAATATTACAAATTTGAGTAGAAAGTTTTTTTGATTTTGGTGGGGTGCCATGCATTTTTTAAGCAAAACGTTTGTTAAAAATTCAAAGCGTGAAAATACGCCTGGCCAGGGATGCAGCAAATGTTTTTACTTCCAAGATTTCCCCAATCAATACAAAATTTCCCCATAATTTTAAAAAGTGAGAAAGATTTTTTTAAAAATTCCGATTCATGTTTACATGTAACGATTGGAAACGGTAAACGATAGGGAACCTTAGATCTGTGGTGAAAGGGAAAATCTCCACTTTAATTTTGATTACTGAACTGATTTCTATAATATACTTTTCCACAAAATTTCCCCGATCCTAGATCGCTGGATCGGACATATTCTGCATCCCTGTGCCTGGCTAGTTTTTAAAAGTGTATTTCCTATTTTCAATGTGTGAAATACGCTCTCAGAGGCGTTAAAAATATCACTGGTCAAAACTGTGTCACTGAATTTGAAAGTCACTGAATGGTCAATAGACTAATACACAAGTGCCAAAATTTATTTTAAGTTGTATACATACTGAGAAGGTACTCCCAGCCCTGCATTCGGGTAGAAACCGGAATGGAGAAATTACTCAGGATGATTATTAAATCCTGATCAGCAGATGCCATTTTAGAGATGCTGGAAAGGAAAAGAGCAACTTATTTTTAACACACAGGAATTTAAAATATGAAGAAACATACATATTTTGATTGCTATGAAATGTAAATTGAGCTAAAATTGTAAATGATTTAAGTTATGCTGTACCGACATACAAAGTTGGGCAGAGCTTCGATAAGAGTCTACCAGCCACCATGTTTACCCCAACAGCTCCAAAGATGACACACAACCATGGGGTATTCCATGTCAAATCAACACAGTTTTGGGACATTTTAGGACTTCAAGTCTCAGATTTTCTTGATTTTTGGTATGCAGTAAGTCATCATAGAGATATGAAAAAATGCCAAATTTCAGCTTCCTAGCTCAAATACTTTTGAAGTTATAAATTTTTAAAGTTTTGAATTTTCCTCAAAAAACTGCACTTTTTGACATCTTTGATTGCCTGTAAGTTGGCAACCAATTATAATACAGTCTTGGGAGTGGTATCATTGTAAAGCCCATTCGTGGGGCTTTAAAATGATGTGCAGCAATACCGGGTCACCATTAAATTTTTTTTTGAAATTTTAAAATTAAATTTTAAAATTTAAATATCTCAAAAAATGGTATTTTAAAAAATCTGAAAAAATTACCAAAAATAGTTTGTGTTGACTACTTACTTATGGCAAAAGCTTGTGATGGGATCTCAATGGGATCAGGTGATAATAAGCACCCAAAAAACATGTTTTATGAATACTGTAAAGATATGTACTAATAAAGATATTTTTATGTACTAATTTTGCTTCATTGAGTATGTAGAATATGTAAAATTTTTTGAAAAGTTGGGATTTCCCCTTTTAATAAAAAAAACTAAGCAAATTTAAAAAATTTTAAATTTTTTAAAATTTTTAAATTTTGTAGTACAGGCATGTGATACATGTCTATATGCTATATTTTAGTGCTGTTTACGAATATCAGGCCAACTTTTGAATAAAATTTAGAATAAGTGTGGAAAAATTGAATAATTTATCTTTAATTACTTCTTTTGTTTAAATTGCTTCAATTTTTCCACACTTAATTTAAATTTTATTCAAAAGTTGGCCGAATATTCGTAAACAGCACTAAAATATAGCCTATAGACATCTATCACATGCCTGTACTATAAAATTTAAAAATTTTAAATTTGTTTAAAATTTAAGTTTTTTGAAATATTTTTTGTCTTTTTTAAATTTTAATAATTTTTTGAATGATTCATTACCAAATATTGTCAAAATATTTTCTGTTCCATTTGATATAAGGATTTCACCCCCTGTATTTTTTTCAAAGTTTATTTGAAAAATTAATTATTAAACTAATGACTAGATCGTAAATAGAGGTTTTTATATATATATATATATAACTATAATATCCATGGAAAAGGACCTTGGTAAAGATGCTTATCATTTAAAAAAGTTGATTTTTGAAATAACACAATGTTTAACACAAAATAACATATAAAAATAGTCCCCTGAAAGTTTGAAAAGAAAATAACTTTTAACTGTCCTATTTTCTTCCAATTTTAGCAAGTCCTTTTTAAGGGAAACCCATTTAAAATACTTATTGTTCAGTTAATTTATGGTTTGAGTGGTTTTATTTTTTTATATTTTTTTGAAGTTATTGTATTAATTGATATTTTAATATAAAAAAACTTCAAAAGGAAAAATATACATTCTGTAAACTAAAGACAGGTAAAATAAATTTAATATCAATTACTCTGAAATGCATGTACTATACTCATGTGTTTCTAAGTTAAAATAAATACTAACATTCTTCAAACCTTTTCCTCTGTTTTCATCATAACTGGACCTTAAACTTTCATATAAACTTAGGAAACAATACAGGGGTGAAATCATTTTATCAAATGAAACAGAAATTCTTTTTGACAATATTTGATAATGAATCATTTAAAAATATAAACATTTAAAAAAGACAAAAAATATTTCAAAAAATTTAAATTTTTAACAATTTTAAAATTTTTTAAATTTTGTAGTACAGGCATGTGATAGATGTCTATTGGCTATATTTTAGTGCTGTTTACGAATATTCAGCCAACTTTTGAAAAAAATTTAGAATAAGTGTGGAAAAATTGAAGCAATTTAAACAAAAGAAGTAATTAAAGATAAATTATTCAATTTTTCCACACTTATTCTAAATTTTATTCAAAAGTTGGCCTGATATTCGTAAACAGCACTAAAATATAGCATATAGACATGTATCACATGCCTGTACTACAAAATTAAAAAATTTTAAAAAATTTGAAATTTTTAAAATTTGTTAAATTTGCTTAGTTTTTTTTGTTAAAAGGGGAAATCCCAACTTTTCTAATATTTTACATATTCTACATACTCAATGAAGCAAAATCAGTACATAAAAATATCTTTATTAGTACATATCTTTACAGTATTCATAAAACATGTGTTTTTTGGGTGCTTATTATCACCTGATCCCATTGAGATCCCATCACAAGCTTTTGCCATAAGTAAGTAGTCAACACAAACTATTTTTGGTAATTTTTTCAGATTTTTTAAAATACCATTTTTTGAGATATTTAAATTTTAAAATTTCAAAAAAAAATTTAATGGTGACCCAGTATAGCTGCACATCCTTTTAAAGCCCCACGAATGGGCTTTACAATGATACCACTCCCAAGACTGTATTATAATTGGTTGCCAACTTAGAGGCAATCAAAGATGTCAAAAAGTGCAGTTTTTTGAGGAAAATTCAAATTTTTAAAAATTTATAACTTCAAAAGTATTTGAGCTAGGAAGCTGAAATATGGCATTTTTTCATATCTCTATGACTTACTGCATACCAAAAATCAAGAAAATCTGAGACATCAAGTGTGAATGAGTGTGTTGATTTGACGTGGAATACCCCCCATATAGATCAAACTATTAACATCATAATAAGATTATTTTAGCATCTAATGATGACATTAATAGTTAAATCTCGTTAAACTTTAGAAAAGGGTTTGGGTTGGCGCCTCTTGGCGAATTTTTCATCACCAACTTCACTATGATACTTAGGCACTACTTCTTCGCTTGGCGATTGAGCCTATTTCTAGAGATGAGCCCTCTATCTGTCATCATTTGAGCTGTGGGTGCTGGTAGACTCTTATAGAAGCTGTGCCCAGAGTTGTTATTCATGTTTGGAACTAGATCAAATGGGTGTCTGCATTAATGACAGTGATTCTTGGTTCGGAACCATACCTAAAACTGATGGATTTTAATTATCACGAATCTTAATCGAGCAATATAGTGCATAGATGTTTATTTTTCCTTTATTTTAAACTGTTAGAACAGTGATAGTTTCGAAATAAAGAATAACTAACGAAAGAGTTATAAATAAGAAGGATAATTAAAGGATAAATTCAATACATACAATAATTAGAATAAACCTCAAAAATTGTAATGTGAAATAGTAATTGGATTAGCTTTGGCTTGATCTCCGGATTGTATGCTTGATTTTCGTCAAATGAAATTTACAGTAACAAATACAAATGTGATCGTGATGTAAGCAGTGGATGTAAGTAAAATTGAATAACCACGTGTTTGTTTATGTAGTATACTGACTGAAGCTGGGTTTCCATGCATACGTTTTTTCAAGTTTAAGTTACAAGTTCGCGTGTTGGCGCGACGGTTGGCGCGATAAAAATTCCCTTTCGCCACTCCTGAAAAAGTACCAACCAAACTTGAAAAGTCGACTTGTTCACGTGAGCGCTATGGACCAATGGGCTGGCCTATCTCGTCCTTGCTCCTTGAACTTGCTTTCGGTCCAGACAGCATGGACTTTTTTGCACGTACGTGAAAAAAAGTTGGTCACGTGATAGAAATGCACCAATAGAAACGAAGGGAACATAATGTTGTATTTGTATTTCATCATCTCTGGTCTTCGAGCATTTGCGATTGCGATTTGAAATTTCCAAAGCGTTTCAAAATGGATTAAAGTTTGCCTTCCAACATAATTAAATTAATTAAGGAAGTCGAAGAGAGGAAGATCATCTGCGATGCATCGTACAAAGGATAAACGAACACCGAGATCAAGAAAAATGCTTAGAAGGAGGTAGGACGTGAACTAGGCAGTACAGCTAGTAAGTATTAGATTTTATAACTTATGTATTTATAAATTTGTATAATCTTTATAGTTTTATTTATCTCATCCCTTTTGTACTTCCCAAGTATAAGGTGCTGGGATGCACAGTAAAGATCTAAATTGTTGTCTTAATCTTAGCATCAATGTGCTTGATTACTTTTGTTTTGTGTATTTGTTATCATACAAAAGTGTAGAACTTCTCAGAGAGTTGGAAGGTTGTTTGCCTTACCAATTAATAATCATAAAGTAACCAACTAACTATATAGGATTCTAGATAAATGCAAACTCATTTGTCCAACTGATTGCGGCATCAATTCTAATTGTTGTCGGTTTTGCTTATTGCTTCAATTAAAGAATACAGTTTTATTCAGTAGCAAGGGTTTGTCTATAAGTAATGAATAATCAATTCCAAAAGTTTCTTAGAGTGCTGCGCTTTCCGGTGTTCCCTACTTTCTATGTTATCTGTCATCGATAAAATTCACTTCACGTCCCACGTTACTCTTTTCATCCAAATTCTTGAAGCCAATCTTTAGCATTCTCGACACTAGGCTCGAGGAATGCTTTTATTTGGTCACACAAGTGGGTTGCATTTGCAAATAGGTGTAATTTACATTTTTATATATATTGATCATATTAGAGGGTGGAAATTGAACAAAACCCGATTGGGGTACAAAGTAAACTTATATTGTTATTTATCTATTTTTTTATTGATATGCTTATTTATTATTTGGTACAAAGAACAATTCCTGCGTACTTATTTTACTTTTATTAAATAGATATCCAAGAGAGGAATATATGCAAAAAAAATTTTATTTCATTTTTAAAAATTTATCAACCATCGATACACCAGTGCTGTGGTTCCTTTGTGGAAAAAAAATAAAGGCAGAATGCTAACCATTCCCAAATGCCACCTACAAATTAAATTTTTGACTGCAATAGAAATTTGTCCATATTTTAAATAACTTTGAGTTTATAAAATTTTGTTAATATATAACAGAACTTAAATTGTTATTGGTTCTTACGTATTATGCCATCAACCGTGTTGCTGAATCCAAAAAGGTTTAAAATCCCATTCACTGTTCTATAGTGGTACCGCTGAATTTAACGGCTGCTGAACAGTCGACGGTATAATACATTAGTACCTATTATTCTGTGGGGATACTCTCGCTCGTGGGCATTAAGAGAACGAGTAGCCGTCACCACTCGGTGGTATGTTTTAAAAATATTTCAGCTAATGAGTAGTCAAAAATCCAAATTTATGTTGTATTATTTTAGTAAGACTGCTCTTTTTGTTACCATTATTGTATGCTCATATCTCTTATAAGTAATGGATGAGCCAGCATGATTATACTGTCACAATAAAAGAAAGAAGCCTCTCCCGAGTGGATCAGGAGCCACAAAAGCTTGGCCACATTTTATATATAAAGAATGTCTTCATTTTCCTTACAGGATTACTAAATAACTCTTTTGTGTGATGACCACTTACTTAATGTGGCACCATTTAAAAGAGTTTTTTAGTTCAGAATTCAGCTCAACTTAAGTGGAGAAAAATACCCAGATGAATTTTTTGAAGGGGTTACCAGATACATTAAACTCATTGTAGCCTTGAGTTATAAGTAGTTGGTGAAATTATCTTTCTCAATACATAAAATTTGATATCAACGTAATTTTTTGTTACTAACAATTTTTACTTTAAAAGGTCAAATTAATTTAAATGAAAATGTTTTCTTCTTTGTGGTTGTTTAGAATTTTTATAGTAATTGGTATAATTTTCATATTCTCAGATTTAATGCTTCTGAAATTCACTGTTGAAATAATCTTATATACTACTTTAAACTATTGGAGAAAAATCCCATGAAAATTTATTAAAGTATACAATTATCAAGAAATGAACCATACATGTGAAGATAAGTTTATCTGGAAAACCTAACAGTTCTTTTTAGTATTTTTGTTAAAACATTCAGCTGTCTTACTTAAATTTTTGTTGCAGGATTCTTCTGAAGTTCTAGAATAACTAAATAATTCTTTTGAGTGGTGACCACTTACATTACGTGGCATCATTTAAAAGAGTTTTTTAGTTAGCTGTCTTAAAGTGGAGCAATAAACCTAGATGATTTTTTCCTGGAGTGTTTACCAGCTACATCAAATCCATTGTAGCCCTGAGTTATACATCAACTTAACTTAGTTGTGAATAATATTAAACTCTTAAAAGTGTGGAACAGCTATGATAAGAGTCGACCAGCCGCCATGTTTACCCACTGTTCAAATGATTACACACAACCACATAGATCTATTTGAGCTGTGAGTAAACATGGCAGCTAGTTGACTCTTATCGAAGCTGTGCCAAAAGTGTCAATGTACTAGGGTAGATCCAGGTTTTTTTATTTTGGAGCCCAGTTCATTACTTTTTGTGACAAATTGAAGCAGTGATAGTTAGCAGATGAGTGCATAAAAGTAAAATTGACTCACAAACCGAGGAAAAATTCAAATATTTTGTGAATGTTTTCTTGCAAATTATCACTAAACCTAATTTGAATTTCATGAAAGGGGCAGATTTAAAGGGGAAATTTTTGTGAAGGGGCAGGAAAAGGGCCCCAAGTTTTGTCTGGATCAACCCCTGGTATTTAAATGAAGATGCTTTATTTTGCTTTGAATTTTCAAGTAGATAACTTAATACCATTTTCAGCCCAGATTTATGCTTCTTAAAATGACCTCTCTAACTCTTAACTGTGTGAAACATCTGATGAAAAATTTATCAAAATAGTATAAAAGTAATGAAAAATTGGAATTGGAAAAATGAGAATATTTTAAAAGAAATGGACATAAAACACTGCTATACTGATAAATTACCTAACCATAATTATTTTTAATAAAAAATACACCTCCTTACATAAATTAACCCTTATTATAAACCCCTATTTATTAAAAATATTGAAAGTACAGTAAAGCACCGTTTATACGTCTCTCATTTATACGTCTTTTACATTTATACGTCGTTTTCGCCAAGTCCCAATATATTCAAATAATCAAAATTGTTTTCAATTATACGTCTTTTCATTTATACGCCGTTTTACGTCGGTCCCTTGAAAGACGTATAAACAGTGCTTTAAGGCTCAGTGCCACTATACGCGCGCGCGCGCGTTTTCGATCCCGCCTCCTGGCTACCCTCTGACCAATGGAAGAAGAGACGGTTAGCACTTGATAGGAAAGACTGAAGGGGGCGGAGTTTCATTTCACGCGACTCTGGGATCGCGTCGAGTCGCTCATGAATCGCGCAGGATCGCGTGTGTTGAACTTTTGAGCGTCGTCGCGCAAAAAAGTTGCCAAAAAATGATTTTGATATGGCAATGTCGAACAAGCAAGTGACGTGATCATCGAAGATGGGAGTGTATGATGTAAACTTCGTTTTATTTCAAACATAATTATAATTTGTTACACATTATACATATAGTAGAAACTAGATTTGAGTAATGACAATTTTGCCACGTTTTGTAAGCTTTCAATTACACATTATTTATCAAAGTATTTGGTGTTATAAAATGTAGACTTCCTTTTAATTTAATATTTTTTTGAATGTTAATTACAATTTGGATTTCCCATGGTAATGTGTTCACCGTAATATCTGGAATTAATAAAATTTTTTTTTACAATTCTTGTAGCAATGATTATAATTTTGCATTCATTTTATATTCCTTCCTAATGGATTTTTATTTCCTATTTTTTTTCAGATGAATTTACCAAAAATAAAATACAAAGGAAAATAGTTTTATAAAAACTAGCAGTTCATTGCATAATTTAAAGAAAAACTGCAGCATTACTAAAAAAAATTCAAAATATAAAATTGCCCAAGATTTAAAAAAAATCCCTTGTGTTTGAAATTGGGGTGTTTTTTAACAAAATCTTATAAGAACGAGAAAATTAAGAATCAAAATCCTGATCCAAAACCCCTAAGTCCTATTAGAAAATTAAATTTTAATGAGAAAAAAAAATCTAGTTTAATCATGCTGCCATCTACTTGTCCTAAAAAAACTAAATTTTAATAAGAAAAAAATCTAGTTTAATCATGCTGCCATCTACTTGTGTCTGCGAAAACTACCGCAAGAAATATGGGGCGACTGTGCGAGCGTCACGCGACGTACGGTTGAAAGACGACTTTCATAGGAATCCAAATAGAGGCGGGATCGAAAACGCGCGCGCGCGCGTATAGTGGCACTGAGCCTTTACTGTAATTTATTGTAACTAATAATGTTTTTTGAAAAAATAATTTAATTGCAATAAATTAAATTTTTAATATATAAGGTTTAAATAAAAATTACACTTATCCATTTACATTTTCTTTAAAAATTTCAGCACAGCAAAAATACTCGGACAACTTTTTTAGGTTTAAGAAAACAAGTAGCAAAGTCATTCCCTACGTTTTCAGATTTGCAGTTTAATCTCTAAACACAGTATGAATTGAGCAATGAACTCACAGTAAAAACCCTCCACTGAACAATTAGAGAAAACAACAGCTAAAATGACAATGTTGTAAAAAAATTTTATAGTACACCATACTTTTGTGAACCCTTCAGCCTTTTTAAAGTCACAATCCCATTCTTACTAACAATAGGAATGGTGGAAAAGTTCAGATTTTAAAATTTTGAATAAAAATTTACAAGTACACATTTTGAGTTTTAAATTACATGTAATTCACAGATATTTTAAAAGAAAAAATACACACACTTGTTTGAATATGTAAGGTTTTTTATTTCACACATCAAAATATTTTTTTTATTAACAGAACATCATTTGCTTGGCCTTTTCCTTGTCCTCAAATGACTAATTCTTGACCTGTTGAGTAGAAATATTATGTATACAGGAATTGAACAATGCGTACCGGTGGCATAACCAACGGAGGGGGAAAAATGGATTACCAATTGAAACTGTAGTAAACGTTTAATAGCCAATAGCTCAAGTTAAGTTAATTTTTTATATCAGTTTCGTCCTGATTGAGGCAAGGAAATGAGGGAGTACAAGCAAGCTATTTAACCTTTTTTAAAGATAATGCTTACTATATTTTTTTATTTAAGTTTTACTTTTTAGTATGAATCTAAAATTGTATGCTAATATCACCTAAAAGTAAATGTTTAATTAGTCGTTAGGGATATACCGAGGCTATAAACGTATTATTTAAGTAAGGTAAAAATGCTTTTAAAACAGTGTTCGCTATTTTTAAAACATGCATGCTGGGTTAGGTAGAAGTGATTCCTAAAAAGATTAAAACAAATAAGGGTCAGTGGTAGACCAACGCCCCTTCTAAAATATGTAAGGGTAGTAGAAGCAGAAACATAATTTATTTCAATACCAAGCTCGGTTTGTAAATCCTGAAAACCCACACTGGAAATATACAGTTTAGCTTATTTAGCAGGATTTAAAATGTCCCGCAGGCTGGATCCATAATCAGGACGAGCCAAAACCAGCCCATATATAATTAACTACTATAAGGACCCAAATTGGAAGATTTAAGAGGGTCACCCGGTGGTACATAAAAAATTGTGGAGGGGGATAAAAAAAAATTTAAGTTTCGTACTTTCAGGAGGGGAATCGGTTTCGTAATTTCTTTTTTAGCATGAACATTAAACTGTACATGACTTGTAATGCAAATTTAATACAGAAAAAACGCCAATTTTTCGATTGAAATCAATCGCGAGAGCAAGTGCTTTCTTTGTTTTAAATAAGAAAACATTTTACAATCATTATCAATAGAAATACACTTCAAAACGTTCAAACTAAGAGAAACGAAAATTTAACTCACCCTTGCATAGCCGCCATGTTTGTTTTGAAGTTTTCCGTACGAGATTTGGTTGCTAACTTTTTTTTCGGTCGACCGCAGCGCCACCTCTTCCTTGTTTTCGATGCCAACCAAAAAGGGATATTTTATGGCAACCAATTTCTGGAGCAACCAAACTTGTAACTTGAACTTGAAAAAACGTATGCATGGAAACCCACCTTGATTGCTTGATTGAATGCGGATTACAAAATAACCTCAACCTCAGACACTACTAGAGGTTTTAAAATTAACTAGCTTTTTTATTAAAGCTTGCATTCTTAATATTAAAAACCTTAAATTCGTACAAATTTTTGATTATTTCATGAAAGGAAGTTTAAGGATTCCTCGAGTTCAAAATCAACCAAATAAAATAATCCTGATCATAACCACCTAACAACTAAACCGTTTGATTAATGTTTGTTTTGATATTGAATTCTCACATATTTGTTTTCCATCGTGCTGCTTGATTAATTAATAGTATCGCTGCTGTATGATTCTCAATTAATTTCACCGAGATGGAAATCTTTGTCAAAAAATCTGGTTTATTCAATTTGTGTAATCGTTCCAGATTACCATTTACAAATTTTTTGAGACTTAACCAACAAAATCATCCTGCTCCAAAAGCAAAAATTGATCAACCAGAAAAATTATCGACTTTATTCGTACCCAAACGGTATGGGGGCATAGTGTATCAAATAGTAAAACCTCGCTTGGATGTGCAATACATAGAAAATAATTTCAAAGAGATTGAAAGATCTTGCCAGTTGAGAAACATTGTATTAGATCTACAAAACGCAATTCCATTATTTAAAGAATGGGAAGACATGAACATTAAGCTTTCCAGCCTAATAGCGAAAGAAAAAGAATTTGTCGAAGAAAGGAAGAGATGTGAATCTTTAAAGCTAGCAGATGAGCTTGAAAACTTAATTCAAGAACACATTGCCTTTGTAGAAAACTCATTAAGGCCACAGAGGAAAAAGCTATTAGACATAGAAGATGTTGTAATTCCTATCTTTCAAGTCATTCCTAATACCCTCAGCAATCTTACACCCAATGAGGATAATGTCCAGAAAAGTTTCGGAATTCCAACTGACGGTAATTTAGCATCTCACGTTGAAGTGGGGAAAAGTATGGGAATGTTGGAGTTTTCAGCTGTCAGTCCATCAGCATACTATTTGATGGGAAAGTTTGCTGATTTGGAAATGTGTATTCAAGATTACTTTTTCAACAGTATGCAAGATTTAGGATTTTCTCCTATGTCGTGTACAGACTTTTGCAAGTCATTCATAATTGAATCAATTGGTTTGGATCCTTACTCTGTTGATGACTGTATACCTATTCAGTCTAAAGATAAAAAGACGAAACAAAAGCAGAATTTAGTGGGTGGTGGATCTTTTGCCTCATTCTGTGCTTACCTCACCAACATGAATGTATCCAAAAGCTCTCTCCCATTCAGCTATTTCTCCTTAGGTCGATGTTATGTAGCAAAACACAGAAATGTGTCTTCTCCAGACTTGTTCTCGGTTGTTCAGACTTCTAACATCCAACTGGTCATACTTACTGACGAAGAAAGTGATTCCAAGTTTGACGATCTCTTTGAAAAATTAGAGTCTATTTATGCAGCTATAGGAATTCCTTTCAGGACAGTAAATGTGGGAGCTGCAAATCTAAATGTCACCGAGAGAAGGAAGAAGCAGATAGAACTGTGGTCACCATCCCGACAAAACTTTATTCCTGCGTCTTGGTTGTCATCCCGAAGTGACTTTGTGTCACAACGACTCAATATCACTTATGGAGAAGATTACTGTGTGGAAGGGTATTGTTACATCATTGAGGGTGTAGCAGTTAATGTTCCTGTTCTAATTGGGTGTATCGTGGAGAATTTGCAAAACTCAAACAAGGCTTTTGACTTTCCTAAGGTTTTTAGTAGCTAGCCCAATTTAAATCATGTGTGTGTGGATCATTAAGGTTTTTTTAGTCTACAATTTTCATGATGATGAAGTTTCTGTAATCTATTACATAACACTGTATTTAAAAACATTGTAGTTAAAGAACAAGCTGTGAGATTACAACTTGGTCATCTGTTGAAATTTGTTCACAAATACCAAAAAGGTTTTTTAAACATAGATTCCAGTAATTTATTACCAGGTGGTTTCTATTTAAGGCCTAAAGGGAAAAGTTGGCACCGCTGTTCATTCATGCAGCTATTGCTAATTTTTATTACATTAATAAAATAACAGTATTGCTTAACAAATAATTGTCTGTTAAATTATTTCAAATGACACATGTTTAAAAACTCACATGCGAAGGAATTTTATACAAAGATTGAATTGATTATTAAATAAAATTAAAAATTTTGAATATTGTGTGTACTATGGATTTGAATTTTTCATCTAGGTGTGTCTACTTCTACCCCTCCTAGAAGTTATGAAACACTTATATCTGAAACACCTTGTAAATGAAAAATACTTAAAGAAACAAGCATTTGCTTTAAGAATATATTTATTGTAATTTGTCTTTTGTAAGTACTACATTTTAATAGCAAAATTTAGCATAGGCTAATTTTTATAAAAACAAAGCCTATCTGCTTATTTGAAAGTAAACTTCTCATATATTAAGATCAGGCACTGATTTTTAAATAAATTTTGCATTTTAGAATCATCTATTTATAAATACTTTGGTTAAGCAATTTTTTCAACTCATGAAAGCTGAAAGCATTATCAGAGAAGCATTCAGTACAGGGCTCATAGTAAATATTAACTTTAAGAAGTGAATTGCAATAAAATATCAATTTTTATACATTTTGAAGAAAAGTTCTAACAGCTTTTAATTTTATGCAATACGAAACAGCTATAAACACTTTCTCTTGACGAAACTAAGCACTGCCAACTGTACTACAAGAGATGCAATTAGAATTTTGCAGTAATTATTTGATTCTAGCATTTATATAAATGTTCTCAAGTATAGAAAGATCCAAAAGTTTTTTTTAAATATCTGAATCAGCTATTTTGAACTAGTCTCTAAATCTTTAAACACAATCACAGCATTGTTTAATTATTAAACACTAGTGATTCATCAGAACTAGATGTCGAGAAATACTTTCCACAGACAAATTTCATAGCTTTTGGATCTTGCTGCATCCAAAAAAATATTTAAAATTTATATGGATGGATGAGAAATGTAAAAAGCGTGTGCAGATGTCTTGCTACCAAAAATAACAATTCAGATACGTAGCTTATGAACCCTGCAGTTTTCAAATATTAAAAACAACCACACTACTTTCAAGTTTTGTCTGAAAAGACATTTTTTTGAAAACATACCAAAGCAAGTCTTTCAATGTATAAAAGTATTAAAGGCAAGTTTTCGCTGCAGATGCTCGTGTCCATGATATGTTCACATAATGATTGCACGATGCACTCACAGGTGGAAAAGTACTTTTAGTACAAACTTTGCTTTGCAGATTCCCTCTTCAGCTTACAAAATACATTTTTTTATAAACAGCAATAGAAATTATCACAAAATGAAGGTTTAAGTAGTGTGCCAAGCTTAACATGAAATATTTCAATGCAAAAATGTAATTAACATACAGTACCTAGAGTCTTTATCCAACAAAGTACCCCATTTAAACTTTACTCAATATAATAAAGGTTAACTTCGAAATAGTTTTTAATTCCAATTTTTAACCACAAGAAGTGGTCATTTTCTGAAAAACAAATGTGAAAAATGACTTTCTTTTGAGAAATGGAGAAACTTATAGAGCAAGAGCCCGTGAACCCCAGACCTTCGTTATTTTGTAAAAGCTGAAAACTTGTCAGCGCATGCTCCCAACTCAGGTAAGAACGATGGACCATTATGAAGTTTGGGTTACCCTGGCTTTGGCAGGTAAACGGTACTAAAGGTGTGTAAAATACCGATCTACTTTCGTCAAATTGTAAAGTATGATTTTTTGGTATTACCTTCAGAATATTATAAAAAATCACGTCATTCATTCCCAGACACTTTCCATAGTGGCAACCCCTTGCCATACACCCCTAATGGTTATGAAATTATAATTCTACTTACGTTATATTGTAAAAGCTGATTTTTATATATAATACTTGGGTAATAGTTAGATAATGTTTCCTCATTAGCCAGACATTTTTGATAGTTCCAACCCCTTGCCAGACAAGCATGTAGGGTAGCTGTAGAGCGAGCGCGAGAGTGTATACTAGGGTGTATCGCTAGCAAACTTAGAGCAGAAATGTGCACCTCAAAAAACTTTTGAATTTAAATATCCGTGCTCGCGACAATCTAGTGAACAGGCAAATATAAAATTTAAAAACATTAAACACGTCTGATTAAGACCTACGAAAACAATGAAAAAAATGAAACTTTGATGCTTAATAATTCCAAAACTAATTCGAATTTTGTAAAGAATTAAACGCCAATCTCTTTCTAAAAAATAAGAATATAAGTGCTTAAAAAATCATATTGATACCGTTATTAGTTTTCATTTTAGGTAGAAAAAAACGAAAAAGTGTCAAAAATTTCGAAAATTAAAAAATTAATTCCTCTAAACCAGGGTTTCCCAAAGGGGTCGGTACCGACCCCCTGGGGGTCGATGAAGGTTTAAAGGGGGTCGATGAAGCTCTAAGGGTCGATTGGGGGTCGACGAGGCTTAAGGGGTCGGTAGGGGGTCGATGAAAGTTAAACAGTCATAAAAAATAAAATTGCTGATGAAAACAGCTTCTTATTACTGTAGATGATTCAAAGAATTTTCCTGGTCCCTGGAACATTCTTTAGATACTAATTTTTAATTTCAAAGTTTTGAAAGATTAATGCTTCATTGGTGGTTTTTGCTTATTTGGATCACCTATAAATTATCCAGATTAAACTGTACATTACTAGTGAGTGGAACACTAGAGAATCCAGGGAGCTAGGGGGCTTTAGCCCCCCAAAAGGAATAAGAACTAACAGTGAGAAATAGGGGAAGGGGATGTTAAAAAAGGGAAAAGCGACTCCAAAACGAGTTGAAATCCTGTTTTTAGGATTAAACTTTTCTGGGGGAGGACCCCCAGATCCCCTTTAGAACTTGGAACTCTATTATTTGTCTATTATTCTAAAATTTCATCAAAATTCTACCAAAATGTAAATTAAATTCTTGAAAATGTATGTCCGAAATCCGGATTAGGTGTACAAAAATTAGTTGAAAATCTGCTTTTTAGACTTAAATTTCCAAAAAATTTCTGGGAGAGGACCCCCAGATTCCCCCTTTAGGAAATTAGAAGACTATTTTGATATTGTTTAATATTGAAAATTCTTAGCCACCCCCCCAAAAAAAACCCAACTCTTGGATCCGCCGTTGGAGTGGAACCAGTTGAAAAATTTTAGTTATATTTTCATTCATAATTAATTTTTCTTAAAAATTTAGTCGGATTTTTGAAAGGGGGTCGATGGCATAGGTAAAATACTACCAAGGGGTCGATACATGAAAAAGTTTGGGAAACCCTGCTCTAAACCAAATTCGAAAAAAGGGCAACGTAGTGCACATCTACATACTTCAGAGTATTAGGTTGCAAAAAATCATAGTTCTGCTGCTAATAGATTTTGCTGAACTGGATTAAAAATGACCTGGATAAATTTGACCTTAAAAATACCCCAGAACTAATTATCACATCAGTTAGCTTTTTGTTCTAGAATGTGCCCCAAATATTCCACTACAAATATTTCAAATTTCATAAACTTCTGTCTAGTAGTTTTCGCGATATGAGAGTTCAAATAGTTGAAAAATTAAATTTTCTGAAACAGCGGCAGCGGCGGCGGTGACAGTAACTTTTTTTAATATAGAGAGAAAAAAATTAAACTTCCGCCCGGCCGATTTTGGCCGATTTTTAGTATGTTATTATTGAGGTCATTCCTAAGTGAAAACCGTTGAGAAACCTTTTATTGCAATTTGTCCGAGGTTCAACTCTATTTTCAGTGGACTATTATTTTTGCGTGAAAAATAGATTAAAAAACTAAAAAAAAACTTATGTAGTTGTAGCATCGAATGTCTTTTCTTGAGATGTTTTTGAGATTTACACAGATTAATAGTTGTATTGGGTTGTCCCATAAGTTCTGTTACTTTTTATGAAGTTTAGTCTTTGAAAAATTTTTATGAAAAACTGGTAATAGGTGGAGATTTGAAACAAAAGGAATTTTGATATATGTATATTTATATACATAATGTGTGATTTTGGTAGTTCTCGTGATATTATTTATTTTCAAAATGGCGGTTTGAAAAAAAGACCAAAAACGACGATTTTCGCGTAATTTTTTTCTTTTGTTAAAAAAACTAGGAAGAACGCATAATTCATGGCTAAAAGAAGTTTTACTGCATATTTGTAATATTAAGATTAAGATGTCATAGTTTCAAGATGATTCGATAAGTTTAAGGTAGGAAATTTTGACTTTAAAACTTCATATATTGGTAATTTCACGTGTTTTTTAAAGCACATCTATTGTTTTTCTAAGCAGCTGGTATGAAGCAAGTTAAAGGCAGATGTTTTTTGAACCATAATGCTTGTTTCAAAGGTTTAAACATTGATAGCCTCTTTTCATAATGTCGTTGAATTGATTTATTTCTTAATTCGAGCTAGTTGTTTTTATTGTAGTGTTTTCGTATGAAGCAAATAATTGTTCTGTTCGCTTAGCATAAGTTCAGCGAGTGTAATTCTGATAAGCAAAAACATTGCGCGCTTGAATATTGCGCACTATTTTCTGAACTTAATTTCAGATATAATTTAATATATATTGCATATTTTGAATAATTGGGTATTCCGTAAGCTTTTTTATTGATTTTGATGCTTTTTTTGGTGAAAATTTTTTCGAAATGACTAACTTTACTGAGGTAAGTTTCTTGCAAAGATGTTATGTTTCAGACCGAAATTTCCTAAGTTAAACTTATCGAATTATCTTGAAACTATGACATCTTAAACTAAACATTTCAAACATACAGTAAAACTTTTTTTAGCCATGAATTATGCGTTCTTCCTAGTTTTTTTAACAAAAGAAAAAAATTACGCGAAAATTGTCGTTTTTGGTCTTTTTTTCAAACCGCCGTTTTGAAAAGAAATAATTTCACGAGAACTACCAAAATCACACATTATGTTCATAAATATACATATATCAAAATCCCCTTTGTTTGAAATCTCCACCTATTGGCAGTTTTTCATAAAAAATTTTTAAACACGAAACTTTCTAGAAAGTAACAGAACTTATGGGACAACCCAATATAAATCTGTGCCAAAAAGTTAATTTGCATAAGTCATTGTAATCATGCCATCTCACTCGCACCCATCCATATAGGATACTGTCTCGCGCTCGCTCTACAGCTACCCTACATGCTTGTCTGGCAAGGGGTTGGAACTATCAAAAATGTCTGGCTAATGAGGAAACATTATCTAACTATTACCCAAGTATTATATATAAAAATCAGCTTTTACAATATAACGTAAGTAGAATTATAATTTCATGAACATTAGGGGTGTCTGGCAAGGGGTTGCCACTATGGAAAGTGTCTGGGAATGAATGACGTGATTTTTTATAATATTCTGAAGGTAATACCAAAAAATCATACTTTACAATTTGACGAAAGTAGATCGGTATTTTACACACCTTTAGTACCGTTTACCTGCCAAAGCCAGGGTAACCCAAACTTCATAATGGTCCATCGTTCTTACCTGAGTTGGGAGCATGCGCTGACAAGTTTTCAGCTTTTACAAAATAACGAAGGTCTGGGGTTCACGGGCTCTTAGACTATTACAATTATAGCTAAATTACTCTTGTATTGATGGTTCACAAGATAGTACATCTAACATAACACTACCCTTTTTTCACCAAAAAATCCCATCGAATATAAAATTACCTAGAACAGGTTATCAACTCAAGCCTAACTGTTAAGGCAGAATAGTTTCGGCATTCCTCTCCTTTTGTGCTTTTGAAACATAACAAGTTTCAATTCTAGTACCTGAGTAGGAGTGGCAAGTAAGTTCCAATGTTTGGTTGGTTCAGGGAGTTTCACTGGATTTATTCTAATGGTTAATGCACAATATATTGCAGGAATATTGATTGATGGTTAGAGGTATTTGTTTGCTCTCTCAGAGCTGCTTAACCTTTTTTCTTATTTTCCACCTTCTGTTTCTAGAGTTTTGACTTGCAGGAATAGGCAGAAATTAACTTAAATGTTTCTCATCCCTGCAATATTTTTGTGCAGTGATGAACAAAATTAACATGTTTATTTTTTATTTCTCAGTAAATAAAAGTAAATTGTTATCTACTTGGTGCTACTGACATATCACGTACCAAGCGAAGGTGTGGAAAAAAGTTCAGCTGTTAAATGGAAGTTCGTTGGATAAAAACTCTACGACAAATTTCTAAAAGAACATGACAAAACAGTACATCATATAGCTATACTTGTGCTTTTATAGTCAATTAAAAATTGGACAAGAGGAAGATAAAATACTTTTCAATAGGATTTCAAAAAGTAATAGTACCACAATGAATGTTTGGTTCTGTGACTGACAAGTAATAAAACAGTATAATGGTTGGAAGAAACAAAAGGAAGACAATACTTAGAAGACCTAGAAGTATCAAATGTGAAAATTGATGGTAAGTGAAAAGTATAACTATACCATCAGAAACAATGTTTTCCTTTTGTATGCATTCTAAAATTTTATTTGCAACTTTTTAAATGTTTTTTGTTAAACAATTGAATTTAAAATATTTATAAGTTTCCTTTAAAGTTTATTTTATGCATGCTTTAAAAATTACAGATTGGGAAATTTGGGTTAAAGAGTTAACTGTGATTTAAGCCCTACCATTTGTTAAAAAAAATCATCAACAGAGGAATATACAGGGTGTCCCACGAGAAGTGGCCCAACCCTTTAACTTTTGAACCCCTACAGATATAGTCATGAAAGTGGGGTCTAGGTATAGTAAAGTGGCCATGCCCTATCCGATGAGATAACTTTCAACGCCCTCTAGCGGAAAATTTAGGAGTTATAATTTTTATTTTAAAAACTGTGTTAGGTATGTGAAAAAAGTCAATGACTAAGTTGTAGAGCATCATCGATTTAGTAGGAAAAGACACCTTAAGCAGAAAAATATCTTGAATAAAACCCCTAAAACGCAAGCTCAATTAGGTTGAATTCACGTAGTTTTTACATCTTAAGACGCCCCTCACGAGGTGAAAATGAGAAATTTTTATTTTTATGATTTAAGTAAATGATTAAAAGCATTCTTAGTTCATTAAATTGAAAATTTCTCATTTTCGCCTCATGAGGAGCGTTTTAAGACGTAAAATCTGCGTAAATTCAACCTATTTGAGCGTGCGTTTTAGGGATTTTATTCAAGATATTTTTCTGCTTAAGGTGTCTTTTCCTACTAAATCGATGATGCTTTACAACTTAGTCATTGACTTTTTTCACATACCTCACACAGTTTTTAAAATAAAAATTATAACTCCTAAATTTTCCGCTAGAGGGCGTTAAAAGTTATCTCATCGGATAGGGCATGGTCACTTTACTATACCTAGACTCCACTTTCATGACTATATCTGTAGGGGTTCAAAAGTTAAAGGGTTGGGCCACTTCTCGTGGGACACCCTGTATAAGAATAATACTGCTATGTTAGGATTGTGCATATTTTTGAAACCCTTAACATCATTAAAATATCTTTGTAGATAATTAATGTACTTAAAATTCATTTTAAACAAATGTAACTAATACCTGCACAATGCATGTGCACTAAACATTTAAATAATTTAAAAATAAATAAAATTTTCTAACTAAAAATAAAATTCAGAAGTATATAGCATTCTCGGTATAAATAAAACTTTTGTCATAAATAAATATTTATAGCAATTTGACACAAAGCAGAAAAAACAAATCTCCAAGCACATAATTTCAGTAAGTAAAACCACAAAATCATTCTGAAAACTTTGAATTAGAATGGATAGGTATTTAAACTAATCATTCTTTTTTTCCGCATAACACCCTAAAACATTACACAGCTACTTTTACAGCAAACATAACACCTTTTACAAGATATAGAAACAACATAAAATAAAATACAATCCAATAAGATGATTATGTGCAAAAAGGATTAATATCATACAAAAGGGTTCCATTGTATACAAGGCTGGCACTAAAGAATGGAACACAAGTATGTTATAGTATATCAAAGCTGTATATGAGCTTAGCAATATAGTAGGCACTATTTTTAGAAGCTGAGCTATGCATTTAATACAAGCACAGTTTCGCTTAGTAAAATTACATCACTATCATAGTAATAAGCAGCTCAGTTTTTTGTAACTGGGCAATATAATGACATCTTTTCTTTTAAAATATGACATCTAATGTAAAAGCAAAATTAGTACCAATAATTCTTGATAGTTAGAAATCAAGCTAAAACATTTTATCATGAAAATCTAAGAAAATTTGAATCAATAAAAAAACTAGATGAACAAGCTATAATTCAACAGTATGGGTATAAATGTATCAAGATATCCCAATGTTAGCTAAAAATGTAACTTTAGCCTAGATTACATGGAAAACACATAAGAAAAACTAGCCATATTTATTTTTTAACAATTTAAATATGTTTTGATTTTAAATGCTTTAAATTTAAGTGACTAAGTAGTTATCACTTTAGTAAAGCTTTGATTTTCTGTACTCATAAATAATTTTTTTAGTGAGAATCACAGTTTTTGTGAAATGAACATTGCATCTGTAAGTATCCAATATAGTAGTAAATGGCTATTAATATAAATTTAAACTTATGTTTAACTTTATATAATTATGTTTGTTTTAACTTTAGTTTAACTCATTAGTAAAATAGATTTGTACAAGCTTACCATTTTGTAAAAAAGGTTAGTGCAAACATTGTTAACAATTACAGTAAACATAAAAGCATTCAAGACAAAGAAAAACATTAGACATCATGTGGATATTTTGAGGCAAATTTCTACTTGAGTCAAGTACTGAGTAAAAAATTATTTATGGATTTAAATAAAGTTAAAGTAATGAAGGTTCTTCGGTAAACAACTGTAAAACTGAAACACCTTCACTTAAACTTCTTTATTAACACTTTCTCTTAATAGTTTCCCTTCATGTAACCAAATGAATTGAGTTTTTAATCTTTAAGGAAGATAAATTAACTCTTCCCAATTACTTATTTGAAGAAAAAAGCACAATCGATACAATAAAATACTAAAGGTTACTGAGGTTAAGGGTGAGATGTCAAGCTTTTGTAAATGATCTGAGATTCTTGTAATCAAGAGGTATTTGAAGAGAACAAAGGCAGTTTTAAGAATGTTGTGCCATAAAAGCTAATGCAAACAAATGCTATGATACAAACCAAAATCTTTTATGAAACTACCATTACAACAGGATTTTTTTTAGTCTTACTGAGAAATTAATTTCAGTGTCTGGATTTTACTCATTTGAAAACAATGGAGTATTCAAGTTAAAAATAAGGTTTTTATCAGAGACAATAGAAAAAAAACATTTTGAAAAATAAAGAGGGTGTGAGAAACTTTTTAAGACAGAAAAAATTGCATTAACCTTTTATCTACTGCATTATGATGTTGTGCAAATTTTTTTTGCAAATATTTTTTTTGGGTCACTTAATTGGAAATTAAGGGATATACACAAATAAAATACTCATCTTTGGGAAATTTAATCTGTTAGAGCTAATTAATTAAATTGGTACTTTTGAGTACTGTCAGTACACTGAGGGCTAAAATATTCCCACAATACAAAAATACCAGCTTTTTATCACAGTTTTAATGCTTAAAAATAATACCCTTTCCTTTTGACTTAAACAGAACAAAAATGACAATCATGGGAATCCGATCAAAATGGCAGCTGAAAGCACAACTTCAGTTTTAAAGTTATTTGCGTTTCCCACTAAAATACTCATCATAGAACCCTTGCTGCCATTTATCCTGGAAGAATAAGACTAAAAGAGTGTTCCCCCAAAGTATCGTCAGTATATTTGTAAGCACTGTTATTCTATGTAACTTAAAGTTGGTGGTACTTCCAATTACCGTCAGTAGATACAGGGTTATAGAATACAATTTTCTAGAGTTCCTCAACATTTTTTTTGAAAAATTAAACAAGTTTTAATATATTTTTAAAAATGACTAGAACACAACTAGATTAAAGAAAGGGCAATTAAAAACACAGTACAACTCAGCACTTACGCCTGATCACAAGAAATGGTGGGTGACATATGTAGAAAACTTAAGAGATTTACTTTTAGCTGACAATACACCCTTATCTTGGTATCATTCAAAAGGGGAGGATTTACCAGCTTCATTTATATTTTTTGGGGGATTCTGGCTGGTGATATCAGAGTGTGACACTTAGAGAAAAGCCTCAAAATAAAAGCACATTCACATTACATGGTAATATATCAGTGGCTGGAGAATAAAAAAACAATGTAGGAAATTGCAAAGCATAGAAATCTCAGTAAAAGCACATAAGATAGGCACATTGAAATTTAAGGTAGTAAAATATTCAGTTTCAATATATAGGCACTTACAAGCATGTTAAGTTCTGTAAGCAAATTTTTATAATATCCATGCAGTTAATGCGATGAAAAGAAATATGCATACTAATTAAAAGAAAATCTAGTAGTAAGTCATTGTGCGTTTTAAGAACTTATGATTTAGTTCATGAAATGTTGCAAGTAAATAGTAAGTAAATGTTGCAAAGAAAACAGTACTTAGTCTAAAATTAAGATGATTTGTAATCCTGAAACTTCAAAGAAATTTAAAAAAATAGAAAGAAAAAAGGAAAAGTATAAAATTAACTTAAGCACTAACCCAAACTATGTAGCATTTCTACTTTTTAGAAACAGCTTTGGTGTTGACAAAATAGCTGATGGTTTAAAATGCAAGCTTAAACTAGCAAAATATATTGGATTGCATTTTCAAACCATCTACTAAAGTTTTTTGTGCACTTTCTGTAAAAAGTCTTAAATATATATTTAGAATGAAAAAGGATAATGTAAGCTAAACTTAACAGGAATAACAAACATTCCTGTATAGCGAAGTAGTAAATCCATAACAAGAGTAAGGTTCAACCGGATATTTTAAAAACATCATTTAACGTAAATAGTGCAACAGACAATCCCTGAAATCACATTTCCTCATAAATATTAAAAGAAAAGTTGTCGGAAATTTTAAAATAACTCGAACTCAGTAAAGGATATTTTGTTACTTAAGAAAAAATGCATTCAGTACATCTGGGTTTCTAACTAAATTTCTGAAAGCATTTCAGTGGATATTTTGAAAATTAAATGCTAATAAAAATTAAAAGTCAAGATGCATATTAAAAATTAAAATGCAGATACTTTGATTAGTATAAGCAAATAGAGGCAGTTATTACCCACATTGAATACACTGTGAAAGAAAACTAATTCAAAACATCTATATACCAGACATAGCCGGCATAGGAATGGGTATAAGTAAGGACTGATATAATATCTTATCACGCACTTTGAATTTTGTAACGTTTCATATTTAAATATCACAATATGTAAATTATATTACTGGTAATACATTTACATAATGAAGCATACCTCACTGGTACATTAATTTAAAATCACAGGTGTCAGGCATAGTCTAGTCAGTGGATACAAGAGTTATTTGTCCATAAATTATTCTTCATTGATACGATTCCATATCTACCCCTAAATTTAGACCTAACTTTCTATTGTTTTACAAAAATTTTAAGGTTGTTGTTATTTCAGAGAAAACAAAAGATAACCAAGTTCTTTACAATCCAGGATCGGGTAATAAGGAAAATATAACTTTTGGAGTCCAGTTTGCTAAACCATTGGATTAGCATTAACAGGCAGCACAAAAAAACAACACTTAAAAGGTGCTGAAAATAAATTATATGATTCATAAAAGATACAACTAACTTTAATTTTAATTTGTTATCAACAAAATATGAATGAGAGAATAAATAAAATCCAATAGTAATTTTAAAAGATTTTCCTAATTATATAAGTTAGGAATAGGTATCCATATTGTCACTTGTAAACAATTTTAGCAACGTTTAATCCACAACTACAATATCCAAAAAATTTTTAGCATAATATTTGCGAGCAGATCATAAACAAGATTTCAACACAAGTATTGAAAACTGTGCATGGAAATTCAAAAAAACGGGTCTGGTTCAAAATCTCGAAAATCGTTTGCTCAACAGCAGCAGCTTTCTGCCAATGCAAACTCCATCGGGAAGTCGAAATGTCAGGGATCTGAGTGTCCAGCAAATGATTGGTTCTGCAAAAATCTACATGCCAATAATAGTTGTATTTAAAAAAATATGGCCCTACATTTTGCTATGTAGGTTTATATTATTATACAAACCTAAATTATTAATATTTATTATACAAAAAAATACTTAATTCATAATTAGAAATAATAACTATTAATAAGTTGAGAAGGTGCCTTCTAGGAACAGCTTTTTTTATTCTCAAACAAAATTTTGCATTCACTTAAATCTGGCCAAAATAATTCCTCAAATAAATAGTTTTCTCCTTTCCGTGCAATAATCTCAAAAAAATCAACCCCATCACCAGCATTAGTCCCAGACGCAAGCCTGATTTCTTTTTTCTCAAAGAGGGATGCAGAAAATGCCACTGATATATAATATATACTTCACACACATATTAATATATGTACAAATGTAGTGGTAAAAAAGAGAGGCACATGTTCCTGTGAAGTCACTGCGCTATATAATAACCTGGACTGCAAACTTAGCGTGCCAAAATTTACAGCTGTCAATGCTAGTATTTCAACAGAATCCAACCTAACGCGTTTATTTATTTGATGAAAAGCTATAGAACTATGTATATTTACAAAATTTCTTTTGAAAACGAAATATTACTTTCTTTAAGAAACTATACCTTGTTTTAGCACTAGTGTTTTGCCTCCTTGAGCGGCAAATCACTCGCAAAAAATGGCACGGTTTTCATAATGTTGAAGTATGGGAGGAATTCTGAGTGTAAACAAAAACTTTCCTGAGCCACCCAGCCTGAAATCCAGTTTAAGCCATCATCCAATGAGAACCCGCTTAAGCTTCTCACTCATTCAGGTTAAAACCAATCACACAACAGAATGAGAAGTACCTGAAAAGTGATCGATAATTTCTAATACTAAAAGTGTTCTTTACAACACACTTAGGCTTTAAGGAGACAAGGGACCAATCCAGGATTTTAAACTTAACCCCCATTTTTGTGAAAAATTATAGTACTTTATTTTTTGTGAAAAATTGTAAGATCTTTTGAATTTATGTGAAATTTTTATAACTATTTTTAATGGAAACTGCAAAACTAATGAAATCAGCATTAAATTACTTATGTCTTCAGTTTTATAGCAATTTGAATACTCAATTAACTATAAGCAATTCACATATAATTAAATATAATTTTTGTGAAGGTGCCGATAAACGGTACTAAAACTGGCCTGTATTAGTCCCTGGGAGAGTTTACTAAATTTTTATTAGATAGCTGTAAGCAGTTTGGTTCAAATCACCTGATTAATATTTTTAATTTGGGTTTTTCTTAGCAGATCTTGACAAGCCGATTCCCATCATGATGTGATGATGAAGAAGTAAGGCGGGGTGAAAAATTGTAGTGCCATCTAGATCAGATGAGTTTGTAGAAAATTCGTCCCATAGGAAGTTTGCACTTCAGGTTTATACATAGCTCAGTGTGTGAAGCAGCCGCAGCCGCGGTGCTACGCCTTGCGCTGTGCCCACTTGAGGTCGTCGGAGCGCGGCTTGCAGCTGAAAAAAGCCTCGATGAGGAGCTCGAGGCAGGGCCAGAAGCGCAGTTTCTCCAGCGGGTAGTTGAGCCAGCCGGTGGTGATGCAGAAGTAGGTCTCGTGGGGGGCCACGTGGTGGATACGGTGGTGCCGCCGGGGGAGGATGACGTGGAAGTCCTGCAGCACCGTGACCCAGTATGGAATGCCAAAGTAGGTGTGCGACCACTTGTGGATCTGGAATGGGTTGTTTATTGGTTAGACAATGAAGGTTGGAAAGGAGAAAAGGGTTTTTAAAAACATTTTAATTTCTCTGCACATTGCATTGTTGTAGGAATGCCCAAAGGCAAATTTTGATAGCAATAAATAAGGTAAGGGTGCCCCTTACTTCAACTCAATATCCACGAAAACTAATATACAGTAATTTTACATTCACACATGAAAAGTAAATCTAGTTTAAGTGCTAATCCAGCTTAAATATAGCATTGTTACAATGCTATATTTAAGCTAGATTAGCACTTAAACTAGATTAACTTTTCATGTGTGAATGTAGTATAACGAACATTTTATGTAGAATCCCAAATTGCAGAATTCTCCAAAATCCGAAATGTTGATTTAGAGAAAAGTTTCAATTTTCTTGTTCTGAAAGTATTTTCCCCACACAATTTATCATCGTGCCCCTGATGAACCACTGTGTCAGAGTGAATGTTTTAACTACAGCTGTATGTACTAGGGCTGGGCGATATATAAATTTCTTAAATCGATTTATAGTTCATCTTAAAATCCGATTTAGTTATAAATCGATTTAATTCGGGTAATATTAATCCAAATTTTAAGCTGAAATAAATAGAATACACATACACAATACACATGTATCATTTAAAATACTTGTTTTTTGTCATATATCAAGTATTCTAGAAATAAAAACCTTTCCTTTAACTCAAAGTAACTATTTATACTAACTTATAATTATTATACTAACATATAGATGGCGCAGTAGTTTCGATTCTCAAAGTCAGTTGAAAAAACATACTTTTTTAATCCAATTCAATCTTCTCATTAATTATGTAAAACAATTACAAATCATTAAAATGATAATCTACACAGCAATCCCTTTGCTCAAGATGAAGTATTTTTTTTATCAACAAGTATTAAAATAATAAAAAGGGTCCGTCAGAAATAAATGCATGTCTATCAGTAATCGCAGCTCGTTTAACGAAATACTTCTTTTCGCAATCCTTTTTAATCATCGAAACTTTTAATGGAGTATCTAAATATTAAAGGATTATTAGAACCTAAGAATAGTAAGAATAAGAAAACACAATTATTTTTCAATTATGTACAATAAATTTTGTTAATAATCATCATAAACATAGTGATTACAAGACAATACAATACAATAATATAATATAGTGATTACAAAGATAAGACAATTCCAGAACCCGGAATAGTATCGGTTCGAATAGTATCGGTTCGGAATAGTATCGATCTACGAGTATGAATCAGAAAACAGAAATATCGGTTTAAAGGAAAATTCAAATAATCAAGTTTAATCAAATTTCTGATTCCGGAATTACATATCGGTATTTGATTTTAGAGATTCGATATTCGCGCTAAACCGGTATTCTGAAAAACCGATTTATCTTTCGAATTCCGGAATTATATATCGGTTCCGATATAAGGAATCCGATATAAGCGTGAAACCGGTATTCCGATGTTGGGGTTAAATCGATTTATCTTTATATATCGATTTAAGGCCCAGGCCTAGTATGTACACTGTTAAAGATAACCTTTGATTACTCAAATCTTAGTAACATAGTAGCAGGTGAGTCATTTTGAGCAGACGAGTCTGGGACAGGGTGAGTTAGGGAAAATGGGATCGTGGGGGCCCAAGTTCCCTCCCCTGGATTTCACACAGCTTTTTTACATTAAGTTCATCGAAATCAAAATCCTACCTAAAAATGGATACCCAAACTTCAGACTAGAAGTACCACAGCTAGTTAAAAACCTGTGTTTAGAGAGTAATTTCCAAAAATTTTCAGGTAGGACCCCCAGACCCCCTTTTGTTACTTGGAACTCTAATTTTTTTTAAGTTTCTTAAGATGCAAATTCTAATTAAAAATTGATTTAATGAACCTATTAAATATGCATGGGAGTGGCTGAGGAATAATTTAGGATCTTCTCCCTAGTGCAGGGGTCGGCAACCTTTTGAAACTGAAGAGCCAAAAGTTACAATTTAAAAAATTTCCAGTTTTTAAAGAGCCACTAAATTGTTTTGCTTCAATGTTATAGTATATGCTTATTATATTTGATTTTAGATGGGGATTTTTTTACACATTTTTTCTGAGGTACCTCCTTTCGGGTTAGGTTACTTATTTACACCAAGTTTTAGATGACTTACATACACATTGTAAATTAATTTTAGTGAACTAATTTCAAAATTTTGTAAACAAATAAATTCATAGAAAAATAAGAGGATCTGGGGGTCCTCCCCCATAAAAATTTTTGGAAATTTCTTCTAAAAAATAGCTTTGTAGCTCACTTTTAGGCCTTTTTGGATTGCACCCAAAGAGCACCTTTCATTTGGCAGAATTTTCAAGGAAAAATAGTATATTTAAAATAAACAGAAAACTTTAGAGAGAAGGTGGGGAGTCCCACTTCAGAAAAATTTTGGAAATTTTCTCCTAAAAGTAGTTTTTTAATTCGTTTTTCAGAACTTCTATTATGACCAAATGAGGATCACTCCTTATAAATCACAGAATTTTCAAGGGCAAACAGCACATATTCCAAAATTTTGAGGAGTGTTAGGGAGCTCTTCCCAAAATTTTGGAATTTTTACAGAGTTTTGACTCATCTTGAGAACTTTGGGTTACACCGCTCCTTGTGAGTATCAATGATTTGATTTGGTACTTAAAAATATATTACTGATTTTTTAAGGGTTTTGATAGTTAATTATTAATTTTTTCGTATGGAACTGGAAAGCCACAACTTTACATCGAAAGAGCCGCATGCGGCTCGTGGGCCGCAGGTTGCCGACCCCTGCCCTAGTGCAAAAATCTAGTTTTAGACCTAAAAATGACTCACTTTTTAGAGAATATTTGGTCCCTCCCAAAATAAATTTCTATACACTGCACTGATGTAAGTAAATAAAATGGGGTGACTTTTTTCTACTTTGAAAAATTAACTAGATTATTATCCTCAAAAGATCACCATACCTGATTGGTCATGGCTACAAAGATACCAAGCAGGAAGACAAAGCAATTCCAGTGATAGATGAGCAATATCTTCTCTGTAGAATAACTGAAGAATTGGTAAGCCATGTAGCCAAGAAAGGGGACAGTCACCATGAAATTGTCACCATTGGTCTCGATGAAATCATGCCGTGTAATGGCAGTTGGGTCAATATGATGCTCACGGAACGGACGAATGAAAGCCTGAAACAAAGAATTTTTTTAGTTCTTTTACAATGTTGAGTCATAGTGAATTTAATGTTAACTTTTAACCCAAAAATGTTTATTAACTAGTATTGTAAACTAAGATAAGAAAATAATTATATTCAGAAAACTAAATTTCAATAATGAGATTGAGCTGGTTGGTAAATAGAAAAGAAAATTACCTAAAGGTATTAATATTGAGGGGTTTTTTAGTTACTTTTTGAAACAATTAGAACATGGAATTTTTTAAATTGAAAAAAAGTTATACTAAGCCCTTGGATTAAATTTTTAGTAAAAGGAATTATTTTAAACTGTTTGTCAATATTGTCTATATTCAACTTTAGAATTTTACGAGATTTAGAATAAACCTTTTTTAATCAGTCATAAATTGTTACTTTAAAATGGTTTAAACACTTATTTATAAAAATAAAAATGTACATGCTTTTTTTAAACTTGAAAAAAGTGTGCTTATGGAAATGAAATTCTTAGAGAAACATGTATGGATTTCATTTTATAAATATCAAGCAAATCTAAATGATAATGAGCACCAGGAGACTTAGGGATACATTCTCCCTAAAACTAAAGTTAGAACCTTTTTTAAAATCATGACCAAAACTATCTTTGAGATTCCAATGACCTAATAAAGAAACAAACAACTCTTTTTTTTTTATTTAAATCAGAAGCTTACATAATAGCTCCAGTTTCTTGAAAGCCAGGAATAGTTTGTTTCTATTTCAAGTTTAAGCAGTTTGCTATCAAAATAAAATCTTCATCCTCATCCACCAAAACATTCTTATCATTATTTCATTACATAAACAATCCCTCAATTCTTTGATAAAAGGATTGAATGAAATGTTTTCAAACTTTTACTTTCATCAAACATTCATACTGAATTTGCTATTGATAAAAAAAACTTATTTAAGCATTCACTATGAGAGATTGAAAGATTCTTCAAGGTAGTTTTGTTAAAACTTTTTGTTCATCTCTTTTGTTTGACTAAAGCAGGGCCGCCCATAGGGGACAGCAACCCCGACAAATGTCGGAGGGCCCGGAGCTTTAAGGGGCCCGGGCCCATGAGTTCTACTTTGTTTTTTCAGTCAAATTCTGTACTAGATGTTTTGTTTATTTTCCAAATAAAAATTGAACTCGCTGAATTCATATCATTTAGCATATTCAGTTCCCGAAACGGACGGGCCCGTCAAAAGTGGTCGGTCTCTTTTTCAGAAGTTTCATCTCCAATACAATTCTGAAACATGAGATAACACAACCCCTTCCCCACGTGACCACTTCCCGCACACTGGAAAAAGCTACCAATATTTCTTGCTATGGCATTTTATGCACCAAAATGAGTTAAAACCATGTTATTTAAGGTCAAATTTTGAAAAATTTTCTGGGGGAGAACCCCCAGACCCCCTTGGTATATGTAACTCTATTATTACAACCTTATTTTATATTACGTTCGTCAAAACGCGGAAATTCTACCATAAAACCTATATCCGAAATTCGGATGAGGCGTATCAAAACGAGTTGAAGAAGAGGGTTTTTTACTTTAATTTCCAAAAATTTTCTGGGGGAGGACCCCCAGTCCCCCCTTTTAGTAGTTCGAGCAGGATAACTCAACTACCCTTTCCATATTAAAATCAAAAAGAAGATTCGATTGGACTTTGGAAATTCTTAGCCCTCCCCCAAAACCAAATCCTGGATCCGCCCCTGCAGGCAGAATTTAATGAAATTCGGTTTACAGGGGTTTTCGAGGGTGCTCTCTCCGAATCACCGAATCTGTAATAATGAATGAAGTTTTCAGTAGAATAAAGTAGTTATACATATATGCTACTCCTTCGCCGGCAAACTTTGTCCTCTAGCGGTCTTGGGTTCCAATGAAAATCTTGTTGGTCATGTCATGGCATGACAGACATGCATGCTAATTTTCTACTCGACCTTTTGAGATACCCTGTATATTTTACTTAAGGGATACTTTGTGAAATGTAAATTCCATATCATACTTCAAGAAATTAAAAAGTTAGGGGACCCGTGAAAAAATTTTGTCGGGGGGCCCGGTAGAGTTATGGGCGGCCCTGGACTAAAGGGCAATAAAATATTTAAGATTAATTTAATTAATATTTAAGATTAAATATAATTAATATTTAAGATTAAATATAATTTTAAAAACAATATGAATTAATCTTAATGTGACTGCTGTGACATTTAAAAACAAAATTGTGTATTGACAATTTGGAATTATCAAATTTTTATTTTTGAAAAATCATTGCTGAAAATGACTTACTTTTCCTATGATTGGAAGCTCAACTGATCCCCAAGTATCAGCACCCCAATGAACTAGGCCACTCAAAAAATCAGCAACAATCACCCCACATACTAGAAGATTAAATTAATGTAACGTCAACCAAAAGCACTCAGATAAAATGAATAGTATATTGAATTGGTAAAAGCTACCTATATTGTTAAAAACTTGATTCAATTTTGTTAACTGTCTTGCTAAATATTAACTAGCTAGTTTTGAATGTCAAATTCCAAGATATATTGCAAAAAATTGAAAACTACCGATTTTTTGCTTTGTGTTCGTAGTATTCCTATTAAATCCTTGATCCAATTATTTTGTTATTTCTTGTTTCTATTTTATTTTTGAAAAATTTATTAAACCTGTAAATGGTATGTGGATAATATGTAAATAGAAAACTTTTTTTATCATAGGTACCCTAGTACACTCATTGCCATAAAAAATAGCGCACCAAGAAGAAAAAATGATATCAAAGCCAAATTTATTTCCATGATTACCCATAGTATGAAGGTCAGTTGATAAAAAATTCAGCCTTCCTCGGTGTTAGGGGGCCGAGAAAATCGGTAAAAAGTGTTACTCCATAGGTGTCCATAACTGCCACCACAGGCCATGATATTGGGGGAGAGGGGATCTAAATGGACTTTTAGGGATTGGAGGACCATGCTGTTTCCCCACGTAGTCAAATTTCCTCTGGTGCACCCGCGGACGTTGCAGACCAGACATTGCATGCTTTTCCTTAAGACCGGACTTGTTTTGGGAGCATTGGTTATAGACAACGGGAAGGCTGGGGTAAAAATGCAACATAGGGGGCTAAGGAGAAAGCTTGTACATTGCGTGCAACATGTGTTTGAGTATTTTTCTCTTGAAACGTGTCCGCAGGCCAGGCCTGATGGTAAGGACGGACAATAGCTACAAAATCTCAACGGTGCACGTCTGGTTGGTAAATGTACTGGTAAATCATACTCAGGAGTTGCAGAAATGGAATTCAATGCACCACCATTCCGTTACCTTGAATCCCCACTCCGTGTGATGATTAGAAAATCCACAGCTGAGCGCGCTCTCTCCATGTGTCTTCGAACTCATATCCAACCATCGTGGTGCTGCAGAACGAAGCAGGATTCTCTCATAAGCACAATTTCATAAAATTGAGGTGATAATTCCCTTATTTGGTGCACTATTTGAAACAGAAAGGCCAATGGTCAGTCCCATGTTTACAGACAAAGATGTACGAAGGTATGCGGACCAAACGCGCAATCCACAGTACTGCAAACGACATCCCTTCCACTGCCGCATCTCCTCAGTATGATTTACCGGTACATTGACCAACCAGAGCTGAACGTTTGAGGTTTTTGAGCTGGTTGTCCGTTCTTACCTTCAGGCCTGGCCTGTGGACAAGTTTCAAGAGAAAAATAAACAAACACATGTTGCACGCAATGTCCAAGCTTTTTTCTTACCCCCCCTATGTTGCATTTTTACCCCAGCCTTCTCGTTCTCTAGAAGCAATGCTCACAAAAAAAGTTCGGTCTTGAGGAAAAGCATGCAACGTCTGGTATGCAACGTCAGCGGGGGCACCAGAGGAAATTTGACTACGTGGGGAGGCAGCATGGTCCTCCAATTCCCAAAAGTCCATTTAGATCCCCTCTCCCCCAATATCATGGCCTGTGGCGGCAGTTATAGACACCTATGGAGTCAACACTTTTTGCCGATTTTCTCGGCCCCCTAACATCGAGGAAGGCTGAATTTTTTATCAATTAACCTTCATACTATAAGTAATCATGGAAATAAGTTTGGCTTTAATATCTCTTTATCTTCCTGGTGCGCTATTTTTTATGGCAATGAGTGTATGTGTATGTTTTTGGATAGTTGAAATACCTTCACAATTTAGAAACATTTAACAATTAGATCAATAATAAAAGTTAACATACATTTTTATGTGTAAGTTACAAAATAATTAAAATAGACAATAATTAAAATAATGTTCTTGTAAGTAGCATATAAGCAATGTCTTGTTATAATAAAATTTAAGCCAAAAAATAAAAAATTCTTAAAACCTCAATTTTCCCCTTGAAAACTAAAGAAAAAACTTTGAGGGAATAAGTGGTAAAAAATTATCTTAAAGATATAGTCGTCGAATAACAAATAAATTGAAAACAAATTTGGCATCAGGAGAAATGAATTGAGAGTATTAATAATAAGTAATCAAAATTAATGACTTGCAACTTAACTTACATTCATAGCTGCTAGTCATTTTGTACTTATCACAAAAATATAAATTTTCAAAATGATAAACAAGGACACTCACAGGCAGATATGAGTATAGAACTCCATTGACTAGGCTGGAAAAAGTAAAGTAAGTGGGCAAAGTTGATTGCCATTAATGCAAGGCACAGAAGAACAGATATTATCTCTTGGATTCTTTTTCCTGTAGGGAAAGACAAATAGATATCAGTCTCATCAAAATTAATTTTAAATTATGCCATGGCAACACATAGTAAATACTATCATTATTTGAAATGAATAGCAAGAAATTACAAATAACTTAACCTATTTAGTTTTGAGATTACAAAACAATTTTCTTGGGTAGGATCCTCCAGTCACCCTTTGAAAATTTAACATTGTTTGCTTTTATTGTGTTTTTTCCTTGAAAATTATGTGGCTTACAAGGTGTTGTCAACTTTCACTGGAACTAAAAAGGTCTCAAAATAAGTTTAAACACTGGATAATAAGTTCAAAGTGTGTCCTAAGCAGAATCCAGTATATAACTCCCTTTTCAGTCAACCAACCAACACTGCTCTGTAGGGTAAAATTTACAATATTTTTCTGTACACAAAATCATGACATTAATTCGCTAAAGTTTAAATGGGTAATTAAGTATAAAAGTAGGACTCTCAAATGGAAGTAGCTTAGAAAAAATGTAGTCATCCCCCGAACAAAAGTTTGGTTACAGCCCTGACTAGAACAGATTTCCATATCTGGATGGATTATATCAGGTTCCCACACTTTTTAGGACCACCACCCCCAAACAAATTGTTGACTCTAATTTGCTTACATTTTATAGAATTTTATACAAACATTTTGTAATAAAAAGACTTTAATTTTGTAACGATCCTCTTGGAATGAGAAGACAAAACTGTCAACCCGTTATGTTGGGGAAGAAGACGACAACTCCAACCCGTTGCGTCACATCTCTGGGCTATAAAGGCAGAATACTGAAAAGCTGAGAGATCCTCTTCCCTCCCTTGCTGGTCATGTTCGTTCTTGGTGTTTGTCTTTGTTGTTGATGTTTGTCCTTGTTTTTGGTGTTTGTTGTCATTTTGGGTGTTTTTAGGGTTTTTAATAAATGTTCTATACTGTTAAGCACTTTAGTTTTTCTATCAAGTTACAATTTATAAACCAAATAAAATAAAAAGAATTAAAAGCTAGCATATGGACAATATTTGAAAAAGTTAAGTTTTCTATGCCTCTTAAAATTTAATTTGAAATAATTGGGTAATAATTCTACCTTTTTAAAAGCTTTGATTTAAAAATAATTCTTCTCCTAATTTTGAATTAACTGAAATCTTTGTTTACCTCTAAAGAAAATTTGGTATATCCTACTGAAAATTTTCTGTATTCATCTTAAAAGTCATCAAAATTATTGATATCTCAATCAATAAATAAAAGGAGGGTCTGGTGGTCCTCCCCCAGGAAATTTTTTGAATTTAACATGTTAAAAAGGGATTTTATAGATACATATCATTTGTTTATCGATTTCAAAACAGCATATGATAGCATTGATAGGGAAATGCTGTTTCAAGCAATGTTGGAGATGGGAATACCCAGAAAACTAGTGGATCTGATTAAGATGACCCTAAATAGAGTTAAATGTAGAGTAAAGCTGGGAACAGATCTATCAGATGTTTTTTATACTGAAAAGGGACTAAAACAAGGAGATTCTCTTTCATGCCAACTATTTAATTTTGCACTTGAGAAAGCGATAAGAGAATCTGGCATACAGACACAGAAAACCATCTTCACAAAATCAGTACAACTGTTGGCGTATGCCGATGATATTGACATAGTAGGAAGAACACGATCAGCAATTGTGGAGGCTTTTTGCGCACTCGAAACGGCGGCAAAAAAGATGGGATTGAAGGTAAATGAAGAGAAAACAAAGTTTATGGTAGTGTCAGACAGGAACTTGAACCCCGGACCACTGACAATAAATAATTATGTCTTTGAAAATGTCCAGCAATTTAAATATTTGGGTACCATTGTAAACGACACCAATGACTTAACAATTGAAATTAAGAGTAGAATTAATATGGCTAATAGAAGTTACTATGGACTGAGAAACCAATTTAAATCTAGATTCATAAGCAAGGAAACAAAAGTACAATTATACAAAACACTGATCAGACCTATAGTTTTATATGGTAGTGAGTGCTGGACAATGAGAAAACTGGATGAAGATAATTTGTTGAGATTTGAGAGAAAAATATTGAGAAGAATTTTCGGTGCAGTAAGGGAAAATGGAGTCTGGAGAACCCTTTATAATTTGGAGCTACAGGCAAAATACAGAGAACCAAATTTAATTAAAGTAATAAAAGTTTCACAACTAAGATGGCTTGGCCATGTTTTCAGATATGATGACAATAGCCCAGTAAAGAAGATAACTTTTCTAAAACCAGAGGGTACGAGGAGAAGAGGCAGACCCCGCACGCAATGGCTAGACAACGTTGAAAAATGGATGAAGAATATTGGTGTTAACAGATGGAGAGTGATAGCAAGAGACAGAGTCAGATGGTTCAGACTGACTGAGACAGCCTTGGCCGGAAACCGGCTGTAGCGCGGAATTGGATTGGAAAAAGGGATTTTAACCAACTTTTACATAATTTTTTAAGTGTTTTTACCCATACAAATGATGTTAGGCAATAGTTTAAAAGTAGTCAGCGCCCCCTTTTACTCCATATTGCCCCCCATTCTCTTTTCCACTCATCACTGCCCCCTAAAAATTCTTTAACACCCCCCAGAGGGCGGTACCACCCACTTTGGAAATCAATGGATTATATCAATCTAGGAAAACCATTTAAATAAAAATCCAGCCTTTATAACTTTAAAAAGTTACATGGACTTTTTAAGTGCATGGAATGGCTATAAGAATTAATTTTGAACCAATTCCTTAGTTTAGTTATGGGTATGCTTACATAACAAATTGGAAAACCCCACACAGTCATATTTTTAAGATTATGACAGAGTTAAGTAGTTTTATTCCTCATTTCAAAGTATTCATTAAAAGCTGCCAAGAGTAGTTACATAAAATGTTTAACCAGTAGAAATGAACTTCAAACAAATAAACTTCTATGTAGAACATTAAGAGAGAAAAAGGTACTTCAGGATTAGTCGGGAGTTAAGTGTCGAGTTTTATGTTAAATTGCCCAAAATAATCAAATATGAAAATTAAACACTTTGTTAAAGTATCTCGTATAGCCAGTAATTGGTTTAATTTTTCTTACATATTTTTATGAGTAAATTAATAACACATTATCAGTAGGAGTCTGATCCAAGATATGTCCCTGGCTAATCCTAAAGTACTGAAAAAAATATTCAAAGTAGAAACATTAAAATACAGCATTGATTTCAGCAATTTTATTTATAACTATTCTAGTTTTCTTTCAATGATCTGGGGCAAACTGGGTAATCTAAAAAGTAATAGTAAGAAAGGACTTCTACTATCATTCCATCCCTTTAAAATGACAGTTTTACGAAAAAGTGATAAAGTTACAGATATAAGATGCAATCAAGCGATATCTGAAGAGAATTCACTAGGGTGGGAAACACCGATCTTAAAAGGTTAACGCCCGTCCAGATCATTTCAACTTTTTCAGGGGTTGTAATTATAATTAAAACAATAATCTTAATATTCATACCCCTAGTGTATAAGCTAGCAAGCTCTTTAGCACCAGCATGATTTGGACCCCACCGAGGTTTGGAGAAATCCTCCTGTTTAAAGTCTTCCTTTATCACATCTGAATTACAGTTCGGATCATCCTCTGGCATAGAATCTTCGAAAATCTGTTTTTCAGTTTTCACTGGAGGTAGTAAACAAGATGACATTCTTCTCCTCGGCCTTTGGGTCAGGCAAATTTGCTTGGAGCCCCCACGAAATTCCTCCACAAAGTGTTCAGGGCTCAGGGAGACTAGACGTTAATACAGAAGGAAGGGAGAAGAATCCTAACCAATCGCAGAGCGTTATTCCGATTACGTAGCGCATGACGCAGTTTAGGTTTACTATAGCTTTCCAATAGTTATAAGGAATCGCTAACTTGGCGACGTTCTCTTAGGTATCAAACTGTGCTGTATACTTTGGTTGACTTGGTTAGTTGTTTTTCAAAAAACAGTTCTGGACCCGATGGAAATAGTATACAATAGTTTACAATAGTTTCACAGGAAACTATTGTAAAACGATCCCTAATATATTAAAATATTTAAAATTATGAACATCAGGACATCAAAATTTATTCACTAACATTATAACTACACAAAACTCTCAAAATTTTTAAATATAATAAAAAATTCTAACAAATTTTCATTTAATTTATTAATACTAAATTCTTTAATTAAATTAAATAATGTTATCAAATTTTAAAATATTCACATTATAACTACAAAACTTTTCTCAAAATCTTCAAATCTAATGGAAATAATTAATTAAATAAAATCTAAATTCTTTAAATCAAGTACAAAAATTATAATAATTAATTAAACAAAATCTAAAATCTTTAAATCAAGTATCAATTTGGTAAAATAAAACAAGCGTCTACTAGGATTCGAACCCACGACCACTGGTACAGCAACCGTGCGTCCTGCCCACTGAGCCACGACTGCACATCATTTCGGTTGAAATTACGTTTTTTAAACTCAGTACCTCCAAAGAAGCCAAATTCTCGCCAAATCTCTGCCGCCAACTCGAGCATGCGCACAAACCAATTTATCGGCGAAAAGAATAGCGCGATCTGATTGGTTAGGATTTCTCACCCTTCCTTCCGAAATACCGGCAACTCTCAGGGAGATCAGAGAATTGGATCCTTAGAAAATAAACAAAAAGACAGATTCGATTACGATTACATTTAAAATATTCAGGTGAATGAACCAACGACGTTGATACTGGAAATGGGAGAAATCAATATCACAGAAGAGAGTGAGTAGAAATTCGTAGGCGGAGTTTTGCTAGCCCTCAACAAGGGGGTTTTGAACGAATCTTTTTTTTATATTCTAGCAAGCTAAAAAGGGGAAGGGGACGTCCATAAATTAATTGAGGTCAAAAAGGGGGAAGGGGTCTAGCAAAATCTCACCTGGGGGAGTCTATTAAAATCTCACGTCAACTTTTAGTTAAGAAAATATACGTTTTTTCTTTTACATTTTTTAGCATAAAAAACGCAACTTGCATAAAAACGCAACAGCGGAGTTGTTTTTTGATTTCAACAAGTAGTATTTGTATCAAAACTTTTGAAAATGCAATGCCGATAAGGCGGGAAAATAACTTTCAAAAAATTTATTTGCTTAAAAGTGTTTGAGAAAATCTCACGTGAGAATTTGAGGGGGGTCCAGCAAGATTTCACAAGGGGAAGGGAGGGGTCAAGAATTTGGGAAAAACACCTCCCGTAATTTATGGCCAAAGTTGCAAAGTGAGACAACAAAGAAAAATTTATGCTAAATCATCCTATTAAAAGGGAAGTCGGATTGTATTCCAGATAAAACATACTTAGTACTAATACCGAGAGCTGTTTGGAATGTATTTGGGGGAACTCACCCCTTTTTTGTGCTTATTTTGTTGGTTAAAAGTTAAAATCCAAATATTTTCAAAGGAAACCAGTCCTCTTCGTATATCAGCACTGAACAGACAGTTTTATGCAATAATAATAGGTAGACGATTAGATTTTTTAATAAAAAAAGGCATAAGCAGATAGGTTTCACTTCTATACAGGCGTACTAGAATTTTTTAAATACCTTTCTTTTAAATAAAATATATTATGCTTTTTTTAGCCATCTTGATTTCTTAAAAAATTCTCTTCTGAAATAAATCTAATCTAGTTTTACTTTTTTTTTCTGGGAGGGCCATGAAACCATCAGCTCAGTGCCTGCATGTACTCTAAAAAGGCATATACAATAGATTCTCTTTTGTGACCAAGTAATGGTTTGGAAAACCACAATTTTCTTTTATAAGTTCTAAAGGTTTCCAGGGAGTTTCATTCCCCCCAGTTTTAGTGGAAAGTTTAAGTTTCCCCTGTTTACCTAGTTTTAGTTTTCCTTCAGTGCTTCCCCTGACTTACATGTTTCACAATCTTTTTAAATTTCCTTTAAATTACAGCCTGTGAAACAAGTTTACTATGTTGGTTGTTATTTTTTTGTATATCAAATACTATCTTCAATGATAGTACTCAAACTAGCAAATGAATAATGCATGAATGACTAGTTCAAATGACTGGAATACCTAGAAACAGAGAGTAAACAAGTAAAATCCTAATTCAAAAGGTATTGGGCAAAAAGAATTCTCGGGTTGAATTTTAAAATTTCTATAAAAAAAATCATCCTAATGGGCAACTCCTTGGATATCTTGTCTGGAAGTTGAAAAAAACCCCACATTTATGAGCGGAATTCCTAAGTGTAGTGTTAATATTGATAATACAAACTAACCGATTATTTTATTTTCATTAATTATTTGGTACTTTATTTGCTTTTATTTTTTACCATAAAAATTTTAAACTACCAAGTACATAGTGTAAAATTGTTTCAAAACATTAATTACGGTTTCATAATTATTATATTAAAGCAAACAATCTAGTTTTAGTGTTTGCTAATTTTTTATATGAAATCGCTTATTGTTATCAATTGGATAATGTTATCAGTTTCATATCGGGCAAATGCGATCACATTATGCGGAGTAGACTGTAATATAACAGATTATACCACAATAAAATTTTCCAAAACATGTATAGTCTGACAGCCATCGCCACAAGAAAAACTTTTGTTGCCATACAATATTGCAGAATTTTTCATAGAAACAGGTTATTTCCCTCACTTTTTAGGGGTGATGGCAATTCAAAAACGATGAAAAATCAATTTATGCCTAATCTATGTGACTATCATTTAAATCTTTTTAAAGTTTTATTTCTTGTCAAAGTGTTTATCGTGGCACAGTTAGAGTACATAGTTATGGGCAATGTGATAAATCCGGGTATTATTAATAATGAAAGTGTATTTTGAGCAAAGTGATACCCATTGATAAACAATATTGAATTCATCATATTACCCGCTTCATTTTAGGCATTATTAATAATACCCGGTTTATCACTTTGCATGTAATATAAATAGAATACTAGTCTCTTTTAAGTGAAAAAAATATCAATCTTTATACTCATAATTTGTTCTCATAAAATAAAGGTGATCAAGAGATTATAATTGGCACTTTATTACACAAAAAATAAACAAACACAATCTAACAAAAGTCATAAAAATATAAGCTTTCAACATTGAATTAGTGAAGTTTGAGTAGGACACTTGGAGAAGCCCCTTTGAGAAACATTGTATACTTTTGAATAATTTTAAAGACACTAAAAAGTAAAAAGTTTAGAGGATCTGAAGATCAACAAAATTATAATTAAAAAATTATTTAAAAGTTATAAAGTACAGAAAATAGTAAAAAAAGCATGTTTTGGCTGATCATAAAAAGGGGGATAAGAGCTTCAAGGGCTTCCCTGAACGCTTCACCAATTTATAGAAACAAAATCCTTCTCTGCTACGATAGTTACTTTAAAATGATAATACAATTTTGTACATATCATACTGTAAAGCATAAAAAAATCTAACACAATGATCCAAAAACTTTTTGTACATTCTTATGAGAAACATAAAAATCTTAAGTAAATCTAAAATAACTATAAACTAACTGATAGTTAATACTTAAAATCAGGGCTTGATTTGAGCAAGAATGAGCCGGAAAAGTCTTCCATAACATGCCGCCCTTCATAAAAAAATTACAAAAGTAAAAAAAAATTGTATGTAAGAAAAGGTTACTCAGATTTTTTGTGAATGATTTTGGCTTGTTATTATTTTTACAGGAGAAATCTTTTCCATAAGGTTTTTTCTCTAAGAATTCCAGGGCAAATTCTTATAACACAGTAGAACCTCTTTACAAAGGCTCCCTATGTTAAAGCGCCCGGTTAAGAATAGTACAAATTGTTTTTCTCCTTCGTTGTATCGTCCTATTATTAAAATGACTGTATATTGTCATTTCCATGAGGATCTGACAAGATTCTTCCGTAGTACAATTCAACAACTACCCTTACTTCCGGTCCATTCTAAAAAATTATCTGCAAATTAAATAACATTAAAAGAAATACATACTGAATAAGTGGAATTATTTTACATTCAAGAATTTTTTGGGAATTGGCTTATTTTTTCCACTTCTTCCAGGAAAAGTTTGATTTTAGTTACATAAAATATACATACTTCTTTCCCACTACTTACACAATTTTCTAGGGGGGGAAAAGAAAGTTTCATTATCATAAGTTTAAAAGGTTCAAAACAGTTTTGAAGCCTAAAACACCTGGGAATCACCTCCCTCTAAAAAAAAGTTAATATTCCAGCACATCTCTTCCTAGAAATCAAGCCCTGGATAAAATAAAAAGTAATCTAACTAGAACAATAGAAAACCTTACAATTCATGTTTGTAAATGCACCAGTTTAAAAGAAATAAGCATTTGTAAGAAAATAATTTTTAGCAAGGAACATTAATTAAACAAATGAATACAACTTAACGAGCATGCATAAACATTTCAATTCTAACTATGGAATATTCTTAATGTACAAACATGGGTACATTTTCAATGCATTTAATGCACAAAGCTAAAATCATACCTTCTGAAACCTTTACACAGATAAGTCTAAACAAATAAGCTTGATATAAAAGTTTAATGTCCAAACAGTGAACTCTTAAAATTTTTGAATTTATTATAATAACAAAACTATCTGACAAAATGGTAAAATCATTTAATAGATGAAATCATATAAACATAAAAATATAAGATGTGGGACACCAGCCCCTTTTTTGTAAGTCTTTCAGTAACAACCTAAGAGAAGTTATAAATCTAAAATGAATTCAGTAGATGATAATGATATAAAGTTAAAATAACTAGCTATGCAGTCATCAACTATGATTCATGTGGAATGTTCTTGAATGATTTCAAAATGATTGTATAGGATCCATTTTCTTCACCTATAAAGAAAGAGTATATAACATTAAAGATAGGCAACAACAATCTCAATCTTGAAGTGCAAAAATAACTCCTAAAAACTTTAAGTACATTCAGCTAACAAAGTCAAAATTCTGGCTCTTTATTATCTAATGAGAAAAACGTTAAACAAAAATTTCCCTTTTTTAAACCACCCTCACTCCTAGTCCAGAGTTTCATACATTGCTTAACACCCTAAAGAATAATGTACATGCATATTAAATACGAGTATATCCAATATTCTCCTTACCTTTCAAAACATCGCAAATGTAAGTTGATTCGTCCTTAAGATTTCTTATAACCTAAAATCATAGATTATATTTCAACAGGATCCAAAACATTTTACAAGAGTATGAGGTCTGTGAGAAAGAACCTATTGGTCAACATTTCTTTATTAATAAATCAATAAAAAGAAATCCGAGAGCAAATGAACGTTTCTTACCAAAGAGATTACATAAATATATGATTAAACATGCAAGCAATAAATTTTGTTATCATTAGGAAGTAAATGGGGTAACAAATTAACCATTCAAGAAATCGTAACTTTACTTCAAATAGCTTAAAGTCAAATCAATAAGAGCAAAAATAGGCATTTCAAACAAAAGCAAAGAAATTTTCAATTACTTACATTATCTGTAATAACTAATAGTATGTCATTTGGTCCAGTGACATACATGCTTCCAATTGATCCTTGATTCATTTGGAGTATTTTACTAAGCTCATCTTGCATTTCATTGCATTTTAAGGATTGTAAGTATAAGGCATAAAAAGCTAGAATGCATTAAAATATATAAGAAAAATATAAAATATATTTATTATTTAAGTATACAATTATCAGAAATACATTTAACTCACTAATTTTATCTCTTGATATGTATAGCTTTCTTAATGGAGGAGGTTCTCTAAAAAATTAAAATTTTTTTTAACATTCTATTGAATTTTAATAATCTGCTAAATAAAAATATATTCATCACATATACATTAATATACATATAATTAATAAAAATTAAAGACCAATATGCACTACTATAGATCAGTTTAAAATAGCAATGATTTTTTATTTTAATTTCAAAAAAATTAAACTCGACTTGTATTTGAGAAGTTTTATCCAATCCAAGGCTTATAATATATACCTTATGTGCAGTTTATTATACAACCGAATTCCATCAGCAGGCCCACATATTTCAATTAAGTCTTCACGGCTCAAGCACATGAGATCTTTACCTGAGAGAGAAAGTAATTAAAAAACCCCAACTAACATTCAAAACGACTATTTTTCAAGATTTTCTTTTATTATCTTACAAGAGATATATAACTAAAAAGCAACACTTCTTTCCATACTGTACTTTGTACTTGTATCAAATTTAAAAAGTAGAATACCTTAAAAACATTCAACCAATACTTTGCTAAACTAAAGAATGAAGTACCTAAAGTATGTAAGTGTGATACTGTTTCACTAGATACACAGGGCTAATATTATCTCTTTGTACATACTGGACACTTATAGCCATATTCCCAGCCATCAGAAATGGTGTTAACCAGCAGCTAAAGAAAGAAAAATTAGCTTTTCACCGATTCTGATAGGAGGAATCCTTCTTTGACTAAGTATTTTAACACTGACGTTGATGGCTGTGAATATGGCTATTATTATTAGTATAAGCAATCACTTAATTGGTTAATATCAAAACAGTGATATTAAGCTAAAAGAAAGTTTGAATTGAACTATGATAAAAGCGTCTAATATCTAATGCAAACTATTTTAAATAATCTAGAGCTAAGTTTTTCAACAAAATGTGTTCTTCTCAAAAAGATAACAGAGAAACCATACTCTAAAATTTCTGTTTGAATAATAATTTTGAAAAGATTATAATACAGAGCTATTTGGTTTTTGCCATACCTGAGTAAAGAGAGAAAACGGAAGTGTATTTGGAAAACTGATTCTGCAAAAGCCATGAGTGGATATCAGCTGCATTGAAGTTTTCGGTCACATACTTTTCAGATGCAGCTAAGGTGGGAAGAACACCACTGTCATCTGAGCCAGGAGAGAAAACCTAGGATAAATTCAATTAATTAAAACATATGACTGAGCACTTTAGAAAAATTCTATAACAAACAACTTTATTGAAATTTTAGATAAGTTTGCTGTACTGAGATGTAACAGTTGAAAGCTATTTTAGTACTACCGTATATTCTTGATATGACAAAGTTGAAGGGATGGATGGATAAAAAAATTTCAAGATAAAGAGTTTTCGGCATAACAAGTTAAATTAGAGGCGGACCTGGAAAAAGTCGTAACCATCCCTCGAACCTAATAAATTTCCCCAAACCTAATGTATTGCTCCTATAGAGCTGGCAGGGGCTTCCCCCGAACCAGGTTTGTAGGATCGGGCACTTTTTCCAGGTTCGATTAGAGGAATATTTAATGTCTAGGGGGAATATAGAGGTTTTTGACACAATGAAGTATGTGGAAGAACTGATGCTCCAAATTTTTGAATTTTCAACTACATAATAAGTAAATAATTTAAACCAGGTATGGGCAACCTTTTTTGAATCTGCGGGCTGAACCCAAAGATTATAATGACGTGGAGGGCCGTAAAGTTGATAATAGGAAATTGTGAAAAATGAATCGGTTAATTCAACAACATTTACAGCCAACTCTAATACTTTCAATGGTGTTTATTCAAAACCAACTTGCTAATTTACAATAACAATAATTCATAAAAACAAGCTTTTTAACAAATAGAAAAATCCTTTAAACTTAATTCACAAAAAACTAGTGGTTTAATTTGAAATCATTATATTTAAAAATGTTTCAGATTAAACATGCCAGAAATAACAGCATCATAAACGTTGTACATTGCTACCTGGTTGAAGAGTAGAATTTTACTTGTATAATGGATGACATTCAATTATTTACCATTAAATGTAATCTATGTATTTAAAAAAAACTAGATAGTGTTTATAGAATCCACAAAAAGCATAAATTGAACTGAAATGTGCAGTTTAAAATATTTTTCTTATGATTGGCATCTGGGATCAAGTGAATGAGTCTTTCCACTGAAAAAACATAAAAGTAAAATAAAATAACATCCTACACTGTCAAATGATTCTTTCACATCAGATATGTGCAGTGGACTCGATGTAATTGAAGGAGTTGATGTTGTCCTATTAAAATAATTAAAAAACAAAGACTATTAAAACAACTTACTAACTCAAGACTACTTTGTGTGAGTTATCCTTTTTTACACTTTAAAAAAAGTGTCTTTCAAAAGCATATTTTAAAAGGATGTCAAGGGCAAAAGCTGGGGGTAAGGGGATGCAGCCCCCTTAAGTTATAAAACACCAAGATAAAATCAATTTCCTGAATTTATAAGAAATTCTTTCATTATTTAAATTTTCATCCTTTACCTTTAGGAAAAAGGGTGACTTCAAGGCCCTTTCTGAGGTTAATTGATGAAATTAACTTAGTTTTTGAAAAATTAAGTTGATACTAAGTATTCAAAAGCGTTGTTTTCTTGCTCCATGACATAATTTGAGAATGAAATTGCATGTTAGGTTAAGGGGGATCATGAAATATTATTAGGGACACCAATTATGTCATCTAATTTGGAGTTTTAATTTCAACAAGTAAATACAACAGTGACAAATAGAAAAACTGAATTGTTTTAATTAGACCCCAAAATTAGTTAAAGAGTGTCAATGTATGTGCATCTACAATTTTTTCAATGAATGTTCTGTTTTAGGTTAAAACAACAACAGTTGATAACTCAATAAAAAAAGTACATACACTTCAGCTGTAGACACAGAAGGGGATTCTGGTTTCGAATCAAAGGAGTAAGAAGAAAATGATGTGTTTTGATTTAGGTCTTGGAATGGAATGTTTTCAACAGTTGCTGAACACTAAAACAGAAATTATTTTTGGAGTAAAGTTTTAACAAAAAAATAAGAACTTCAATACAATTACTGAAAAGGAAACAAAAGAAACTTACTGGTGTAAATACAGTGCATTGATATGATGGTTGCAAGTCACTCTAAGAAGAAAAGAATAATATAAAAAAAAGAATTGGAGGGGAGGCTATAAAAAACTTACAATATTAACTAGATGAAACATCAATAAAGAATACAAGGCATTTTTAAAAAATATTTTAATGACATTAAAGGCTAGAAACAATTTATTGAGAACTTAACAATTGAATTTTGCAAATTGAATGCAATTGAATAAATAATGCATTTTTCTGTTTTAATACTTAAAACCAGGGCTCGATTTCTAAAAAAAGAGGTACCGGAACAGTAAAATTATTGGTCTCAAAACTGAAAAAAAGGGAATACTTTTTAATACAAAAACTTAAGCTTTTATTTTTAAATTTAAATTTAAAAAATAAATTGAAATAAAAAAGAAATGTGATCAGTCGAGTTCTAAATAGAAAAAGGGTCTGGGGGTCCTCCCCCAGAAAAATTTTAGAAATTTGACCCTAAAAACAGGGTTTTAATTCATTTTAGGACTTTTTCGTACATATAGAAAGGTTTTCGCGGGCTGTAGTTATAGGAGACCCCTGAAATAAGATATAAATTTTTTAATTGAAAAAGAGGTTCCGGAACGCCGTTCCGGCTGAAATCAAGCCCTGCTTAAAACACATAGTATCTGAAAGTTTATTTAAATTTTGGATGTACAAATAGATGAACTATAATTTGTGCAGAATACAAGTTCCTCAATAATAACATTGATTAATTTTTTTGATTAATGGAACACTGATTTCCCTTAACAGTTGAATGGACAGCCTTTTTAAAAACAATTCATCTATGTAATGACTAGGTTTTATTTTTAAATAATCAAAATTCTCCTAACTGAATAATAGATATTTATAAAAATAATTATATACCTTTGTCATTTGAAAATACTCCATAGTATAGAGAACAAATATTAAATCAAAGTAACAAATACTTAATAAATAAAGTACTAAAATAATACCTGCTCTACTTGAGGTAGCTTTTCTAACTTCTCTTTATCAGTCTTATGTTTTCTGTCAGCTCCTTTAGACTATATAAAATAAAATAAAAAACAAATCAAGACAATGGTTTATGCATATTTTTAGTAGGAGAAAAACACAAAACTGACGATAAAGTTAACAAATTTAAAAAACTCTTTTAAATACAACAAAAAATTTATTTGAATCGATGATTATCCTAAATCTTTAATAAAGGAACCTAGTATGGATATAAAAATAAATTAACTATAATTTACACAGCACAGCAAATTTTTAAATAATCAATTGAACATAATTATTAATACATTATTTATATAAATTAATTGATTCTTTAATAGTTTTTTTCACTGAGGATTCCCTCTGAAGTAGAGCTCCTAACATTTCTCAGTACTCCCAGTAATACTTCCCATTTTCCAGAGTATGCTCTCCAAGGCCACTGTCTACAATCTCGTAAAATCATTTAATACATAAAATAAATCTGTTTTCAATTTTAAAAATAAAATTAAAGAAAACACAAGAGAGGAGGTTGATCTTAAATCTACCTTGAAGACCTTAACCAGACAAGAGGCAGCATCTAACTTATGCTGAGGATTTTCCCAGTGACTGTAGGTCTCAATTTGAATGCGAAAGGGGACACCTTTCTCACCACCCCGTCTTTTACTGGTGAATTCGGTGCTGATGCAATTAACCTGAAAACATTGAGATGGAAATTTATTCCTAGATTGAAGGTATAAAGTACATTGTATTAAGATTCAGCATCTCAATCTTTTAATACCAAAACAGGTTGAAATGGATCACTTTAAATGACTAGACCTCAATTCAAGCATTAACTTCAAATACAAAGCTAAGCACATTTAGTCTCATACTAATAATACAAACTTCATGTTGAAGATAAAATAATTGTTACTATCCAGACAAGAAAATCTTTATAAAACCTTTTTAGGGGTCATCCATAAATTACGTGAGGTGTTTTTTTCCAAAATCTGGACCCCCCCTCCCCCCAAGTGAGATTTACCTACAACCTTTAAAAATAATTTTCTATCCAATTCGTTTGCATTTTGAGGAAAAGAACATTATTCCGCCTAAAAATCACCACAGTATCTTATCTGTGGGTATTATTCCTTTCTCAAACTTAAAAAAAAATCGTTTAATTTCGAACTTAAAAAGTTGATGTGAGTTTTTCACCGACCCCCCCTCCCCCCTTGGTGAGATTTTTCCAAACCCCTCCCCCCCCTTTTTGACCTCACGTAATTTATGGATGCCCCCTTACTGAAATAAATCATTGATGCCTAAACCTTATTTGTTGCTAAGGTTAATCAAAAGAGCTATTACTTTACCATATAGTACTAAAAGCAAGATGTGCAAATAAGCAAGAATATACAAAAACAATGTTTATTTTGCACATTTAATTTAAAACTTTAAAGCAGACATATGTTTTGAGGATTATTTTAATATTAGAGCAAGAGAAATAAAACATACTTAAAAAAGAAGATACAAACTTTTAAAAACACTGAGGCTTCCCTGGTTGGATCCCACATGAACTCACAGGAATTTATATTTTTTGGATCAGGAATGACATCAAATATTCCATAGGAAAGGGAAAGATCTGAAGATATGAGGACAAAATTCATTAAAATGTAAACAAAAACCAATAGGAAAGGAACATTGAGATTTCATGTCATGTACCAATGTCTAAAATCCTTTCAGCTGGTCTTTGTTTTTGCCAGGCAATCAGCTCCATCTCCTCTCGAAACTGAAGTCGTCGCTCTTGAAAACCAACACGCAAAACACTCTGAAAGATTAGATTTGTATAAAAAAATACATATTTTTCATGAACTACAGTAGATCCCAGAATCTTAACCATATGCATATGAAAATGATAATATTTTGCATCATTATTTCTTAAAAATCTGCAGTATGAAGAGTAAAATAAATTCTTTTTCTGATTGTATGGTTTAACATTAACTCAGGCAAAAGTATTATCAATATCATCTTTAAATGAGGACATAAGTAAATTATTGATAAAAAAGAAAACTTCTAGAACTAATTGAATTTAAAAGAAATTATTTTGCAGTTATTTTGTACCTTACACAGTTATAATATATTCTGAGGATCAAAGATAAATTAAGAAATTCAAGTAGAAAATCGATAAAAGAGAAAAACATTTGGTTCTTTAAAAACTAATATTAAGGTAATAGGTAGGTAGCTATCAAATCATATCAGTTAAGGATAAAGTTGATAAACAAATCAAGATTGGATCATTGGATTGGACAATACATTAGATTCTAATATAAATGCATATATTGTCAGTTTTATGCTTGTGTTTAAAAAATATTTTGTTAGGAGTTCAGTAGTTGGTGAAGTACTTTCTCCGAGTTATTTTTAGTGCTCTTTAATATTCATAAATCTATACAGTTCATTAAACTCAAGTATTTCTCTGTAATGTACATACATCTAAATACCAACATGGAACTACAAAATCTGAGAATCCTAAAAAACAGTATTGCTTGAAAAATTAAAACTAATAAATTGTCCATCACTATTTCATAAAAGAATAAGGGTAGTTAGAAGGGCATAAACATGATCAGATAGATAAAAAATCCTTAAGTGCAGTTTCAGAAAAGATATTTTTAAAGTAGTAAAAATGTGCTAAAACATTTTTCACAACAACAAAAAAAGTTTCAAAATTATTCAGTATTTTTTTCTTTTGAGGAAATTGGAAAACAAATATTCAATTGAATTCAGAATGATTCAAACAGAAGTGCTGTTATCCGAAATGAACAACTTAAATACTTACCTTCAAGAGTTTACCTCTCATTTCTGATATACCGTGAAGTTTTTTTAAACGAATCTCATAAGGCTGTCCTGATATAATAAAAAATAATTAAATTAGAATTTAAGATGCAAAACAAAAAATGTAGCATTTTATTTCATTATAGAAGCCATGTTTTTATTTTCAATGAGAATTTCTGTTTGATAAACTAAAATACTCATGCAACATTGCATTAATAAGAACATAAATGCGTAGTAGAAAATATACACGATAAAACTCTTTTGGAGTAGAAAAGACAATTTCAAACTAAAAATTTTTATACAAGTTATTCCAAATCTAGCTGCTTACAGAGGGTTGTAATTTCAATAGAACTAATAAGCACACAAGAGTAGTTTTCAACTCATAAACACAACTGTCATAAAAAGAGCTGAACAGCAAGATTTGTTACTTAAATTCCTATATAAAGTACACTTAATTATACCTTGATTTAAGTAAGTCAAAGTTTCTTCCCCAATTTTGCAGATTGCGGCAGTGGCAGCAGCAAGTATGTACTGGAACCCAGACGATGCTTTAGGAAGTTCCATGGTATAACCTGGCCGGAGACTGTACTGAGTCAGGGATGTCGGAGCATTCAGGATGTTTGAGAGGGACCCAGCATCACCAGAAGATGCATCTTCATAATAAAGATCACTGCTGAAAAGCAGAAATAAGTGAAATATAGGGAAATAAGTATAGTAAGGATGTATAAGGTAACCAAGAATATTTTTGCTATTTTAATAAGCTTGCAATTGTGGATTTTATTTAAAGGTAACTTTGGGAAAACAAAATAAAAGTGCAATTTATAATGGGAAATAGAAACATGCGGAGATAATAAAAAAACTTGAACTACTTGAAAGTAAAGTCAAAGACCTTTCTACCAGACCTGGAAAAATGTTGTAACCTTTCCCTGAACCTAATAAAATTTCTCCAAACCTTGTGTATTGCTCTTATGGAGCTGGCAGGGGCTTCCCCCAAACCAGGTTCGTAGGTTCGGGCACTTTTTCCAGGTCAGCTTTCTACTCTATACTGCATAGGATAATAAAAGCATAGATTTGGGGCCATTTCTACAAATGACCATATATTTTAAAAATAAATTTAAAATTAAACTAAATATTTCCTTATAAATTAAATGCTTCCTTTATAAATTAAATGCTAGTAAAAATGACTAGAAGAAAAAGTAACCAAACAAAGAATTTAGTTTTTTCCTTTGTAAAGCTTTTAAATACAATTGTTTAAAAGGTCTAAATTATTAATTAAGGTAAATAACTTGTTATAGCTTGATTGTTTTAGAAACTTGGTTGCTTAAATGAGTATGTTTTGAATACAATTAATAAACCTGACAAGGATATTTTCTATTTACCATCATGAGCACCAAATGCAAAATACTTGAATCCATTCCTCGTTGTACCCCTTACTTTCTTGGTTACCTTATAGTGAACCTTCAAGAAATGAAATCTTGAAGACTTGTTTTCAAAGAGCAAACTTATAATACAGACCAAATAGTTTTATAACTAAAGTAGGTCAAAGAGTACCCCTTAATTTTAGTCTACTTAAGTAAAATAATCGTGGTTTAAAAATTCAATTTAGGTAACTAGAGTAAAAAACCTTGAATTATCAGGTCTTATATCTTCTTCCTTTTTGCAGCATGGTTTTTTCACGATCTTGGTTGTTCTCTGTGGGGATGAAGCGAAATTCCAAGACGTGAGATCTGTAGCAGATTTAGCTCTTTCTTTGCCAACACTTTTGCTTGAGGTCCCCGAAAATTGCATCCACCGTTCTCTAGTTAGTGGAAAATATAAAAATAAATTAAGTATGACAGAAATTATGAAAAACTGTAAAGAACTAACTTATAACTTAAATTAGAGATTGATAGAAAAAATGATCATAGGAAATATATGCAAGTTTACAAATAACTTCTAATAAAGTACACTTAATTAACTACTATTTGCAGAAAGTATAAGACTTTATTAAAAAAACAAACATTGTAGAGGGCACACGATCCCTATAGCTTTGATATTGATACTCTCAGATAGTCCAATAATGTAATCAAATAAAAGTACCTATTGACATCTTCTGCTCTTGACATTTTGATAACTTGAATAGCAGACAATGTGTCACTACAGGTAGAGAAAAAATAAAAATTGTCATATTAAAAATAAGGTACTAACAAATCGTTACTACCGTCATACTACTAACATAAGGTACAACCGTCAAACTGTTCAGTGGCTCATCAATAGAAAAGTCAATGGGTTTTCATGACGTTTTTGATTAAGTGGTACGTTCTACGGGATAATACGTGATAACCAAAAATATTTACCAGTAAAAAGTTTAAATAATACTATGAAATGTAAATGTATTGTATCTTCTGAAAAAGAAGGTACAATATATTACTACATATAAAAACACTACTACAAATTTACTACTACAACTAATAATTTAATAAATAATACTAATTTAATACAACTACAATGTACTACAAATTTCAACATATTCATTTCGACTTCTCCTTGGCGATTGCTTGTGGCTATCAGTTTCATGAACAATTTAGCTGGCCCGTCTTTGTCATGTTTTACCAAGGCAAGGACGGATTAAGGGGGGGGGCGGTGGGGGCGATCGCCCCCCCTTGCCCTAAGACGAAAAAATTTTTTTTGGTTTCAAATAACAAACTTGGTTCGTTTTAAATTTCGAAGAAGTAAAACAGCTTTCAGTAAACCACACAAGTGAAAAAGCTCTTGTTGGATGAGTTGAAAAAGGTTCCCAAACACCCCTTTAACCTTGGCTGTCACCTTGAAGAGGTCATTCAAACAAGATAACCGGACAGTCGTTCTGTCGTTTGTTTATCTGCACTCCCGTCCCCTATGTTGTTTTAGGGTTTCTTCCCTTTTTCCTCTAAGGAACTGGGAGAGAGGGAGGGGATAGGTGGCAAGGAATGCAGGGCCAGGGAGTTCTCGTTTAAGGGATATCGCCCCCCCCCTTCTAGTGAAAATATTCACGTGAGGTGCTTCACAAACACCAGTGGTCACTGCCAAACAAACCAGTGGTCACTGCCTAATGAGACAATTTCAGTGCTTCGGGTTGCGAGTGAAAATTGTCATTGCTGTTGGAGAACTTTCGAGCTGTGGCCTGTGGGACAGGGACATTTTATCTTCAAGCGTTTGCCTACAAATTTATATATTTTTCTATACGCAAGGAGAAAAATGTAAGTTTATACTCACCTCTTTTAAAAGAATGTTTGTTTAATCTATTTAAAATTATGACTAGGTCTGGAAGTTTCATGTTATTACAACTTATAATTATTATTTTGAAGAGTTCTGTTTCGGATATTACACGTTTCAAGGGATTTTCGATCGATTTATCGATTTATACTAGCTTTATATACTTCGGTTTATTCACATGTTTTTACATATTTAAGCACTTTGCTACTTATTCAATTCATCCAATTTTAGATTTGTCATCCATAATCACAAATTTTTAAAATTAAGTATAACTGTATGAATCTAATATTGTAGATGAAATTTAGTGAACCCAATGCTAAATTTACTGACCAAAAGTTGTGTATACATAATTAAGAGTAATTGAATGTGTCAATTTTGTGTTTTTCAAAACTTAACTGCTTAAACGCCTTTCTTTCGTTTAAAAAATGCTTTCTATAACAATCTTTACTCTTTCTCTCTCCTAATCATTACTCTTATATCTATTCATTTTGTTCCTATATCCTCTTTTTAGACTTTAAACACACTTTTATTTTTTCTACTTGGGAAAATACCCCTGAACGAAGGATTATTTAGCGGATCATTAAGTTTTGGCTTTTTAAGCTTGGTATTTTACCCGCTTTATATGTTCTGGATTTGGATATAGTATTTGAGGGATTTGAAAACTCTTTCTGGAAGATGAGCTTCCTCTGAAAATATTCTTGTAAGGACATATTAAGAAAAATTGCTTCAGATTTTGACACAATATAAAAGTACATCATGAAGCGATCATGAAGCGTCGAGTATTACATTTTTCTTCAAAAAAAGTATAACGGGTAAGAGTTATAAAAATTTTAATTTGAATTGTATAATGTAAGTTGAAGTAGAAGGGTAAGGCGAGGAAAGAAAGAAATTAAAAAAACAGCTTATGAAAATATTTGCATTACAGGAAAGTTTTTTGTTGTGAATAAATTAGTATGTGGAAGAATTTTAAAACATAATGCTCTTATAAAGTTAACAGCAGTGGCAGATCTACGGGGGGGGCTTTCAGTCTGAAGCCCCCCTCAAAACGTCTAATATTTTACTAAGTTTGTCAAAACGCAAAAAATATATACCCGAAATTCTATTGAGGCGTACCAAAACGAGTTGAAAAACTGGGGATTTTGACTTAAATTTCCAAAAATTTTCTGGGGGAGAACCCCCAGACCCCCCTTTTATTGGTTTCAGTACGATAATTCACTACCTTTTATGTATTAACAAGAAGAATCAATTGGATTATACAAATTCTTAGCCCCCCCCAAAACCAAATCCTTTATCCGCCACTGCTCAACAGGAGATACGAATGCTTAAAAGGGTTTGAATAGTTATTTAATGTTTTCACAACTCAATCCTTAAAATAACTTTCAACATGCAGAATAATCGTAAAATTAAAATTACCCTAAAAAAAATCGGACCGCCCCCCCCCTTGAAAAGTTTCTTAATCCGTGCCTGCATCCCTGCAAGGGTTTACTCAATATTTGATGATCAATAAAGATTTTAATTTATTTACACATTTTTTGCCAAGGGAAAGTCAAAACAAATCAGTTGAAATTTGAAGTTGGAGCAATCCTTTCTGGAATGTATACACTATAACCTTTCACTTAGGGTAAAATTGGGAAATCCTGTTCAGATGAAAAGAAATAAATGCCCAAAACAAAGTTAACATAAATACAAAAACAAATAAAATGAAATAAAAGAAACTACTTTACACACTAGAAAATAAATGTAATGAAACATAAATAATTTTTTTCAATGTCAAGACCCTTTTAAACACCACAGTTATTTTAAGGCATTGAGGATAGATACACATTAAATAATATCAAGCATGAGAATAATAAAAGATTTTATTCAAGTTTAATAAATTTGGTAATTTAAAGTAAAAATTTAACCAAACTTTACCTCATATCAAAAGCATTGGTGGCGTTTCCAAGTCCAGACAAACTAGAATCTAAGTCAGATGCTAAGAGATCCAAATCTTCCATGCACCAGATTCCTCCTGTAGCTGAGTCCATTTCTTCATCAAGTACTCTATTATAAGCAGATTAATATAAGAAACAGTGAAACACAAAACCTGGTTAACATATATAGAAACATTAAACAGCCTGCAACTCAAAAAAGAAAAACTAAACTAAATTATTAAGGAAAAAAATATTTTTTTAATGAAAAGAAATTCAAGTTTGAGACAGGGAAAGTAAACTATTGGTGCAGTGGCGTAGCCAGAAAAAATTTCGGAGGGGGATGTTGATATTCTGGGAGGGGATATGGCATATTTTTAGTGGTTTTCTATGGTCAAGAAGGAAATTTCCTGAGTTTTCGGGGGGGGGGGGATATATCCCCAAATCCCCTCTGGCTACGCCCCTGCATTGGTGGCTTGTGGGTTGGAATAAAATAAATTAAAAAAAATGCAAGTGAAGATTGTAAAAAGAAATAATCAACAGTAATACACTACAGGGGTCTGCCTAGGGTTTTTAAGAGGTACCTATTTTGGGAAATTTAGAAATTTTTCTGTGAATTTGTGAAAATTTAAATTAAAAATCATCATACAAAACATGTAAATATTTTTTTTAAATGGTATAAAACAAAAGAAACTTTAGTTTAGAATGGCTAAAAATGAAAAGGTTCTTACATATTATACCGTCAACCGTAAGGCTGAATCCGAAAATGTTTAAAATCCCATTGACTAATCAATAGCTGTACCGCTGAATTTAACAGCTGCTGAACGGTCAAGGGTATAATACGTAAGTACCAATTAAACTATTGACAAAATATAGCTTCCTAGAAAACTTTCTTTACAATATGTATTTTGTGAAGGTACCTTTTTTACTAAAACTGAATTTGTGAAAGTACCTATTTATCAAAGAGTGAATTTATGAAGGTACCGCAAAATGGTAGTGAAATTGCCATGAATAGACCACTGACTAATCTTTTTTAATTGAATTTCTTTTCATTTTTTGCAATTAGAAAACAAAATTGTGTATTTGTATTCATTAACATTAGGAGCAGCTCTAATTCCAATTAGTTTCTTGAAAGTTTTTCTCCAAAAAATGCTATCAACATAAAGACAGCCAAACATAGTTAACAACCATACTAAACATAGTGTATATTTTAAAGGGTCTATTTTAAATCTTATGAATTGTAAAGGAAATGCACTTTTAAGAATGATTTTCAGCAACAGCTATTTTAATAAAAATTAAGTTAATTAGTTAGTTTTAGTTAATACGGAAGTTAAAACTATCAGTTTCATTGAATGAAGCCTTGGTTTTCATAATAAATTTATATTCTCACCAAGTTTTTCCTTTGTACATCTAACAAGAAAACATCACAAATGATAATAGAAAGCTTACCATATTCCTAAGTACATATTTGTATTCTATAATAAGACTTAAAATGATGTTCTGCATTCAATTAACACTGGTAATCAGTTTTAGTGGAAAACAATTGCTCATTTGACACATCAATGTAGGTTAAGAGTTCTTTAAATGAAAAGTAGTCTCATTATATATTTTTGAGAAAAACAACTAAAACATTGAAACAAGAAACTCAAAAAACGAACCAAAATATGTTCGTTGGATGAAATGAAGATCAAAATCCAAGGTTATATACAAACTCACTTTAAATGGTATTGCGAAAATTTATAAAAAACTTTCGCTCGTGAAAATGCAGCTTAATTTATCGGGCTCTAATTGACCTGTTCAATTCCTTGTGAAGTTGTGATTCATACTCGCTATCAAATTAAGTAAAGATAGACCTTTTTGTTGATCATTGCGAGCAGTCAACCCTGTTGAATAGTTTATATTGCGCAATGTCTATTTATTTTCCGATCTGGTCAAAGATCAACGTACTTTTTTAGAGTAAATTTTTGATATATTTAGCATGGAAAGCCAATCTATTTATTCATTTGGAGAATGCGATATGAGATAAATTAAATAAAAGAAAAATTTAAACAAAATTAACTATCCGTGTGAACAAAAACTAAACATAACACACATGTGCATGAATTTAATGTGTACATGTTAGGGATGGGCAAAAAGTATCGATACTTCATGGTATCGATACTCGAGGGTCCGATATTCCGATATTTTGGATCGATACCCGAGTATGGTATCGATACCAGTATCGATACTCAAAGGGTAAATATCGAAATTTCGATCCCAGTGAAATTTCGATACTCATCGACCCATTAGAGAGTATTCAAAAATTTTCAACACTTTTTCAATATTTTGGAACCATTTGGAGCAGAGAACGCTCTCTTTCATTCAAATACCTTATAAGAATATCAAAATAACACCGGTACACGGTACACGATACCAGTATTACAAAATATTTCGATACTTCCGATAAGAGAGACGAGTATCGATCGAAACTGTTCCGATACCTGAGAGAGTATCGAACAATGATCCCGGAAAAAATATTTCGATACTTCCTATGATAGAGACGAGTATCTATCGATACCTGAAGGAGTATCGAACCATATGATCCCAGAATATAAAAAATTTCAATATTTCCGATACCTGAGAGAGTATATCGAATATCGAACAATGATTCCAGAGAAAAATATTTCGATACTTCCAATAACAAAGATGAGTATCGATCGATACCGTTCCGATACCTGAGATAGTATCGAACAATGATTCCAGAGAAAAATATTTCGATACTTCCGACAACATAGACAAGTATCGATCGATACCGTTCCGATACCTGAGTATCAAACAATGATCCCAGAAAAAAATATTGCGATACTTCCTATGATAGAGGCGAGTATCGATCGATACCCTTCCGATACCAAAGAGAGTATTGAACAATGATCCCAAATATTTCGATACTTTCGATAACAAAGATGAGTATCGATCGATACCGTTCCGATACCTGAGATAGTATCGAACAATGATTCCAGAGAAAAATATTTCGATACTTCCTATGATAGAGACTAGTATCGATCGATACCCTTTCGATACCTGAAAGAGTATCGAGCAATGATCCCAGAAAAAATATTTCGATACTTCTTATGATAGAGACGAGTATCGATCGATACCCTTCCGATACCTGTATGAAAAAATGATCCCAGAAAAAAAATTTCGATACTTCCGATACCTGAGAGAGTATCGAACAATGATCCCCGAGAAAAAGATTTCGATACTTCCGACAACAGAGACAAGTATCGATCGATACCTGGGTATCAAACAATGATCCCAGAAAAAAATATTTCGATACTTCCTATGATAGAGACGAGTATCGATCGATACCCTTCCGATACCTGAGATAGTATCGAACAATGATCCCAGAGAAAATATTTCGATACTTCGATAACAAAGACGAGTATCGATCGATACCCTTCCGATACCTGTATGAAAAAATGATCCCAGAAAAAAAATTTCGATACTTCCGATACCTGAGAGAATATCGAACAATGATCCCCGAGAAAAATATTTCGATACTTTATCGATCAATACCATTGCGATACCTGAGATAGTATCGAATAATGATCCCATAAAAAATATTTCGATACTTCCGATAACAGAGACGAGTATCGATCGATACCGTTCCGATACCTGAGATAGTATCGAACAATGATCCCATAAAAATATTTCGATACTTCCGATAACAGAGACGAGTATCAATCGATACCGTTCCGATACCTGAGATAGTATCGAACAATGATTCCAGAGAAAAATATTTCGATACTTCCGACAACAGAGACAAGTATCGATCGATACCTGGGTATCAAACAATGATCCCAGAAAAAAATATTTCGTTACTTCCTATGATAGAGACGAGTATCGATCGATACCCTTCCGATACCTAAAAGAGTATCGAACAATGATCCCAGAGAAAAATATTTCGATACTTCGATAACAAAGACGAGTATCGATCGATACCCTTCCGATACCTGTATGAAAAAATGATCCCAGAAAAAAAATTTCGATACTTCCGATACCTGAGAGAGAGAGTATCGAACAATGATCCCCGAGAAAAATATTTCGATACTTCCGATAACAGAGACGAGTATCGATCGATACCTGAGATAGTATCGAACAATGATCCCAGAAAAAATATTTCGATACTTCCTATAGAAACGAATTAACCGACGAACAATCACCCGATTTTAATAATTTGTTTTTGAGACCACAAGTTCGGAAAAGTTTCCCCCTCTGTGCCTCTGTTAACTCGTCATTCGCTTGCCCTTCAAACAGAGAATAAAATGACCATTTTAAATTGAAAAGAGAGGGTCTGGATTCTATATACTAAAACTAAAACTGCTACTGCTAATACTGCTTTAAAATCTTAATATTCGAAATATAAAGCTTTCCTGGATAACAGTGGACTTGAGCTATAATGCGGTCGAAATTCGAATAGGAAGAAAGAAAGGAAGAAGGAGAAAAAGGGACTTTCCAAGAATTTCAGTGAGGGTTGATGACCTGCACCACACTGGTCTTCCACTTCCATGATGTTCCTTGCAAGGGGGAAGGGGGCTGCTCGGTCATCCCTTTCGGGGAAAAGGGGGTGGGAAAAAACCTGTTCTACCATTGTCCCCACCGTCCCCAATCCTTTTCGTGCGTGGCTCGTGCATTGAAGAGCCTCGCTTGAAGACGCAATTAAACGGGATTTTTCTTCTTATATTTATACCAAAATTTGGCTTTTTTAAATAAATAAATTTTATTTCCACCATACAGACAGACAATTTTTAGACAAATATTACGGTCAAATTCGAGAAATTTGGCTTTTTTTAGACACGTTGGCTAAGGAAAATGTGTTTGGCTTTTTTAAGTGAGGATTTTTAACACTTTTTTTTAAGGATTTTATGAAAATTTTAGTTTTTTGTACTAGTGTTATTTATTATTTGACACTAAGGGGTCCTCTAAAGTTCGCAATATTGAAAAAAAGGCTAAAATGGTAAAAAAAATGAAGGTTTTTCGTAAATTTCTCTGGAACCAAGCAAGATAGAGGTTAGAGTTTACGAAATTCAAATTTTCGGGACGAAATTGCTCCAGAAAAGTGTTACTGCATTATTCTGAGCGCCCTGGAAAAGGGGCCAATGGTCCGGGATCGTTTTTGGCGGGAAAAAGTAGGCATTTTAATTTTAACCTTTTTCCCTTATGCGATACATGGTTCGATTCCTTAGTTTTTGGGTGCTCATATACCGAAATTTGAGAAGACTGGAGCAAGCGGTTCGGATGCAATCCGGGAAAACAGAGTTTTTGTTATATTGGTTTTTCAGGAAAAACTCCCGAAATAATTATCACGCACCTTAATTAGTTCCATATTCATTATCTGTGAAAATTTACCAATTTATTCATATAAGGCACTTGGGGTGGGGTAGAATTTTTTCCGAAACTTTCTTTACTTACACGACTTGCCCCAAATAGTGGAGTGTTTGGCATTAAATGTGAGTAAGCCCTGGTCTTGTTCTAAAAATCCTGGATGACGTAAAAATCACCTTGGAAACCCGTAATTCTGAAAAAACTTTGCCATAACAATTAGTTACTATTAAAAAAATTCAGAGAAAATTAATATTAATATTTTGGGATTTATAAGCTTTCTTCGGACTTGGGTTTTTCGTTGAAATCTGAACTTTTTTTCAAAGTACAATTACTGCCTTAATTACCAACCGATTCTCACCAAAATCGAATGTAAGGTATACGGACAGGTATATTTTAAGATTTTAAGGTCGAAAACTCGATATCATTTTTCAATTTTAGTAAAAATGTCAATTTTAGTGCGACTTACCCACGGGTCCAGGGACCCTAGTTTTTGTCCTAAATTCACGAAATTCCAGATTTTCAGAGCTTATGGGAATGTAATGAAAGGTCAAAGGTTATAAACTCGATTATAACTGATTTAATTGGTTTTTAAGCGATTCTCTACTGCACTATCGAATCGCACTCTGGAAAGGCTCCCACTACGTTAATTCCTGATTCCCGGCCTAGAAAATTCGATATGTTCTTTTAATTCAAGAATATCCGATACTCTCTCAGGTATAGATCAATTAATGTCGGATCAATAAAAAAAATTAGAGGAACTTCGATGTCTTTGGTATCGAAAACTTCCGATACTCTCTGGTATCGAAACGGTATCGAACGATTACTTTTGGAAGAATAAAAATTTTAGAAGAAATTTTATCGAAAACTTCCGATACTCTCTGGTATCGAACAATTAGTGTCGGAAAAAAATTTAGAGGAACTTCGATACTCTTTGGTATTGAAATTTCCGATAGGTATCGAACAATTAAGTAGGAAGGAAAAAAAATTAGAGGAACTTCGATACTCAGCCAGGTATCGAAAAGTTTCGATACTCTTTAGTATCGAAATTTCCGATACTATCTGGTATCGAACAATTAGTGTCGGAGGGGAAAAAAATTAGAGGAACTTCGATACTCTTTGGTTTCGAAAATTTCCGATACTCTTTGGTTTCGAAAATTTCCGATACTCTTTTGGTTTCGAAAATTTCCGATACTTTTTGGTATCGAACAATTGGTGTCGGAAGAATAAAAAAATTTACAGGAACTGTATCAGAAGAACGAAAGTTTATAGAGGAACCTTCGATACTGTCTCTAGCTGGTATCGAAAAATTTTATGTTCCACTGGAAAAATTATAACTGAAGTATCGATACTGATTTAAGATGTATGTTTTATAAGAAAATATCGAAAAACGCATTGAAAATCTTTCGATCCTCTTTTGGCATTGAAAGCATAAAAAGAGACATTGAAATGCTATGCAACACGGCATCGAAAAAGTGAGTATCGAAAGTGGTATCGATACCTTAAGTATCGATACTTTAAGACCGATATTTTTGGGTATCGATACCAAGGACTTCGATCCGTATCGATACCAAGTATCGATACTTTGACCGATTTTGCCCATCACTAGTACATGTGACGTCATTTGATGTATGTAATAGAGGTTTGAGACTTTTATATTCAGATTAATCCGGGGGAGGAGCTTACCAAACATTTTCCAACGAGCAAAACCGGAACTAAATTTTGAGTGGTGAGTGACAGGGACAGGAGTGTGGCAACTAAACGCTTAGTAATTTTTAGCAGATAAACTTAGAAAGAAAGCTAAGCTTGATTAACATTTAGTTCAAAAGCGGGAAAAAAAAGAAACTTGTTTCGGTTGATTTTTTATTCGTGATTTAACTAGATTTATAGCTTTGACCGTTTAGGCAGATTATTTAAAAAAGGAGGCGTGGACAAAGAGATACTTTAGGAATGTATCCACCCTGGATGTGAGAAACCTTTTATTACCTTATAAAGCACTAAAATTTAGTCCTTTATTTAGTCACTAAATTGAAACCTAATCCCCAAAAATTCCAATATATGCCTAATTTCTTTTGGCTATACCCCTCTATTCAAAATCTCCAAGAAATCACAAACTCAAAATGAATTTTTTATTGAAATAAACTTATTTCTAAGTAGTTCTACATATAAAAGCCCATTCAGAAGATCAGATAATTAGTAAGATGAAAACAGATGAAGTGGATAGCCGATACAAATACTGTCACTATACCAAGGATGAAGAAGTTTGTTCTGTACTGTTCTACGAGGAATGGAATGCAGCCCTGGTGTGACAAAAAAATCATTAGTAACACACTCACACTTTCACAATGATCAAAAAAATTTTTTTTGTCAATCAGGTTATCTGAATTGTCATTCAGGGTTATCTGAAATGGTGCAACATACTTTCAGGGATGATAGTCAGAATCACCTAGGATTTGGGGGTCCCATACCAAATCCCAGGGAGTTAAAAATGGAGCGACACCCCGAAAAAATCATTGAAAAATTCAATTTGTAGAAAAACTACTATTTGTAAAAACTTAATTATGGTCTCAAAAATTGTGGTTTAATATGATCTTTAAAATAACCTCAAAAGTCTTTACTTTAAAATTTGTTTTATTATGAAAAAGTTAAAAAAAACACAAAAAATGTGAAAAATCTGCCAAAACCTTATTTTGTAGTTCGAAATCCTTTCTTTTGATTTGATAATCTGAAAGATCATAGTTGAAAACCCTGAAGTCCAAAGTTTCACGTAAATACAATCATTGTTAAACGCTTGAGATCCTATTAAAGTTTATTTTTTTGGTGCGCAAGCAGTTTTCTAGAGCTGTTTCCAGAACAGCTGTTTGCGCACCCAAAAAACAAACTTTAATAGGATCTCAAGCGTTTAATATTGATTGTAGTTACGTGAAACTTTGGACTTAAGGGTTTTCAACTATGATCTTTCATATTATCAAATCAAAAGAAAGGATTTCGAAATACAAAATAAGGTTTTGGCAGATTTTTCACATTTTTTGTGTTTTTTAACAGTTTTCATAATGAAACAAATTTTAAAGTGAAGACTTTTGAAGTAAGTTTAAAGATCATATTAAACCACAATTTTTGAGACCATAATTAAGTTTTTACCAATAGTAGTTCTTCTACAAATTGAATTTTTCGATGATTTTTTTGGGTGTCGCTCCATTTTTAACTCCCTGGGATTTGGTCTGGGACCCATTTTCTATACCGATTCTTGTTCGTCTTGATAAGTACTATCATCCTTAAATGTTTGTTGCACCATTTCAGATACACCCTGTATAACTAATTTTGTTTGCACTTATGAACCTTAAATGTTTTATTCCTTAAGATGAGAAAAATCTAGTTTTTTCCACAGAGTATAGAGCAGGGAAGGCCAACCTTTCTCGATTAGTGTGCCATTTATATTACGGTTTATGATTTTCAGGTGTCAAGCGTGCCACTTGTTATTTTTTTAATAAATTATCTTTAAACCCTTGGAAAATGAAATCCGCCTTTGAGGGTCGATAGTTTAGAACAGGAGTTTCCAACTTACAAGTACTCAAGGCGGCCCCAATCGAAGGCACAAGTCTAGTGGTGGACCGTAAAGTCAGTGGTGTATATAGAAATTCATTTCTGAAGGGTCCCAACAGTTATTCTTCGGTCCCTTCCATGCATCTTTAATAGAGCTTTTTAATACATTTTTGGTAGAATTTGCATTTTCTAGAATTTAATTTAAGAAAAGTTGTCAACAATGGAGTTCCAAGTAAAGGGGGTCAGGAGGTCCCCAGACAATTTTTGAAATATTGACCAAAAAAAAAAGGGTTTTGAACTAGATTTTGGTGCATCTATTCCGAATTTTGGACATACATTTTTAGGTAGGTTTTGCTTTTCATGAGCATTATAAAAAAGTTGTGAATAATAAAGTCTCAAGTAAAAAAGGGGGTTGGGGGAACTCCCCCAGAAAGTTTTTGAAAATTTCACCCCAAAAAAATGGGTTTAAAATTGTTTTTAATAAAACCTTATCCGAATTTCGGAGGGGGGCAGGGCCCCTTCGCCCCCCACTCCTTATATAAGCGTCAGGCTCCCTTTGCATCCATGATTTTGTTTCTAACGGCCTAATGTCAAATTCCTTTATAAGGGCGGTTGTGATTTGCTTACCTTTGTTGCAGGGGCGTCATTTGGGGGGGGGCAGGGGGGGGCAACCGCCCCCCCCCCAAGGTTTCCACTGTAATTTGAAAAATAGCTGAAAGTCCCTTGAAAATTCTGTAACTTCCGCAAGGAGCTTTGGGTGCAACTCAAAATGTCTCAAAAGGAGTTAAAACATTACTTTTGAGGGTTCAATTTCAAAAAATTTCCGGGGGAGAACCCCCAGCCCCCCTCTAAAATTTTCACGTCTCTTATTTAGTGTTTTCCCCCTTGAAAACCATTCCTTTTACAAGAAGCTTTTCTCTTTAGAAGTTCCCCAAAGAGTTTGAAAAAGAATAAAACACTAGTTTAAAGGGGAATTAAAATTCCTGGGGGAGGACCTCTAGCCCCCCTTAAAACTTTGACGTTTATTTACAACTCTTTTCCCTAGAAAATTATGTGGTTTACAAGAAACTGTTCTCTTTCGATGCAGCTCAAAGGGTCTCAAAACGAGCTAAAACACTAATTTAAGAGCCAAATTTTCAAAATTTTCCTGGGGGTGAACCCCCAGACCCCCCATTTTTTCTTCGAGTTCACGTTGTCAAATTTTGACATGATATTACCTTAAAAATGAAGTTCAGGCAACCCCCACCAAAAAAAACCTAGTTAGCAAGGTCCAGACCCATTTAAAAAAATTCCTTGCCCCCCCCCCCAACCAAAAACTGAAATGACGCCCCTGCTTTGTTGACATAAGGGGAAGAAGGGTCCAAAATGACCAAGAAAATATTATTACATAATACTTAAATGTCCCAATGGCATCTAAGAGGTGAGTGGGGATTCGGGGGTCCTCCTCCAAAAATTTTTTTAATTTCAGCGAGCTAAAAAGTGTTTTGAAGCTGGTTTTGATGAGTTTTCAGGTAGTAGGAAATCTCTGGTCTAGAAATAAAGTTTTTTGTGTCATTTTTAGTGAATGTCGCGTGCCACCGAAATACCGGTCGCGTGCCACCCAGTAGCACGCGTGCCATAGGTTCGCCACCACTGGTATAGAGCTAAACAGAGGATTCATCTCCATAGACGCTAATGGCAACTTTTTTAATAGGGCTTTTCCCATAGACAAACTTCAGGCCAAACGGACCGGCCTTCTTTAATACCACGTCCTTCCTGCTAATTCTGTCATTCGCCCACTGAAGCTGTCACTCAAATCCAAATCGGAACTGGGAAAAGAACAACACCGATGAAATTAAAATGCCGCTTGATAGAAGTTCCATATCCAATCAGGAATCACGTTCGCAATTGGCCTTCTCTGATTGGCTGCTAGTGAAATTAATTATAATATGGGAGCAGGAATTAAATTAAGTACCCAAAGAGGAAAACTGCCGTTTGGAATCTCTGTAAGCTCTATACTCTGTGGTTTTTTCACTGTTCAAACAGTGAAATAGCTGGAACAGTGAACAGAGGATTAACGAAAGAAGATAACTAAACATATTTTACAAAATGTGGAAAAAATTGAAGCTCATAGGAGATAAAAACATTTGGAAGGTTGGTAAAGGGATTTGATTTCAGAGTGATTGATAAGCTTAGCCTCACCTGAGTATGGAATAAATGCACGTTTTTTAAATTACAATCTGCGATAGGCACTCCTTCGTTGCAGCAGGCCAAGGGAACCTGGTTCTCTCGTAGCTGGGAGGCCCATTTGCTCGACATCCAGTCTGTATAGTTTCGAGCTCCACAACAGTAAAACTGAAACACAACTACTGTTATACGCATGAAAGTAGTAACACCTTGAGTAAGAACATTTTAACAAGAGACTTAAAGTGAAACAGACAGGAATTAAAGCGAACCTCTTTCGAAAAATTTTGGAAAAAGAACTTATTTTATTGTTTTTCTTCATCTTCTACACTACATAATTTTAATACATGATAGTTTTCTTTGTACCCAATTAGGGGGTAGATTCTACTTAATAAATAAGCAAATATTTTGATTATCTGTGACTTTACACCAAAGTCACAGATAGGTTTTCTTACCATATTAAAATAACTTTATAAATTGTGTTAGAGAACATGCAGAGTTCATGATAGTGGGTAATTTTCTCCGACACAAAAAACAAAATCATAAGGTTCCCGGAGTAACAATTAAGAGATGAGTTAAAATTATATATGAGGAGCAAACAATCAAACCATGCTTTCTCCTTCAAATACAAATTTTCAGGAAACACAAAAAACTAATAACTTAAAAAATAACTAATTTAAAAAAACCGAATTATCTTTCGTTTGGTTCTATAACGAGTAACTGAGAAGATTTGTAGTCATAATTTACCTAAAAACTTAAAATTAATTATTAAAAAATGCATTTGAAATTTGGAGAAATCACGTTTTGATCGAACACATAGGAGGAAACAAGGTTTGAATGTTTCCAACATGGACAAAACACTTTTTTAATGAAAAAAATTAATCCTACTCTTCTCAAAAACTATTCTTTTTATTTCTGATATACAATGTAAATTTTTAAAATAAACATTAGGTTCGTATCAAAAAGTCCCCACCAATATTTTTACATCACCAACTTTACGCTGACAAATGAGTGGGTCACGTGACGAGTAAGAACAGCTATGATTGGATGTGACTGGAGGAATCACTGTTTGACTGAAAACAGGCTCTGGAGGAAACACTTTTTGAAACATCAATTTTCTAAGTAGTTTTAGAATAGGTTAAAACTTGTTTTAGTTGAAGATAATAGCATTATTTTGTGCAGTTTAATGTGGGGATCATGAAAATAGCAGTAACTCATTTTTTATTATTTTTTTTTGGAGAAAACACGGTTTGACTGTTTGCTCCTCATATTAGAGGAGACTTAAAAATACTCTTTACCTTTCTCTGTATGACATCTAAAGCATTTAATTGGGCACTTCCCTTTTTCGTCCCGTCAAAACCTTGAGCCACGAAGTCAACCAAAACTCTTTCCACTTCTATGTCCACCTTCATTAAAAAAACAGGAAATAAGTTTAGCGTTCAAAGATGCTTGCTACGCTGGGAGAAGGCGATCTGAAGGTCCTAAGACTCAAAAGTATACTTTGGAGTTATTAATTGCTTTAGTCAGTATTTATACCCTTTCGGAATAATCTGACTCTTTTAGTGGTTAGTTCGACACATTCTTATATGATAATTTGATAGGAAAAAATGATTAAGAATCCTACGATTCTTATTGTTGAAATTGAATATTTTATTTCATTTGCTTTCTGTGCAAGTAATTAAAGAGAGTAGAGCCGTAGCAAAAAAGGTAGATGTACTGGAATTTTAGGGTGTATGAAATTGTTTTGATGCATTTTCTATACTTAAGGATGAATAGAATGCCAAATCTGAGGAAAACACATCGACGTCTCTCCCACTACAAAGGAAGTCCCTACTGAAGTGTAATGTACCTCAGAATTTAAATTGAAGGAACGCTTTTAATAATTGCTTTTATGTAATGACATTTTATTATATTAGTGACTTTTAAACTGCAGAAGCGAGGGATTTTTTGGCCTTCATCCAATGTTTTGGGGAGTAACTGTATCATTCACTCCCCTAAAATAAGAAAAGAATTGGTGTCAATTTAAAAAAATGGTATTAAATTCCGTCTTCCGATATTTATATTTTTTAGTTTTTCAGGTAACGTATCTGAAATGATACTCGAAATTTAATTCTTAACTTATCAGTTTTTACTTTTTTTATTAAAAATTTAAACAATATATGATTTTCTTTAGAAGTAAAATTAAAAAAAGTAATTTCGGTATTTATTTTAAATTTTGTGGAAACTCTTATGAGAAAAAAAACTGAACAAGGATTTCTGCGTAAAACTTAAAAACTTCTTAAAAAAACCCATAGATTTTCAGAAAACTACTCCAACTTCAACAAAAACTCTTTATCAGGTAATAGAGCTATCAATAGCTTACCATGTCTCCGAAAAGGAATAAAGCAAACGAACAATTTTTATACGAGGAAAAACAAGTTCTTTAAAAAGGTGATAAAACTTACCTCTTTCCTCCAAATGAATGAAAATGATGCTAAGACGCATTGAATAACAAATATCATGATTACAGAGTAGTTCATCTAAAAAAGTATTAAAAACTTTAGCCAAAAAAGAAAGATTTTTAAAAAAGAAAGTTTAGTTTTAAAAACTTTTTCCAATAAAATAACTATAAAAGTTGATGCATTTAGTTCATTATTGTAATTTAAAACTATTCAAAATTTTGAAATATATAAATAGAAGTTTACCTATCATGCTGGGAAATGAAAAAATAGAAATCTTAAAAATTTATTGAAATTGAATAAAAAGTACTTATTTTACGCCCTATAAATAGAACAAAGTGACACAGTTCTCAACCTCAACAAGAACACTCCTATTTTTCTTAAACAAAACTATTTGAGTCTGTTTCTACATCAGGTTACACGTAGATTTTACCCTATCAGGGTTTTAAGAAGCCTATTTTTATAAGCAGGTCATAAAATAATTTTTTCCTCCCCAGGCTTCTTCAAGGAGGAGAATATCACCGCTTGTTAAACTTTAATTTCCGACAGTATTTGTTAAACTTCAGAATTAAAGATACACTGTAAAAAAATTTTGGAACGTTACTTAAAAAAATTTGGCTGCTGAGTTGCCCATTTTTTAAAGTAATGTTCCTAGAAAATACCAGGAACGTTACGGTAAAATACTGAAACGTTTCACTGAAATACCAGAAAGCTTTTGAAATATCAGAAATGTTCCTGGGTTTTACAATTGACCTGTCTCATCTATTACTTTTTCTGCATTAATTCACTCCAAATCTGCATATGCAGAAAATCTAAAAGTACGTACCGATGCAGCAAATTATAATCCACGGGAGGTGCCGATCCCCGAAGGTGCTATGACTCTTGATCAGAGTATACTATCTAGTTTTATTAACTTCAGTCGGTTCTTACACCTCATCTGAATAATTTGACTATTTTAGTGGTGAGCTTGAAAACAAAAACAAATTATGACTGCCTGTCCGACAGGATTCAGAGGGATTCAGAAACGTTTCAGAAATGAAAACCAGAATTTTCCAGGAAAGTGTTAAACTACCTTAAAAACGCATAAAAAGCAGGAACGTTTCTGGAATTTATGCAGAACGATACTAATATTTTTTACAGTGTATTGCACTCATTCTTATAAAGACTTGGCAAATGAAAATTATCAAAAGATTCTTAGAGAATCAGAGATGACTCTGAGTTTGATTATACAGTGAATGTGTAAATAATAATAAGAGCAAAAAGATTCTTACTATGCATATGACTGTCCTCTGAGTGACCAGTCCACTAAAACACGAGAGCGAGGAGAACAGAAAGGTGAGGGATGCAGAGACGATCATTAAAACGTTGAGCGTGAAAAAGAACCGCAGATGCACCAGCTTGTTGTTGTCGTACAGAGAAATGTTGACGAACACTCCGGATGCCACTTGCAACCCTCCGCCCACCTGAAAACGATATTTTTCAATAATTTACCCTTTAACTACTAAACCACCCGAGATAGTTTTTGTAATCCTATGGAAAATGCGTGGTGGCTAGGACTGAAAGGGTTGGACAATTTACTACAATGAAGTATTCTCACGTTTTGAGATTAAATTTTATTAAAATAGTAGATAAAAACCATGGAGAATGACGTTTACATCAAGTGTTTTTGTAGCTTAGTTTCTGAGTTATAAATTTTTGAAATTTCGTTTTTTATTTGGGCGCGAAAACACTTTCGAATCACAAATCATGCGCTGTGAGGTCACATCCAATAGAAGCCCGTTTTCTGATCACGTGAACACAGAAAACACAATGGTTTTCATGCGCTGTGACGTCACATCCAATAGAAGCCCGTTTTCTGATCACGTGACTTTTCTGACGTTTTGGCAAAAATAAAATTGAATTTTAAATGATTTAAAACCCATTTTTGAACTTAAAAATCAGAAATTCGAGAGACCATAATGTATCGAAAAAGTATAAAATCAAGCAAATCCCTCACTCATGCAAATACCTCATTGCGAGTAATATTTGAATATTAATATTAAAAGTATTTTGAAACAAAAAGAAAATGATGAAGGCTTTCACGGTCGGCGTCAATGTTAATAAAAGTGTTCATCGGGCTGTTAAGGCCGTGTTCAAGGGGATGATAAAAATAGAACGTTTCGATCCCACCTGCGGGGGTCATCTTTATCCAGGAATAAAATTTAAAAACTTTTTTATTACTATCACCTATCACCCTAGCAGCCCGATGAACACTTTTATTAATAAAGTAGCTTAAGTTTTTTTATTTATTACATAGGAATATTAATATTCTTTATTAGATATTTTGCAGGAGTTTTTTTGTCAGCAATTGGTTTGAGCAAAATTTTTAACTCTTTCTCTTTCTTTGAATGTAATATGTTTAAAAATCATGTTAAATTAAAATATAAATAAATATTCTAATCTAAAGTTTATTTGTATTTTACCTACTTAAATATGAATAAAATTGCTTAATCTTAACTTTATTTGCCTTTACTATGAAAAGTAGGGGATGAAGTCACATTTTTCTCCATGATTTTTACTTGTCTCTAACTTTTTTCAAAGTGTGAATTTATATTCAACACCAACTCAATTTCATGAAGGTTTTTTACGACCCTTTTTAACCAAGATATTTGAGTCGTCTGATTAGGATGTTTATAAAATCAACCAGATATAAAGACCTAATGGTTTCACATTTTCTTACCCATAGTAAGATATTGATGGAGCCAAGTACTCTTCCAAGTTGGAATCGACTCTCTTCATCACAGTGCTGAACTAGGATGTCACTTTCCCCTTTTTTAGAAAAGAAAGTTGTGAAAATATTTAAATAAATATTTCCTTAAGAGTAGGCACTAATGGAAAAATCAACCTAATTATTTTACTACAAATATTAAACAAGTTAGTTTGATAGTTCTAATTTTTCCACTCTAACTTAAAATTATTCTGTTACTCTTGCTTTAAGTACGCACTACCTTTCAAGAATTAATAATGAATTCATTATTAGTAAAAGTTTCTTTTTAGTAGTTTTATTAGTAGTATTAGGGTTCAATTCCGTTAGAGTTCCCGCTGAATAACACCACGTTTTTTGAACGCTATTATATTCAAATATCGACATATTTTTCTGATTTTATTGATAAACTGAACATTTATTGGTCTTTTTTATACTATGACTTTGAAATTAATTAGCAATATTTCTACTTTTTGACTTAAAAAAAAATGGCGATATTTAGAGGGAACTCTAACGTAAATGAACCAGTAGTAGTAATATAAGGCTAAGCGGATAGGCAATTTTATTACAAATACTAAACAAGTTAGTTTGAAAGTTTTAATTTTTCCGCTCTAACTTCAACTGCTCAGTTTAAAATTATTATGTTACTCTTACTTTATGTATAAGCACTACCTTTCAAGAATTAATTATGAATTCATTATTATAGTAGTAGTTCGTTACATCTAGTATTTTAATATTGAGGATTTTCTTTGAATCAGTTATAAGCTAACTTCACCATAAATCTCGGATAGAAGAACCAATAGCTTTTGTTAAGATTATTTAAGTATTAAAGGGTTCATCTTTGTAGGTAAAGGTTTTGTTAAGGAAAAAGTAATTTTTATCACCATAGCTCAAAGAAGAATTGTTAAGTTGTTTTCACAGATAATAGACTCTTAAGGCTAGGAAACACATGTACAGGGAAATGTTGTTTTCACAGCAGTGAACGGTTGTTCATGAATGTTCGGTAGGAGAAAGAGGTTTTTACTTTTCTTCTAATGTTTTCTAATTATAAAATAAACGCATCTTCAAGCACTATGAAAGTTTTTAATACCAAATTAATGGAACATTTCATAGATCTTATTAACAAGTACAAACACATAATTTCGTAATTGTAATCTATACATAATCAATTACTTGTGAAAATATGTGAAACTATACGCTGTAAAGTATCTTACCTCTTTTTATAAACCACTTGAGCATATTTTTATGCTAAATTTCATGAACCAGATTATGTTTATGTTATTGTATTGTAGGTTGTATATGGTGTATATTTGTGTTCATGAATGGCTGGCTCTGTACAGTTAAATACAAACTTTTTAATTTTTTTGCGAAAGTTGGTAGATGCTAACGCAAAAAAATAAACGACCTTTCAGATAATTTAAAAACATTTGTACAAAGTAAATAAAATTTTTGAATACCTGCATATTTTAAGCACACTAATATTTATCGTGAATATTGAACCAAATTTTTAGTTTTTGAAATAAAATTTTGGAGGAAACCAACTACATTATCCTTAACTCAATTGAAAAAACAACATTTATTTTACACAATTAAAATTTTTTTAATTAAATTAAATTTAAATTAATTATTAATTTAATAAATTAAATTAATTTTAAATTAAATTGTGTAAAATAAACGTTGTTTTTTCAATTGAGTTGTCTACATTTGCACAAGATTTTTTCACTACATTATCCTTAGTTAATATACTTCAGTTTTAAAATAAAGTTTTCACATAACTAGTAGATATCCGACAAAATATACTTGTTATATTTTGTTATTTCGTTCGGTTACTTTTTATAATTTATTAATCACGAACTAAAAAAATATTTTGTAACATTATTTCATATTTCTAACTAGTTAATATTTAATGAATTATTTTATTCTATTATTATTTGTAACATTATATTTTATATTTCTAACTAGTTAATATTTAATGAATTATTTTGATTCAATATTTTGAGATGAAATAAGAATGTATTTATTCTTTTGGGTGTATTTAGAGTTTTAATTTATTTATGGAATGTTTTAGCGCTAAAAGTAAATAATACCCTGTCCTCCAGTCAGAAATACTATATGAAATCAATAGTTCATATTTTGTTGAAATTTATAATTTTCCCTTTTAGAACATTTCTAATTTTGAAGTGTAATCTTATTTTCTAATGTTGCTTTGTTAATTTTACTTTGACCAGAATGCCCTTGAACCCTTCCGGTATATTCCATATTCCAAAACATTGAAGATGAATCGTATTTTCGGTTTGAACTATCTTTAGGCCGAAGTGTCTTTGATGTTCGCGACGTCACACAGTTGAACTCATTTACATAAATGAACTATTATGATATTTTTATATGTGTTTGAATTTAATATTTTGAATGAGTTTTTAGATATGTTGAACGGTCATTTTATTATGAAAGAATAAATTAAACATAGCACTAATATTATGTAGTGAGTCCAATAAGGAAAGGGACAGAGGGGAAGTGAAATAAAATCAAATGATAGTTTATTAAACAAGACGAAAGCAAGTTATTTACAGCATAGAAAAATATCTGTCAAATGAAAAGAACACTTCAATCTATATCGTGCTAGTGTGACGTGGATCTTCCAACGTCATGCAAACTCAAATCATTTCAGTTGTTTTGATATTGTTGATTTGCATAATCCAACATATTACATATTCAAACTACAAAAACACTGAACATTCTTTTTGGAATGAAAAAAGTAAAGGAGTGAAATTATTTATTAGTGAAAACAGCATTCTCCAATGCATTAACTCGAACATAACTCTTACACTTATGTACAACTACAAATCTCGTTGTGTGTTTCTTCTTAAATGGTCGGGGTCATCTTTAGAACCCTTGATTTTTTCAACCATCTCGATCATTTCCATAAAGTAGTTAGCACACAAGAATAAGAACATATCAAACAATCCAACAAATAAAGCACAGTATTTCATTCGGGAAAGATGCATCTCGAACTGAGACCCTAGAATTTCAGAACATCCCTGGAAAGCAAGAGAGAAAGAGAGAAGATAAGTTGATAGCAACGAAGCTATTGAATTGAAAAATTTCTAATACAACATTTTACTCTTCCAACGATAAAAGTCAGATATGGGTAGAGTACATGTTATTTTGGGACATTTTTAGAATAATATATTAAAGTAATAACGGTAAAAACTTTAAATCTCTCGAGATTATCTACTTTAGTCATATCTTAATATTTCAATATTATTATTTTATATGATAACTAAAAATCTATTTACAGTTGAAAACATTTTGTTAACATGCACTTGTCATCACATTGTGAATTTGATAATAGAATGTGATTGAAATCAATTACGTGATTGAAATATTTTCCAAAAGAAATAATTCATTTCGGTTATTTAAATCTTATTATATATAAGTTCTCTCCCCCCTCAAATTTTTAAGAAATTTTTTAAGAAAAAAAATTACATCATTAAATCTTTTTATTCAAAACAATAATTAGAAAATCAATCCATAACCCAGTTTATTAAAATAGTAAATACCCTAAAGGATCACAGCAATATTTTCTATGATAATGATTTTAAACTTAAAAAGGTTTTTCTTCCAGTCTATATTTATCTTAAATTTGTGTGTTTGCATAAGTATGTATTTTATATTGTACCCCTACCATCCAAAGGAATTTTGTTAATCTGTATGGTAGATGAATGATTAAAATAAAATAAAATAAAGTGGATTTTTTAATCCAAGAGAATGTACGCAAAAGGTTGTGTGAAATTTGGATCATAAAAGATTTTAAGAAATAAATGAAAGAATAATTTTCTCATTAAAATAATAAAAGAAACACTTTAAAAGCCACACTTGAAACCTCTCGGTGTTTAATTAGGATTTTTAAAACTCACCAAGGAATAGGAATTTAAAAATTTTTTTAGTTGTTCAAAATAACACTAATTTTTCTTTAAGTAATATCTTACCCGTTTATAGACTTTTGTAGTTTCAGATAAACTACACTGGCTTGAAGTCATACAACAACTCAGGGGAAGATACTGAGAACTTTTTAACCATGCACTTTTTTCCCAATCCTTATAGCTCTGGATACCGCAACATTTGAACTGAAAGACAAACAACTATAGTTTATTATGATTTTTATCATTTTTATTAGTAAAATTATTCGTATTACTATGATTAACTTAATTATAAATTTCAAAGCATCCAATTTACTTTAAAAAATGCACTTGTTGATGAAATAATGTTCGCTTATACAGTAAGACTTACCATTCAAAGCACATAAACGCTTTGCTTCCCTTTTAATTTACTAGCAATTTTTATTAAATGATAGAGAAAAAAAGATAGATGGTGTGAAAAAGAGAAGAAAAGGTGGACATTCTAGAAAAAAACAAGAATGAGATAGAGAGAAACATAATAAAGAAGGAGAGAAAAAATGGAGGAAAGACTAAAGAGGGAGAGAGAATTAATTAGTATATTCTGAAAAGCCATTCCAGAGCTTTCTGACCCCATAAGATTCCCTGATGGTTAGAATATACAACCTTGGATTGTATATAGTCCATTCCTTTGATTATATTGGGGTTTTGAGGGATATAGTTCTTGCCTACTATGCTTGTAAGGTAGTCTTTGACGTAATATTTTACCTGTAAAAAAAGAAAGAAATTTAATCAAGATGAAGTGTAATCAAGTTCATCTTAAAACTTGTATTTTCTAAAATTTATCAGATGAAGAACGAATTGTCGTAGAAACGCAAACAACTAATTAAGTCTCACAGTTAAGTAAACTTAGTTATAAGTCTGGTTCTTTTACAATCTTCTTTCAATATTTATTTATTTAAAAAAATGTAAAAGAAAATATAAAATGAATAGAAAAAATATGCGATACGCCAAAGGGAGATAAAAAAAGATGCTTAAATTTTTAGTATTATGTGAGTTCACAAAGATTCAATTTGAGGTCAATGAAACATTCAAGAGAAAAAGGTCTTTTACTAAACACTTATTACTTTTAATGTAATAATTACTTCTTTAAGCATAAAATTAAGTATTTAAATATTATTGACATTTTTTCATACCTCGGATGCCCATGAAAAACTCAACGCACTCACTACGCTCAGAACAGCAAGCATAAGAAACACAGAGTTGCCAAACTGTTGAAGAAGGAATAAATAAACCAGTTAAAAGTAGTATGCTTCAAATCTTATGAATGAATAATTCTTTCAGGAGAAATAAAATATAAATTGTAATAAATAGTGAGACTAAAGCTTTACATAGTTTTAAAACAGAGACAATATTGCCGTGAATAAGAAGAAAACTTTTATTGAACACGAGTTATTCTGCCTCTTTCGTTCCACATTATCTCATCTGCTCTTCCTTAGCTTAAGATCCGTCTCTGAGGTGAGATTCATTCATCTCCTGCATTGGAATCGGAGTTAAATCAATAATATGTGGTATAAAGTAGGAAAGACTTACGATGCAGAGGGCTGTTCTTCTCGCCTTAGGATTTAGCAGGGCTGTTCCCGCAGCAGCCAAAGAAAGCACTAGGTGTGCAGCCGCACATATTGACAAAAGAAAGGCAGCTGGTCCGAAAGCAAAAGATGGCAACGCCACATTGGCTGACCACAGCTCAATCACTGCTGACCACGAGGACCAAGCAACAAAGGCGCTATCAATCTGAAATTAAACAGTATATACAAAATGCAAAATGTTTTCTTAACCCTTTCAATCATACACTGTTAAAAATCATACTGCACTTCACACATAAAAAAGATGGAAAGAAGTTGCTTCAATAACATTGAGGGATGTTAACATAGCGAAACGGATTGACCTTCCCCCTGAATCTTCCACCCACTTTGTCTAGGTAGGTGGAAGTAAAGCCCTGGATCTCTACCTTAAGTAGCGACATCACGCTCAATCGGCCGCCATTTTGGGGAGAACTCACTACTAGTGACGATAAGCTAGACTATCCAGACTACCTTAAGTAGCGACATCACGCTCAATCTGCCGCCATTTTGGGGAGAGCTCACTACTAGTGACGATAAGCTAGACTATCCAGACTACCTTAAGTAGCGACATCACGCTCAATCGGCCGCCATTTTGGGGAGAACTCACTACTAGTGACGATAAGCTAGACTATCCAGACTACCTTAAGTAGCGACATCACGCTCAATCAGCCGCCATTTTGGGGAGAACTCACTACTAGTCTGGATAGTCTAGCTTATCGTCACTAGTAGTGAGTTCTCCCCAAAATGGCGGCCGATTGAGCGTGATGTCGCTACTTAAGGTAGAGGATCTAGGGCTTTAGGTGGAAGGTCTCTCCTAATCGCGGAGTTACATCTCTCAATGATATTGAGGCAACTTCTTTCCACCGCTTTTTTGTGTAAATTGCAGTATTTTTTTACTGTAAGCCGTCTGGAGATTACTATTCGAATCCTTAGGAACATTTTTGACGACTAGGACTGAAAGGGTTAAGCCAAGAAAAGTTTTGAGAAAAGCTGAGTAAGACGAAATTTTCAAGATATTTAGCCGAGTTTCACTTAAGATTTCAAAAAAATAGCTTCTCTCTAAACGGATAGTTCTGAAATTTTCTTGAGGATTTAGAATGTAAATGAGAGAGAAAAAGGGGCAAATAAAAGAAGCCATAAGAAGTGAGAGGGAGAATGAGATAACGAGGGTTATAAGAAGAACTCAACATACATTTGGTAATTTATGCCTTACTAATGTTGTTGTTAAAGTGATACTTGTAATTTCTTTTGAAGCTTTCGTAGAAAACCTATTTAAATTTAATATTTGTAAAACTGTTTTTCTTTCATGAAAATACTTTTTATGAAAAAAAAATTAATAAAATTTTGATACTGGTGTACATAATGTTGCGGTATAGAAAGAGACAATATAAAATATTCTTACCGCAAAAATTACGTAGGCAGTGTTTAGAGCTTTTATCAGGGTGTTCTTTCTTCTTGCAAACAACAAAAAGTTTCCTGCCACTGCCAATTGAATGAAATTTATTTAAAAGAAGCGCAATTTCAAAACACAAAAAATGAGCTACTTATACTACATTCAATCACACTTTTTTGACCTTCTGTGGTGTACTAGAAAAGTGCTTGTGGTTTGTTAAGGTCGGTTAAGGTAAAATAAGATTATATTTATAGGTGCAGCAGAAAAAGACTTACAAATTTTCCCACCTTGTAGCTAATCATTATCATAATGACTTTTAAATAAAAAAAAGCTTATTAAATTGTAAAGCTTTATAATTTAATTATTCCTATACAATTTTTCTGTCTTTTTGGCATGAAAAGTTGTCACAAAAATACCATGTATTGCTGGAATAATATTTAAAATAACGTTTAAAATATTATTCCAAGTTTTATATTATGTAGGGTGCAGTTAATTTTAAATTGCAGAGAAACTTCCTAGAATATGCGTAAGGTTTAAATCAATCAAAAAACATACCATCCATCTTGAGAGAAATTGATAAAATTTAAAAGATAAGAAAACGTGATGTGTTCTTTTTTCCGTGAAAAAAGTAAATATCTGTCCCTTTTCAATTGTTGGGTTGCCATTAAAGAAATAATTTCCCTCTTGTTAATTAAAGTGAATTTTAAAACAGCAGTAAAACAGACCAACTTTTAACAAAAACAAAGTGACCGAAAATGCAGATACTTCGGCACGTAAACAAACAGACAACACAATACTATTTAATAGTGTGTATTGTATAAGTCACAGGCAATGTATGAAACGTTTCATACATTGCCGGTAACATATACAAAATAATATACATTATTTTTCTAAGATAAGTTGGAAACGAACATTTCTTTGAAAAGGCTTTCTTTAAATTTAAAGCTTAGGGCAAACTTTTATATTTCTGTTATTTCACTGATGTTTATTATTAAAGATTTGATTTTTACTCCAAACTAAATCTTTTTAGGGATTTCTAATCAGTGAATCATGAATAATAAAATTCCTTTCAGCCATATTAGTAGATTTTAAGCTTAATGTCTCCACATATGTTCTCTCACATGGGCGTAGCCAGGGTTGAACTTAGGGGGGGGCAAGCAGGGTTGACTTTTTTTATGTTTGTAGAGATCAATTTTAAAGCCCCGTGAGAGAGACCTGTCAAGTTTTAACAGGGGGTCTGGGGGTCCTCCCCAGAAAATTTTTGGAAATATGCCCCTAAGAACATGGTTTTAAATTGTTTTTGGTACACGTAAACCCAAATTTGGACATACATTTTTAGGTAGAATTTTGATTTTAATGAACTTATTACAAAAAGTTCGAATAATAAAGGTTTAAATACTAAAGCGTAAGGGGGCCTGGGGGCCCTCCCCCAGAAAAATTTAGAAAATTTGACCCTAAAATACTGGGTTTTAACTTCACTAACAGTAAAGTAAAAGTTAATTACTTGGGACTTCTTCCCTGCCCCCCCTTGGCTACGCCCATGTTCTCTCATATTATAGGTGTTATAAAGTACAGTTAATGCTAATAAATACCCATAATCTATCTAAACAAATTTTAAATAATACACACAAACAATTTTTTTACGTCAATAAGCATGATGAATTTTTTTTAAATTCTGTAAATTGCTTCTTTCCCCCCTAAAAAATGATAACGTAGGGCCTGAAAAATCATTTATCATTTATTGGGCCCAAAAGGAATGGAATATGCCTTGGGGAGTGAGGTTTTGAAACAAAATGTTTTTCAAGACACGTTTAATACTATTATCCTATGAATTTCATGCAAATTTCACCCCTTAAAGACTAGCTGCAAGCTTGAATGTCTTAAATTGCACGGAAGTTCCCCTACTGCGGACATCCTCATATTCTGGATTACAACCATTACAGAGGGAAGTTACTCCTGCTCATCTCCCTCTTTATTGACGATAGAGTTTAGTTGATTATCTCCTGCGAATCTTGGTAGGGCGATAAAATCCTCACCGACCCAAACTTCCTCCCACTAATTACCTAATATTCCATCGACTTTCTCGGGGGGTTATCACCACCTCCTAGAAACCAAAAGATCGTTCCTTGCCACACTTGATTAATGCGAGGCTAGGTCAAAGTCCGTGACGCAAGCCCGTGACGTCACGATCGGATCGTTTGATCACCACTATCTCGTGGGGTCGAAAGGGTTGTTGGAACAAGCAAGGCAACTCCGCCCCATAAATATTTTACCGTGAAAAGACATCTGCGTATCTTGACTGCCAAGCGATAATATTTTATGACCCTCATTAGAGGTTTTCCTCCCCCGTTTCTGAGATACTTATCCCGACATCTTTCGCCTTTTCTTATCGCTTTGCGTCTCTCTTTTGTCTTAATGGCTCTTCCCGGTAAGGTGGGGGAGTGGGAATTACCGGCATACGGAGTCTAATCCACGTCTTGATAAAAGATCGTGATTTCAATGTCAGTGAAAGAAAGTCATCTTTTACTTGTGGGTGTTTTTTTTGTTCGTGGTTATGAAATTCTACTCTAATGATGTTTGAGACAGATTTGAAAGGAAAATAATGATGAATGTGGTAGCTGACTTTGCTTCAGACGTAGCCACTGAGCTATGTAACCAATAACCTGGAGCACAAACTCAGCGTGATAAAATTAACACGTTGTTATTACACCAAAGGGACAAAGATCAGAACGTAATATTTACAAAATTTCTTTTAAAAAACAATGAAAAAAAACCAACAGACTTAAGTAAATATTATTGTTTTTTTTAGGGAACTAGGGAGCTACAGCCTGCTCGTTTTCGCTCACCAACCTCCATAAACTGCTCATGCAGGCCCTTTTGGATCGCTTCGCAATCCTCACAAAATCAGCACTTACTTTATAAAACATTCGTAAAAACAATGTTCCTATTGAAGAACTTTTTTCCTCATCTTTGACCTTATAGATTGAATTTTAAATCAGAGACTATCTTATATCTTGCCAAGTGACTTAAGATTCTCCGGGGTCAATTCCCTGCCTCCGACAGAAGGGTTATTTAATTTAACTGATGGTAATATTTTCGTCTTTTCTAGAGCTATGTGTCAACTTTAAATTAATTAGAAAACTTGTTCAAGTGCAGTGATGAGTGGCTTTGTGTGGTTGTATCGCGTATTCACTATGCCTGGAAGGTTTTTATACTTTAATAACAATGCGCATGCGTCACAAAGAAAGAACACGTTATAAAATATTTTTAAGTTACTGAATCCCTCTGGAGCAGTGGTAGGATGCTTGCATAGCATGCAACAGTTTGTGGGTTCTATCCCTAGTTAATATTTCATTACAATTTCCAAAAAACGGAAAAATTCAAGTCCACACTCATTGTTATCTAAGTATAAAAAAGAATGCAGGTTGCCACTAACGAGTACAGGTTGCGAATACAGGTTGCCACTAACCGAATACAGGTTGCCACTAACCAAGTACAGGTACTAACGAATACAAGTTGCCGCTAACCGAGCTGCAGAACCTAAGGCTGCAGGTTCAATTCGCTGCCTCCGATGGAAGAGGAAGACTTAATTTTAACTGTTGGAGGGATAAGTCAACTTTAAATTTATTAAGGAACTATCCCTGGGGGCAGAGACGGATGGCTTGGTGTGGTTGCCACTAACCAAGCTGCAGAACCTTAGGCTGCAGGTTCCATTCGCTGCCTCCGATGGAAGACTTACTTATAATTTAATTTTATCTGTTGGAGGGATAAGTCAACTTTAAATTAATTAGAGAACTAACATTGATGCAGAGACGGATGGCTAGGTGAGGTTGCCACTAACCGAGCTGCAGAACCTAAGGCTGCAGGTTCAATTCACTGCCTCCGATGGAAGACTTACTATTTAATTTTAACCAAGCTACAAGACCTATCGTAGGTTCAAATCCCAGCCTCTTGTGGACGGCTTTCATTTTAACTTAAGGAGGGATTAGTTAACTCTAAATTAATTAGAGAATTATATCTGATCCAGGGACGGATGGCTTGGTGCGGTTGTTCCTAGCCAAGCGGCAGGACCAATGTTGCAGGTTCAATTCCCAGTCTCCGATCGAAGAAATCTTTAATTTTAACTGTAGGAGGCATATGTCAAGCTCACATTATTTAGAGAACTCTCCCTGATGAAGAGAGGGATGGCTTGGTGTGGTTGCTAACCAAGCTACAAGATCTGTAGTCGTAGGTTCAAATCCCAGCCTCTTGTGAACGGCTTTCATTTTAACTTGAGGAGGGATAAGTTAACTTTAAATTAATTAGAGAATTATATCTGATCCAGAGACGGATGGCTTGGTGTGGTTGTTCCTAGCCAAGTGGCAGGACCAATGTTGCAGGTTCAATTCCCAGTCTCCAATCGTAGACATAATCTTTAATTTTAACTGTGGGAGGCATATGTCAAGCTCAAATTATTTAGAGAACTCTCCCTGATGAAGAGAGGGATGGCTTGGTGTGGTTGCTAACCTAGCTATGAGACCTATAGGCGTAAGTTCAAATCCCAATCCCAGCCTCTGATGGACGACTTTAATTTTAACTGTAGGAGGGATAAATCAACTTTAAATTAATTAGAGAATCATCTCTGATGCAGAGACGAATGGCTTGGTGGGGCTGCTAACCAAGCCATTGGGACTGTGGTTGCATGTTCAATTCCCAGGCTCCGATCGTAGACATAATCTTTAATTTTAACTGTAGGAGGCATATGTCAAGCTCAAATTAATTAGAGAACTCTCCCTGATGAAGAGAGGGATGGCTTGGTGTGGTTGCTAACCTAGCTATGAGACCTATAGGCGTAAGTTCAAATCCCAATCCCAGCCTCTGATGGACGACTTTAATTTTAAATGTAGGAGGGATAAATCAACTTTAAATTAATTAGAGAATCATCTCTGATGCAGAGACGAATGGCTTGGTGGGGCTGCTAACCAAGCTATTGGGACTGTGGTTGCATGTTCAATTCCCAGGCTCCGATCGTAGACATAATCTTTAATTTTAACTGTAGGAGGCATATGTCAAGCTCAAATTAATTAGAGAACTCTCCCTGATGAAGAGAGGGATGGCTTGGTGTGGTTTCTAACCTAGCTACGAGACCTATAGGCGTAAGTTCAAATCCCAGCCTCTGATGGACGACTTTAATTTTAACTGTAGGAGGGATAAATCAACTTTAAATTAATTAGAGAATCATCTCTGATGCAGAGACGAATGGCTTGGTGGGGCTGCTAACCAAGCCATTGGGACTGTGGTTGCATGTTCAATTCCCAGGCTCCGATCGTAGACATAATCTTTAATTTTAACTGTAGGAGGCATATGTCAAGCTCAAATTAATTAGAGAACTCTCCCTGATGAAGAGAGGGATGGCTTGGTGTGGTTGCTAACCTAGCTATGAGACCTATAGGCGTAAGTTCAAATCCCAATCCCAGCCTCTGATGGACGACTTTAATTTTAACTGTAGGAGGGATAAATCAACTTTAAATTAATTAGAGAATCATCTCTGATGCAGAGACGAATGGCTTGGTGGGGCTGCTAACCAAGCTATTGGGACTGTGGTTGCATGTTCAATTCCCAGGCTCCGATCGTAGACATAATCTTTAATTTTAACTGTAGGAGGCATATGTCAAGCTCAAATTAATTAGAGAACTCTCCCTGATGAAGAGAGGGATGGCTTGGTGTGGTTGCTAACCTAGCTATGAGACCTATAGGCGTAAGTTCAAATCCCAGCCTCTGATGGACGACTTTAATTTTAACTGTAGGAGGGATAAATCAACTTTAAATTAATTAGAGAATCATCTCTGATGCAGAAACGAATGGCTTGGTGGGGCTGCTAACCAAGCTATTGGGACTGTGGTTGCATGTTCAATTCCCAGGCTCCGATCGTAGACATAATCTTTAATTTTAACTGTAGGAGGCATATGTCAAGCTCAAATTAATTAGAGAACTCTCCCTGATGAAGAGAGGGATGGCTTGGTGTGGTTTCTAACCTAGCTACGAGACCTATAGGCGTAAGTTCAAATCCCAGCCTCTGATGGACGACTTTAATTTTAACTGTAGGAGGGATAAATCAACTTTAAATTAATTGGAGAATCATCTCTGATGCAGAGACGGATGGCTTGGTGGGGCTGCTAACCAAGCTAGTGGGACTGTGGTTGCATGTTCAATTCCCAGCCTCCGACAACAAAGTTATTTTATAATTTAATTTTTACTCACAGTTACGGTCACAGTTAATCGCATCTAGTGGTAAAATTGTGCGTATTTCAGGATGCCCGAAGACGGGTAATGGAGTCAAAATTTTGCATTCTGATAACTTAGGGGGCCATCTCCATATTGTACTCTTTTAGCGGACCGTCCACAAATTGCGGGTTTGACCCTAGGGTCAAAAATTTTGCAAAACTGGTTTCCTGGCAGACCTTTCTCCGCTGGCCCCCAGGGCGAAGGGGCTTTCGGGGGTTATCCGAAGAACCCCCTAGGCCCGCGACCCCCCGGGGAGCAGATCAAGGTTCGCCAAGACGACCTCCTCTCGTCCGAGCCCCGACATCTTCGACGGGTGAACAGACTCGACTCGGTCACCAGTTTCAGTCCAATAGGTCAGATGCAACATCAGGTACTCATCGAAATTAAATTAGGTATGTATGATAAGTTAGAAGATAATTATTATGAAAGGTGAAAGCATAGGGGGAAAGACAGACATTACACATTGATATAATAGGAAGTCAAGGTAGTGGGGTTTGAACTGAGTACCTTCTGCACACCAGGACCACGACTCTACCAACTGAGCCATCAAGGACGTTTCGAAAGTTGCTGCTAAACAAAGTGTTTAATGGAATTGTTCGTGTTTATAATTTAATTTAACTGTAAAATGCATTAAAATAGTAAGTAATGTTAGTTGTATTTGAACTGAGTACCTTCTGTACACCAGGACTACGGCTTTACCAACTGAGCCATCAAGGATCTTTTGAAGATAGCTACTAACCAAAGTGTTTAGTGGAATTATCCGTGCTTATAATTTAATTTAACTGCAAAATGCACTAAAATAGTAAGTAATGTTAGTTGGATTTGAACTGAGTACCATCTGTACACCAGGACCACGACTTTACCTACTGAGCCATCAAGCACGTTTTGGAAATAGCTACTGGTCAAAGTGTTTAGTGGAATTATCTGTGTTAAAAATTTAATTTAATTGTAAAATATGACGATATAAGATATCACGGTTTGAACTGAGTACCATCTGTACACCAGGACCGCGACTCTACCAACTGAGCCAGCCATCAAGCATGTTTTGGAATTAGCTACTGGTCAAAATGTTTAGTGGAATTATCTGAATTTAAAATTTAAATGTTAAATAGGAAGTTAAGTTTAGTGGGGTTTGAACCGAGTACCATCTCTACACCATGACCACGACTTTACCATCTGAGCCATCAAGGACGTTTTGGCAATAGCTACTGGGCAAAGTGTTTAGTGGAATTGTCTGTGTTTAAAATTTAATTTAATTGTAAAATCTAATGTTAAGTTAGTAGGGTTTTTATCTGATTACTATCGGTACATCATGACCACGACTCTTCCATCTGAGCGATCAAGAAAGCTTTGAAAATAGCTGTTGGTCAAACGGTCATTAATTAAGTTAATTTAAATGTAAAATGTACTGAAAAGGATGATAAGTTAGTGGGTTTTGAACTGAGTACCTTCGACCGTGACTTGTCCAACTGCGTCATCAAGGACGTTTTGCCACAATAGCTACTGGTCAAGGTGATTAGCGGATATGTCTGTGTTTAAAATTTAATTTAATGTAAAATAGGAGGCTTAGTTGGGTCCAGGTGCTTACTGTATACCAGGACCCCTAGCAAATGGTCCGTTTGTATTTAAAATTTAATTGTAAAATGCACTGAAGTACTACCTGAGTTTTGATCTGACAACCTTTTGAATAGAAATATGATACGCTACCACCAGGCTGAGAAAGGTTCACGCATAGCTTTCATGTAAATATATTAGAAGCTTTCCCTTTTTTAAAACTTCAAAACAATGAGATATTTTATTATGGATATTAAGGTTAAATAACTAATAAAAATTTATGTGTTTCTTTTAAATTTATTGGAATTCTCACAATTAAAATATCAGTTAACAGTAAACTAAGCTGTTTAAGAGTGGATTTTTATTCTTTTGACATGTTCTTAATTTGACTCGTATTGTATAAGTTTATAAGTGTAATAAAATAAGCATTCCAAAAACAGGTTGACATCAAACATCTTTATTAATACATAAATAGACCAATTATTTATCATAACTACTTACAAGAAATGATTTTTTACAAATACAAAATTTAATTTGAATTGATTTAAAGATCTTCTTAACACATAATTTTTTAGCTTAAGGCTCAATCAGACATCACTTTTCATGTTCATTTTGAAGGAATCATTGAATGTGAAGGTAATGAGCATAAGAGCATTTACAGACTAATTAGCTAATCCCCTTGACATAATAGTAATTGATTATATCTAAACAATTGATTGAAACAAAATGAGTGGAACCATCTTATTTTTTTCTCTGCAATTTACTTGTGAAAATTCCAAGTCTTTTTTGCATCAAATAATTCATCTCCGGTATGTATAGGTTCTCTATAGGCATTATAGGCACAAAAAGTTCAGTAAACTGTGTTTTATTATCTTGATAATATGGCTTCACCAGTGCAACAGAATGGAGAATTGCAGCATCTCTTAAAATTATAAGCATTCAATTTTAATTTATTAAAAACTCTCTCCTGATTCCAAAAATACGCTTGTCTTTTTCCACAAACTTTTTTTAGGGTAATTATGACATATTTTATAATAGAAAGCTCCTAACAATGTGACGTCACATGTGCCTCTTGGAAATGTGGGAAACACCGTTTTTATCGAAACATTAGGCTGTAAAAAACTAGAGCTCAGTATTTCAAAGCGGGATGATAGTAAGCAAGGCACACATGACGTCACAAGCTGTTTCAGCTCAGACAGAAAATAAGCTATTTTTAAATTGAAAATAACTTAAAACTTAGGGCTTTGAAAATTAAATTAAAATGTTTTTTGGAGGTTTTAAGCCTTTCTGAGCACATTAAGATTTAAAAAAAATTGACTGCAATTATCCATTGAGAAAACTATTAGTCACAAGTCCAGCTGATGTCTTCTTGCTTCATATTTGTTGGGATCTTGAAAACCACCCTAGAAACAAAAGCTCTGTTGTATTTTATGTACTCGACAAAGGTTTTTGATAAAACTAAAAAATGTATTAAAAAATATTTAAAAATTTTAAGTTCATTTCAGATTTTTCAAAAATTTTAAGTTCATAAGTTCATTAGTATTTAACGCATCCAAAGGCATAAAAATTTTTTGGATCAGATAGAACCTGATATGAGAACATAGTTTTTGGATCGTGTTAAAACAAATTAGTGCACAGGTAATTTAAATATTCTATGTTTAAGTTTAGTTAAAGATTTTGTTTATGGGGGTCCTATTTGAAGTTTCTCATTCGAAATGTGACATGTTCTGATGGCAATACTGATGCCATTTAAGTAAACACTGAAAAAAAAAATTAAAATTTAAAACTTATTGATACACGTTCTCTTAAAAAATTAATTTTCAGTCCCCAACATCCCAAATCAACATCAAACTGATAAACCTCGTCCAAAGTTTGATGCAGACGAGACAAGAAGAAAAAGACCCTATAACACAGAGATTGACACGAAGTTCCGAACACCTTGAAATGACAGATAGCGACAGCGCACAAAAGAGAAACAGAAAAATAAATTTCTTCAACACCGATATAATTACAAAACTCCCTCCCCAGAAAACAATCGCCATTTAATTAACGTCATCATCAGGTAAACGCCGCCGCCGTTAAAGAACAAGAAGAAGGCTGGGAAAAAGTTCTGGAACTTTTCTTTAATGCGCCGCGCGCAAACGATAACGTCCGAGGAGGAAAAGAGCGGGAAACAATCGGAACGGAAGGGAGAAGAGAGAACAAACGAATTTAAACGATAATAAAAAAGGAAGGCGAGGTGATAGAAGTTAAAAAACGCGAGGGAGATCCTTTCGCCGATCACCTTAGGGCCGGGGCGGCGTCATTAGGCCGCTAATTAACATGGGGCGCTAAACGCCCGCCCTAGGAAGCTATTAGCACTTGGCAGCCTTAATCTAGCTCATTAATTAGCCGGCTTTGTTTCATTGCTGATGCCTTATCACGTAATATGTCATTTTTATCTCTCCGCGCGAGATACACCTAGCATTGATCCGAACTTTTCTGAGGACGCGCTATCGGGTAATGTCGCCACCATTAAATAATTATTGTTACACAACACGCGGTGCGTGTAATTAGAGCAATGAAAACAGCCCCCTATATCTACCCTGTCTTAGTTTTTACTCTTAATTACTCGCGCGGATAATCATTAAGAAGCTAAGTCTTTTTTTTCTCGTATCGTTTGCGGCTCGCTCCTCAATTTCCGTTTTTGCCCCCTCCTCCTTTTATCTATCTCCCCCTCGCTTTTACTAATGGAGTCGGCTGGTGCCCATTTAGCATGCTGTTTCGTTTTTCCTCTCTTCTCTTTCGTTTTTTCCTCTCTCTCTCTTTCCTTTATCTTTCTTTCTTTGGCGACTGTTTTGTGTATATTTCCAGCTCTCGCTTTATCGTTCTTAAACGAATAAGGGACTGCGACGTTTCTCTCTCTTTTTTTTCTCTCTCGCTAATCTGCTGCGGCGAAACGTTCTTTTTTTTGTCTCTCTCGTGTGGCAACGGTGCCTCTTTTAACAAATTGTTTGCGGTCTTGATGGCCGGGCGGAACGCAGCACCCGTTGTACTTTTGCAAACGATAAAATGAGAGCGTTTAAAGAGTTAATTGTTCCTAATGAGATTTATTCTTTTTTTGGAATGGCAACATCGATTCCCCTCATAGCTGTGGAATGTCAAATATACCGATCACAAAAAAGGGTTACGAGTCCCCTTTTGGAGATATTCCTTTAAAAAAATCTCTCTCCATCTGGCGGAACGTAAATTTTCCATAAATATACCTAAGTGCAATTTATCTCAATAAGAACTGTTCATAAATGAAAGTAAGGTAATTTCATGTTTAGGGAAAACATAATGCATAATCAGTTATAACAAAAGCTACGATGTGTGTGTGTGTGTGTGTGAGAGATAAAATTTTTTCTAAAAAATACTTTAAATGGTTAACCCTTAACAGTGACATTTATTTCAGAAAAATTGAGCAAAAATGGAAAATTTTTTTGACTGTTTAATTTTGTTCTTTACATTATTATAAGTGTTAGAAAATAGTTTTTATAAAAACAATCAAAATTTAAATGTAATTACAAGTGTATTAATTATTTTAACATACACATAAAAAAGTATTGGATTACACACACATCTTATTAAATTATGAAAAAGATTATCCAAACATGATGTCTCACAATCTCTAAACGACGAAAAATCACTATCTTCATCGAAACGAACTCAGTTTGGGCTTCACAAAACGGAAACGTTAATTTTTCTCCCTTTGAGGGTATGACATAACTGAATAACGGATTTAAAAGTTTCTAGTGTAAGAGCCTTTGTTAGCCTCGCTGTATCCTGTCGAAATGATATAAAATTATTTCTACAGAAGTTTAATGTATACATTTAAATTTTTAAAATTCTAATAAGAGCAAAACATTTTAAAACTTATGTTCATGGCAGTGGTTCCCGACTCAAAAAATTTGCTGGACCACTTACCCTAAAATATCATTCACGGATTTTCTATTACCCTGTATCACTTACAACCGTTTGCTGTGACAGAAATCAAAGTCGATGGTTCATTAACAATGTTAGAACATTTTAAGAATATTTTATGTGTTTATAGTTATTAAATGTATTTTAACTACATCATCACTTATATTATTTTCTTAATTTACACAGTTTTGATGTTTATTTTGAGATATTCTTACCGATAGCTCATTCCTGAAGAAAATTTGGAGGAGTGATGAAAAAACAATTTATCCGCTTGTCATTTTGAATGATTCTTACAAAACGAACACCGAAAGTGATAAGTCTAAGATTAAGATAAGTCTAAGATAAGTAAGATTATTCACACTGTTTCAATTTCATTGTTCATCCTGAGTGATTCATTTCTGTAAATTTCTATTTTACACAGAAAAGTGAAGGAGAAAAGAGTGAAACGCCAAATTTTACACTTATCACTTTGGATGTTTCCTCCAAAATAAATAAATATCAAAAGTGATAAGTCAGAATGAGTCTTAAGGTTTTTATTTCAATGTTTCTCATGAGTGATTCTCACTGAGGAATCACACATTTTCATAAATGAAATCGGAGGAGTGAAGGGAGAAACGACAATTTACACTTAAAATTTGTTTAACAACTCACTAAAATTGGAAATCTGTGAACTCATGGACGAGCTGTGGCTCCTTCAATTTTATTTTTTCTTTTCTTTTAATTCTGTGTAAACTTCTGTTATGTTTTAAATTTTGTAAATTTTTGCTTTTTTGTTAATAAATTGATTGATTGATTTATTCTACATGATTCCTCCAAAGTGAAGATTGATTGTGAAAAGTCTAAATAAAGGATCATTTAGAGTATAACTTTTGATGAAGAATTTTCTTTAGAAGATTCAGTTCTTTAATTATTAATTCCTTTCTTTAGAAGATTCAGTTTAATTAATTTTTATTTATTGTTGTTTGTTGTTATTGTGTTTTGATTAATATTACTTATCTATCACTGTGATTCTCATTAATTTAAGACTGTTGTTTTAGTTCTGTTTATAATGTATGTATGTACTGTATGTCATGTATTGTAACCTTCGTAAATGGGCTTCGGCCTAACACGAATAAATTTCTTCTTCTTCTTCACTTTTGATGAATTTTGGAAACATCATCCAAAGTGAATAGTTTAATTTGGTGCTTCACTTTTCTATATAAACTAGTGATTCACAGGAGTGAATTACTCAGGATGAAAAGTGAAAGTGAAACAGTGTGAATGAGCGCCTTTAAGCCTTGACGTTTCACTGTGAATGTCCGCCTGTTGCAGAGAAGCATTAGAAGCGATCTGTAAATGCTGTTTCACTGTGGGTATAGACATGTTGCAGGAAAACAAATTTTCAAAAAAGTGCTCTTAAATTAACTAAACATTAGGGTGGGTCAAAAATATTTTTTTCACATTTTCCCAGGGGCACAGCGACAAAAGGGTGCCAAATGGTCTCAAACTAACATGTGTAAAATATTATTCGATTATAATAACTCTTTTTGCCTCCGGATTTGCCTCAAAGTTTCGATTAATATAGTAATTTCATGTAAAAATGGACGAACGAAAATCAAGCTTTTACCTCGATTGCACAAATCCGTCATGAATATAAATGTGCACAATGGTATAAAAATCATCATTGAAGACTATAAAATAATTATAAATGAAACCAGAGTTGAAATACTTGAGTTGTAATACAACATATTTTGAAATATCTCAATGGTTAGAACTGGCAATCAAAAATTTCTTGCTGGAATCATTAAAATGTGCGAAACATTTATTGTTGGTTGAGTAGGATGGTAAAAACATTAAATTTTTAATAAAAATGGATATGTCAGAAGGAGTTTCCCTTTTTGGGTTATAGAGGTTTCAACCCCAAGGAAAACATTTGGATAATAGTTTAAAAGTTGGGATTTCTTTGAAATTTCTTGGCATATTAGGAATAGTCCATCCCAAGTGTCCCCATATGATTCTTTAATGTCCAAAAATAAATTAAAACCACATTTTAAGAGTCAAATTTTCAAATATTTTCTTAAGAAAAGCGGTAGATCCCCGTTTTCACCTTACAGCTCAGTATTATCCCCTAAGTTTTTAAATAAGTTACATTACTTTTCAAAACTTACTTGTAATTATCCTTAACAGTTGAATTTGCGATATTTTAACTTTTATGAACGCATAAGGGAATGCTAAGAATCTATTTTGAGTCAATCCTCAAAGAAGTATAATTTCATGGGCCTGGGTTTCAGTCTATTGCTATAGCAAAAAATTAGGTAAGTCATGACTGAGCGAATCATAACTGATATTGCCTATGAACGAACTATCCATTCGACAATTGTTTTAACATATTTTTGCAATCATATTTGGATCCCAAGACCAGCCAGTGAAATAACTGTCCGCTGAATTTCGAAAGCGCGGCATATTTATGAAAAATACAACTGTTTCTACTTTGAAAAATTAAAAATACCGTTTTATACTGACCAAACTTAAGGGAGAATGTATATGAACTACCAATATTTAAAATTTGTACCACTGACAATCCACTGCTTGTTGGCAAAAAAGAGATTCATATTCTACAGCTCTTGTTAATATGATAGCATATTATATTGCCCCTTTGGCAGTTGTTTTTGTATTAATGATGCATGAAGGTGACTAATGTGATTAAAGTTGCTTTTAAATAACCTTATTTGTGAACTTTAAAGAGTTATCAAAAAAAATTTAAATTATAAAATTTTTAAAAAAATTTGAAAAATTGCATATTTTTATTCCATTTGAGGCCAATCCGGAGGCAAAAAGAGTTATTACAATGGAATAATATTTTACACATGTTAGTTTGAGACCATTTGGCACCCTTTTCTTGCTGTGCCCGATAGAATTTGTAAAATTTTTTTTTTCGCCATAGGAAAATGACCCACCCTACTAAACATGTTTGGGGATCAACTATCACTATACAAAAAAAGAATCTACGAAATATGTTAATTTCTTTATACTTGCCATTCCTATGTTTTTGTGATGTATACTTTTTATTACAACTATAATAAAATTTTAAGTTAATGCTAGGTATTGAAAAGATTTTTAAAATTTCCATTTGTGCCTTAGATTAGCAAATCAAGTTCCAAAACAGGTGAAATCACAAGTTTAAGTATATTGCATCTAATTTGAAACCAAAATATTAAGGAATAAAAATGAATTTTACTTTTTTGATATCAATGTTTTTTCCGCGCTCGAAATTTTTTTTTGTTTAATTTATTATTAAGTTCAAAACTTAAAACAATGTTTCATATCAAAGCAAGGTTTTATAAAAATTAAAAAATTCAATTTTCCTTAATAAAAACTTAAGAGATCAAAATTTATATCTTAGAACTTTAACACTGAACTACATTTTCCCCACCTTAATTTGTTTTCACAATAAAATACTATTTTCTTCTTTTATCTGATAGAAATATTTTTTTGCATTGCCACCTTTATTTTTTAAGTCATTCTACCGGGAAGAACAAAAGAACACTCATCACTTAATTTTTAAGATACATTTGAGTTTTTAATACGATCTAGTCTTAGAACACTGATAATAAAGTGAGTATCCAGGAGATGGCGCTACAATACTGATAAAGTAAATATGTATCGTGAACAAAAAGTTTCGATTTTATACTTCAGTTGTTCAGCAGTTCGTATTTCTTAACCTTATCAACATTTTAACTATTAACTTCACACCAATAATAAATGAATGCTTTTAAAAAATTTGCATAATATTTAAAGCCAAGTTTTTAATTAGTTCAATGGTAATCATCGTTATTAGTTGAATATCTGATAAGTATTTTTTTAAAATCTGAAGCGGAGCATGCCAATATTTTCTAGAAAAAAAACAAACTTTGATTTAAAATATTTTTTCTTGCTGTTTAAATATTTTTACAAATGTTTTAAATATTTATCATATTTTAAACATTTTTTTTGTATTTTTGACAGGACGATGTTTCAGAATACACACCCTGTTAAAATGAATAAATTTCTTAAAAGAACCGTTTGAAGTTCATATAGTGTAGTACTAGTTATATTAATAAGGACGTGGTAATTCCAGCTTAATAAGGTTCAACGAGATACCTATTATCACTCGAAGATCCACGCGTTTCCCCCCGAAAAAAACAGTGAAAATAAAACAAAGAACAGTGGAGAACAGTGTAAATAAAACAAAAAAAATAGCTATAGAATAAAATAATTGTTTGTGTAAATGCATCAAAGGATGAACTTTGGGATTATTTCCAAATAAATATGATATATTTACTTACTCTCATACATTTATTAAGTCAAAAGTTTTATGAAGATTTGAGATCCAAAATACATCTTATTTCAATTTTTCGTACATATTTAAAGAAATTGTTTTTTAAAATTTAAAATACCTTTTTGTTATCTCATTCCCATTGTCAACAGATGGCTGCACAGGTTACGACATTTGAAGTTTCTGGATTAGAGAAATCTCTCTCGGTACTCTTAAATCTCTATAATCTATAACTCACAAAAGCATTTATTACTTTAATATAACTAAATGCGACAAAATTTAATGATAAAAATAGAAAATTTAGGATGAAATATCTTTTTAATTGAAAAAATTTAAAACTTTAATTTTTACTTTAAGTTTGAAGTTTCTGTAGATTAGTTTTGTATTCACTTTAATTATAAAAAGTTTAAATGCAATCTGAAAAAATCCTTATTTGTAGTAAGTAGTTTTAAAGATCCCATGCCTCAATTTAAAGACTATAGTTTTAAAGTTATATTAAATTTTTTTATCGTTAAAATTTAATACATTAAAGTTTATGTTTATACCAGTGTAAAAATTTGATTACTTAGTATATGCTTTGGAAAAATTTCTTTTCAAAATAGAACATATTAAAATGTCATGTTTTACTCTATTTGTGCCGTAGATTATATTTCCTTCTAGCTTGTCTTCTCTCCAGCGTTATAGCGATAGGGGTTTTCAGTCCCGGACACGGTAAAAAAACTGACAGTTAATTCTATGAAACTTTGTATAACTTTTTTTTGCTTACTAAGACCTTAAAATAAAATAAGTAAAATCAAATGAAATTATTTATATTAATTACACATCTTTCTCAAATTAACGAATAATGCTTATACTTATTTATTATTAGCATCTAAAAATAGGTTAATCAATGGAAAGCAATTTCATTAATTAGCTAGACCTAGTAATTTTTTATATTGGACTCCAAAAAAATTCTGCATACGCCTGTTTCCTCATTTTAAACTTTAAAAAATTATGTAAGGCATAAAATCTTTGTTGAAACTGAACTGTAAATGCAATGATTAAAAATGATAATTCTTGGAATTTTGGGCAGACAATTTCTTTTAACTTCTAAGGTAGCAGGTGCTAAAACTATGGTGATATAACTAAATTCATCTGATGTATTGTATAATATTTATATTGCAAAAGTATCCATCTATTTTAAAATTAAAGTATAAATTTTTTATATTCTTCTCACTCTATTTGTGATCGTATAATCCTGCTGTTCTTAAAACATCAGTTAATCTTAATTACAACAATCGTTAAATAGAATAAGTATTATTATCCAAATGTTATAGAAACACATAGTTACTAAGCAAGATGGAAGTCTTACAATGTGAAAAAACTACCTGACTTACCTTTTGAATTACTTGATTAACCTGGATTCTCTAACATCACCATTACTTTTCAAAACATATTGTCTCGATTGTATTTCAAATGTTTGCACGCACTCGAAAGAATATTCAAAGTCAGGTGTAAGCAAATGTCCCTAATACCTCAACTACTTTGTGGTCAAGTTTAGTGGTGGGTGAATTCACGGTACATAAAATCAAACTTTTTTCGTTAACTGACTTGTTAGTTAGTCATTGATGGGAAAATATTTTTGAACTAAATTCTTAAAAGAATCTTCTTTTAGAGAAACAACGTTGACCTGTTTGAAAGTCAGTTTTTTTATCGGAATAGTTTTTAACCCAGTTCTCTCTTAATATGTCAGACACGTGAGTTCATAGAATATGAAATGAATTAGATAGTAGATTCAAAAGTTAATAAATCATTCAGTTCCCAGAAATTTAACATTACGTAACGATCAACTAAAAATTGCACTCCTGAGCAAAAAAAAAATTATTGATTTATGTAGATATATTTAGATTGAAATTGATTCATTTTAATTATTTAATCTAACACATGTTTTTGCTTTTTAGTTATCCAGGCTAGCAGGAGTTATAGTTATCATGCTTTCCCGCTTTCTATTTAAAGAAATTTTTAATGTTCTTGTGTTTATTTGAATCTTAAGGATTGTGAAAATTACTACATCCGTTTAATCTACAACTTTTGTCGGTATTCTTATGATTTTATCTAAATGGTTATTTTGAATGGGGGGTAGGAATTTACTTTAAAATTAAGCAATATTAAGAACAGAAAAGAACATTAGTGTTTAACTAAGACTAAATTTCTTAAATAAAGTAAAAATAAGTTGAAAAATTTTAGAAATAAAATTTTCCGGATAAAAATCTAGTTACAATTTATATATAGAAAGAATTAAGATTTTTTTTGTTACTTGAGATACGATGTACAGCTCCCGCAAAAAAAACGTTAAAGTGGGGTTTGCGGGCGAACCACTTGGGTTAGGAAAACAAAAGAGGTGTTATTTTTCATTGTTTAAAGTATTCTTTAATCAAGAAAATTTTTGAGTCCTTAGGGGGTCGTCTTCATATTAAACGAAACACTAACTTTTTTTTTCAATGGGTACCCCCAATTATTATGAGATTTTCTGAAAGGCCATCCCTCAAAACCCTTAAATACCCAGTTTCATCCAGATTGATTCACAATTAAAATTTTTTTTAAAAAATAAAAAAAATTTTGAATTTTAAAATCGTGAAATATTTTTATGGTAATCGATTCAGGTAGTAATTTCATGAAGAAAGCCAAAATTTCAATCGATTTCACCAAATAGTTTTTGATAAAAACGAACGAGAAAGAACATTCGCGGTATGCATTCGGCAACGGTATACGGCCCCTTAAGATTAAAGTTCGTTTTTATCAAAAATTATTCGGTGAAATCGATTGAAATTTTGGCTTTCTTCATAAAATTACTACCTCAATCGATTTCCATAAAAATATTTCATGATTTTAAAAATTAATTTTTTTTTTATTTTTTAAAAAAATTTTTAATTGTGAATCAATCTGGATGAAACTGGGTATTTAAGGGTTTTGAGGGATGGCCTTTCAGAAAATCTCATAATAATTGGGGGTCCCCATTGGAAAAAAAAGTTAGTGTTTCGTTTAATATGAAGACGACCCCCTAAGGACTCGAAAATTTTTTTTGGTTAAAGAATACTCTAACTAAACAATGAAAAATGACACCTCTTTTGCCTTCCTAACCCTAGTGGTTCGCCCGCAAACCCCACTGTAACGTTTTTTTTTGCGGGAGCTGTACCACGGAAAACCTAAAGATAAAAAACCTTTAAGTTATCCAAACCTTAAGATAAAAAAACCCATTGTCTTTGAATTGAACTGCATTTATTATGAAGTATAAAGGATAACTTCTATAGAGCAAGCGTATTGTAATTTGTTTGACTTTATTTAAATAAAAAGATGAGAAGTTTTTGGATATAACTAATAATTGTATTAAGTTAATCTGTTAAATTTATTGTCCGACCACCACGCGAAAAACTAATTTTGAAAAGAAGTTCAAATCTAAATGATAGTATCACAGATTTATTTGGCTTAGAAGTTTTTGCAGCGTTAATGAATTACCCTCACCACCGAAATTGTGGGAATAACCCGTTTCCATGACAACCCCCTCAATATTGTAAACTTCAAAAGTTTTTCTCGAGGCAGACGGACTATAGTTGAACCTTCCCGTTTAACCTTTCTACTGCATTATGATTTTCTGCAATTTTTTCGTGCAAATATTTTTTTTCAGTCACGAAATTGAAAATTAATTAGTATAATGCACTTCAATAAATTAATCATCTTTGAAAAATTTAATCCGCTAGAGCTAATTAATTAAATTGATACTTTGAAATACCGTCACTACATGAGAGCTAAAATATTATCGCAATACAAAGAAAAAGCTCCATGTATCTTTTTATCGCATTTTTAGGTCTTAAAAAATAATGCATTTTCCTTTTGGCTTTAACTACTTTTGAGGGAACAAAAATGACAATAATAGGAATCTGAACGAAACGGCAGCTGAAAGCACATATTCAGTTATTAATCTATTCGCATTTTCCACCATAAAATACTCATTACAGAACCCATGCTGACTTTTATCCTTTAAAAGGAAAACTGAAAGAGTGTTCCTGCAAAGTATCTCGTCAGTATATTCGTAAGGATGGTTATTCTATGTAATTTTAAAGTTGGTAGGACTTTTAAGTACCGTCAGTAAATAAAGGGTTAAATAAGCCAGTAGGAAAAAAAAGCAGAAAATACAATGAACATTTTTAAAAAATCTTTATTTGAGCTATATTTATGTATATATATATTATATATGTATAATCGTGTGTGTGAATTGCCGGGACAGAGGACAAACATACATTTAAAAAAGGAAGATGAAGTGAAAGTTGCCATCCGTATCACATCTTCTAAGAGAAAACAGATAAAACACGCTGAGTGTTCGATGAGGGGAGGAGTATAGAAGCTCCGGGGAATAAATAAAGAACGATGCAGATGTTCGAAGCCTCCCTTTTGGGTCCTTCGGAAGTCAAACTTCTCGGAAAGTGTGTGAGAGACAGTTGGTTATCCTCCATTTTTTTATAACGATATAGTAATATCATTTACATATACACACTCTAAAATCTATGCTTTGGTGTCAGAAAAAAGAACAATAAATTATAAAATAGTCTGTGCAAAAAATCACATTCACAGTTCTAGATGACAGAATACTGGATAAGATTTATACAGGCAGGAATAAGTCGTAATAAATTTTTTCAACAGATTTTTTTCTTCTTCAAAATTTTTCGTTTTATACACATTTTTTTGTACAATTTGTGGAATTATACAGTAATGTTTTTATTAAGCCAACCATTGACTAGCAGCTAATCAGGACCCGGTTTATCTTTGGTAGATACATAAATAAAATAAAACGGGCGTTGTTTACAATGAATGGAATGTGATTTGATAAAAAAAATAATAATAATAAAGAATCTAAACATAATCAAACACACATAGGTAACCGGGTTAACGTCACAAATGTCAATCCTTCATGTTCGAATTTCTTTTAAAGAAGACGATTCAATAAGAAATCTCTTCATGAATTGCATCTTTTGTTTTGAAAATAATAATAATTATCACCTCCCACTCGAAAATTTAATTCCGTAAGAAAACTTCCTCTCTTTGGTTACGCAGAGCAGACAGCAACTGTTTTTGAGTTACCAATTCTTTACTTATTAAAACAAGCAAACACATCCATTCAAATTTTCATACTTATTTTCCAATTCCACTTCTTAAGATGCGATAGAAAGCTGCGAGAGCTCTTATTGGTTTGTAAGACAAATTGGTTGTTGCAAATAAGGGAGCACCAGTCGCTTTGATTGGTCCTTAAATGGATATGGAAATCTTACAAAGTGAAATTGGTAAAAAGGCAAATTTTAATTGAAGAAAATCCCTATTCTTAGGTAATTTACTGCTTTTTTTGTACATACTGTTTTCTAAATAACATTATATTTCATTGCATTTTGAGGTTTAAAACTGGAAAAGAGGATTACCATTAGCTATCTTTAAGATTTATAAATAAGTGATATGAAAGGGCAAATAACAATCAAAGGATGTTTACAATATATCACTGACTCCGAATGCATTACATAAAAAAGATAATCTGTAATTTTTACAAACGGGAATGCCTTTTATAAGATGCGCTATGAATTTATCTTCTCTAGCTGAAACTCAAAAAGAGTAAAAGAGAAAGGTTTTTAGGCTTTCAATATTGACTGAAACAATGACTAGAGGGGCGTGGTACGATGGACTGGAATGTCAACTTAACCTCATTCAACAGCTGCGCATTGTACCCAAGATTCGTCCAAATTTCGTCGCAGTTACGTAAACTTGACATGTGCTACTAGGGTAGTGACGTCTTTCGAGTCGGACTATTAGCGACGAAGGCTCTCGAATCGGATGTTTCAAAGAAGGAAGTCTCGGAGGGTCCGCGTTCCCAGAGTAGAAGGATGTCCGCCATTGGCAGATCAGGAAATGGTTCTCTTTCGCAACAGCCTCTTCGACGCTCCTTCTTCCCCTTGGCGCACACAGGACGCGTTGACGACCTTAGTGCAACGTATTTGGAACCGGGCTTGGTGCAACATTGCGAGAAATTAATACTTTGACCTTTTTCTTACGTTCGGTTTTCAAGTGATGGAAATATCCTTTGATTGCCGATTTTGAGCGAAAGAGTTTTGGAATGAAAAATGTATTGATTTGGATTGAATTTTGTGCTTTAAGAGGTACAGTAGGATTAACTTAATGAGGTTTATTTCAATTACAATAGTAGTCATAAAATATTTTAAATAGGTTATCATAATTTGAGGGGAAAATAGTTTTTATGTTTACTAAAAGTCAGAAAAGGAATTACTTAAATTTTAAAAGAACATTTACGGATCAAATCCTTGGCGATGCCCCCAAAATTGCTTCTGCCCATCGATTTCAAATGGATCAATCCCACACAATTCATCTATTTTCACATTATCGATTAGAAATAGAGATATCTTAAATTTTAAAATAGACAAAAGATAAATATTACTCACAATTTTGTTTTAGACATATTGGGTTGTGTTATGTATTAAAATTGGTCGGTGATTTAGGGATTCCAAACTGATCACACAATGTAAGTGCGCAACTCAAAAACGGTTACAATCTACTCTTGTTATTAGAACTGAGAGCAAAAAAATGACAAAGCAAACAAAAGAAGGAACTTCAGAGATAATAAATCGATAAAATTTTGATTTTGACGAGGAAGTTTCACTTACGGAACATAAAGAGTAAAAAAGGAGATTCGATGACTAGAAGTTTTTGATGTTCAACAACGAATTAATTACTAGATATCATTGCAATGGGAACAACTCGAAAAAGAGGAATGCCATTTGTAGTTTTATCTTCTTCTTTGGTATCTAATCTAACTCCAAAAGAGATTACCTCAAAAAGAAAAAAATATATAACAATTCTCTATACAAAAATAGTGCAGAGATAAAAACAATAAATTAAATTTTTTTTGACGAGCATATTTGACTAGGACAAAGAAAGCAACATAAAAATTACAATACGTAAAACACAGAAATCCTATATGCAAGCCATCACTTATAGTTACAAATCCCAGAATACCACAAAAATAGAATGTTTGATATATCTGCACATAATAATAGAATCTCTACATCATAGTATAATTTCGGGAAATATCTTTGTATAGTTTTTTTAGTAACACTCAAAATAAATTCAACAATATATTTAAACTAAGAAAAATACAAATAATATTAGAACAAATGACACCGTTTCACTCATCATTCATTCTACATTTTGTGTAGATTCTTTGATAAATTTGTATAGATTTTCAATTTTTTTTGTAAATTTACAAGATGATTGTACAATTTGTTCAAACAGTTAGGTATTAAAATTAGGCGGACCTCTACGTTATAAAAAGTTTTTAACTACTCAAATTAAAAATTACTGTAAAGAAATTAATTTAAGAAAAAGGTAAAAATATATTTAATGTCGAAGCGTTTAAAATTCAATTGCATAAAATTCAATTTTAAACACTCCGTTCTGTTTTAACTTTTGATAAAAAAATATTGCCATATCACTTCAGTCATCACAGATCAAAAGAAACATGCACATCACATCAGAAATCTGTTTTGTATTCTATTGAGAGAAATAAACTGATATTTTAAATTAATTTAAAGAGTTAATATACTATAACAGTTTGAAGCACTTTTTAAGGGTAATTAATAACTTTTCCTTATGATTCTTATAAAGTAACAATTCAACAGATATTGTTTAAAAAATTAACACGTACTAGACTCGTCTGAACAAGATTAAAGACAGCTGCATGAAGTGAGACGTGATTACAAAGAACCACGATGAGAAATCTTATAGGCGAGTCCTGACGCAGTTGAAAGGAATGTGGTCGAGTCAAACTCTCAGATCTCAAATTCTCCTTGCTACGAGGGGGGAGGAATGACTGCAGAAGAGGTAGAACGTGGAATGTCAAATGTTCGAGAATGATGAAAAAACGACACACACGAAGAGGGGTTCAGCCCTACTGGGGGTGTCTCGATCGATGATGAGGAAAAGACACACCGAACAAAATATGCATTAAATAGAATTAATATACACACACAATATCCATCGATAAAAAGAGCATATAAATGAAGAAATACTTGCACAGTCCTCCAGGAAAAAGTATCTGAAGCGTATATAAAAAAACCAACGCTGACTAGACCACGCAGGTGGTGATCAAAAGTTTCTGACGAGCGCGCACTGTGGTGGCACTCTGGTAAGGAAGGATTCTTCATACATTGTAACAAAAAATATGTAACGCTAAACAATAAAGTGGTGAAAAGAAATTTGCACCATATCACTGAGAGACGTTACACCACAGCACAAAGAAAGGTCCCACTGTAATTCAGTGGGAGGTTCCTCCCACCGAGTCACAGTGGGTCCTCCCTCCGATGGTATGGTGGTAGTTTCTTCCCACCACTCTATTGTGTAACGTTCCATACTTTTTCACAGTGATATAGAAAGTCTCAACAACCGCAAAACTGAGTCTTCATCATCAACAACGAAATAGGTGGGATACTCTATAAAATGGGAGGGGACAGGTTGAATGATATCTTTTTTTTTCTCCATCCGTCATCAGGTTTTTGTTCTTGGGGCATCAACAACAACAACCACCACTTGAGTCTCTTCCATCTTCTTCATCACCCTATGTACAACATTTATATATAAGCCCACGGGGCGTTATAGTATAGTTTTTGTTCAGAGTCTACATGTGGAGTTCCTGCCTGTCCAGGGCTCGGGCAGCATGATGATATAAACCTTTCAAAACTTAAAGGGTCGGTGAGAGAAGGCACGGCGATCTAAGGGACCCGCCACCGTCACTCCAGCTTGTCGAAGAAGTCCGGACTCTTGAAGTAGTCGGGCACCGAGTCGTCCAGTCGAGCGATGATCTTGTAGATGGACTTCTTCCACGACTGCTCAGAATCCTTCCCCGCCACCAGGGCCTTGTAGAACTCCCGCAGAGTCTGCTCCACCACGTTGCGGAACGTGTGAGGGGCCTAGAAAACCAAACACCTGTTATAGACTTCGCTTTTAGATGTACTTCTCGAAAGTGATCGTTACTGTTTTAAGCCAAAAGACAGCTTTATATCATTACCTACAACCGCCTACTATAATCATTGAGCTTTATACACTGTAAAAAACTGTAGAAAAACAGAAAGTTTCAATAAAAATGACTTCATGTTTACAGGGATATTCTGTCATGTAACATTCCCACCGCACTTCTATTTATTTTATTTAAAAAAAAAACAGCTTTTTTCTAGTTTTTAGCTTATCTGTACTTACACAGAAAGTTTCAGTTCGTGGAGAAAGAAAGAAGATCTTCGGATAATGTCTACTTTTACTGAATCCTCGTTGGAGCAGCGGTAGCGTGCGTGCTTAGCATGCGGTAGGTCGTGGGTTCTATCCCCGGTTATTGATTTATTAAAATTTCAAAAAAACCCCAGCTAAAATAAATCGACACGCATGCGCACAAGCAGAAAATTACTGTGAGGCAACAGAAAAATATGCAGCTCACTTGACAGAAAGTTTCTTTTTACAGCATTTACCTGTAGGTTAAAGCTTTTTTCTGTTTACAGGATTTTTCTGCTTACAAAACTTTTCTGGCAACTTTTGCTGTCAGAAATTTTCTGTTTTTTACAGGATTATTTTTTACAGTGTATGTATAAACCTGGAGTGCAAACTTCCTATACAACGTTAAGAAAATCGTGCCGTTTTTTGTGAGTGATTTGCCGTCGCGTAAGGATAAAAAATCTGCCCAAGAGGGCAAAACATAAATGCTAAAACCAAGTAAGCGTTTATTGAAAATAATTCCCTAAAAACTACAATATTTATCAAACTCCGTTGCTTTTTCATCGTTCTCAGACGAAATTTTGTGAATATAATATAACTAATTATGATTATAATAAATAAGCGCGTTAAGTTGTATCCTGTTAACATGGAAGCAATAAAGGGAACTTGATCTTTGCCCCTTTGGCGTAAGATACATTTTAATTTTAGCACGCTGAGTTTGCATTCCAGGTTATTATATAGCTCAGTGCCTATACTAGATTACAACTTTTCTTGACAATGACATCACGTTGAGAGGAAGAAAAACCTAGTAACTGAGAAACTTGAGCAAACTAATTATATTTTTAAAGTATGCAAAGTGCCTAATTTCATTTGGATTTTGGACATTGCAATGGGGGCAGCTTTCTTCGTTTTCTCTCAGCTAATTTCTTCATTGCCAAGAAACGTTGGAGTCTAGTAAGTCACTTGTAATTTTACTTAATATAGTTTTTTACATAGATAGTCTAGTAAATTTCATAAGAAGTGATAGCAAAGGAAGGTATACTCACAGGGATGTGGTTGTTCCTGTTGTAATGGAGATTAAGCACCCGAAGCAGCTCTGAGTCCGCGTCCACTTTAAGGTCCTCTGCATTCTTAACGCCTTCCGTAATGGCCTGACGGGCGTACTTTTCCATTTGAATGTAGAAGAATTCTCTGCAATAAAACACAACCGGTCAGCAAAGGTTAGAGATTTATTTTTAAATTCGTCATTTGGCTATATAACGCTAGTTAGGAGAAAGAACCCATTGATTCTACCTAAACTTGTGGATAATCCCCTGTTTACATCAAAATAATTCCATTGTGACCAGTAATAAAATAGACCATTGAGAAACGCCTCGGAGCTGAAGTATATACATCCAGTTCTATTTTCTATCCATCGTTAAAACCGCCAGATATAGTTAGGACGTCAAATATTAACAAAATTTTATTGGTTTCATCCTTGATTAATTTGTTGGTTTACAAATTTTGGTGACATTACTAATCTTTGGTGATTTTTAATGGGATAGAAATATGCTAATTGCTGCCTTTTGGACGAGTTCAGTTATACGTTTCAAAAGATGTTGATAACAAAAGATTTGTTAAGGAAACCATTTTAGGTCTAACCCTTTTACACACCTAGCTGAACCAAATTTTCCATAGGATCCAATGGTAAAGTTGGGTGCCTGAGGATTGAAAGGGTAAATCAGCCCAAATAAGGAAACCTCCATTGTAATAAAATGCAATGCAAATTATAAACTAATTTACCAATTTCCCTTTTCATTATCTCAATTTCACTCAGATAAAACACAAACAAATAATACGGTAAAATCTCCCATCACAGAAACCGCTAACAAACCAAAGAAATAACGGTTCCTTAATCACATCAACAGCATATAAGAATACGCAGCAGATGAAATGATTGGATAAAGAAGACGAGAGACACCGAAAATCACAACCAACCCCCCAAATTAACGCGACAAATTAGAACCCGAACAACCATTCAAACAAAAGGGGATTACACCCCACCCCGAGAAGTCACCCTAAATCTTCCATCGGATCTCGTAAGGAAGTCCCCCCACTCCCCCTGCCGAGAAATTTCCGTCTTCATTAAAGTCTTATTAACCCGACTCTCTCTCTCCCCCCCTTACAACTCAACCCGCGCTCCGGCGAAATTAAAATTCTTAGCGGTGCATTAAGTCGTTCGGAATTAGTCTTGCTGGTAATGAATTTTTATGGGCCGCCCCGCAAAATATTTCGATTAGGGCGTGTAAACGGGGCTGAATAGTTGGGCTCGTTAAGTACGGACACCTTACGCGGTGGTTTTTGACTGTTTCTTGGCGAATCGCGCTTGATTGCTTGTTGTTATTATTATTATCATCGTCAGCTGCTTGTAATTAAGAGCGTTGGGAGGGTGTTATCTATGTTGTGTGGTGGCTTGATGTTGGAAATGTGGGTGAGTTTAAAGCAGTTTTTTGAGGGGGTAAAATGTAAGACTGTAGTTATGTGTTTAGTTAATTTATAATTTATGAGGTTATTAAATATAATTAAATGATAGTACAATATTGCGGTACGGAAACTGGTTATTCCACTCAATTTCGGGGGTGTGATGGTAATAATTAATAAACCCTGAAAATACATTTTGTGCCAAATCTGTGTGACTATCATTAAGATTTGAACTTGGAAAAAAATTTGTTTTTCTGTCAAAGTTTTTTCTCGTGGCGGTTGGACGATGTACAGATTTCCGTACATCCAGCTCATCTCAACACTGCGTTGAATACATTCAACAGTCAAACATTGAAAATCACTATTAGCTCTATTCCCTAGTAGCACAACTAATACCAAATACATCTAGTTTATGTAACTGCAACTAGAAGTAAACGAAATTTGGCCGTACATGACAAAAATTAGACGAATCTCGATTAAGGGTATTCAGAAACTTTAACACGAGATGGAAACAAGATGAGAACGAGATGAAAACGTTGTAAAATCTCACGTAACGATCACGAAACGATAAATTGGAAATGGTCGTTCAAGAGCACCCGTCTCTTCAAAAGCGAGAAATTTAGCTGACTCTGATTGGCTGAAAAAAAATCTCGTCTTGGTCTGCTTGGTGACGTAGGAGATTTTATCCAATGAGGGAAAAGATCGGAAACTGCCGTTAGTGTTTCGGGAAAATATCGTTTCAAATTCATCGTTTCCATAACGTTCTCGTTTCCATTTCGTTCTCATCTCGTTTCCATCTCGTTCTCATCTCGTTTCCATCTCGTGTTAAAATTTCTGAATACGGCCCTAAGCCAACCGAGAAAATTATGAGATATCTTTTGAACGACATCTCTCGGCTGGGCTCCTTCCGGTAACAGCCTTCAAACGGATGACAGTAATTTCCGTGAAAGCTATTTGTGTTCCACCGACCCCCAACGATGCGACACAGAAGTGCGCTCCCCTGCCGAAAGACGACCCTCGCAAAGAAGAACGTTTTTCAGGGGCCTCGCTCCCCACTTGAGTGATGCGAGAAAAACAACTAATAATGATGATGTGTTATCTAATATCACTGAAGAAAACAACTACGCGTTTTCATTTGATTGATGACCATTTTAAAATACTACCTAGATTTTTTAAAAATATTTTAAGGATTTTAAATTTCAGGTCTTGGTTAAAAAAAAGTCTACTATAATTACTGTAAAAAAATTAGGTTGTGCTTTATAATGAGGAGGAAAATAAGGGAAGAGGGAATCTTTATTGTTTATTTACAAACATGGATCACTTAATTTAAAAATTAAAATTTTCAAGCAGTTTAAATTGATTTATGTGGAATATATGTCTTAATAAATCGTTTCGACCGTAATGATGAGACATTAATTGAATAACATTAAAATTGAATATTTGGATTGAATCCTACTACTATTATAATTGTGAATGTTTGTCTGGATGTTTGTTACTCTTTCACGCAAAAACTACTGAATGGATTTTAATGAAATTCTACCATAATGTAGCTGATACATCAGAATAGGACATGGGCTATAATTTATAAAGAGAAAATCAGTCCTTCATTCTTTTTTTCCCGTTTTTCCTGCTTTTTTTCACTTATTTTTCCGTGTTTGAAAACCTGTTTTACCAGTCATACAACGAGTTAAAAATAAAACATTGTTTCAAATGAGACAGATCACTAGACTTTTTCATTTACTAGATCTTTTAGTTTAGTTTTAAACACTGGTTTTAAATTTGTTAATTTGTTCACTAGACTTACTAATTTACCAGACTTTTTACTATGGTTACAAATTGGTTATTTTATAAAGGCACCAAGATATTAAACATTATCAGGAACATCGGGATTGTAAAAAGTGACAAGAACACCGGGATTGGAAAATTAGCGAGAACATCGGGATGGAAAAATTACCGGGTTATAAAAATTACCGAGAACACTGGGATAGGAAATTTACCATAAAGACACCCAGAATACCGGAATATAAAAATTACCGTAAACACTGAGATAGGAAAATTACCGGGAACGCCGGGATTAGAAAAATTACCGTGACCACCGGGATAAGATTACCGGGAACACACTGGGATAGGAAAGAGGCGCCTGGGATACCGGGATGATTTGTAATATTGCTAATTTACAAAATTATAAATGTATTTTAAGAAATATTTAAAAAATTAATTTATTCACCCCACCCGTGCAAGGCCGGGTATAACAGCTAGTATTTAAATAAATCTTGATTATTTTACTTTATAAAATATAAATTTCACTTATAATTGAATCGTCAGTTTGAAGAAGGGAATAAGTCCAAAAAATGACAAATCGACTTTTTGTGCTCAAAACAATCTCCAAGCTTTGCCCTACACATGGGTGAAAAGAGGGGGAAAATAACTAACCCCAAGAGGGAGATATAGCCCCTTGAAGTTGTGAAATCGATATCCATACACAATGAAAATTCCATTTCTTTTTTTTCGATTTTCTCAAAACTCGATCTTTGGACTTATTCCCTTCTTCAAACTGACGATTCAATTGCACGTCATTCAAAACCAAAGGAGACTACATTTCACATACTCTGACCTTAACTTCATTTCTGAATCCCACAACACCATCCCCCGCATACGACAAGGGAAGATTTTAACAAGAAGCCCCACGCAGTCCCTAATAACACAAATTAAACAAAGGCACTACTACCACCACCACTACTACATTTCCACAAGAGATCCCAGATTAACACCTAACTCGATAACCCAACACATCTACTCCTCCTCGCTTTCACACGCAGTCGGATTTTATACGAGAGAGGGAGAGTGCTTGGCGCTGATTGAGTCGCGATGTCTTTTGACGGGTGCGACGCCTAATTCGGTTACGCGTCGCAATTCGCCCCCTCAAAGAGCCCCCTGAAAGATCCCCCGCTCGCCCGCAAACTCACTTAGCGCAGCGCCGCCCTAATCGACGTCTTTAGCCCCGGCCCCAAAGGAAGGGCGTCCGGGACGGCGAAAGGAACCGGACGCCCTTCTTTCTCAGGGCAGGTTTCTGGGGCTGTTCTTCTCGCTTGTTGGCGATCTTTGTGTGTAATGTACTGGTGTTTGAATTAAATGATAAATGAACGAAAAAGGAGGTTGTTTTTAAGATTAACGGTCTTTTAAATTTTGAGTACAAATTAAAGGAGAATTGAAATTTTTTGAGTTTAAGATCAGAGACGGCAATTTTGGGTAAGTGATATTTCCCATTGAGGGATTAAAATTATTTAAGTTTAAGATTACGAGAGAAGTTTCTTAAAGATTCATAGAAATGAAAATAATTAATAAGAGAGAAAGGAAAATTTCAGAGGGTTTGAATAAATAGGCCCTGTTGGAAATGATAATACGTAAATTACATTTTACTACTTTAATTTCGTATACGATTAAACTCCCTAGTAGGACAGCTCGTACCAAATATGACAAGTATAAGTACTTGCAGCTAGAACTAAACGAAATTTAGTCATACATGGCAAAAATTGGACTGATCATGAACGTTTGTGCAGCTTGAGATAGGAAAATATTAGGCGAAACAGTTTTAAGAAATATTAAGGTACGAGAAAAAACTGAATCTGCATTTAAGTGAATATCAAATTATGTGAGAAAATATTAACATTCGGATGCATTATAATGGGATGAAATTTATTGTGATAATCTTTCATCTTGTAAATAGCACAAACACATTTTTTTAAAATTCTCTGTCAGTAACAAGCTTCAATATAAATTTCGTCAGTGTTCAAACAGAGATTGGAATATTTTTTTTTCGTTTGTGGGAAAAACTCGACTTTAAAAATTTCCTGATGTAAAAGTTAATTTGACAGATCATCATGTAAGAAACATGTTTATTTTCTCAATTTTCATTAAAACCACCAAAAGGTGAGCTAATTTCTTTAAATTTCCCTAATCGAAAGGAGAGTCAAAAAGACGTATTTCCAATAAGCTAGAATATTAGGAAAAAAGGAGTGATATTAAAGACATGGCTATGTATAAGCTCGAGCTGACCTGTCGCAAAGAGTCCGGAGAATGGTTCCTTTCTGCGCGCCGCCTTCCAATTAGGAGGAAAGGTCTCTTTGAAAACGGTCGCACTTTGGAACCTTTGACACCGTGAAGGGTTGTTAATTGCCCCAGCAAAATCTCCGAGTCTGCCCTAAACGAATTCGTCGTCTCCGCGCACTCCCTAACGAAGTTTCCCGAATCTGGGAATTATCCGCGTCTTAATTCGATTGCAGAATCGGATTGCACGACATTTTGGTCCACGCGTCCCTCCCCCAGGTGGACTTAAATGTGAAAGAGTAATGGAATGATGATAGCTCCTAGGTGGGATTTAGATCCTATCTTTAAGGAATTGTCTGTCTGAGGCGTGAGAAGTAGTGGACAAAATTGTTTAGAGATAGATATCCAGATCTTTAAGAGGATTTTGTGTCCATGAGTTTATACTATATGGAGCTATATAGGCTGTGATGACGATTCCTGAGGATTGCTGTGTAATTTAAATATTAGGATTTTGTCAGCTCCATGTCAGTTCAGTTGTTGCAATCTAATTTGAAAATATCCAATTAAAAGTTGAAATTAGTCAGGGTGGAAATAGCACCTATTAGGTATTGAGTGTATTCAATTTATTTACTTATAAAGTTATTTATCAAGGAATATTTTTAATTTGGCTTTACAAATATAGTTAAATATCAGTTTGATACCTAAGAGCACTTGATATCTAAAATCCAACTTTCCCATATCTAAAAATATTAAATTCAAGGGTGATTCCAAAAGTGCACCGTTGCTTCTTCATGAAGCCTTAAAGTATTTTACATCAATTAAACTTATATACTAAGCTTGAAAAGGATGGAATACATTATAACCTCTACATACATTATACATTATAACCTCTATATTTCGAAATCGAAGGGATCAAAAACTAAATTTGAGGTAAAGCAAGGATTCTCCGAATGGTTCATTATCTCATAGGGGGAAAATATTTTTTATGTATGTAAAGGTTTTCGATACTTAAAAAATATGGCACGTTACAATTAAAGTGGTGGAAAGAAGATGCCAGGGAAAACCCCCCAATCACACAAAGAGATTAGGGAGATGTCCACTGCCCTATAAGGGTTGTGAGCCTATCGTAAAAGTTTAGATGCACGCTATTATTATTATTCTGAATAATTGGGGGTATGAATAACATTTAGAAATAGGCTAATTCAATAATTATATCAAATTAGTTGAGTCAAAATCTTTGATACTCAATAATAATAATTATTCGAAATGATTCTGCACTCTAAATTCACGGGATAATAATAACCCAAGGAACGCTCTCGAACCAACTCTCCCAAAAAGATTCCGTCCCTCAATCCCACACACCCATCACATATATCCCATCAGATATTACTCCCGGCTCAAGTGCCATCGGTCAGAGCCCTGTCCAAACAGAATCCGCGCCCCGAAGACATCAAACATTCCATCCTCCCTCCCTCATCTTCCGCGCATTTAATTCCGAACTCGAGGAGGTAATCCTCGAAACGGACACTCCATGGTCACTCTCCGAACGTCCAAAAGGGAGCGATCGGTCAAGTGGTCCCAGAAGTCTAATCCCACTCTTTTCGCGAAGGGGGGATCAAAGGGCGGTCAGTGGCTATTGTGAAGATAGGGGGGCGGGTTTTGGTTCGAAAGGGACTCGCTAATGTTCCGGGGTCCTTCTTTTCGGTGTGACAAAAGGCCGCGACAAGACGGACACAAAGGATTGGCCATTACGCCCTCTCTCGGGGCTCCTTCTACTGTATTATTCAATTTATCCGGATTTATCAGGGCCAGTGTCTGTTGTTGTATATTGATTGGGGGATATCGTTTGCGGACACAGCAGCAGATGGGTGTAATTGCCGGGGGGTGGAGTCCGCTTTCTTGGTTCTTTAGAGTTTGTTAATTAAAGAATGGGATTAGTTTTGGTGGGGGCAGTCCTCTCTCTGTCTCTTTTGTAGTGCTAGATTTGAATAGAGGGAGCTTTCAGTGACGATGGGTGACCACTGTTTGATATGTGCAGTTTTGATAAAACCTGGTTTAAATTCACGGCTGATTTGGATACCTGCCTATACACAACAAATAGTATTTTTTTATCATCCCTGAATATAAATTGTTTAAAGACTGACGTCACCTATAAAATTTTCAGCTCAGAAATATCTGTAGCTAAAAAATATTAAATATCTTCTAGGGATCTAGGTTGCGTGATGTGTACTAGATGTTTGTTAAGTGGAGAAAAAATAGCTCAAGTGGAAATAATAATTCTTCATTGTTAAAGAAAATTGGATAAGACATTTCTTTTGGGAGTGATGTACTTAACTTCCAATCGAAACAAAATTCCAACAACTATTTATTTTAAAAGGAAAAAAAGATAGCCAAAGTAGCCAACTTAGCTATACCTGTTAAAATTTGAGACGCACTGTTTTTCCCAATTTATTATTTTTTCCCCACAATTTACTCAAACACTCTCGTGTAACCTTTCAATTGTTTTCTGTATAATATTTTCTTTAAAAAATTCTACTAATAAAATAACCCCAAACTTTAGATTATTCTAACTTTTAAACACACATCCTTAAATGAAGCGGGCAATTTCGGAAATGCTTAAGATTCTAAATGTGATGTAGACTTTAGATTATATTATCAACCTATGTGCTAATAATAACCACGATGTAGTAACAACGACATAGGTTATTTCCACTGAATTACTTAAAGCAACCTACGGTGCGTTGTTATGATTGATTGATAAATCAATATTGACAACACACCAACCATTGCAAAAGTAATCAACAAAGCCAGAATCATCACCAACGAAACTGACCGTTTCTACCCCCGCAGCATCTCATTAACAGGTTAAACTAACCCCCCTACTTCCATACGATCAATAAATACGAGAGATTTTTTGGCCATTGCGCCCCATCGTCGAAAACAGCAACAGCATCAGCATCTACTTCATTAGCAGCGCGTTCTAATTAACTGCGTCTCAGAGGCTGAGCGCATCCCTTTTCTTGCGCCCTATCTGATGGGGCGCCCCTTATCGCGCCCCATAAACAAGACCGGGGCGCAATTTATGGCGGCGGAAGCGAAGACGCCGCCGCTTTCTTCTCCGATAACGCCCCTTTATGAGTTATGCGATGCCCCGCCGCAAACAAGCCCTTTAAATTTTTGAAAGCCTCGCTTTTTCACCTCGGAATGCGCCCTCAGGGAGGGGGGCGTCTTAATTAAGGGGCGTTAATTACGCTGACGATAGCCCCGGTGAGAGATAGTTGCGGTATGAAGAAAGTGTTTGTAGGGGAAGATATAGTAATAGGAAGAGCCAAGAAGTCACGCGTTTTTCTTCCTGCTTCCCGTGCGGTGTTGTTTTAAGGAGACCGGGGTTTCTGAAATTGCTTCTGTGTATATACGTAAAAACAGATGCGTTGTTTCTTTGCTGCTGCTGCTGCTTCCGTCTTTCATATTTATTTTTTGAAAACATCCTCTTCTCGTTACTATTATAACCGGAATTGCGAAGTTCGTTTTAATTTTTGTGCGCTTGAGGTGGGTTGTAAACAAGACAAGGAAGATAACGCTAAGATAACCGTTTTTTTTTGGCGTTGCGGGTTTAAGTTTGTATTATAATTCAGGCAAAATAACAATATATTCAACAACCGTTTGCTTGCTAGCTGCAATAATGTAATTGGATGTTTTGGATTATTAAAGGAGTAGAATGATATAGTTAATACATTATTACCGACCATTGCCGACGTATTGGTTAGAACATCTGACTGCCAGGCCATACGTCTGGGTTTCTGTCCTTGTGTGTGATGAATGAATGTGGCCCCCTGTAAAAAGGGGTTGTGCGAGCGAATGCGTGTGTGTGTGGCGTGGGCAACAGTACTTCAACTCCGTGGCTGCGGTCCACAGGTGCCCACTGGGTAACGCAAAGAAAGTACTAATTACGGCATGTCTGTTGGTCAATGAACTTTGTTATCCGTAACTGTTCAATTACCTGCCATTGGAAATTATACATTAATACTAAACTAAAAAAAAACCTTTGGAGAAAAGAAGTAAGAATTATAAAGTATGAATTTATGAGGAAAAGTGGACAATAAAAGTTAAGCAATAAAAGCGTCCCATTAAACAGAGTGCTATGCATGACATTTTTAAATTATTTAATTTTAATTTGTGATTTAAATTTTTTAATTTTTTATTTAATTCAACACCCCAATTTTTAAAAATCTGAGTTTAGTTGAAAAGCATAAAAAAATTAGTGTGAAATTAGGGTATTTAATAAGTAAGTTCTTATGTTTCGTAGCTCTTAATTTTCTCTGGTAGTATTTAGAAAAAAGAGATTTGATGAACAATAAAAAGCTTTCTGTTAGAACGTAGTCTATTGACTCAACCCATTACTTCTTTGATATTTTATTACATTTCCGAAAGTGCCCTCTTAATTTTCAATTTTGAGTGAAAATATTCCTTTCAGATTCAGAAATTATCAAACTGTTTTCCATTTAACTATTCACACGGACAACTAATTCGTTAAAACATTTTATCACTATATAAAAAAATTGCAGTTAACGTTGGAAATTGAAAGAAAAGAAAAACTTGGTCAAGTTAAAAAAAAGGAGAAATAAATGACATCTGGGGTTGGGAAATAAAAATAAAAAGAAGTAAAAATTTAATTTTTAAATAAACTATCACACTTAATTATATTAAAGCTCTTTAAGGTCTCATTGCAAAATGCGTCACATGTTTTAAAAAGAAGTTGGGGTCCTGTATGTGGAGTTAAATTATTTTTGAAATTACACTGGAAAACTGATTTTCAAATTAGTAAAAGTGTAAAATTTCTAAGTAACGAAAATAAAGAAAGACATAATGTGTTGGGACTTAATTGTAAAAGTGTGACATTACAATTTGGGGATGGCTGGGCAATTTGTGAGAGGCCCATTATAGTCTGACTATATTTTCTCTAAAATTTAAAGAAAATAATTTTTTAAGTTTTCTGTCTTGAGGGATATTATTAATGATACTCCATTAAGAAAAGTACTTATTTTGAGTATCCTTTTCCCTAACTTGATATTCTTTATTTCATAATGTTTAATCTTATGCGAAAAGGATGTAGAAAATATTAAGATACATAAGACGAATCTAGATAATAAGACATATCCAGAAAAATCAAAGCCATCTCTTCTAAAGACGGTTTTTACATTTCAATCGTTTCAATCTTATGCGCAAAAAGTATGCAGGGAAAAACTCAAATGACGAAGGTATCCAGAAAAAAAACGAAGCCATCTTTTCCAAAGACGGTATTTACTAGTCAACTATCTCCTCTTCCTCCGCGAACTTTCTCCTCGCCTTTTCTTGCGCAGGCGGGAAGACGCACAAGGTCCCGGATGAGAGGAAAGGAGGCGGGGCCCAAGGCGATTGGCCGCCGACAGCCAAGACGCCAGCGCTCTTGCCCAATGAGCGGGAAGAAAGGGCCAAGACGGCGCCCCATTCGGCGGCCGAAAGAACCGCCTCCTTCGCTCTCCTGGCCAATGGAAAAAGAGTCACGGACCATGACCACGGAGCGTCCAGCTGTCTCCTGTGGAGCACAAAAGCTGGGTTTTGTGGAGCGGAAGCCGGTGACGCAACCGCTACCTTGCCGGGGCGGAATCAAGGGTGAAGGGAGAAAAGGATGTTGGTTGTGTTGTTCGTTTGGGTATTGTTTTGTGTTGGGAGGGAAGGATGAGGGTAAAAGGGTGACTTTGTCTTGTGGGTTAATGGATTGTCTTTTTTGTTTAGGGAACGTATTTGATGAATGGAGAAATGGAGTTATTCTTGAATTTCCTTTTGGAAATATTCTGATAACTACTTATTTGTCTTCGTGAGCTCACAGTTGTAATTTGTATTTTTGGAAATGGTTTTGTATTGTTAAGGCTAAACCATACATGGTTCTTTAAAAGTATAGTTAAAGTATCAAAGTAGCTATGTTAAAAGTAATAAAAGTGGTTTAAAGGCTAAACCTTATAGGGGATGTAGTTCTTTAAAGGTAATCTAAAAAAAATATGTTTTTGAAAATCACTACATTTGTCCTAAACTTTCTTCCGTTTGGAAACAAACAATTCATAGAACTTTACAGCAACAAACAGAACAAAATAAACAATTCATTCACTGTTAATAGTGAATGAATTCAAAATTATTAAGGGCCTAAAGACTCCGTACAAAATTTTATTTTCAACATAAGTAGAACTTAATTTTTTTGAGAGAAGATAATTTGCTTGTGGTTTGTTTTATTTGCGATGAGATTGAAATTTTATCTTTAGAGTCAATAAAACTTAAGGCATTTTAAACACCACATGAAAAATTATTTCAAATAATTTACCTGCGTAAAAATATTTTCTTGCGATAAGAAATTTCTATATTTTAAAGTTATCAGTTATAAAAATAAAAAAAACTGCATTTACAGTTTAAAAAACAGCACGTTGTACTTGCAATGACTTGTGACACCAAGAAAAAAAATTAAGTAATGTAACTTATGATAAAAATGGCACAACTTGTTTTTCGCGTTAGAAAGTCCTAATCAAACAAATAAACCCTGATAAAACTTCAGAAATCGGCGCCTCAAATCTTAAAGACACAAATCTCAGATCCTTCATCCCAAATGACCGAAATTCCATTCCAGAACATCAACTACTATCAGGGGTCATTATTCTTTTCTTAGTCGAAGATAGTGGGCGGAGGTGACAACATAAAAAACAACAACTAGATGATAAAATGTCTCGGTTGATTGTACAACCCACAGGGGATATTCCAGAGAAGTTCCAAGGAGAAAAAAAGATCAGGTGATGATAAGACGTTGTGAAAATAATTCGATAATAAAGACTGTTGCCCCCGAAACGGGAAAGATCCCGTATTGAGACAATAGGGGCTGATCACAAGACGGTCGCATTGCGTCTATGTGTAACACAATGAGGTAGGGATCTGCAAGTCAGCATCAGGGTCCATTGTGATAGGAGAGAGGAATGCGATATGAGGGGATAAGGCTTGTAATGCAGTCAGATTATGCTTTGGGAGATGAGGATGAATCTTAATGACTAGGGGGAATTATTATTATTATTATTAAAGGTTTTGAGTAACAGGCGTTTTGTGTGATGAAATGTAAGTTGTGACATTTATAATATGAGATGTTTTGGCTTAACTAACTTTCAGGTAAATGTGTGCGATTCAAAAGCATTTCTTAAAAATTTTTTCGAAAATGGGAACATAAAAGGAATAAAATTTATGTGTTCATTTAAAATTTTTTAGATCATCTACTTCATTGAAGTTTTGAGTGACGCTTAGGTTTTAACGTTTACGGTGAATAAAAGACCGTGAAAAACTTCTGGACTAACCAACTTATGGACGGTGTCAACCTGTCACTAGTCACACCTCGCCGTTTAACTTCCGCTTTAAGCTGAAAACTACGATTACTAGTTGACCAGATTATTTAAAATTTTAAATAAAAGTAAATAATATTTCGAATTAGTAATTTGAATTTTCTGATAACTTATATTATTTAATTTATATAAATTTATGTTTTTTTGTCTTAAATTTCGTTGTCAATTTAAAATGTTTTGAAATAAAATTTATCAGTGAGGCAAGGCGTCACCTAAAGATGGAGAAATAAATCCTACAATTTACGTATTTCAACAATACAATCGGAGTTTCCATCGGTAAGTTACTTCCAGTTGACACCGTCCATAGGTAAATGTGTCAGATTCAATGGTAAGGTATTTCTTAGATTTTGTGACTATGAAGCATTATTTTTTTTAAAGAAAGAAAAGTTATGTGTAAATTTAAAGTTTTTAACTGAATGGTTCCGAAATCCGACAAATTCTGGAAACCGGGATGATTTTGGTCCCAATACTGTCAGATAAGGGGAATACTTATGAGAAAAGTTAAGGAAACCCTATACTTATTTGCTCTATATCGCAAATAACTCCAAGGAACACAAATGTTCAATATTCGTCCAATTTTCATCATGTATGGCCAAATTTCGTTAACTTCTAGTTGCAGTTACGTTAACTTGTCATGTTTGGTATGAGCTGTGCTAAGGGAACCGTTGTTTTTATGTAAGAGTGAATATAGTAATTTACCAGTACCATAAAGTACTGTTCGCCCAACGATAGTAAAAGGGTCACTTGATTCTTACAGACTTTGCTCGGCCAATAGTTGGGTAACCGGTGATAGTTGGGGTCTTGCTTCTATATAGTACAAGCAAATGTCTCTTCCTCTTTTGATCAACTGCCCCTCAACTTCCCCCTGTCTCCCCTCCGAAATACTTAGTTCCAGCGTTGTCAAAATCACGTGACCTTTTTACTATAATCGGTTTAGCACAGTAGTAACATCAGAAAACGCATGCATGCATATTGAAGGGGTGGTGGGGGTACTCACCTGAAATTAGAGAACCACTTGACGAGCTGCGCGGTGTTGTTCTTGTTGAATCTGATGTCGGGGAAGTACATCTTGAGGACGGCCGAGCTGGGGTAGCGCGCGTAGAAGAACATGAGCTTCGCTTTGCGCAGGTGCATCGGCGTCAAGGTGCTCGTGTGCATCGAACCGGCTGTCAAGGAGCAATGTAACCAATGTATACGACATACCCGATGGAACATCATCGGGGAACAAGCAATACATAACACAACAATAAAGCATTGGTGTATGATGAGGATGAGTTGGTTTTTCAAGACTTAAGTAGGGGAGAGTGGGGACGATTGTAACACGGGGCAATTGTAACACTTTGATTTCCTCAAAATGAGAGGCTGCCTGGGGGAAAAGGAGATGACAGTACGAAAAGGGAGGTGAATGAAAGAATATCAGAGATTGCCAAGGCCGACATTTGAGTTGTGCCTGTGTAATTGAGAAAAGAGTGTTTTTCGAGCATCGAAGTAAGTTTCTACTTTTGTGTAACTTTCCTTCTCCTGCACTGCAGGTATGAAGCACAACAACACTGATTTTATGTATTGTATGTACATGTATCCTAGTTTTATTCTGCTTAGTTTCAAGATGATACTGTTATTAGTTTCGCGGAAAACGAGGGTTTAACTAAAAATGGCAACGTGGGGTCGATTGTAACACTTCAGCCGGGGACGGTTGTAACATGTTACAACTGACCCCAATGTAGAAAATAACATGTTTCAAAAGTATTTTCGATGTATTGATTTATAATTCATACTTACCCTTAATATTGGCGTGAATTTTTACGGTTTTAGGATGCCGAGATCACGTAAAAGGAAAACTGAAAGGGGGCTGATTAGTCAAGAAAAAATGGAGGGAGAGGATGTTGAGGTTTCTGTGTCTAAAAAGTCTATTAGAAGTGTTGCTCGTGAGCACTATATTTTTATGTAACATTATACAGATTCTGTCAGAAGAAAATAAAAAATGAAAATCCTAAAGTGGGTTATAATCAACACAATAAAGTTTTCGATCAAGGGAAGTAAGAGGAACCATTTTTCGTGCAAAAAATGGTCCCACGTTCGTTGCACTACAGGGGAATTAAGTTATGAATACCCTAATTGCCCTTGTGAATAATTACTTACTATTATTTACTCATCAACATTCACTATCATTTAAAACTCATTATTTGAGTGAAAAGTTCATTATTTCCATTCTAGTCTATGTATTTAATTATTATTTAACCAGAAAATATAAATTGTTAATAAATTTGAAAAAAGTTGAATGATTTTCTATCTATTTTTATGAATTTGTGTTGTGTTACAATTGACCCTTATATGTGTTACAATTGACCCTTCAAGTGGGGACGATTGTAACGTTTTTCGATTTTCGATGTTTTATTTACTAAATTGCAATGCATGTCCACCGGACGGTTTTCATAACAAAATTGTAATTGGGATATATCAACCTATTTTCATACCAATTTTCATAACTCTAACAAAAAAAATGGCTTAGTTTGAGATCAAATAAGAAATTTTGTTACAATCGTCCCCACTCTCCCCTACTGCAAATATACGTACTGAAGCTCAAAAAGTAGAGAATAAAGAAAACGTTTTGTTTCTCAGGGGAAAAGATATCCACAATGTCATAATTTAAAATCAAAATGAATTAATTTTGGGGAAGAATTTGTGGGTAGTGAAACTTAAGTCTAACGCACTTCTATTGGAGAAAACATTAAAACTAACGGCCGTATTCACCGATCACAGCTAACCTGACTAGAGGTTAACCGGGAGTAAAACCTCTGGTTGGCAGAAAGCTTAGTTTATCTTCTTTAACTGCCAATCAAAAGTTTGACTGATGGTTAACCGCCTGTCAGACAGTTACTACTGAACTAAAGATTTCCAAAATTTTCCTCTATATAAATATAAGTAGATGAGTAAGTTATGAAATGAAAGTTAAGTCACAAATCTCTGAGTGAGGAGTAGGTTGACAGATGTGTGTGATTAACAGTGTTTACTAATGTTTAGTCATGATGGTAAAAAGGTAATTTTTGAGGTGGTCAAAAACTAAAAGATAATTTTTAAGTATAAGAGGAAGGAATTTTACATTTTTTTATAACAGTTGGAGTTCAGAATCTAGTAGGTATAGTTTAGCTAGCAGATCTATTCTGATTTTTAAGACGTAAAATATTTTTTGTGAGATATGAAATCAGAAATGTGCATTTAAAATGGGAGCGCTTTTAGTTAAATGAATTCATGAGATACCCTAGTAAGGAACATGTTATGAAACAAGATTTTAAATAGGAAAAATCAAACTAAATTAGCGAAGTTTTTAAAGTCTTGAATAACCAATCATTTTGAATACACCAATGCAATAAAATACCCTTAATATGACCATAGATTTTTCTTATCACATATTTAGAAGAATTACTTACAATGGATATTAATCCTGAATTAGACAATTATTTGGACTGAAAGAGTTCATTTATACTGTTAATTGAATTAACATTTTGAAGGGAACTACGTAAAAGAGTGCCGATCTTTATCTTAACGGTAAACCCCACTCTTACTCTCAAAGGAATCAGGAGCATGCGCATAATCGACTTAGAAGGGCTTAAGGTAAGGAATCTGGTGTTTAACAAGATTTAAGGAGAAGCAATACAAGAGAGAGATGACCACGAAATCCCACAAGTATATTATCCTAAGACAGCGATTTGTAAGTAGCAGCTCTTAAACATTGATTGGAAGGAATAATGTCTAAGAGGCTTAATGATTTCAGTGTGCAGAAAAAAAAAGATTATGCTTAGAGATGGAAATGTTGATAATCTTGGTAGTTTTTGAAATATGGTTCTTTCCATCTATAAGTTGTTTTATTCTTCAAGAAAGGAGAGATTCTTTAAAATGAATCGTGAAAAAATAATTTAGATTTATCTTATTTTTAGTGTTAATTTTTTACTATTAAATATCCTTATTAAGACTGCGAATTGTTTTGTGTTGTTTAAAAAACTTTCGTCGGTGTTTCGTTAAAAAAATTATGAATGTGCAGTTGGAGATTAATAATAAAATACCTGTATCTGAATCATTTATGTTTTAGGAGAAAGGGTATTCAAGGTATAAGAATATATTGTTATAGTTTGTGTCTCTATTTATTTGTACAGGATTCATTAAGTATTTTTGTAGAGTAAATCAAAAAGGTTTTTTTGGAGGGGGATAAATAATGGCTTGTGACAGGAGAAAATGTTAAAAGAAAATTAAAATTTTTTTTCAAGTTCAGAAAAGTCCAATTAAAACTTTTCTTGCAGTTGTTCCCTAATTCCTAATTATGAACACTTTTAATATTCATTAATGCTTTGTTATATTTAATGTCTGCTATTATAATGTCTGTTATAACATTCTAACTAAAAACATTTTTAGAAACATTGCAAAGAGCATTTAATGAGATCCACTCCATCAACTCTAAACTCATCTAGAAACTCTTTAAATTTCGCAAAACGATTCATATCCCTTTGATATCTATTAAACAAAATAATATCAATAGCGAAAAATTCCTTTCTTCGTCATGAAAGAACCCAAAATTGGATCGAAAAAAACATTCAAAACGCTTCCTACTCCTTCTTTGAAGAAGAGAACTTACTACAACTACAGACCTTTGACATTCAAAGAGCGATTAATTTTTATTTCGCCCACAAGGGGGCGGCGACGATAACAACACCCCCTCCCAAGAAGAATCCCGCGACTTGAAAGGCTTCCATTTAATCGAAAGTCGTCTGCGGGGGGGTCTGTTGACAGCGTTTAAAAGTCGTCGTCGCCTCAATTAAGAGAGAAGGGGAGGAGGTCTCTAATCGTTTCTCGCATGGTAAATAACCGACCTCCTGCTCCACAACTCAACTCAACTCCTCCCGCGGAGGAGACGGTAAATATTAGCTAAAGTGAAGGGAAGTGAAGGAATCAATGTCCATTCGGGAGGCGTTTAAAAGATTCGGAACCACATCAAAGAGTTTCTGGGTGGTTGGTTTCTTGTGAGGAATCGCCTCAGGGTGTGAGGATGCCTCTCACCTTTTGAATGCTTCCGCATGGAATGTTCGAAAGAAAGGAGAAGGTAAATATTATTCGGATTCCTTTTGAGGAGGGAGTCTTTGGGAAAGGTTTTAGCCTTTTCAATCCTAAGCCGCCATTGAATCCAATGGAGAATTTTGGGCGGATAGGAATGAAAGGTTTTAAAGGAGTGCTGTTTGGGTAGCTATAGAGGAGGTTTTTTTGTAGAGGTTTTGGAGATGTCTGAAACGTTTTTCTGGTGTTTTGCAAGATAACCTTTCTTTAGAAATGAATGGGGTTTGGAGAGAAGTTTTTGAAATGAAATAGTTTTAAAAACTACAGTGTTTTAAAGTAATGAATTGAGTGTTGACTTTTAATTTTAAAAATTTTTTTAATAACGTCTCTCGTACTCTTTTACTAGCTTAGAGTAAATCTAAGAATCTCCTAGTGATGAAAAAAAACCAAGAACGTTTTATTTTTTAAAAACTTGAAAAGCCTCAGTGGTATAAAGAGTGGCATTTAGTCCTAGCCGAGAAAAATTTCCCTTTTACAGATTTAAAACGAGCAAAATTTTACGATAGTTTACTGATAGTTATTATATTAGCTTAAGTTACATGTGAAAAATGGAATGTTACCACATTGAAATTCAAACTACACTAAAAAGCAAGCAACATCAATCAAAGCAAGCCAATAAAAAATAAATAGGATAAGCATTGCGCATGCTAAGCGCTGTGTTTGAACAAATCAGGCAATAAAAGCTAGTTTTGAAAAAATAATGAGCATGAAAAATTAAGACTAAGGATCTTCCAATAAAAAATAATTGATTAGTGGGATTTTTGGAATAGTAGTAATAAATACATGTAAGAGAGAGAGATCAAAATAGTTTTTTGAAATTGATATCTAAAGTTTTATATAGGATCTTGATTAGTAAGTAGAAACAGGCTATCTAAAACAGTAAACCCCTACTTAAAATATACATAAATTACGGAGTTTAAAACTAATACGATAAAAGATTGATATCAAAACCTTAAAATCATATTACACTAGCTTTCTACTGATGCTATTTGGGGTTTACTATAAAAATTTAATCATGACAATTTTGATGTCGTGTTTTAAAATCATGTATGGTGTAGTACATAAAATAATCTTAAAAAATAAAGAGAAAAAGAAAATTAAGTTTTGTGTGTAATCTAAGCATGAACCATCGATTTGTAATGCATTTAAATGTAAGGATTCGTTCAAGTATTATAAAAAAACTTGAATTCGCACGTAAATAAAAACAAACTTTATCTACTTAGGTTTCTGGATACGAAAACGATGTGAATTTTTGCACGTTTTCTAAAGCAATGTGACAGTAAAAAGTGAAAATAGATAAGGGAATGTGATAAGATTTACATAGGTTATTCATTCCACTATATTTACGTTTGTTTGCAATAGATTTTTTTAATAAAAGTGTCGTCACCAATTAGACTTTGGGATACGCTTGGGAAATTTTTTGTTTAATGGGGTTTTTTCATGGTTGGAGAAGCAGATGATTGAAACCTAACACGCACTTTCAAGCTTGTTAAAACACATTTAAGATTACAAAATATCCTACTTAAACTATATGAAGGGAAATACATTGGTTTTTGCTTTTAATAACTTTTCTAAAATATAAATGGAAAACGCATAGAGAATTTTGCATGGTTAATAATTAATTAGATTAATAAAAGAAGAATATTAGTGATGCCAAATTTGATTAGTGATTTTTGCGTTACAAAATGAACATGATGTGTTGGATTTGTAATGGACAATTTCTGGAGAAGTTGTGTCATATTTTTCTAATAAAACTCAATTTCCTTAATTTAAGATAAACTTATTTGTAATAACTTTCTGGGGTGGGCTTGCTTTTTTTTTATCCTAAATACATAAAAAAGATGTTTTATTTTTAACTTTAGGGAACACAACAAAAAATTATTTCTTAGAAAGAGCATATTAGATTTCCTCATAAGTAATAATGAATTAAGTGTAAATTAAGAAAGAATGTTAGTGAGTGACACCAAATATGAAAAAAATGTGCGTGACAAAATAAACATGTGTTGGAATTGTGATGGGTGACTTTTAGGGAAATTCTTGGATAATTTTCCATGGAACAAAATTTTCTTTTTGTTTGATAAAAATGATTTGTCACGTCATAAGAGACTGACCTTAGGTTTTTTCCCTAAATAAATACACAAAATAAAAGATTTTTAGCTTTTTAGGTAACTAAAGAAATTTACAATAAATCATGCTTTGGGGGATACGTGAGATGCATGTATATGTTACGGGTAATGTGATAAATCGGGCATTATTAATAATGCCCAAAGTGGAGGAGGGCAATGTGATAAATTCAATGGCATTTATCAATGAAACATCACTTTGCCCGCCTCCACTCTGGGCGTTATTAATAATGCCCGATTTATCACATTGCCCGCAACATATGTAATAAACAACTCTAAGCAACTCAAAGGAATATGCAAAAAATCATATGGTCACAGGCAAAAATAATAATAATAATAGGGTAAGGGGTGCTAACATTGAGATAGTGGTGTTGTATTCTTACGCAGAAAGGATATCATGGCCATGCCGTTGTCGTATCCGGCCGAGGTGTCTCCGGTGTCGGACATGTCCCCGGTGCTGTCCTGATGCTTCAGATGATGCTGGGGCATCTGGTCAGGCGAGCCCCGGTGGTGGGGCCCCGCGTGGTAGGGCATCAGGGCGTGCATGGGCACCTGGGGCGGTCCCCCTTCGTCCTCGTCCATGGGGGGTCCGAAGCGGTGGGGGTCGTAGACTCCGAACCCGTGGAACAGCTCCGACTGGTTGAGGCTAGGGTTAGGGATGGCCACCGTGGTGGGCAGGCTGACCGGCACGAGGGGTGGCGGTGGAGGGTGATGGTGGTGGTACATTCCGGGGTCGGGGGGAAGCAGGCCCCCGTACTTGGGGCTGGCCTCCCCAGGGCACAGCCGGTTGAGGCGGGTGTCCGTCACCTTGTGCCTCTTCTTCTTGTTGCTGACCACCAGCGACATGGCTTCCGTCTGCTCGGGAACGGCAGAGGAGTCATGGGGAGGCGAAGGAGCGTAGGATGGAGGTGAGCCGTACAGAAAAGCGGCGGTGGCGGCCACGCTGGGTTTAAGGGGGAACAGGAAGGGGGGTCGAGGGGGCGGTTGAGGGGGCGGTGGGGCAGAGTCGGCGGGGAAGGGGCTGCTGCCGTTCACCCGGGCCCCACGGTCCACCACCTTGCCGCCCGTGCGCGGCGACTTGCGGTCAAGCATCTGAGAGAGAAGCGTCGGGTCCTTAGGGGTGGATGTTTCCGTGGGGGGACTGCTCTTGCAGGCGGCCGCCTTCCGCTGGACGCATCGCGACACCACAGCGTCCACCACCTGGGAGAGGGAGGTGGACAGTTCCGCTTTGAGGGACTCCGCCAACCACTCAATGTCAACAGGTGCCGGAGGCACGATGCACGTTTGCCGCTCACCGCCGCCGTCTTTAGGGGGCTGTGGGTCGCAGTCGACGACCAGCTTCCTCCCGCTGTCTTCGTAGAGGCTGGCGCTGTCGTCGTCGTGGTTGAAGCAGTTGGGCTTGGCGTCGACCTCGTCCGCCGAGTCCTCCCCGTCCACCATCTCCATGTACTGCTGCTGCATCTGAACCAGCTGCTGCTGCATGTGCCGCAGCTGCTGTCGGAAGGTGAAGAGTCCGGCGCTGCTGGGGCGCCGCTTAGGGCTTGAGCAGGGCTCCTCCTCGTCTTCCTCGGACGCGGGCCGCTCGTGCTGTTGCGGCTGGTACAGCTTGCGCTTCTTGCAGCCGTTCACCGGCGTCCGCACCATCATGTTGCTGACGATCGTCTCGACGCGGGCGCGCTTGAGGTCGGCGGCGGCCGACGGTGGCTCCGACGCCGCCGCGTTGTTCGCTCCTCCTCCTCCGACGGACATCTTGCTCGCTTTGCTGTCGTTCGAGTCCTCGGAGTGCGGCTCGGGCGGCCGGAAATCCGGGGGGCTCCCCACCGGACCGTGACGCCCTTGCTGCAGAATGTCCCGCAGGAGGTGGCTGTCGCTGCTACCTCCGCTGCTGCTGCACCTCTCGGGGGAGCCGAAGCCGCCGTTGCTCTCCAAAACCACCATCTCGCTGTTGCTGCTCTTTCCGTTGCTCAGCACTCCGAGGTCGCACAGCATCTTGCCGTAGCCATTCGGGGGGTACAGTCGCGGGGAGTAGTTGGGGATGCTGGCGTAGCTGTTCCTCGGTTCTCCGGCATCCACTCTCTGCCGCACGCGCTTCGGCTTCTTGTCGCCGCCGCCGAGATCGGGGTCCTCCTCCGATGACATCATCGCGCGCCGATTGGCCGCCTTTGTTCCGCTAGGGGGGAGGAGGGAGGGAGGCACAGGCGCTCTTTTTTTTTCTCTCTCTCCGCTTCGGTTCAGGGACGGCTGCTTGCTCCCCTCATGCTGTAACAAAGGAAGGGGGGTCAGATCAGAGAGAAATGGAAGGGAAAATCGGTCCACCAAAACAACGCCCGCGACTTGTGTGTGGAATGGAAAGAGTTTTCTCTTTCTCCCTTACCTTATCCGAACGGACGGGAGATGATAATGTCGCGTTATCGACAATTTTTTTGGATTGTGTTCGGAGGGAGAAACGAGATCGATAAACAATCAAACGATAATTTCCCTCTCGTAAACTATGGAAAATTAAGTATGCACTTGGTGAAAAAACAAATATTTCTATCTTATCTCATTTGAATGATATTTTAAAGAAAAAATCCCGTATTAATGCTATATTTATTTTGTACAAAAAGCATCTTTAGGAAATTAGTAAAACTCCTTCTAATCTCTTTAAGAAAATTTATTACATAAAATATTTTTGATGGAATAACAATATCTAAACATTGGAATTACGTTTGAAATGTTAAAAAAAATTTTACATGTAGTTTCAGAAAGTTAAGCAGTTAGAATTAAAATAATCTTCATTTCCCTCAAGTGACGAAGTTAATTTCTGGGAAAACTTAAAATTCCTTTAACTGTTAAAACTTCCTAATTCAATAGTTAAAATTCCCTCTTCCTAAATTTAAAATACCTTAACCAGAAAAAGATACTATTTATCCCCTGATAGTTTTCAGAAATTTAATTTAATAAATCGAATAAGAGAATTTAGCATCACGTGATATACTTTACTTTCAGGGGCTAGAGTTACAAAACAAATACAATTTACAATTTAACACAAGCAGGTAATATAAAATTTTATAAATCTTCTATCCATTAAATGATATAAAAGGAGTTTAGGGTAAAAAATGATAAGACACTTTAATTAAAAACTACAAAGTTTCTTCAAATTCATCATAGTAATTACTTATCTTCTACTAATCATTATTAAAATGACAGCATAAAATTTACGACACATCAAAATCAACCGTGGAAATCCCACATAAAATGCTCGTAAACAGATTTTTAGTCGTAAAGATGGAATTTCTCTTACAAATAAAATGATTCCCCTGAAAGGTATTAACGTATTTAACACCTGTGTTTTTATGGAGTAATCCGTTAGGGTACAAGATAAGAATAGTCAGTCATTTAACCATTAAATGATAAAAATGAATTTCTTGTGACTGATTTTAAAAGGCAAAATCAATCTAGTTCTTATCTATTGTTTTCATAAGCACTGAGTATAATGTCCAGATAAGCTAAGTAAAGATAGGTAACTAAATAGTATTCAGGTATACACTATATGCATCATAACCAAACATAACCTAAAGAGATACGGTAAATTTGAACCTTGATTACATGACCGTTCAAAGAATATATTGTTCAGGATTTCAAAAGTAGGAGAATATTAAAATTAATTTGAACCAAATCTTTAATTCAAATCTTTATTATGGTATTTTCTTTTTAATGAGCGTGAAATTTTAATCTTGACAATTGAGTGCACATGAAAGTTTACAATATTAAACTCAAAAGAGATTGATATGATTCAAATATTTATTGCAAAAAAGATATATAGGCTATTTAAGATGATACTTTAAACATACTTAAATTATAAATCTGGTTATTTTATGAAAGTTAATTTATGGTTATTTTATGAAAGTTCTGGTTAGTTTATTAAAGTTCTGGTTAGTTTATTAAAGTTCTGGTTATTTTAAAAATATGTTATTGAAGAGATATTTCGGTGGTATTTTGGAATCCACAACATAATTTTGTTTCCCAGCGCCACAAAAACGTTTCTTACATTTTCTATGCATAAACTGTTAACATGACACTATCAATAGAAGAAATCTTAAAAATTTCAAATTAACTATCACATTAGGAGATAAAAATCAAAAGTCATGGATGAAAATGTTACACATAAGTTTAATGCACATGAAATTAAGAAGTAAAAAATTTCTAATGAAGTTTCAAAAATCATACCAAAAAAACCTTGCAAACAAAACGACAGACTCAAAACTTTCAGGGATACGAAGAAAACCTCCTTGCATCACCTTACAACACCACACTAACTCACTCCAGATCAAACCCACATGAAACCCTTTCTGCCCAAGCAACAGCAGTAGGAGGAAAAGAAGATGCGCAGTCGTAATAACAAAGTCACCGCATATAATAATAATAGTCACAACCACTTTCCCTTTGTCCTTTTTGTTCCCGACATCTTTGCAGTGCCTTCAGCTGTCGCTTGGGCAAACACGGGATAGCGGGAACACTGGAGAGAGTCCTTTTTTTCCTAGACGTGTTTGTTTGCTGTGTGGATGACGGGCGACGCTTCTCCAGAAATTCGGCAAGATTCCGGTTTTCCGGAACTGGAGTCACGAGATCGTGATGACGGCGGTGGTAGTGAACTTGAGGGTGTTTACTTGAGGGGAGATAGTGGATTTGGGTCAGTGGAGTGTCTTGTCTCATTTTTTTTGTATTAGATAGCGATAGAAGAAGTTTTTCTTTCTTATAATTTTTGTAAAACTTTGGCGTAGGTTTTATTAAAAACGTGAGAAAAGAGAGTGTGAATGCTTTAAGAATATTGAATGTTCTTCACTTGAAAATAATTTTTTAATGAATAGAAACCTAACTTATCAGTTTATCATCATCGATGTGTCCAACTATTGTTATTTAATTTCTTAATCTTGATCTACAATTTTAATTCAAATTTTCAACTTATGCATTGTTTCAGGATTCCTGAACAATTCCTGAGGAACACATGCATTTTACTCAATGAAGGGAAGAGTCAATTTTTTATTTTAAATTCTTTCTTTGATTATTAATGTCAAATTGCCTCGAATATAAATAATAAAATTTAGAGAGATCTAAAATTAAAACTCGTTGAACTATTTAATTATCATATACCTAAAAAAGACATGGTTAGAAGAATTGACAATGAATGACTCTTAAAATGAACTAAATACACAAAAACGTTAGTGTATAATATTTCTTAAGAAATCCCATAAGCATTTCCCAAACTTGCACAAACTACCTAATTCTAAAGCAACAAAATATTTACAAATCTAAAAAATATTAACCCCTTTGAGTTTAGTTCAGAACCCCGACAGAGAAAATTCTATTTTGTCCTAAATCACGAAAACACCTGTTGATCCAAAACTCTCAACTATCTTTCCCTGTTGACATGGACAATAAACTCAACAGATTCATTTGGTGACCACCCACACAATACCATCTCCCCATCAGAAATAGAACCCCATCCCAACGATTCTAAGAATAAAAAAAAGAACGATTTGCATCAATCGAACAAAGAAAAAAAGCTTTCGAAAAGAGTCATCATCGGTAACGGGATGCACCGAAAAAGATGCATACAATGGCTATCGAGGTCGACGGCATCGTTGATGGGAAAGAGCCTTTTTAGAAGAGCGCACTTTGTGAACTTCGGGAAAACTTTTCGGGTCTCTTCTGTTCGTTTGGTCGAACGCGTGGCTTTTCAATGGGAGCACGCGTTTGGGATTGATTGAAACTGTTTGGTATATTAGAAGAGAAGAGGATGTGATGAGATGGATCACAGATATGTGAGTGTTAGAACTTCACTATGGTATCTCTAACTCCAAATTGTGATTGTTACGATATTCAAAAATCGAACAGGTGTTCAGGGAATTCTGAGGTGTAGAGTTGCTTATGAATGGTAAGAAATGGCAGAAAAAAAATAGAATGATATAAAAAAAAGTAAAAAATGAAATTTAAGATATTAGTAAAAATAAATAACATAAATGAAAGTAGATAAATAAGCAATATAAATAACAAATAAGGAAGTAAAAGTAAACAATTCTTGAAAATTCAAGCTAAGAAGTGTGGGATAGAGTCATATAGCGAAGGTAAGAACAAATAAAACAAAATGATAACTTCAGTGAACTTAAAAATCATAAAAAACTTATTAGGTAATTAATTAAAAACTCTCCTTTAAAACACCCAAATAACAAAAATAAACTAAAACCTTATTCAAATCCATATTCGACTTCGATAAAAAGTTTAAGAAACTTGTTTTGGTGAAAAGTCAACCCAGAAATTAAAAATATCAAATAATAAATGGTGTTTCTCAAAGAGATAACCTTCAAGGATAAAGACATCGGGAAAATACTGATCTTAGTGTAACTACAAAAAAAAACAAAAAAATCCTCAGAAAAACACATTAATTAAAATGCACAAATCCTTTAAAAAATTGGTTGAGTTGGAATGTTAGAGGTATTTGCTTGCTCTCTAGGAGCCGCTTAAACTTGTTCCAAAACTTGATTGGATGTTTGAGGGTGTAACACTCTGCTTTAGACTTAAGTCTTCGCTTGAACCAGTATTCCTTTAAATTTATTCCTTAAAAAATTAGCGTCAACATTTCTAAAAACATATGAGCGGCTTTCATTAGACATTGTGGGCAAACACCTGTAGCGTCCTTCCGGCGGACACGCGGGGGCGTATAGGGCTTCAGTACCGGAGGGTGGGGCCGCCGCTGTCTTTTGTCCACTTCCGACGCATGCCTGGCTGCCTCTTTCTCAGGCCGCCTCCGTCGGAAGTAGTTAGCCACAAAAAGACGGTTTCCTGGAAGTCCGTCTTAAACAAAGCTGCTGCTGCTGCCTTTATTGTGACGTGAGTCGGTCAATCCTTTTCCATCTGGTTGTGCAATATGGCGAGAGGGATGTTGCGTGGGAAAATATTGTTGATATTTTTTTTGTTGAGGAATTGTGAAAGGTAGAATTATATTGACATCTGTTAAAATGAAATGTCTTTGGTATTAGATTAACAAGAAATGGTAAAGATTTTATTTCATTCGACTGACTGGGATTTTGTTTGAATAAATAGATCACTTAAATAATCATTTATGTTTTTAACCCTTTCAATCCCGAATAACATTAAATCTAATGGAAAGTTTGGGGCGTCTAGGTCTGAAAGGGTTAAGAGAGACCCCCGACCACAAAAAAAGTTTTTTTTATTAGAGTATGAGACAACATGATTTCACTTGTAGATGGAGGAGAATGCAAACAAAATTTGTAGAGTATAATGTATTTTTAAAATATTTCAAGGTTTTTCCTAAACAACGGGAAACGCTTTTTATTTCTAAAACAACCAAACATAGTTAAAAATTAGGTATTTTCTTTTTTTTTTTAATTTTTTAACGTTGATCTAATTTCAAAATTCTTTTTCTTCAGCTCTTACAGGTGGCCTGACTCCTGTAAAAACTACGAAACAAAGCAAATAAATTCCAAGATAATAAAAGATATTTAGAAGAAATGTTCCAAAAAGAAATGGGCTTATGTATCGAAAAGGTTTTATTGTCGTGATTTATAAAATTTCAAAAGAGTTAGACTTGTTGATTTTCCAAACGCCATCATAAATTCTATACAATTATCTTTTTTATAGGTAAAGAAATTAAATTCAAATTGGTGAAGGAATACTTATTAAAATCCAGAAAATTGATCTGGGGGGACTATAGCCAGTCCCTTAGGATTCACCCAAGCAGAGGAATTTTTAAGTGACACCAGTAGGACGAATAACCTCCTAAGCACACTCGGAAACAATTACGGACAGAAGAAACACCCCATTTTCCCATCGACACTCTTCCACCTAATTTCCTACCAAACACTCCACCCCCCTTAAAATACCTAAAACACCCTTCCACCCACTACAAACAAAACCATCAGCTGTTTCGCTCACTCACTCATTCAATCACACATCCTCACTAACAAAAAATCCCACAGGAAATTACCCATTCAATTAGCGCCTACAGAAGAAACGACCTCGGCCTTCCGGCGGGGCCAAGACACGCCCGGAGGAGTCCGAAACCGAAAGTCCATCACCTGCGAGAGACCCTCGAGTTCCGGACATACCACCGGCAGTGACGTCACAGCGGTACTACCTGAAGCGCGTCTTGGGCCACTTCCGCCGGCCAACTTTCGGTAGAGCACCCAAGAACAGGTGGTATCACTTCCGCCCGGATCTGTTGTGTGTCCCACAGATGGGGTGGTTTGTGTGTCCCGTTTTGTTTGGTGTGTGGGAGTGTGATATATGGTGATTTATTTCTATTACTGTACTGCTGGGTTCGTTTTTTACTGTGGGAGACACATGTTGCCTGTTGGGATCGTTTTGTCCAACGACTTTGTCTTGTGAATTGTTTTGGGAGGCCAGATGGATGGGTTGTGACAGATGACGACGAGGTTTGGGTTTGAGAATTAGCTGGTCGAATTTGGAGCATGTATTCTCTAAATTACGTGTGTTTTACTCTAATAACAGTAGGTATTTTGGAAACTGACGAAAAAGAACAATTCTATTTTAAAATTTATTATGATTGATAGTTCCTAATGAAACCCCTGATGATGATTGAAGCTCATAGGTTTAATTTCTTAAGATCCGACTCAAAAGCTCATTAAAAATAATACATATATATAGGAGTCATTAAATCTGTATGAGTCATTTCCTCATACAGATTTTTTTAATAAGATTTAATTCAGGTTAATGGAGTATAGCTTTCAAGAATACTAGTAAACTAAGCATTCTTGTGGGACACCTTAAAATTTTTTTCTCAAAATTTGGAAAATTTAAGGAAAAGATCATCATTGACTCTTTAATGACTAAATCTTGATAATTTTAAAACAGGGTAGCTAAAGTTACGAAAATGTTGTCCCATTGTTCAGTCTACTACACTGTAAAAAAAAACTGTAGAAAAACAGAAATTTTCAATAACAGTGACTTTATGTTTACAGAGATATTCTGTCATGTAACATTCCCACCGCACTTCTATTTATTTTATGTAAAATAACAGCTTTTACCTAGTTTTTTAGCTTATCTGTACTTAAACAGAAACTTACTGCATCGAAAACCAATACAGCTATTGGCAACGTTATACTGAATCATCTTTGGTTCAGTGGTAGCGTGCGTGCTTAGCATGCGGTAGGTCGCGGGTTCTATCCCCGGATATCAATTAATTAAAATTAAAAAAACTCTACTAAAATAAGTGCATGCGCACAAGCAGAAAATTACTGAGAGGCAACAGAAAAATCTGTAGCCCACTTGACAGAAAGTTCCTTTTTACAGCATTTACCTGTAGGTTACAGCTTTTTTCTGTTTACAGGATTTTTCAACCTACAGATTTTTTCTGGCAACTTTTGCTGCCAGAAATTTTCTGTTTTTTTGCAGGATTATTTTTTACAGTGTATATAAGAAGACTAAAAAAGAAGAATATAAGATAAAAAGATGGATATGTTTTTAAATTAAGGCATCCTTTTTTTACATTGGAGAAAATGAAAGAGAAAATTTTATACATAACATTAAACCCCCATCCCATATCTTATATATTTCCAGCTGAAGTCAATGAGTGTCTAGATTCATTGGTCAAAATCTCATGGACATAAAATAACGTCTCAAGGTCCAATACAACGTATAACCGAATAATTGATCTGTTTTCATAAGAGGATATATACTTAACCCTTTCAGTCCTAGACGTCCCAAATTTTTCAAAGAATTCAATGGTGATCTCGGGCAACTCGGGTAAGAAAGGAATAATCAATTGCACAAAAAAAGCATTGATTCAATTTGAAACCCTAACTTATTCCAGCCCTTCAGAAAAAGCTAGGAGCTTGCTTCTACATGTGAGGACACAGGATGCGCTTTGCGACACTCAGCATGGAAGAGAGAGATAATTTCGAATTCTCTGATGGGTGTCCTTGTGGCTTTCAAGGCACCCCGGCCTCGGGACAAAGGGCGGTCAATTAAGGAAGTGGAATTCATCGCAAAGGGCTCAAAATCAGGATGAGGTAAGTGTGAAAAGGTCTAATCTGCTCTCTCGATTGCAAAAAGGACAACCTTGACTGAAAAGAGCTGAGGCAGAAACTCACGTGGCTCTGTGATGCCACCACCAGATAATGGGGCAGATAATTTATTTTTGCTAACAAAGATTGGGGTGTCTCATTGGATAGAAAGGATTGGTTGAGTGTAACTCTTGGTAAAGATAAAGGATTTGTTTTACTTCGTTAAATCTAGATAAACTATACAAAAATATGAGTAATTGTTAGAATCAACACTTTTAAGTACCAAATGCTTGGATATGGAGTTTTTAGCTGCTGAATACGTGAAGTCATTTCTGAAATATTAAATACCTAGGAAGTTAAATATGTTTAAATCTTAGGAATTCTGTACACAAAAGAACCTGATATACTTGAAAGCTTTCGATATATGAAAGTATGGGTTTTATTTATGATTTAAAAAGTGTAAAAATAAACCAGGAAAAGATATATGCAGCAAATTTTACACTTTTAAAAAATTTCCTTGACATTATTAAATTATTCATATTTCAAAACTAACTTTTAAAATATTTTTTCCATGTGGATATTTAAAGTTGAAAGAAGTTTCCAAGAAAATTATTTGCGTTTTAAAACGATTTTTTCCCCCAATGTGAAAATTTTTCTACCAAGAAAAAAATATAACTTAAAATTTGAAGAAGTATAAGAAATTTCATCTGATCTTGCCCTAAAAAATAATGTTTAGTTTTGTACCTTAGGAAAAAAAACGTTGTTTTATGTTTTGCTTGTAAACAAAAAGGTTTTGTGCTCACATCTAAAACTGATTCATTAAAGATACTTGGCATAGTAGGCATAGTTCCCCCTTTTGCAGGCCATAACTAAGCGCTTTCCAGTCATCAGGATTACACAATCGAATGAAAATATTAACAAAAGGATTTTTATGGTCCCCCAAACCCTCAATCCCCGATATTCGTTTGGGTTGTTCCCCTTTTATGAGCCCTATTCCCACTCATAAAAAAAGATCTGTTTGGATCTGTCATGCTCCATAGACAGACATGATGGTGGGAGCAGGAAATTAATCGGGTTCGTACTTTGAAAATAGAACTGCTTTTTATTGAGAGCAACAGCTTTAGTATTGTTGTAAGTGTTTTACAAAAGGTATGAGTGCTCTGTAATGCATTTACAATGTTAGAACATTTTCAAGTGTAAAAGTGATTTGCTTTAGATGAAATAGAATTACTTGTTTAGAGAACTATTTCCTTATATTTTCTGAATTATGATTTGGGCAAGTATACATAATTACTCAAAGATTCAGTTTATATCTGAATTATTTTTCTTTTCTATGTATTTTATATATTTTACTATTTTGTTTTTCAATCCAACTTAGCTTATTCATAAACATCGAGAGTTTTCAATCCTACACTGCATAAATTTAACCGGAGAAGGTTAGAAGGGTTAAATGTAAACACAACTTAAATTATTTTAATAAAAATAGCATTAATTAATTTCTGAAATTTATGCAACTTTTAGAGATTTAATAGTTGGCATTTTTTAACAGTTTTAACGCTCATCGGACTGATTTTTTCATATGAAATAAATTGCAATGGAACTTAAAGTTCAATGAAGTTTCAATGAACTTTTTTTCACTTCAAAATATTGAATACTTCGAAGATTTCTTTTAATCTTCTTAACTTCCTACTCAATGAAATCAATGTTACTTTCTTAGACGTTTTAAGTCGAAATCGCCCAATTCGCATTGAATTGCTTTCCAATCCCCATACAATTTGCTTTGAAAGAGAAAGTGGGGCTAAACAAGAGTTTAAACTTAAATAAGTGAACCTTCATCTATGCATAACAATAACCCTTCATTAAACAAACATTAACAAACGACCACAACCTCGACTTCAATAAATTTCACAGCCTTTTTCATCCCAACCCTTTACTACCCCCACTACATTTCACACCCAAAACCACCCCTTTCCCCACAGGCGTGACCCCTTCCCAAACGGGGATAGGGAGCAACATTCGATTCCAGGGAACACAAGATGAATATTTCAAACCTCGAATCCCCCCCCTCTCCTCCCCCGCCGGATTATGCAGGAAATCATTCGGCTCTTTCGAAATGATTAGCTCTTGCGGCAGGGTCATCGCTGCCCTAATCGAATCTCTCCGCATCCCTCCATATTCTCGGACTTAAGTCCGGCCCGGGGCAGGCCGCTAATTGAAGAGGGTATTCGGAATAATTAGCCTCCCCCCCACACACAGCCTAAGAAAAGGCCGTCCGGCTAATAAGTCTCGACTGCTCTGCACCTTAAGCCTCGCTTGATGGGTGGACTAATGGTCCGGCAAAACTCGTTCGCCCGGACGGAAAGTCCGGACGCGTCAAAAATGCCTCTGGGGGGCGACGGTCATTCTTAATGACGCTGATGGGAGAGGATGAATTGGGAGCCGGTAATGCTGTGGAGTTAAGGCTGCTGCTGAGATTTGGACGATTCTTGATGAGGTTTGCTTTACCGGTCTTAAGGAGATTTGAATTGGACAAGATTCTATTATATTTGGATTGGACGGTTGTAAGATAATATTTTGAATAATATTTGATAGGGGAAGATACGTAGGGGTATCATTAGTGGAGTGTGATTTGATAGGTTTAGGTATAGAATACTAAATATTACTTAAAATGAAATTTTTAATAAATTTCTGGAAAGCAGAGTGAAGGTATTCTGTATATTACCACCTTTGAATGTCAAATGAAGGGTAAACTTCTTGTCAAGAGCCCACATGGTAGAAAACCCACAAAATTTGTTAACCCAACTCAACTAAAGTTATCTCGCACTGTCATTTGGTTTTATATGTGTATCCCTTGGTTTTTAAACTCGTCATATGTGTTTTTAGAACGTTAGTTTTCATAGAATTGAATACTGTCTATAATGAAATGTCTAGTATGGTTATTAAACAAAAGTAATTATGTGAGACTTAGTTCTTTCTGCTTCTTTATCAAATATCGGATGGGCTAGTAATACGTTCTTTGAAGGTTAAAAATTGCTCGATAAAGTTTTAATTTTGTTTTGATTTTGAAAAATAAAAGGTTTCTGCGGAAGAGTAGACTGCGTGATATGAGTATGATAGAGTAGATAAAGGGGAATATAGTAAGTGGTAAAGTGGAGTAAGTAAACAATGAGAAAAATCTAAAGGTATATGATGTACTACTTACTATCAATCATACCAAGTATAAAAAAGGTAAAAGAGGTCAATTAAGCTAGATTAATAAAATACCATGACGAACTCACTTTAAGTACAAAACCTTGATGTCCAATTGAACAATATTACTGACCCCAAACCTAAACAATCAACCTTGAAATCCAAACTTTCCCTACTCATTCCATCTGTGAAAAAAGACCGCAAATCCTACATCAAAACCACCAAAAGCTCCAAACCCCCATTTCTCCATCCAAAACGCAACACGATACGAAACGCACTCCGAAATAGATACACGAAAAGGGGGACAGCATCAAAAAGATAACGAAAACCTCCCTCCCCCTCTCAAAATAAAAATCGAGGCCGACTTTATTCATTCACCCAGCCGCCTGCGTTTGTCCTCAAGTCGCCAACGGTCCCGTTATACCTGTGACACACACCTGGTGCCGTATTTTCGCCCACGACTCCCTCTCCCCCGCCCCCTCGTTCTGTGCGTGCGTGGTAAAGTGGGGCTGTTCTTGCCCCGTTTTCGTTCCAGGGTTGTTTCGTTCTTATAACGGACGCCGATAACTTATATGTCGCATGTGCATCGTTGTGTTTGTCCTTGACGTTATCTATGGTAGACTAGAGATGTGCAGAATTGGGTGAGATAGATATAAAGTTTGGCAAAGTGGTGTATGTTATAGTTGGAATAGCGAATTGTCCTTGAGACAGTTACCCTTCTTTATGATCTTCATAAGCTTCCTAGGCTAGTTTTAACATTTCAAAAAGTTTTACAAAAAAGCATTTTCTACAAAAGATTCGTTCTTATCACAGGGAAACATTATGCACCTCAATTTTCCACTTGAATTTAAATACTATCAGGTAAATATTATAGGTTCGGATGAAATGAAAGTTGAGTATACTTGAACTATGGTGTAGCCTTTAGAATATCTTCATATTTTCTTTGAATCGCTACGGGTTTAATCAATAAGTTTAAAATTCTTACAATAAGGAAAGCCTCATTGATATTTAAGAGCCCATTTTATAGCATGATATTTCAACGGAGACAATTTCGGTGGTTATAACGATATAGGGGAAATGGGATTACTTGTTTTCTATTGTAAAAAAGCAATAAGCTCTTTTGGATGGATATTTTCCAATATTATATTGTATTCTCCTTTGGATTCGTCTCATTTCTTTATTTTCCTTTACTTTATAAATTATCTTTTTACAACAAAAAAGAAACGATTATACATTTAATCGCTACAACATACGTGCAAAACCATCCTTGTTCAATTACCTATATAAAACAAACAAAATATATTCTACAAAAATCATTCTTAATAACATAAACAAATAAAACGATACTCCATTAGACTCGTAAAACAGTACATAAGCATTCTAATTGAGGCATGGAGAAAAACGGGACCCTTCAAAAGTGACACCGAAGACCGTCATGCTCTCAAGGTTTTATAAAGGATCTTTGAGGCGAGTAATTTTCATTGCGAAGGGGAGTGAATCCCTTGCACAGTAGACTGAGCGTGAAAGTTAGTCGTCTTCATCTCGCTAGTTTCACTGTTACAATGTTTTAAACACTCCATAAGCATCTTCACGCTCTTATGCACTTCTTTTCAACGGCCCGTGCTATATAAACGTAAAGAAAGGATAACGGTCTTGTAATTGGTATTTATCTTGAAAAGGATCGTGTCGATTGGTGTTAAGAGATTTGAAGCTTTATCGTCTTAGAGTGTATATTTTTATTATGTATTTTATTTTGTCAGTTGTTCTACCTTTTGATTTTACTAAACTTTTATACTTTGCAACTTAGTAAGAAGTAGAGAACTCGCTGCATTGAGAATACTGATGTGATTGCTCATACACTAAGCGAAGACAATAAATAAAAAATAAAAAAGCAAACTGTTCAAAGTTCAATAGTGTTAAGGAATAAGTTGGAAGTAGTTTTAAAGAATAATAGGAAATTTCTCATAAAACTAAATGAATGGGTAGATTATATAAAAAGGTAGACTGAAAACAAGGTAGACTGAGACAATTTTCAAGAAACAGTGCAAGAATATTTGTATAAAGTATTTAAAAAATAAAGAAAAGAGAGAGATTAATAATTATTTGTATATGCCAGTTAAATAATTTTTATAAATACTTCACGAATATTTGGAATTTTCTGAGCAAGATAAGAAATAAATCGGTATATCGTTCTAAATGTGATATCAATGATTGAATGTAGGTAGACCCTTTGAAATGAAGGATACCATCTATCACTTAACGACTTACTCTAATAGAGTAACTGCAACTAGAAGTAAACAAATTTGGCCACACAGGACAAAAATTGAACAATCTTGAACATTATTTGTACTGCTTGGGTACAACAACAGAGACTGTAACTGTCTTAGAGAAACTTAAAAGAGAGTGGAAGCCGTTTTCACTGAACGTTGAACCTCAGCCCGTTACATCAACACGGAAGAAGAACATCCCAAGGGGGCCCCCAGACCTCTCAACTCCTCGGCTTTTGACCTCATCATCCCCCACCTCCGCACAAGAAACGGTAAAAAATTCTCCTTCTCCTCCTTTGTTCCAAAAGTACACCTGGGGGTGGTAGGGGGGAGGAAAGGGCGCGTGCGACCCACGCGCGAGCCCCTTGAGTCAGCTGAACCACCTGGCCCCCCTTGCACCTGGATGCATCAGGTAACGGTCAGACGGTAAGCTACTCTCGCTATCTATCTATCCATCCGAGGGGGGAAGCAGCTGTGCGACGCCCCCTACCGAGGGAGAAAGCAGTCACGCGCGGGCGTGGATGGATTAAATTAGACGTTTTCGCTTTCTATTGTTGCCCCCCTCCCTCTTTCAAGGTGAGGGAGTAGGTTTTTTTGAGGGGGTACAACAAACCTTCGCTTTTTCCGGGTAGGGGGGCGTCTTTTCTTTTCGCCTGGGTCCTTCACCTTTTTGGATGGAGGAGAGGGGGCGCGAAGGGGTTAAAGAATGGGGAAGTAAGATGGGGGCCCGTTATGGGGGTGTGGGTTTGTGTACGGTGGGGGGGTGCAGATGGGGTGTTGTGAAAAAGGGGGTTTGAAGTTTATTAGGATAAATTTGTATGGATGAGAGTTACCTGGATAGTTATATCGTCATACGACAAGTTTTGTTACTAAATACTCCACCCGTGCAAGGCCGGGAAAATCAGCTAGTAACTAAATAAATGATAGATTTTGTAAGGAAACAAAACGTGTCGTCAAAGAAGCGACCACTAGCTTTCTGAATTGGAATTGACAAGTAGTGAAAAGTTAGATAGCATCTTAAGCGAAGGTATCGTAAACTACGCTATTACTACTTCCTACAATCCCAAGAAAGCAAAAAAAACTAAGTAATACGCATAAGTGAACAAGTTACAAGCATTTTCAATGAAGCTAAAATATTTTACTTTTTGCTGAAACTTGAAAATGAAGAAAGTATTCTAATAGAGGCAAACGATCAATTACGGATATCCTTACCCTTACTAGTTTCGCTTTAGTAGTGCTATTCAAAGATATGAAGCCTTGTAGAATTAAAGGTCTAGAAAGAAGAAAGTTTTCATTGAGTACGTGTGAGGTTAACAAGCGAATGTAAGGAGAACGTTAAATTTTCACGTCAAAATAATACTAAAAAAACCAGTCTCAAGAATTTTACAGATAACCCTATTCCGTCTTTTACAACTATAAAGGTGCAATAGAAAACGCACGGTAATATAAAATAAACAATTCTTAACTGGGATCCATAAAAGAACTTGATCTAAAATATAGAAACCCTTTACAAACTCCCCTACTAAACTCATTATTAGAAAACCAACCCTCAATTCAACCCTTTCCTTCGAAAATCCCATCAAAACCCCAAACGGAAAACCCCAGGTCCGAAAGACACCCCAGAACCGTCCCAAAAGACGGCCACGGATCGCTTTTTCCGGCCATCGATCGCAGAGAGGCAAAAAGCGAGAGCGAGGAAACGGAAAGTGAGAGCTAGCGAGTCCGTTGCAGCCCGAGCATCGTCCGCCATATGTCGAGGGGAGCAGCTGACAGAGATTAGGAGAGCATGCCTAATTGGGGATCCATATATTCCGCTCTCGGCCTTCTGTCTGCACCGATACTGTTCAACAACTTTGCGGGCGACGCCTTTTCGCCGGTGCTTTCTGTTGTTTAGTATTGAGAGAGATTTTTTCTCTGGGGTTTGATAGCTTTATCCGCTGTGGGGGGGGTTTATTTTATATCCGGTGATGTTTGGGATGTATATGAGAGAAATAGGTCGCATTCAAAGTTAATATGTATTTCTAAGAGGAGTGGATAATTAACTTGTATTAGGAGATTCGGATTAATATAGACAACATTAGTATCGGAGTAGCAATCGATGAAAGTTGAGATATACCGTAAAAAGCACATTTTTAATTTATGTTTTGAGAGTATAAAACTTTCGTGTTTTCATTGTTTGTTTTATGGGTATTCAGGTATAAAGTGAATGTAACGTTTTAAAATTCAATAAAAAACTTTTAGTCAGTATTGAAAAAAGTGAGATTGAATATAGAATTGCAAACTAAACAATTCCCATAACTATTTTTAGGATGAAAATAATATATACGTACCATATATTTATAACCATTTAAAAAAATTCCTAAAAAAACGTTTTGAAAATAACTTTTATATTGAATCTAATGACAAAGTAATTTATTCATTATAGTTTTCAAATGTCATTTATTCAACAAATGTCATTATAAACTTTAAAATCGGGATAAAAGAAAGTAAAAAATAAATAAATAAAAGTTCAAATATAATTAATTTTGGACTATTTTAAAGAATTTCTCACATACTCCACAAAATAACCTGTTTTTTTTTCAGTAAGAAAAAAAATCCCTATTTTTTAAATTTTTATAAAGTAAGAAAAACCACCTTCGACCTTGAGTGCTTTTAAGCAGATAGGACGAATTTTCGCCCCGATAAATGCAGGTAAAGATCGAAGTTCTCTTATCAGACACAGACTTGCAGAAAAAAGCAGTGCGTTTTAGGTAGAGCTTATCAGATAACACTTTGAGAACTTGAACAGGACGTCATACTATCGGACTCCTTTTTTATTGGATTGCTCATTTGAACTCATCTCATCCTAACACTTCACCTAAACCAATCAGAAGGATTCCACTCAAGTAGCTTGATTCGAAAATCCGATGCAGAGAACGAATTAGAATTTTTTATGATAAAATTCTCGATTCTCCAGCACCAAGACGAAATTTGGATGCTTAAAATTGTTTAGAGTTTGTTTTGTTTGTATCTGTTGCATGCATTTAAAATAAGCCCTTTCAAAGTTTAAAATAAATCTATTTTTGAAACCCTTTTAAAATGTAGTTTTATGTTAAAATTACTATTAATTTAGTTAAATGAACAAGATGGGTAGTCTGCGTGGATGCAAGTCAACAAAAAAGAGTGAAAAAGAAGTAATAGAAAAAGTATAAATTAATAAAATTAAACCACATAAAAAACCTTGAGAATGAAAAACCGATTAATTGAACTTAACCAAGAGTTTCGTCACCTAATGCGCGCGCTCTAGCTTATTGCAATAGCCAGGGTGATAATTTTGTCTCAGTCGCCGTGACAAAAGTCTCTAGTGCGCGCTTAGCCTAATTGGTAGCTAAAAAAGGGGAAAAATTAAACTAATCAAAGTTGTCAAAAAAGCTTGATTCCGGGATAACTTTGGGTCAAACTGATGGTGAATACAACCGTAAATGTCCCAAAAATAATTTCCAATGTTGAAAATCTTCTTTTCGGATAGATATCACATTTTTCTACATCCCTTAACAATAACATGCACTAGTTGAGTACAATCACATCTTCCAACACGGCCGTACCGCTACTATATCCCAACAATATCTATTCATTAAACTAACATATAATAATACATCCCGTGTATATTCCCATTACAAACAGCTCCCCATACACAATTACTACACAGCTCATACCGGGAATATAATAATACTAAGTGACACCCCCATTTCTTGGACGCACATATACACACACCTGTAGCGTATAATTAAAATTGCTCGGCGTAACTCAGCGCGCGGCTTAAGGCCCCTCCACGCATTGCTCATTTAAACACTCGGGATTTCCCATGCCAGGGAATCTTTCTTGCCTGCCACTGTCCAGGGAGAGAGAGGCTAGACCACCCCCTTCCGTTTTAATTCACTGGCGAAGGAATTACCGCCAAGATCGCGAGTGGACGCCTGATTTAAATTAAGAGGCTTAGAGCCGTCCCTGACCACTCGCAATTTCCTCCCCCTGCCTCTGCTTTTCTTAACTGTGAACCGCTGGGATTACGCGACAGGTGAGCGCTGCCCATGAACGTGTAATTGGGACGCGGGGTGACTTTGTTCATAATAATAATAACAATAATAATAATAATCATAGGAAGAAGATGCAAGATGAGCGGTCCCTCGAACAAAGGGGGTATCAGTGCTTATAATGTTGAGGGATCATGAAGTGGGGATATTGTAGACGTGATATAAAAGATGCAATGGATAGATGGTTCTGAAATGAGTGTTGGGGACAAGTTATAGCAAACACCTAAAATACCAAAGTAATATAAAAATCGAAAAAAAATCTAGGATTTTATGTATTGCATTGACATTTCAACCCCAATGTGGAATAGGGTTTACTCATAAACTTCCTAATATCTCATTTGTTTTTTTTTATCAAAAATTATTTTGTTTAAAAATCTATACGCGTGTTTAATCTTTTCAATTCTAAGTTGCTAGATATTACCATTGATTCCAACGGGAAATTCGGGGCGGCTAGATCTGAAAGGGTTAATACTGTTTTCTCAACAATTTCGTCTACCAATTTATTAAAAAACATGATGCACATGTCTGCATATTTTAGCTATAATTATATTATTTCGATTAGTAGTACCTAATTATTCATTCATTACTCAGAAATATTCTATGAATGTCAATTTAATCAATTTAAATTGAAATTTCCTTTCTCCAAACTTTACATAAATTAATTAGTTTTATTTAGTAGTAGAGGTAAACGTAGAATAAAGAGTACGGCCCAAATTCCTATTATATCTATGATGTGGAAGCATTGTTTTGTAACTATATGGTATTAATGATATCTGTTTCAAGACTATCAACGCTTTACAAAAAACTCATCTTACAACGCATTTTTTACCTACTTACTTTTGTATATAAAAATATCAATTACGTACAATATTTCAAGATGCTTTATAAAAAAGAAATATCATAAAAAAATCTTCAGATTCATAGTGTAGAAAAAGATATTGGGAAAATTGTTTGCTTAACATGGATATAAATATCTTCAAGGGCAGATAAAAACACAACAAAGACGTAGTTATTTCTCAAACGAACATATTTTTTTGACATCTATTGACAGAATTACTAACAGAAATTGATTAAACTGATATAGAAAGAGAGAAACAACCTTGTAATAGATAAAGAAAACTTGTAATTTTGAATCTAGGTCAGTATTTATCTTTTTCCTGTCTTATTTTTTTCTGTAGCACTGATTAGAAAGAATGTTTTTGAGTTATGAAGTAAAAGCACCTTGCCATTTTGCTATCGATATGAACCTTAAAAAACTGGATTGTTTGTATTTAGTTCAGCTTTTAAAAATTGAAGGTCTTTTTTCGAATTTATAATAGTGGGAATTTTTAATTTATTTAATTTGCTTTTGATTTTTTTTCTACTAAGATAACGTGTTTAAGGATTTTGATTCCTGTTTGAATGCAAAAGAGAGCAAAGTTAAGCAACGCACTTCAACAAAAATCGCTAAACTATCAAGAGCTAATGAAAATAATCAAAGATAATAGAAGAACTAAAATCCAAGCAATAGCAAGATTCTTAAATGAAATAGTAGAATAACAAAGAAGAAAATAATTCTCCCCTACTAAGGAATTCCCAAGTTAATATGTAATTAAGAAGTATTAGTACCGAAGACGTAAAGAGAAGACGAAGCGACAAATTTTTGTCAGCAAATGTCTCAGATCAATCTCAACTCAACTCAAAAAGGATTTTGATTCATCTAAAATTGAACAATTCTAAACTTTTTTACCTGTTCAGTATAATTTAATCGATCAATTTCGAAACTTATTGTTTTCAATTTAAATTTAATTCTCATTCTTGAATTCAGCAACTTAAAAAAAAGTTATGTTCGCATCAAGGAGGCAGAGTTAGCTTCTCCTTAAAACACATTGTGCAAAGAAAACCCTTTTACAAGAACCACAAATCTTGGTTAGTTTTCTTTCCTGCATCTTAACTCTACTTGTAAGAAAGATAGTTCTACAGGTGAGGTCCCGCAGAGTAGACCAGTATCGATTTCGAATGATTTGTATTACATTTCTTTTAGTAAAATAATTATATATATATATATATATATATATATTCCTACTACTTTAATATATTATATTATTACGGTCATGATTTATTCAAGGAAGGTTATGTTTAGTTTTTATCACACTTATTTTTCTTTAATTATTTCAAGTAACAACTAACCATTAATACTATCCCCTACGTTTCTTATAAGTTTTTTTATGAACAGTTAATAATAGTGATTATTTTTATTAAACTATTTTAATTATAATTTTTTAAACCACTAGGGAGCTACCGCCCCCTGCTCGCTATCGCTCGCCAACCCCCGTTAACTGCTGACGCAGGGCCTTTCGGATCGCTTCGCAATCCCCACAAAACCCTGCTCACTAAAATTATTTATTTATAAAACATTCGTTATAACAATTAGTAGAAAAAACTTCAACCAACTTTCTTGAAGCACACTCTCTTAAAAGTTAGAATATTTATTGGTTAAATTATCAATAATTTAATCAACACGTTTTCCTTGAAAATATCCATCAAGTCTGCTCGTGCTATTGTTATTCAATATTTACAAAAACGTTCAGCAATGAATCTGTTAAATTTAATATAGTACCTAGTAACTCGTCAAAATATCTAGTGTTTTATCATTCAAGTTTTAGTTTTAAAACAGACTTTTTAAACAATACTATTTAAGCTATTAAAAATGATAAGAGACAAAATCTACATTGCACTCAATGTTTACAAACAATTAATTTTGGTGTGTGAAATTCTATACTTGAATAGTAGATCTGTGAGTTTCTGGAAAACTCTTATCAGTCTTTTAAAAATATTTTATTTAGAAAGTACATATTTTGAAGCGCATTTTCAAAGCGTGAAAGGAATTATTTTCATCGTTAATGAGTAGCGTCGGTTGGTCATTGTGATTGGAGGTATAATAAATTGAACGACAGTTTCTTGCTGTTAACTGCAACCTTATCCGTAATCCAGAAAAATGGAAATATCTTAGAATTGAGAATTTTTTTAGAAATTCTAAAGGCACTTTGCACATCCTCAAAAGAATCCGAACAGCTTGATACCAAAAACATGTTATACGGATCAGTAATTAAAAAGCCTTTCTCTGGAAACCATTTACAAAAACTTTTTTTTAGAATAGAGAGATTATATATTTTGATATTTTGAATTTCAGCGTCGAAAACTTTGGCAGTTGAGGCGCTTGTTGTAACATTGGAATTTTTGGAGGGATTTAGGGTGGATTTATTCCTTTTCTATGGTCTAAAAAGGTAAATTTCTGACTTTCAGGGGGATATATCCCCCAATCCCCTCTGGCATAAGCAAACTCCCAAGTTGGAGTTAGTTCGTTTTTACTGCGAACACCTCTATTCTAAAAAAATGTCCCTCCATGGTTTCTAACTTTTCTACCTCCAAAATATGACATTTCTTTTACTTAAATAACAGAGTTAAGGGTCCATATAGTTGTCCTATATTTCTATATTTTGACCCCTGTCCTTTATTTTCCCTACTTCTTAATTTGCATCATTGTTAATTTTTTCGTCAGTATTTATAAACAAGAAAAAATTGACCATTTTGAAATTTTCCTGACAAGTCGTGTATTTTTTGGGCAAATGTCCTCCATTTTCACCATGAACTCGGAGAGTAGAATGCAGAATTTCGAACTTCTTACATTCCACTCCATCCACAAGCATATCCCATTACACAACAGACACAACACCATTATTACTAATATCATTACACCCTCCCACAAACATCCCCCCTTCCACAGAGCGAAGAACAATCATGAGAAATAGCCGTCACCACAACGCACAACAATCCCGCTAAGAGCAGTGGCGGCGAAAGCTGCAGCAAGCAAGAGCCAAATGCACTAAGACGGCGAAGGGGCCTTATTAATGGCGGCACCGTGCTTTCCGCGCCCCTAACCCTATCAAACGGAGATTAACTCGATTTGCAGCGCTGGCTAATGTCGCTCCGCTCCTTACTAGATTAAGGCGTTAAAATTTATGAACAGGCCCGATTTAATATCTCTCTCCACCGCCGTCGGGCAGATGCCGTGGCGGCCAAGAAAGGGGTTGGCAGAGATCGTCCGAGATCGGTTTTTAATTGTTGGAGGTTAGTTGTTTGGTGCGAGGTGAAAGGGGGGAGTTTAGGTCTTGGAGTTTGTTGCTTTTCCTACTGGGAGGTGTCCTTGCTGGGAAGCGGTGTTTACAGGAAGTAGTTGGTTTTAGGTGTGTAATTATATTAATTCTGTTTTGAAGGATTAAAAATAAAGTTATAATTATACCTTTGGTAAATAAATTATATTATTATAATTAATAATTTAGTTACAACTTTAAAGGTCACGTAATTTGAGATAAGAAAAGGAATAAATTTACAAAAACCAAAAACTATCTTAGGATTAATTCTTATGTAAAGTTCAATTGCCAAGTAACACACTATTATTCTTCAATTTAATCAATAAAATATCTCGTTTAGTGCGTTTTTTACAAATATTGTATGTTGTAAAACTTTTCATGACTTAATTTTACTTTTTTCAGTTAGAGAGTTATGAGATATACCTTAACAATTTATATCTCAGAGCATAATCAACATGATTAATTTGGAATGTTTTAAAATAGGTAATGCTTTACAACTTTTCTTGGAGAAACTAAAAACTTTTTCTTTACCCCATAAAATTCTACAACTATTATAAGCAAAAGATTTTTAGACCTAACAATGTAGAAAAAATTTATAGTAAAATCTTTCAAACTGTAAATATATAAGAGGGAACCCCGGTAACTAAGAATTAAGAGCTACTAAAATGCCCAATATTCAAGCAAATTAAACTAGGAGTAAAATATATTTTTAGGTTACACCCGAAACTTTTAATCGGGGCTTGAATTCGTTTTTGAGCTTACAAGAGTTCAAAAAATGTTGAAATAGAAATAAAGCACTTATAAAAAAACTTGCTGTTGAAGGCCATAGAAAAATAAAGTTTGAAATGGTTTTCAGGGGCCATGCATTGGAACCATGCACTCGAATTAAATATGTATCTTTGCAAAACGTTCCGCAGACTAGTTTAGATAAGAACACGATTTCCCAAGTGAAAATGTGTAAAAATAGATTATTTTAAATGTAAACAGAAAATAAAGTAAGAATATGGCTTATAGGCATAAACATGTTTTTTTATCAGAAAGATAAGGGCTTGAAATGGCGCATCAATCAATTGGTATCAATCAACCAGGTGAATCACGAATCATGTGGATCTTAGTTAAACTAAAGCTTTGATGGGACCAGGAATTTAGATCAGGAAATTAAATAGGAAAATTAAAACGGAGGGTCATAAATATGACGTACTTGTGAAGGATAATATCGTGATGATTTTTTTGTTTTTAAATAAGTATTTTATATAAGTAGCTTAGATTTAAGAAAAAATTTGACTACCTTGAACTCTTTTAAATTTTTGTGAGGTCAGTTATTATTACATGAAAAAAGCCGATTTGCATGAGTGAGTTTCGTTTTTAAATAATTTAAGGATCTTTCAGATACCTTTTTAAAGAAGAACTTACCCTGTGCTCACTAGTAAACGTTGCGTAATGAGGTAAATACCCAAGAACCGATAGCTATCTGAGCCTTTATGGTACTTGAATGGTGTCACCCTGCACTAGTAAGCGTCGAGTAATGGTAATGCTCAAAGAACCTATAGCTATCTGAGTCTGTATGATACTTGAACGGAGTTACCCGTGCTTACTTTACTCAGTTGCAACTTAACTTGAGCCTGTAGAAATATGCTGAGAGCAACCAAAGAAAGTAGTTCCCAGTACGGTGTCGGAATTTTGAGTGAAATTAAGAGATTCAATTTTAAAATACGTTTAGTTTTTTTAAATCCACGTATATTAAGCGTCTTTTAATCCCGATTTCCAAAATGTTGAGTATTATTATTTTTTCAAGTGGCACAGCGCGTAATAGTCCATTTGTTCGAATAAGACTCGCCAGCCAATAAGAGCTCACAAAGCCCAAGCGAGCTTTCTGTTTACTCATATTTTCTTCCGCGCGGCCATGACGTCAGGCTCAACTTAAGTTGCACTCGAGTATAATAAGCATTGCGTAACGAGGTAAATGCTCAAGAACCGATCTGAGCTATCGGTTCTTGGGCAAACAGCACAGTTTAGCAGTCTTTTGCCGCTCTGCCAACCACTGGCCATCCACAAAAAGAAGGGCGTCTTGCAAAGCGTTTCCCGGAAAAGCGATCCGGAAAGAATCCGGAAAGAGCCACGGTCTTGGGTTAATGAAGGGAGGTCATCCGGATGGCCATTGAGGAGCAGCCTTCCTTCCTCCCCTTTGTGCCGCCTTCCGCCCCTGGACACGCCCCTCGAGGAGCTGGTTGACCGTCCCGGTCCAATTAGCCTCGGACGCTTGAGTAACCCTTTGCGACACGCTCCAGCTGTAGGAGATGGGATCCTCTCGTTATTATTATCGTCTGATGCGGTCAAGTGCTGACGCAGTGTCCGGTCTACGAAACGGATGATTGAAAAGTTCGTCCTATCCTCTCTCTCTCCCGCAAGAGACTCTACTACGTAGGCCTTGGGGGTAGTAGACATCTTGGGTAGTCTCTGAAGACTCAGAAAATCTAATTTACCATTACCCTGAAAATGTTGGGGGCAATATTCAATAAAGACCTTCTCAATCGTTTCAGTCCGTACCACCTCACAAATTTTCCATAGGATTCAATAGTAATCTCGGGCGGTTTGGGACTGATTGAAAGGGTTAAATCTGTACATGACATGAGAGTTTGTCATGGATTAGGTTTTGTGTGGAATGGAAGGACATGTCTTCAGGGCATCATTCTGCTATTTTTAGTCGGTGGAAAAGAGGATATAACCAGTACAATTGCTCTGTACAATAGTCTGTATTCTCCAGGACTACTCCCATTTATTTTATTTTGTATTCTACACATTCTGCTCTATTTTGATGCGATTAAAACCTTCTAAAATACTAATCAGTCTGAATTAAAGAGGGTGTATCGGCATAAAACAAGGCTTGATACTTGTAAGAAAATATTTATTGATTCACAAGCGAGACTCATGGTCTTTCGAGACCTACTCTCCTCCCCCTGCATCTACAATACTAAACCAAAACTAAAAACTAACCGCGCGCTCGGCAGTTACAGATGAGCGCCACCTGGTGTGGAGAGCCACATCATGGCCTGAACAGAGGAAATATCTAATAAAAAGATAGTATATGTCTCAGTTTAGGTTCAAGCGTTTCTAATTAATGACAAATACATGAATGAAATTTATAATTCATTATAGGAGGTAAAGAGAAAGATACGAGAGCTTTATCATAACAGATTTTGGCATTATGAAACTGCCAAACCTCAATAGAAGCAATATGAGGTGATGAGCACTCACAATAAGGAAAACATCTCGAAATAATAATGACCACCGGAACCGAAACTCCTTCGAACAAGTCAACCCCCCCTCCAGATCCTCCCCTCTTCAAACAATCAACCGGTCATCCCAAAATTCACATTCAAAAGACGAGGGAGATTCTAATAAGGTTTGACCATCATCAGAAAGGGATGCACAGAGCGCGTGCCTCTCATTCATCCCGCGTCGGAAGTGACCAACAAGAGCGACGGGCGTTGACCCTATATCGCATAAATCGCCGCTGGTCAAGTCGCGCGGGGGTGGCTGACACCATGGAAAAGAGGCCTCGCTTCCACCAGTCTTGTGAGATCCAGATTCCCTCCCCTTTTGTTGTTGTGATAGCGTCCGCTCTGCTTTTGTTATTCACACCTGACTGGAGCTTCCATGTCATTGAAACGACCGCCTTTTGTGGAGGGTTAGCTAAGACTATTACCGCCGCTCGGCGGACAATGGTTGTGAAAACGTTTTCTGTGTGGATGTCGTCGGCAGGATGTCGGAAAAAAGAGCGATTGGCGGTGATGTTTTAGGAGATGGGGTTTTTGGTATTCATCAGAATGCAGTCTTAATAAGATTTTTTTTTATTTTACGTAGAGCTTATTATATGTCGTATCCGTTTAATTAGAGCGTGAAGTAGAGAGAGGTTTTTCAGAGAAGTTTAGGATAAAACGCAGTAGAAATAAATAAATTGACTAGACTTGAGTAGTTTTAAATAATCTACAGATATTGTTATAGTAAGGAAAATTCTATTATGATGAGTGGAGGGTGGATTTAAAACCGTAAGTCTACTTCCTTTTCTACCGATTTGAATAGAGATATTTTGAATTTCAGAAATTATTTTCTACTCGGGATATGAAAAAGGAGAAACCAGTAGTAATGGGTTATAAGTGTAGTTTTATATTTTGTAAAATAAAAAAAGAGCTTAATATATTTTAAGACCTATCCGCCCCAACGTTTCCATAAGATTCAATGGTAATATCGGGTAGCTTTTAGATATGAAAGTGTGTGTTAAAAGCTAATTCGAAACTTAAACCCAGTCCCCTTTTCTTCCCTTTAAATTCCTTATCAAGGATATATTATCAAGTTACTCTTTCTTCGTAAGGCGGCTATAAACTGCGGAATCTTGCAATGTGGAAGGTACGTTTCTGCAGTTCTCAGCCGCCTTCAGAAAAAAGACGAGCTATAGTATAAACTCATGATGGACAAGCTGTAGCTTCTTTTAGAACAAAGGAGTTTTTTTGTTCCATTTTAATTTATTTTCTTTTTCTCTTATTTTTATGTTCGTTCCTTTTTAAATGTGTTTTACGCAACTTTCTTCTTTTTCACTAATATAAATTAGATTGGATATTCAAAAAACCCAACATATATAACCCCCATCCTCCTACTACACAACCATCCACAAATCCACTTAAAGAACCTTACCCAAATAGCCCAGCAAAATACGTCGAGTTTAAGTAACTGCAACTAGAAGCAGACGAAAATTTGGCCATACAACAACTGGACGAATCTTGAACGTTTATACACTGCTTGATGGATACACGAAAAGAACAACGGCATGACGATACGACGCAGACATCAAACTTCCCCAACACAAGGACAGATTCCACGAATATCCATCCCTACAAGGATGTTGCCCAACAAAACCGTTCTTGAAGCCGCGTGTTTGTCGTGCGACCGCCTGCACAGGAAAAGAACGGACACTTTTTTTCCAGAGTCCTCTTCCATTCATTTCTTTGGAGAAAGAACAAAGGATTTTCCTGTTGGTGCAGCTTCGGTCAACAAGTGGGCGACAAAAGAAGGAGACAAGATGGAGGGACTCGCTTTTCCCCGGTGCTGTTTGCCCACCTGCGACCGCCCTCCACCCCCCTACTAATGGCTTCCGCCGGAGCAGGAAGCCACGGGCATCTGGCAACAGCTCCGGTTCCTTTGGGAGAAAGTTTGACCATGGGTGAATAGATACCCGGATCTTACTGTTGTTAATTTTTTAACGTTTGATTTTTGTGTGGCCTTGAAAGTTTCTCTTCTAAAAATGTGGGTTTTTAGAGTGTGGGCCCGTAACAGTTTCGTTTTAGTTTAGTTCTTTTTTCTTCTTTTCGGAATCCCCTAGTGAGGGTGGTAAGTCGTAAGTACGGAGAAATCCTTAAAATATTTATTTTGTATCCCTGAACAAAATAGGAGTGAATCAGATGAGTGGAGAATATTATAAAAGGGAAGTTGCGATGATTCTTGCTGTTGATATTTTAAAGTATCTATCTTTCCCTCTTCCTCAATTTAACAGTCAAATTCACAGCCATCACATGCAAAATTTGGAAAATAGAAATCATTAATCATTTAATGAGTAATAATGACATTCAAATTGATATAATCCATCATAAACAGAGTTGCTAAATATTTTAAATTTACAGCTCAAAATTTAAAGGAGTTAAATCCATAAATAGGCAATTCAGATAACCTCTGAAACTATAAATAGCATAAATAATTAATTACTTAACAAAATTAAAGATAATTTTAGTTATACGTATTAAAAATAAAATAACTTCTACATTTCATAAAATTTCCGATTGTTTTAGTGTGTGTCTTTTCCCAAATCGTTTGAATATTTAGATAAAATTCTAAACACATCAGAGAACATAGTTTCTAAATTTTAAAACGATAGGTACATGAAACAGACATATCAAATTTTCAGCTAATTTCTTGGGGTAATATTGTAGAACACGACTTCATGTGACACGTGTACTACATCGTGATCTTTTCGCAACCCGCTAAAAACTCTGTAACAACCCATAGTTTATGGAGAATAGAATATAAATCAGTTCATTTTCATCAACTGTAAATCTCCGATCCACCATCCACTCGATCTACTAAATATAAGGAAACCTCCAATCACTCCGTTAGTACGATAGAGAGGAAACCAGCTGTGTTCCGCAATTGAAGACGTCCTGCATCGTCCTGCGAAGGAGGAAGACGGCCGACGCCCAATTGAGGAAGAGGGTGACTTTCTTCGCTTTTTTCTCCCAAGGAGGATTTCCGCCAATCGCGTGGGCGTTGGCACACCGCCCGTCACGCGTTCATCGTCTCCGCTTTCTTATTCAAGGGCCCCCCAGATGATTGTTCGTTTATCCTCGTCAGATTTGAAGATCATGCTTCGTTCAAGTGACTCGTGTGTTTGGACACACACAGTGGAGTGATTTCTCCGCTTTTTTTATTCAAGAGGCCCAGAAATGATTCTTCGTTTATCCTTGTTAGTTATGATCGCTATACCCTATTCGTTTAAAATTGGCGCTTGAGAAATAGGGCTTTCCCCCACGCTAGAAGCGTAACCATAGTTACGCTCTTCCCGCAGCCAATAGTAAGCTTTCTTCGTCACTTTGACGAGGATAGTTGCTATGGTTACCGATCGGTGGCGGGGGAAGGAAATATTTCCAAGCGCCAGTTCAAAATGAACAGAGTATAGTGTTACACCGTTGTAATGGATTTTCGTTTCATACATTTAGCGGTTAACTTTGACCTGGAATTATAGTTTTCGTTATTTTTAGACCTTAATTAAATTACTACAAAATTGCTTCTGATTTCCTTATCTTTTCCGCAGCTCTTTCCTTCACAAAATTTTTTTATTTTTATTATCCCAATTATTTATATTTAGGCCGAAGTTATTTTAGCTTCTACTGCTAAACCAACGATAGTAAAAGGGTCACGTGATTTTGAGAAAGCTGGAACTAGTATTTCGGAGGGGAGACAGGTGGAAGTGGAGGGGCAGTTGATCGAAAGAGGAAGAGACATTTGCTTGTATATAGAGGCAAGACCCCAACTATCAGTACTATCGCCAGTTACCCAACTATCGGCCATGCAAAGTCTGTAAAAATCACGTGTCCCTTTTGCTATCGTTGGCTGAGCAGTAAATCTAATATAATAAAACTAAGGGCCATATTCAGATGTTCGCCATCAGTGAATCCGCCGCGCGTATCCGCCGAAATGGTATTAAAATTAACTTTTTCGTGACTCACTTTGTCTGAAACGCCGAAGGCGGATTCACCGGCTCTCTCGCCGGCGGATACGAAACCGCCGACGACTTTCTCTTCTCTCATTGGCTGAAACCGCGCTGAAACCTTGGAAACAGTTTGTTTACATTCTTCATTCGGTTGTACTTCGTAACAAAAATTTGGCGTCCATCTTGCGTGAAATGTGCATGCTTTGATTAGTAGGATGTTGGTATGGATTAATATATTAAAATAATTGATAACTTTAACAAAAATGAGAGAGCACAGAAGAAAATGGAACAGCTGGGATAAGAGTCGCCATGTCAAACCAACACTCCTTGCCCTGCTTCGGATCACGCCCGATAGCAAAGAAAAATGTATTGAGGTATGTAAATTGTATTTTTATTTAATTTTCTCGTTTATGGAATATTTCAGAATTGGTAAATGTTTTAGTATTCAATATTTCGGATCAATTCGGTTAGATGTTCCGTTAAATATCACCAAGTTTGTTTTGGTATCAAATATTAGAAAAATCGCTTCAAAAATTACTAATCTTAATGTGATAAAAATTTTTTCATTTTGTATAAAATTGAATAATTTATAATATTTTTAATGTTACAATAATCGACGTGGCAAATTTCTTTTTGAATTGTTATATTTTAAGATTAAGAATTCTGAATAGACTAGAGGAAGTCCAATTCAAGATATGAATTAAGAACATGAATGGTGTTCAATACTTTTTTTTATTCAGTGAAAGTTATAAATGAAAGCTTTAAAATAAATATATTTTAATTTTTAAGATATTATTTTTGCACAGAATATATAATTTGGTTATTACTTGTAATTCTTGATTGTTTTTATGCGCAGCTGACATAGCATTTGTTTGCGTTGGACTATCACATATTTAAAGAATTCTTATTCTCTCGCTTTCTATTAAACTAACTTCCTTCCGCAAAAAGGTTTTTTTTTAAATTTAGGATAGTATTAATTGAATTATGAAGTTTACAGTTTACACCACACACATACAACATAAAAATCATTGAATGTATATATAAACATTTCAATATATTATTGAATAGTAATCAATTATACTGTTGAATAATTTTTTCTTGTATGTAATTAATATTTTGATTTTGTTTACATGCTAGTATAATTTTTTTCAGCTCAACTAAAATGCTGTTCTTTGTGAATCCAAGAATGAATTATTGAAAAGGGCAAATTATGAAAGTTTAAAAGGATGACACTTCTATTTAAACTGAGAGTTATCTTTTAAAAAAATTAACCATTTGATAAATGGTAATGGAAATTAATCAATTATTCATTTAAATTGCTTTGAGGTAGTACAGTTATTGTATTTGATATAATTTATGAAACAAACTTGCTCCTATGAACTGTGACCATCAAACAGTGACAATCCATACTTAAATAAGTCAAACGGTATCTACTAATAAATGCCATTATTTAGAAAATAGTTGTAAAAATGTTTGAACAAATTGGTGTAGTGCTTACTTTTTTTGTTGATAATAAATAATCTTTTTTGTGATTAGAAGAGTTTTTATGTTTTTAGGATTTAGTTCATACAATATACTTTGAAATTTTTATAAGTTACACTTTTGTCTAACTGGAGTACTAAAAATTTGTTTCTAAAATCTGCCTCACTCTTTCCTACATGTTGTACAAATTTCAATTCAATAAAGAGTAACTGCAATAGTTTACACATTTAACTGTTGAAACATACTTTTTGCTAATTGAGTGGAAAATTCTCCAACAAATTAAGTATGCAGTTAAAAATAGAATAAGTTGAAGAATATAGAATATTTATTTACAAAATTCCTAAACTTTATTGAATCTATTGTAAGAATAAAAAATGGAACTTCCAAATATTTTGAAGATATGAAAATAGTGTAAGTATTATTTATTTTGTTTTATATAAGCTTGCAAAGTTTCAGTTTTATAGATTTTAAAAATGCTGCTAATATTGGGAAATGGTAATTAAGGATTAGTTTACTGCACAATAAGGTGAGTAGTGAGAGTGAGAGTCTTTCAACCAGAATTAAGAAACATAGTTCCTACTTCCTAACATCTTGCATTAAATTGAATTTAATGAGTAATTCCTTTGATGAAAAGATATTTCCATGTAATCATACCTTACAAAATAACTAATTTTTTTCTATTGAATATTTTTTTTCTACCCTTTGCTATTATCTCCCTTTTTTATAACCATTTTTCCAAAATCATGTAAGAATGAATTTCCAAAACATACTTGGAATTAAATTTGGGAAATGAAGCATTATTGTTATGAGTTACAATAATTACTTGGTTATGATAAATGTGCAAAGCGTTTAGAAATAAAAAAGATAAAATATTTTCTTTTTCTTTTATTGTTTTTATTAACTCTTTAATAAGTTCGATTAGTTAAAAGCTTCAGCTTGGTTTCTAGTTCACTCAAACAACAAAAACAAGTGACTTGCAGTGCAGATTGAGTTTGTTTACATTTTTGGAAGCATGTGAATGCATCAGTGACATTTTCCCGCCTTTTAATAGACAGATTTTATTGGTCGTTGAGCGTTTCAACGTCACGCCACGTCAAAAACACAACTGACCAATGAGCTGACTCTCCGAGATCTTCGCCTCTTTCGGAAGGCGATCTGAATACGGTGAATGAGATTCACGCTGGGCGGAAACGCCGCCGGCGGATTCACTGATGGCGAAGATCAGAATATGGCCCTAAGTGTGTGTATATGTGTGTGTATGTGTGTCTTCTATACAAATCCACAGTTTTCTTCCGATCTGCACCAAACTTGGTATACCTACGTAAAACAAACCCAGAAAAAACATAGGCTATGTTTCAAAGTTCTAGAACGACCCCTTGACCCTCTTTTAACCGAATTTATAGCCGAAAACGCTTATTTCTCCATTTCTCTACCAGAGCAGATCTGCTCGACTCACTATTGTTAAGGAGATGAAAACCTTCAAAAATTAAATATTTTAACAGGAAAAACTCGATAATTGTCCATTTAAAAACTATATCAGATGTAAAAACACCAAATTAAATTCAAATAATTAATTTTGAAACGTTAGTTCCCCCTATTTTAAGATATTTTCCTTTAAAATTTAAATATTTATGGAAAAGTGTAAATTTTTTTTCATGGAAAACGACTTAAAAATAAAACATTGTTTCAAATGAAGCGGTTCACTAGACTTTTCAATTTACTAGATCTTTTATTATTGTTTCAAATTTGTTATTTTAGTTCACTAGACTCATTAATTTACTAGGAAACATTGCCGAGAACACCGTGAAAAGAAAAATTACCTGGAACATCGGGATAAGAAAAAATACCGGTATTACCGAGACATAAAAATAACCTCCAACATCGGGATAGGAAAATTTTCGGGAACATCGGGATAGGAAAATTACCCGGAAAACCGGTAAAAAGGAAAATTACCGGGAACACTGGGGAAGTGGAAAAATATCGGGATCATCGGAATAGAGAAAAATTACCGGAAACACCGGGATAGAGAAAAATTACCGGGAACACCGGGAAAGGGTAAAAATATCTGGAACACCGGGATAGAAAATATTTCCGGGAACCCCAGGATAGGAAAAATGACCGGGAACATCGGGATAGGATTAATTACCGGGAAAACCGGGATTTGAAAACTACTGGGAACACCGGGATAGGAAAGAGGTGCCTGGGATACCAGGTTGATATGTAATATATTGCTTCTTTACAAATTTATAAATGTATTTTAAGAAAACTTAAAAAAATAAACTTATACACTCCACCCGTGCAAGGCCGGGCATACCAGCTAGTCCTTTATACAAACAATCCTCATCAGATTTGTAGATCAGGATAAATGAGGTTGCTTTAACGACTGGATCATTTTAAAACGCTGAACTGAAGTAGTTATAAAAATTTATCCCAAACTCACACAACACAGCTATCGAACAGTAATTAAAAACTCTTATAAATACACTGATATCTTGAATGAAATCTGACTCTCTCTACTCTCTACACAAGAACCATGGAAAAACTTTCAAGTTTAACTTGACCTATAAGAAATTATACTATCCACATATATTCCTCATACTATAGTCTGTTCATTTAAAATAGGCGCCTGAAACAGGATCAAAAATGCTTAATAACGCTCATCACACAACTTCAATGGCCGATTTCAGTATTTTAACTACTTCAGTTTAGACTGCCTTGACATTGCACAAGAAAAAATGTTCGTCGATAATTACAATAGTAACTGCTTCTAATGCATTACGTCTCAGGAGACAGCCTATTCTAAATGAACTGAGTAATAGCTCTTTATATTTATTGGAAGAATCAAGATTGATTGGTCTTCTCCTAAGTTTACTAGAAGATAGCGTTCCAAAAGGAGACTACTCCTGAAAACGTCTACATACACGATATTTTCCAGGCATCCATTCGGCCATCATTTCCACCTCTCCATCTCTGGTCATTCCACCCCTTCCGCGCGAACGGTCAAGCGCTGACCACCTGCCCTCACGGATCCGTGCTGATTCAAAAACGGTTCCCTCGCTCCTAATGAATCAATCGGCCTCCGCTAATGGCACGAACGCGTGTGCAATGTGCAACCGATACATTCCCTTCCCCCCTCCTCAATCCAGAGGACCCCGCGGGTTCCCTCTAAATGGGAGGATGGCTCGTGTGTGCGCCATTCGATTAGTGCCGTCGACACTAGGGGATGGAGATGCCCCTCATCATCAACACCTTCGAAACATGACCCAGATAGATTCCGAGATGAGCGATTCTCGAAGATGGAATTATTAGTTTCGGTGTTTCGTGCCGTCGGTTTTCGATGAGCTGTTACTGTGCGTTTTGGGTGGATTTCGCAAATGAACGTTTTCTGAAGATGGAGTCGGTGTTATTCGTTACAATGTTTAAGAGTGCTTTGACTGCAAATCGTGATTTGAATGTAAAAAAAATGGAAGGATATGTTGAGAAGGAGCTTACTGATACAACCTTCATGAATTTTTTTTATTTTTTTCAATTGAAGTTATTGATTCAGGTCTTAATGAATGAACTCATTCGGTGTTAAAAGATTCGGTTCAATTTTGTTAACTGCCCCGTTAAGGGGACTCAGTACCAAAAATATTTTTTTCTCTAATAACAGGATTTTATCATCTTTTAAGGTGTTAAATTATGTATTTACTTCATACTATTTCATATTTAGCCCAAAAAGCGAGTTCAAAAATTTATTTTTTAAAAAAATTACAAAAAACCTCACAACAACGCCCAAAATTACCCTAAATTTAAATTGATACTCCTCCCTTAATATATGTTCTTTTGTTTTGATTTTTTGTCTTAACATAGATCAAACATATATTGTCACTCGTAGGCATGGAAATTTGATTATCTATAAAAGTTTCTGAAAAATTAAAAAAACTCTGAAATGTGGCAGTTTTTTCCGAAAAATATCCTAAGTTTCCACTTTACTGCTCCATAAAAAAAATTCTAATAAATATATTATAAAATCCATGCCTGAAGATGTTAAACAGGTATTACTGATAATGACAACAAAGTTTGAAGTGGTTTGGATGATTAGAAAAAAAGACTTGTGATTTTAAACATTAAAAACCTTGTTTTGAGAAAAAGCCGTTTAAAGATAGAAAACTAGGCTTCTTAACACTATCAGGGCTTCATAAATCTCAAAATTTTCACACTTAGAATCCCCGTATCATTATGAAACTTGGTAGAAATAATTCTAAGGGTATTATCTTCATTTTTATTGCAAAATCTCAAAATCGATATTTTGACAAAATTTTGGTACTGAGTCCCCTATCATTGCAAAGTCGTTTTGGATGCCAAATACTACTAGAAACATCGCCAAAAATTTTAGACTAACCGTTAAAGATATACAGTCGCATCAATGGCAACTATAAAAATTAAACTATATTTGAATATTTTGTATCTAAAACAAGTTGGCGATAGACAGTTACCTAAGATCCCTTACCAAATTTATCTACTAAGTCCTTCCAAAGATGGAAATATTGGAAGCCTAACCAATAAATTTCTTTTTAAATTTTAATTTATTTATTTTATATTTTTTTTACACTTGGAACTCTTTCATCCGAGGTGAACCGCTTCTTACTTCACCCCGAAATTGTTATAAAAAAAGAAACACTATGTGAATATTCGAAATATTCGAAAAAAGAAGTTAACTCCTCAATTTCTTCCCTAGGATACGACCCCCTAGAGGCCTAAGTATAATAGTCCCCTAAATCTCCAGTATTACCTAGATCAAATTTTCTTTCTTGCGGCCTGAAAAAGTATTATGTAGCCATCAAAAAACAGTCCGTTATAGCGAAACACCACATAAATTTGCGATGAGAGAAGTTTAACTTCAACTGTCCAAATCTCCAATTCTGTCCAAATTGTATCATGCCGCTGATCTCGCTCCCATGCTAATTCAATGGAGGGAAATCTGCGGTGAACAGAAAACGCTGTTGACCAATCAGCGAGCTATACCGGGTTGTCGCCTTTCTAGGCTCTCTAGATACGACCAGAGTACTGTTGAACCAACGATAGTAAACGGGTCACGTGATTTTGACAACGCTGGAACTAGTATTTCGGAGGGGAGACAAATGGAAGTTGAGGGGCAGTTGATCGAAAGAAGAGGCATTTGCTTGTAGTATATAAAGAAGCAAGACCCTGCTATCACCGGTTACCCAACTAACGGCCGTGCAAAGTGTAAAAATCGCGTGACCCTTTTACTATCGTCGGTTCAACAGTATAACAACTCCGGTATACCCCAACACCACGATTCACCGGCAGTGAAACAAACGTAACGCTAAACGCAATATAAGCGCTTTTTTTCTCTCCTCCGTCTTTTCCTTGGTGGGGAGCATTTTAATGAACTTCCTCTGCCGGGTCGGCCCCTGTTTACCTGTTTCCCGTTCTGCGGAAATGGACGCAGAATTGCGTTAAGGGGGAGGAGAGGCCATCTCTCTCAGTAATTTCTCCTTCCGAGGAACGAAAGCTTTTTTTGCGACCTTCCGCCATCAAAACAAATGCAACAGGATGCAAGAAGTTGATTAACGTGGGTCTTGGGTGGGGGACGAATAATGCGTTTAATTTGGAGTAAGATGTAATGTGCGTTAATTTTGGGAGGAATGGGTGAAAATGCGTTTAATTCGCGGCTGCGTCTTCATATCCGATGTGGGGTAATGCCTGATTCGTTTTCTCTTTGTTGTAGGTTGTTTTGTCTCTATGGGTAAAGGGTATTAGGAATCTCATTTGTTTTTGAAAGCGTGATAAAATTTCGTATTGATCTTTCTACTTACTAAGTATTGATCGGGATTTGAATTAATTGTAATACTTCTCAATGCAATCCCAATATAAAATAATGCAGATAACTTAATAACTATTTTGAAAGCCGGACACTTTTGTCATTTTCAATTTCGCGCATGGACGTCAAAATTACTGTCTTTTTTCTAATTGTATTTATCATATAAAACAATACAAATAACAGTGCAACTACTATCAACTTTTACTCGTGATTTTTTTCACATGGCATTTAAATGGTTTCTAAAAACTAAAACCATGATCTAAACTATTATTAAAAACAATCACAAGAATTGTAAAAAAAAACAATCACTAGAATTGTAAACAAACAATAACTAGAATTGTAAACAAAACAATCACTAGAATTGTAAACAAAAAAATCACTAGAAAAATTTAAATTTTTTTTCAAAATTTACGTAAACGTGACATATTTGGTATGAGCCGTCGTTCTACTCTTACTATATTGGGAGATAGCAATATATTATATAATATATATCATATAAACTTATAAAAAGGTTATTATAGAAAATCCCAGACAAGGTTAAATAGAACAATGGTGACAGATTTCTGTTATATATTTAAAAAAAGCATTATTGTTGCTACTCACACACAAGGGTAAATATGTAATGAACCCTTTTCAGTAATAATTATGATTTTTCATGAAAATAAGTACTAAAAAATTAGGTGTAAATGAGTCCATTGCAAAATTTTGAGGCATTTCCCAAAAAAACTTAAAAACCTAAAATGTCAGAAAAATGTAACGTCCCAGATAAAAAACAAAGGTAGTTTTTGTATTGAGCACACCAATTAACAGGTGGTAGAACCCAAACAGCTTTCAAAAAAGTTTTTTTTGTAGACCTGCGTAATAGGAACTAATAACAAAAACTAATAACTCACCAAACAATCCTCTCGCACAAGAAACAATCCCAATCAAAAAGCACAACACCGAACCAAACGATAATCCTATATAGCAGCAAACGATCCAGGGTGTGACTGAAGACAAGAGTGACCCTCCTTCGATTAATGAGGGCATTTCGACTTGGGGACAGCGATAAGGCGCACGGGCGTCTTATCTGTTCTACCTGGCCAATGAGAGCCGTCGGACCCTTTTCGAGGATGCACCTCCCCTGTGGAAGGGTTTCGAATGATGCCCTTATCGGATCGAAGCCCTGTGGGTTAATCGGAGATCAGGTAGGTTTTATCTGCAGCGCCGTTTGTTATCGGGGATGGAGAAGAATCGGTGAATTTCGAATGGGGTGGAGGGGACTAGAAACTAGAATTGCATGGAAATAAGGGTTGGGGAAGATTTTGGAGTTTGACTTATTGAGGGATAATGCGCATTTTGAGGTTTCCAGGCACAGGTAACCCTGTTGTTTTCTACTATTAAGATAAACTTTTATGTTAACTATAAATTGGGGATAGTGTTGGTACCAAAACTATTAGTTAAGAATGAGGAATTTTTATCATTTTTGAACCTTGATTTGAATTTTTGCAAATATCCACCCTTAAAAAATGTGTATTCAGTGAATTATTTAGAGTTATTATTATGGAAAATAATCAACTACTATAGTAAGAGGAAATAATGGAACATACGCGTACATTTTTTAACGTAAAAGGAGTAAAAGCGCTTACGGAAGCACAATGAGAAGGATTTTATCATCCCCGATGAGTAAAGAATTCAACTATGACGAAGGGGGGATTCAAACCATCGTTCATTTTTTTTTGCTCAGAGGGGGTTGAAAAAGGATTCTCCTTCATGATGGTAAATCCGGGACGATGCTTCATGCAGATTTTAAGTTCTCTAATCCCATGGTGGTACAAATGTTTTTCACCAATTCCTTTGAGATGCGTATAATTGTTAAGTTGTAACTATTCTCATAGTAAATAAAATTTAAACGTATTTTTTTCATTTGTAAGAAAGCTAACATATTAGGGATTTTATTTAAAAAAAAGTATTGTTTCGAAAGAACTTGAATACGTACAAAACACTTTGATTTCGAAAACCCTTATATACCCAATCTCAAAATTTGTAACGTTCTTTGTAAGACTTGTGTCTAACTTAGTCATTTTAGGAATTTTGTAAAAAGTTAATGGAATTTAGAAAAAAAAATCTAATGAAATTTTGTGAAAATGAAGGGTATATAGTATATATGTTACGGGAAAAGGGATTAATTGGGCATTATTAATAATGCCCAGAGTGGAAGCGGGCAAAGTGATAATTTTCTGTGATAAATTCCATTGAATTTATCACATCGCCCTCCTCCACTTCGGGTATTATTAATAATGCCTGTCTATCGCATTGCCCGTAACATACACATAGTACAACCACAGCGTTCATAACTTTTGGAATGGACCAAAAACTGTCCAATTCCATTCTAAAATGATAGAAACATATTAATAAAAAACAATTTTCAAACCACTTTTGATGTATGGACTTTGTCAAGAATTCCTTTTTCGAAGATTAGAATTTTGTGATGGGTTCATAAATGGACCCATTTTCATTCTAGATATCTAGATAAACCCTTGTTTAAGAATGGGCTGTATTGAGAACTGGACAATCAAAGCAGAGAAAATGACCCAGCTTCCGGCTTTTATATCCCGTAACCTGTATTTTCCCTATATACAAATCAAAAGGCAATATCTAATAGGACAATAACAATCGCCACAAATACCATACACATTAAGTAACATGGACTTCACATTCAGGTTTCAAGTGATTTATTAACCCTCACACATAAGATCACAACACATCCAACAACAATAACAACAAAAAAAATTCTTTGTACAAACCAAAAGCGTCACCTTTCCAGCCCGTCGGAGATCTTGTGGGGTTCGAAAAGAACGACCCCTTTTTCCGCGCAATTAATCCCGCCCAGTTTCCGAATCGCGGATGGAAAAATAAATAATTCGATTTGGGGTCCGGAGATCAGGACTCCGGAAACTGCCGGACTCAAAAAAAGCTCCAGATGGTCTTTCGGAAAAGCTTATATATACCGGATCTCAAAAAAGATATCGCCGCGCGTGCGTCTTTTCCGCGATGGAAAGAAAAAAGCGTTTCGCTAATTGCTCAAGTAATTAACAAGTTTTTATTCTGAGTGCGAAATGCTATAAGGCGGTGTCTTTGTGAAATGTAGCAGAACGGGCCGCGGTCTTTTTTGGAGCGTTTTTGTCAGGGAATTGTGTTTGTAAGGAAGGTGGACGCATGAGAAGGGGGGAAAGATTATCTCGTAGGAGTTTGAGTAATTAATTTCTGGGGGGGGAAAGGGGTGGTGGGATGTTCGTAAAAGGTGGTTAGTTCTTTATTTTGTGGGTTTAGTTCGAGAGGTTATGTAGAAGTTTTCTTTTTATAAGCCAGGAACGAAATTCTGAAAAATGTACTAAAAAACTCGCTTTAAAGGCAATCTCTATTTAAGCTGAAAAGTAGCGTTGAAAATTACTCTATTTACTATACATACTAGCTGTTACGACCCGGCAAAGCCGGGTCTTACAGCTAGGCTAGCCTTTTATGCGAGCTTCCCTCGTTACTACTTCAAGTTCCTATTAATTATACATTAAATAAGAAGTTTAACTTCTTTATCTTACCGCTGAAATATCACTAATTTATCATATTCAAATAAGTCACTCAATTTCGGCTGACCACCACCGAGCTGATTTGGGCAAATTTATTCTTAAATCAAATCTTACTACCCTTATATAAACTCATTTTAAATGGCATTCTCCCCAAACATTCCATTATTAAATTATTATTTGATTTTAATTTGCCTCATTATTTGAAGATAGTTTGTTATGGGGCGCCTACGGCGCCCACGTATTTAGGTCTAGCACGCCATCTTTGCTTTCTTTCTTTAGCTAAGCGACGTTTTTTTGAGGTAGGATCTTCATCATCACCCATGACAATGACTATGAGAAAGAAAAAAATGAATAGTAAAAATTGAGATGATTACTATTGAAAGCTGATTCTAAAAGTGAATAAGTTATATAAATCAGTTGAAAAATAAATAAAATTCAATTATTTACTTACTTAAGAAATAATTAATTTTTCGTTTCCGAAAGTAAATAAAGATTATTGCCAAAAAAAAAATCAAAAAGCGCTTTTTATACGATTATTTATTAGATTTATTATTGTTGAATTAGAAACCAACTTCCCTAAAAGTAACTTTTTAACCTTTATTAAGTAAACCAACTTTCTTGAAAGATATTTAAAAGCTATTATATTATTTTAATTTTAATTACTTTTATTTATTTATTTTTCTGATTATTGCGAGATGGCATCATAGTGTGCGAGCGTTCCAGAATCAGTGAGTCAGTGAGTCAGTGAGTGACGTGGGCTTTTATATGAGAGATATAATATATCATTGCCTGAATATGATGTGGGGACTCTAGAAGTTATTTTACCGAAAGGCAGTGTTTTTAAAAAAATCATCCAAAGTAAAAAGTGTATAAAGGCTCATTCACACTGTGTTTCAGTTTCACTGTTCATCCTGAGTGATTCACTCCTGTGAATCTTTAGTTTGCATAGTAAAGTGAAGGAGTAGAGAGTGAAACGCCAATTCACACTTCTCACTTTGGATGAATCCTCCAAAATGAACATGAAAGTGATTTAAAGGATCATTCATTCTGTTTCACTTTCATTGTTCATCCTGATTGTTTCAGTGAATCACTTATTTGCATATAGAAAAGTGAAGGAGTAAAGAGTGAAACGTCCATTCACACTTTTCACTTTCAATGACTCCAAAATGAACACATAAATTGATATAAAGGTTCATTCATACTGTTTCACCTTCACTGTTCATACTGTGAGATTAACTCCTGTGAATTGCTAGTTAGCATAGAAAAGTGAAAGAGTAAAGAGTGAAACGTTCATTCACACTTTTCCCTTTCAATGATTCCTCCAAAATGAACATGAAAAGGGGTTTAAAAGGTTCATTCATACTGTTTCACTTTCATTGTTCATCCTGATTGTTTCAGTGAATCACTAATTTGCATATAGAAAAGTGAAGGAGTAAAGAGTGAAACGTCCATTCACACTTTTCACTTTCAATGACTCCAAAATGAACACAAAAAGGGATTTAAATGTTCATTCATACTGTTTCACTTTGACTGTTCATAGCGTGAGATTCACTCCTGTGAATTGCTAGTTAGCATAGAAAAGTGAAGGAGTAAAGACGCCAATTCACACTGTTTCACTTTGGGTGAATCCTTCAAAATGAACACAAAAAGTAATAAATCTGAATGAGCCTTTAACGTGGCGTTTCACTCTTTTCTCCTTCACTTTTCTACGCATACTAACGATTCACAGGAGGGAATCACTCAGTCTGAACAGTGAAGCAGTGTGAAGGAGCCTTAAGTTCGAACTCAATTCCCACACTTCCAGGAACAGGTCCGCCGTACCGGGAAGAGCCATTCCGGCTCCTTCGCCCCGATATATATATATAAACATAAAGCACGGCATCAGGGGCACACGCGACGTGACTCAACAGGCTGCTTTTTCCTTCCCAGGGTTGCGTGACTGCGTCCATCGGCCGACATTGTCTCTGCGATATGACACGGACCTCTGTCGCGCAACAAGCTTTTTTTTTTGCTGCGACAGACTCGACGGCTGTAGTCGTCGGTAGATGAGTTTGCAGAGACAGATTTATAGGTGAGAATAAGAGAAGAATTCGGGTGATGGTTTTGATCAGAGGGAATTTGTGTGGGTTTGTGAGGGGATGGTTTTGGATGAACTTCTTCGAGAAGGATTGGAATGAGATCAGGCGCGGATTCAGGGGGTGGCACTCTGGAAAGTGCCCCCCCCCTTGGGGACCCAAAAAGGTTCTCAAAATGAGTAAAAGCCTTACTTTCACAGGTCAAATTTCAAAATTTTTTTCTGGGGGAGGACCTCCATACCCCCCATTAGAACTACAAGGTGATTTTCAGTAATACTTTGTAGGAAATCAACAAAATTTTGGCATTTTGTGTCAAAAAGTAATGGTGATGGTCTGGAAAAGTGAGTACCCAAAAAAGAAGTTCTCGAAGTGGGTTAAATACCTATTTTTATGGGTCAAATTTCAAAATTTTATCTGGGGAAGGACCCCAATACCCCCAATGGTGCCACAAAGGGATCTAGTTTGGAAAAGTGCCCCCCCCCTTGGAGCCGTGCTGGATCGCGCTTGAATGAGGTAATGTATAAATGTTCGAAATGGGCATAGGAAACTTGTGATGGGACACTTTTCATTTGATGGGAAACTTGTTAGTAGTTGTGTTTTCCATTGAAATTTAACTTTAAGTTAAACTTTAGTTCATATTTAATGTTTTTTAACCCTTTCAATAAGGCGGGACATATGATGTCTCATCAACAAAGCTTGTAACATCATTGTTGTTGTTGTTGTTGAAATGTCGTTATGGGATCGTTTATGAGTATCTTAGACCTTCAGACATTTGCATAAACGATCCCATAATGACGTTTCAACAACAACAATGATGTTACAAGCTCTGTTGATGAGACATCATATGTCCAGCCGTATAGAAAAGCCTTTGGGACAGAAAACACTCCAACCTTTAACCCTTTTAGTCGCAGCTGCTCCAAACTTTCCATAAGATTTAATAGCAATCTTGGACGGTCAAGGATTGAAAGGTTTAAACATACACTTTTTTCTTATTTTCATAACGATTAGAACCTTATAAAATGACCAGAATTATGCGACTCTTCAAACAAAAAAATATTTATTAAATTGTTAAAAGAAAAAGCCGACTAAACTAGAAAAAGAAAAGCTACGTACAAAATACTTATAAAAACATTCAAAAAATGAAAAAAGCAACAACCATTACATATTAGAACTAATATTTACATATTAGTAAAAAGTTACATATTAGTAAATATTTAAAATGTTGCAAAACTTAGAAAGAAAATAAACTGAAGAAACTTACATTTCATGCTTCGAAACTAAAAATAACTCTACTATTGTATCCAAATAATAATTTCACTTCAATTTATCAGTTGTTAGAGACACGCTAAATATTTGTAAAAAGGGGAATTTTTTTAAATACTCTTATCTAAATTTTACTAAATGAAAGTAGTTTCATAGATTGAATTATCTTTTCTAACCGTTACCAATCTAGCGCAAATTTTACGATTACGTAAGAATGCATTTGTGTTGGAAATTAAATTTAAGAAAGGCAAACACACAATGGAAAGAGTTAAACACTGGAGAGATATAAAAAGACTCCAAACAAAGATCTTTTTATCTAAATGAGATAAACCTGTTGCTTTCACTCGTGAAATTTTGATGAACTTTGATGTAAAGTGAGATAATTGAAGCTGTCATATCACTTTTTAGGCTGTCAAGAAAGTGATTATACACAAAAAAAGATGATTAGAGAAATTTTAAGTTTTTAATAATTTTTTTATTTATGAAAAAAGAAGAGGAGAAAAATGAGGGTTAAAGAATGAATAGCCCAAGAGTTTTCCAGAACGCCCTTTAAGTCTAAATAAAATGAACAAAATTTACTAATTTGTATTTTTTTACATATAAAGCAGCCTTTATTTATTTAATGAGAAGAAAAAATATTATGTATATAGTATACGTATGCTATACAAGCAGTGATCGGTTTTTCCTCTTTCAACGTTTAAGATTTTACTAAAAAAAACATTAAAAAACATAACCTTATTATGCCTGTTTCGGTTTGACCTTACTTGCCTGTTTTCGGTCATTTTTGAACCCTTTTTAACAAAGATAAGCAAACCGCAGCCCCCTCATAATTAAGTAGGAAAACTGCCACCCCCCCAAAAAAATCAAAATGACTGATATTTTTCCTAGTTTATTTTTTATTGTAAAATTTATTTTTGGTTGAATTTTGAAATTATTTATGCAAGAAACGAGAGATTTTCGCGGTGTTTGTATGTAACATCCTCTGTAAGCATCATTCACACCTCTCCCCCCTTGTAAGCGAAAAAAAAATAAGCAAACAGCAAATCCCCTCCCACCCCTTAGGTGCTTACGTAATATCCGAACAGCCCCTTCTTGAGAAGAATTCGTATAATCTAATCTATTCACAGAGAAAACCAAATCCAAGATAAAACAAAAAAACACAAGCGTACAAGATAGTCCGATTTCGAAACTTCCCGCAACCTGTACTACCTGTACTCGCAAAACCCGAGCTCATTCCCTCCGAAAGAACAAAGCAAGCAAGGGGCGATAAGAAAATCCCGAATCGATTCTATCCCGATCCGAATCTAATAAATAATCATCGATCCGAATCCACTACACCGCACAATAATAAATACACACGACAAAATACGCTGAATCAAACCTTGATGGTTATACATTCGATAACGGGAATCCGACCTACAGATAAGCCCCGTTCGCACCAAAGGACGGCCCCTGGCTGAAGGGGAGCAGGCAGGTCCCATACTGTCTGTAGGGAGCGCGTGCCATTATCGTTTGGACTTTATCGCAGGGCGCAAGATAGCCGTAAATTCATACAAAACAAACTGTATCGGCTGTGTGGTGTGGGTGATGATGATAAAACAATAAAATCGAAGGAAACACGGATATGCTGGGGACACGTGGACACGTACTAGACTAGGTTGTCATCGTTTGGGATATTTCTCTAAGCATTGTTGACTTGATGGAAGTTTTGCAAGCTGTTTGTCTTTACTCCAGGAAAATGGGCTAAGTTCACTTATCAAAACTATTTTTCATTTTTTTTGAGATAGGAGGGTTTTGGATCTTTATTTATAGGAAGCATTACGATATAGACAGTTTTCGTCATCACGTGGTTCAAACATGTAAGTTTTATTACCGTTGGGATGGGGAAGCAACTGATCCCGTGTTATGATTTTATTATTGAACTAGAAAAACCCCCGAATTGTCGACTGGAAAACTAAAAATTTTTGAAAGTTACAGACTTAGTGGTCATTTATAGTTAGAAAAGAATTATCAGTAAATGGAAAAATTAAGGATTTTAGCATAAAGAAATCTTTGAGATATGCATTGCATATCTTTTGGGAATCCACACCCGACTTTCTTGTATGTTGAAGTTGTGAAAAGAACAATAATAATGAGTGCGTGGGAGTATTTTAATGACATTAAAATATTAGTTTACACACAAAAAGGTTTGAAAGGAGAAAATGAATGCAGAATCCTGACAGTTCATGAGAAAAACTTAATCGGCTTAAATATAAAAAAATTATTTGATAGTTTGTGATAGTTTGTTTAACTGTTCACCTTCAGAAACATTACGAATTTATTTATCTAAAAATTAAAGGGAATATCCTTAAAAATGATAAATAATTTCTTTTCATATCATCTTGTGTAGGTGTATAAAAATGTGAGTAAAAGGAAAATGCAATGCAGCCAGATTTATCTTTTCCTGGTCTTTAATCGTTACTGTGCACCTGAGTAAAAGCATAATACTGCCATCAATCAATTATCTTAACAATTTGCGTCTACTTCAACTTAGTATCAAATTTCACTGTAGTACGTGAAAGGAATCAAATTCTACTTCCAATGCATTCCCGGTCTTTTTCCATCATCAGACAGCGAGGCTTTTTCAATAGATAAGTGTTCGTTTCTCAAGGCTTCCGCAGAGCCATGGATGCGTTCAGACAATGGCACCGCCATCTGTGCGAAAAATTAGCGATCTGCGGCCCGTTATTCGATCGATCTGTTCGTTTAACTCCGAATATTTTCCAAGAAAACGCATGTGGTGGGTTCGTTAAGAATGCGAACGAATGAACGAGGAAAAGAATGAATCCTTGTTGTGTTAAGGATGTTCAGAAAGAAAGAGGAAATAAATGACTGTCTACTTAGACAGACGGTTTTTGGAAGTGTGTTTTCGAATCGGTATAAAGCTAATTGCAGCAGCTGGAGAGGGTTCTTAGAACAGTTCATTCTTCATAACATTAACAACGTAAAATTCAGGTGTCTTTAAAGAGTATTCAGGAGTAAATGACTAAAAAATCAGGAAGTAACGTGAATAACTTGCTATGGTCTAGATCCCGCTCAAGAATAATCATATCTTTCTCTAAAACATTTCTAATCAATCTAAAAACTAAATAAGGAGCTCACGAAATGTTATCTCAGCAGCGCGTTTCTATGAATCAGCTGTTTGCAATATAATCTGAAGCGGTATTTTGACTGAACTGAAGCATAAATTGACTTTTTCCTCACATAAAAAGTAGAAACAGTTGGGTAATATGAATTTAGGTTTTACTCTTAAAAAGGAAATAAAGAACCTTTCATGAAAATAGTGTAAAAGGCGTGGGAAATATTTAAGTTTAAGAGAGTATACATGGATTTCTGGGAATGAAAGCTGTCAAAACCGAAAATATTTTAAATTTTGTTCGAAGATCCCCTTAGAAATCATAGATGTATAATATAGGGGATTGCGGAAGAAATGAAGGAGGCAAGTGTTCCTTAGTCAAAATGACTGCTTTTGAGGGCTCTACGTAGACCAGTTACTAAAGCCGGAACGCGTTTTTAAAAATGAACAAGGTTTGGACTATTTTAGCAGAAGCATAAGTTAGGTAAAGTTATAAAATCAGCAGAAGTGTGTACTTACTCAAATACTTAAGAAAATAATTAGATTCTAAAACGCAAAACAGTCAAAATGACTGCTCCGGAGCTTCTAGTGCTGAAGGATAATTTTGAAATATCAAGTAATTTATAGACTTGTAAAATTTATTCTCAAGCTCTTTATATCGTATTGATGCTGAAGAGTTGACGTACTAAATCGAAATTAATTTCCGAATGCCTTTTAAATCTAGGCGACGAGTGTTTCTAGATCAGGAAGCAAAGCATGCCTCTCTCACCCTAAAAACAACTCTTCCATCCACCAAAACGCATCGGCCTGACCGATTTCGAACAAAACGGAGCACTTCCTCCCCCTCCTCAGAACACACACAAAAAAACGCACCCTCCGAAGTAAAAGGGGTCGAACGGGAGAACAAAACCCCCGAAAAAGACCTCCCACAATAATAAAAAAATCGAGGGGGAGTAGTAGAAGAGAATCCAGAAATAACACTCCAATATCCACCAGTGGGTGTTATTCGATCGAAGGCGATCAGAAAAAAAGAGGGGGGTGGCAGCACGCGTCCCGGGAGGCAGCCAATGGGAAGGCAGCTTAAGAGGGGGCGGAAAAGAAAGAGGAAAGGGGACCCATAAAGAGTTCTCGACCGAAACGATCCAGGTGCCCCATATGGGCAGCTGGCCGCCGGGCCGTCTCAGGCCGTCGGGCCCCTTAATGAACTAGGGGGGGGCAGCAGGGCACGTGCCGCCTCCTAACGGTTATCTGGAGGGGGAGGGCATCTTTATGCAGAGTCTTGCCCCATGAGTCACTCGGAGGGGGTTGCCTGCATCCCGGGACCCACAAAGATCGGCTCCCCTCTCTCTCTCTCATCTCTTTTGTTCGCCTGTAAAGTTTTCTTTCCATCTGTTCTCCTTTCCAGCGAATGGCGGCTCGGCGCTCAAGGCCTGTAAAGTTGTCTTTCCATCTGGTCTCTTTCGCTTCCTGACTGTGTGTTGCCCCTTTGAACTTACGGGTTTTTTTGGGGGTGGTTGCTATTTAGGAAAAGAATCGGGTTGAGGTTTTTGAAAATACAATAGATGAAGGATCAGAGCTTTAGTTTCGTTAGGAAGGGGAGGTTGAATACCATTATTTACTCGAAGTATTTGCCTCTAGTTAGGTGATTTACCATTAGCTATACTCTATGATGAATTTTGAAGAATGATAAGATGAATTTGAAGAATGCTATACTCTATGATGAATTTTGAAGAATCCTAAGATGAATTTGAAGAATGCTATACTCAATGATGAATTTTGAAGAATGCTAAGATGAATTTGAAGAATGCTATACTCTATGATGAATTTTGAAGAATGCTAAGATAAATTTGAAGAATGTTATACTTTTTGATGAATTTTGAAGAATGCTAAGATGAATTTGAAAAATGCTATAATCTATGATGAATTTTGAAGAATGCTAAGATGAATTTGAAGAATGCTATACTCTATGATGAACCTATGCTATACTCTATGATGAGCCTATGCTATACTCTATGATGAATTTTGAAGAATGCTAAGATAAATTTGAAGAATGTTATACTTTTTGATGAATTTTGAAGAATGCTAAGATGAATTTGAAGAATGCTATAATCTATGATGAATTTTGAAGAATGCTAAGATGAATTTGAAGAATGCTGTACTCAATGATGAACCTATGCTATACTCTATGATGAGCCTATGCTATACTCTATGATGAATTTTGAAGAAAGTTACAGGTACAACTAAATTATTATAGGCTAACTAAGAATAAGAAATTAAGTATACTCACCAAATCAGGAAAAATTAGATGAAAGTAGGCCCGTAGTATCGGCTTTCCTTCAATACAGTAAACCTTCGCAGAATTTCGTTACGTGTCATCCTGAAAGAAAAATACGGTTATGTGTGATTTCCATTTTTTCCTCAAACCAGCATAATTTATCCGAATAAAATTTTTAAATTCAACTTCAATTAAATAAAGGTTTCCTTTCACTTTTTCGATATGAATACGTAATATTCTAAAATTTATGCAACATTTCGGCTGATAGCGTTTCTCGTGGTAATCCGTTATCGTGTTCAAACAATGGGGTATTTAAAAGAACTAAATACGCGTAATTATCTGCGGTTTTCTAAAGCAAGTTAATAAGTATCAGTTCAGTGAAAAATAGATGATAAAAAGGGTTAAATTAGTTTAAACAAAGACACTACGTAAGGTAATGAATGCAACATCAAGAGAAACAATGCTTCAAATTTTGAAATATTTTTTTTCAAAATACCTAACACAAATAATTTAGGTAAAACTTTGAAAACTTTTACTCAATACTCAAAAAAAGTATCTACACATTAAAAATAAATATGTTTCAAAATAGCTCAGTGGTCAAGAGGCTACTAACATCAAAACAAGACCTCTCTTTTGGAAAATAATCCCTAACGTGATTTTTTAGGGAAAAACTTTAAATATACAGAGTTTCGTTAAGTTTTGAATAGTTTTTGGGTTTGGGTAAACTATAATTGTCGTTTTATATAAGTATACTAAGAAATCTCTCGCTAATCAACCCCAGTGTGTGTGCATTATACTGTACTACAAGTACTATTAGTACTATTTTATGTAGAAAGGTAAATGCTCTCATTGTATAAGAGATTGTAATACCCTTTACATTTTGAAGCAAGCATTATAAAATGCTTTAAGATAAAATAACATGATTGGTTTTGTTATTGTTTTTATGGCGCATGAAAAATCATATGAGTGGGGGAGAATCCAAAGACAAGTTACGATGTGTTGTTATAAGTTTAAGAAATATGTGTGGTGAATAAAGTTATAAACACTAAAAATTGTATTAAAAAAATTCTGAGTTTGGATATTGTGTACTCTGATTCATGAACTAGTTCTTTAAAAGCCAAGAGAAGAGGAAACTTCTGATAAAAAAAACAATCCCCAAAATGGATAAAACAATCAGCAAGTTTGTCAACTCCCTTTATATTATACGCAGAAGTTATGCCCCATTGTCACTTGCACCCTTTGACTTACTTCTAAAGGAGATTATTCAGACTTATTCATTTTGGAGGAATCGTCCTAAGTGTGAATTGGAGTTTCACTTTTTATACTCCTTTACTTTTCTATAGAAATTAGGGATTCACAACAGGAGGGAATCCTTCAGTGAAAGTGAAACAGTTGGAAACCTAAAACCCATTTGATTTGGCATTTCATTGTAATCTATAGCGGTAAACCAGAAAAATAATTGAAACGCGTGCACACAGACATAGCACATATATCAGAAGAATTAAAACGCAAGCTTTTATAAATAAAAGAACAAAGAAAACGAGCGGAAAATCCCGAAGTGAAACCGAGTCCAAAGGTACATTAAACGGTGTCACCCCACTCCGCAAGACGCTGATGATGATACAGCCAAAACCGAGTTTCCGTCACCTTCTAAAATAGCCATAATCCCTCCTTCCGCGTGATCCATTGTTGTTGGGATATCTTCTGAGGGGGAAGGGAGGACATCCCCTCTTTCCAGATAGATCACGAGGAGTGATAAAAAGAGTTACAAGACAAAGGTTTCGCTCGGGTCCCTTTAATCAGTCAAAGACGTCACCCTTATCGGACACAATTAGACAGGAATGTCGATGCGTACGGGCGACATGCTTTCTGATATAGCTTCGCTCATATTCAGAGTTTGCGGTTATGTGGAGTGATTAACCTTTGCAATCCAAAAACGCCCTAGATTGCCTTTGAATCCTATGGAAAGTTTGGGGCGGCTTAGGATTGATGTTATATCGTGTGTTTGAATGTTATATCGTGTTGGAGGTGCAAGAGTTGTAATGCAGAGTAATTCATTAGATTATTATTTTTCTTCTAGAACTAGAATTTTGGATGATATAGACAAATAATTCATTTCTATGTATAGATGCATTTTAAAATAACTGTAATGATTTATTTAATTGTCTTATGACTAAATCCCATTGTTTCTCTTCCACTGTTTATCCTGAGTGACTCCCTCCTATGAATATAGCTTGTTTATGTAGAAAAGTGAAGGAATAAAGAGTGTAATGCTAAGTTAGGCTAAGCGCGCACTAGAGACTTCCGTCACGGCGACTTAAAACACTAGTCACTCGAGAGCAATGCATTTCTAGGGAGAGATTCTTGGCAATCGGTCAAGAGTCTCGTCACCTGTGCGCTCGCTCTAGCTTCTTGCAATAGCCCGAGTGATAATTTTGTCTCTGTCGCCGTGACAAAAGTATCTAGTGCGTGCTTAGCCTTACACTTTTCATTCTGGATGATTCCTCCAAAATTAATATTAATGATCTTTTAGACAATAGATGAAAACATCTTAAAAACTAGCGTTATTTCAAAGCTCCTTCAACTAAAGATCAAGGAGTTCTTCAACTAAAGAGATGTGACGAATGGTTATTGTTACAATAAATAATCAGAAAACTTGATGCTGACTTCTCCAGCCCCTTAAATAGCAATAAATGAACAAAAATAAACTCTAATGAACGAAATAAAAATATAGATTAAAAACTATAGAAACTAAAAATTGTTAAATCGGCTAAGTTCGTTTGTTTAAATTTGATAAAGGAATTTACTTCCTTATCAAGAATAAAAACAAAGCATCACTAACCAATACATTTGAAACCTAATTTTAAAAATATCAAACTCAGTACTAGGAAAATGTTACGATTGCGCTTCCATACAAATAGGCTATTTTAAATTAGGGATACTATCTATTGACTACTTCCCATAAATTGAATACTCATCATTCTATCCTACACCTCCCTCTTTGCTGTGTAATAGTAGTAATAATATCCTCATATAGTGTATATCACGATTATTAAACACTTAATTCATATCAGTCTGGATTTCCAATCACAAACAGCTGATGTTTTCAGGATTCCTTTAACCCATTGCGTTTGTTATTCTTTCTTCGCGTCTTAAACACCATTCATGTATGATATATCGGGGGTGCCTTTCATGAGTTATTATCAAACACACATACACAGCTTGAAATTAATCCGATGTACCCACCACCATAATGACACGCACGCTAATAGCTACCATACAATCCCTTATTAACTCCTATTGGCAACTCTTTTAAAGCAAGGGATAGTACAACTCAAATAGCACTTACAAGGAACGGATAAAAGAAAAGAAAGCCTCAATCTGGATATATTGGGGACACCTTGCATAAGGGTGTGTGTTGGGATTAACCTTCCTGCTAAGAGACAGACTAATCTATGCTCACAGACAACTACCATTAGTGTAATTGAAAGCCCTGGACACCGGCGACTAATTTGGGCAGAGAAGTGACCATTGATTAAATGGTCCCGGTGAGGCAACCTCCGAGTAAGTTGTCCGTCCGCTTACGTAGGAATTCTCTGACGGAATAGACGCGAGTGTGTGTAAACTGCGACCGCACTCTCTCGAAAGATGTCATCGCTGTCTTATTATGACCGTTCTCTCGAAGATTTGTGGTTTCTGCGTAGCCAGTTAAAATGTGGATAAGTGGAAATCGTTTGGAAATAAATACAGCGTAGAAAATGGGATGGGAAACATAGTGTATCTCACATTTACATTGATGCCTTCTTGAATGAAAAAGAATGAGAGTAGTTATGAGCTTAAATTTAAAGAATTCCTCCATTTTAAGCATGCAGTATTTTTAGGTAAACGAATTTGAAATCTGCCCAATCTAAACTAATTCAACATTATATACGGCAACCAAATAAATTCTCATCTATTAAAAGTACAATTTATTGCATACTTTTGTCGAATTGTTAGAAAAATAATGTTAATACATACTTAATGTTCATACATAATTTATTATGCATACGTAAAGTATAACTATCGTTTTACATATTTTCAAAAATTTTGGTTACATTGTAACAATAAAACTAACTAAAATTTTTTCAAGGTTTCTTTGTAATAATAGTTAAGAAAATATGACATTCCATAAAAGAAAATTCATTTCAAAAGATTTTATACCATAGGTAACAGAAAAATTAAATTTGTTATAGCTTATTTATCTAAAAGCCTATTTTTAAAGTTTTTATTTATAATTTTATTTTAGTTAGTTGTTCTATCTAATCATTAATAAATTCGCATTAATTAATTGTCGGGTAAAATAAGCTATTTCTGGTTTTTAGAACTAATTGTATTTTAGATTTAATTTGTATGTAAAAACCCCTTTTCAGAAAAACGCAATGCTAGAAAACCACCTATAGCGTTAGCTTTCCGGCAACAATACAACCCCCGTAGTGAAACAACTTCTACACGTTTCATGAGGTATAGTCAGAAAGCCCCAACACAGCGCCACCTAGTGAATAAACTATGAACTGACATTGTTGCAGGAAAGCACCCCCATGCGCGATTGTCGTAAATGGTAAGGCGATTTTATGCCAATATAGATTTGTTTTCTTAAGTTTTTGTAAATCTTCGGTTTAAATCAGTAAAAAGAATATGAAGTTCCATAAATTTTATACGTATTTATATTATTATTATTTATATTATTTATATATTTCATTATTATAAATTATATGAGTGGATGTGTTTTTTGGCGTAATTTTCAAATTTAAAGAAATTGAACATTAAATTGAACTTTCTGTCTCTTTTAACGTACTAATTATAATTTCTCAATTCCATCCTTACAACTGCTATTTTTTAAACCTTTTTTCTAAGTTTCATCTTAAGTTTTTTCATTGGTTTTATAAAATTTTTTAAAATCTTAATATAACTATCATAACTTAAAAAAAGATATCTTTAAATTTTTACTCAGAAATTGGTCAATCCTATGAATTTGCTCGTAAGAAAACATTCTTTGTGCTTTTATTATAAAACAATAATCGAAAAAAGGACTGGACATAATCGGGTGAAGCGGAATTCCACTTAAAGCTGAAAAAAAAATTTAACTATTGTAAATTTTTTCAATGAGGTATTCTCACGTTTTGGGATTAAATTTTATTAAAATAGTAGATAAAAAACCATGAAGAATGACGTTTACATCAAGTATTTCCGTAGCCTAGTTTCTGAGATATAAATTTTTGAAATTTCGTTTTTTGTTTTGGCGCGAAAACACTTTCGAATCACAAATCATGCGCTGTGAGGTCCCATCCAATAGGAGCCCGTTTTCTGATCACGTGAAAACAGAAAACACAATGGTTTTCATGCGCTGTGACGTCACATCCAATAGAAGCCCGTTTTCTGATAACGTGACTTTTCTGACGTTTTGGCAAAAATAAAATTGAATTTTAAATGATTTAAAACACATTTTTGAACTTAAAAATCTGAAATTTGGGAGTTTTAGACCATAATGTATCGAAAAAGTATAAAATCAAGCAAATCCCTCACTCATGCAAATACCTCATTAAATTATTTAATTTTTTATGTGTTAATTTTTACAAAATTTTATGTCCCCTAATGATGAACTCCGACATATTTCAAGTACGCAAGGAGTACGCTCCTTGTTGCTGCCATCTCAATTCTAAATATAATAAATGCACTAAACAAGACCTCGGACAGTAACTTAAATAACGCGATGTTCGAAAACCTCCTTTACAAATAGCGTTTGCTTCCCCGCAACAATACAACCCTCGTAGTGAAACTACTTCTACAGGTTTTGTAAAGCATAGTCAGAAAGCCCTAGCTAGCACAGCGCCACCTAGTGCACAAACTCTAAACTGACACTGACATAGTGCAGGAGCACAAAACCACATCTTATCGAACTACACACTTGGTTTTTCACATTACCTGTTTTGTGTACCTGTCTGCACCTCAAACCTGTTTTTGTGGAAACCTTTTTATGAGCGATTTTTTATTTGTGCGACTTTTTTGTGCGATTTTTCCTTTCGATTTTTTTTTGAGCGGTGTATGAAAATTTCAAATTAGAACAAAAATCTTGTATATCTGTGGCTATCGAGACAAACATGGGTCTCATGAAACAACAATCGTAGCCGACAACATGGTAACTGAAAAAAAGTCTACGGTAGGTATAGAAACGGTTTCTCAATTCAGCTGATTGCGTTACGGTCCGAACATAAAAAGTTTTTCAATTCAGCTATGTTGAGGGATTTTCGCTACGGTCCTAAGTGAGACTTTCTTATGCGGTCCTTATTCACCGCATAAAAAAAGGATTTTTTAAATGTGCTGCGAAAACTATTTTTTATAGCTACTCGCAAAGTTTAGTGCGAATTTTTTATGCGATTTTTTTGTGCGGTCCCTATTCCTCGCACAAAAACAGGTTTGATAGTACTTAAATAGCCACATTCACAGCATCAGCGTCAAGGTTAACCAGCAGCTAAAGTATGAAAAACTAGCCTTTCACTGACAAATCGGTGGATTCATTTTAAGAACAAAGATTTAGCATCGAAGCTGACGGCTGTACTTTAAAATAAACTCCATCCAAGTATCTCAAAAAGTTTTTCATCAAAAAAGGTTCCAACAAGACCTAAACACCCCTCACCAAAACCGGACACGAACCCGACTGTGATTACTCATTAAGCCCTATTCTCTGGCAATCGAAGGTTCCTCCAAAAGGAATAAATTGCGCGCGAGATGCCCCCGAGGGGGGTCGCACACATCCATCACTCTCCCCCCTCCGCGACCAGCGTCCACTCGGGGAGGGGGGTGGCCTAATTTGGAACTTTCCATCCAAATACCTGAATCCTTAACCATCAGGATCGCAGTTGTCTTGGTAACGGACCCCTCTCTGTTCCGGAAGACCGGAAGCGGACGGACTTCCCCCTTCGGAGAGGATCCCTTTCAATAATTATCCGAGGGGGGTCTTCGGCCAAGAATTCGAAAGCGATCGAATGCGTCCCTTGGAGTGGAACGTTTGCTGCCGCCGTGAAGTGGACAGTTGGACAGAGAGGTGGGTTTTTGAAGGGACGTCTTGCGAAGGTCTATTTGTCTAGCACTAGGTGTTCGTGACGCACAAGGATGGGATTTAATGTTGAATGTAATGGGTGTGTAAGTATTAATAGCGCTTATTATCCGGATAAGATGATCTAATTATAAATAATTAACTGGAATTATTGGATATAATTATTTATAATCAGAGCGGCTCATCCACTTAATTTATCTTATTGATTTGATAGATGCTGTTGTTAATTTTTTTGGTAGAGGCAAAAAAAGTCCTTTCCACAAGCAAGAAAAGGTGTGGTTAAGTAATGTAATCTTGATCAGTGTGTTTAGAAATACAAAACTGACCATAAACTCTGAGAATAATAATAAATTTGATCGGAAGGGGATTGCGACTGTGAACTTAACTCGAAAGTGACATTTAAATGGGAGACTATAGTCCTAGAACTTTAAGGGGTGGGGGGACTACTCCGCGATGACCATTTAGGGGACGCTGATTTGTGTTTAGTAGGGGGGCTGGATTTTTTATTTTTTGTTCGTGGTGAAGGGATTTATAATTGGAGTTTTATTTGGAAATTCATTTATAACACACGGAATGAATTAAAAGTACAGTTAAATATGTGAGAGATGCTCTTAATAAGGCTAAGCGCGCACTAGAGACTTCTGTCGCGGCGACTATAAACACTAGGTCACTCGAGAGCAATGCATTTCTATGGTAGATTTTTGGCAATCGGCCAAGAGTCTCGTCGCCTAATGCTCGCGCTCTAGCTTCTTGCAATAGCCAGGGTGATAATTTTGTCTCTGTCGCCGTGACAAAAGTCTCTAGTGCGCGCTTAGCCTAAATGCAATTTCAATTCGTGTCAAGTGATTGGCTTTAAAAATAAATTTCATACGACTGTTTTGATGATTTAGATTCTTTTGCTAAAGTCTTGATCATTGAAAATTGCCAAAACAAATCATACACAGGAGAACAACTACAGTTAATGATAACTCTAACAAAAAGACGTTTAGTTCTTCACCAGAAAAATCTCCCTCCAAACTGAAACGTTCTCCCATTCAAACAATAACGTCCCCATCAGCACCGCAAAACGATCCCACAGTCCATCGTCACAAGACGCTACCAACAAAATAAACGGCTCCCGAAAAAAAACTCGCACCCGTTATCGAAGAAGAGCAAGCGCCTTAGATAACGATGATGACGAAGTCTTAATTAAGACGCTGCCACCGCGGCGCATAATTGTGGCGGCTTAATTAGCCTCATCGATAAGCGATTAACGCTTTTTTGGGGCGGGAACAACGCCGTCTTAATGATTTTTCATTGGAGGAAAAAGTTATCAGGGGATCGTAAAAGAAGGGATGGGGGGATTACCCCGCGATGACCATTAAGTGGACCCTGATTTGTTTTTAGTAGGGGGGAAGTTGGATTTTTTATTTGTGGTGGAGGGATCGCTATCTCGGTGGAATATGGAGCGTTAAAGTGGCGTGAAACAAGCGATGATGATCTGCTGTAAAACTATCTTGGCTGCGGTTGAGGAGATGTGTTTGCGTTCATTGGCCATGAAAGATCTCCCGAGCTTGTTTTTCGTCTTTGTTGATTGGATCATTAAATTTTCTACTAAAGGATATATTGACTTAATAAAGGTCCTGTAGATTTTAAGCACTATCAGTTCAGAAAATTCTTATGGGGATTGAGCAGCTTAGTGGTGTATAGTGTATTTCCAAGAGTGGCTCGGAAGGTCCTCTTGCATGTAGCTATTCTTATATAGCTAAACATTAATGCTAAAGTTTATTTTACTAAAAGGCTATAAAAGAAAAGCTGTGAAATTTGTATACTTAAACCAACTTTTTTTCAAATCGAAAAGAAACGATAATTCCGATGAGCTTAAACAAGTTTCCTTCATTTCTTTTAAGCTCATCGGAATTATCGTTTTTTTTTCGTTTTGAAAAAAAGTTGGTTAAAGTATACAAATTTCACAGAGCTTTTCTTTTCCAACCTTTCACCTTTTTCAACCTTTTCAATTCCCTTTCACGAGAATTTCTCATGTCCATTCATTTAAAATCATCAACGTAATTCATCAACATTTTTGAATGAATTTTTTTAAGCTAATTGCTACATGAAAATGTGTTACAGCCTTACTATCACTTCAAAGAAATACACTATAAATAAAAGCATTTGTTTGCGGTTTAATCATGACAGCTAAGGAAAATGAAAGATATCACAAAAGGACGATAGTGTAAAAAAAACAATAGAATGCAATCACATGAATAAGTAAAATTTGGTATCTAATCTATAGTTAAAATCTTGAAGAAACATCTGAACTTATATAAATATATTAGTTATAGGACAAATCTATCTTTTAAATGCCATCCCTAACACTTAGTTTTATCCTAATAAAGAATTTAACGCACAACTATAGATAAATTAAATTTTATTATTATTTAATTAATTGCAGGCAAACAACAAAGCTTGGAGTTATCTCCTTGTAACTCTTACACACTATTCTTCCAGAATTTAATTGAACTCGTCAGAAAAATATCAAGAGTCGAAGAGAATCGGTTAAACCTCACTATCAATGAGAGAACCAACGCGATATTCATTCTAAATTAGATCTTTTAGTTCTTCTCAGTCATATGCGTCTTCCAGTAACAAAGACAAAGGAGGAAAAAAAAAGCGTACCAAATCCCATCTAATGAAGCACGAAAAAAAGAGACGCAAGACAAGTGTTAATTTCACACTTTACTCGATTGTCTTTCTCGACTGCAGTGTACACAAGTGTTTTTTTCCAAAGACGCCTTTTTTTTCTCGCATTCGAACGCCAGAAGAAAAAAAAATTCCCGAACAAATAGAACAATCCTTCCGAGCCCGCTCTGATGAGCAAACACACGAGCAGAAATCTCATTACCGAGAAACTCAAGTCCTTGGTGAATTAAAAGAATCGTTAGAAGGAGAAAAAAAAGAACAATAAAAAAATCGTTCGAATCATCGAACGAACCAACCGCCGTTCTCTTAACAAGTTCTTTTGTGCGAATTCTAATTACTCCAAGAACAATAAATTGCCGGCCTTTCCCGAACGCCTTCGGAGCGGGATCTTATTCGTCGGAGGTGTTTGCAGGGCACCTCCCCCTTTAACACCCCCCTCCTAGCGAATGTTGTGCTTTTGTACAGACGAAAAATGCCGTTCGAATTGTCTCCCGGTTCTGGAAGACAAAGAGCGAGGTTAAAGACGGCGATGGCGCTTTAGAAGGAAAGTGAGCTAAGTCGTACTATATATGTTGCAATGACTACTTAAACTTATACATGAAAACGAGCTTAGATATTTAGGTGATAAAGTGGCTGATAATAAAATACAGTATACTTTCGATATAGCTTGTCTTTTTTTGGAAAGCGGGTGAGTATTGCGAAACCTTGTGTTGTGGAAGGCACGTTTTAGACATTAATGCATTAACCGCTTTTTTTTTTCGAAAAATAGAGGTTTTCGACATAACGAAGTTCGTCTTATCGAGAGTATACTGTATTGGTTGAACAGTGATATTTTTATGGTGGAGCATGCAAAGCTGTGGCAATTCAATGAGTTGGAATCGTAATTCAAATATATTTGTGTTGAATACAGAGCCATTAATCAAATAGTTATTTTGAAATCAATACTGTATTTGTTTACATGAAACGTTCCAAAAGAGAAATAAATACATGAAATCATTTGTAGGCTTTCTAATGCATTTTAACTCCGACCAGAACAATACAACAGCCAAGTTACACTTACACACATGATTAGAAATTTCGATGGAGTTAGTTATTCAGCAACTTTACAAATCGTAGAAATTTGGTGTGATTAGAAATACACGAGAAAGCAAAATGTTGTTTTTAGTGTGAAATAAAGGTAGAATAAAGGTATTGCACCTCCAAGAGCATCTAATATTCCTCTCTACCACACTACTCTATCTCATGGCGATCATTATGTTTCATATTTATACATACATCATGAGAAATTTCTATTTAGGGCTATTCCATATGAACAGGGACATGATCAAGAAAAATGAAAAAATAAAATAATAAAATTTTCTAATTATTTTATGGAATAATTATGCAGTATTGATCTAATTGTGTTTTACATTGCTTAAATTTTGTGTAAAATTATTTTTATCGGAATGTCGGCATTTAAAGTCAATATTTAGAAATATTTGTTTTAAAGGTTAATTTGTTAATGAAAAATGTATAGTTTATTTAGAAAATTAAAAATAAATTAATTAGTTTTTACAACTATTTTGTTAAATATACTCATAAACTTTATAGTAAAAATGAAATAAAGTGTTTAAATCAATTTAATTATATTTATATTCATGAATAACTGAACGCTTATACACATGTAGCGTGAGTTACGAAGTACTGTAGCGTGAGTTACGAACAGCTCTCTATATTTTATTTTATTTCTGATTTTCTTAAGTATTCCCAGTAAAACTGTTTGCTATTTTAGAATAAAGGAAGTATATTCAAACACCTGACAAGCATATAGAATTATTGAAACACTATTTAAGCAGAAAAACAAATTTGAATTTTATACTCATAAATCCATGTCTTTTTCTTGTAGCGTGAGTTACGACTCTATTTTAATTAATATTTAAAAAACTAAAATTCTTAAAAGATTCGCAATACTTATTTTAAATTATTAACATAAATTTCAATACGTATGATTTTTTTAGAAAGAAAATAATAGTTATTTCTATATTTAAAAATTATTTGAAATTGCAATTTTGAAAAAAATGTAGCGTGAGTTACGGTGGAATTGCCCTTTAGTGTCCAATTGTGTAAAAATACAAGTAAAAAAGACCAGCCCCAGTTTAAGATCTTGTTTATTACCTTAGAATAATTATAAATTAACCTCTTAAACATCAAGCTATCACCCACCACTTACAAAATCCTTAAACCCATCGTCCACCATTCAAAAACCGTCCCAAAATTTACCAGACACACAACTAACACGACTTACACCACTTTTCCTCCAACCCCACCGACTCTAGAGAGGTGTCGGCAAACAGAGCACTAAGAATCATCATCGTTTTGTCGTATTTGCTCCTCCCCCTCCCTTATACGATATTTGGAGTATAGAGAAGCATTTTTAACTCTTTTGCAACACACAATAAGACGGCGCAGCGCGGCGCAAGACTGCGCTGAGCGTTTTTTTTTCTTGTTATTTGGAGCAGCGCGCTTTTGTCGCATTTTTGAGCTCTTTGAAGACGCATTGTAGCGGAAGTGGTGTCTTTTAAGGAAAGCGTATTGATTCGAGTAATGGTAAAGGGCTCCTTTTGAAAGGGAGGTCTATTTTAAGGAGCCTGTTTCACTCTGTATAGGAAGGTGTAATGCAAGCGATTCTGTTTCAGTTGTTGAATGCAAAGGAGTCGCTTATATTAAGTTGTTTTTATTACTTTTATCTGTATTATTGCGATTGTAATGGGAACACGTGCGTACTGATTAAAAAAATAATTAAGGACTATGCAAAGAATGATTTTTGCTGTATTATTTGGATAGAATAATTATTTTCTCACTTCTATCCTAATTTCAAATACAGATAGTTTTTGTATCGATTGTTTAATTCTCCCAGCTTAATGAAATAGTGGTTTTTCAGATGAGTATATGTTATGGGCAGTGTGATAAATCTGGGCATTATTAATGTCTGCATATTTCGTGATAAATACTCATTGATAACTGCCATTGAGTTTATCACATCATCCGCCTCGCTTCGGGTATTATTAATAATGCCCGGTTTATCACTTTAACCCCATAACATGTATACTAAAAACACTGAATGTTCATTACTATAACGCATATCTAAAAAATGCGAAAGTAACTCATGAAATTCTAATTATGTACTATTAAAATTTGTTGAGGTAAATAGAATAGAGCTGACATATTATTTGAACATTTCTATTTTTCGAATAACTACAGCATTTCCCTGACATTTAAGTAAGTATTTTTTGTAAAAAAACAGTATTTATCTCCTATCTAATCAACTAAAATGTCGTGGAAACTAGACCAGCTTGAAGATAAGTAAATTTTATTTACGACTTTTAATAGTTTAAACTAAGCCCAAAGATTCCAAATAGAATCAAAGAAATAAACGGAAATTCATTAATGGTTGCAGTTAATTTTTGACACTTTGTGATTCCACTTAGCGTATATACTTCCTTCAGATTCGTGTAACACTCTAAAATTTAAAAAATTATACATTTATCATGTATTTTGTGTTTATGTCTCTTCCAAAAGAATTACTTTCTACCAACAAATAACGTATATTTTCGCGTATAAGCGCTTTTAATTCGAAAAAATTACCAAAAAATTTAAAACCCACGTATAAGCCGTATTAAAATTTACCACCTTCGCTTATGAATCACCAAAATTGGAGCCAGAAAAAAAACCGACAGCATCAACAAAACTTGCAGAAAATCCCACTAGGTTGGGAACTACCAGAACATCCAAGATTCGTTCATACTTCCTTCCTACCTTTCCTTTTTGTGTTTTTCTTTTAATTCGTTTCCATATTAAATATAGAAGTAAGCAGGCGCGGATCCAGGACGGTCTCAAGGGAGGACACTTTTCCAAACAATCACCTTTACTTTTTACTAGAGAGCCTGTATACAAGAGAGAGGTGACAACTCAGTATAGTGCGCGCAGATCGGTAAATCGGTTTTCTGTCCGCCGCAGGTGGTAGTTAGGTTCCCTCCATAGGATTAGCATGGGACGCGAGTCAAGCGGCATGATATCCAGTTTGGACAGATTGGATGCGCAGAGACGCTTTTAAGCGAGTTGTCGCCTCTCTCTCGTATACAGGCTCTCTACTTTTTACATGTCAAAATGTATGGAATTTTCTAAAAAGTATCACACAAGATCCCCTTGTGGTACTACTAAGGGGTATAAGGTATAAGGGTCCTCCCCCCAATTTTTTTTTGAAATTTGACTTGCAAAAGTAGGGTTTTAACTCAAATTAAGAACATTTTGGTGTCCAGAATTCCCCCAGAGTGGCACCCTTGGATCCGGTGCCTAGACGTAAGCACCCCAGCCAATGTGCTATTTTAATATGGTAGCGAGGGGCTAGAATTATGTAATTAATTTTAAACTCTTTACATCCATGCATAAGCCGACTTACTTTTGAATTGGAAGTTTTTCCGAAAATTCTCGTCTTATACGCGAAAATATACGATATCACTAACTCGAAAATGATCCTCATCCAAGATCCCTCTAGGTTCAGTCTTCCCCATCCATAAATCACTCACTGCACATACAATAACAAACAATACCCGCAATATCTTCCCCCAAGTTTATATGAATTATCCCCATTTACCCTCACCATACGGGGACAAAAGGTACCCTAATTAATCCAATGCCCGGGCATATTTATGCAAAGGGAAACGTCCTCCGATAAAGGGGCACTCGAAGATCTAGGCGGGACTGCTCCAGAGCGACCAATTAGAGACCGCCAAACGAGATTCGGGAAGTCCATCCCTTTGTCGCCGGATGAAAGATTCGAACTCGAAATGAATCAGGCTACTTTTGGACCTTTTGTGCGCCGGACAATGCCGGACGGTCCGGGCTTTTGACCCAAAAGGTCGGACTTTCTCTCTCTGGCTGTGTCCGGCCTTTGTCCGGTTGTCCGGGCCTTAAAAACGCGCGAGTCACATGCATGTGATGAGTGGGCACAATAGATGGAATAACGTTGAAAGGGAAACCGATAAGTGCTGTGTGTCAAATCGCTTATATGGGTGATGTTGTGTATAATTGGAGGCGATTACTCATGTGGTGATACTGACTTCTGATGCTGGTGGTTTGGATGGGTGATACAACAAACCGGGGTGTTGTTTTCAGGGAGCTGTCCAAGAAATGCAAGCAATTGTTCGGGTGATTCTGTGACTGGTCAAATATTTTGTGCAGTTACTTGTTTCGACGAGAAATTAATTTTAATATTATTTAACAGTAACTTCCACGCTTTTAGAGCAATTTGAATGATTGCTTTAAACTTGATTACTCGTTGTTTAAATTGCAAATGTATGTTTGAAATAATTTATTTAAACTTTTCTTGAAGTTATCTTTTTAAAAAGGTGCGTCCAACATTCACCTTAGGAGTACAGCATAAGAAACGGAGTAATCAGAACCAGAATCATAGGTTTTGGTTTATGAGATTGAAGTCACAAAACTTTTATACAAAAACGTCATAACTTTTAGAATTAACTTTTAATTAGAACTTTTGTTGTAACTTTTTGTTTGACTATCCTATTATCAAAAAATTGTCTACTCCTGCCTTTCGGGCCTCACTTTCTCAGGAGGTGCACCCCCTTTGCCTTAAATCCTGTACGCTCTGCGGATGGAGCTTGGATATTCCAAGTGGCATAAGAAACAACAACAACAAAATTATGTAATCTAATATATTTTTTCGAAGAAGAGGAGGATATATATAAATAAGGGGTGAAATATTTCGTTTCAAAATCTAGAACTAAGGTATTTACCAAAGGATTGAACTGGTGGGTTGCAGTTAAACATAAAACAATTTTTATAAATAGTTAAAAAATATAGATATTTTTTACACTAACACACACACTCGAAACTAGGACCAGCACTTCTTCATCAGAATGAAATACGACAAGAACATTTAATTGAATTAAGAGATTAAAATTAATAAACACTAATTAATTAACAGAAATTTAATTAAAATAAAGAGATATCAGGATTAACCTAAACTCGGTCAACTTCATCCTGCCACAACCACCAAACGAAAGGGGGAAAAACGCGCAAAAAAACAAAGAACTCGGGCATTCGATTAAAAAACATCACGCAGCGATGATAAAAAAAATGGCGACACTCCAAAGAAAAACGAGAGCGACGCTTACTTTTTCTCTCGCTCCGATGGCAACAGCATCACTTTATCGGAAAACAAACATTTGAACAAGGGTCGGAGGGTGGGGGAATCATCTGCTTCCCCCTCCTCACCCATTACCGTCCCCCACCCTCGGGGAAAGACAAAAAAAATTAAAAGCCGCAACAATCGGCCCATCTGTTCCAATTAACCACTCACCGTCTGCGGGATTAATTCTCTCTCTTCTCCCCCCTGGGGGGTGAGGAAAGGAATAGAACGAAAAAAAATTTTCGATGATGATAAAAACCGTTTAAGTGAAAGGATAAGATGTTGACGGAGGGGTCAGCGGTTTCGAGATATCGGGGGCGTTCGAATTTATTTTTTTATTCTTCTTCCCCTCTCCCTGGCTGAGAGGGGGAGTTTTTCCCTGACACTTGTTGCTTTCTCCCCCCGTTTAAGATGGGAGGGGTGGATTTTTTTCGAAGGTATTTTTTATTTGTAGGTTGGTTGTGTATAAGGCGGAAGCGTATTTGTGGTGGAGCTGGAGATTCAGTGGAGTGAATAGAATGGATGGAGAGCAGGTATTATAATTTTTTTGTTGTTGAAGATCACCCAAGGGCTGAAGCTGTTTAACGTTTAACGCTATTCGACTGCATTTAGTTGGTAGGGAATTTATAATAAATGCTGTAGATTAATTAGTTTTGAGTTAATTTATTGAGTTTATTTATTATTGCCTGAAAGGGGTATTTATTTTCTTTAGAATACTTAAGCTGTTTAGATGTTTAAAATAAATTTCAAAGGAAATTTTAACTATTACAAGAATATACACACACAGCCATATTATTATTAGATGCTGTTATATTTAATTGTAAAATAACAAATCTAAGATATGACTTAATTTATCCTTTACATGAAAAAATCCTTCTTTTCAAATACATAACAATACATTTTCTTTAAAGCATTGGTTTGTTGGAAAGGCATATAGCTTCACTGGAACAAGTCTCATTCGAGGCCTAGATCTTGGAATCTTTTTCTTAGACTCACTCAGTCGAATATAATTTCTGCCCAATTTCAATTTATTTTATTCCAGCTTAATTAATTCACCAGCTAAAATTTATAACTCTCCTCCGCCTACCTAAAGTATTCATTAGAACTATACCAGCAAAAATAATAGGAAATGTCAAAGAACAAAGTATAATTACGAACAGATAAGTGTCTATTGGGTAAATGCATAAGTATAATGATCACATTACCGGTACATCTTATCCAAAAGCTAAACCACAATAAATTATCTCTCATTAAACATACAAATCCCTTAAATAATCTCCGTTAAGAGATCAAAACAACATCAAGGTCAAAATAACCCATACTTAAAACTCACCTATAACAGCAAGGCATTACAATGTTATAACGACCTCTCTTTACCCTTTCAGTCCTAGACATCTTAAATTCACCATAGGAATCAATGGCAACTTCATCAGGCGGTCTAGGACTTAAAGGGTTAAACACATAACAAATGACCAATCCCGAGCAGAACCTGATGGCGTATACATTAAAGTGGGAGAGTGAAGACAGAAGCTTACACACACAGCCCCTTTCAACAATCCATGCTTCCCTATGAATATATTTGCCCATTGTCCACCTGCACCAAAGGAGGGCAAAAGTGGACAAGAATGAGTCTTACCCATGGAGCGCGCGTGTCTCCCATTCTCATGGAAATAGGGAGCTAATTCCCTTCCGGGTCATTTTACATTCCCTCCGACTTAGCCACCTTATCTCGGAGTGGACACAAGCCGATGTAGGGAGGGGGGTAAGCCGAAGACACAATAACAGATGATCCGCGAGGAAGAGTCCACTTTCTGACCTCTTCGAGATTAGGCCGGCGGGTCCAAGACATTAATTATCCGGCTCCTAAGACCCCAAGCGGCCGAGTAAATAGAGCTTTGCATTTTAAGCCGTTAAGTAGCCCGGTCCATTGTCGTCCGAGGGGGGGCAGGGCATTGTCTTAGCGGACTTATTGCATTTGCGTCCATTTGGCCATCATCAGAGAGAAGGCGAGTCCGTTCTTGGGGTAGGTGTTTTAATTAAATAAGGACCGTCCTTTGTCGTTCGCAAGGAGGACTGAACAGGTGGTCGAGAGTCCCCCCGCTGATTGGAGGGAATTGATTCAAGACTGCCGGACAATCGGCGTCCATTAGGAGCGCTCGTATGAGTGAATGCTTTTTCGCGGAGTGCCCCTACTATGTCGCAATCGGAGAAACTCAATACTGGGTCTTTTGTCTCCTGATGCGTTTGTGCGGTTTATTAGGGTGCTTGGGAAGAAGGTTGGTTTGTGCAAATCGAATAAGCGAGGCTGGATGTAGGTGGAAGGGTTATGTTTAGTTATGATAATTCTATTCATCGGGAAGAACTGGAATTGTGAAAGGGTGTTTCTTAGTCTGCCAGAAAATGTTATCGTAGTACTTTCAACTTATAACCAAAATCTAAAGAATGATATGCTATATAAACAACGCATTAAACTAAATACTGGTAATTTTTCAAATTTATCAATTCATTTGTTTATTAAGTTGATAAAATGTGTTGATTAGTATGTGTTGATAAACAAATGACTGATTATTTGAGAATGATATTAGAAACAAGTATTTTCGTGCAAACGAATCAATTATTTTTTATGAGCGTCGAAGATTAAACAGGAAGTTTATCTAAGGGAAAAAATTACAAGTATTTACTGAGCGCCATCTGTCGAATTAAGCGCAAAACGCTTTGTTACATAAATATCCACAACCTTATTCAAATTTTACCATGTAAGAGTTGATAAATTTACCTAAGCCAAAAATTTAACTGACTAAAACCCTCACTCTTCTAACTTATATTCTCACTCCTATTTAAGTGATTTAACACTTTCTGTAAATTACGACGAGTTATTTATTTACACATATCGTAGTATGCAGTGTCTAATTTCATAAGGAACGCTGTGAAACACCGAACAAAAAAAAGACTGATACACACTAAAAAAAAAGGTAATGCCTCCCGTTTCTCCTCAGTGAGACCACCCATGAACATTATGAAAATTAGAAGCAATTTAACCAAAAATCATCCACTAAACTCCCATCACCTAGTAAAACAACTCTTCAAACAACCATTGATTTACGGCCGTATTCACCACTAACCCGAGGTTAACCTGGAATCAAAACTTCTAACGGCCGTATTCACCACTAACTTAACCTAAGGTTAACCTGGAATCAAGCTTTTTTGACAATTCTGATTGGTTTAAAACTTATTTCCCTTTTTCAACAACCAATAAAAAGCTTGATTCCAGGTTAACCTTAGGTTAAGTTAGTGGTGAATACAGCCGTAATTGGTAGTTAAAAAAGGAACACCAGCTGTAAGCCAATCAGAGAGCTCGATTCCAGGTTAACCTTAGGCCAAGTTAGTTGTTAATATTGCCGTTAGAGGGAGAGAGAGACAGCATAACCGAACATCAAATTACATCGCACAAAATACCTGAACTATGAAAATAGCAAATCCATATCACTGACCCTCCTTATCACACGCCATATTACTCCTTCCAAGGGCCGACGCGGTCAGTTGGTCCACCGGGGGCAAACACCACCACCGGCTGATGTCCAGTTCTTAGGTGATTTCCAATCTGCCCCCCCCCATTCCGGCCGATCGGCCTTCGCAATCTCCCCCCGATTAAAGACGCGTTTCGTCAGGGGGGCTTCTTGTGATTGCCCTGGCAGGGGCTACTACACCCCCGATCGAATTAGGCTTAATCATCGCTTAATGCAGCGGCTGATGAGAGCGGGGTCTAATGAAGGTGACCGGAGGAGGATTTCCAGTCGGGTATCGCAGCAGAAGGTGGAGAGGAAGAGGTGCGGGGTTGCTATGAGGGGGTTTATTGCTGAATGACGAATATTTATTAGGATTTTATGACTGACTCAGCTCGCTATTACGTTCCCTTACTGCAGCACGATCAATTAATTTAATCGTCAGTTTGAAAAAGGGAATAATTCAAAAACCAAGTTATGAGATAATCGAAAAAAACCTGTATTGTAAGCAATGGAATTTTCATTGCATAATTACAAAAATGTGTGCTGGAAATTCAGTGCTCTATTTAGAATACAGAATAATCGTCGAAAAAAGCTCTGAGTACATTCAAAAATATTTTACAGTTGAAAAAAGTTGTCGGCTTTTCCTGTTTTCAAACTGGCGATTCAATTTTTTTTCTCATCCTTACTACTCTCTTAATGATTACATCAGACAAATTTTGATGCATTCTGAATTTTTGTTTAAATTTTGCAAATCATTGTCATTTTTATCCTAACGCCTAAATAATTCTTGCTTTTATACATATACGTAGTAAAAAACAATCACGTTTACTAACTAAACTCTAAGGTATTCTGAGACATAATATTATAGTTAAGAATATACATTTTAACTTTCACCTTTAGTTAGGTGGGAAGTGTTTTTTTGTGACGCCACCAGCTTTGAGATTTAACAAACGAAATTTGAATTTACTCGATTACAGCCACAAATTACATTCATCATGGTTTTAGAACTATTTTATGAATACTACCTATAATGATATGCATAAAATTAACATAATAATGCTCACAAACTGAATTTCCTTAACAGTAACTAGACTAATTTATCCTCGAATATTATAAAAAAAATGACACTAACATGAAAAAAAAAACAAGTAATTCGTTTCTCCAACATCACAACAAAAGCATCGAAACCACCAAACCAATTCTACCAAACTAGTAAACACCTACACCCCCTCAAGTGACAACCCCCCCAGTCACCTCGATAAGCCCCCGAATAAGAACTGCTGCTCCGATGACTCAAAACCGTCACGAGATTGGCACCGGCGATTTCAATTTGAGGACGGATATTCCGTTAACTGACCAGTCCCCTAATGGAAGAGGATGTCCCCATCCGATTGGTCATCCCGATAAGAGTTCCCACCTACCCTTCCTGCCCTTCCAAGCAGACGAATATTAGATTTGCTGCCCCCATAAGGTGACCCCTCTCTGCCCCCTGCTGTTGTTTTGGAACGCGAGGATTTTCTGTTTTACGAGCGTCACATAGTTTTTTTTAGAGGGGTTATATACCTGAGGGTACCTTAAATAAAGTCTGATTTTCAATGGTTTTTTATTTATTAAAGTAAGAAGTTAGATGAATAGTTGTGAAAGGAATAATTTATTCATGATAATAGATGCAGGAAATTCAAATGCTATTGTGGTGCACCAAAACCAAGCAGTTATTAAGGCATTATGAGGTAAAAATAAGTAATTATAATATTTTTTTTCTCAATTTTAACTTATTTTTAAAAAAGTTTTCATTACGAATTACCAATAATTAGCATATCTAAAACGATTAAAAATACTAATATATCTATTCTTTACTCCATGCTGTGCAGTGATAAGCTTTATGAGAGCTCCCAAGTTAAGGTATCCGTACACCTTTGACAACTTTTTTTTTAAAATTTTGATAATAACCTAATTTTTTATTTAAAATATCATTATTTACCCCAAAACTTAGATATAAATCAAAAAAAAAATTAGAAATTTTTTTTCCATCAATTAATGGTAAAAAATAGGGTCAAAAGGGTCAAAAAACAACCATCACGCATTTTGAAATTGCACAAAAAGTTATTAATATTTTTTACTTCTGTAAATTGGATTTCAAAGAGTGATATGTACTCTTGGATGTAGACTAAAAGTTTTAAAAAATATACAGTTTTAAAGTTTTTAGAAGCTTTTGAAATTGAAATACCTTAAAAATAATAAAAACAATATAAACAATGCTATTATATAAGCTGTTAATTTTCTCTGCTCAACATATTACCATGATTTTAGTCTATATCCAACACTTATATATCTAAAATATGTATACCAAATTTCATGCAAATCCAACAATAACTTAAGGAGATATTTAAAAATACGATAAAGCAAAAACACAAAAAACCCATTTTGAGAAAACACAAAATTAAACTTTTAATTATACCTAACTTACTACATAAATGTAATGTTTAAAATTTTATAACTTCGGTTCTGAATGTCCTAGACCCTAGACAGAAAATTTAAAGTGTTTTTTGAAGATAATGAATAGGGATACAATTATAAAGCAATATTAGAAAATCGAGGTTTTCATGCAAATTGACCTAAAAAAGGTGTACGGATACCTTAAGTAATTCAGATTAGAAATAAAAAGTTGCTCTAATTTTATTTTATTTTTAACACCTATATAGAAAGGAAAAGTATTGTATATAAATTTAAATTATTTATGCTAATTAGTTAAGAAGACTTAAGAATACATGCCCCTAAAACGTAATGAAATTAGAAAGCTTAATTATTTATTAATACTTATAGCTTTTATTTTCTTATTTACACTATTTTATAGTTGTATTTATTAAAAGTAACAATGATTTATCTAACAAATTCCACTAATATGTTCTAAACGTACATTATCACGTGCATAGTATTATCATGATAGTACAGTGTTGTGTTTGTATGGTCCTGACAAGATTAAAAACAATAAATCGCAGATCATATTTTGAAATTAATTTTTAACTGAAAGCTGAATTCACATTACATGACACATTGAAATGCCATCCATCCCACACGAAATATTTTCTATAAAGAAGAGCAAAGTAAAACAAATATCGCGGTTTCTGATGAAAAAGCCGATGATGAGACCACATCCTTATCATAATCGCTCACAAATCCCAATGAAAACGCCGCGTTAAAAATAGCCACAGCACGAGAGAAAAATATTAACAACCAATGAGATTATGCCAGAAAGAGGAAAGCAAGCATACATTTAAACCCTTCTAGAACGAAAGTTCGATAAAAAAAATAAAATAAGCAGAAACGTTTCGATAAAGACGAGAGTTTCACACTGTTTATTCTTAAAGGCACGTGTGAAATGCGAGATAAAATCATTGAGGATAAAATCTCCCCATAAGCCTGAATCAGGTGGTATTGGGAGAAAAAATGAGGCAAAGAGAAAAAAATAATAATAAAAGGAAAGAACAGGAAGTGCGTTTCCTAGAATGCATAATCGAACAACAAAAAGCCAAAGAAAAAGGCTCGGACACCTGAAAGGGAAACCCTTTCATAACCTTTTTATTATCATCACTATTCTCCATTTAGCGCCATCTATGGGAGAGTGCTTGTAACACAAGAGAATCTAATAGGTATGAAGAAGCATATATTTATTCAGAATACATATTTGGTATTTTCGATTGTTTTATACCATGCGTATATTTCATTCAAGCAAAGAAGGCGAAGATTTGATTAAAATGTTTTATGTCTCAGGTGAGTTTTGGGGTAATTAAAAATATTGTTTATTGAATTGTAAGTAGAATTAAACAGCCTATTTAGAAAGCAGACATATTCTTTGTTTATTAATCGAAAAATATAGAAAAAAAATCACAGAATCACTGAACTAGTTTGAAATTTTTTTTAGTTATACTTTAAAATTTTGTGTTCTGAAAATTTTCTCACTCATCGATTTTCTTCATTTCTTACTCACAGGTTCATACTCCACCACCATAGTAAAATTCAGTTTTTCTGGAGTAAATCAAGAAGCAACACATAAATAATTATTAACCTAATACTACTTTACATATTATTTATAGAATTTCATCAGGCGTACGAACCCTGATTTTACTACGAAATAACATCAAAATTAAATCATAGAAATTTATTCAAGTATAGAACTCTTGTATGTATGAAATTTTTAAATGAAAATAATAAATAATCTCAAACATAAATCATGAAAACAAATATTTTTTTAATGCAAATGATTTTGCCATTCAACATAACTTCACTTGCTGTTTCTATATTACAATATTCACTCTTGAGAAGATAAAAAGTAACGAAAGAAAAGAGTTTGGAAATCGCTTCTTAAACGACTCCCTGCATGATTAATGATAATATCAATAGATGTGCAGTGCTGGCAATGGGGAATGTTCATTATTAATGTAGAACATTAATTAGAAGCGCCAGTTATCGACTCAGGAATAGTTCTAATCGATGTTACGGAGGCTGTGGTGGATCGTACATCAAATTCCCCCCAACGGATGCAGCCCAAATACTTCGGAAATGCCCCCCCCCCTCAGTTCGAAGTGCAGTTTAAGCAGTCAAGTAGGGATATTCATTTATGCTACTTAAAATCCGTCTTAAATTATGACTTAGTTTTTTTTATCATGAAAATTCGTCTCAATAGGTTTATTTACTGTCGTATTTGATGTTTTAACTATGTATAGTAAAAAAAAAATTGCGAGAATTTTAGTACAAAAAGGAGGATTTTAAAATTTCTAGTAATGTAAAATTTTAATGGAAATATGTTTAAGATTAAGGGGCTGAAATATGCCAAAAGAGAACAAAAAAGCATGTTTATATACGGAGAAACATTCATTAGTACCAGAAACAACATTGCATTGCAAGATGATATTTTTTTAAAGATGGGTAAACAAAAAAATACACAATATATTACAAATGCAATTTTTAACAAACAATCAGGAATCACGATGAGAAAACTTTATTTATTAGAAAAGAGGAACACCTTTAAAAAAAAGTAAGAACAAATTCGAATGCTTAGGTTCTCAAAGAGAATATAAGAATCAACCCTAATCCCCTTGTCCTCATTCAAAGACAGACACATCATTACTCAAGCGTTTATAAGCACAAAACGACTTGAGACACGCGCCCCCACAAGGTGACACCGACAAAAAGTCATCTTAACCCCCAGCACGCGCCGGGAACAATGCCTCCTCCCCCCTCTTAAAAAGAAACCCCGATTGTATGTCCCCATAAACCATCTGGCACCCTGACGCTTTCAAGAAGAAGCTTCTTTTTTTAACACCAGAGGGAGAGAGAGAAAACGTTAAATAATAATATAAAAAAAGAGGACAAGCAACTAACGGTAATTCTAACCTCTCCCATCTGGAGTCTTTTTTTTCTTTCTTTGCTACTGCAAACGATTTTGATCTTCCTTGAGGGGGACAGATGGTGGCACGCGAACGGCACGCGACTATCCTCTCACCTGCGCGATCCCCTCCCCCTTTTCCTTCCCCCTTTCTTGAGACGCCGGACCGAGTCGAATTGTTTCCACTTCGGCGCATCCGACGATCCGCGATGCGTGAGGATCTGAAGTGAAGTAATTGGATATGAAGCGGTTTAATTGAAATTGCCCCCGCCGCCGGCGTTATATCCCCACTTAATAAATTTTAAGTCCTCCATCCAAGATGCCTGGGAAATTCGGAAGTCGGGGAGTTGTCCGTGGAATGCTGGTTAATATGGATTTTTGGGTCTTTGTTCGGGGATGGAGTGTTTGAAGGGTTTATTTGAGACTTTATACTTATGTTTCGTAAAATTTCGTCATTATTATGATATTTGCAAGTTAAGGGCACCCATTTAAAATTTTAGTAAGGATATATTGAAAACTTATCTTCTATTTTTTTGGATTATTTTTATCGGTTATTGTTTTAAGCATGCATTTATTTATTTAGTTTTTAATATATAATTATTTTAATGCGCATTTATTGAGTCTATTGATGATTATTGGGTATTATGGAAGATTATTGATATTTTTCTCCTTTTATCTCAGAAATCTGGTACGTAATCATGGACGGATTTAGGTGGTGAACTCTGAAGGGGGTAACTCTGGAAACCTTGAGGGGGTGCAAGCTGCCCAAGATAATTTTGAAACATGTTTAACCTTTAGGAAAATGGAATCTTCTCAAAAATGAGGGGGAAATTGCCCCTCTACATTCCTCGGTAAATCAGCCCATTATGGTAATCAAGGAGATATATTTTTAAAATAAGATATTTTAGGCTGTAGCTGCATAATAGCACTCATTCTTAATACTTTATTTAACGTAATAATATCCCTTATTTTTATAATTTTGATTTGGATCGATTTACAAAAACTTGAATACAGAAATATCAAACATAATTTCCTACGTTCTTATACATTACATAGTCATACTTGATTATCCTATGAAATGTCTTAAAACGTTTTTACGATTATTTCAGTAACACAGCTTGCGAATATAGTATATAACGCAGAAAAACAGTCCAATTATCAAAACGATGCTCTACAAACAAGACTTAGTAGAGGGAGTAGAGGGTACAAAAAAAGAGAACTACACTAGGTGCTAAATCTTCTCACTCACACAGACTCACCTATGATAGAATAAAAGAAGTAAAACAACTTCTAATCCCCAATGTCGAGCACGAACCAAACCAACTTCCGACAAAAGAGGCTAAGGCGCAACGGTAAACAGAAGGGTGCACTAAGGACAACGAAGGGGTGGCACGCGCTGTTAAGATTAATGCCAACGATATAAAAAAAGCTCTTCAATTGTTGGGGCCATCTGCCGGGTAGGGCCCGGGGTGGTCACGTGCCACGAGGAAGAGTTGAGAAGGAAAAAAGCCGAACAGACAGGAGGCGGCAGTGCCCTTTGTTCTGTTACGGTAGAAAAAGTCTGTTACCTTATTCTTACGTACTGCTGTGTGTTTAGTTTTTTCTGGTGTCTGTCGTTAGAGAATTAGTGGGTTGTATTGGGCTATGAATATGAATAGGATGGACTTATAACCCGATAGGCCACAGTTTGGAGTTTTTTATAAAGTGGGGTTAATGAACAGGGGTGTTTTATTCAAGGGGGAGTGTTGTGAAAACAATTGGGGGTTTGCGGAAGTTATCAAGGTTACATTGCGCTAATGCTTATGCTGTTATATCAATTTTAGCATTTCATGACAATTTAAATTCGTACTATGAATCCATTTTTAGGAAAACATTTTTAAGTATTGATGCAGTTTAAAATTAATGATACGTATATAAAAGTTTAAGAAAGGATTTTATAACATTTTTGAATGTTTAAATTCAAATAAGTGATTATTTAGAAGGTAAGCACTGTTGTGTGAGAAGGGACTTCAAGGCAAATTAATCTTGTGATTACGCTAAATGACATGACTTCAAAGGTGATTATAAGCCCAAAAGTTAATTGTATTCACAATTCCGCCAAAAATATCACATTGAAATTAACCAATTTTGAGAGATGCATAAAGCATATAGCAATATTTTTAACATGGATCTTAGAAACAATGGAGTTATGCTTTTATTCAAATAATAGTTTTTGCTTCATCATCAGGGCATGAAAATTTCTTAAGGAAACTATGGCGGTTATGAGATCTATCCTATCTAAAAAACGACTACAGAAACTAGAATATTTCCAGGGAAAAAGTAAATTAAAAAAAACATATAAATTAAAATTTAAAGCAAGCCAATACATTACTGAAAAGACAGAAGAAACTTGACATACTTGAAAAGCAACCAAATCAAAAATGCTGCCCGAAAACAATTTTCAAAAGGCATAGAACTTCCACAACAAGAAAACTCGGAACTCCCACCCAATACACCCCTCATCAACCGAAGTAGAAAATTACAAGGCTCCTAGACCCCCACCTTTTGTTTAGAATAGTCCACACTCCGTTGGGTTTGTGTAAGCTTATTAAGAAGGGCGGAGGGGGCAGGTGGTGTCTCTTTGACCAGGTGTCGCAGGTGTTGAGGCCCCTTCCACCCACGAGATAGATCTCTGCTACTGGGTCGAGCATCCCAAGGTCACTCGGAGGTGCTTGGCCACTCACCTCGACACAGACCTTGCACAGACGATATTTTAATTTGGATTAAGAGTCAGGACGAGTATAGAAGTAGCAGTATTTAGATGCGTCTTTATGTATATTTTGTTTTTAAGAGTCAAAATAAAGGCGAGCTTTTTGGGAAATATTTCAGTTCTTGAAGAATTTTGCGATTTCAAACTCTTTTCTCTCAAACATAATAGTATCATAGAGGAAAGCATGGTGTTTTTTGAGAAATATTGTAAGAAGAATCACTGTCTTAAGTAAAATTAAAGTATCTTTATGTTAGGTATGTGATTAATATTTTTCAAAAGGTATATGGTGGTGTAATCAGAGAATGAGGTTTTTTTTATGAAAAGAGAACAGTGAAGAGAGAGGATATTTTACAAACATGTTAAGAAAAATAAACATGGAATTTGTATTATAATTCAAGCCTAATATTTTTAGTAGCATATAAGTTTTCAGTTAAGAAAATGAAATAAATGAAAAAATTTTTCTATCCATATGATTAAGACATAAGAATATAGTTGATAGTATTAAAAGAAAATTTTCCAAGACTTACATAAATATTTTAAAATTGATGATTGATATAGTAAACTTGACCCATTTATCATCAATACAATTCAATGAAAAAATTACTTTTGATTATTGATAACTATTAATTCAAATACTTGACCTTGATACTAGTAGACCCAGGCCCTACCTGATTAATTGGAAGGAAAAATTTCAGACAAATCCCTAATAAAAAATTTAAGAATACTATCATTTAATCACTTAAACTATGATCCACCAAACCAAGTAGTTTAAAAATCACTACATCAATATGATTCAAGGCAGAATCTCATCCGTCCAACAACCACACAATTCATCTTCCTATTTACATTTTTCTACCACGAAAACGCAAAAAAACCCTCCACAAATCATTCAACAACGCGGAAGCGAGTCCAATCTGGCTCAATATATATAAGTAGTTTTTTCTTCTGATGTCCTTCAAGAGCCTCTACCAGACAGCCTTCGCTATCCGGAAGAAGACTGCAAGGAAGCCCCGTCCTTGGGCCCTCAGAAGGGGTTGAGGAAACCCCTTCTTGCTTCCTGGGGTCGAGCTGAAAGACTTCAGGGACAGCTGCTGTTTCCTTCGGGACCCTTTTTCTTGAAGAGCCCCTTTCCGTTATTCCGACAAAAATGGGATCTACCTGTTGTTGATAATGGGGAGGATGAATTGCCTCAAGGAGTTGTTAAGAAGTTGGGTGGGGTGCTTCGGAGTTATTATATTGATACTTTTTTAATGGATGAACTATATTTCGTTGTGAGTATCTAAAATTTTCTTTTTTTTATAAATATTTGGACGTTTTGGAATCTAAAGCGTTTTGAATTGGGGTTCATTAGAGGTCAAATTATTGGACCTCAAAAAGTTTCAATTCATATCATCAACATCCACTCCTTATATACAGGGTGTCCCAAAACGACCGCATAAACTCTGCACAGCTAGATTCCTCGTTGAGAGTACATAAAAACTGCCCAAAGAAGCGTTTCTCTACTATCCATAGTTTACGAGAAAAATACGAAAAACAAAGAATCACGTCACTGCCGTGCAAGAAAAAAAACTTTATTGAACATATCAACAGCATTATTATGCACAATTTAAAGCAGATATTCAAAGTGTCCACCTTGCATGTCGAGGCAGGCTTGATCACGCCGTGGAATGGCTGTCATTACATGTTGAAGCATCGCGGGGTCTAATGAAGTACAAGCAGCATGCAGACGAGCAACTAAGTCCATTTGTGTTGTCACTACGTCTTGATACACCAGTTCTTTGAGATGACCCCATACGGCGGACACTTTGAACATCTGCTTTTAATTGTGCATAATACTGCTGTTGATATGTTCAATAAAGTGTTTTTTCTTGCACCGGCAGTGACGTCATACTTTGCTTTTCGTATTTTTCTTGTAAACTATGGATCGTACTGGAACGCTTCTTTGGGCAGTTTTTATGTACTCACAACGAGGAATCTAGCTGTGCAGAGTTTATGAGGTCGTTTTGGGACACCCTGTATACCTTATTCAATTTGAATTTTTATCACTTGTAAGATTTCTACCTATAAAAAAGAAAACCTTTATGATAACATTCATCGACAAGCTTCTAATCAAATTTTATGCCTTCAATCCAATTAAAAACGTTTTAGTAGAATGTTCACTTGATATCTCGAACAACACATTGCATCCAATATTTTAATAGTTCGAACCGCCTTGACTCTAAGCATAAGTATAAAAAAATACATCTCAAAAACGTTTTCTTAAAGTCTCTGGGTTTTCAGATATTACCAGACCACAATGGGTTACAGAAGACACCAGATATCAAAGCGTGAATTGATAATTTTTTTGTATAAAAAGCAAACTTCAAAGGTAAGTAATTATTTTTAAAGAAATTGGAAAGATTAAAATTTGCTGCTAATATAAACCCATTTTATAAATATGTCCACATTAGATGAAGATATAATTCCTTATTTTTACGACTAATACATACTAAAAAAATTAAAGTAGTAATTAAGAAAGACACGTATCCATACTTTTGATGAAACTTAGACGCTTTACAAATGAAATCGATCTAGATCCTGACACTTAAATAGATGTAAAATTTAAAACTTATCATTTAACTTTTAATTCAATTAAACAAACATCACACTGCACAGAATGCATGATCCTATTAAAAAGCATTAAATTTGATTTAGCTCCAACCTTTTAAACACCGCATTATTTAAAACCCGAATCTCGTCCCTTATCTCCTTTCATCATAAAACTTGGCAATATTTAATTCACATCTGTGATCTCACCTATGAGGCTAAAATTCGGGAATAATTCTTGACCACCCTCAGGCCGTTTAAGTAATTAAAATTCAAAACAGGTCCCGGTAATCACGCCTTCTCCCTTGAGTTTATAATTACGGCGCAAGAGAAATTTTGAAGCATGAATTACGCAGTCAAAATCCTCCAAGATGGCGCTCTAGATGTGGAGAGTTAGAAAGTCATCCAATAGATATATAGAACTTTCTGTGATTTCTATCAATCAAAGAGAAATCGTTTATGCTTTTTTTGTTTTGTAAGTATGAATATTGAGTGTGGTGAGGAATTTCATTCCCTTATTCAAGATGAATTGTTAAAAACCTTACTCTTTTATACGAATAGGTTTAAAATATACTAACTGAAATTTTTGATTTATCTTAAAATTTAAAATTGTTTCAAACAAAAACTCCTTATTCTCGTTGTCTTAAAATGACAAAGCAATATAAAATTACAGGTAACCAGTAAAATGATTTAGTAATTTTGTTAGTAGCATTTGCATCTGCATAGTTTCTGCATCTGCATAGTTTGCATGCAAGAATATTTATTAATTTTAAAGTTTACTATTTTGAAGGACATTTTATATAGGAAATTAAATTATGACTTCAAAGTGGGATGAAATGGTTTTATGGACAGATACTGAATGGAATGTAAAATAAAGTTATATACAAGAAAGAAAATGAATGTAGACGAAATATTTTTTTTGTTTTTAAAAAGTAAATTTATATAATAAAAATGTAAATTTAAGATGACTTTTACAATTGTAAAATTGCACATAAATTTATGCTGTAGTACTAAAAACTGTCTGTTTATAGAAAAAAAGATGGAGCAGTCAATTATATAACTTAAGTCTTTTCCAGTAAACACAATTCTACATTTTCTACATCCAGGATATTAAAGAACTGCAACTCAGACACCAAATTTACATGAATCAAAATTATTGATTGATTGAATAAAATCTCATCTCATATCAACTTCCGATAAAAAGTACTGGTGTTATGAGAGAAGGAGCAAAAACGATGCACCAACTTCACTTGAAAAACATCTCATTTCCTGGAAACCAAAGGTAGACTTTGTTCCTTTAACTTCTGATTGGTAACCACCAAAGGGAAAAGGAAACGGAAGAAAAATGAAAAATTCAACATTATTCCTAAGTTATCTCTATAAAGAGGCGTTGATCTCTAAAGACCTCCCCGTGTCATAATTTTATATTCCTTCCAACAAAAATATTCCTTACTACATTTTTCTTGGATATAAAGTTAACTCGAATATGTAATTAAAAAAGTATATCTGGCTATTAGATGGATCCCCTCCCATGTAGGAGGTTCAGCATAGAAACTGACTGACAATTAGCAATGTTGCCACAGGTGACAAAATCTTTAGATCCGGCTTTCAGCGGTTAATGGGTATGCATGCATCAGCTCGAGCTGAACGTTGTGGATAGAAACCCATGGACCGAGGTTTGGGTACAGATTTGTTTGAGTTGATATAGGTTTGGGGTATAGTCGAACGTTAAGTGGTTCTCGTTCCCTTTCGGTTGCATTTTCTTTGGTATATTTTTTAGTCCTTCAAATCTTTGACGAATCTCTTTTTATGATTTTTAATCGATCGGGTTTTTGACACATTTTAATTTTCTGGGGGAGATAAAAAAATGTCAATTCCACAATCAAGCAAAGGTGTGTTAAAATAGTAATAAATTCTTAGCCGGTGTCAAGAATAACAAAACTGACAGTTTGTGAAAAATAAAAAGACATTAAATCGTGAGACAAATCTCCAAAGAGTAATATTTGGATTTATAAGAGAGGTATATGGATATTCATTGCGCTAGAAATGAATTAAAAGTACAGCTAAATATGTTAGAGATACTCTTAATAAATGTTATTTCAATTTGTGTTGTTTGCGATTGGGATAAAAAAGAACTAAACAGAGACTAAGGTAAATGTGGGTATAGTGGACACTGCACCAATAGTGGCCACATAGCTGATTAATTTTAAATAGAACGAGTTAGAGGCATCGAACAGCGTCAAAATTCATAGCCATAGTAGATTGTACAATCAGGTTAGCTGGTAAATTATCACAGATACCACAAATCAGCATGGGAAGGATATTTAAATATTTGAAAATAACAACATCGGCCGAGTGACTGAAATTTGATTTTGCTTATTGAATCGCGTAAGGAAACGGGTAAGTCGGAACTGATTTTTTCGTATTTATTACCGCTTGATTGACTTTTAAATTTATATCAAGATAAATAAGAGTTTATAAAATAATACTGAATAAAATTTATTTAAAAATGTTGACTTTACGAGGATTTATGGGGGTGTCCACTTTACCAACACATAATCTTAGATTTTCCAATAGTGGCCACCGCAATGGCTTCTAATAGAAACATAAATAATACTTAATTTGAATCAGTTTTTCTTCATAAACTGTTGACTGTGCTTTAAAATGAGTGTTAAATAAATTTGGTTTCATTCTGGCTTCGGGAATCAATTCTTCTAAAACATTGAATTACATGCTAAATTCCTCTCAAATCAGCTACAGCGTAGACTTTGGTCCGAAAACTATCAATTTTTTTTAAATAAAGCTAATTTGATTGAATATAAAATACATTTCGTTGGGAAGGAAGATTTAATTAGAACAAGACGACTATACCAAGAAAAACCCCTCAATATCATGCATAAACCCCTCATATAGGCAGAAAAAGACAGGTGTCCACTATTGATGCAAGAGGTGTCCACCATAGAAGCAACAGCTTCATCTATGTGGCCACTATATAGATGCAATTTGGAGTACTTTTAAAAAATTAATTAAAAATACTTTGCCCAATCTAATTAAAGTTTTTAATGGTAAAATCGAAAGAAGAAGATCCAATTAACCTAAAAATAGGATGATAACCGTTTCGAAGCAAATAGATTGGTATTTATTAAGAATTTAAGCAAAAATTTTCCTTAAAGTGTCCACTATACCCACATTTACCTTATATGAATATTGTAAGAAGTGCAAGAAAGATAAGGCTATAACCTATGCTACTCGTATAAGAATATTATTCCTCATAAAACCCTAGTACCACCAGCTCGTACCAAATATGTTAAGTTTACGTAACTGCAACTATAAAAGTAAACGAAACATGACGAAAATTGGACGAATCTTGAACGTTTATGCTGCTTGGGGAAGTATTGATGGCATCTGATTAATTTCAATACATCCTTAAAGTTGCAGTTACAACTCGACACCAGCTCTCTTTTATCCCTCTTTGCCCTAACACTTTTAAGAAAAGTTGGTATTCTTAACCTATCCCCCTAATATAAAACGCGTTATTTTCGCCTCAAGTGATGCGTCAGCGTGCGTGTGAACGGACCATTAGCGTTGTTTGCGTCTTTGGTGCACAAGCAATCGTTGCTATACACAAAAACGTCGCCTGACGTAAGACGCCTTGAGAGACATACACAGGGATCGATTGCGAGGTCTTCGAAGGAGATAATTTCCCCCTCTTCGAAACCATGGGGACGACAAACACGCGTCTTAAAACACAAGGTAAGAGGTCTTGGGCACACAACAAGTAATGGGGAAAACACGACGCGATATAAGGCGGGGGTTTTACTGAGTAATGGGAAGGTTTATGGTTGTGTCCGATGAATCACGAAAATGAGATTTTTTAATGTAGGAAATAGGGAGAGAGCATTTTTCGTTTATGTGCAAGGCATAAGAAGGGGTGTTTAGTAGTAAATGAATTTATTATGTCGTTATGGTACCAAGTCAGAGGGAATTTTGAGTTGCCCTTAAGATAGAAGGGGGATACTTGAGGCTGAGGCTAAGCCTCTTGTTTCCCCAAGCGAACTTAGTCCTCATTTTATCCTCCCCGGAGGGATAAAAGGCTGAGTCTGCCTTGCTCAACCTGAGGGGATAGAACCCAGACTTGCGTGGCAGAGAGATGCACTACAACTATGCTACCGAGGTTGAGATGCCCCTATGAATTTCAGTTAATGGGAGTAATAATTTTCATGACCATATTAGATGATAATATATTTTATTTGTTATGAGAAATCATCTTATTAATAAAAAACCGAAATTTTAGAGAACAACAAATTTTAATTTAAATAATTGAACTGTAAGTAAATAAATATTAATACAGTGAGATAATTCTTTATTCCGGTAACGAAGATCATCAAAGAATTTAGATGTGTCCAAGAAAGATTATTAAAGAGGGATTAAGATTTCTTAAAAATAAAGAAAAGGAAAGAATGAATTTATTGTATGTCTTTATTACTTGAATAAATGTAATCAAAAACATTAAAAGTATAAGTAAAATCTATATAAATCATAGTTTGATACGAGAAATAATATCGATGTAAAGCCTCCATCCCAAATTAATGTGAAAGAACTCCCTAAATAAACATCTCCATATGAAAATATACAACACAATATTTTCCAGAATAATCACAACCCAAGTTATACATTATTAACTGAGTTTCTAAAAATAATGATTCCAGACACGAGACACGTTCACGTGAGATACCAACTATCCGAAAGTGAATCATCTTAATGTAGACTTGAGAACTAGCACTCAAAATAAAGCACCTAAAGTAAAAGGCAAACAGAGCGTGCAGGTTTAGTACTCAACCATTACATGTAAAAGCGTTATTTGGCAAAACGTGTCCAAGGAATAAAACACGAAGGCAATTCCTTTACAAGACAAAGCCTATACCCGATTCCTGAGGGACATAAATTGTCCATATGGTTCGATAAGAACTGTTTCACACGATCCTTACAAGATAGAACATGTAATTTTAGTAATTTTCCTCACCTTCAATTTTTATTCCCCATTGATTACCATCCTGTTGTTTACTATATTATAGACTAAAATGTTTTTTAAAAGCGATAACAAGCATAAATGCCAAATTTCTTTCACACTTAAGCAATTTGAGTTAGTAATTTACTTGGAAATACAACGGTTCTGTTTAAATAATCTTTGCGGACACGTAGTCTTAAGATTCGTTAGATCGAAAATTGTTGTGATGACAGTTCTTTAGGCAACACTTTTAAGTGCATCCAGTCACGACAAAGTCTTTCAGCGTATAGTCAGCGTCTTGACTACCAGGCTAGATTACTTGACAACCCTGTGTACAAAATATTTCATAAAAACTTGTTAAAGTAAAAGAAGGATAAGTAGTGCTCTAATATTTTAATATTACTTTTACGGTTTTATAAGATTATCTGAAACTGTTTACTTTATTGTCTTAATAAGGATTTCCTAAACATTTTTAAAATACTGTTTGGTGATGTATTTTTTAATTATCTTAATTGAATTTTTTTATATCTCTGAGAACATAAACGGTTAAAGTTAACTGCAATGTGAATTTTAATTGCTGTGATTTAAGAACCTTAAAAATGTTTATTTTTTCACTTTTTAACGATTTTATTTTTTTTGCCTAAAATAATCACACTTCAACCTTGAAAAACACATATAGTCTCAATATAAAAAGTTTTTACTTTAAGTTAGGCGTAATAATACACTGGATGAATCCAAGAAAATTTCTGTTTTCTAGCTTACGGAATTAATCTGCGAAAAAAATCAAGGAAATAACTGACAAAGACGAGTTTTTTAGTGTAGTTTTTTTACCTCGATCTCTACCTGATAAAATATTACAAAATTACAGTAAAGCACCGTTTATACGTCTTTCAAGGGACCGACGTAAAACGGCGTATAAATGAAAAGACGTATAATTTAAAACAATTTTGATTATTTGAATGAATTGGGACTTAGAGAAAACGACGTATAAATGAGAGACGTATAAACGGTGCTTTACTGACTATAATTCCTTCTGTCAATTTCTCAATCTTCCACTCTATCTTTCCTTCCTTTCTATCGTTCTTTATCCCAAAGAGAGTACAAACTGTCTTAAGTATACCTCCCACAACCTCATCGATAATACACTAAACCAAATCGATAACACCAATAATCAACAAAAAAGCCAAACACACACACACACAGTCTCAATCGAAACGACGAAATTGAATAAGCCGAGCGGTCAGCATTTAGAGCCACCAGTTATTGGTGATCACTTCTTCGCGTGTGCCAGGATCTCCATATTTTCGTTCACTGAGCCGTTTTTCCCGAGGCTCCAGTTCCTGTGGAGAGGCGAAAACGGGACAAATTGGATAACGGAGGGGGGGGGGCTGGTCGGACACGAACGATAGAGATTTATTTAATCCGAATCCCTCTTTCTTTAAATTAGGGTTGAGTATAATCGATTGCAGACCTGCATTGTTGGTTCATTCAGTATCTTGTAGAGTTAATATGCCTGCTTTTTGGTCAATAAAAAACTTAATTTTATTTGAGAATAAAGATAGCACGTCTCAAATAACTTTTGAATGAATCAAACTATAAAAAGTAAGGTGGAAAAAATTAAAGTTGAAAGCTTAAGTTTGTATTTTATTAATAAGCTATTTGAGTATTATTTTTTTTACTATTAAAAGAGCAGTTATAATGATGACCTCATTCATATTGAGGTAAGAGATCATGGTTGTGTTTTGCAGTTACTATGCGTGGGGTACCTAAGAACTATTAAGAAATACAAATAGAAGGGAAAAGAAAATCTTAAACTTAATAGAAGAGTAAGTGTATTTAAAGTACTAATGCCTAAGTAATAACTAATAAAATAAGAGTAAATCTTTTTGTTCTCTTTTCGGCGCAAGTTCAGACTTGCGTATGAACCAAGTTTTTAGCGTTAAAGATGACTAATATGGTAACCCTAACTCATGTTAAAAGAGTCATTTGGCTTCTAAATGTGCCGTTAAACAGCCAAAAATCGCCAAGCATACGCAACTCTGAACTTGCGCCCTCTTTTCTATGTTAAAACTATAGTCTATTCATTTAGAATTGGCCCCTGAAACAGGATCAAAAACGCCTAATAATTCTTAATAACTCGTCCGATTTTTTTACGGTATTTTAACTACTCCAGTCTAGGCTGCCTTGTCATTGCAGAATAAATATTTTTCAATGATAATTACAATAGCAACTGTTTCTAATACATTAAGTCTCAGGCGCCTATTCTAAATGAACATAGTGTATAGAAGATTATTTATCTTTAATTAAATATGGTATCAAGATTATAAATTAATTTTTTTTATTCCATTGCAAACCGGAAACTTCAATATACAAAACGTAAAAGCACAACAACACAATAGCTCATAAACATTAAAAAAAGAAAAACTGAACAAGACCTCTTATAATCATGGCAAAACCTAAACATTAAACACTCCTCGAAAAATTAAATTCTTTAATTCAAAAACTTTTTAAAATACTAATTAAAACCTCCCACATTTCTTTCACCGTTGGCCATTTTGAAAAAAAAAAAAAAAGAAATCGCCACACATCTCCAAAAAACCAAACCTACAATATCATCACCCTCCACCCAACCGCTCCTGGCAATCGGCTTCTCCGCAACACACCCACACAAACAACGGAAAACATCCCACAGGGCTATTTTTACCCACTCCGAAAACCAACCACCGCAAAAAGGCCCCATCCGATAAATCACTACCCGGGCAATCACATTCCGATCGGGGCTTGTTCTTTCACGCCCTGATGCGAGCCCTCCGGTTCACTGACCCCCCTGACTGCCGGGGCTCAGAGGGGCGCAAGAGAGGGGCAACATAAAACCCGGGAGACGAGGCGCGAAAGAAGCATAATGATCGTTTGGTAATGACCAGGAAGTGTTTGTACTGTCGTAGAAGGAAAGGAATATATGCGTGTGTCGGTGAAGAATGTGAGCAAAAACATAGTAAAATATTCAGATTCTGTCTCAATTTAGTAAAATTTCAGTAATTTTTTAAGTTGCTTTTATCAGTATGGTTACAGTAGTAAAAAATATGTAATACGTCGCAGAAAAGGCAACACGAAAGCAAAATGATATGAAGTTAATCAATAAAGAGAGATTTTTAAAAACATATATTAGGTGTTCCACTGTATTTTTTTAAAACTAAGAGTTCAAAGTGTTTATGCTCATTATCTAATGCGTTATTATCATCGTATAAATAAATGCGCAATAAAACAAAAGCTTAAGCTTTGCATTGTAAGTTACTGATTTTTTTATTTATTTTACAAAAAGCTTTAAATGCTTTAAAAATACAGGACAACGGACATTTAAAAGGCTTTCTTTTTTGTAACCATAATTATTTTTAAGCAAACAAACATAAAAATACGCCGTATGATAGTTGGGAAAACAAAAGATACAATTCTAATAAGTAGTTTTTGGAAAACTATGACTGTTCAAAAAACTGTCAATTATACTCATGACTACAATATTTATGAATGAAAATATAAAATATTATGCAAATGGAATGTCTTAGGAGGTAATACCTCATTAATGAATTTGCAATAAAAAACAGCACTCTTAAGTAGCGTATATGAATACTGTTATACGTAAGTCAGGCAAAAATCTGTTTTAATCATACCTTATATTAACAAATATTACTCGCAGATCAAGGATGTAATAATTACAAACTTAAAAGCCCCCTTATAGATCCCCCGTCAATCAAATACTCCAAAACAAAACAATCTTTTTAAAGTGACTCCCCCAAAAATTCCAAACCCCGCGAAAAGAGCACACAAGTCCAGAGAACCCAACCCCTTAACTAAATTACAGCTATTTGTAAACATGATCAAACACAATTATTCTCAGTTCATTTTCCTCTCCCCTGCAGTATTTTTCTTATCTATCGGCGAGAGAGCGGTTCATTATTCGGATAGGGCGCGGCTGGTGCCTTTCTGTGTGTCGGTGAGAGAGCAGAGATGCGGCGGGCGCTTGGTGGCGGCGGCGGGATGCCGAAGAGCCGACGGAGGCGTCCGGCGGAAGAGGATGCCGAGGAGTCCCCATCTTGGTCCGGCCGGAGGATGCCGAGAGCGCCGGTGGTGACCTCGGTGGGTACAGGGAGTTTCTTGCTCATTTGACTAGTGTATTTGGGGTTTTAAAAGCTTTCTGTAAGAATTTTCGCTGATAATGTGTAATGAGTAAGGTTGTTTTGGGGATGAGGAGTAGGAGGATGACATTGAATCTGTGTGATAGTGTGGTATCATTGCGATCTTATTGGAGATATGTCAAGATTTTTCTGGTAGGGATAGTTAACAATATTGCTTATTTAAATAGGCGAAAGAGCATTGAAGAGTGAGAAATGGTCTATTTGTTAGAGTGTAACTCAGTTCAGGGATATACAAAATACTAATAGAGCAAAATTACTATATGATCATTTCAATTAAAGAAAGAGTGAGTGACGAGCTATTTGTTAGAGAGTAGTAACTAGGTTCAGGGATATACAAAATATAAATAAAGCAAATTTACATAAGTGCATTAAAAACTAGCTTGATACAGAAAACATAATAAATACTGCTGGGACATAAATTTTAATTCCTCAAAATAATAGTATGATCATAATCTTTAAAAATACTACTTAAAAATATTGGTCTAGAGAACAGTAAAATAGTAATGGTGTAAAGTAAAGTAAAAAAGAAAAACCTTTTCTGAAAAACAAATGCATTGGTCCATTATATAATTTTTAAAAATAAGCAATCTAAGTAGTTGGTAGGTTCTTATGCTATATTAGTATTTCTCAAGCAGGGTATACAAATTTTAATAAAGTGCAATTAAAAAAACTAATTAGTTAATAGAAGTAGTTTCTAAAGTTAAGGTGTTTTTATCCTTATATAAAACGAATGTAAGTCGTATTCATCTGTAAAAACCGTTTTATCACTGACTGACGTAATTAGATTTGATTTGTGCAACCAGTCGATCATGGCATCAGACACGAAACTGTTGATGGTGAGCCAATCAAATGTGGCCAAACGATTAAAAGCTCCCCCTGCTGAGGTAATGATGTTTGCATCAATCGATCTTGCAAAGCCCTCAGATTTCCCGCACGAAAAAAAAATGGATCTCGATCTGAAGTGAAGAGGGAGCCGAATTTGTGTATTAGGCTACGAGTGGTGGGATTTTTGTGAATGAATATATGAGTTTTTGAAGAGCTTGTAGTATTTTGTATGCAAATGGTATTTTGAACATAATTTAATCTGCCATTTTGTGTAGTTTGTCTATTTTGTGTATTTTGTCTATTGGTGATGAAAAATTAAATTTAAAGATTAATGAGAACTTTAAGTACCTTATATAGTTGAGTTAAGGGGGAAAATTTTTGTACGAACCAAAAATATATTCGTATAGAAAACGGTGATTAAATAATTTTAATGTGGAGAACAAACGTTTCAATAAAGATTGCTTTTATTTTTTTCATCATAGCTTCCCTAGTTCTTTGAATCGACATCAGCACTAGCGGTTTGGATGGCAATTAAGCTTATATTTAATTAGTTCACATATAGAAATATTTTTGGTTTTAGGAAAAAAAATTACCAGGTTTCATCAAGACTTATACTTGTTCATGTGAAAGAATTTTATAACATAAAAAATAGAAACAAACTTATGTCCTTAACATAACTGCATGAAATTAAACTTTAATTTAATTGATTTTTATATCGGAAAAATGTTTAATTTGTTATGAACAAATTTTAGGAAAGAAGAATAAGTTTGAAAAAAATGTCTTTTATACATTATGATGCATGTCAACTTAACTTCATTTATTAATACCAAAATTTCCGATAAATCTGGAAAAAATTTCACAAAACTCTACTATTCGATTTAAATCCAATACTCAATCATTGGAACGAAATTCGTTGTGGACGTTCATCTCTTATCGATTTAAATAAATTTACGATTTTAAATCTCTTAACAATATTTATGATTTAATTACACATCAATGACGCAATTTTAAGACTTACAAGTCTGTCACAACCTATAAGCACTTTGTCTCCCACAAAAAAAAGTTCACAAAGGATATCGATGACATGAAAACCTTCCATTCGAATAAGAGGGGGGAGTGAACCGTCCCGCCCATTGCGTCACCACATTCGAAGGAAGCTCCTACCTCGTTTGTTCTTCCGAAGCCCTGGGATGGGTTTGTCGAACGGAATTCCGAGAAAACAGAACTTTCTGCGCCTGGCACGGTTCTTTTTTCGGTTGGTTCTTATTCGCCGAACCGCCTGAATGAGGAAATGGAACGTTTTTTTTGTTCTCTCCTGACAGGTAGAGGGGGCGTTAATGCGTTCCTGATGATGACGGGACGACCTGGAGATAGGACTGTTTTTAGGGATTGCTTCGATTAAGAAATGATTCTCTAGAAAGCCGCCGGGAATCGATTACCAAACGAATCTTGTCGGTTTCCATCGAACCCAATGGTTTTTTTGAAGCTGGAAAGTTGTTCCGTTAATAAGGAGAATTTTAAGTTACTAAGTGATTGTCAGTTTAATTAATTAGTTCAGCTCATTATCTTTACCCGTTGAATAGCTAGCACACGATTTAACCGATAGTCTGACATTGTGACCCTTAATATCGATTTATATCGGGGCACCATCGGAGGATATCGTGTTGAAATAGGGCAAGCTGGCTATTCTATTGACATTTTAACTAGTATTTATTGGGTTAGCATAGGATAAAACTCATAATCAGGCATCACATTTTTGACGTCAATAAAACGTCACGAGTTGTGACACTATTTTAAAGTAATAGATACTATTACTAATAAGCATAAGTATTGATACTATTTCATCTAAAATAAATAAAGTGCCACTAAAAAAGATAAGGGAAAACAGTAAAAATAAACTAGAATCATCATCCAAAATGAAATAGATTTTTTAGCATGCATGCAAAATTGTTTGAAGTAATAAAAACGCACTCTTAAAACGACAGTCTCAAAACTGAGTAAAAAAGTACTCAAACTGGCTCCGGTCCACAAATGTACTTAAATTTGAAAACATGAATATACTCATTTCTGAAAATGTGCACACTCAAAAATGAAACATCATGAGTTCATATTTGAGTTCAAGCTCAAGATATTTCATTTTTGAGTACGCACATTTTCAGAAATGAGTATATTCATGTTTTCAAATTTAAGTACATTTGTGGACCGGAGCAAGTTTGAGTACTTTTTTACTCAGTTTTAAGACTGTCGTTTTAAGAGGGCGTAATTTTCATGAACTCAGTTTCCTTCCAATAGTTCTTAAGTCATCTTTAAACTAAATGAACAGAAGTTTTCGTATCTAAAATGTTGGAATATAGACTCATTTAAAACAGAGAGCAATAAGGAAGTTGCATGTGTCAGATTTTCAAAAACAAACAAGCGTTCCGTATGGTTTTTTGTATGGTAAAATGAAATATCTAGTCAGTTTTTCAAAAAAATGTACAGGTAATTAAATATTTTAATTTAAAAGTCGAGAAAAAACCCGTGACTGAAAACATTTATTGTTAAAACTATAAGATGACGTCAACAATAATACCATCAACTCCATTGCTTTACAACAATGTTTAGTATAAGATGACGTCACATCCAAACTCTTGGCGTTTTCGCGCGCTTTTAAAAAGGGGATTTTTGTTAATTTTTTTGGCAATCGAAAAATTTCTCGATCGGCCTCAAATTTTGGGTAGTTGCTTATTTTTGTAAGAAGAATCGATTAAAAAAATAAAAAAAATCATGAAACTTCCTCATTCATTCGAAATAAAATGCCTTCAAATTTATGAAATATCTGAAGGTGAATAAACTAGGAAGGAGAGATAATATGATTATTATCTTAACCATAACAAAAACATTAAATTAAAGCTCAACAGCAACACTACATCTTAAAATTTAACGAAGAGTGAAAATCGCAAAAAAAGATTCTTTACACAGAAGGCATCTCGAAATATCCTTTCAAAGAGAAAAGAATCTCCTTCATCTCAGTTTATCTTTCATCAAAGAAGATTTCATCAATCTCGATGATAATGGATCCTTTAAGGAGCTAAATGGAAGATTTTTCTTCTCCGAAAGAAACTGTGTCCACACGGGGGCTGTCAACCGGGTGATAGGAGAGAGAGAGGGGGGTTAAGTGCCTAAGTCGGGGTGTCGCTAATTAAGAGCTCGCCAGGGCGGCGCTGACATCACCTGGCGATTTTCTCACGCTCATTAGAACGGATATTCTTAAGAGGGGCGTCTTTGCTGGGGATGAATGAGTAAGACGAATTTGATGATTTGAGAAGTTATATAATGACTGAGTCTCATTTATGGGATGCTTTATAATGTTTAAATGGTGAAAATTTTTATTTATTTTGCAATTAATGTTTGGAATTCAAACCCCATTCTTTTCTAATTTTGAGCAACATATACAATGTAATCTAAAACCTTTTTATTACATCTTAATTTGAAAACTATTATTAGAATCATGAGTGTTGGGTAGTTGTCCTAAAGTTTAGGGACTGAATTATTTTTATAAAAATCTTTAAAAAATTCAGAGGAAAATTTCAGGCTCAATACATCAATAGGATTGCTAATTTCCATTATTTTGAAATGCATTCAAAGATGGTCATGAATGGTGATGATAAAAAAATTTTAAAAAGTAGAATATATTTGAAACATTTCATGTGTGGAGATTCGAGCCAACAGATCTCGGAACAGCCAGAGGGCGCCACCGCGGCATGCAGACAGACTCTCGAACTTTGTATACAAACCGGGAACTTTGTATACAAACAAACTGAAAGGAAAGAATGGCTGTCTATAAAAAGCCAGCTTTGTAGTCGAAGAAAAATAAACCGTTATTCGTGCAATGAAATTGGTGAGTTATTCCTGGGAATGAGTTCTTTACTTAGTCTGGTGCATCTCTCGTACAGCATTACATTCTCAATCTATTATTCTAATCAATTCGTGAAACCCCAATGTGCTTTCTATAGTAGGTAATCACTAAGTTAACTATGGAAAATCGGAATACGATTCAAAATTTAAAAAGAAGAGTTCTTCACCAGTACCTCTGGTTAGAGGATTGTGTGAGAAAACTCCAGCTCTCAAGCATCGCCTCCAGCCATGGACCGGTTTCGTCCTTGTTAGGACTCATCAGCACGGCATAGGAAGGCAACGCAAGAGAGCGGAAGGAGAGCTTTTAGTCTAGAGCCGACAGAGCTGGAGTTTTCTCAATTCAAAATTTGATAAAAATTAAACATTTTCACTTTCCTTAAGTTTATTCTTTTATAATGGGGCGCCATGACAACTTTTAGCCAGTAGGGGGCACCGCGAGTAGAAAACGTTCGGGAACCACTGGTCTATGGAAGGACTTCCCCCCCACACACTTCTCCTCAAGTCAACTTCCTTAAAGGTGCTTTTAGATGAAGACGAATTTCGGCCAGCCGGCGCACCGGTTTTCGGTCTTGGATTGACGTAGGTACCTTTTGGCAACCAAAAAGGGATTAATTCTGCCAACCAACGAGCGCTGCAGTCGGTGTGCAGTCGCGCGCATTCAGGACGAAAAAACGCGCCGGCCGAGAAAAAACTTCTACTTGTGCCGAGCCGAAACGCGAGGCTCAATCAAAACATGGCCGACGTGCAACAGTAAGTGCAATTTTCTTTTCTCTCGATTTGAAGTGTGTTTCTATTGATAATGGTGGCAAAAGATTTGTAATGCTAAGAAAGCACTTGCTCTCGCGATTGCTTTTGATCTAAATACTGCTTTTCTTCTGTATTTAATTTTCGCATTACAAGTCAAGGTATAGGTCTAATGATTATGCTAAAAATAAATTGCATTTCTTCATTTTAATCCAATCTGATTATTTTCCGTATAGTACAGATAGATAGTACTTCCTAAAGGTATAAGGTAACAGATTTACTTTAAGATATAATAAAGCTTTAACTTGTTTTGAAATGTATTTTCCTTGATAATGATTGAAAGCTATTTTATCATCAAACTAGAAATGCACTTGTTCTCGCGATTGCTTTTAATCGTAAACTTACTTTTTTTCTGTAAGTTAATCCCCCTGTTCAGTTCATGTTAAAAATACCCACTAATTTATCTATTGACTTGAAATTGATATTTCTCAGTGTATAGCAGAGCTGTAATTGGAATAGAGTATATGGACAACTTAACCCCTGGAATCAGCTGCGGTGTATACAGTTTTTCATTGAATTAGTTGTGATATTGATATCAAGGGTGATGTCCCGATTCAGGTGATTGTCTAAACTTGTTCCGTTTCATGGGGTGGCATGGCTTGTTCAATAGGTTATTTTATGCTCGGCTATTAATTTTGTTGCATCCTAGTTGCTTTTACCAAATATCCTCACATATTTTACGGGCAGATAATTTGTTGCTTTAACGACTAATTTAATTACATATTTAGTTTCAGATACTGAAAAGTAAAACTTTGGAAAAAAAAATATAGTTGACACCTACAATATTAATAAAACAAAATTTAATAATACAGCTGAAATGGTTACATCATAATTTTGAGAAGAGAACAACAAAAATCGCAACAACCACAGGTTCACCACTCCACATTCTGGTGACTTCTATCGCACTTTTCCAATACTTTTCTATTTAATAAATGAAATTGTGGGAGAATACTGAATTAGTACACATGACATCCCAGTATAAAAGCTTTTGAATTATACTTCCTTTTTTATAATTAACTTGTGTTAGGTGTAAATTAAATTGTTAGAAGAAACATCTGTTCAGTCTTTTAATTAAAGTAGTTTAACAAGATTTTAAACAAGGGGGAAATAAATGCACAGCTGTACACATTTATTGGTTATCTCACTTGTACTCATATTTCCATTCCTGTATACTCAATATTTCTACTTAACAGGTCAACAGTTCCTTGTCAGATGTTTGCTTCACCTTCTTCTTGCCCGCAAACAACAGCAACAGCCCCAACGAAGAACTAGGAGGTGGTGGATAAGGCAAATCTTTCAGTTCTTTTCTAATTTTTCCCCAATCAACTGTTATTAATTAGTTACTGTCGCCGTCTATTTCTTTTTCCATATTATGTAATAAGTAGTTATGTAAAACTATCATAAACCAATTTAATTCTTTAATAAATTGGGAAAAAAATAAATTCTTTGGGTAATTTAATAACAAATAGGAGTATGTAGCTAGAGATTTCATAAAGCTGAACAAGATTTTAAGTGTTTGTGTATATGTCCGTTAGGATCAAACCCTCAACCTGTCTCCTACTTTCACTTTCGAATAGTTTCTTGTTATTGTAAATAATTTTCCTTGAGTCAGGAGAAAGTTCTTGTTAGTTGATGGTATTGGCCATAACAAATTTACTCAGACTAACAAATCTGGTAATTTTCCTTGCTTAATGTTTTGTGTTTTAATTTCATAAAAAATTAAAACTTCTATTTACATTTTGTACTGTGCATGTAAATTTTATATACTAAAGTATGATTTTCAATGCAAGTAAGTACTTACATTAAGCCGGCAACCCAATCATTGTCATCAAAATAATTGCCAAAAACAACTTCACCATTACACCGATGTTTTTTTTATATTTTTAACAATTCTGGAAAGGTACTTGTACAATTACAACCATTGACTAGTGCTTATAGTAGACAAAACATACCCAAAATTTTTTCCCGATATCATTGTTTCAGCCACATTTAAGAGGCCAATATTTCTCATCCCAAAACTAAATATTTATTATGAAATATTTGAAAATAAGCAAAATTATTCCCCTACTGAAGAAATTATCGCCATCTGAAGTTTGTTTGGCTATGACATTTTTCAATTCTTTTTATATTATTGCTTATTCTTTTCTTCAACAGATTTTTCCTAACAAGATCAAGTCCATTGATTAATATGCAAGATAATAATGCAAGAATATTTGCTTCCCAGTCTTCATAAAAACACTGGTTGTTAATGCATGTAAGTAAAGCAATATCTAAAAAATGAGTATGAAATTTAACATCCCTTTTAAATTTGTAAAACTATTTATTCTCAGGTTCTTATACTGTGGAAATTCTAAGGGGTATCCCCCATAAAACCACAAATACTACCCCTCTCAAAACCTTTACATTGCTATGTCACTATGACTGGCAGCTAGTGGGTTAGGGGTTCATAATTTTAAAAATGCAATTAAGTAACAATCTCATAATTAAATTAAGATTATAATTATTTATATTAATGGTTACGAAAGTAAATTTGACAGGTATCCCAACAGAAAGTACATTTTCACACTTCTCGGGGTGGTAGACTAGATTAGATTTCATGGGAGTGGTTTCAAACTTTTTGGAGGTGATGTCAAACCCCTCAGGGTTAGGGTACCCCTATTGAAGATTGGTGTAAATCATATTTCCGCAATTCCTGAGGTGATACACATCACCCTTGAGGAGTTACACAACACTTTCAAGGGTGTTGCCTGCCATTCTAAAAAATGTTAAGCTATTTTGTTCTGGAACAATATATAACTTAACCGAAAGTGTTGAATTTGTTTCCGAAACTAATTGAATTAATCTAGCTGCATTAAATTTTGTTCCAAAACAAAGTAACATTGAGAGTGTAGAGCAAAGTAAGCATTAAAGGTGTAACCATTACCAGATATTTCCTGGGAGAGTTAGTTATCCACAAACCTAAAAATATTTCTTAATTATGTCAAAATTTTAAAACAGTAATTCATTTGTGGGACATTCTTTGTTAAGTGTTTTCAGTTTTAAGGTACAGTTCTAATTTGTAGTTATTAGTTCTTTTGGTATTATTTTCAATTTTATCACTGTAGTTATATCTTATGTTATACCAATATCATATAATTGAATTTAGTTTAAAATGAACAAGTATGATATTTTTCAATTTTTATAATTATCTAACAATCAATTAAGAAATTGTTAAACTCTTATACTCTGGGTTCTCTACACCTGAACTATTTCAAACTCAGGAATAGTTAGTTGGATTACTAATGTACCTAATTTATTCCTTTTAGTTTTTTTTTATTTTTTGATTTTCCACTTAGTGAATCTACTGTAAGTTAAAGTCTGTATTTAATATATTTTCCCAGGTTTTTTATTATAGGCCAGTTTATCGAAGATGGAAATCCTTAAAGATTTTATTTATTGAAATTTTAAACAATATATTCATGTGTTTATATTTTATTTAATTAAGTATATTTATTATATCCTGCCTTTAAATTAATATACATACTTTAAAGCAATGAAAAACTGTACTTTGTTTAGTTTGTATAACATACAGCCTGTAAGTAATTTTAGTAGAAAAATTAAAAGATTAATTTTTATATTTATGGACTTCTTTTGAATGATTTGTGTTATTGATTTTATTTTTTTACAACAAATAAATTTATTTTTCCTTAGGAAAATAGCTTTAATTTGTGTCTTTTCAAATACAGTGCAACTTGGATAAATCAAGCATCTTTACTTAAAAGGTTAGGGATAGTTGGGAAATTTCTTATTTCTTAACTATTTCTTCACACATGCTTTAAAAGGCCATTTTTCTGTTAATTTTTACTTTTTGATCCAATATTTGAATATCTTGAATTTTTTTATAGTTTCTTCATCTTTGAATTATCCTAGTTGCACTGTGTTATACAGCAACACTTGATCAGAAGGGTTCTTATCAAATATGCCCTTCAATAATCCAATGAAAACTATCGTAGTCCAATTATATAGAATAGGCAGGTGAAACAGGAGCAAAAACGTTTATCATGCAACCTCAGTGACCGATTATTTTACAGTATTTTAAGTACTTTTGTTTAGGCTGCCTAGTAGTTGCACAAGAAATTTATTTGCAATGATAATTATAATACAAACTATAGTATTAAATACTATAAGACAAATTATAGTAATATATAATTATAGTATTGAGAAACCTCAGTCTAACCTCATCATAACTTTAATATCTCAAAAAATATTTCCCTTATGAAATTATTTCTCCATTTTTCTTTGTCATGACAAAAACTATCTATAATAACAAAATTTATAGGGTCTTCGATTATGAGATACTGTGGTTATATATCAAATTGGTAATTTTTTTTTATTAAACAATGGAAATTTTTAAATATCATTCACTTGGAATTAATATAATGTATGTATACTTGAGAATGAAATATTAACTCTATTAATATAAAAATTAATTCATTTGATGTTTGATAGTGATTCATAAATTAAATACTACAACCACTGACATCTGAACTATTCTTTTTTTCCTCGAGGTTGTGTTCTTGCTATTTCCCCCTTTAAATAAAAGGTGCTTTTAAGCCACTTATTAAATCTAACTATACCTAAAAATCAAATGTCATGTTGCAGCAGCCAATGAAAACAGAAAAATGTCTAAAAGGTAAGTAAGCAGGATACTACACAACACAAACTCTCCAGAACTTTGTTTCACCTCCATATTTTATGATGAAGCAAGTTTTATTCAAGTTTTAAAAATCTACTTTAAGATACTTTCCACGTTAAATATAATTCAAACACTGATAAAAGTATTCTAAAATCTTACAAATATTCTATTTCACATGTCAAATGTTTTGTCTAAAACTTACAACTTTAAGTCTGACAATCGAAATAAATTGTAAACATTGAGTGGCATAGTTGGTTGTCATTTATTTTAAATGTTTTAAAAGGTATTGTTTTAGATCTCAGTTGCAATGAAAATAAGCGTTAAATCACTAAGTTTACCATACATGTGATTCTTCCGCCAATTGGCGGAAATCCGCCAATTTGCTTTGCAAAATTAAAGTCTGACAATTCGATTTGCAAAACTCAAATTCCACTTTCTGATTTTTCAGTTATTCTTTTTACTAAAAACTCTTGGCCGCGAAGGTTTTTTAGTAATAAATACAAAGTAAAATCAAAAAATTATTGGAAGTTATATGAAAAGCAGTTAACATTTAAGCTAAAAAATATGACGCTAGCATCTCGAATCGTAGATCTTGGGAAGTAGAAGCCAATGTACCCCCTCTACTTAAAATGAAGGAAAATATAGGTGCCATAAAATTTTTAAAAACATTTTCAGCCAATTTATTGTCAGAGTAATCACATGTATGGTTTACTAATGAGTTACTAGGTACAATATTGAATTTAAGTTTCATTGGTGGCTATTCTCTTTCAGAATGATAATTAACAATTGATATTAATAAACGTGCTAAATGTTTTTAAGGAAAATTTTTAAAATTAAATTATTGACAAGTTAGAAAAAATAAATATTCAAACTTTTAAAAGACCATGGAGAGGACCTGACATAATATTTGAAAAGTTTGTTATAATTGTTTCTTTTGCCCATTGTTTCATAAGACGAGTTAAGTTCAGCAAGCTGGGTGAGCAAAGCAATCCAAAGGGTTCTGCGTAAGCAGTTCATTTGAGTTAGTGAGAAATATTGAGAAAGGAACAGAAGTCCCCCTAGTAAGAAAATTAATATATTATACTGTGGTTTTAATTGTAAATCAACTTTTGTCTAATATGCCAACATGTTCTTTTTCATGTTAGAAAGGAATGTTAATTTATATATTATGTAAAAACTAGTATATCGTTTTTGGATAAAAATTAACATGAACATAAAAATTTAACATTACGTAAACATGGTCACAAGAGTTCTGCGAGGGTAAAAAGGTTGGGAAACTGATCAAACGAGTAAGATGTAAAGCTGAATATCGCAATGATAATACAATTATATTTACAAACAAGTTAAATTTTTATCATACTGTTGAACCTTCTTATAACAATCTAGGGTATCATGATACTCGTGTTTCTTTGAGTGGTTATTAATTATTCAGCAGTACCAAGATAAAAATTTATTTACTGACCACTTTTACCAATTGTACTCAACTGTGCAAAATATTTTTTCAAAACTGGAAGGAAGTGTATTTGAATTTAATCAGGTCTTGATACTGTAAACTTTAATATTAAATATATCTAAAACAAATTCCTTCATTTGGTAAAGTAAAATCGACTCCCAGGCATCGCTCCCTTGGAGGAAAAGTAACTTATTTTTCAAGACCAAGATAAATATTTCAGGTGAATAAATCGTACATTTATAAGTTTTGTAATTTCTTTAATTAGAACAAGAACAGTAGGTTGTAGGGCCATGGTCTTGGTGTTAATAAACTAGTCTGGAAGATTCCTCTTTTAAGTATTCCAGACTAGTGAGCCTTCATCGTTCTATTATTATAGTTCTACGAATATCATCAGCAGGCCCCGTTTTAACCATAAAACCTAGGCCAAGGACCCCCAAAATCTTATCAGTATCATAAAACTATAACAAAACTAAGTATATAAATAAACTGACTTTTCATATTTTTGGAATTCATTTCAATATTTTTTTCTACAAATTGGTAAGTAAGAACACGAACTAAATGGTTTTATAGGACATCTTAGAAACGTTAATTTGAAACATTACGCATTTACTTATTGTGTTGTGAATTCTGTTTCCATAAAAAAAAATATAACATGGGAGCTCCTTGCTGCACAGGGTGCCTTTTATATTGAAAATTTTCTAAATCAGGCCCTAATTACCAGATCTTGATATTGGATAAATTTAATAATTAAATCTGAATCTAACACAATAATCATCATCACTATAAAAGCAAGTTCTTTTATATATATCTTTCTTTCGGGGAAACATCACTTAAATTCTTGTACTTTTGTTTGCTGTCTATGTATATTTTATTAGATTTTGAAATTTACATACAACAAGTAACATATTCAAAGCATAACACAACTTAATATACCACAACATAAAAAAGTGAGGAATAAATAAATGATTATAAGTTTTTGTATCTAATCACCCCCGGTAGTACAACTTTATGATGTTTTTAGGGAAAGTATTTTAAGTGTTTTGTTGTATGAACTTGCAGTAGGGTATTTTAATATATTTAGTTCACTTTAAAGTAATTGTACTTTAAGAATTTTACTTCTATAACTATAAAACTATATTCAAAAACATATATAAAGCAATGAACAGAATCAGATTCACTATGCTAGTAAAATGACTTTTACATTCAATTCTACAAAACCTTTTGTAATTCGATAATACCCCAACGCGTTTTTATCGCTTTAACTCTATTACTTTGAATAATAATTAATAAATTAACCTTAATTTTACGTAAAAAAGTTTCTAAACATCGCATAGTAATGGACGACGATTGTTGATGGCAAAAACAACACGATGTTCTCTTCCGTTTAATTGGTGGATTTCAATCACGTGACCCATTCGTTCTTTCGGCCCCGAAAAAAAGTCCATCCGAGCCGAGCCGAAAACCGGCTTCGGCATGCCGGGTGAATACGCCTAGCCATTGGTCCGTAGGACTCACGTGACCACAAAAAAGAGTCAACCAAATCGGCTCGTCTTCGGCTTTCGGCTTAGGGATTTTTTCTCGCGCCAAGCCATCGCCAAGACGTCGCCAGGCCGAAAATAAGTGTCGGCAAGGCAGAAAACCGGCTCCATGTAAAAGCAGCTTAATACAGCACCAGCGAAGCAAAACCCCACCAACGCCTTCCGAGGCCCTCGCAAGCGTAACCAATTAACGGATCCAAGGCTCCAGAAAGAAAAAACCACCTGCGTCTTCTACTTGGGGACGAGAATCCTCGTCTGTTGTCGCCAATTAGAACCATCAAAGAAAAAAGTTCGAAAAGAGAAGGGGACCTTGAGGTATAGGCGAAGACGTGATCTCCATCCCCAAAAGAAGTAGAAGAAGGCCTTCCTGCCGGATCGAATTTCCGGCTAACGGTGGCAACAATGGAGAGGAGGAGGGGAGTTGAGTGGTTTCCCATCTGGCGCGTCGCGTGCCGGGGTCGCGTGCAACAGGGTTCTCCTTCCGTTCTGTCGCTCTGGAAAAGGACCCAAGACGCAAGCGATTTTTGCGTTGATGCGACGGCGGATATGGGATGGTGACGTAAGGGTGTAGGGAAAAACAATTGGATTAGTTTTTTTTCTTTTCTGAGGTGGTTTGTTAAAGGGTGAGTTTATTTTTTTTTCGTGGGGAGGGTGTTGTTAAAAATAGAGTCAATCAAGGGGGATGTGCGTGGTTTTGGAGTAAAGGGTTATTTCTAGTTCGAATTGAAAGTGACGTTGTTTTCGATGGAGTAAAAATAGTGAAGATGCCACACGCGCATAATTTATTTAAAAATAAATAAGATAAGATAATACTATGAAATCATTTTGCCTCACTATGTTATTTTAATCACTTGTGACCTAATAAAATTTCTGGTTTTAACTGTATTTTATTTTGAAACCCTTTCAGACCTAGACTCCCCAAATTTCCCATTCGATTGAAAGGGTTGAAGCTGTTAATATTTCAAGCTTCTTAAGATGAATTTAGTGGGACAATTAAGAAAAATACTTTGACGCAAAAAACGTAATTTTATAGGCAAAACCCCCCAAACAACTTAAATCATACGAATTTTTATAAAATTTAAACAAAAAAACTACAAAAGGGAATCATAACATAATTTATGCATAGTGAGAGACTGAATGAACTGAAAGGGGGAAAATGTTTTTTTAAATGGGTTATTTATTTCATTTATAGTTGTTTTTCTTGTGTGTTGATTAGAGAACTATTGAATTTTACTTTAAGAAAAGAGTAATTCCCTAATTTTCTCCACTTCAAAATAAGACTGAATATTGATCATGATAGGTATAATTTTCAGAATGTGAATTGCTTTATAATTAAAAAAATCAGAAATAAATACGCAACGTATTTTCCGTCTCAGACCAAATAAATAACTCAGTTGTGCATACAAACTAAACACATCAACAATTTTCTCAATCAGCAATGTCTCCTCGCCCAATAAAGTAGGTTAACAACAACAAAAAACCTTTCAAGAAAAAGAAAACTAAACCAAAACAATTACCTCACACTCAACCGTCCCTCATGCCACCCATTCAAATAAGGCTACTTATTTGAATAGACACAAAAAATGACTAACGACGTCTCCTCCGCAAGCCCGTATGACCATTACTTCCATCCAAGGCATCGCATGCAAATCCCATCATCCGATAATAAGGATGGAGAAAGTTGACACAGAACGACGGGAGAAGACGCCTCGTCCTCTTTTAACCCAAGGACCCTTCCCGATGACCCCTTTAGGACCTCGAAGTAGGTCCGTTGGAATCACCTGCGCCTGCATGCGATCAACTCTTGGGCACGCGAGCGCCTGAGGTCAGCCCTCACTCATTTCAAATCAATCTATCCGCGACCTTTTGAATACGTAAGTAGTAGCCGCTTTTGCTTCGGGTTTTTTTGTCGGTATGTCTCGTTTCGAGCTGTCAGTTGATGGGGTTTCTTACGGCGAGACTGTTCCTATTTTGGTAACTGAATGTCGTGGTAGGTTGAGATATTGGTATCCTCCCTTGATAGATTGGTTCTTGAGGGACGAAATTTTGGTGGTGGGGAGAATGGTTAAGAAATTACGATTCCGAAGAAACCCCAATTAATCTTGATAAATGTCAAGAAAATAGATTGAAAATGGGGATAATTAGAAGGATCCGAGATTTTAAAATTTATAAACTCTGGGCGGGTTTACAAGCAGATATTCTAGCGACGCGACCGTAGTGACTGCCAGATTACTTCCCCATAAATTCCCTACAAATAATGACGTTACTACAACGCCATACCTCTATGAACTAATGGCAGGACCAGATTCTAAATAAAGTAGTAAATTTTTGACCGTTTTCCCCATGACGTCCTGGTATCGTCGCTTGAACCGCTGCAGGTAAAACGCCCTTAGCCTTGCACTAATGCATATAAGACTACAACTACACTGGATTTAGCAATAAAAATACCCCATTTTTTCCTTACATTTTCCCATGTATCAATGCTGAGCGTCTAAACGGCATATTAACAAATATCAACGCAATTTTATTCTTACACTATTAATCAACAACCTATTAAAGAATATTGAAAGAAATTCTTTTTCTAACCATTTATAATTGAAATAACTACTACTTACTCATTTAGAAGAATGCTATCAGATTTTCCTGCTCACAACCTTGTTTTCGGAACCTGAAATGAAATTACGAGTCAGCAAACTTATACCTTTAACTAAGACCTTCAAAGTTTACAGAGCAAAAGGAACAACGCTTTTTTGTTTTCTTATATCAATATCAAGCTTTCACCTCTATCATAATCAGCTGATTCATTTTCGACTTGGGTGTCGAAGAATCAGTGAGTCAGCCATTTCGCTTCCTTTATTGAAAGCGGATGAAGGAGAAAACGACATTTCTTAAGATTTTGCGTTCGTTCGAAAGAAATCCTAATACTTCTTCCTTACTAATATCTTATCAAAATAGGTCAGGAAGACGTATCTTGTTTTAAGAACTTTTACTTTCGGTTGTCTTATAATAGGTGTTTGAAGCTTTTGTCTATATAAGTATTTTAGCTATATAAGTAATATTTTCATCATGCATTTTGTGTTAGTTATACACAATTACTAGCACGAAACAGTCTTATATTAGAGAAGGACTTAATTCTCAAACAAATACTTCTTTCGAATTGATAAAAATATTTTGTCGTTTAACTTGAAAATTCGATGTTTTGCAACTTAAGTTAATTTGTAATGCGCAAAATTTATTAAATTAAGCCTTTTTGTGTTGTAAGATTTTATTGATACGTTTATTTCATAACTACGTATTACTATAAGTTTAAAGAATCGAAAATATTAAAGATATTATTTTTGAATAGTAAAATTTCAAGAATAACTTTTACAAACGCAAAACTTACGAAGGAAGAAAAATAAGTGCCACGACTCTTTATCTTTATACCAACAACCTTAACCTAAATTCATTTATGGCTGTGCATATTAATTTATATCTCAACCATCGACTTATTTTATTTTATTTATTTATTTATTTTGTAATACTGCAGCCCATCAAAGGGCCAAGCAGGGGGTTACAAAACAAGAAAAAAACAATTCAAAGAAAATCTATACAAGTACACAAGAAAACAAGGCCAATAAACTTACACTTTATCACTTAGCATCAAAATAAAGTTATTACAATTCTTACAACAAAGTTATGCAATCTTCATTTTAGTTTTAGGATTAGTTGATTAATGGCATACGTGCAACGTAATTTACATACGCCTTTTCAGAGTATTTTATATGTCTATCATCCCATGCATTTAACCTAAGCAGGAGGAGAGGAAAAAGCAAAAATATCCTATGTCAGGAAAAATTACTAATTCCCAGGTAAAGCATAAGAAAAACGTGTCGAAAAACTAATTAAATCCAGTCTCATCCGAGAAAACCGAGGCATATATAGACAAAGACAACACACTTTACTCGAAGCGACATTGCAACACCAAGGAATCGCTTCCAAGAAGCGGGAATGGAACTGAGGCGGCTGGACAAACATGACCATGGAAGGAATTCGGCGTTGCTCCTTTGGTGACAGCTGCACACCCAAGAAACCATCCGTGAAGAAAGGGTTGCTGATGACAACATCCACTGTCATCGTCGTCTTTTGCGAAACAGAGCGTCTTCGTCGTTGCTCTAAAACTCTTGTTTACGGCTAAATTGAAGGAATTGCTGAAGAGTGGTATTGAGATGATATGTTTCTTGTCAGCTGCTTTGCTTAATTTAAGATTATTTGGTTGAGCTATGGATTTTCTCTTATTAATCTTTTGTTTTAGTTTATTTAAGGTATCCGACTGGTCTAGGAGACATTTTTTTTAAATATTGCTTAAATAAATTTTAAAAGGTTATTTTGTAATAGTATATGTTACAAAACTACAAAAAAACTAAAAAGCAAAATTTTTTAAAAGTAATTTTTCAAAATATTGAGACATTTGTACGAAAATAAAGGCAAATTTTCACGTTACGCCAAACACGATTATAAAAGTTCCAAATAAGATACAAACATGTTGTTTGGAAAAAACTGAAGTTTATATATACATCTGTGTTGTGAACTACAGAAATTCCAATATAAACACAAGTTTCAGGGATACAAACGTTTAAAACCACATTCCATAGAAATTTACCAAAAAAATCCGATTTTTTATGCAAAACCACTTGAAAAAAAGTTTTTTTTAGAAACTGGCTTTAGATATTAGAACAAAACATTCATAATAATATGAACAACAAACTCAGAAAGTTTTGTAATCATACTTAAAATAGTATTGGAGAAATCACGTTTACCGTGAACCCTACTGCTCAAAAATACCATTCCTCACAAAACGCGTGTAAAGATATTTCCGGCCACAGTATGAGATAGCTTTTTGGATACTAAAATTGGTGTAACTCTTTTTCTAATTTAGCTAAGATAAAAAGTAAGACATTTTTGAAAACCTTATTAAACTGGCTTCAAGAATTGATCATAAAATGGTTTTCACATTTTTTGAAAAAAACCAGGATTTTAGACCAGTCGGATACCTTAAGTTTAATTTAAGGTAGGGGTTGAATAAATTAATACTTTACAATACCACTAGACAATTTAGACTTTTACAACAGCATTAAAATTACATGTTAGGATAGTATTATACTCCGTGTAAATAGAATAGGCGGCTCGTCCCCATGGAAACGCAATAGAAATGCAATGGGAAATGATTAGTTTTGAGCCGCCGTGCCGATTCAAATTACATAGACTATAGTCAGTGTAATGCTCAAGGATCGCAGATAACGACTTATTTGTAAGTCGTCCAGATTTAAGATGGTTGTTATGTTGGAAAATGTACAGGAATTAAGGAATTATTCTTAACTAAAAGAATAAAATTAAAGCAAATAAAGATTATCATAAAAGTTATAAAAATAAAAAATATATATAATTATAAAAATATGAATAAGATTAGAGATAACATTTCAAAGCCCAAATCTAAAGTTTAAGTACTGGGAACATATAAATGGAAGTTATAAATGATGGTTAATATAAACATATTAAATATAAAGGTAAGTAAAAAATAATGGGTATTTAACAGCGGAAGTAAAATTCAATTTTACATAAGTTTATTTTCAAGTTATACCAAAGGATCATTCAGATTTTTCACTTTTGGTGTTCATTTTTGAGGAATCATCCAAAGTGAAAGGTGTGAATCGGCGTTTTACTCTTAACTCCTTCACTTTTCAGTACAAACTAGCGATTCACATGATGAGTGAATCATTCAGAATGAACAGTATAAAAGAGAAACAGTGTGAATGCTGAATGGGCTTTAAGCTCCAACGAGAAGGTTTTCTTAAACGTTCAACGTAGGCGTAGGTCCTCCTGACATTTCCAAACCCTATAAACCTATTCATTCATGAGTTTGGGCATATGACTGTCATCTAAGGTGCCCGGACTGTCTCGCTATATGAAGATGTCTTTCCTGTTTGATATAGGCAATCCGCGCCGATGGAGCACTCGCGAGGTGATGTGACAGAAAATCAATCCTTAATTCGAACTAAACGCCGCGTGAACAAGATGCTTCGCATTCCTGCGTGACCATCGGGAAAGGGGAGATATGTCACGAAAGGACGTACACTGAATCGCCCTTATTGAGTATAGATACGAATCCGTAAGGTGGTTCGTTAATAGCTTTAAGATCACCTTTAACTATGATTTCTATGATATGTATGGATGAGATAAATAAGCATCGAGATCATATTCTCACTAACTGCACTGCAAATGCGTGAAACACTTTGCAACACCAAGCAAACACATTATAAACACAAAAAATAACACTTCTACTCAAAAACGTTTCGATTATGCTGCAATTGTGTTGTGTGAGGAATAAAGGATAGTGTTGTGAACTTTTTATTTAGGGTGGCCCCAAAAACTTTTTTTCAGGTAGAGTTCTGGGCACCCTCTACTTTTTTTCGAACAGCTAATAGAAGCTCACAGCAAAATTTCAACTCTGTATTCGAATTAGAAGTCGATGACCAAGAGGAGTGAGACATATTTGTCCAGGTTTTGTTTTTTTATCACCTTTATTTTGGTTGTAGTGTCTAGGTTTGGTCTAATGTCTAAAGAACTTTTGTAAAGTTGTTTTTCCTGCATTTTTAAACAGCTTATTACTCTAGAACTATACAACTTAGAAACCTGAATTAGTCCCATTTTGTTTGTAAATTTTTTTGTCTTTGATTTAATATGCATCATAACCATAATTTTCAAAAAGCTTTTTCAAAATTTAAAAAAGTGAAAAAAAAATTAAATGAACAATTTTTTTTGAAAAATATTAAAAGCTTTTTAACTTTTAAAATGAACATTACTACCAAATTTCAAGTTGAAAATAAAACTTAATCATGTATAAAAAATATTGGGAATTAGGTAAGTCCCTAAACTATCCCTAAAATTATACAGCAAGAGCGATTCACTCATGGGAAATTCATAAACTCACTTGAGGGTGTCCATATGACTTAAAACATGCAATAAATGTCAAATAAAACAATTTTTTTTTTCATTAAATTTTTTTCACTTTTTCAAATTTTGAAAAAAACTTTTTGAAAATGATGGTCATGATGCATATTAAATCAAAGACAAAAAAATTAAAAACAAAATGGGACTAATTTCAGGTTTTTAATTTGTATAGTTCTAGAGTTATTGGCTGTTTAAAAATGCAAGAAAAACAACTTTACAAAAGTTCTTTGGACATTAGACAATTACTACAACCAAATTAAAGGTGATAAAAAAACAAAACCTGGAACATTATATCTATAACGTTAGTAGTTTCTTCTAAAAATCATGAACAAAATGAGATCTTTGGTTTTTTAGTTGTTTTGTATAAAAATCTTCGAATTTGAACTTTTTCACTCCTCTTGGTCATCGCTTTCCAATTAAGGTACAGAGCCCAAACTTTGCCTGAATAGTTTTCTCTCTAGGTCTAAAAAATTGAGGGGATGCCGTGGAAATTTCATAACACTTCATTTTTTTCCCATAGAAAAGTAGACTTCCCTACTGTTAATGCAGATAGAAAATGTGTTTTTATGGCGGTGTCAGATTTTAATAATAATTTATCACACCTTTTTAGAACACATTCCCAACACTTTCCAAACGTATTCAGAATACTATGACAACACTATAAGATAAAAAGTGTTTTACCAAACGACTCAACCACTAAGTGTTGTTAATTTGGGGACAAAATAGTGCACTTAAATATGCCTAGCTTTGTGTGGAGCATTTGCGATGCAATGACAAGTTCTTTGGAAATTTAATACATTATCATATACGTCACAAGATTGAGCTTCCCTGGTCAGGTCATATTAGCTTAACTGACTAAAGCTAGATTCTTCCCTTGCGCCCCAAGTCTAGCCGAAGCCAGGGCGCAAAGAAGTCCATCCCGCGGTCGGCTGCGTCCCCCAGCCTATTTTCAGCTACATTATCCCCACTAATTGACCCATCGAAGGCTCAATTAATTAGCCCCTTGGGTGCCAATAGCAGCTCCGAGGCTCATCGAGCGCGCTGATGGCGGATCCGGCCGAGCAAAAAGGATCCGCGCGGATCATCCTTTTTTGGGACCCCTCTTTTCTTTAATTAAGAGGTCTGCCTAATTAAAAAGGACGCGGGTCTTAATTGGGGAGCCGTCTAATTGAAATTGGCCCGTTTTTTGACGGGCCCGTCTTATGTGTGTGGCTTTTTGCTGCAATGGCATCTGGTATGGATCTCGTCTCTTGTAATGGAGGTAGCCGGTGGAAGTTTTTAATGGGGTTTTTCAAATCGAAAAATAGCCAATAGTTAATTGGGGAAGTTTTAAATTGAAGTGACGGGAGGCGAAGACAGGAGAGGTGATATATTATTGTTGGGGAGATATCTCTGGGGAGTAAGCAGTGGAGTTACTGTTTATGACATTCTTTTTTCCACATATTGTAGAAACCCGTGTTTTAATGTTTTAAAATTTGTTAGCCCTTGATCTTCTTAGCCCTTGACAGAAGAAAACCCCTTGATCGGTAATGGACATAGATAATATTATTTGGTGTCATAAGTAAGTGAAATAAACAATGAAATGAAGTAGGGTCTAAGAACTTTATCCCTTTCATGGATGAGCCATTGAGTTCTATTCAAAGTGAATATTAGCCACATATGCGTTTAAAAGAAGTATTTTAATAATAGACATTAGATCAAATTAAGTATCAAAAAATGTGAGAGAGAGGTCAATTCTAAATGCTTTGTGTTCCGGAAGAAATCTTAGATTTAATTCCTATTATCAAAGACTTTATATTATGACGCTTTTGTTTGATACAACAGAATTTTAACTTCCTATTAAAAGTTTTTAATAAAACTTATTTGTAAAAAGCAAACAGTTTACTATGGGAAATCCAATTTGTAAAAGTTTTTAATAAAAGAATTTAAATATTAAAACCCTTTTTAGACCCATTTTCCTTTTAGGCCAACCCAAAACCAACTTACTTAAATTAAAATGCAAACAATGCTTAACATTAATTTAACTTAGTATACTTCTTAACCAGCAAGTTCAAATCCCACACCATCAGTATACCATACTTAGTATTAAAACATAAAGCCTGAGAAACACAGACTCCGAGAACAGCTACTCCTTTAAACGCCCATTAAAAATAAATCACAACATCACCCGCACACAACCAGATTCCCTCCTAGTAATGAATCTTAAACAATATCCGAAATCTTTCAAAAGGGGAGCGCTGGCTCCCTCAACACAGATCCCCCCCCTTCCAAAAGGGGAGCATCGCTCCCCTTAAACAAACATAAAGCGACGTCTTAACCGCCCCAAAACAATGAACGCTCTTAAATACGCCGCGACGATCATAATGACACTTTTCGCCTCTCAAAGACGCGGCCTGGGCCTAATTAGAGCGTGCAGGGGCGGCCTAACTGGCCAGTGGGGTGAAGACGCGGCGGAAGATCATTAGGCCGGCGAGTGGTCAGGGGCGCTCGAGCACTTTTCTTCGCGCCAAATCAGGCCAATTCGTCCCTCAACAACAGGTAGCCTATCATTAACATGCCTCCCTCTAATGAGAGGGTCTGCTGATATGTGAAGAGAGAAGAGCCCGCGGATTTTAATGGTCAGTTCGCCCCCAGTGGCTAGTTTTCAAAACTCGCCGCCGTCGCTTTCGAGATGTCCAATTAGAGAGGAGGGGAGAGCACAAAGTCTTTCGGTGTCCGGCAACGCCGCTTGAATTTGAATGTCCGGCAGTGGTGGTCAAAAGATGAAGCACCGCTTCCCTAAGACATTTGAATACGGCGAGCTGGGCTAATGAACTGCCAAATGTATTACTTTCTGTGGGTGGAGAGGCGTGTGTGCTGTGTGCGATCGGAGAGAGGGCCTTTGAAATCGGCCCCCCTCTCCCCCCACTTTTATAGATTAGCGGGCCGCGTAAATGCGGTAATTGATTAAAAATGGAATGGTTAGAGAGGGGAATTTAATATTTGATGGGGGGTATAGCCGTGCGTACTGATTATCCCCCGCGGAAATGCAATCAGCACTTAGGGGGCTTTGATTTGGGCTAAAGAAAACTGTAGGCTCAATACCACATGCATATAGTGTATGTGAGCTTGTATAGGTGTACTTAGGACTTAAGGTTATGGTGGTGGTTATTTATGGTGGTGACTTTTCTAAGTCAGATAAATTACGTTTAAAAATGCGTTTTATGATTTATACTTACAATTAAATATCGTTTAAAATACTTTCAAAATTAATTTAATTGAAAACCACCATAGCCGAAAAAAACAAGGGGGATACTAGAGGATTGAGGAAGTACCTAAGGTCGTTTGACCTACAAACGTCAATATAACCAACCTCACTGTAGAATGCCTATATAATCATATGCGCCACTTACTGAGCAATTGCAACTAAATAAATTCCTTACAGAAAGAGTGGAAAAAGCCCTTTCTTATAGAACTAAACATAACTGAGATAATTTTCGTATAAAATAGTATGGACACATGCGTAATTTCGGCTAAGTGGAATATATTTTATAGTTGATGAATTAAAGGATCGAAGCTTCAAAGTTATCAGAAAAAAATTAGTAGATAAATAAATTTAGTTATTCATAGATTTTACACATAGCTTTCAATATTTTCTTACCTTTTATTAAGTCTTAAATGTTAACTATGGCATAATTTGCAATATACTGAAATATCAATTTCACGAACTACCAAATAGGGTCTTTAAAAACTAAGCATACACGTATCTATCATTTTGTCATTATTAATTTCCATACGGTAGTAAATCTAAAAGAAAGATCTTCAAAGGTCCTCATGTCTTAAAATGCGAAGCATGTTCTACCAGCATGATGTCATAACTAATTACTTAGCGGGAGTGAATCTAAAGAGAAAGCTTATATGCTCCAAAACGACTGCATTTTCTAATCAATTCAACACCCCCCTCGAGAAAAAAATTCCACCTCTGACGCCTTTCACAATTTTCTGAAACAATCCATTTAAGTGCCCATTTCGCTGCATCAGGAGAGAGACTTTCGAGGCCCAACTTTTCCCATTAGGCCGAAGCCAGGTGTAATGGGGCGGCCTCAAATGGTCCGAACAATGCCCACTGCGTCGGCCAATTAGATGTTGGAGACGAGCACTGACCCTAACCACTGGACAAGCGGCCGCTTTTGAATTATAACGCAGCAAGCGCCGCCTCCGAAGATGAGGAAAAAAACCTGTGATTTACAGATTCCGACTTCCGGTATATTATTTGGTGTATAAAAAAAGAAGCACGGGGCTCTTCGAAGGAATGGTGTGACGTCAGAAAAGTTTGTGATCGCGTTGCCCTGGGCAACGGGGCCGAGTTGTCCAAAGGACGATAATTGATGACCAAAGGAAATGTGCAGGATTCTTCTTAGCGAAGCACATCAGGAAATAATGTTGAGGTGGAAAATCCTTATTGTTATTGTTTAACATTGGGGGATGTCTAATGCGTGACGTGTTTCGGGATTTGAGTGGATAGATATGCTGGGAGACAATAATGTTGAGTTGGATTAAATTATAAGGCAACTGAATTGTGTATTGTATAGATAGAGTGCTTTCATTGATACATTTTGCAGTAAATATATGGTAAGAATATTACTTAAAACATTTATTAGCTTTTCCAAATTATAATATTTACATTAATGTCCTTAACCCCCTTTAAAAAATTATTCAAGGTTATCTTTTACACAATATCTATTTTAAGCATTGTAACAAGCTTACAAACTCCCTTTAAATATTTTTTTATTAAAATGTTAACTAAACTAATTAAAACTAAACTAAAAAATATAGAAGTGATAGTAAAAAAGAGTAGCATTGTATGCATTGCAAAATATGGCTGTGTACGTAATTATTAAAAGGAAAAGGAGATTTTTTCAGATATAAATGCAAAATTCAGATTCCCAAGGTTAAGTTCATAAAAAATATTTTACTAAATCATACTTAGTAAATGAGAATGAGGTATTCTCACGTTTTGAGATTAAATTTTATTAAAATAGTAGTAGATAAAAAACCATGAAGAATGACGTTTACATCAAGTATTTCCGTAGCCTAGTTTCTGAGATATAAATTTTTGAAATTTCGTTTTTTGTTTAGGCGCGAAAATACTTTCGAATCCCAAATCATGCGCTGCGAGGTCACATCCAATAGAAGCCTGTTTTCTGATAACGTGACTTTTCTGACGTTTTGGCAAAAATAAAATTGAATTTTAAATTATTTAAAACACATTTTTGAACTTAAAAATCAGAAATTTGGGAGTTTTAGACCATAATGTATCGAAAAAGTATAAAATCTAGCAAATCCCTCACTCATGCAAATACCTCATTAAGAATATTTAATATTTAATTTTAAAAACTATATTTGAGCCCAACTTACCGTTCGTAAAAAATGAGACTTCACAAGAAAAGAAGTTCGTTAAAACAACCACTATTTGCAAGAGATAGAAGGGATATATTAAACCACCTCCAGTTCATTAACTCGTCGTAAATGAGCTCACTCATATATCTACCTGTACGGCTCATCTCCATTTCTTGAAGAAAGACGGAAGAGCGGACATCTGCCGCAGCGAAAGGGTTGCCCAACAGATGAGGGTCACGAGAGAAACAATTTCTCTTCCGTCATTTATGCACCGCGGTGTGGCAACACCGAGGAATCGGAATGCACCGATTTATTTCGACGTTCGGAGATTTTTCATGGATGTAATGACCTCGTAGACCGTTTTGATTTTTTACATAAGTATAATGTGTTTCAAAATTCATTAAAATAATCGGATATATATAAATCATAACAAATAATAAAGATCACAACATTCTGAACTAGTCAACTTAATTCTTTATTTATTCCAAATGATATCGTTTTAAAATGACAAATAACATAAATTTAATTCAGACTCTTAGTATTTGAACAGAAATTTCTTTCTTATAAATCAACTTAAAATAGTTCCTATATTATTATTATCATCGATTTATGGATAATAATTTGATACCGAGTACACTATTTTTAGGATTGTAATTTGCTATTATCTAAAAATTAAACGCAATTAACTTTAAAGTGTTGCAGTTAGGGTAAAAAGGCAGGATTTTATACTGATAACTTTATTTAAGAGGGACACGTTGAAACACAATAAATGTCATACAATCCTCCTGTTTAATAAAAATAGTATTATGAAACAGAACTCCTAATTTTTATCACATTTCTAAAAAGATTTTATTTTATATAATTGATTATTAAGTTGTTAACCATAGTTACGTAAAGAAACGAAAACATATTTCTGTGGTATGATAGTTCATTGTTTTAAAATAAGAAAGCTATCTTCTTCAAACCCTATCTAAGAATGTATCGAGGAACAAACGCAAGATATTTTTTTGCGGTATTCATTTAAGACCGAGGACACAAAGCGATACAGATAAGTAAGCTTTGTCTTGGTACTATAAGAAGCTATTTTTTTGTACAATGAAAAAATCATAATGCTGTCATTCTTAATCGAAATTCAGCTAACAATAAACAGACCGTTTCCTAATCGCACAAGATAGCACGTGAAATTCTTAACTATCTTTTTGGACTTGGCACTTTTCCCTTGATCTCGATACTAATTGAATCGCAGTAACCCTAACTATTTAACTATTAGAACCATAAAAAGCGAAAAGTTGCGACATTACATAACGAGATAAAACCATTTTATCACACAAAAATAATAGTATTGATTATAAGCTGAGTTAATTTTAAACTCTTAAAACACGACATATGGCGACTTATATTGAGAAAACATGGGAAAACAACTTACAGGTTAATAATAACTCTATGGTTTTGTTTTACACGAGCGTTTCGTATGACTCCAGAGCTGAGTTTCTTTTTGAGAAGGCGGAACTTATCAATAAGTGGGGAAAACAAAGAACTCATTTCTCTCACTTTTTATCTATCGATAAGTTGGGGTACCTGTACACGGCTACGTCTTAGTTGCGATTGTCTTAGGTTTTTCGGTGTAGTCATTATGGCTGTATCCGGGATCAGCCCACTGTTTCAATAAACTACACCCGAATTCACAACACGTACTACTCATATTTTTTTGCCTGTTTTTGTCATTTCCCCACAGTGAACTCCGACCTGGCAAAGTCTTACGTGTGTCAATAGGTTTAAAAAATGCAAACGCAAAAAGCAAATGCTGAGGTATGGCATTAAAAATTATACTTCTTTAAAATATTCATTAGATAAAACAAAGTTTAGGGGGAACACGGCAATTATGAGAATTATGAGGACATACATTTGCAAAAAATATTTATACTTCATGAAAAAGAGAAGAATTTGAAAAAAGGATTAAACTACATTTAATAATACAATATACTCTGGATAAGACGAGCTTCGTTATGTCGAAAACCTCTATTCCCCACCTAGTCGTTAGGCATATCATCTCGAAATTTATTTACACGTCCCTTTTAACTTTGTCATATTAAGAGTATACTGTAGATATAATAATTTAAACTTTTATTATACTCAATTATATTAGAATCCCAAGATGTGCTGTGGCATTAAATATTGATCTGTATGATAATTCTCAAAATTCTGTACCCCGCACTAAAACTACCCTTTTTTACAACTATTTTCTATGTTGTAAACTTAAAACTAATTTTAGGCGGCTTTGACTTACAAGGCCTTTACGGTTTTCTCGCTTAAAATGATAAGCGAAGTAATCATAACTATCATACTTATAAAAATATTATTTAACTCCTATTCTATACTTTGAGCTATTCGATACTCTAAAACTAAACTTCCACGAAAAAGCAAGTATTTAATCTTAATAATCTACACAGAAAAAGACAGTCCTTCGAATGACTTTCGAATCCATCAGTTGAATATAATCTTTTTAATGGTTATTCGACTGTTTTGTCTGAAAACGGTAAAATAATCATTAAATACTATATTGTTATTTGACCGTTTCTACAGGGAAATTTCTAACAGTGTATAGAAAACGGGAGCAGCATCGGTGCCTGACTGATTTAAACAGGGTAAACGAACTTCAACCGTTCCGTTCTTACCCAAATCGTGTCAAATACGAATCCATGGGCATGCAACGTTCAGAAAAGTCAGGTTTCGTTTGACGTACGTTTCAGGAGCGTAACGAGCCGTGCTAAATGCGCATGCGTTTGGACTTTATGTGTACTGTATTTCACAATCCCTGCAAGATTTTTATACTTTATTAGCAATGCGCATCCATGTGGACTTGATTCTTGCTGTTTCTATAAAATATTTTAGCGAAATAATTTTATTTTCAATAAATTAATAATTTAAAATTTTAAAAAAAAATTAGACAAAGTAAAACATTTAAAAAACCACAATGAATTTAATTAAACAAGAAATTACTGTTATACAAGAGCAATTAATTCTTGCAATTTTTAATGGAATAATAAAAATTAAAATTAAATTTACTGAAAAATAATAACCGGGCTCGAACCTACGACCTTCCGCACGCCAGGCAGACACTCTACCTCCACCCCATCCGGGACACGCTTACCATAATCCTAAATACTTTAAAACCACGCCTTTAACCCGAGCATGCGCATTTAGCAGGCTCGTTACGATCTTGAAACGCTTCCTTCGTACGTATGAGCGAGAAACACATTTATAGCTTCACAATTGAATAGCCAGTTTCAAGAAGAAAATAAAACCAAAATCATGTTTTGATGAAATTGAGCGGAAAAAATACCGTGAAATCGCAGAAAAAAAACTTCTGATGGAATAAGCTATTTACAGTAAAGAACAATGATTGAAATAAGTGTATACTAAAGTTATCATCGAGTTAAATAAAGTAGGCACTGTCTAAACCAGTGGTTCCCAACCTTTTGTGGCCCATCGACCACCTTTCTAGGGGTTGACTAGTACCTATCGCCCCCTCCCCTTTTCATTCTAATTGTATGGCTTATTTTAATTCGAAGTAAAGTGTAAATAATAAAGCAACTTTATATCCGTGGATCCTTTGAAAATAAGACTCCAAAAAACAGGTTTTTAACTAGTTAGGGTACACCTCTTCCGAATTTTGGACATATATGTAGGAAGTGAGAAACCCCAAAGGCTAGTGGCAGCGGCGCGAGTGGTGACGTCACGTTAGCTATACGTCAGCGGAGCTGCTGTTAAAAGAGCGGCACGTGGAAGCATCGGGAGATTCGCGATTGGTGTTTTTGGAGAGAGAGAGAAACGCTGGGGAAGGAACCGGCAGACGGCCGATTGAATCAGACGCCGCGAGAGTGTTTGGCAGAAGGCCGATAGAAGTTTATCCGGCAGAAGGCCGCGATCGGGAGTGGATTGTCAGCTCAGGGAGACGTGGATTTTAGCCTTTAGCATCATCAACCAATTCATCATTTTAATCATCGTATTCTTAACTTAGTTTTATCTTCAACGTTGTGTTTTAGTTCTTCTAATAAAGCTGTTTTTACTACAAGTGTTTTAGATTGCTCTCCTCAGACCACCAGACTACCACATATATTTTAAGGTATAGGATTGATTAATTATAAAAAAGTTTTGAAAAATTAAGTTCCAAGTCCCAAGAAGTTTTGGGGGTCCTCCCCCAGAAAATTTTTGGAAATTTCACCCTAAGAAACAGGGTTTTAACTAGTTTTGGCACATTAAGTCTGAATACAGTCTGTCAGTACAGTACTATATTACTTTCCCCCTTTGAATACTCATCGCCCCCCAATCGCCATTTACTTATTTATCGCCCCCTTGATAACACAAATAGCCCACCTGGGGGCGATCGCCCCAGGTTGGGAATCACTGGTCTAAACCTACGAAAGTAACAACTCAACTCTAACAAATTTCGCTAATACTTCCATATGGGTCAACTTTCGTGGATTTAGACACTTCAAATAAAAGTAAATATAAAAACTGCGATTTTTTCTCCTTTTATAAAAATTTCCAATTAAGTACTTTTGCTTAGTTAACAGCGCAGATATAAAAAAAACAAGATAGATCGATTAAATGGGGGCCATTGACTCTACTAAAGCGTCATCTACATTAAAAAAAATAAATAAGGGTATTTTAAAGTTCAAAATAAATTTTAGCATGGTAAGCATTCTAGATTCTGATATTTAGAACTTATCTAGAAAAAAAATTAAACTAACCTTTTCCCTTAGGAATGCCATACAGCCCATTTTCAAGTTTTCAATGACATAAAACCAACTAAAACTCTTCCACAATTAAGAACTTCACGAATGGGAATAAAACGAGCTCACTGAGATGTTTCGAAAGACCTGACTACTGTAACATTGGCAGCTCAATCTTTTCTGCAGTCATTACTGAAGCAAGTGATGTTTTTCTTATGAGTTATTTTTCCGAGAAAAATGTAGATCGAAGCAATAGTTCGCGTATTTTGTATGAAGACTATACCGGATGCACAGGGATTGGCTAATTTTCGAATTTCAAGTGTGACCGCAAGAAAAGAAATAGGGCTAAATTCACAGGAAGGATGGTTAAAGTATTGCGTGCAAAATTTCAATATCTAAGACTTTTTAGTTGATTGCTTGATTAAGTTGTTCATTTCATATTATATACATTTGGTATTGTAATACAATTTTAGTCACACTCTTTTAATTAAATAAGGAATGGGAAAAACAACGATTTTTCGATTGGGGGAATTGTCCCCTATGACCCCCCTTAAATCTGCCCCTGCTGAAAACCCAAATTTTGTTTAATGACACTCTGTTTGCCAATCGGTATTTGTTTTGTCAAAAGATTTGTGCACTTATGTGGTCACCTGCATGGACCAGGAAGTCCCACGTGACGAAATCAACTTTTTGTGTTTGTGTTGTTTCCTTATTTATAAAATAAATATTTTTCAACTAATTTCAACTAAATATTATACGCCTAAGGGAAAACAGTATTAACCCTTTATTCACCAAATTATTTTCGGCCCAAGTTTAGTACTGGTGATGCTCCAAGTTTTTAGCGATAAAAATCACAAAATAGTTTCCCCAACTAATGTTAAGGGAATTATGTGGCTTCTAAATATGGCACCAAATAGCCAAAACTCGCCAACCATCAGCAGTTCTAAACTTGAGCCAGTGGTACTTAAAGTACCGTCGGTAAATACGGGTTAATATTGATGCCCAGTTCATTCCTTTAATAAAAAGCTGTGCCTTCGAGCACAAAAAATCGTCAATACCTCGAAGAAAAGTCGTCGAGATAGATCTCAGATCTTGTTTAGTATCCTTCTCCACATAGCCAACGTCCATTCCCCTTCTATATAAAAACCACCCCCACCCCTCAAGATGGGGGGGTGTCCGTATAATCGTATTGCCATCGTGTGCGGCGGACGTAGTAATCCCGGATCGCCCCCGCCATCTGCTCTGAGGTGTGAAGTGCTGTTTGTTTTTTCTCTCGCCGAGATTTTCTCTCTCTCTCTGAGGATTTCCTCCTTTTGTGGGGCGATAAGTGCGAAGGTAAACAGCGATATGGAGAGGAGAAGAAAGGAGCTCGAGATAAGACAGTCTTGCAACCTCTCCATCAGCTGACGCGAGAAGCGTTCTATGTTGTGGGATGATGATAGGGAACTATTAAGTACAATGATGAATACAGGAGAGGGCTATGGGTAAGCGGAAACTTTTATGACCGCCTCGACAACGCTTCTTCTGGCAGTGGATACCTCCCCGATCTCTTTGTTTGGTTAGGCGAGGTCAATTAGCAAACAAAAGAGTTCCAAATGAAAGGAGAATTTCACCATTTATCGCTGATTAAGCGGACAATAAGTGTAAACTCACAACTCTCAAGACACCTTCCTATACCGTGCTGATGAGTTCTAACAAGGACGAAACCGGTCCACGGTTGGAGGCGACGCTTGAGAGTTTTGAGTTTACACTTAAAATAGTTCCACTCCAAACCCCTAACCACACAAAGAGATGGGGGAGTTTGCGCTGACCCTATACTATTAAGTCCCTTTAACTTTAGCAATTTTTTAAATTTTTCTAAGAGTAGTCTCCTTCGGTGGTCACACAAAGAGTAAGGTAAAACACTACTTTTATGGGAGAGTCTTTTAGGGAAAGTGTTCCCAATCCCTCTTGAAATTTGTAATTTTTTTATACTAATTTTCCTGGGCGATTCCAAAAGTGTCTCAAAATAAGCTAAAACACTATTTACAGGAGCACATTTTCAAAGTTTTTCTGGGGAAGGGGACCAAAAAACTGTTACTTAGACTTTATACAGACTTACTTTTACTTTGACCACTTTTTAATTAGGGGTTGCATTGGCTAGAACATTTTGACATTAAGTGTTCTAGCTAGAGCAAAAATATTTCGTATAAGAACTCTAAAGCTTAGCATGTAAAAGAAGCAAGTAAGTCACCCACCGAAACAAAAATATGATCACGGCCCTGTGGATGAATCATTAGACATAGGGTTTAAATGAGTTTTATTTGAAAGATGATCTCTCAAATTTTTCGTCATAATCTATTGGGATGCATAAAAGAAAAAAAGTAATTTCACTGTGAGGGGTCGTAAGCTGAATTACTTTACCCCTTGTTGACAAGTTAATGTGATGAGGAATGCTACATAAACCCTCTTACTGAACTCCTCTCATAAATAACCCCGTGGTTTTCAAATCCACATCCTTTCAAAACATTAGTATATTCAGTAGGTACACCCAACTACCCGAAAAACAAATCAAAACACAAATAACCTTACCCACAAATTAACAATGACCCTCTAGACATCGTGATCAGGGGGGAAACACGCAAAAACAAACAAGTCCGGACAAGTACCGTTTTTCCAAACTGCGTGTTTTTTATATATCCTGGGAGCGCCCTCAGGCGTGGCACTGCCACATTACACGCTCAGTAGGGCGTCGCTTCACAACAGAAGCCCCTGCACTCCCCATTATTTTCACCACCACCCCCTCATATGATCCCACCCACTTAGAACGGGGTGGTGCCCATTGTTTAAGCATTCTCGATCACCCCTTTTTTCGCTAATAAATACGACCCCCTTTGCCCCCATAAGAAATGACTTCTGAATGAACATACTGGAGATGAAGAAAACTGATGCTACATACGTAATTTTTTATTTAACCCTCTCGGCACCAGAACATCAAAAAAGTGAAAAAGCTTTTTTTCTTCTTCTCAATACATCCAAAATGCCCCTATAATTTATCTCTAAAAAATTTCCTCTTGTGTGCACTCCTTCCTAGTTATTTTTATGAGCCTCATTGAGGCCATATTTTTTTATTTTGACAGAAAATACTTGGTTTAGAACTTATTAAAAGACATGATCATAATCTTAGAAGGTTACGAAGAAAGATATAAGATATAAGAAATAAGTTGGTAGATATAAGAAAATATCTACCAACCTATAAAAAATGTTCTACAGAAGCTAGTATCTAGCTAGTATTTTCTCTTCACAAGCATAACAGCTTAAAATGTAAACATTGAGGTATAAACCATCTTGCTGCCATTTAGGAACGAATTCAGAAACCATGTAGAAGTCTCATATGTGATCTACATGAATCAGTGAAGTCACTGATGAGGTATAAGTAGGAGCCTCATATATATATATGAGGCCCGTGGTGGTGAGAGGGTTAATACTGAAATAATATCCTTGGTATTTGTTAATATAGTTAATTATACAGGCCCTCACGTCTGATGCTGATTTAATATTAAGACAATTCAATATCATTATAGATTATAACAAATTTATTTACTTGTGTTAAGGTTAAATTATAAAAAGTACAGGGATAAAAGAAAATTGTCTTCAAAGTATAGTCCTCATATGTTCGACTTTTTTAAAATTTTCTAACGAAGCTTGTTTGAGTGTTTTTTATGTCCGTGTTACCTTGTACTTCCCAAGTTATTAAATAAACATACACAAATGTCACTTCTCTAAGGATGGTTAACAGTTTATACTGATATTTATTAAACGCGAAGTAAAGATAAAAAGTTAAGTAGGGTATGCTATAAGGTTTAGGAGGTATCAATCAATATTAATATTTTCTTGAACTCTGAAATTTGGCGATATATGTGGATACTCAAGTGAAAATAATATACCTTTCATGCCCCCAAATTACATGTATTACCCCATTAGCTAATCAAAAAATGTAAGCTAAAAATATCTTATTATAATTATTCACATTTTTTAAGTTTTAAACTAAATATTTAAGAAACGTTTTAGTCACCTTTAAGTCAACGTTAGATCAGAAAATACAAACAAAAAAGAAAATGTGGAACAATGTTTTGTAAAATCATCTTTACAATAAAATCAGTGCATCTACATAATATTAGTGCATTAAATAGCATATAATTTCATTGGTTTATTTGAAAAGTCCAAAATTATGCATGGTGTATATGCATGGTTATATGCAATTATGCATGGTTAAAGCTATTCCAATAAGAATTTAATGAAGAAAATTAATTTTTGTAGTGAAAACTTTAGACTGATAGAAACGGTCTCAAGAAATATAAGAATACCCTTGGGATCAAAATTTTGTAAACTCACAATAACATGAGAAAAGTAAACAAAATGTAAAAGAAAATAGACTATGTTGATGTCAAATTACACTAACTTAAATAATATTCAAGCTAGTGTAATATTCATTTGGCCATAGAAACAAAACATTACGAAAAACTATTTCAGTTTTAAGGTATAAACTTTAAAACGTTTTTTAAAAATTATCGTATACAGATTTCTACAGGTAATGATGACATTGGAGCCTAAATTTTTTTCTCTAGGTGGAAAATATATACAGTAAAAATTTATATTAAAAAAAGGCATTTAAAAGTTTAAAAATATCTACATTTTTAAACAAACAAATAAACGACGTTCTTCATTAAAAAACAAATGACATCAAATAACTGAAATTAAATAAGAAAATAACAAAACATACCTCAAAAAACAACACGAAGACCGAAAGAATATCCAAAACAAACAGAGGAAAAACTCAAAAACAAACAACTCAAAAGTCCTCTTGGATAACACCGAAAAAAAATCCAAACTCAGTCCTGGATCCTCAACACTAACAATAAACCCCACTTACCCTTCAGTCCCTGTCACAGCCCAGCGGTCATCCTCACGTGTTTCCACAACAGAAAGAAACGAATCGCAGCAGGGAACGAAGGGAGCTCGGAACGGCTTTCTCACGTGCGCGAGGCAGACTGAAGGAACGGGCACGCGTCAGACGACATTCGGCCAGAAGGCGCTCGCTCCGCAGACGATATTTTCGTGCGCGTGCGCTCTTTCTACCCCCCTTTTCTCTCTCTCCTCCCCCCTTCTCTTAGATCGTCGTCTGCGCGGATTTCTTGAGGGAGCAGCGAGATGACCCAAATCGGGGAGAGACTGACTGAGATTTCTTCTGAGGAGAGAGAGGGGGGGGGGTGAGCAGCTGGATCGAACGAACGTGGGGGGAATCGTCTGCTGGGGAAGAAGGATCGTCTGGGCTTCCTTTCGGGGATGCCCCTTTTCTTGAAGGAGCCGGGCGGCGTCTTGGAGGTTTTTTAAGGGGGGGGGGGTTCTGCATGCGATGTAGCGAAGAGAAGTTTTTTTTATTATAAAGATTAAAAAAAAGATGGGTGTTCTCTTTGAGAAGGGGGAAGGTGGGGAGTGTGGCGTGCGCTATGATCTTTACGACCTAGAAAGAGGGGATTACGGAAAACCGGCTCATTTTGAGGGGTGTTATCACGGTACTAGCTGTCACGTTTCAAATTATTTGTTTGAGAAGGGGTACGATTCCTCTCCCCCTCTAAGTCATTAAATAAAATAAACAGGCCGTGGGGAGTATTTCGTTGAGAGACTCGGATCAGAGATGTCTTACTATATTAAAAAAATTAAAAACTGAAATGATGAAAATGAAATGTCTGAACCCAGATAACTTCAGTTAAGCATTCAAGTGAATTATTTTTTCGTGCCATGTAGACAATCCTGTAAATCTGTTTCACTGCTAGGGTTGGTTTATGGCAGGAAAGCCAAGGGATAGGATTTCAAGGAGACGAGAAGGGAGGCTCTCCGTTGAAATATTTAGGTTGTTCACACCAAAATGTGTGGTTTTTGAACAAAACATTAATAAAATCGTGAACCCTCCCAAAGGTTTAATCCCTTAAATATGTTTTCAACTACAGTGCTGAGGAAAGTACTTTTTTCTGTGCCTTGAACTTTGTTATTAGTTTAATGTGCAGTAAAAAAAAGAATACAAAATAATCATGCATTTGATTAAATTAAAAAAATATTAATGTCTAGATATAAATCTATACTGAAAGGAAAAACAAAAACTATGGTTAACTTACTTTGTAGAAATTAATGAAGAAGTGAAGTATAAAAGTTGTGTAATAAATGTCTCACTAAGAAAACTAAGTGAACTAAGTTTAATTTCTTTTGTATTGAATTTAAAATATTTGAGGTATAATGTTAAGTTTATTTTTAAGCACCCTTTATAATTCGTTATAAAAAAAGAATACATTTGCCTAATTAAAGGATCACATTGTTTACCATACGATGAAATATTATCTCCCTCTTTATCTTTCTTAATACCATAACCATTTGTTCCAAGCTTGCAGTTATTGAAGAAAAATCTTTTAAAATTAACATGGTTCGAAAGAATTAACAGAAATATAACTCCATACATAAAAAATACCCTTAAAACATTTAAAAACAATTTAAGAAAGTCAACACTATCTAATTTCTAAATTTTCGATTTAACTTCCCTTTCATCTCAATTAACGCATTAACCAAGGTGTGAATAAGAATTCGAATCGTCCAGAGAATCCCGCCAAACTGCACGCCAGGACGTCATTCATCAGCCACCTGCCGATAAGATTGCCAGAAGTAGGTGTCATTTTGCAAGGTTAAAACACGATAAACACAAAAGCACTCTGATTTCAGGTCGATGGGATGTTGCGTGTCGAAGTTCTGCTAGTTAAGACACATTATTTCTCTCTCTCCCGAAGTGTTACAAGTAAAACTCTTTATTTTTCTTACTGCAAATACGTCGTTTTCCAAACGCAAAACATATTTTAACACGGCCGATAATGTGGGAATGAAGAATTGGTTTCTGGTGTTGGGAATTGTGATGATTATGGTAGAAAAAAAGAAGAAAAAAGGCAATGATAAATACCTTGTTCTTAGAAAATGTAATTTTTGAGCATGAAAATTATACTTATGAAAATAAATGTAATGTTTTAAAGGGAAAAAAGTTGTTTTGAAGTATGCCAGCTTATTAAGACTTGTATTTACATCTTTGTTAGATTTTATTATACTGTCTGTCGAACTATGTTACACACTAAAACTTGAATTTAAGGGGTACTTTAGAATTATCCATAATTTTAATATAAAAAGTACCGTTGATATAACAAAATGATTAAGGGACCAAGAGAAAATTTCAAATTATCATGTTTTGCTAAAGAGACTTTTGACTTATTGAAGAAATCTGTAATAAAGAGTAAATTCTGCAGCTGTACTATTATTCCCTCTTTATATCCCATTTTGGAAAAATAAAAGAAAGAGTAGAAAATAAATTATTTTTCTTTAAATAATGTTTCTATTAGAGAAAGGGCATACGCAAAAGCTATGCATAAAATATAATTAATCAAGAATCTTTATTTTAGTTTTCCCCTATAATTATCAAAAAAGTTATTTTCTTAAAAGAGTAAAACTTGGAATTACAATTGATATGTTTAGTGTTCCGGCTTAAAGAGTATCCTTCTTGTCATCGTTGAGGAAAATATTCTTGAGATATTTTTAAAAATGTTATTTAGAACACAGTTTAAAATTTTTGGTCAGGTAATAAAGTATGCACAATACCATAAATGAAGATGGATAGGATCAAATACGCTCATCCTTTTTTCTAAAATTATTAATTTTAGCCCTATTGAACAGCTAAAGCTAGCTAAAAATTTTTAATAATTTAATTAATAAAAATTTTACCAATTTCTTCTTAGTAATGTTATTTATAAAAAATGTCAGGATTAAAATTTCTAAAAGAATTTATCTACTTTCCACGATTTGTTTCCCCCACTCTAATAGAACACTATTATTAACATCATTAATTTACATAGAAAAAGGATGTAGATATAGAAAAGGACAATTTATCGACGAGAACGTGAGTCAAAAATGCTCCAATTTCGAAATCACTGTACAGCGGAACATGAGAGAAACTTCACACTGCGGAGTTCAGACATTTTTTTTTGTTTTGCAATGGACGAATATAATTGAATGAGCTCATCAGACTGTTTTGTGAATCTTTCAATGCAATAGATAAATCACATTCGCTGATGAATCTGATTAGTCTCGAATCCAACTGAGAGAGATCTATTAAATATATCAAGGCCTTAAATCTGATCAAGGACTATTGGCACGGCAGTCAAAGTGGAATGTCAAAGTAAAGGAAGTTTTCTATAAAAAATAAATGGAATATGGCAGATCACCAAGTTTTGTGAATACTATGTAAACTATAAAATTTATTTTTGAACAATTTTGCTCGTTTTTGTTAAAAATCCTAAAACTAAATAGGATTTTCAATTCAAAATTACTCACTAGTTTCATACTAGTTAAGAAAACTCAATTAAAAGCTACAAATGTTCCCAATACATAGGTGTAGCATCAGTTTCCATAAAAATAAAAAAATACGTCAAATTAATTATATTTTCATTGTCAATACCTTGATTGATATTTTATTTACAAAAATGACAAGAACTAAAACTTAATTTAAGACTTTCAAGATGGTAATGATGGTTATTTTATTTTATATAATTTAACATTTAAAAGAATTTCAATTTTTATAAAGAGAGCAATGTAAAAGTTTTTAAGTTAGGGTTGGAGCTAAATATTTAAAGTTGTCAGAGTTTACAATGAAACCTGTAACATATGCTCAGACCTGAGCGATTTATTTTATATTTTTACTTATAGCTTTTTAATTTTTAAAAGTTTAAATACATCCCATGTCTTAATTTGGATCAGAAGTATTAAAATACATCTAGTTGTCATGTATTTTAGTTTTAGAAGAATTTTTACATTCACCCTATGAAAACCATAAGAAAAATTAAAAATATTATTCGAAAATAATAAATACACTTGGAGATGTTGATGAATTAATTAAAATTTTAATTACATTTTTTGGTAAAATTATTTAATACTTCAATCATACTTCTGCAATTTAATAAAACAGTCCATATTTTCTTGTTAAAAATTTTACAAATAATATTTTTGGTTTCTTAACCAAAATTCTTAATACTGTCATATAATATTTAAATAATATATGGATTAATTATTAATATTTAAACTCCAATCAAAAAACAATTACAGGATCCTTATAAGGTGGAATTCTACACTGTAATTAAATTATGACAAAATAACTAAAGATTAACTTTTAAAAGTTATCGAAATTCCTATTTACGCAAATAATTTTATATAATAATCATATAACATAAACATGTGTAAAAATATAACTTTATGAACATTTTGAATGTCTATTTGATATACTTTGAAGGCACTCTTATCTTATTTACAAGGACGGTGTTTCAAAATTCCACGTTGTGTGCTACGAAGGGTTTAAAGCGAAAATATTGGACATTAGTGCCAAAAATATATAGGACAAGTCAGAAAAATTTCAAAATGGTCAGATTTTTCTAGTCTATAAATAAAGACGAATTAGCAAAGAAGTAGAAAAATAAAGGAAATATAAGACAGAGGTAAAAATAAAGGATACAAGATACAACTATAAACCCTGGCTACGTATATAATTCTGTTTTTTCTCCCTATTAATTAGTTTTGGCGCAGTACTTATTGTGAGAATCTTAATCCTCTAAACTTAACCCCGCATCATCGAGTCAATTCGTTCCATTGCTCCCTCCAGGGTGTCTGCTCGTTAGAGGGTGTATACAATACTACAGGTGTTCCATAAAGTCCCACTCTAGTAAAAGGCTGATGCGCATGTTGTGCTATCAGGGCAATTTGCATCGAGTGTGCCAATTGCATTTAGCGGTTTTGATCGGCTCATGGACAACGCACCGGCTAAATGTCCTTACGACTCCCCGGGGCACGGCCGTCCAAATGTCACATTCGCGACCATTGTGATGCCGGGGCAATGAATACGGACATTTCGAGCCATTCAACAGTCACTTCGATCAACCTGGTATCGATTTTCTGTATCTTGCTTCTTCTGCTGTTGCTTCGGCAAGCAAAAACAAAATAGGTATAAATTATCACAAGATAAGCATTTCATTAAGAAAAATGAATATAACATGTAACTTGGTCTCTTAACAGTAATGGGCAATGCCAGCATTTTTTGAAAACAGAAAAAATGCATTTTTTCAGTAAAAGAAACAGACCTAAATTTAAAAAAATCGACATGGAAAGTTTCAATAAAATTTAGTTAATTCAATATTTTAAAATAAAAATCGACAATCCCTTTGCACTTGTTTAAGAGTGGATGACGTCAGATCTGTTTCGGCCTTACTTTAAAGTGAAAATCAACAATAGCTTTGAGTCCCAAACCATTGTTAAAAACCAATATTTCGGATTAAATGACGTCACATGTTTTTTTTCGCGCCCTTTTTTATAAAGTCAAACTTTGAAATTAAATTAAAAAATAAATAAGAATCGTAATTAAAACATTTTTGCGCATATATTCCCCTCTTGTATACCTTTATCGAATAAAAAATAAAATAAAAAAACACTTTTAAGGACCATTTCTCTTTTACTTTACGTATAGTGCTGTCCTTTAAAAAAACCCACTCCAAATTGTACCCTAAAAAAACCCATCGAGATATTTTAAATAAATAATTGAAATAATTTTAAATTCTCATGTGCCCTGTCTTTGTATGCCATTAAGAGGGGCAGAAGGATTCAAGGCACAAGGGGATCTTACGCGATACTTTTTGGAAAATCCCGAGCATTTTGACATTTTGTGTCAAAAGATAAAGGTTATGGTCTGGAAAATTCTCCTCTTGGCCCCAAAAAGCTTCTTAAAATGAGTTAAAACTCTACTTTTGCAAGTCAAATTTCAAAAATTTTCTGGGGGAGGACCCTCATACCCCCCAGCGGTACCAGAAGGGGATCTTGCGTGATACTTTTAGAAAATCTCCAAGAATTTGAAATTTTTTCCAAAAGGTAAGGGGATTGTCTGGAAAAGTTACCCCCTCCTGGACTCGTGCTGGATCCGCGCCTGGTTTCATTTAATATGATAAATTTTGAAAAGTCGTTAAAAAATAGTCGTTCGATTAAAAAATATTCAGGGTCCCGCGATCATTGGTAACAAATTTGGGGGCTCCACGACCAAAATAGTTTGGGAACCACTGTTGATGCCATTAAGAGTGGCAGGAACGTAAAAGCAAGTCAAAGAACCGTTTATTTACTTAGTTTTTTGAATAAATAGAAAATGTCGATTTTGGGCTAAAAATATGATTTAGTTATGCAGATTTTGATGCTGTAAAAATATATGTTATAAAGACTTTAAAGCATTTTTCCCATGGTTTTGTGTTATCCCGTTATTTTGAGAATAAAATACTAAAATTTCAGCTCAGTCTGCCAATTAGGGACATTACGGTAGTCTTTGAAATGAGGGGTGAAAAAAACCCATAAGGTGCCTAAAAAAACCCATTTTTCCTTTTGTAATAAATGACAAAATAAATAAAAAATTATTCAAAATATTTAATATTATTGATAATATACAACTAATTATGCGAATAGAATAGTTGTTTCAGTAATTCTCGATTTTTTAAAAGTATTTTTGATAAAAACTCAATGATACCAAAAACAGCCATTTCCCATGAAAATATAGCATTTTTCCTAGTTTTACTCGAGAATTGGTTTTGAGAGTTTATAGTTGGGGGTTTAAAACAAAATATCAGTGCCAATTACCGTTTTTTAAGCTTTTTTATAAAAATTGTATTAATTATTTGTATTTAACAGGTCTTTTTTATTAAAATCCAACAATAAAAACGCTATTGTCGTTGTGTTTTGAAGTCAAAATTCTTGAGTAGAAAAACTTATCACATTTTTAATTTTAGAAATAAATTGTAATAAATTTGGTTTTAATTATCTTAATTATTCTCTTTTCTATCAAAATAAACCTTTCAATCTTATTTTTTCTTAATTTTTTGAGTATTTTCAAGCGTGGGTTTTTTTAGGGTACATGGTTTTTTTTTAGGAAAATTGGTTTTTTTTTGGATTCTTACTTAATTGTTTGCCAATTTGTAACGGAGAGTTGGAATTAAAAATACTAAACACTAAAATGTAGTGAAGGGTGAGCCGTTACAACACAATTTTGTTCGATTTAATTATCATATTTTTTAAGCTTTTAATAAAAGAAATATGAAAAAGTGGTGTTTTTTTAAAGGACAGCACTATAAATACTAGTCCACAATCAATTCCTGATATTTTAATGATAAATTTTGATCATATACCCAAACTTTGTGATTCTTTATAATGTCTTTCATAAACTTCCAGTGAACTTTCCTGCCTGACCCAGGACATGGGTGTATAAAAACACCCAAAAAGCCGTCGCGTGACTAATTGGCATCGTCTTAAAGAAAACTTCCCTCACGAAACAGAGAAAACTTACGCTTTCGCAAAAAAAGGTGTGCTATGCAAACCTTTGCGGCCTTACCAAAAAATCTGCATATTTAGGTGATTCATAGCAAAAGTTTGCACTCTGCTCCAATCTTGATGCAAATGGTTTCCTTTCTGCGTTTCTTTGAAACAATGAGACGGTAGACTTAATTTCTTTCTGATGAGCCACTGAAATGCCACTCACGTATTTCTGAAAGGGTAACTCCTTGGTTATGAGGTTTTCTCCGTTTTTATATCCTTGATAAAAATTGCCACACAGATGGTAAAGAGAAACTTTGTTTATGGTATTTTCTCAGCGCTTTAAGACGTGTCTGAATTTTCTTGGGTCTCAAATGAGGTCGGGACTGACAGTAATTAGCTTTTTTTGCGTTTTATTTTCTGAAGAGCCGTATAGTCGCGGGTCCTGATAATTTATTCTTTCGCGTGATGAGCTGGTTTGTTCATAAGAGTAAATGGAAAGTTCTTATGTTAAATTTTAATGATTTTGCCGGTTCTGAGTAGTTTGCAATTAACTCCTTACTATAAATTTTCTGCAAAATCTTTTCTTTCTTTTATCTCGACTTGATTGACTAAAATCTCTTTACTCTCGGCAATCTATTTACTACTTACTCTCTTTCTAAAATCCCTTTACTCTTACTCCCCTCTTAGGAGGGAAAAAGTTTATTGGATAAAAGACATCTGAAGGAGAATTTCTAGAAAAAAATCCTCATTTTGAAACTTTTAATTGCTTTAGCTTTATGGGCAAAAAAGTATAGAATTATCTTTCAATATTTTCAAAAATTTCGCAATTTCTGCTGCTTAATATGTATTAAAAATTCTGGTATCCCCCCTAGTAGTAAAACCTGGATCTGCCCCTGCCCGAACCAATTCAAACTACGAAGTGTCTGTATCAACGAAAGTCGACCCATGCTAAAGTATTAGCGAAATTCGTTAGAGTTGAGATGTTACTTTCGTGGATTTAGACAGTGCCTTCAAACTAATAATACAACCTCATCTCAGCCCAATCACATTCAATTCAACAACCAGAAACACCCAACATCCAAAACCACTATTTTACAGAAGCTAAAACTATACAACGTTCACTCTTCCTTCAAGACGAATATATACCCCAATCAATAAATACCCAAAGGGCAGCAGTCCGAAGGGTCAATCCATTACCACCGTAATTATCGCCCCCGTACGCCACAAGAAACAAAAGGCATCGGCGGATATTGCGCGTCTCCCAAGAAAGTCCACGCCCCGGCGCCCCGTCTTAAGGAGGGCGTAATTAACGTCGTTATTATTAAAGGGGGCGCTTGTTATGAGCATCACGCGCCCTAATCAGAGCCCCGGCACGCAGAAAGGTGTCGTCCCACCTGCTGAGGCAATTTGACACACAAGGGGATGATTCCTCCTGTGGGGGTCTATTAGGGACCGGGAAGTGATACGGGGATATATTCTCGAATTGTTGGTGGAGAGGATTCATCAAGGCAATGGAGAAGATTGTGGGTGTTCTCTTTATAGGACAGTGGTCGGGATATTGGGGGAGTAGCAGGTTCATGGTTATTGACTAGGTGTAATGATCTAACTAAATTAACCATTGAAGTATCAGGAATTGTTTGAAGGATAGTATTTACCTTATGTAAAAGAAATGGTTCGTAAAAAATTTTTTTCTACAATGCACTATTAAAAACAAATATAAAGAGAATCTGTTGCATGCCATATGATATTCATTTTTCTTGATAAAATGCTTTTATTGTATGATTTAACATGTATGTGGTGAAGTACATTGGGAAAGCAATCGTAATCAACTCTACTATTAGGTCATCCCGAAAGTTTTGTCGCTCTTGGGAGCATCTGTATACAATGTATTTTTTGGTACTTTTCCATTACGGTAAACCATTAAAGTACTTCTACTTCTATCTACAGCCAATTTGGCTAATTTTGGCTCTTTTTTTGTTGGCTCACATTTCCAGCTTTCCTAGTTTCTACGATTAATAAGATTTTGTTTACTTCAAGTTGCCATTAATTGAAAACTTTAAAAATTAAAATTCAAAGGAATTTAGCTTTAATTTTAAGTCATATTAAGATTGTACGGAAGATCTTATTTATATCATAAATTGAAACTAATTTTATACTAATTTTGTAGAGAGGCGGTAGAATTTCCAGTGAAACCAGTGAATTTCCAGTGATCTAGATTCCTGCAAATGATAGTCTAATAGATAATGAAATCTTTCCTAATAGAGGGTTAGGAGTAGCAATCCAGCAATTTAATATGGATGATTGTGATCAAACCCTCCGGATTCTTCAGGAAAAATTTAAATCTAAGTTAAGTTTTCCACACCTGTTAAAAATTCTTAAAACTTTAAATGTTTTAGGGAAGTAGTCAGTTAATTTTAATTTAAAAATCTTAACTTAAGGAAAAAAGCAAAAGAAAAGAAATGAAGTAACACGTTATCATAGATTTAAGGAAAGCCCGGTTGTCGAACAGTCCCCAAAATCAAGCCAATATGCCAAGTTGACGGTAGATAAAGTTAGGGTTTATATTGGTATCACATAATGGAAAAGTGTCAAAAATATCTTATATACAGATGCTCCCAAGAGCGAAAAAACTTTCGGGATGACCTAATAAATATCCTTTCACGTTGTTCTTTAAAGGGAAGAATTAGAAAAATAATTCAATAAGAAATAAGAAGACAAAAATTTAAGACATAATTGCTTAATTAAACGCTATTTGCTACATTATTCCCATGACACTAAATTTTCCTTCAATTTCATCAGTAACTACTAAAATATCTGAATAACAAACACAATCCAGATTCATGAGAAGAGTTTTTACATAAACTACATTGGATCAACATAAATCCAGACGACCCCACTCCCCTCACAAATACCCATAGCAGGACATCGAACCTCAATGGGCGAGAAGACCCCTTCGACGGTGGTTGACCTCAACTTTCTCCGACTCGACTGTCAAACGGTCAAACTGCGTCTTAATAGAGACCCAAGTCCACCTGGTTTCCAATACGGAGATTGTACAGTCCAGCCTTTTCGATTCTGCAGATTTATTATGGGTCATATAAAGGATAAAAAGACTTTCACCAAGACGTGGGGTTCGCGATGGTCTTGTTTTGAGGTTTTGCAGTTGTTATTTCCTATTCCTAAGGGTCAACGACTTTAGCATGCTGTATGGATGGACTTATTTACGTAGGAGGTAGGGGAGGAATCAGTGTTTATTGAATAGAATAGGCATGGTGAAAAGGAAATTTTATTCCACGTTAGAAACAAAGCTTTCAAGTTTGATGCTTTGAATCACTAGATATACAAGTAACTTGGCGTTAAGAAAACAAGTTATCATTAAAAAATAATAATATGTGGTAAAAATATGTATGAAACAATTATAATTTAAATTATTAACTATTAACATTTTAAAACTTAATATTCAACATAAATTAAACATTAAATAATTAAACATACATTAAAATAGAAGTGAAAGTGTGTAGATCAGTGGTTCCCAAACTACTTTGGTCATGGAACCCCCAAAATTGTTGCCGATGATCGAGGAACCCTGAACATTTTTTAACAACGACTTTTCAAAATTTAATATCTGATATTAAACCAGGTGCGAATCCAGCACAAGGTGGCACTTTTCCAGACAATCACCTTTATACCTTTTGGGGAAAATGTCAAAATGTTGGTGACTTTTTAAAAAGTATCAGACAAGATCCCTTGTGGGGGGTCTGGGGGCCCTCCCCCGGACAAAATTTTGAAATTCGATTGGTAAAAGTAGGGTTTTAACTCATTTTGAGAACCTTTTAGGGTCCAAGGGGGGCTCTGCACTGTCCATTCTTATTTTTTACACCATTCTTATTTTTTTAAATAAATTAAAGTTTGTCACATGGAACCCCTAAATTTTTTCACGGAACCCACTTAGGGAACCACTGGTGTAGATTATATCCAAGAGAAAATGAATTTGTTTTCCGACACAGTAACTTTTTTTTTCCAATGGTAGGTAATTGAACAGTTACTGATAACAGAGTTCATCAACCAACAGACATGCCATAATTAGTTCTTTCTTCGCGTTACCCAGAGGGCACCTGTGGACCGAAGCCACGGAGGTGAAGTACTGTTGCCCACGCCACACACACACACACACGCATTCGCTCGCACAACCCCTTTTTACAGGGGGCCACATTCATTCATCACACACAGACAGAAACAAACATCCATGCCAAACGGGGATTCGAACCCCAGACGTATGGCTTCGCAGTCAGATGATCTAACCACTACGCCAATACGTCGGCGACACAGTAACTTAAAAGTCTACAGTTTGATACTTTGAGTTATTTAAAATGTAAACAACGAAATCTAGAGAAAACAAGTTTTCCAATGAAGTGAAGATCGATAAATAACTTAACTTAATAACTAAACTTTAATAAATGATTCAACATATAGTTTACTGATTAGAGTAAAAATAGATTTCTCTGCCTAAAATACTGTTCACTGAAAATAATATAAGAGAATGTAAATGATGAAAAACTGTTTAGATACCACACAGAATGATCAAATGCCAAAAAATTACGTACTAAACATTTTAGAATTAATTCTTACAAAGTGATTTTACATCAATGTTTTTTGAGTAAGTGGTATATTAGCAAAATAAATTTCCACTTTTAAGCACTCCTTAATATGTAGTATAATATACAGTTGTTATGTATAGTAATACAGTTATTTAGCATACAATTACTTTTGTTTTAAATGACTAGGGAGCTACCGCCCCCTGATCGCTATCGCTCGCCAACCCCCGTAAACTGCTGACGCAGGACCTTTTGGAATTGCTTCGCAATACCCACAAATTCCAACTCGCTGAACTTAATACACGTTATAAAACAATTACAAAATTTACAGAAAAAACTTCAACCAACTTTCCAAAAATACGTCACCAAATCTCCTCCATTAATAAATCTCCCTAAAAAGTTTGAATACAGTATATTAACTCGAACTTATCAAAAATTTAAACGAAATGTTTTTAAAAATATTCATCTTAATTATTTTTAATCTATGATTATAAAAATAACTAATTCTTATTGTTATCAATATTTGGACCAAACAAAAACCATTATTTTAAAGTAACTCGTTAGTATAATATGCCTAGTGTTTATCATTCATATTTTTTAAACCCAGACTTGTTAAACAATACCGTTTAAGCAATTGAAATAATAAGAGACAAAACATCACTCTATGTTTACAATTAATTTCGATAAAATCAGACTAAAAATTTATAAATATTGGACAAAAAGTGTGAAATTTTAGTCTAAAATGGCGTACATGTAAGTTTTAAAACATGTTTTTATCAGTTTTTGAGTGATATTTCATAAAGAAAGTACTTTTTTAACAAGTGAAAAAACATGTTTCATCTTAAAATATAGCGTCAATCGGTCGTTGTGATTGGATGCATAATAATTTGATTGACAATACTTGCTTTCTAACTGTGACCTTATCCGTTATCTAAAAAAATGGAAATATTTTTGATACCATGTATGTGTCATTCGGTTCAGTAATTAAAAAGCCTTTCTCTGGAAACCGTTCACCAAAAACTTTTTTTTAGAATAGAGAGATACCGGATGTATTGTTGTAAAATTATCAAAAGTAACTAATATATTCAAAAATGAATAGCTATACAAATTTTTTTATTTCTTTTTGTGTTTTATTTTGTCATTTCTAGAAAGTTAGTACTTTATCCTCAGTCCTAAATAATTTTTTTTTTGAGTAAGGAAATAAGGAAATTTTATTTCATAGTTTTAATAACCTGAAACCTTTTACGAAAATGTCTTTAAAAACTCGTCTTATCACAATATGTTCTTAACCATAATTTCAATCATTTTAATTTTCAGATGTTATTTTAACCTTCCTACCCCGTAGGGAAAAAGTCACGTATTCCCCCTCGTGGGGTCTAACAAACCCCATGCCTAAAACATATGGATCTCTAATTATCTTTACTCTATAAAACATAATTCAGAGTAATTTGTCTAATTTTTGTTGTTTTTCTTGGTTTGTAGCCCTTTTCTGGAGTTTTTTTGTCTTTTTTAAACTTAAAGATACACGTTTCTTTATGTCTAAAACTTCAAATATGAATTAAACTACAAACATGAACCATAACAATTCACTTATTTTACTGAAACTGTTTCATAATTGCGTTGCATAGAGTACACTAAACTGATAAAACCGGCCTAATACGGGTAGAATTCATTCGCTAATTTTATAAGTTCTACGAAGTTGCATGTGTCTTACCTTTTCTGTATTTGCAGATCCCCACATCATCCCAGATTATTATTTTTAGCATGCAAAAATAGAACCGAAGTAAATTAAAATACATCAGTCACAGCTTGTGAGTTAAAATAAAAATATAACAGTTGCAGTTAGGGAGTTGGAATATACTCCTGCCTTTAATTTACGAAGGAACTTTCTGTTTAACCTATTATCGGTTCAGAAATAATTGGAAAGAGAGCGTCTCGCTTGTTTTATTTATGATTTCCACAACAATTTAGCTTTTTTCTTTTAATATTTCTTAGAAAAAACTTTCTGAATTTCATCAAATACTCTTGGATCTTTGTAAGGGGACATCCATAAATTACGTGAGGTCAAAATGGGGGGAGGGGTTTGGAAAGATCTCACCAAATCTCACCAAGGGGGAGGGGGGTCGATTAAAATCTCACGTCAACTTTTTAAGTTAGAAATTATACGACTTTCTTTTTTTAAGTATGAGAAAAGAATACACACAGATAAGATACTGCAAATTATTTTTAAAAAGTTGAAGGTAAATCTCACTTGGGGGGAGGGGGGGGGGTCCAGATTTTGGAAAAAACGCCTCACGTAATTTATGGATGTCCCCTAAATATTCTTATTTTTTCAAGAAAACTGAATGAAAAGCCATAAATTTATGTCTTTTTTTGTGTCGAGCCAACTCACAGGAAATAGTGGTGCCCAGTTGTCTGAGGTTTTTTGTTTCCTCGAAAAAATTTCCATAAAAATAGCACATTTTCTCAGAATATGAAAGAAAAAAATTAAGATAAAGGAGCAACTCAATGTGCTTTCTCCAAATCTTTATACTCAAAAAAATAAAAATATCAACACATTGTTGACCTTTCCATAGAGGTCCTTAACCAAATGAAAGTGAAAACCTTGATTTATCATGAATATGACAAAAAATTAAACATTTGCATTAATTGTTATTAATTTACAATATTCGTGCCTGGAGTCAAAAAGACCCTAAAGGGGGAATATGTGACACTTTCTTCCATGATACTTAGAAATTGAATAATAACGCCGAAATTTTACCCGTTTTAAAACTTCACGTATTTTAGGAATACTACACTTTTAAAACGACAGTCTCAAAACTGAGTAAAAAAGTCCTCAAACTGGCTCCGATCCAAATGTACTCAAATTTGAACACATGAATATACTCATTTCTGAAATGTGTGTGTACTCAAAAATGAATTGTTGTCGTTACAGTCGCTGCAAAACAAAGTGTGTTTTGGGATTTCCGAAAGTTTTGGCCGCCGGTAAAGAATCAAAGATTTTATCCTACCAGTAATTATGATACTTTAATTTAGTTGTTAACCATATTGTATACAAAAAGAATAATAGTTTCTTATGCTTTAGTCGTTTTTTAGATATCAATGTTTTATCCTCCAATAAAATGGATCATAATCCAAGATGGTGTGTCGGGTATTATGGAACACCAGGTCCATTCTGATGTGTCATCTGAAATTAACTTCCCTCCATCAACTACAGAACCGGAAAACAAAGATGCTGAAGCATCTTAAACAAAGATCTTTTGTAACGGAAAATTCTCCGAAGATCAACGAGGAGAAATTTGGATTCAATGCATTAGCTGTTCTGTATGGGCTTATAGACTCAAAATTTAAATAAATAGGCTCAAAAACAAAACTATTTGAACACAATTTTTTAAATATTGTTTTTATAGTTAAAAGTAACTATGCTCTCTGAAGTGTAATCAGTTTTTCAATAGTTTTAAACAAGTATTCCATATTACCCTCCATTTGTAACTTTTTTAAAGTACCTTTTTTCATAACAACAAAATAAATCCTGTTTATTCCACCTTTGGCACTTCATTACCATTAGTTATAGTATGTGCTTAAAATGATTTCGTGGGTTTTTAATTAAAACCAGTAGAGTTATTCTTCAAGATATAAATGGTGTTCCATATTACCCTCCTCTCCTCTATAGGTATATATATATTTTTCTTGCCTTGCTTTTAAACGACTTTTAAATTGTATTTCAGTTGTTTTAAATGTGCTTTTAGACATACCTTGTTCAATTTCAAGTTATTTTAATTGTTTTTACTTACCATGTCCAATTGTATTTTAAATTGTCTTTTTAATTGTATTTCACATACCTTGTCAATTGTATTTAAGTTGTTTTTGTAATTGTCAATCAAAGATAAGGGCCCTATGGGCCCATGTGCTTTGTATTTTAAATAAAAAAAATGAAACATTTTGAGCTTGAACTCAAAAATGAGCTCATGATGCTTCATTTTTGAGTATGCACATTTTCAGAAATGAGTATATTCATGTTTTCAAATTTGAATACATTTGAATCGGAGCCAGTTTGAGTACTGTTTAGTCTGTTTTGAGACTGTCGTTTTAAGAGTGTAGCATAGAAAGCTTTCAAAACTAAAATCCACGGGAGATATAAACACCAAAAACTCCAAAGGTTAATCTCAAAGGGGATTTAACATAATATATATAGATAAGCCCTATTCTATAATAAAATTTAAATACATATGAGAGCCGCGGAGATGGAAGTATTAGTAAGCTTTCCGTGTATCGTGGAGCGTCCTTCACGAAGTGTGACCTTCAAAAAACGATCAGATGCCGTTCCCGAATCCACATTCAAGGGAAGGAGCTAAATCTCGCGGGGGACCCTTGTCATCCCCAAAAAGCGAGGCCTTCAGGGTTAAGACATCTGTGACCTTGACACACTGACGGAAAATGCTCGAAATGCAAAAGTATGCATCTGTTTACGGCACAGAATGTCCTTTGGCACACTTCCTTCTATGGTTTGTTGTCAGCTGCATCATCAGTTAATATCGATCGATGAGAATGTTTTCATGCATGAAGTCACAGATTTGATTTACAAAAGAGGGACATTGAAAAGGTCAATACTCTTTTCTCCATATTACGAGATACTAAGAGCTGAAAACAATTTACTGTTTGTCTCCCTCAAGTTGAGCTCTGGCTGTGGCTAGTTCACATCAGCGGTGGTATGGTTCCGAATGATAAATCGTAAATTTCGAGATCAAGATCATAAATCACGATCATGAAAATCATATATTTGTATTTTTATGACTTAGGTAAATGACTAAAAGTGTTCTTAGACCATAAAAACAAAGTTTAAAAAAAATTCTTATTACCGCTCATGTGAACTAGAGACGGCCAGAGCTCAACTTGAATCAGACAACCAATTTTTAGAATATTTTAATATTTCAACGAATTTTCCAAGTAATGACTAAGTGAAAAAGTTTGAAATTTGAAACACCAGAGTTTTACAATAATCGGATGATAGGAATAAAACCCAACAGTTTGTTAAAAGCAAACTGAAATAGTGAGGCTAAATCGGAAGAATTGCCAACTATGAAATAGTAATGTTTGTTTTTCAGTGTTGGTTTTATTTGCAATATTTATCCAGGAAATTACATTCTAAAATAAGACTAAAGGGTTGTCGATTAAAATATTTTTTTTATCAAAATTTGAAATTTGTCCAATTCAACGAAAAACGATACAAAATGAAATCTTAAACAACTTAAGTAGAGATCCTGTGGGGTGAATGCAGTATTCGCTCGGTAAATTAAATTGAAGAGAATAAATCAGTATCAGGTTGTCGAGTTAATTATAGAGTTTTCTAAGTATAAAATTATAATAAAAACATTATGCTTTACTTTTGAATTTTTGAGGTATTGAAAATTTACTGCAGTATATTTATTTTAAACACGGGTCAGGGGATCATAACTAACACAAAAAACCTCCTAAGAATATGAAAAGATGATATTAATAATTTATAACATTATACACATGTAAGGGAATAGTACACAACTCAGTAATTTCATCTACTAACTAGTTAAATTGAATATTACATTATCGCAGAGTTAATTGCATTGAACTAAGAACTGGGGGATAGAACACAGAGCAAGTTAAGTCGATAAGATGCATAGTAAAGATTGTGTACCATTCAGATTTATGTCAAACAGTCCATCTATTCAAACGCGAAGGTCTTGTAGTAACGCGATTATTGACCCATTATATCCGACCAGCAACATATTCAAACAACTGGGAAACAGCGATCCTTCAATGTATGGGAACAGCATCCCTCAGAATTTCATTGTTCCTATTATACAGCAGGCTAGTCCCCCGTTAGGGAGAGCGTATCTTCGGCTATCTATAGGTAGGGTTCTAAATATTTCTAAAAGAATCGATTCTGGAATCGAATTAATTGAATTTGATACCAAGGAATCGGACTCTTGAAGGAATCGATTCCAGCAGGAAGCGAATCTTTGGAATCTTACTAAACTTTCTAATTAATTCAGATAATTAAAAATTTTGTTCACTAAATAATTAGTATTTTGATACTTAGATAAAATTTTGGTGGTTATTAATTAAAATATTAATAACTATCCTTGATTGGTGATTGAAATAAATAATTTAGATTCTACTTTTTCGATACTGGCCTTAAGGAATCGATTCCAGGGGGAAATCGAACCTCCGGAATCGAATCCTAGAATCTGAAGAATCGAACCTCAGGAATCGAATCGAACGATATTTTAGATAAGAGAAAACCATAGAAAACCTGTAAAGATTTCTAACTTGATTTCTTATTGATGTAAAGTGTATTGAAAATTACAGAAGACTTTTTTAACTAATAAAGTAGATTCGCCTACATTAACCTATATAGCTAGGGAGCTAAAAAACAATTCAATTTAAAATGTAAGGTAACTTCTTGAAGTTTTATAAATTCCACTAAAAAATTTCTTAAAAAAGTACACCCATTCGATATTTTCAATAAAGTTAATAATTTGAATTATAATCATCAACGTCAATTCAAAATACCAACATATCTTAAACACCATTTGTGGTTAAAAAAATATTTTTATATCCCCCTAAAGCACTTAAAACTGCATCTTAAGATAGATCATAAATCATGAAAGTAATATTCAGGTCACACAAGATCATGCACCAGTAGTGTAAAAATGCCGGTTCTACGACATTGCGCAGAAGCGCAGGGTTGCGCCGGCGGCGGCTCCGCGGCTTACTTCCCAATCTACTAGTTTGGGGCTCCCTTCCCATTTTACTGATTACAGCTCCCTTCCTATTCTACTAAATTGCGGAGTATCTCGGCCGGTACTTTGCGGCTCCCCGAGTAGAGGGGAGACTAATTAAGAAGATTAATTAGCAATTAAGAGAACTTGAGCAATATGTGAAGGTACTTTGGGGCTCCCTTCCCATGCTACTAGATTGCGCAGTGTCTGGCCCAATACTTTGCGCAGTGTCTGGACCGATACTTTGCGACTCTACCACTAAATTGGGCAAAATGTGAAGGTACTTTGGGACTCTACCACTAAGACACAGCAGGAAGTTAAAGTTATTTTACCATTAATAGTTACTATTAAAGTTATTCACTATTAACAAACTGTAACCGCTGTTTAACTGTAATATGGAAAAAATTAGCAAATTGCAGCTCTTCCACTATATTGGGGCTTTACCACTATATATCGGAGCTCTAAGACCCACCAGCCAATCAGCAGAAAGCTAAATGATAGTTAAAATTATTTTACTGCATAAAATTATAAGGTTAATTAACAAACTGTAACCACTTTTAACTGTAATATGAACAAAATTAGTAAATTGCAGCTCTTCCACTATATTGGGGCTCTAGAACTCATGCAACAACAAGAAGCTAAATTGTGACTTTCTAAATTATTTTTTAAAGTTATTAACAAAGGTTAATTAACAGTTTAAGTTATTTTACATAAAAATATAAGGTTAACGAACAAACTAACTGCTGTAATATATTACCTATTGAATGCCTATACTGGAATAAAAGACCAAGACAATCACAAACTCAAAAATGTAGACTGCACTACTCACCTGTCATTGAGACTCCCTTAACAATGCACGGGCGAACCACCCCTCTTACCTTTCACAGAGCAATATGTGTGGCGATAAGGGGGTAACCTCCATTGGGATTGATAGCGATTGCATCTTTTCCCGCAATACCAAGGAGAGAGGGTTTTCAAAAGATATATATTTTTTCATTAAATTTACAGTTCAATATTCACTTTAGTTACAGTTTGACACAAATTGTTTATCCTATCAAAATCTTTAACTTTGAAATTACAGTATTTTCATCAGAAAGAATACTTTGAAAAATTTAGAATGATCGAACATTATCAGACAACCAAACATATAATACGTTATCCTATTAGTGGAATTATTTTTATTTTACTTTGATCAGGAAAGAATACTTTGAAAAATTGAGAATGCATTTTCAATGCAAGCATTTTCAGACCACTTGACATATAATACGTTATCCTATTTGTGGAATTATTTTACTACTTAGATTAAAAATTACTAATTATATTCATATTGGATAAGATTTTAAATATTTTAAGCAATTTTTTTAAATAAAATATACTTTTATTACGAATTCTGTTCGAGGAGTTGATTTTTTTTTCATAGAATGTTAGAATCATTCAAGTTAAAAATGATAAATCCATTAATTTTAATAAAGTTCAATTGAAGATATTACTTATTTTATTCGCATAGAAGCTTTTTCTAGATTTAAACGTGAGAATATATGATTAATCACCTAAACAAAAACTATTCCATTACTCTTTTTTCTGAAAGCATTGTATGAATGAGAGAATTTTTATACAAAAATTTTAAAATATATACGATTTTCCCAACAGTTGAAGAAATTTCAATCATTAACCTTTTATTTAAAGTACGTTATGAAGCTACCACTACAGAACATACACTACATACATTCATTTTATTCATAACTTTTACTATATTTATTAAACATGTAATATTTTTTTCTATACTAAAGAGAACTGCTTTGATTATTTTTCAATTCATGGAATGGTTACTTTGAACATTTTCAACCTTTTTTGAAAATAATAACTTTTTAACCCATCTACACTATACTTGCTTTACAAGAATTTTACCATCTGCTGTACATTTTTACAAACAATTTATATTATTCACTAAAGCAAACAATATAATACATATAAACTAACTTATGAAAGAAATCCTGTTTTCTCTTACCTAAAGCATTCTTTCATCTATAATCCATATAGAAAATTAAACTATTCTAATAAAAATTAAAGGGGAAACATGACTCAAAAAGAAACATACATTATAAAAAGCAAGAAAATTATAACAGAATCTAAAAGAAAAACTAAAAACTCTGCTAAAAATAAAAACTTAACTGAAAATTTTGTTAAAAATTAAGACAAATGCAGAAAAATAACTTAATACTTTGTTAAAAATAAAAGCGAACACAGAAAAACTTTACAAGAAATGAAAACTTATACACTGAAAAACTAAAATCTTTGTTAAATAGAAAAACTTAACTGAAAATTTTGTTAAAAATTAAGACACACGCAGAAAAATTACTTAATACTTTGTTAAAAATAAAAACGAACACAGAAAAACTTTCACTGAAAACTAAAATCTTTGTTTAATATAAAAATTTATTCACTACGAAACTAAAAACTTTGTTTGAAATGAAATAGAAAACGAAAAACTTTACACAAGAAATAAAAACTTAACTAAAATATTTGTTAAAAATAAAAACGAACACAGAAAAACTTTCACTGAAAACTAAAATCTTTGTTTAATATAAAAATTTATTCACTACGAAACTAAAAACTTTGTTTGAAATGAACTAGAAAACGAAAAACTTTACACAAGAAATGAAAACTTATACACTGAAAAACTTAATACTTTGTTAAAAATAAAAACTTAACTGAAAATTTTGTTAAAAATTAAGACACATGCAGAAAAATAACTTAATACTTTGTTAAAAATGAAAACGAACACAGAAAAACTTTCACTGAAAAACTAAAATCTTTGTTTCATATAAAAATTTATTCACTTCGAAACTAAAAACTTTGTTTCATATAAAAATTTATTCACTTCGAAACTAAAAACTTTGATTGAAATGAACTAGAAAACGAAAAACTTTACACAAGAAATGAAAACTTATACACTGAAAAACTTAATACTTTGTTAAAAATAAAAACTTAACTGAAAATTTTGTTAAAAATTAAGACACATGCAGAAAAATAACTTAATACTTTGTTAAAAATGAAAACGAACACAGAAAAACTTTCACTGAAAAACTAAAATCTTTGTTTCATATAAAAATTTATTCACTTCGAAACTAAAAACTTTGATTGAAATGAACTAGAAAACGAAAAACTTTATACAAGAAATGAAAACTTATACACTGAAAAACTAAAATCTGTGTTAAAAATAAAAACTTAAGTGAAAATTTTGTTAAAAATTAAGACAAATGCAGAAAAATAACTTAATACTTTGCTAAAAGTAAAAATGAACACAGAAAAAACTTTACAAGAAATGAAAACTTATACATTGAAAAACTAAAGTCTTTGTTAAATATGAAAACTTATTCACTACGAAACTGAAAACTTTGTTTGAAATGAACTAGAAAACGAAAAACTTTACACAAGAAATGAAAACTTATACACTAAAAAACTAAAATCTTTGTTAATTATAAAAACTTAACTGAAAATTTTGTTAAAAATTAAGACAAATTCAGAAAAATAACTTAATACTTTGTTAAATGTAGAAACTTAAAAGCTACAAAACCAAAATATTTGTTTAAAATTTACAAGAAATAAAAAGTTACGCTTAAAACTTTACCAAAAAGAAATTATAAAACTAAAAACTTTGTTAAAAAAATAAAGGCAAATGCAGAAAATAACTTAATACTTTGCTAAAAGTAAAAATGAACACAGAAAAACTTTACCATAAATAAAAACTTATACACAACAAAACTAAAATTTGTTAAAAATAAAAACTTATTCACTACGAAACTGAAAACTTTGTTTGAAATAAAAAGTTACACTAAAAACTTTACACAAGAAATGAAAACTTATACACTAAAAAACTTAAATCTTTGTTAATTATAAAAACTTAACTGAAAATTTTGTTAAAAATTAAGACAAATGCAGAAAAATAACTTAATACTTTGTTAAATGTAAAAACTTAAAATCTACAAAACTAAAATATTTGTTTAAAATAAATAAAAATTTTACAAGAAATAAAAATTTACACTTAAAACTTTACCAAAAAGAAATTATTACGAAAAACTTTAACATAAAGAAAAACTTAAAAACCATAAAACTAAAAACTTTGTTAAAAAATAAAGGCAAATGTAGAGAAAATAACTTAGTACTTTGTTAAATATTAAAACTTAGAAATTATGAAACGAAAAACTTTACCATGAATAAAAACTTATACACTACAAAACTAAAATTTGTAAAAAATAAAATAAAAACTTTGAAAAAATTTTACAAGAAATAAAAAGTTACACGAAAAACTTTATCAAAAAGAAATACTTCGTGTTAAAAATAAATAAAAACTTTGAAAAAAATTACAAGAAATAAAAATTTACACTGAAAACTTTACCAAAAAGAAATTATTGCGAAAAACTTTAACATAAAGAAAAACTTAAAAACTATAAAACTAAAAAACTTTGTTAAAAAATAAAGGCAAATGTAGAAAATAACTTAATACTTTGTTAAATATTAAAACTTAGAAACTATGAAACGAAAATCTTTACCATAAATAAAAACTTATACACTACAAAACTAAAATTTGTTAAAAATAAAATAAAACTTTGAAACAATTTTACAAGAAATAAAAATTTACACTAAAAACTTTACCAAAAAGAAATTATTACGAAAAACTTTAACAAAAAGAAAAACCTAAAAACTATAAAACTAAAAACTTTGCTAAAATCAAGACAAACGCAGAAAAATAACTTAATACTTTGTTCAATATAAAAACTTAGAAACTATAAACTAAAAACTTTAGGAAAACTTTGTTAAAAATAAAGAAACCAATACAGAAAAATTTTAAAAATAAATAAAAACTTCGAAAAAATATTACAAGAAATAAAAAGTAACACTAAAAACTTTATCAAAAAGAGATACTTACAAATTATAAAACTAAAAACTTTGTTAAAAATAAAATAAAAATTGAAAAGTCCCACTAAAAAACTAAAAACTTTATCAAAAAGAAATACTTCTTGTTAAAGAAAATAAATTTAAAAAAAAAATTGTACAAGAAATAAAAAGTTATACAAAAACTTTATCAATAACACCTATACTTTGTTAAAATTAGTAGACAGATAGATTCACACCCCCTTCGTTGAGACCCTTTTTTTATTATGAAAACTCGGTGGGCTGAAAACTCCTTCTTAATGAAGGAAATTTAAAAATACTACTTTTAAATTTTTCAGCCCACGTTTTACATAATAATTAAAAAAGGGTCCCAACGAAGGAGGTGTGAATCTATCTGTCTACTAATTTTAACAAAGTATAGGTGTTATTGATAAAGTTTTTGTATAACTTTTTATTTCTTGTACAATTTTTTTTTTAAATTTATTTTCTTTAACAAGAAGTATTTCTTTTTGATAAAGTTTTTAGTTTTTTAGTGGGACTTTTCAATTTTTATTTTATTTTTAACAAAGTTTTTAGTTTTATAATTTGTAAGTATCTCTTTTTGATAAAGTTTTTAGTGTTACTTTTTATTTCTTGTAATATTTTTTCGAAGTTTTTATTTATTTTTAAAATTTTTCTGTATTGGTTTCTTTATTTTTAACAAAGTTTTCCTAAAGTTTTTAGTTTATAGTTTCTAAGTTTTTATATTGAACAAAGTATTAAGTTATTTTTCTGCGTTTGTCTTGATTTTAGCAAAGTTTTTAGTTTTATAGTTTTTAGGTTTTTCTTTTTGTTAAAGTTTTTCGTAATAATTTCTTTTTGGTAAAGTTTTTAGTGTAAATTTTTATTTCTTGTAAAATTGTTTCAAAGTTTTATTTTATTTTTAACAAATTTTAGTTTTGTAGTGTATAAGTTTTTATTTATGGTAAAGATTTTCGTTTCATAGTTTCTAAGTTTTAATATTTAACAAAGTATTAAGTTATTTTCTACATTTGCCTTTATTTTTTAACAAAGTTTTTTAGTTTTATAGTTTTTAAGTTTTTCTTTATGTTAAAGTTTTTCGCAATAATTTCTTTTTGGTAAAGTTTTCAGTGTAAATTTTTATTTCTTGTAATTTTTTTCAAAGTTTTTATTTATTTTTAACACGAAGTATTTCTTTTTGATAAAGTTTTTCGTGTAACTTTTTATTTCTTGTAAAATTTTTTCAAAGTTTTTATTTTATTTTTTTCAAATTTTAGTTTTGTAGTGTATAAGTTTTTATTTATGGTAAAGTTTTTCGTTTCATAATTTCTAAGTTTTAATATTTAACAAAGTACTAAGTTATTTTCTCTACATTTGCCTTTATTTTTTAACAAAGTTTTTAGTTTTATGGTTTTTAAGTTTTTCTTTATGTTAAAGTTTTTCGTAATAATTTCTTTTTGGTAAAGTTTTAAGTGTAAATTTTTATTTCTTGTAAAATTTTTATTTATTTTAAACAAATATTTTAGTTTTGTAGATTTTAAGTTTTTACATTTAACAAAGTATTAAGTTATTTTTCTGCATTTGTCTTAATTTTTAACAAAATTTTCAGTTAAGTTTTTATAATTAACAAAGATTTAAGTTTTTTAGTGTATAAGTTTTCATTTCTTGTGTAAAGTTTTTAGTGTAACTTTTTATTTCAAACAAAGTTTTCAGTTTCGTAGTGAATAAGTTTTTATTTTTAACAAATTTTAGTTTTGTTGTGTATAAGTTTTTATTTATGGTAAAGTTTTTCTGTGTTCATTTTTACTTTTAGCAAAGTATTAAGTTATTTTCTGCATTTGCCTTTATTTTTTTAACAAAGTTTTTAGTTTTATAATTTCTTTTTGGTAAAGTTTTAAGCGTAACTTTTTATTTCTTGTAAATTTTAAACAAATATTTTGGTTTTGTAGCTTTTAAGTTTCTACATTTAACAAAGTATTAAGTTATTTTTCTGAATTTGTCTTAATTTTTAACAAAATTTTCAGTTAAGTTTTTATAATTAACAAAGATTTTAGTTTTTTAGTGTATAAGTTTTCATTTCTTGTGTAAAGTTTTTCGTTTTCTAGTTCATTTCAAACAAAGTTTTCAGTTTCGTAGTGAATAAGTTTTCATATTTAACAAAGACTTTAGTTTTTCAATGTATAAGTTTTCATTTCTTGTAAAGTTTTTTCTGTGTTCATTTTTACTTTTAGCAAAGTATTAAGTTATTTTTCTGCATTTGTCTTAATTTTTAACAAAATTTTCACTTAAGTTTTTATTTTTAACACAGATTTTAGTTTTTCAGTGTATAAGTTTTCATTTCTTGTATAAAGTTTTTCGTTTTCTAGTTCATTTCAATCAAAGTTTTTAGTTTCGAAGTGAATAAATTTTTATATGAAACAAAGATTTTAGTTTTTCAGTGAAAGTTTTTCTGTGTTCGTTTTCATTTTTAACAAAGTATTAAGTTATTTTTCTGCATGTGTCTTAATTTTTAACAAAATTTTCAGTTAAGTTTTTATTTTTAACAAAGTATTAAGTTTTTCAGTGTATAAGTTTTCATTTCTTGTGTAAAGTTTTTCGTTTTCTAGTTCATTTCAATCAAAGTTTTTAGTTTCGAAGTGAATAAATTTTTATATGAAACAAAGTTTTTAGTTTCGAAGTGAATAAATTTTTATATGAAACAAAGATTTTAGTTTTTCAGTGAAAGTTTTTCTGTGTTCGTTTTCATTTTTAACAAAGTATTAAGTTATTTTTCTGCATGTGTCTTAATTTTTAACAAAATTTTCAGTTAAGTTTTTATTTTTAACAAAGTATTAAGTTTTTCAGTGTATAAGTTTTCATTTCTTGTGTAAAGTTTTTCGTTTTCTAGTTCATTTCAAACAAAGTTTTTAGTTTCGTAGTGAATAAATTTTTATATTAAACAAAGATTTTAGTTTTCAGTGAAAGTTTTTCTGTGTTCGTTTTTATTTTTAACAAATATTTTAGTTAAGTTTTTATTTCTTGTGTAAAGTTTTTCGTTTTCTATTTCATTTCAAACAAAGTTTTTAGTTTCGTAGTGAATAAATTTTTATATTAAACAAAGATTTTAGTTTTCAGTGAAAGTTTTTCTGTGTTCGTTTTTATTTTTAACAAAGTATTAAGTAATTTTTCTGCGTGTGTCTTAATTTTTAACAAAATTTTCAGTTAAGTTTTTCTATTTAACAAAGATTTTAGTTTTTCAGTGTATAAGTTTTCATTTCTTGTAAAGTTTTTCTGTGTTCGCTTTTATTTTTAACAAAGTATTAAGTTATTTTTCTGCATTTGTCTTAATTTTTAACAAAATTTTCAGTTAAGTTTTTATTTTTAGCAGAGTTTTTAGTTTTTCTTTTAGATTCTGTTATAATTTTCTTGCTTTTTATTATGTATGTTTCTTTTTGAGTCATGTTTCCCCTTTAATTTTTATTAGAATAGTTTAATTTTCTATATGGATTATAGATGAAAGAATGCTTTAGGTAAGAGAAAACAGGATTTCTTTCATAAGTTAGTTTATATGTATTATATTGTTTGCTTTAGTGAATAATATAAATTGTTTGTAAAAATGTACAGCAGATGGTAAAATTCTTGTAAAGCAAGTATAGTGTAGATGGGTTAAAAAGTTATTATTTTCAAAAAAGGTTGAAAATGTTCAAAGTAACCATTCCATGAATTGAAAAATAATCAAAGCAGTTCTCTTTAGTATAGAAAAAAATATTACATGTTTAATAAATATAGTAAAAGTTATGAATAAAATGAATGTATGTAGTGTATGTTCTGTAGTGGTAGCTTCATAACGTACTTTAAATAAAAGGTTAATGATTGAAATTTCTTCAACTGTTGGGAAAATCGTATATATTTTAAAATTTTTGTATAAAAATTCTCTCATTCATACAATGCTTTCAGAAAAAAGAGTAATGGAATAGTTTTTGTTTAGGTGATTAATCATATATTCTCACGTTTAAATCTAGAAAAAGCTTCTATGCGAATAAAATAAGTAATATCTTCAATTGAACTTTATTAAAATTAATGGATTTATCATTTTTAACTTGAATGATTCTAACATTCTATGAAAAAAAAATCAACTCCTCGAACAGAATTCGTAATAAAAGTATATTTTATTTAAAAAAATTGCTTAAAATATTTAAAATCTTATCCAATATGAATATAATTAGTAATTTTTAATCTAAGTAGTAAAATAATTCCACAAATAGGATAACGTATTATATGTCAAGTGGTCTGAAAATGCTTGCATTGAAAATGCATTCTCAATTTTTCAAAGTATTCTTTCCTGATCAAAGTAAAATAAAAATAATTCGACTAATAGGATAACGTATTATATGTTTGGTTGTCTGATAATGTTCGATCATTCTAAATTTTTCAAAGTATTCTTTCTGATGAAAATACTGTAATTTCAAAGTTAAAGATTTTGATAGGATAAACAATTTGTGTCAAACTGTAACTAAAGTGAATATTGAACTGTAAATTTAATGAAAAAATATATATCTTTTGAAAACCCTCTCTCCTTGGTATTGCGGGAAAAGATGCAATCGCTATCAATCCCAATGGAGGTTACCCCCTTATCGCCACACATATTGCTCTGTGAAAGGTAAGAGGGGTGGTTCGCCCGTGCATTGTTAAGGGAGTCTCAATGACAGGTGAGTAGTGCAGTCTACATTTTTGAGTTTGTGATTGTCTTGGTCTTTTATTCCAGTATAGGCATTCAATAGGTAATATATTACAGCAGTTAGTTTGTTCGTTAACCTTATATTTTTATGTAAAATAACTTAAACTGTTAATTAACCTTTGTTAATAACTTTAAAAAATAATTTAGAAAGTCACAATTTAGCTTCTTGTTGTTGCATGAGTTCTAGAGCCCCAATATAGTGGAAGAGCTGCAATTTACTAATTTTGTTCATATTACAGTTAAAAGTGGTTACAGTTTGTTAATTAACCTTATAATTTTATGCAGTAAAATAATTTTAACTATCATTTAGCTTTCTGCTGATTGGCTGGTGGGTCTTAGAGCTCCGATATATAGTGGTAAAGCCCCAATATAGTGGAAGAGCTGCAATTTGCTAATTTTTTCCATATTACAGTTAAACAGCGGTTACAGTTTGTTAATAGTGAATAACTTTAATAGTAACTATTAATGGTAAAATAACTTTAACTTCCTGCTGTGTCTTAGTGGTAGAGTCCCAAAGTACCTTCACATTTTGCCCAATTTAGTGGTAGAGTCGCAAAGTATCGGTCCAGACACTGCGCAAAGTATTGGGCCAGACACTGCGCAATCTAGTAGCATGGGAAGGGAGCCCCAAAGTACCTTCACATATTGCTCAAGTTCTCTTAATTGCTAATTAATCTTCTTAATTAGTCTCCCCTCTACTCGGGGAGCCGCAAAGTACCGGCCGAGATACTCCGCAATTTAGTAGAATAGGAAGGGAGCTGTAATCAGTAAAATGGGAAGGGAGCCCCAAACTAGTAGATTGGGAAGTAAGCCGCGGAGCCGCCGCCGGCGCAACCCTGCGCTTCTGCGCAATGTCGTAGAACCGGCATTTTTACACTACTTGCACCCCCCAAACATAATCACCCTGAGCCAGGCCCACAGTGTTCTAAAACCCCCGAAGTGGGCCAAGGCCCTGATTCTCCTTCAGAGTTCAAGGCCACGATGGCACCCAAATTAATAAGAAGGGACCCTAATCACCCCATTGTTCCAAACCACCCCCTTCGCTCACTCCCCTGTCCTTGAAAGAGGGGGTGGCAGCTGTTTCGGAAGTGAGCTTTTTGCTCCCTCTCTCCCCTGGAGGGTCGGGGTGGCTTTCCTGTTTGAACAGAAGTCTCTCCCCTATCTGTTGTAACCTTCGCCTCGTGTTCGTGTGTGTATCCACCTATGTAAGCGTGCCTCACTTAAGTGTGTAATAAAAGTGAGTGCCCTGGAAGATTGAATTCGGGTGACTTATAGTACGTGATATAAAACTCTGTGGGGGGATGCGTAAAATATGTCGCTCTTCGCTTTTGTGAAATTTGTGTGGAAGAACACTAATATGTGCAATAAATTTGAGGTTTTCTAAAGGAAAAATTACTTCAAAACAGTTTAAAATTGAAAATAATATTTAAAATATAAAGAAAATTAACAAAAAATGAAACACAAACCATACTTTTATGTAAGAAAACTCCAGCTCTCAAGCGTCGCCTCCAACCATGGACCGGTTTCGCCCTTGTTAGGGCTCACCAGCACGGTATAGGAAGGTAACGCAAGAGAGCGGAGGGAGAGCTTTTAGTCTAGCCGACTATAACGGAAAAAGTGGTGACCATTGATCAATCCTCCACTATCTGCCGGAATGAACTGCTCATTCCCTGGAACAGATTTAATTCCCGAGAGGCAAGGTATGTGTGTGTGTGTGAAAAAGGTATAAAAAGCTCTCCTTCCGCTCTCTTGCGTTACCTTCCTATACCGTGCTGATGAGCCCTAACAAGGGCGAAACCGGTCCATGGTTGGAGGCGACGCTTGAGAGCTGGAGTTTTCTCACATATTCCTCTAACCAGAGGTTTACTGGTGAAGAACTCTTCTTTTTATACTTTTATTTATTTTATGCTAAATATTTTATTTTTCATATCTTGAGTACTATATTGCACATCCTAAACACCAACCAAATCGCATCCGAATACATTGCATTGTATATGAATATCAAATCTTCAATTTATATTACATTTTTTTTTGAAAAAATCATTCATTAAGACAGTGAGAAACGACGTATAACCGATATTGCGCGTCGTGTAGACGAAGAATTTTTGCATTAAATGAATAGGAATGAATTGGGACTTGAAAAAAACGACGTATAAATAGAAATGTTGAATAAACGAGAAACGAATAAACGGTGCTTTTCTGTAGCAATAAATATGTTGAGTTTACGTAACTACAAATAGAAGTAAGCGAAATTTGCCCATACACGACAAGAACTGGACGAATCTTGAAAGTTTGGACTGCTTGGGAGGCTCCTTTCTGTGAGGTTTTATAAAATCTTTGCATGGATAAAAATGTTCATGATTTAAGAGGATTAATTCGAAATTACTTCAAATTTAAATGTTACCTGAATATTTATTGAATACGTTCTCATCTGTCCAGTTCATTTCAAAAATTAAAGCGATTTCATTCATTATGTGAATAATATCTATTAAAAAATTTTCTGTTTAATACTACTGAAGTCTGATGTAAGTCAATTTGGGTACTGGGTAGCCTAAATATCGTTAGTTCATGAATAAATTGTTGGTCTCATGAACTTCCTATTAAATAAATAAAACTTTTTAATGTTAGAAATTTTGGATAACAGAGGTGAGTTTTTAGCTGCCGATTATGAGTTATTCCAAGTTGCACTGTATAATTAGTCAATCTTGGGATACCCTGTATAAATTTCTATTGTGTAAGAATCAAGCGAGTGACTAAATTACAGCTACTTGAAATCAATAGACACATCAACAACTTTCCTCCCTCTAGGTCTAGACACAAAAAAATAATCAGTAATTTATCAGCATCAACGACACGAAACCCCCCTGACTCAATTACAAAAGGTACAGACAACCCACAGAATACCTGGCCACATGGAAGCCTCCTAAGAGACAACAAAACCAGCGTTCACACAGAATGCAGAGATACGAAACCCGATGACAGAATAGGGGACGTGAGTGTGTGACATGCGAAAAGAACGCGCCGTCACCTGACATGATGCGATCCCGGAAGCGATCCTCGTTCGCTTGTGGATTGGATTTCGCATTCTCTTCCGGGACCCCCACCCCTGGGGGACCAGGGAGGGACCTCGTCCCCTGAAAAAAAGGGGAGAGGATTTTGGGGCCATTATGGGCTGTTAATTCAGCATACATCCGTAAATATTTGATGCAGTTTAACTACGAACAAAGAATTTAATTATACAAGAGAATTATCGGGAATTATCTATACAAGAGAATTATCGGGAATTATCTATACAAGAGAATTATCGGGACGTATCTATACAATAATTCAAGAAAATTATCTATACAAGAAAATTATAGAGAATGATCTGTACAAGATAGTTAGTACAATTTATCTTTGAAGCAGTAGCGAATCCAGGGTGTTAGCACGGGGGCACATGCTCTCCCCCACAAGGGTAAAAGATTATTGGATGAAATGACAATTCAAATATATTTAAAAAGTCGTAATTTGAAGCTCATAAATTGTCTAATGTGTAGGTTTATGAGCGAAAATATATACAGGGTGTCCCACGAGAAGTGGCCCAACCCCTTTAACTTTTGAACCCCTACAGATATAGTCATGAAAGTGGGGTCTAGGTCTAGTAAAGTGACCATGCTCCATCCAAAGAGATAAGTTTCAACGCCCTCTAGCGGAAACTTTAGGAGTTATAATTTTTATTTTGAAAACTATGTGAGGTATGTGAAAAAAGTCAATGACTAAGTTGTAGAGCAGCATTGATTTAGTAGGAAAATACACCTTAAGCAGAAAAATATCTTGAATAAAACCCCTAAAACGCACGCTCAATTAGCTTGAATTTACGTAGATTTTACGTTTTAAAACGCTCCTCAAGAGGCAAAAATGAGAAATTTTAATTTAATGAACTAATAATACTTTTAGTCATTTACTTAAGTCATAAAAATAAAAATTTCTCATTTTCGCCTTGTGAGGAGTGTTTTAAGAAGTAAAATCTACGTAAATTCAAGCTAATTGAGCGTGCGTTTTAGGGGTTTTATTCAAGATATTTTTCTGCTTAAGTTGTATTTTCCTACTAAATCGATGCTGTTCTACAACTTAGTCATTGACTTTTTTCACATACCTCACATAGTTTTTAAAATAAAATGTATAACTCCTAAATTTTCCGCTAGAGGGCGTTGAAAATTATCTCATCAGATAGAGCATGGTCACTTTACTATACCTAGACCTCACTTTCATGATTATATCTGTAGGGGTTCAAGAGTTAAAGGGTTGGGCCACTTCTCGTGGGACATCCCTGTATTATTTTTCAATATTTTCAAAAATATCAGTTCTTGTGCTTCTGAATATGTTTTACAAATACTGCCCCATTAATCAAACCTGGATCCGCCCCTGCTTTGAAGGAAGAATATATAATCGATTTTATACAGAACTATCCTAAGAGCTTATAAAGAGAGAAGACGCGATAAAGAATAGAAAAAGAGATCTAATGGGAAAAATTATTATTTTTGTATATACAATTTACAATAGGTTATACTCTGTTCATTTTGAACTGGCGCTTGAAAATATTTCCTTCCCCCACCACCGATCGGTAACCGTAGCAACTATCCACGTCAAAGTGACGAAGAAGGCTTACTATCGGCTGCTCGAAGAGCGTAACTACGGTTACGCTTCTAGCGTGGGGGAAAGCACTATTTCTCAAGCGCCAATTCTAAATGAACAGAGTATAAAAGACAGTGGTATGTTATACTTTTCTCCCTAAATAAAATTATGTCTGACTGCACCCTACGAAAATAATTTCTGAAGACGTGCCTGGTTTACATTTAGGATAAATCTTATTGCCCTTTAGCAATCACCCCAATATCACGCATCAACTTTAAGCCAATTCAAGGAATAACTTCAAGGATGTTCAGGAAATAACTACAAGCCAATTCAAGGAATAACTACAAGCCGATTCAAGGAATAACTACAAGCCTCTTCAAGGAAAAACTACAAGGCAATTCAAGGAATAACTACAAGCCTCTTCAAGGAAAAACTACAAGCCAATTCAAGGAATAACTACAAGGCAATTCAAGGAATAACTACAAGCCTCTTCAAGGAAAAACTACAAGCCAATTCAAGGAATAACTACAAGCATCTTCAAGAAATACCTACAAGCCAATTCAAGGAATAACTATAAGCGAATTCAAGGAAAAATTTCAAGTAGATATACAATACTCAATTAGACTTTCCCAATTGAAGGGCTTGCATACCTCCTATGAAAAGCTGCCGGAGCTCATAGTTGCTGCAAACACCTCAATTCTTAGACATGTCCATAGACAACACGATATTGTAATTTAATCCCACCGACACTGATTTTCCACATCCCTTCTACTCATCTTCCATCTCCGAAACCCCACAGTAATTATAACCCCCTCCCTCCTGCACCAGGTATTAATAAGCCGATCCCCACCTCCTCGGTGCTACGGTCGATTCGCCGACACGGGATTTCCTACCCCCACTAGTTGAAAAATTCCTTCTACTATCACCCCTGTTCGCCGACATTTCCCACACGTTCCCTTATCTTTCGGGTTTTTTTCGAATCGGTGTAAGAAATCGATTCCGGAGAAGAATCGAATGCAATATCGCAATGAAGGCAAAGCACTCGCTAGACAAACTGCAAACGTATCCGCTAGATGGCGTATCAAAGTGGCGCTAAAACAATGAAGTTCAAGTTCAGACACAGCCTAACAATACAAACACGTGTTTCAAGTATTTAGTCTTTTTTTGGTGCAGAATTGGAATATGACCGACACAATATTCATAAAATACAAACGTGGCGGTAATCTTGTGGATTATAAAGATTTTTTATTCCGCCTTGATAGAAGAAGGGATGATTTATCATATTGGAAATGTGCGGCCACTTCGAAATGCAAAGCACGTACTGTCTTATGTCTTATGTAATGAACAAGTGAAAAGTTCATCGGGTTAATTTATTAATTATGAGAATTTACTTTCCGTGAATTTTATAATAAAATTCAGTCAATCAAACAATTTTTGAAAAAATAATGTCGAAAAAAGAAATAAAATTTGATATTTCTGTTCAATGTATTAATTTGAATGTTTTTTCTTATTTTTTAATCTTTGATGATTTGATAAGGTACTTATTAAGAAATTTCAAAAATATATCCTGGGTTGGACCCAAGAAAATATGGTAAGCCTAACACGTGTCAATATTCAAAAACGGTTGTTTCTTCCTTTCTAATTGAAGTACATACTTTAAATTTTAATAAGTTGTAATAACAGTGAATCTATTTAATCATAGTACCCGGGGACAATTAGGAGGTCGTATACGAGTTAAAAACCGTTCAATATAGAAATAGGAATAGGGGCAGAAAACTTCACACGTTACATCAGTGCAATACGCCGTTCGAAGCATCTATTTGAGTTGCATAACATACTAAAATTTCATCGAAATCGATAAGCAGGTTTTTGAAATGGAATTTTTTCAAGTATTAAAATACACTAGATGTGCATGTTTAGGCTAATTAAGGGATTTCCCATAGATGTAGGACCATGAAATTAATTGTTAATGGTGTGAATCCACACAATCTATTAAATTTTCAGGGTCCAATATCAATAGGGGGCAGTATACATAATAAATACATTAATAAACTTAAATAATTTATAAATCTAGAACTAATTCTTCAACCCCTTAATGCGATGCAAATTTTTTTTTGCCTAAAGATCTGCTACAACATATTAAAATCTTAAGTACGTATTAACGTATTTATCTTAATACTAGCGCTGACGCGCTAGACCCGGGCTTCACCTTTTTTAATAAATATCATCTGGTGCGTTAAAGATGGGCTTCGCCAGTCCATTTTGTCTTTAAATTTATTCTGGTGTGTTACAGATGGGCTTCGCCAGTCCAAATGTGGAAATAGTTAAATAAAGGAGCCACTTTTTATGTTTATGCTACAACAATAGATTTTAAACTCCAACAATCGATTTCATGCCTACAACAATTAAAGTTACATCTTCTCTTAATATATTTAAAAAATGTGGTTTTGCCATGAAGTTAGGCATGAAATATGGGTTTTCAAGCATAAAATTGACCAAAAAAAGTTGCTGGAACGCTTCGATTTTAAATTATTTTTATTCAGAAACTTTCCCTGGAGCGAGTAGATCAACGTTGTATAGTAGTTCGAATAGTTTAAAACTATAAAGGACATACATACAGGCATACATACAAACATTGATTTTTATATACTATAGATTTGGGAAAAATTTCAAGTAAAACGAAAATTCTTTGAACCTAAATTACAAACGCAATATGTATTGATTCCCCTTAAATTTTCCAATTTTTTATAAGCTTTCTAAATATGTAAACCATTAAAATGTAACTTTAAAAGTACACAAACCGAGAACTCAAATCTGGTAAGTATTCCACAGTCATTCGCGTTGAGGATTATAGTAGGCTCTAATCTGCTTTAGAATATTCTCAAGTACGTCATAATCACCATGGAAACTCGTAATTCTGGAAAAACTGTACTACAACGGTCCTTTACTCAGAAGTAAAATAAAAAAAATTGTTTAATAATATTTATCGATTTATTAAACAAAAAGTGGACTTGTGTTTTTTTAACGATCCTATATTTTAACAAGCGTAATAACTTAATAAATTATAAAGATATATTCATGAAAATCGACGTGAATCTTGATGTATATTTTAAGAATCCATCACCTTTTAAACCATTATTAAAAAATAAATCGATTTATTTAATAATTATCGGCGTTTTTTCGGTAAAACGCCGGACATAATAGAATCCGTTATAAAGATCGGGTCCCTTAATGTTATACGTCTTAGTTAGACGTCCCGAACAACATACAGGAAAAGAAAATATATAGACTTATTATCCTTGAACGGAAATAAGGAAAATCTCATTTCTTATAAAGAAACTTTGAACCTCAATTACTCCCGAAATATTAGGACCACACTTAAGTTAGTCCATAAGTTAATAACAATTGAAAGTTTTATTTCACTTCGAAACTTGAAATTATTCAATTTTTTCCTTTAATTTTTAGGAATATGCTTTGAGAAGTAAATTATTTCACCTAATAGTAAATTAAAATCCTGAAAATATGATTGAAAGAGCTTTTAAAATAATTATTGGATATCATTTTTAGAATTTTTGGTTTTTATTGGGTTTTACAGTAAGTGTAGAAATTGATTAAAAATCCGCTTAATTCGCTTCACTTCTTCCATCGCAGTAGGAAATACGGCATTTAGAGGCTCAGATGTAAAGATTTTATGTTTAAAATCTATACATTAAAGTATGAGATGAGGATGATGGATGATTGAAAGTTGCCAAGGTCATTTCCCATGCTTTTTGCATTCATATAAATATTACATAAGAGAAAAATTATAATTAGTGGTAAATTATTAGTTAATTATTTAATTTAATAAACAACCCAAGGAAGCCTTTCAAACAAGTTAAAACGTTTAACATTTCAACATGCTGTGGTAATAAGTCCTCAAATTTCAAAAATAGTCAAATTTTAAGACAACCAATCTTCATACTTATTGATTTTTATTTTTGTTAAAAATGTTATTATTCCAAATTAGATCCTTATGTATAATAATGGATTTCCGAAACTGCGAGGAGTATACAGGCTACAGTTTAAAAGACAAAATTATGGTCGTTTTAGTGTGTCATAGATGCATGATGTTTTTTACACCATAATTGACCTCTCTTGCCTAAGAGGATGGTATACAAATTTAGGATTTTAAAATTTTGACGTTTATCTCACAACCAGAGTTTTCAAGCCAAGCTTAATTACTTTAATTCATCACAACATGCAATGTTCTAATTTGTGTTTCAAACTTTGTTTTCTAGTAGGCACGTATTCATTAAAAATTCGCGTAACTTTTATTGTGTAATTTCTCTCGAAATAAATATCGTAGAGCTTAGTAAAAACCCGATTCTTAAAGGTATCGATGAGAATTTTGATAAAATGTAAACCTTAATGCGTCAGAGATCGGTACTTTTCTAACAAAGCGGCTAAAATAGCTTCCTTTTTTGTCGAGAAACCCACATGGCGCACTAAGCCTAACACGTGCCAACTTTGACACTGAATACCTCCGGAACAATTAGAAACACAGCTTAGTGGTTTATATTTTCTGAAAACATTTAAAAAAAGGGATTTCAAACTGTATGTTTCACTAAGAGGTAGTGTAAAGATTGTGCAATCTAGAAAATTTACTTAAAAATCTGTTTTTTACGGATTTCTTGCTAAATAAGTGTTGGAGAACTTAGCAGTAACCATATTCTCAAAGAAATTTTGATATCTTTAAGAATCATGTTAATAGACTCTGTACCTTTCCGGGAAAAGGGGAAAATCGAAAATTGGAAACCGCATATGGACGCAAAACCTCCAAATTTGGATACCACCCCTTAGTGTCATAATTCTTTCAAAATAGAATTTGAAAGAGGTAAACATACTAAAATTTCAGACCCCAAGCTCTTCCCGGATAACGTTAGAATCTACATAGCAACCCGAATTTCTAGAAAAAGCTTTCCAAATAAATTTCTTTACAATAATAAAAATTCAGATTTATCATTGTAGAGGAAAGCGAATTAGGGTGGAAGTTTTTACAAAAATAAATTTCAATACAGGCAAGTTAAGCTTATTTCAACCCTGGAACATTTATATTTCAATTACGATTAGATGAATTTCACTTAAGGATTTCCTCACTTTGAAATGCAAGCAAAAATATTGGCCCACATTTTTAATACCGTAATTTCGACTATCTGTGTTTAAAATGCGAATTTTTGAAGCTGCTGACTATCCACCTGTGCGGATAATACGCTGGTTTTTCACGGTTAAAATCGTTGAAATTTAAAAAACACGCTGTCGTGAACTGCCGATGATCAAATATAATGATTAAAAATACATAATAGTAAATAAATAATATGATTAATTAGTAAGCACTGTTTTTTATTTGTATTTAGCGTTTTATTTCTGAAGGTATATTAGTAAGTACTTTTTTTCTATTTATACTTAGTTCTTTGTTTCTAAAATACATTACATCATCTACTAAATACTAAAATCATTAAATACATCTGACGATTTTAGAAAAAAATTTTACATAAAATCGTGTCTGCGGACTATATGTGCGAAATTACGGTACTATTTTCCTTAATGTTAATAACGAAACTGAAGATATGTTGTCAAAAGAATAGTTAATATAAAGTAAAAAAATTTCTTAGAAATTCGGCAATTCACAATGTTTTGGAAATTTAAGAAGAAGTGGTTTTAAATTTACCAGTAAAAGTGCTAGAAGGGGTTGGGGTTTCCTCTTTTATTAATTAACCAATTATTTACTATACACATATGTAACTGTGAGTGTGTTTGATTTTTTTTTATAATTTTAGTGGGACATTATTTATGTAACCCGTTTGAATGACTTCTTTTACAGATATTTTGTGGGTTTGAGCGATGTTTTTATTGTCTCACTTTATTAATTTTTGAAAAAAAAAGCAGTTATTTTTATTTTCATTTAAAATCAAATGCATTATTGGTATTTAGCCAGTTATCCGCACCGAAAAAAACTGTTTAGTAGGATTCCATTTCAGGATTCTTGGGAATCGATTCTTCCTTCACGTTTAATTCCTTGGCATCGATTCCAATGCATTCGATTTGGTGATTTAGTATCGATTCCACAGCATTCGATTAGGATGTTTCGCCGACAAATTCCCTACACGGGAGAGTAAACAGGAAACCAGCAGGAGATCAGGGGGGTAGGAAATCTCCGTGTCGGCGAAACGACCGAGACACCACCTCCTCAAAGACGAAAGGGGGGGGGGGGAGAACCTACCCTCCTTATCTCGGGGGTGTCGCGCAGCAGAATGATTAAGCGTTCCACACCAAGGTCCGGCAACGGTCAGTTTCGCGCCTTGTTGAGCAACTCTCCTCTATATTGATCCATCCTGCGGAGGATGGAGAAAGAACCCTGGAGGGGGGAGTGTGTCATTTGCATGCCCCCCTCTCGTTAGGAGTTGCAGGGGGGGCTTTTTGAAGAGGGGGGGGGGCTTAATGGAATGCGGTGGTGGTCACTCGGGTCCGGTGGGATGCTGCTGACTGGAGGGAAGGAAGTCTGGAAGCGGAATGGAGGAGGTCCGGTGGTCTCTTGGAGTTCTCTCCAAGATGGTGGGCGTCTAAATTACCTCGTTAGGAAGTGAGAGGGGGTTGGAGGGTATTGATTCAGTCTGAAAGGTTTGCTGTGTTTAGAAGGCATGTGTTTTGGACTTCGTTTCTCAAAAACGAGTGTAAAACTCAATTATCTAAGTAGCAGTTTCCCAAACTTTTTATAGTATTGGCACACACACTTCATTACAGAAGTAATGTTGGAGGTTCACAAATTTTTCACTTGAATCGATATTTTTTAATCGAATCTATATATTTGATTGTTAAATATAATCCTTTAAAAATGTTTTTGAGATTGGACCCCAAAAATAAAAAACTTTTTTTTTAAAATTTGTAATTAGATATCGACCACTTTGTGAATCCCTGATGTAAGTCACCTTAGTAAAATCCCCCTTATTAAAGTTTTAAAAGGCGAAACACAATAAACAGGGTGTTTCACCAGTCCGTTTTATGGTTTTTATTTGGAACAAACTTATCTTACGAAAGTAAGGTCTACCATAGCCTTCTAGAAGGATATGGGATATGGGTCTACCCCTGGATAAGTGACCATGGAGAATCCATTGAGATGAATTACAGCCCCCCTAGAGGCTAAATAAAAAAGTTGAAAATAATTAAAAAACTAAAGGAGATGTAGAGCAAAAATTTCAGTAAAAATATTGTTGCCAAAAATATGAAAAACTCACTGGAAAAAACGCCATGAAAGTATCATGAATATTCGAGGAGATATTAGCATGTGAAAATAATATTTTCAGGCACCACTTTGTTTGAGGCCTGAAAAAGTGCTATTTTCAAATGCTATTATCTCCGCGAATATTCACAATATTTTCATAAAACTTTTTCCAGAGAGTCTTATAGTATTGGCAACAATACTTTTACTGATGTTTTTGCTATGTCTCCTTTACTTTTCTAAATTAATTTTTAAACTTTCTTATTTCTCCGCAGTAAGACATCTCGATGGATTCTCCATGGTCAGTTATCTAGGGGTAGACCTTATTTTCAAAACCCTAGGAAACGTTGGTTCCAAATAAAAGCCGTGAAACGGACTTTTGAAACACCATGTGTAGTTGAAAGTTATTATACTTAATGCAACATTTATAAAATTGAGAAACTAGATACTTTAACAAATTAATGATTGATTTGAAAATTTTCGACTGGACTAAATGTTATGTTTTGAAAACGAAATTTTTTCCTTTCACTCGAAGATAAGATAAGTCTTTTAATGACTTCATCCTTCTTCCATTATGAAAATATTTCTATGGGCTCCCGCATGTTTGAATTCCATATGTTGGGATTTGAATGAATTTGTTTCTCCCAGCATAGAGTGTTTTCAGGTGACGTCATGACCATTCATTTACTTCCTTGCTGTAGGTAAAGCAGTCTGTTGCTAAGGCCGTTGCTAGGTGCGGCGGTATCTGTTGCTGTCATGTGATTGCAAATGCTCCAATAGAAGCATTCCATGGCCAGTTATTTTCTTTTAACTGTTAACTGTTGTAGATAAAAAATCGTTAAGGCAGTAGCTAGGTCCAAGTAATGTGATTGAAAATGTTCTATATCAGCGGTTCCCAAAGTGGTCCATATGGACCCCCAGGGGTCCACAGCGACTTCCAGGGGGTCCACAGGCATGAAAATGAAAATTGGGGGTCCACAGCTGTTTCTAGGGGGTCCATGGGAAAAATGTCATTAAAATGAATAACTTTGATACTAAGTTTCAAAAACAAGTTATCCTGGGTTGTGTTGTGGTCAAAAGAAATTCCATTTTTGATCGCTTTTCCCTCTTCTTTTTGGTGAAGAAAGGTTTCAGCGCTGTGGCCAACCTTTTGACAAAGCAAAGAAACAGGTTAGAAATTATATTGTACGTACGGGGTGATTTGAGGTTAAACCTCATGTGGTTGAAACCTAATGTTAAAAACCTAATGTCAAAGCACCAGATTCATGTTGATTCCAGATGTATGTTCTAATATTACAGGGTTCCCTTCCTGTTTAAATCTTCATATAATTCCTATTCCCTACTTATAATTTTAGAAATAATTATTCAATGAGTTGAAGTTGAAATGGGGATTTTATTACTTGTTTCTAGCAATAATATTTTATAAGGAGGGTTTTTATGAACAAAGGGTGCTTAGGGCAATACATTTTTACATTTTAAAAACCTTTGACTAATAATTTTTATATTTTATGATTAACCGGGTGCTAGCGGAAAGTTCTATGATAAATTGTAATAAATTAAATGTTATATTAATAAAACATCAAAACTAACATTATTATTTGAATTCTGTGACATTTAGCCTTAGCCATTGGTGGTCATTTCCTCATGTGTAACTTGTTAAACGTCAATCATAAAGGCGTGTTTTCAAGATTTGAAACCAAATAATCCTAAAGTACCTAATTTTTTTTAATTTAAATATAATTTTGTTTATATTTTAATGTTCATATTAGCTTTTTACAATTGAATATTTTCAATATGGTTCTTCTTTGATGAAACTTAACTATCACTGTTTTTTTATATTAGATTTGTTTCTAGTTTCAAACTTTTAAAGTTTTATTTCTACAATTTCATTAAAAATGTTGTGTAACTGTATCAATGGCAAAAACAAAAAAAGATTTTTTTAAATATGTAAAGTGGAAATCAAATTCTTATCAATGTACGAAAAAACACTAAAAAAATAACAAAATTTATGCGTGGTTTAGAAATATATATCATAAACATAAGATTTTTGGCTACTTTTTGAACGGTCCCTAAGACAGGGGGTCCACGGGGTACGAAAAATTTTGTCAGGGGGTCCATGGGCCAAAAAAGTTTGGGAACCCCTGTTCTATATGTTGAAGGGGGGACTATATGGATTTTTTTTCCACGTTAGCTAGTCAAGTCCGTAGCTAGATTTCTATATCGAGAGGGGTTTTGTTCAAAATAATAAGAGTGATCCTCATGTTTTATACTTTATAGATTGAGTGCAGTGTTTTTCAGCTCTAGTTAGTGGAGGTCTAGTTAAGCTTGAATCTTTGAACCCTTAATGCAGAAATTTTGGGTACAATTAAATTATTTTTCTAAATTTAACTTTTGAATTAACTTAAAACTACAATAAAAGGATTAATGTAGAACAAAATCTTAAATTTGTAATAAGAAAGTTTATAAAAAAAATTATTATATATTCAAATGAAGATTTTAGGTAAATTTTTCCGATTCCCGGAGGGGACCCGGGACCCCTCTTGTCCTTATGTATGGGGAGCCCATGAAGATTCCTCAGTATGTATTTTTTACCATTAATCATAGAAAGTCAATAAGGAAAAAAACAGCCGTTATAACAACAGTTTCGTAGTTTTTTTTCACAGAAGTAGGTCCCGCTGCTCATCTCATACAAAAAAACCGAATGTGCTTTTCACCACCCCACCTATCGAAATCTATCGACACTACGATCTCCCCTGAACGGGCAGGGATACAAAAAAACCACCTGCATGGTATAGGGATTCCCCTCCCCGCAAACAGCTTGCCCTCACAACAAAGAATAAGCTGAGGGGCAGTCGTTTTGCGTATTTTTGGAAGATCTGTTTGTTTGGATGCGCGTGTCGCTCCAACAACAGCAGAAGGGAAAGTGTCCATTGTTGGTCGCCATAAACAAGGAAGTGAAACCGTTTTTGGAGAAACTGTTTTGTCGCGGAGATGGAGACATATGCGACGGAGGGATAATCCTGTATGTCGGACGGATGGTGCAAGTATTTGGAATGCTTGCCTGTTGTGGTAAGCACCTGGGAGGACCTAATGCTGTTATATTGGGAGTAGAGTAGTGGACATGTTTTCGACATCTGTCTTGAATCGGTAATGCCGAATTTCCGCTGCCTTTTTTTCTGATTGTTGTCAAATACGAAAATTCGATTCGATTCGAAATACGAACTAAAAATTGCTGTATCTTGTATGGTAGATATATTTCAGCTATGATCGAGGTAGCGTAAGGTTAATGAAGTATAAGAAAGATGGAGTATAATGAAAATGAAAAAAAAATCATCACTATTCCATAATCATTGAGAAGATACGTACGCGCTGAAGGGATATTTGAAAATGGATAGAAGCAGATTAGGAATGTAGTAAACGTGTTATAAAAGAAAACAAATTTATTCAATTTATTGGGATTTGAAAGTGAAATAAAAGCACCGTGGAATCAGAGAAAAGCAAATAATGGGTGATGGGTCAATACAAATTAACCAATAATGGAAATATACCCATAAGAAATAATCCATGCAACCCATAAGAAATAACATTTTACATTACTTTGTCTTTTAAACATTTACACATTCTCATATATTTAAATTGATTGTTACCATTTATAATTTACATCCACACTAAAGTTGCACTGACTTTTAAAATAAACAAAAAAGTTAAAGGTTTTAAAACATACATATTTCTTCTTCTCTTAGAACCTATTACTATTGTTTAAAAATTTACTTGTTTGATTTTAAGCAGATGTCTCTCGATGAGACGAAAACATTAGAAATTTGAAATGAAATCATTAAAACCATTTCATATGTCCTCATTTTAACATTTTTGGTCTTGAAATTTTTCTAACCATACTTCGAAATACTGTAAAAATACTAAAATTTAATAGCACAAAAGATGAAAGACCATATAGTCTCTCCTTGAGCCCCCACCTGTTGAGGGGGAGCAGACCACTCATTAACGATAAGTCGGTCGCGTGACTGCGAGGCTTTTGTCAACCTGTAGCCCCTTGCCTCCCCCCCAATTACCTAAAAACGCCTTCCGCCGCTGAATCTTTAATCCCAATTGTGAAATGGGCACGCACAGAAGACGGGCAATTTGCATGGATTCAGATACGCCCATCTCTGAATGGATGCGTTCTCTACATTGTTAAAGACGAGAAAAACGGAGATCAATCAAGTGTGGGATGGGGAGGAGTTTAGGATGATGGTTTGTTTCATTAAATTAAGGATCTTATTTCTCTTTTAGTCCCACTTCTGAACAAAAAGAGAAATATATGGATAATCTAAAGAAATATAATGTATTAACCCTTTATTTACCAAATTATTTTCGGCGCAAGTTTAGAACTGCTGATGCGCCACGTTTTTAGCGATAAAAATGACTATATAGTTACCCCAACTAATGTTAAGTGAATTAAGTGGCTTCTAAATATGGCGCCAAATACCCAAAACTCACCAACCATCAGCAGTTCTAAACTTGCGCTAGTGGTACTTACAAGTACAGTTGGTAAATAAAGGGTTAATAGGTCAAAAGTACTCCAAGATAATACTGATGAAAACCTATATGTAACGAAATTCAGTATCTCCGTTATATTAGGGGTGATAAAAACGCTGGCAACTAATGTTCTTATATACTTGTGGATTCAATTTACATTTTAACTTGATAAGTGGAAAGAAAGTGTAAGTCCGGACCGCTAAAGTACGGAAAACAGAAAACATCTTCATATGGAATATTTTACCCCTAGGAATTGAAACTTTCTTCCCATTAGTTTAAAATTTGCATTTTTTTAGCTACTTCGAATATCATGAGATATGAGTGTTTTGGAATAAATAAGATACTACTATACAGAAATAAGTAAAACAGAAAGAAGAAAGCATGGGGTAATTCAACTCCACAATGATGGTGTGGTGATTTTAGAGGTAACAGACGATGATGCTAAAACTAGCAAAGTAGTGTAAAGGTTAAAAAATACCCACAAAAATACGTATTAGAGCGGTATATTTCAGAGATAATGTTTGCCCGACAGAGTTAAATTAAAATTGTATTTATCAAAATTAATATGCCATTACTTACTTGTGAACAGCAGTCTCTTTCATAGTACAAAATTTTCGATTCCGACCTATGAAAGAATCGTAAATTAATGAACTGTTTATAGTTTATACAAGCAAATATTGTCACAACTATTGATTATATTTTTAACAATATGATAATGAAAAGAAAAGAAGTTAATTTTTGGACATTATGTTTGTTAAAATTGATGCTGGTTGAAATTCCTTTGAAAAAAAATAATATGTGTTTTACTTTTTTAGGTAAGAATTGAGTGCTATCACTAAACGCTACACCTGCTTGTCCACCCAGAAGAACCAATATGTTTTTCTTTCATACTTTTGCAACGGAAACATCTTGAATAAAAATCCTTAAACGAAATATTCTGTTATTGAAAATGTGCAATATGGATATCTAAGATTTGTTGTAATTTTTTGCGTAAAATACTGCTGTCCTGTGCAATTGTATAAATGTTGCACATTATGAGTTATTATTAATCCGTTTTCAATTCTGAAGACTTCCAGTGAGGGATAAAGTTTTCCCCCCAATCGTAAATTGTAATTTATTTTAGCAGAATACGACGATAAAATTATGATCTTCTTACAAACAAAATCAACGAATTTTTTACAGTTTAAAAAACACATTGCTTACTTTTATATTGCGCAAGCGAATTTGGGAATAACTCACGAAATTTTTCAGACGCAACCAAAATATATTGATGATTCTAAAGTAGAATAGGGGTATATGCTTTTATAAATCATTAAATTTTAAAGCGGTTTTTATACTCTCCAATAGTGTTTTGCAATTCTAGGAGCCTAATTTCATACCAAGGTAATGTTGGGTTACACATTCTTTTATGAAAAATGACACAAGATGACACATGACATTATTTTTCCATGAAGAATATAGCACATATAAAAGGTTTTTCCGATGTAACAGTACTTCTTGAATAAAAAAATCATATGTTTAAAAGTATATTTTATACCCATTCAAATTGATATAACTTTAAATTGATGCAACTCTTGAAAGTCTCTCCAAAATATCGGTAAGCCGGAATAAGTTTACCTCTACCAACATTTTAAATAAAGTTTCATAAAAGTTTTTTTCTGCATAAAAATGCTTCCTTGAAATCACAGCTCTTTAAAAATTATAACTACGTGTAATACTCCTATCCTAAGGCTCGTGAAACTAACTTGTAAGATTTCCAAGTTGTAACTTTCTGGTCGAAACCAGCTATATATAAAAAATACCGAGGTGTGAACTGCAAAAAAATAATTGTGCGAAAACAGAAAAGCTCTGACAGCAAAAGTTGCTAGTGCTTTCGTTTACACGATATTTCTCTATTGACTAAACTTTTTCTGATGGCTGCAACATTTTTTGCGAAAATTCTTAGAGCTGTAAAATTCTTAAATTTCCGGTTGGGAAAAAAGGAACACCAGCCTGTAGGGAGACAATATGTAATTAAATATAATATTTCCGATGGATAAGTTTAAAAGATCGTAACATGCAGAAAAACACAGAAATCTTTTGTAAAGGAATGCTTCGGCAAGTTTTGCTGCTGAAGCTTTTCACTTATTGACGATTTTTTTGCAGTGTAAAATTTTTTTGACCCACTTAAGATTTCATTAGCAAAGTTTAACCCTTTCAATACGGCAAGGGAATCAGAGGGAATCAGAAAAGTGCAATTTTTACACTTGTTTGAGCTCCTGGGGGGCAACTGCGATGAGATATTCATTAGATCATGATGTGTTTGGAGGCACAAGGGAACATTTTATTCTGTTCCTTGAAGTTTTTCAGCAACTGGGACATAATGTTGCCTCAGTTGTAATTTCAAAATTTTTCCACCGTGGGACAGCATAATATGTCCCGGCCGGTGCGAAGGGGTTAAGGCATCGAGAGTGCATGATACGCACATCTCATTCACGGAGTTTTTGAAGAACGTATTAGTTATTATTTATGATATTTATGAAGCAGCGTAGATCACAAATGCGTTTAAAATTAAAACTTTGTAGCCCTTTCTACATGTATATATTAAGAGATCCACCAGGCAGGAGTAAAACCAAGCGAGCTTCATTCGTAAAACATAAGCTCCGACGGAAAACTTTCCTCGCTAATAATAATTTCGGTATCCGTCCAAGACCCAAACCATCACATTTGCTTTTAATTACCACTCGGATCGCACACGCAGCCCGCTTTTTCTTCCATACGATCGGAGCAAAACAAGAAGGTGATACCCCGAATAATCCAGATTAAAAGCAGCCCTGCCGAGCCTCCATCATGAATAATTCCAACTGCCTCCCAAACAAGAATCGTCCTCTTCTTGCCCCGCCATTTCCCCTCTTTTATCACATAATGACGATGGTTAATCCGATTGACGCACAAGAACGGGGCGCAAAAATGAAAGCCCCCGCAACTTAATCTGAAAAGTTCCCGAGAACTTGTTTTCTCCCGTCCCGGGCTCGCTCTCCTCTCCCAGAGGGGGGCACCCCCTTAATGAAAATCGAGGGAAAAATAATTAATTCCTCTTTCCCTCCAATATTCATAAAACGGGTCCATAATATATGAGGCTAAAACGACGCTCGGAATGAATAAGAAATAACGTTTAATTTCGCCGCAGACATCGCCGAGAACGTCTTCAAACACCGGAGAGGGGGGGGCTTCTACATATTTTAATAGACGCCCCCCAGGCGCGCAGACACTGATTGAAAGGGTGAAGGAGGAACAAAAGGAAAGAGAGTTTTCCGTCTTCTAATAACATTTGTTTACGATTAAATGTCTTAATTAATCCTTACGCCGGGCTCGTTTCCGGAGGAGCCTCACTTTCCCTGATTAACTCCCGGGGTCCTGTGATTAAATCCCGGCCTGTTAGGCACTCGAGTAGGCAGCGGATACTTCTTAAATTAAGATTTGATCGGGGAGGAGGTCTTTAATTAAATTGTCGTCAGGACGGTGGGGTGGTTTCTGGTAGTGGAAAAACGTTGGGTAGGAGATTTTGAGTTTAAATCTGAGAGGCAGTGGTGGATCCAGGATTTGGTTTTTGGGGGGCTAAGAATTTTCATAACCCAATTGAATCTTCTTGTTAATGGTAATACGGAAAAGGTAGTGAATTATCTTACTCAAACCACTAAAAGGGGTCTGGGGGTCCACCCCCATAAAATTTTTGGAAATTTAAGTCAAAAACCCCACTTTTTCAACTCTTTTTGGTACGCCTCATCCGAATTTCGGATATAGATTTTTTGCGTTTTGACAAACTTAGTAAAATATTAGACGTTTTGGGGGGGGCTTCAGCCCAAAAGCCCCCCGTAGATCCGCCACTGCTAAGGTAATGGAATAATTTCGTATCAGAATTGTTCTGTTACAACTGTAGGAGTTATTACATTAATAAGAAAATCTAAAAGACTAAAATCACGCTATCCCTAAGCTGTTTTGGACGTCTAATATAATATTCAAATGGTGATAAATTTTGTGCTTGCAACTGATAAAACTGTATATTTCAATCGATTAGTTTGCAATTTTTGGTAATAGTGTTTCCAATTTGTGACAACCAAAGCAGCTTTGCGATATTTAACGGAATTGAACTAAAAAATTATTTTAGAACTTAATCATTTATTGTGTAATTTCTAAGGTGTTATGTTATGTGCTACACAAATATAAGTTTTTTTTAAATTTTAATGAGTATTTTCATTTACAACGGGCGAGAGAAAACTGGTAATAATAAGTTAAAATTTAAAAAGTAATATATATCTATAAGAATAAAAGGTAAGGGAAAATGGGGCAATTTCGCACATGGGGCACATTCGGACAGACGGCATTTCCCCTAGTAATTATTAATTTAAAAATCTGAAAAAAACACCAGTAGATGGAAGCATAACTGCCACCTGCTGCATGAATTTTCAAAGCTCTGGGCCATTTTGTTGTATACGTTCTAGAAATTTGCTAGCGTTAGAAGCAGCAAAGTAAATTTTCTTATCATTTTGTTGGCGTAAAATATCAATCAAAAATAACTCTAAAGTAGACATTCAGCATTTTATTCAGTAGAAGCACTACTAAATTAAGTTTCTAGAAAGGTTTTATTTCCCTGCTTTAATTATAAATATCTTGTTGGGACGTGGCAAGCTTGAACTGGTAGATGGGGCACACATTCGTACACCAAAAGATGGGGCAGATTCGGACAGTGCGAATGTGCCTCATCTTTCCCATTTTTGATTATGAAAGTGATTTATATGTTTATAAGTGCAGTATATTTAAAAACTTGAAGTTTGTACTGTCTCCGTCGTCAGTTCTATTCTGACCGGGTGTATTTTCCTTCTTGTGGCAGTAAAATTTCGGTTGTGTCTTTGAAATCAAGCACACAAACCGGAAAATATATGTAACCAAATCAACAACATCAACTTGGAGTTTAATTGTTTTTTATTGTTATTGTTTCAAAATTTGGTGATAATAATAACAACTTAAAGAAAGCTTCAGTTTTAAGGAATTAGGCCCAGATTTAAACATTGAAGAAATAAATGTCCCTGATAATTGTTTAATACCAATTTAGACTTAAGTGATTTTATTCTAGTAGAATTTGCTACCAAAAAGAAAATTTTGTTATGTTGGTCAAGTAGAAAATTTGGAATTGAATGGTGCTTATTTAAAATTAATGATGAAAAACATTAAAATTAATGACGAAACTTTAATTTTTCCAGTAAGTAATGTTTCAACATTCATACAAAAAGATAATATCGTATTAAAAGTTCCCTAACCGACAGTTTCAGGTGTAAATAAGCGAGCTGTTGGTTCACTTTTCTTTTCGAATAAAACCTGACAGTTAAAATATTGGTTGAACTTTTTCTAACTAATTATATTACGTATGTGAAATATGTCAATGTGCAATATACTTGTCATTACTACAATTGTTTTCCGCATAAAAAACTTAGATGTTCAATATTTTCTGAAGCTGTTTTCTTTTTGTAAAAATATCTTCAATTTGGAGGAAAAATATGTAAAAGTTCCAAATATTTCGTTTAATTATCCTTACTTTAAAGTACAATAAACTTTTTAGTTTGTAAAAATAATTACTGTATAATTTTTTGCATGTGTACGAATGTGCCCCACACGTATGCGAAACTGCCCCACCCATGGGGCACATTCGCACGAAATTTCTCGTTTTTTAGATTGATGATATAGGTTAGAAATTATAGATGAATGCGACCAGTTATCGTTCTAAAATATCGGGAAAGGTCTTAACTTTCATTTGAATCCGAGTTTGTTTAAATATCTCATTTAGATCCAGAGAAATATGCCGAAATGCACTTTTTGTGCGAATGTGACCCACTCTCCCCTATAAAATTATAACGGAATTGACAGAAAACTTTAAGGTAAGAAAAACTGTCTCTCAGTGATTATATTATATTCTAAGTAAGAATGACTTTCTCTATTAATGTTCGCAGTGGTAAAATTATACCAGCTTCCGTATGATTGGAAAGTCACCAATTTGCCAAGTGGTGCTAAATGAATGTGTTTGGCAACTCAGAACCCAATTTTCAAATTTAATTAACTCCTCTCCTATTGAAATTTAGCAGCTAACTTTTTCACAGTAAGTGTTTTGAGTCATCTTCATATGCCAGTAAAATTTTCGTGCATTTCTGTGAGTTCACCCTAAGAACGTTTCCTTGTTCGTAGAAAGAGTGACTTTTATGGACTAAAACCAGTACATTTTCTCCCGGCAATATTAATTTTCCTTTCAGTCCTAGCGGCCCTAAATTTTCCATAGAATTCAGTAGTAAGATCGAGCGGCTTAGAATTGAAAGTGTTAAAATAGTTAATGCAATGCCAAAAAGTTGCTATTTCGGAAAGAAAAAGGAAAGTTGAATTAGCGTGGTGGTAAGAAAGGAAGAATAGTTCGACAAAAACTGTAAATAAGGGCCTAATCTAAACATATTCAAAACCTTCTAAGCAAGTATATCACAAGAAATCCTGAAACCCCACATACACCACTCTCCCTCCAACCCCTGCAGATAATTACAGGCATCAGTCCACCTCTTAACGAAATTAACCTCCTCCCACACTCTCACCAATCCGCCCATCTTCGTCCAATGAACGGCCTGCAGCAAACGATAAAAAATCGCCCCCAGAATAAAGAACTAATACTCCCCAGAAGAATAAACGGTTTATCCTGTTGCGTTCCTTTCCTCTGTGAAGGATATACGCTATCTGTTTCCATTTTAAGTGCTTTGCCGACTTAGGGAATTCAATTAGTTGTCGAAGGTCTTTAGCGGGGTTGACTTGTGACGAGAGGGGAATGAAACAGAAAAAAAAGAATAAAGGAGGGGAATGGAGAAGATCGAAGGAGGGGATGGAGTGGGAAAAAAGAGGGGAGAACAAACCGCAACAGTTCTTAAAAGTGGAGTCGGAGAATAGGATCAGACATTTTTAATTAAGAGTGATACTCTCTTTTGGGTGGAGAGAACTTTTCTAAATGCTTTTAGACCAACGCGGAATACTTAGAAGAGGGGGTGAGGTAAAAATTGCTGAGAGAAGTCAGGGGTCAGGAGACAGTGTTAGGAGTTAATGTACTTTGGTATTAGTTTGTATGGATCAGCTAGCTAGATTATATTTTACCATTTAACTTTATGAAGTTAAATTAGGCACACTGTAAAAAAAACTGTAGAAAAACAGAAATTTTCAAAAACAATGACTTTATGTTTACAGAGATATTCTGTCATGTAACATTCCCACCGCACTTCTACTTATTTATGTAAAATAACAGCTTTTATCTAGTTTTTTAGCTTATCTGTACTTAAACAGAAACTTACTGCATCAAAAACGAATACAGCTATTGGCAACATCATACTGAAATCTTCGTTGGTTCAGTGGTAGCGTGCGTGCTTAGCATGCGGTAGGTCGTGGGTTCTATCCCCGGATATTAATTAATTAAAATTAGAAAAAACTCCACTAAAATAAGTGCATGCGCACAAGCAGAAAATTATTGAGAGGCAACAGAAAAATATGTAGCTCACTTGACAGAAAGTTTCTTTTTACAGCATTTACCTGTAGGTAACAGCTTTTTTCTGTTTACAGGATTTTTCGGCCTACAGAAATTTTCTGGCAACTTTTGCTGCCAGAAATTTTCTGTTTTTTTGCAGGATTATTTTTTACAGTGCAGAGGTGCAGAAAATATTTCAAGGCCTAATACTTCCCCAGAACACAATTTTCTTTCTCCAGAATTTCCCTAAATAAAGTTGAATTTGTAGGCAATAAAATTGATGTAACACGCGCACGAACGTGGTTTTTAGTGAAAATCAGCGATCCCGTCATGGATACGTTGTTTTTTCTGCATGCCAATCAAAATGGAAGGAAAAGCCAACTTCCAGGTATTTACCAAATAAACTTTTTTTTTTGCATAGATTCGTAGTTTTGCACTCACAATATCCGTAATTCTGTAGTTTTCTCCTAATTTCCGTAGAATTCAAAGGATGTGATTGTCACCAATAAAAACGGGATTTTTTGAGGTTTTTCTTTATAAATGACTCTCTGCACCCCTGAAATTAGGTAACTCAAGCTGGTTGAAATAGATTTTGTATAACAGTTTTGGTCAGAAAAACATCCCATCAATGTATTCGTGGAAACCTGATCAAGTATAGTGATGGTGATAAGAAAATGACCCCTGGTACAAAAGTTATTGAAATACTATTGAATTTTCCAATTAGGCCCTTCAGCTTTTTTTATGAAAATTAAATTCTCTAAATTTTTAAATTTTGAACTACAATATTTCAATAAAATCAAATCCTTTTCGGGAAAAAGTTTTATTTCATTTTCCAAATCTCTTTATTACTGGAGTATTCAAATGATCTGAGTTGAAGTAATTAAGCCCTTTTCATGTTTTAATATCATCTTTATGAAAATACTAAACATAAACCGTATTTCCATAAATACAATATTTTAATCTGCGTGAAAGAAAACAGTACAAGTTCAATAGAAGTAATTTGACTTGTATTGTTTTTGTTCTCACCGATTTATTCACATTTTAGTTAAATAGCCAATGGTCAAATATAAGTTAAGATGAAAAATCAAGAATATAGTGGCTATAACCCTTCGAAACGATAGTATTTCACTTATTAGCTTCAAAATAAAATTAAAATAAATAAATAAGAAAATAAATTAAATTAAAATTTCCATCATCAAAACTGCTAATTAAAAATCTCAAACTTGAAAAAAAACCCAGTGAAATAGCCATTTTTTCAAGAAACATGTCCTACACGAAAACTTAATCAACAAGTGTTCGGTCCCTTTCCAACACACACACACAAATAAGAAAGTCCGATTCCCACGGCAAAAATGCCGGCAATTCTAATCTCTCTTTACTCGGAGACAATTTACTGGCATTAGCAAAAACACAAAGCAGCTAATTGGCTAGGCCGGGTCCCAAGGGCCCTGGGCTTTGGCCTAGCTCATCCGCCCCAAATTAGATCCCGAATAAGTGGCCGACACCGCTTTTTATTTACTCTCGGAGAATCCCGAGTCTTATTCGCCCGTTCTCGAGAAAAAACGGGACTTCGCGATTCCATTTCTGAGATGATGCTCTTTTTGGGGAGTTGGTGCACTCCTAAGAGCGCCTGGTGGTGAAAGGTTAAGTTGTTGATGAGGTGGCGGTGTAGATGTAAATTGTTTTAGGGATTTGGCGGTTCTTTTACTCTGATGGGAAGTAAGAGAAGTTGTAGTTTCTTTTTTTCGTGTAATGATAAAGGAAGTCTTAATTAAGCATTAGAATTAGGAGCAGGGCCGGATTATCCATGTCGGGGCCCCTAGGCACTGCAAGTCTCGGGGCCCTTTTCTTACCTTTTCCCTCCCAAAATGTTTTTTTCCCATTGTACCGCAATTTTATTCATAATTACTCTTTTACTCAGGCACGGATTAGTGTAACTTTTAAGGAGGGGAGCGACCCTTCTCGAAAAAATATTTATGATAAATATTTTCTATAATGTTATGGACTTAGTTTTTTTTTAAGTATAGTAGACCTATTTGGCCTCAATGCAAGGGTTCTTGACTCCAAAATGTTCTCAGAATTACTTTTGAAATTTAACCCTTAAAGGGGCAGTGTTTTAATTCATTTAGAGGTCCATTGGAATACACCCGAAGAGGATCTTTCTTTCAGAATTTTCAAGAATAAAACAGGATTTAGAAAAATCCCAAAACTTTGAAGGAGGGGGTTGAGGGAACTCCCCCAGAAAGTTTTTGAAATTTCACCCGTAAAAGAAGTATTTTAACTCATTTTTAGAGGTTCATCTCTGAACTATTTACCCTTCATGGATACCTGTCCCATTTTAGAACCGGACACACATGAAAATCTCCAGATTCAATTTTAACTCATTACGTTTCAAAAAATTATCTAGGCTCGGGGCCCCTAGCTGATAATGGGCCCCAAAGGCAGTTGCCTACATTACCTATTTGGTAATCCGGCCCTGATTAGGAGGAGAAATATTGAGGCTGTAGGACTGTTTTAATCGCTTTTAAAGTACTTGAATTTATTCACACGTATTTACTTGCACAATTGTTAAAAATAAAATGCCTAAATCATCCGTCTTTACTATACAGGGTGTTTCAAAATTGCGTTGCACGGCTTTTATTTGGAACCAGCGCCTCCTAGGGTCACGGAAGTAAGGTCTACCTCTAGGTAAGTGAGCCTGGAGAGTCCATTGACTTACAGCGCCCCTAGCGGTGAAATTAAAAAGTTAAAAAAATTAATTTAAAAACTAAAGAAGATAGAGCAAAAACCTCAGTAAGAGTATTGTTGCCAACGTCATGAAGACCTCACTGAAAAAAATTTCATCAAAATATCTTGAATATTTGCGGAGATATTAGCATGTGAAAATAGCACTTTTTCAGGGGTCAAAAAAGAAAAAATTCGCATATTTGCAAATTTTTCAGTGTTATTTTGTAGTTTTGTGTTTTTTTAGTTTAAAGAACGCAAAATTTAATCAAAAAATTAAAAAAAAAATTGTAAATATGCGAGGTCTTTTTCACAAGGTCTTTTTGTACTAAATAGATTCTGCTCAACAACTTTGTGACTGTATTATTTAGCAAATTTTTAAAAGGTTTTTACTAAAAACTATAACTCACATAACATTGCTGCGAGGGGGCGTTGAAAGTTGTCGCATCCTCGGATAGCAGATCATAATTTTACTATACCTATGGACACCCTTTTTATGTTATTTAAAACTTTAACAAAAGTTAAATGGGGTGGACACTTATCTTGGGACACCCTGTAGGATAAGTGATAACTTGTAACTTTCTCTCTCACTCTTCTTTTCCTTTCTTAATTTCATACTCACTAAGAAAACCAAGCATTGACTTTAAGGGAAAACTGAAATCTAAAACACTGACCACCTCTCAAACCCTCCACAATCAATGCAAACCCAAACAAACCCCCCCTCCATGATTAGTCACAACAGAACAACTCCGACAATCTAATTCAACACCACCCCCACCCCTCCCCACACACTCCACAACAATTTCATCCTCCAAGAAACCCAAAATCTCACCAACTTCCTAAAACTCCTCGAAAACGACCATCTTTCTTTCCATCCACCTCCCCCCCCCTCGGAGAGGTGTCCAGCAGCAGGCGAAAACCTCCTTAATTAGCCCCCTCTCTCCAGAGGGGGGAGTAGGGCAGAGCGTGTCAAACTTGAGAAAACCATTTAAAGCGAGTGTCCGAGCCAGGCGATCATTACCCGCTGCGCCGGACGGGATCAATCTTGCCCGGCCTATGTGTAATTAACAAGGCGCCTACAACATCAATTAGGCGCCCCCGCGCGCTGCTAATTAACTTCATTAACCACCGCTGGTCAGCGAGACCGATACCCCCTCTCCAAGACAACGGACCTTTCCAATCAACTGGCCGGCCTGCGAGGCACGGCTTCTTAACCGTGACCGGATTGATTGGGAGATGGCTCTCTCTCTCTCTCTCCCTGTGGGGGTCGTCCTCCCCCCTTTTGCGTTGGTCATTTGAGATTCCTCCTCTGGACTGTTCTTTCCAGGGTGGAAAGGGTTGAATAGATGTGGGGAGCGCGTTTTAATGTTGGGAGATGGGAATGGAATGCATTGATACACTCCTCAGCGTGTTATTCGGGTAGGTATTGAATACATTTAAGAGCGCCTGCTGTGAGATACAGGTAGATGTATAGATATGCTTGTTTTAAATCCCAAACGGTTATGGTGTTTCTTAAACTATGTAGCATTTTATACCTTAAAGGTATTTTTAAATATTTGTAAGAAAGGGGTTTTTATATTCTTATTATGGTATACTATACTTACTATGGTGTTTTTTTTTAAATTTTATTTTAGAAATTGAAAAACATTACCTCTCAGGTATGAGTTTTCTAGAGAAATTTACAAAAGAGATGATAGAGAAAGAAGTATTGGAGATTATTTTTTTAGAGAATTTCCAGAAGAGAATTATATATTTATATGAACCCACCCAACTATCCTTCAAAACTATATTCCGATGGAAATCTGAAAGAAATTCAGCCCTGAAATCGCTGTATATTTTAAAACTTTACTTATTTGAGTAACAATTTCACTAAAAGCTGCTTATAAAAGTGCTTTAGAATTGAAAACCTTACTTAAAAACAGGGTTGGCAAAAACCCGGGTTTTTTTTGAAAAAACCCAAGTGGGTTGGGTTTTTTCAATAAAACCCTGAAAAAACCCATTAAAACTGGGTTTTTTTGGAAAAAGTATGGGTTTTTTCAAAATTAAGTGGTTTTCTCCTAGAAAGTAAGTGTTTTTTTTTCAAATTTTAGTTTCTTTCTAAGTTAAATGTGTTCTGTGAAAATAATGTCAGTTTTTCCGCAGTTAAGTGGGTTTTTCAAAGTTTTTATACTTTGAAAAAACCCACTGAAATTTTAAAAACACCCCTTATTTACTGAAACCTGGTTTAAATTTTGAAAAAAACCACTAAAATTTAAAAAATAACCTAAACTTTGAAAAAACCCATTCAATATTGAAAGAAATCTATTGAACTTTGAAAAAACCCACTGAAATTTAAAAAATCTTCTTAATTTTTCATATCTAGTTTGAACTTAAAACGTCCTTAATTTTGAAAAAAAACATTCAATAATGAAAAAACCCACTGAATAATGAAAGAACCTATTTAACTTTTTTAAAAACTGTCTGAAATTGAAAAGACACCATTTAATTCTTAAAACCTATAGTTTAAATTTTGAAAAAACTCATTAAAATTTTAAAAATATCATAAACTTTGAAAATAACCACTTTAAATTTTGAAGGAACTGCCAAAATCTTGATTTTTCTTGAAAAAACTCAAAAATGGGTCCAAAATGTGGGTTTTTTCACATGTTTTTTTTTGAAAAAACCCATTGGGTCCAATGCAGCAAACCCTGCTTAAAAACCATATTAATGATGCATCACGCAGTTTTTCCCGGCAAAGAAAATATTTTTTAATGAATAGAATACTTATTTGAAAATGGAGTCTTCCGGGCTTGTAGGCCGTAGTCTAGATGTAGAAAATCCAAACGTTTCGACCCCTTCTACGGGGGTCATCATCAGTGGGTTTTTCAGGGTTTTATTGAAAAAACCCGAAAAAACCCAACCCAATTGGTTTTTTTTAAAAAAAACAAACCGGGTTTTTGCCAACCCTGACTCGTACAGATGGTAAAGATGGTGATGCCAACCGATGTGCGAGAAAAATATAATAATCCACTGATGATGACCCCCGTTGAAGGGGTCGAAACGTTTGGATTTTCTACATCTAAACTACGGCCTACAAGGCCGGAAGACTCCATTTTCAAATATAACTCCGGCCGTAGAAGCCTTCGTAGTGTTAATAGAATACTTCCTTGGTACGATCACAGAGAAAAGAGCTTTCAATTAAATGCGGAACATTGTTTTATGTTTAAAAATTCTTGTAAAATCATATAAATCATTGCTGCACTACCAAATGCCAAATATCGTTCAAAATTGGAAATTGCAATTACTGAAGACTTAATGACTATACTACTTCCTTTTACCGCCAATAACATTCATATATTACTTTTTATGACACTGATCTTTTATTTAACACATAATTATAGCATCCTCCTCAATAAAATGCCACGACAAATACATTAACCGATGTCATATCTCAACAAGAATCCTATAAACAACTTAATTAACATCGTATAATGTAACTAAATATAAAGCACTTCGACGAATAACGAAGCTTCGGAGACCTCACAGAGTCTGTAGTCGTATGACGGCATCATGGACACATGGGGAAATGTCCAACAGACGCAACCTGAGGACTTAGTAGGAGGGATTAAATGTATATCAAACACCGGTCAACGCGATGCCCTTTGTTTGGGGGAAAACAGACACAGCAGAGAATATTATACATCTACTGTCAGAATTTAAATGTGTTGGGTTAATTTCAGAAGGCCTGTTAAAAAGAGGGGTATCAAGTTTTAGGATAATGAAGCAAATTGTGTGGGGTGATTTAATTTTAACTCTTTGGAAATTGGTTTATTATAAACTTTTAACTCGCTCTTGTTTGTTGAATATGTTGTTTTTATGAAGTTAACTAGCTGTTATACCCGGCCTTGCACGGGTGGGGTGAATAAATTAATTTTTTAAAATATTTCTTAAAATACATTTATAATTTTGTAAATTAGCAATATTACAAATCATCCCGGTATCCCAGGCGCCTCTTTCCTATCCCAGTGTGTTCCCGGTAATCTTATCCCGGTGGTTACGGTAATTTTTCTAATCCCGGCGTTCCCGGTTATTTTCCTATCTCAGTGTTTACGGTAATTTTTATATTCCGGTATTCTGGGTGTCTTTATGGTAAATTTCCTATCCCAGTGTTCTCGGTAATTTTTATAACCCGGTAATTTTTCCATCCCGATGTTCTCGCTAATTTTCCAATCCCGGTTTTCTTGTCACTTTTTACAATCCCGATGTTCCTGATAACGTTTAATATCTTGGTGCCTTTATAAATAACCAATTTGTAACCATAGTAAAAAGTCTGGTAAATTAGTAAGTCTAGTGAACAAATTAACAAATTTAAAACCAGTGTTTAAAACTAAACTAAAAGATCTAGTAAATGAAAAAGTCTAGTGATCTGTCTCATTTGAAACAATGTTTTATTTTTAACTCGTTGTATGACTGGTAAAATAGGTTTTCAAACACGGAAAAATAAGTGAAAAAAAAGCAGGAAAAACGGGAAAAAAAGAATGAAGGACTGATTTTCTCTTTATAAATTATAGCCCATGTCCTATTCTGATGTATCAGCTACATTATGGTAGAATTTCATTAAAATCCATTCAGTAGTTTTTGCGTGAAAGAGTAACAAACATCCAGACAAACATTCACAATTATAATAGTAGTAGGATAAATTTCCTATCCCAGTGTTCTCGGTAATTTTTATAACCCGGTAATTTTTCCATCCCGATGTTCTCGCTAATTTTTCAATCCCGGTTTTCTTGTCACTTTTTACAATCCCGATGTTCCTGATAACGTTTAATATCTTGGTGCCTTTATAAAATAACCAATTTGTAACCATAGTAAAAAGTCTGGTAAATTAGTAAGTCTAGTGAACAAATTAACAAATTTAAAACCAGTGTTTAAAACTAAACTAAAAGATCTAGTAAATGAAAAAGTCTAGTGATCTGTCACATTTGAAACAATGTTTTATTTTTAACTCATTGTATGACTGGTAAAACAGGTTTTCAAACACGGAAAAATAAGTGAAAAAAAGCAGAAAAAACGGGAAAAAAAGAATGAAGGACTGATTTTCTCTTTATAAATTATAGCCCATGTCCTATTCTGATGTATCAGCTACATTATGGTAGAATTTAATTAAAATCCATTCAGTAGTTTTTGCGTAAAAGAGTAACAAACATCCAGACAAACATTCACAATTATAATAGTAGTAGGATAAATTTCCTATCCCAGTGTTCTCGGTAATTTTTATAACCCGGTAATTTTTCCATCCCGATGTTCTCGCAATTTTTCCAATCCCGGTTTTCATGTCACTTTTTACAATCCCGATGTTCCTGATAATGTTTAATATCTTGGTGCCTTTATAAAATAACCAATTTGTAACCATAGTAAAAAGTCTGGTAAATTAGTAAGTCTAGTGAACAAATTAACAAATTTAAAACCAGTGTTTAAAACTAAACTAAAAGATCTAGTAAATGAAAAAGTCTAGTGATCTGTCACATTTGAAACAATGTTTTATTTTTAACTCATTGTATGACTGGTAAAACAGGTTTTCAAACACGGAAAAATAAGTGAAAAAAAGCAGAAAAAACGGGAAAAAAAGAATGAAGGACTGATTTTCTCTTTATAAATTATAGCCCATGTCCTATTCTGATGTATCAGCTACATTAAGGTAGAATTTCATTAAAATCCATTCAGTAGTTTTTGCGTGAAAGAGTAACAAACATCCAGACAAACATTCACAATTATAATAGTACTAGCTGTTATACCCGGCCTTGCACGGGTGGGGTGTATAAATTTATTTTTTTAAATATTTCTTAAAATACATTAATAATTTTGTAAATTAGCAATATTACAAATCATCCCGGTATCCCAGGAACCTCTTTCTTATCCCAGTGCTCCCGGTATCCCAGGCGCCTCTTTCCTATCCCAGTGTTCCCGGTAATCTTATCCCGGTGGTCACGGTAATTTTTCTAATCCCGGCGTTCCCGGTAATTTTCCTACCTCAGTGTTTACGGTAATTTTTATATTCCGGTATTCTGGGTGTCTTTATGGTAAATTTCCTGTCCGAGTGTTCTCGGTAATTTTCATAACCCGGTAATTTTTCCATCCCGATGTTCCTGATAATGTTTAATATCTTGGTGCCTTTATAAAATAAAAAATTTGAAACCATAGTAAAAAGTCTAGTAAATTAGTATGCCTAGTGAACAAATTAAGAAATTTAAAACCCACTGAGCTATATAACAACAGTGTTAAAACCAGTGTTTAAAACTAAAATAAAAGATCTAGTAAATGAAAAAGTCTAGTGATCTGTGTCTCATTTGAAACAATGTTTTATTTTTAACTCGTTGTATGACTGGTAAAACAGGTTTTCAAACACGGAAAAATAAGTGAAAAAAAAGCAGGAAAAACGGGAAAAAAAGAATGAAGGACTGACTGTCTCTTTATAAATTATAGCCCATGTCCTATTCTGATGTATAAGCTACATTATGGTAAAATTTCATTAAAATCCATTCAGTAGTTTTTGCGTGAAAGAGTAACAAACATCCAGACAAACATTCACAATTATAATAGTAGTAGGATTAGGATAAATTTCCTATCCCAGTGTTCTCGGTAATTTTTATAACCCGGTAATTTTTCCATCCCGATGTTCTCGCAATTTTTCCAATCCCGGTTTTCATGTCACTTTTTACAATCCCGATGTTCCTGATAATGTTTAATATCTTGGTGCCTTTATAAAATAACTAATTTGTAACCATAGTAAAAAGTCTGGTAAATTAGTAAGTCTAGTGAACAAATTAACAAATTTAAAACCAGTGTTTAAAACTAAACTAAAAGATCTAGTAAATGAAAAAGTCTAGTGATCTGTCTCATTTGAAACAATGTTTTATTTTTAACTCGTTGAATGACTGGTTAAACAGGTTTTCAAACACGGAAAAATAAGTGAAAAAAAGCAGAAAAAACGGGAAAAAAAGAATGAAGGACTGATTTTCTCTTTATAAATTATAGCCCATGTCCTATTCTGATGTATCAGCTACATTATGGTAGAATTTCATTAAAATCCATTCAGTAGTTTTTGCGTGAAAGAGTAACAAACATCCAGACAAACATTCACAACTATAATAGTAGTAGGATACATAAGGTACATTAATGGAGTTGAAAAAAATATAATTTTAATATTACATTATCTACAATTATGTATGTTAGGTGCAATGCTTATAATTTTTAAACAATGTATTTTTCTCTTAGAAAGCATGTAACAAAATAATTTATTCCATAGAGTAATTAACCCCGTATTGTAAAAGAATCTAAATTTATGAGTGTAGTTTTTAACATTCAATTAAAAAAACTAACACACCAATTATGAATTAGTTTAAAAATTGAAAGTTATAGGCATAAAAATTACCAGTAGAAATACAAAAAAAATACTAAGTAGTAAAATAGGGTTATACTTTCTCTTATGTAGAAAAGATTCAATACATTTACTAACAAAAAGTAAAAAGTTTAGAAATGTTTTACCAGAAATTTAAATTATCAATATTTTGGGTTATATCAACTCCTTTAACAATTCATAAATAAAAAAATGTTAATATTAAATTTCATTTTTATGTTGTACAAAGCTTAAAACAACTAACTTATAATGTAATTTAATAACTACATACATACCATTAGTCAACTACCTGATGCTAATCATTCATACTAAACTCAATTAAATGTAAAATTTAAAAATGGTAGTTATATATGGTAGTTATGGAAAGAAAAACCAAAAACCCAAACGAAGGTTTTAAATAGTATTTTACGTAAAATAAAAGGACTGAAGAAAAATGATTTTAAACTCTTGGTAATGTTTAAAACCGTTTTTACCTTGTTAATGCAGATATAAAAATTTCTACAAGGGAAAAAACTATATGAAACGTTTTAAAATGTTTAAGAAAATTTTTAAATGATTTTTAATCGATTAATACAATTTGCCTTACAAAAACCAAAAGCAACTACTTAATTCATTGTTGCTAACACCTTTTAAAACTCACACATTCATACAGTACCTACAATAAGGCTAAGCACGCACTAGAGACTTTTGTCACGGCAACAGAGACAAAATTATCACCCTGGCTATTGCAAGAAGCTAGAGCGAGCGCACAGGCGACGAGACTCTTGGCCGATTGCCAAGAATCTCTCCATATAAATGCATTGCTCTCGAGTGATCTAGTGTTATAAGTCGCCGTGACGAAAGTATCTAGTGCGCGCTTAGCCTAATACCTACATCTCCGCGTACGGCATTTTCACACATCCCAACGGTTTGGTCCTGACGAGCTTAGTGCGCAAGCGTATGCACTTATTTTAGCTGTTTTTTTTGAAATTTTAATAAAACAATAAATCGGGGACAGAACCCACGACCTACCGCATGCTAAGCACGCACTCTACCACTGCACCAGCGGGGATTCATTAATGATAGCAATTATCCAAACCAGTGGCGGATTAATGCAAATTTCTCGTAGGGGGCGGATAGTTGGAATATTCAATTTACAGTAAGGCCTCCCTGGGTGATAAAAAGTATCAAGGGGGGTCTAGGGGATCTCCCCCAGAAAATTTTCGGAAATTTGACCCTAAAAACGGGGTTTTGAACTGTTTTTTGGTTCACGTAGCCCAAATTTTGGACATACATTATTAGGTAGGATTTTGATTTTTTGATGAATTTATTATACAAACTGTAAATAAAGGATAAAGTAAAAATTGGGCCCTGGGGGTCCTCCCCCCATTAAAATTTTTGGAAAATCAACCCTAAAAAACTGGGTTTTAATTTGCTTTGGTATATCTAGTCTGAAAGGGGACAGGTACCCCTCGTCCCCCCTTATATACTCCCATGAAAAATACGTTGCATGCAAACAAAAAAAAAACCAAAACAAAAAGGGTTTCTCGGCAGGCAAAATTCAAATTAGGATTTTTCGGGCGATATTGCCGAGGTCCTGCTGGTAAAAGCTCAGACGTTTCGCCTGAAACTGTCAGGCATCTTCAGTGAAAACGTTTTCTCTCACGTAAACGTTGAGATCGTCGCTATGTGGTGGAACCTTCCACTACCAAAAAATCAGGTTTTATATTTGCCTATTTTTAAGCTTTTGGGCTGATAAGCTTTAAATCTAGATAAATTCCCACAACTTCAAGAAAGAGGTAAGACAAGCCAACTGACAACTTGAGAACCGCAACCATTCTTACTGCGCTACTGTCCATTACGGTAGAAGACTAGGTCACTTAAAAGTTCCCTCAAGCCCCTTTAACTTCATGCATTGATGTATCGTTTAATATGTCCGTGTTCCCTGTTGTAGAAAATTTTTTGGTAAAACCAGTTGTGTTCATTACCCTATTAGTTTAAAAAGTTTGTGGTTAAAAAAAAATCCAAGAGGGGGGGTCTGGGGGGTGACCCCCTGAAAATTTTTGGAAATTTGAACCCTAAAAACAGTATTTTAACACATTTTTATCCACCTCTACCTCTTTTCTTGGGGGGGGCGGTCGCCCCCCTCGCCCCCCCCTCTAATCCGCCCTTGATCCAAACAAGATCCTTTTATTCTCCCCGAGCATGCGCACTAAGCTCGTCAGGACCAAACCGTTGGGATGTGCGAATATGCCCGCGTACGTGACACTGTACCAAACGCGAAACGCGGTCCCAGTTAGAAGAGAGACAGAGAGAAAACACGGGATAAATTAAAAGGCCTGGATGTAAGCTGTCACAGTAGACGTGTGGAAAAACTAGAAGAGGGAAATGAGTAATGAATTTGATTATTAGGCGATCGCGTGTGGCTGTAAGGGCATGAATATTTACGGCCGTCAGATAGTTTTTAATTCGCCCTGGGCTGGGAAAAAAAAGTTGAAAGTAAGAGAGATGGCTAAAAGTAAAACACAACAAACCACATGCATTTTTCACTTCAACGGGTTGTTAAGATCATTGGGTTCTAACTAATGAGGCTAACAGCTTAAATAGTCATAAGGATCTTGTTTACGTACTTTTAACTTATTTTGTTCTGTTTTCCAGGGTGAAAAAAGAGGTAATGCAACTTTGATAGAACCTTTTCATTTATTGAGGATGGGGGACGGGTTATAAATAAAGGATAGTGAAGTGAATCTAGAGAAGGAGATTGAGAAAAGACTACACTAAATTTTCTAATGCACTGGACGAAAATTTTCCTAGAAAACATGACTTGCCCTTGATTTTTCCACAAAGATAATTATGATTTAGTAAAATCACTAAAAAAAAGAAAAACAATTTAAAAAAGTATGTACAATAAGTCAAAATTTCTTTTAATAATTAAGTTAAATACAGGATATAGGCCAATCTTCATCTTGCTAGTAGAGCAATATGATTGCCTGTGACGTCACAATGGCATTCGGGATAAAGAAATTTGTAATGATTATGTTGATTGTTATAAAGAGACCGCCTCCTGTAACTAATCTAAAGAAAACTATGCCTCAAAGTACAGAAATTAACTGGGGAAACAGTGCTGCCTGTTAATTTCTATTACTTGAAGAGATAATATTTACAGTGCATCTCTTATAACTAACTTTTAAGCAACGATTCCTCCCCTTTCAAACAACACAAATACCATCAAAAACTTTTCCACAACGAAATCAACAACCATATACCCTCCCTCCATATTTTTTAATCCTGAAATATTTCTGAAGGAATCGATACCAAGGAATCCAATTTGAATCGAATGCTTCGGAATCGATACCAAGGAATCGATTCCAACAGGAATCGAATCTTAGGAATTGTACTTCATTTTCTAATAAATACAGATAATTATTAACAAATTTGTTCACTAATTAGTATTAAGTATTTTGATACTTAATTAATATTTTGCAGAAGGAATCGAATCTTAGGAATCGTACTTAATTTTCTAATTAATACAGATACATTAACAACTTTGTTCACTAATTAGTAATAAGTATTTTGATAATTTATTAATATTGTGTAGCAGGAATCGAATCTTAGGAATCGTACTTAATTTTCTAATTAATACAGATAATTATTAACAATTTCGTTTACTAATAATTTAGAATTTGGATAGTTAATTAATATATTGCTGATTATTAATAACTACTAATAATCTTTTATCTGAAATAGATAAGTTCGATTCTACTTTTTCGATACTGGCCTTAAAGAATCGATTCCAGGTTGGAATCGAATCAAAAATAATCAAACCTCAAGAATCGATTCCGGAATCGAATCGAAATGTTTTGTAGATCCCTACTACTCAGGGGTGCGGTGACGGGGGGGAGCAACAGATGCTCTCCCCTGGGGTGAACACGACAGACAAAACGTTCCAAAAACGCGCCAAGACACAATTAGCGGCCTTAAACTTAATTAGAAAAGAAGAGGGCGTATCCCTGAGACCACCCCATGGGACTCTTCTGGTCACGCTACGGGGACCTGTGGTCAAAAAAGACGGGCTCGATCTCCCCCCATTCAATAAACAAAGAGCATCAGCGAGGGTGATGGGGCATCCTTCATGTCGTCCCTTGCGACGAGATATAAGTCATGTGGAACGACAGGGGGAAGAGAGGAAGGTGGTTGTTAATTAATTGGGGGGATTGTACTGGGTAATTAAAAAGATGGGTTTTTAAGAGAAAGGTATAGGTAATTTTTTTATGATATAAAGGTGATTTTTTTTAATCTATAAGGTAATTTTTTTCCTTATGATTTGTTCTTTGGTACGTTTTAAAGTTGTAACGACGAAGAAATAATCACTACTAATTAAAATTAAAATTCAACCTGCTTTATCATCTCCTATTCATTCAACTATAAGCCACATCCAAAAAGTCATCAACAAAAATCAGGACAGCTTTTCTAATGTTAAGGAACAGTTAAAATTTTAATGTAACAATTTAAGACTAGTCATAGACTAGTAATTCAAATAAAAGTTTTAAGTTGTTTCACCAGGGACTAAAATTAAATTAATTTGCAATTGAAGTAAGTTGCTTCGCTACAGACTCCAGTGAAATGATTATTTTATTCTCAAATATTTTTGAATAATATTACATTATTCAAATAATATTTTTTTAATATTTTGAATCTTATTACAGGGAATACTTTTAAATGAATCACAATAAAACACATTTCGTTTACGTTGTAATTAGTTTACAATCAGTAACTTTATAAAGAAAGCTAGATTATTCCCATTCCTATATAAGAATAATGATTTTAAATAATCGAAATTTTTATTACTGCACTAGATAATAATTCAAAATAAAATTGTTGTTTCATAAGTTTGCTTCATCAAAAGTTTCAACTTTATTAGGGGAGATCCGGCTAATACGACATACCACTTTTTCAAAGCAACCGTGAAAGACGATTTGATTAGATTTCCTGTAGTTTTCAAAACCAATGAAATGTTTATTTAATGCTCTAACACCCCCTAATTGAGTAATATCATAATCTTTCTTTTTTCCTTTCCAAAAACTTACTTTTCGAAAAAAGTAGGAAATATGTCATTTTACCCGATATAAGGATAAAATGACATAGTAAACTTTAAGAAGAGAAAAAAGTGATTTCTTCAGCAAATACAATTATATTTGATTCCAAACAATAACTATATATCAGCAGTTAAGCACTTTGACATAATCTATAATTAATTTTTGTGTGAAAGATAATCAACAAATTAAAAAAAACTGTAATGTGCTTATAGATAAAAAGTTTATTTTTATTTAAAAAAAACAAGAACTGTTATGTTATTTCAACTCCAGTTACATTTTTAGAAAGTTTAACAAGCCACGATAGACATAGGGATAGACACATAGTTAAATGACATATGTGTGTCCATAAGGTAACACGATGTCATTTTATACCAATGAGTTTTATGTCATTTTACCCTGAAAAGTGTATTTTTATTTACTTGCAATTTTTTGTAAAACAAAAAGATAAATAAACTTCCTACCGCATGAAATATAGTATTAATTAGATATTAATCCACACAAGAATCATAGTTATGGTAAATAATGGCTATGAATAAAAGAGAGCTCATTATAAAAACGCATGACAAAAACTTTGACACTTACATTTTCGATTTTCGTTTACCACGAGGTAAGAAATGCTTTTCAAATAATGGTGTCTGTTTGTATCATTTTGGATGCAATAAAAGAAGAAAAAAAGCTTCAGACACGTGCTGCCGTTCTGCTAAATTTCAAGAAAATCGAAAAAGTCATTTTACCCGAGTATGCCGTTATAGCCTGATTTCCCTTAACTTACTAAAAATTGTAAATAAACTTATTGTATACTTCTAATAAGGGGATACGATGTCAATATCACCTTTTATGAAAACAAATATACAGGGTGTTTCACTGCTTTTATTCATGGAAGTAAGGTAAGGGACCTAGGTAAGGGACACTGGATAATACAATAAGATGATTTACAGCACCCCTAGCGGCGAAATAAAAAGTTAAAAAATTAATTTAAAAACTAAAGGAGATAGAGCAAAAACAGTGAGAGTATTGTTGCCAACGTTATACAGAACTCACTGGAAAAAATATTGTGAAAATATCGTGAATATTCAAGGAGATATTACATGTGAAAGTAGTACTTTGCAGTCCTCAAAAAAGAAAAAAATTCGCGAATTTGCAAGTTTGAATTTGCAATTTTTTGACTCTTTGATTTTGTCTTTATTTATAACTACATAATAACTTAAAAAACACTACATAATAACACTGATAAACTTGCAAAATTGCGATTTTTTTTCTTTTTTGAGGCCTAAAAAAGCGCTATTTTCACATGCTAATATTTCCGCGAATATTCATGATATTTTCATGAATTTTTTCTCAGTGAGTTTTTCATAACAACAATTTTTTGGCAATAATACTCTATTTTTTATGTTTTTGTTCCGTCTTCTTTAATTTTCAAATTAATTTTTTAACTTTTTATTTAGCCACTAAATTTTTGGTGCTGCAAATCATCTCAATTGATTCTTCAGGGTCATTTACCTACGTATGGGTAAACCTTATAACTTCCCATGACCCAAGGAGACTTGGGTGAATAAAAGCTGTGAAACATACTTTTGAAACAATCTGTAAAATTATCTATATTATGAACTACTATACACTAACTTCTCATAAGTTAATCTTATAAACTCTTAAATGCTTAATTTATCTGAAATTAACTAACTTGAAATAAATTTTTAAATTATAACTTTACTTTTCTTACTATCTGAAGAATCTTTACTGACTTTTTAGGAATGAAAAGCCAATTTTTACAACGCTATACCCATTCCTAAAAATATCCAAGGGTTTGAAATTATTTTCATTAAAATGATTTTATCAATACATTTAGCAATAGTGCTATAACTAATTAAATACTTCTGTTAATTAATTTTCTAGTATTAAATAATGAACTTAAGGTTTAGTGTATCTTTTAATCTTGGAATCCTTTACATAATTTTTTATTTAACAATAATAACAAATAATTATAAAAATGCGCAAATAAAATTTACTTCTGTTATTATATCGAAATGTAACTATTTGAAACAAACAATACGTATTTTTCAACAGAAACATCACACACAACAAATAAAAAAGAACACTCTTAGATCAATACAAACGACCACAGCGAAACCACCCACCTCCTCCCCCGCCTGTAGAGCCAGGGTGCTAATCACCCTCCGCAAACGACAGAAAAGGATATCCAAAACCTAATTCCATTACCCCTTCTTCTCTCTCCAAAAAACCAAGACAGTAAAAAACGAGAAAAGGAAAGAGTTAGACGGCAGCAATTTCGCGGGGGCGCAAAAAGCCCCACGCCCTCTGCGGTGTGGGAAAGGGGGCGACAGCCCCCGAACGGAGGAGGGGGGTGCGCTGATAAGAGTCACACCGATGTCCCCGGCCTTATCTCCGGGAGACAAGTTCTATAATTAATGCTTCACTAATGAACGAGGCCCCTGCTAATCAATGGGCACCATTTCCGGCGCGCTGCTCATTTCCTTCCAGCCACCCCTGCAAGCGATATCTCTCCCTCCTCCTCCACCCCTTCTCTCTCTCTGGAACGTGATATCTCAAGAAATGCAAACGATCCCTGAGTTTCGCTAACTGCTTGCAGACGACGCTTTTTTTGTGTGGGCTTTTAATTTATCTCCTTTTTATCGGGGAGGGACGATTTGTTTTCTCCGCAGACGATATCGGTGTTCCGGAAAAAGTATTAGGGGGTTTCCAATCTGTAGCGAGGTTCTAATCACCACCCCTGTTTGGTGGGAAGTTTCGGAATTAAAGATTCTTCTTTTCCCGACGAACATAGGTTTTCGTTTGGACGGTCTTATCTTGTCTAGAGGGAGTATCAATAACTGGGTTTTGAGGATGTTTTAAAGTAGTAGTTTAAATGGGGGTGCGCGATTAGGAGTTGATGGGTTTTAATTAGGCTTAGCTGGGAGTTGAAAGTTCATGCGCCAGTATCTTCTTTTCGCGATTGAGAAATCTTTTCAGTGTTTTATAGCAATAGATAAGTATTTTTGATTGAGAACTTTACAACGTTTGGGAATTAAGTTATTCAATAAAGGAATGTAGGAGTTATATAAATGTTAATTATTGCAATTTAAAGGAAATATTTATCCTTTAGTGTACTTACTTTTTTAAATAAGAAAACTTTATATTACTATACTTTAATTCTTATAAGGTATTATAATATTGCAGTAGAAGCTCTTATAAAAACCAGCTGTCTTACCTTTTGAAAGAGTTAACTTTGACGAAATTCCTTAACGGTAGCCAAGTTAGCTCTATTTAAAAGCCGTGAAAAATATTCATTGGCGATAAATTTGTGCCAACTTTAGCTTCCGTTAAGGATTTTCGTTAAAGATAAAGTTAACTCTTTCAAAAGGTAAGACAGCTAGCTTTTACAAGAGCTTCTATTGTATATTTATAAATAAATATGAAACTCGGTTTCTAGAGTAATTTGTTTATGAGTTTGAGACTGATTTGTTTATATTTTTTGTAGAAGAGCAAAAAAAATTATCTTGGATATAGAAGCAGCAATTTTTTTTTCATTTAGAGAATGTTATGTTGCTCTTTAATTTTTGTTGCTAAGAATTTATTTAATAGTAAATTCACAAATATTTAATTAATTAAATTTAAAAAAATATGTAAACAAACAAGCACAAATGAACAGAAACTGTTGGTTTTCCTGCAACAAGAAGACCCTAGAGGAAAAAGTAGTTTTACAGGTTAAACAGAAATGAATAGTGAATAGGAGAATAAAACATCTTATCACATAATCTTTTTTAAATAATGGAGAACATCCGAAATTCAAGGTTGTAACTCGTTTTTTAGGGTTTAATTTATAGACCTTGGTTCAGTTAAATAAATAAATTTTTATAAAATTAACATACTGGTTACAATTTTATAAAAACGATTTTATAGCATTCTTTGTAATGTTGGTATATTATTTATACATATTTCAACCTTAGGTAAAATTGGAGAGAAAGTAGAAGTAATTAAAATATTTAAAACATTTAAACCTATATTTTTAATAATCAGCATTTATTATTATGCTATTGAAAATTGGTTTTGGTGTATAATAAGTGTGTGATTTTGAAATTTTGGTATATAACACGTTTTAACCATCATAAGAGTAATAAATGCATAGCAAGAAAATATCCAAAAATTCTTATTAATTCATAATAAATAATTAAACTTGAATTTAAACTTTAAAAGTTTTTGTACTTAATAAACAATACCAGAGTTGGAAAAAGTTTAAAAAATACTTTTCTTAATAAGTATGCCATCTACCCAAACATCAATGATAGTTTTAAAAAACACTTACAGTTTAATAATTTACAGGATGTCAATTTATTCAATTATTTCAGATAAACTAAAAACATCCTTCGTCACCTAAAACTATCCGAAAATGGAACTAAAACTCCCTTAAAAATATAAAAAAAATTCTTAAAAAAAAAGAAAACAACGTAAGACCAAAAACATCAAACATTAAATTTTTACAGCCACAAAGTACTTAAAACAATCATCTCCTAACTGCCAAAACACCCCTTAAAAAGATTCCACACCACACAAAAAAAGCCATAAACTCCCAATTAGCCACCACACAAAATCCACCCTTCCTCCCATTCCACACAAACCCCCTCTAATCCTCCCACACTCTCAAAAACGAAACAGCGGTCGTCGATTTAATTTCCCATCCAAAAATCCCCATCAGGTATAATCCACTCCGACCCCCCAGTAATGACATCCCCTCAATAATCCCCCTCACCGACTATTTGTTTTAGAGTCAAGGGACCGAAAAGAAAGATGAAATTTAATCGGGACTGTTGTCTCAAGAAAATGATTACCCCCATACGTCGGAAATTACATCTTTTACGTCGTTACTTTCAGACCGGATTATGTCCTCCCGAATCGCTTAACGCAGCGTATCGAAAAACACTCCCCCCCTTTTAGAAGCCCCTTAAAAACCGTATTGACACAACAGGTACACCAGAGGTAATCAGGGCTTTTGTTTGTGAATAAGGAGGGGGGAGTGACTTACGCCGCTTTCGCGTGGAGGGTAATTGATTTCGTAATATTCGCATAGTGGCGTATGCATATCCCTATATAAGAAAGCATCGGGTATAGGGGTTTTATTAGATCGAAACAATTATTTGGCTTGTGTTGTTTAGGGGTAAAGAATTTTTCGATAAGAGCTCTTCTGTTTTGTTGTTCAATGGGGTAGAAGGAATCGGGTTTTTAATGGTTTCTGATGGGTTTTCAAAATTGAGTCTGCAAAGAATCGGAAATTTTGAATTATTACAAAACGTGGTTTTTAGTGCTCGAGGATCGTCGGGTTTATCCTTTCAATTTCATGCATCATCAGGGTATGGAAGACGAGGAGTATAAATAAGATGAAGAATTGGAAAGTAATTTCTAAGCAATTCTAATGAGTTTATCTGAATTGAGTATAAGGATGAAGTTTGTATAAGCGTGTTTTAAGTTGAATCTATTTAATGTTTTGTTCGCCATTAGTGCTTTTAGATTTATATATGTTTGCTTCTCTTCTGAAGGTTATATATACTTTTAATCTAATCTAATTCGAATGTTAGCTTAACTATAGCCAATGAAAAGATATGTTTGTCAATAATGGAAAACTGAGAAGTAAATTATCTCTCATGCTTTGCAAATCAATCAGCGAGTTTATTTTATTTATTTATTTACTGCCAAACAAAAAGAAATTTCCAATTACATGGCAGGGATAAAGAAAAAGTTACATGCAGAGTTACAGCACAACATACAGGGTGTCCCATAAATAGTGGGCCACACTTCTAGAGGGGATAGTAGACACCTAGACGAGTCAGAATCACATAGGAATCGGGGGTCCCAGACCAAATCCCAGGGAGTTAAAAATGGAGCGACACCCCAAAAAAATTATTGAAAAATTCAATCTGTAGAAGAACTACTATTGGTAAAAACTTAATCATGGTCTCAAATTTTGTGGTTTAACATGATCTTTAAAATCATTGTAAAAGTTTTCATTTTAAAAATTTTTTTACTACGAAATAAAGTCAAAAACCACAAAAATATGTGAAAAATCTGCCAAAACTTTATTTCGTATTTAGAAATCCTTTCTTTTGATTTGATAATCTGAAAGATCATAGTTGAAAACCCTTAAGTCCAAAGTTTCACGTAAATACCATCAATATTAAACGCTTGAGATCTAATTAAAGTTTGATTTTTGCTTGCGAAAACAGATGTACAGAAAAGAAACGTTGAGGGAAAATCTACGAATTACGGATTGATGCTCGCTGAATTTCTCGCCATTATTTGCGATACGAGATTCCTCGCCAACTTTCGCCAACAACAAATTGCCCAAGCTGTCTTGGCGATCTGTAGGAGCTTGGTATGTTTCGCCAAACTGGGAGAGAAAAGAAAGTTAGCGATTATCTATCCGTAACTCGTAGATTCTCCCTGAACGTTCGTTTTCTGGAGCTGTTTTCGCACTCAAAATACAAACTTTAACAGGATCTCAAGCGTTTAATATTGATGGTATTTGCGTGAAACTTTGGACTTAAGGGTTTTAAAATATGATCTTTCAGATAATCAAATCAAAAGAAAGGATTTCCAAATACAAAATAAAGTTTTGGCATATTTTTCACATTTTTTTGTGGTTTTTTGACTTTTTTTCGTAGAAAAAAATTTTTAAGTTAAAACTTTCAGCATAATTTTAAAAATCATATTAAACCACAAAATTTGAGACCACGATTAAATTTTTACCAATAGTAGTTCTTCTACAAATTGAATTTTTCAATAATTGTTTTAGGGTGTCGCTCCATTTTTAACTCTTTGGGATTTGGTCTGGGACCCCCGATTCCTATGTGATTCTGACTCGTCTAGGTGTCTACTATCCCCTCTAGAAGTGTGGCCCACTATTTATGGGACACCCTGTATAAATACAAAAAAATACATACGGAAAATAAATGCTAAAAATACAAATCAAAAATTAAAACAAGGTTCCAAATCGTTGCTTAACTTAATATAAGAATCAAAGAAAAGATCACTATTGATTGACATATTGTTTACTAATTTTATATCAATATGAGTTTATACTAATATTGATCAACTATAATGTACACATTTTAAGCATGTTTTAAAAATATGTAATACGGAATATGGGATCACAATACAATAATTTGTTATTCCTTTTTATTTCATAAACTACCAATATGAAATTTAAATCGATTATGTAGCATAATTTGCCCTACAGAACCGTTTAAATTGTAAACGCTTGTTTCACACCATTATAAAGTGCAGAAAATCAAAGGATTTACACGCATAGAGAACATGACATAAATTTTTAGTCTATCCTTTATTTAAATTCAAACGCCCTTTAAATTTGCATAACTCTAAACACTCAAATCCATCCTTATTCTTCCCCAAAAGACAATAGCACCCCTCTAAAGGCTCGTGCTTCCGCCATTAACCTTGAGTGATATACTGCCGTATCACGGCACGGGGCTCTTCACCCTTCTTAAACGGGGCGCACCGTCATTTTTTTACGATTGAAAGAGCCTGTTGCTTCTTCCCAGAAGAGCCGTGACTCGGGGCAGATGAGGGGCACGCGAGCCCACGTGACGAGAGGGAAACAAAAGATTCCTAGGTGCGTGAGTTGTTCTCGAGTCGGATCGTTTTTATTAGTATTATTTTTATTATAGGCTCTTACTTGGTATATAGAAGGTATGAGAGATGGCTTCGTGTACTTACGTGCGCTTGGGTGTTTAGTGAAGGGATAGGTTTAGGCGTTTATGTGTCTAGGTTTCATTTGATTGGTGGGAATGTTAAGAATTTACGTGTTATTTTTGGTTGACCTGTTTAGATGAAACACTGTTTATAAGGAAATTTGAAACAAGTGTTTTATGTAAAATCTTGATCCAATTGTTTTTTTTCACAAAATCTAAACAATGTTTTAATCGTGCATAGGAATTAAAGACTGCTTCTAATTTAAAGGAATATAAATGACGTTTTTTAATAATTTTTTTTGTATTTTAACCATTTCGTAGATATCCTGCAAAAAACAGAAAATTTCTGGCAGCAAAAGTTGCCAGAAAAAATTTGTAAGTCGAAAAATCCTGTAAACAGAAAAAAGCTGTAACCTACAGGTAAATGCTGTAAAAAGGAACTTTCTGTCAAGTGAGATTCTACAGATTTTTCTGTTGCCTCTCAGTAATTTTCTGCTTGTGCGCATGCGTGTGGACTTATTTTAGTTGAGTTTTTTTAAAATTTTAATCAATTAGTATCCGGGGATAGAGCCCAGGACCTACCGCATGCTAAGCGCGCACGCTACCACTGCTCCAAAGAAAGATTCAGTATAATGTTGCCAATAGCTGTATTGGTTTTCGATGCAGTAAGTTTCTGTTTAAGTACAGATAAGCTAAAAAACTAAAAAAAAGCTGTTTTTTTACAAAAAATAAATAGAAGTGCGGTGGGAATGTTACATGACAGAATATCTCTGTAAACATAAAATCATTGTTATTGAAAATTTCTGTTTTTCTACAGTTTTTTTACAGTGTATGTAGACTTAATAAGCAATAGACCACCAAAGAAGCATTAATCTTTCAAAACTAAAAAAAATTTAAAAATTTTGTTTTGTTAGTAAGCGCAGTTTATTTTTAAAAATCAAAATGAACGGTAAGTCTGCCTATTTAAGAGAGAATATGTTTTTCTAATTTTATTGATTTTCATCTTATAAATGAGTGATTTTTTAGCGAAAAAGAAAATATCGCTTCAATAATGCAAATACTTATTGATCTTATATTAATGCAATAAGTACTTACATTAATTCATTAATCATCACTCAATCATCAATTTTAACAAAGATTCACCAGTATCGCATAAAAACCGAAACATCAGAGGGATATACATCCCGATTAAATCTCAGCAGAGTACAAGACTGAGTTTGTCAATCTAAATTTTAATAGGGCCAAGTCCTAAGCAGAGATTTAGTTACTACAGGCGGAGAGAGGAGCACTTAGGATCGCCGTCAGGGGAGAGTTATTGGCCCGAAATTCCTTACCCCAGAAAAGGAGTGAGTGACCACCCGGCCTTAATGAAATCTCGAAGGAAGCGCTCGGCCAGGCGAGCGCTGGTCAACACACAGCAGATCAATCGCCAGAAAACTGCCCCCAACATATACTAGAGAGGGATTCCGGGGTGGACGGCCACAGAGTCAACACACTCCCCGAGCGAGGGGGGTCGGCACGCATCTTATGCCAGCCCCCCAGTCCACTTCTGGGCTACTTAGCGAGTGGGCTCACGACTCAAGGGTTCATTTTACAGTCACGGCGGATAATAATTAATTCCGCCGTTAATTGCTAATCAATCCGGCGTTTCCATGGCGACGCCCGGCAGGCCGACACTTCAGCCAGGGCCTGGACAAATATCGGGCTAATGCCGAGCCCCGAGCACTCATTACGGACACTCGTCACCGGAGCAAAAATCGCCAAGGGTCTTCTTGGGAGGTGGACCGGCATAAATGTCTCCTAATTCGAAAAAAGAACGAACGGAGCTCGAGTGGGATGCTCTCTCGCTCTCTCCTTCTTTCCTCCCTCTTCTCCTCTCCCCAAAAGTGGCCCGGATGATTTTCCCTGATGCGACCGCAAGCGAAAGGTCGAGAGCTCGTTTCGTTCGTTCGAAATGATTCGAAACGTCGTTCGAGTGCGGTGTACTCCTCCCCTCTCCTCGTCTTCCTCCATCGAAGGAAGGAGGGGGTCTTTTCATGGGGTGCTCGTTCCCGCGTTCGCTCGTCGTTCTTTAAGAATCGCAGGGGACAAAGACGAGCGGAGAGCGCGTTGTTGCTCTTTCTGTTTCGAAAGACGATCGTAATGAAGTGAGTTGAGGGTTAATTGCTCTTTCAGGGTGAATGGAGGGTCGGTTTGAATGGTGGAGTTTTCCAGGGTACGTAGTATTTTTGAAAGAAATGTTCGCGAGTGGAAAGTTCTGTGAAAGGAATGAAAACTAAAAGTAATCTTGAGGGAGGGGGTTTATTTCGGAAAATTCTAAGCAAGTTGTCGGTTAAATACTTTCGTTTCGTACCCTTTCAATCCTAAGGTGGCCGAGATGTCTATTGATTCCAATGGGAAATTCGGGCGGCTAAGCCTGAAAGGGTTCAGAGAGGGGTTTGAAGCGAGATGAATACAAAAGCAACGAGTGTGTAAGATTTTGTGAAACAAGCCGTAGTTTTATTCATCGAAACAGTTAATTAAAAAGCTTTTCCAAATCGTAATTACGTCATGAAACAAAGACATGTACTGCTTAGTCAACGATAGTAAAATTGTCACGTGATTTTTACAGACGTTGCACGGCCGATAGTACTCGACTTGTATGAAATAAAATCTCCATATTGATATTAAACGGTTCCGTTCCTTGGTTAATATCATATTTCATCATATTAATATCATTATTTCATACAAGTCGAGTACTATCGGCCGTGCAACGGTTGTAAAAATCACATGACCCTTTTACTATCGCTGGTTAAGCAGTAGTGACTAATAAAGGCTTAAATTACCATTACTTAAAGAGTGAAAAACCTAAAAACTAAAAAAAATGTAGAAGTATTGGTTCTGTAGTTGGTAACCAAATAAAAAAAGGGATTTCGCAAGTAATTAGTGAACTATTATGCCCATCCATTCCTATACTACTAAAGATAATAAACAAATTAGGCCCACTTAAGGCTCATCTATACTAATGTCCTCCGACTCTTAGCCAATAGAAAGTTAGTTTTTTTTTAAATGAACACTGATATTTTTAATGAACAGTGATACCAAAACTAGCAATAAGAGCCTTCTGGGGGGCTATTACACGCGAGAAACTTTTCCTTTCAGGTGATTCAGTGTTAAACTTTGATACAAAAAATAAATAGAACAATTTATAAATCAATAAAATTTTACTTATTTCGTTGATTATAACCACTGTTACTGTTCTTTTTACATTTAATTTTCAAAAAATGAAAACTGTATAGCTCCTTTTAATAAATGAAAAGTTAAGAAGATAAAATATCATAGCAAGGGGCCACAAAAGAAATTGCACAGAAAAAAATCCTGAAAACTGGAATATCGAAGAATAACAAAATTTAAAAAGAAATAAATGAACACCGCTGTATTTAATACTAGTTTTGCACAGCAAATTTTACAAAGCAATAAGCCCAACACTCTTTTCCTGTGACCATTCCTTAGGAAAGGAAACCCCCCCAAGAACCATGGAAAAGAGGTGGCATCGATCCCCGCTTCTCTTTCCCACGCCAATCAGGTGGCTAATCTGCTTAATCACTTTCTGGCCGTGTAAACAAGCGGATGGGGCGAAAGAATGACTCGCCACCACCGCCTTTTAATATGCAAATGGCCCATTGCGAATTCAAAATGGAGGCTTTAAAGAGAGCTAACAGGTGGGAGGTGCGGGGAGAGAGTCGGGGAGGGATTTTTAAATCGAGTTAGACGTTTGTGGACTGTTTCTAGATTTTTCCGTAAAAGAGTTATGTATTATTAATGAGTTTTTGAAAATTTTGATTGAAGGGAAAATATTTCCTTCTTTACTCATTAATAAGCACTCTGTAAAAACAACTATATATAATTTCATACTTCATTTTGAAAGGCATTTAATAAAATTATAACATAAGGAACGTTAATTTAACCATCGCTTACACATATCAAGTTACCATAAAAAAGGACTGTCAAATAAAGTTATACTCGCCTAATTCAAAAATTTTCTAAGGCGAAGCTTAAACATTCAACAGAAATTATGTTCCACATAAAAATACACACTTTTCTTCACTTCAATTTTTTATGAAATGTGTTGAGAAATCATAATAAATAATTTAATTAAGTAGAATTATAAGAAACCAATTTAAGATTAAGCTTAAGTAATATTATCAAGTATTATTTATTTTTAAATTAGGTGTATGAAACTATTATTTCTTCAATATTCATTCGAATATTTGTTTATGTATAGAATTTCATTCGAATATTTGTTTTCTTAATGACATTTCTTCAAGTTGAGGAATATTTTTTTATTTACAATAGAATAAGTAGAAGTCAATAAGGAAGTTGCATGTGTCAGATTTTCAAAAACAAACAAGTGTTCCGTATGGTTTTTTGTATGGTAGAATGAAATATCTAGTCAGTTTTTCAAAAAAATGTACAGGTAATTAAATATTTTAATTTAAAAGTCGAGAAAAAAACACGTGACTGAAAACGTTTATTGTTTAAACTATAAGATGACGTCAACAATAATACCATCAACTCCATTGCTTTACAACAATGTTTAGTATAAGATGACGTCACATCCAAACTCTTGGCGTTTTCGCGCGCTTTTAAAATGGGGATTTTTGTTAATTTTTTTGACAATCAAAAAATTTCTCGATCGGCCTCAAATTTTGGGTAGTTGCTTATTTTTGCAAGAGGAATCGATTAAAAAAATAAAAAAAAATCATGCAACTTCCTCATTTCTAAATTTATAAGTATTTTTAATTTTTTTCTAGAATAAGAGACAATAATACTATTTTAACAAAATGTCGTGTTCAACAATGTGGAGTTATCCAATAGCCTCTAGATTACTTTAGATGGCTATGAGTAATCTCAGTTAGCTTTTGGGAGACAAGATTTTTTCAGGCAGTATAAATTTAAAATTAACGTGTTACTGAAGGTTCATTTATCATGTTGGATAAATAAAAATGATTCAATGAATGAAAAATCAAATAACAGTTTTTGAGTTCATTATGAATAAAAGAACAACCTCAAACAACCTCTAAAAAATTTGTTCGTTGTCCTTTGTTATTGACATTAACTAAAAGATAAAACCCATTAAGGACGACTTTAAAATAATGAAAATAAGTAACTTTTTCTTTCATGTTTTGTTCATTTGGACCGAATATAGTAATAAATGCCCATTTTCAGATTTTTCAAAAAAATAATTTTTATGATTTTTTAACTGGCAACTTTTCTTGCCAACCGTCCTTAGTGGGGTCAAAATTCTGACAAATAAAAAGTCGAAAAAACTAATTTGAATGTTTACGATATTGATAATAATATGTTTTCATATATAATTTAGAGAAATAATGCAAAAATAAAAGGGAATGGGGACTATACTGCTGATAGGGGGTCCAAGAAAGGGTATTTCACCCCTAATGAATAGGACCTGTTCAGTCCGAAGTAATGATATTCACCTAATTTCAGGCTTTAAGAATAGCTGAACTAGTACTTTTTAAGTAGGAACCCTTTGATTTCAGCATTTTAGCTAACTTTCAGGGTAAAATAGTTTTATTTATATCTCCCAGTCTGGGACATGGGACTTTTATAACTTGACAGTCTTATACAGGGTGTCCCATAAATAATGGGTCACACTTCTAGGGGGGATAGAAGACACCTAGACGAGTCAAAATCACATAGGATTCGGGGGTCCCAGACCAAATCCAGGGAGTTAAAAATGGAGCGACACCCCAAAAAAATTATTGAAAAATTCAATTTGTAGAAAAACTGCTATTGGTAGAAATTTAATTATGGTCTCAAAAATTGTGGTTTAATATGATCTTTAAAATTTTCTCCAAAGTCTTCACCTTAAAATTTTTTTTATTATTAAAAAAGTTAAAAAACCACAAAAAAATGTGAAAATTCTGCCCAAACCTCATTTTGTATTTCGAAATCCTGTCTTTTGATTTTATAATCTGAAAGATCATAATTGTAAACCCTTAAGTCCAAAGTTTCACTTAAAAATCATCAATATTAAACGCTTGAGATCCTGTTAAAGTTCGTTTTTTGCGTGCGAAAACTGGTTTCCTATAGCCGTTTCCAAAACCACAGTCTGCGGACGAAAAAAACGGACTTCTACCGTGCTTTAACAGGATCTCAAGCATTGAATATTGATGGTTTTTACGTGACACTTTGGACTTAAGGGTTTACAACTATGATCTTTCAGATTATAAAATCAAAAGAAAGGATTTCAAAATACAAAATGAGGTTTGGGCAGAATTTTCACATTTTTTTGCGGTTTTTTAACTTTTTTCATAATAAAAAAAATTTTAAGGTGAAGACTTTTGGGATAATTTTAAAGATGATATTAAATCACAATTTTTGAGACCATAATTAAATTTTTACCAATAGCAGTTCTTCTACAAATTGAATTTTTCAATAATTTTTTTTGGGGTGTCGCTCCATTTTTAACTCCCTGGGATTTGGTCTGGGACCCCCAATTCCTATGTGATTCTGACTCGTCTAGGTGTCTACTATCCCCCCTAGAAGTGTGACCCACTATTTATGGGACACCCTGTATATTCTCAACTTTCGTTTTTTATACCTTTGGTTAATTTTTTGGTCTTCCGGAGCTTTTTTTCTTATTGGAATTCTACGTTCTTGTAAATCATTCTCTATCAAAAATACATAATTACAATATTCATATTTATGGCTCCCAGATTTCGCATATTCCCTACAGAAAATATTGAAGATTACTCATCAACTCGATAAAAACTAGGTATTGGCCCATTCAAAATAGGCTAAATAACTCCAGTGATATTTTATTTTATTTTTTGACGACTGTAAGTTTCCAGAAAACCATTTAAAGGAAAATAAATGTATCCAGAAATGATTTAGTTTGACATTGAACCAATAAATATGTTAGGAATCGGTAAAAATCTAAAATCTACAAAAAAAACCCACTAAAATTATGATCCAAGGGATGCACTTCATCATGCTAAAGTATCAATAAGATCACCTTTTATGATAAGAACTCAAAAAAAGCATTACAAATAATTAATTTGCAAAAGCTTCTTATGAGTAACTCTTAAAAGTTTAGACCACATATCGGACGATTGGCAACAAAAGTTGCCAGTAGAAGAAAACTCTTGCTGTTGGAAATTTAAATACCCTCATTCCAACTGTAATTGGTAATAATATTTAGAATGGGATCTTGTGAATATGCTGCAATATAAACAAGTCACAAAAATAACCATAACATTAGATTATTTTGGCGTTTTCCAAATGATCACCCAGCTATCTCCAAAATGTAGTGAAACGCTCTCATTCTAACAGCGATTTCACCCCCAAAACAGCATGGAAGGTATAAATTTCTATTTTATCTGAATAAATACATTCTTCAGAAGCTGTGATCATGCATTTAAACTTTTAATGTCCTCAATTAGAGTCAGTAAAAAATGAAATGTCCCTTGGCAACTTTTCTTACCAACCGTCCTTAATGGGTTAAGAACCCTTATTAAAAATTAAAATTATTTATTTAGCTTATTAAATTTAGAAATTAATTAACATAATTTTAAAAAATTAGAACGTCCGCTACTCGTTTGATATGTTATTTAATTGTCAAAGGGAGAATATCTCTACCTTTTCTCTATCTCTCTTATCTATTCTTAACCTAAGTTTTGTGTAAATATAATGTATTAATCATTGTGTCATATCATAAGTAATTATATTCGATTGAAATTCAAATGGTTTAATATTTTTAGGAATTGTTCAAATGTAGTCCTTAATTGATTGAAAAGGATTGATTTGAAAAGGATTTGATAAGTTACATACATTTTGTTATTATGTCCATTTTAATAATACGGTTTTCTGACTCAGCGGGATGTTTCTAACAGAAAAAGAAAAGCAAAAACTACGTCATAAGTGTATTGTAGTTACGAAATTTTAAAGCAGTGGCTAAATTGGAATGATCTGAAAATTGAGATAAAGTATTCTTGATGGTAAAAAAATCAATGCAAATAATAGTTCGATCATTTTAACACTTTTGTCTGGGTGTCAATTTTGTAAAAGTTTTCAAAAATAAGAAGAGAGATGACCTCTCTTTAGAAGCATCACTGCCCGTGAATAACATTAAAGGGAGAATAAATCCATTCGATTTCCTCAGAATGGGTCAATTATCGAGTCTCCCCCAAAACGCGCGTTCGATTAGAACACTCATCGATCCTTCCACCATTCCTCCATTGTTCCAGAACAATACAAAAGAGACCCCCAGTTCTTACCTTCACAAACCGGAGGATCACCTAGTACCGGCCCACAAGAAAACTCTTGTTTGCTGACGTATCCATGACAACCCCACTCACCCCCTACAAACAACCAAAGAAGTCGGAATGCAGGAATTATAATAATAATAAATTAGACAAAAAAAGCAGTCCCCGAATTAAAAATAAATAATAATAACACCGTTTTCCGATAAAGCAGAGCCGTTTCGAGGGTGCACCAAGATGCGTGACGCTTCTTTCTTCACGTAAGACGAGATTGGTGACTGTCCTTAATGGTTCTGACGACAGGCACAGGCCAGCCGAGTTGATTGTTTGCCGAGCAGGCACTTTAATTACCTTTTGGGGGCCGAGACTGGCGGTACTGTCTCCATAGGCACCTTGGTGTGGAGGCAGTTGTTTGAATGAATGTAAAATCGTTGCGTCGTCGTTCAAGTTTCAGAATTTGCATTTTACCTTCGACAAACAAAGATGTATAAGTCTCATTAGGAAGGTATCGTCGATACTTTAAAGTAATTTTTCCGAACTTTTCGTGACACGGTTTTGAATGGTAAACACGGCTCGATAATTATTCAGTGGAGGTTTTTTTTTCTCCGTGAGTGGGTAATCTAGAGGATGATTTGAGGTGGACAAGCTGAGCGTTCATTATGGGGAAATAAGTATATCAACCTTTTAAGGATGAAAGTAAAGTGTAGTTTTGATGATAATGGAGTAGGGAGATTTTTTTTCAAAGTTAAGTGTGTTGTTTGATTATTTTGTACTAAGTTTTAGAAACTCAATTACTATAAGGTAGGGGAAGTAATTATTGATTTTCGTGTTCAGATGTTATTGGTTCAGAAAGTTTAGAAAAGTTTGCTAACAAAGGCAACAGTGATCGTCTAAGTAACTGTAAATATCCTTTTTTTCTGATACGTTCAATAAATGCAGGTAACATCGATTTTGGAAAAATCACACAGAAATTTTATACAAAAGGAAGAATTATACATTTCACAGAAGAATATTGGCCCTATTTTAAAAGTGGGCATAATAATCTGGGTACTATCCGAAAAGTGTTTTTTGGGGAATATCCAAATGAATACTTAAAAAATTTCTTTCTGAAAACCTCACAAAAACAAAACTCATTCACTTTGTATTAATACAGACTAATAATGATTTGAATATAAAATTTCATTCCACGTCCTGCAACGGTTTAGATATAAATTGTAACTGCCTTTTACTTCAACTAGTAAAAAGTATCAAATATTTAGGTTTATTCATAGACTCAAATCTTAAATGGAAAACACATATAAAAGAATTAAGCAAAAAACTTCGTTTTGTTTTAATAAAATTTCATCATCTTAAAAATAAAATTCAAAAATCATTTTTATTCACTTTATATTATTCATGGTTTTATTCATTAATAAATTATGGTATAATAATATGGGGTGGCGAGTATAAAACGAATTTATTTCCTTTAATATCAATTCAAAATAAAATCTTTAAGTTATTAAATTATCCTCTTACTCCTAATTTTAAAAATTTAAATCTTTTACCTATCCGCCACATTGCTTTTTTTCGTATTATTCTATTTTTATTTCGTAAAAAAAATTTATGCAATTTAAAAAATAATATATCAGATAGAAGACCAACAGTTATATATGAAATTCCTCATTTCCGTAAGGAAATTTTTCGAAAGCACTTTTTCTATCTTGCACCTAAACTATACAATAAATTACCTTTAGATTTACAAGTAATTCCTAATTTATGCACTTTTAACGCTTTTTATTTAAATTCCTAATAGAAATTGAAAACTTAGATGTTTTTTTCTCGATTTCCTAGAGAGAAGCAAAGTCTTTCTTATTGTACTTGCTGTGCCATTTATTTTATTCTGTTTTTCAAATATGTACAACTCTTTCCTTGTTTGATATTATTGAGTATTATGTTTTGTTCTGTATATTTAAATTATTATGTAAAACTATTTTATTTAGTAATCTATCTATCGTCTATACGGGTTCTTTCCCCTTGGCGATTAATATATTGTTCTTTTTTTAGTTGTTTGTATGTTTTATTGGTAACTGAATAAAGATTATTATAATTATTATTATTATTATTATTATTATTATTATTATTGTTATTATTATTATTATTATTATTGTTATTGTTGTTATTATTATTATTGTTATTGTTGTTATTATTATTATTATTGTTATTGTTGTTGTTGTTGTTGTTGTTGTTGTTGTTGTTGTTGTTGTTGTTGTTGTTGTTGTTGTTGTTGTTGTTGTTGTTGTTGTTGTTGTTGTTGTTATTGTTATTATTGTTATTATTGTTATTATTGTTATTATTGTTATTATTGTTATTATTGTTATTATTGTTATTATTGTTATTATTGTTATTATTATTATTATTATTATTATTATTATTATTATTATTATTATTATTATTATTATTATATCTCTAAAAAATATACTTTAGCTTTAATACTGAAACACCATCCATCTTATAACTTATTTTCCATATTAGATCATGTAAATTAATAAAACATGATAAACTAAAGAATAATGCTAAAAACACTAAAAACTTCAATTAACTCTGTAGACCTCTAGTCCTGCACTCAAGACAAAGGCGTCTTTTACGTCAATCGCGTCACTCTCAACCCATGATCCTACTTTATTTATTTTATCTTTAAAGATGCACAGAATTTGCTTGAATTAAGGAATAATTAAAAAAAAATGTTTTTAAGGACGAGTTTAAAAAACTCAAGGGGTGAACCCCCACTTAGTTGAGATTTCTCACCTTGTTTACTCTACTACTTAAGCATAAATACTCAGAAGTAAGTACATTGTACTCTATCTTTTTATCAAGATCGTACTCATCAAATCGCTTGCATCATTTGTCAGTTCCTGATGATCAACCCGATAAGACATTGGTTTTTCCGATAGCCCTGTGTCTTCAGAACTAAGAAATCCGAAGGACGGATCTATGCACATCCGCGGAAACGGAGATGCTTATCGGCTGAATAAAAAAAGTTGCCTATCTCCCAAGGAAGTGAAAATCCCTTCCTTCCTCTTTTGATGTACGTTTTACCTGACGCGGAAGAGAGAAAGGGTGCCCGACCCCCACTTCCGGACCACGCGGAACGTCTTGAGCAACTCCGTCACCTTGGATTTTAAGATGTTTGGGGTTCCAGTGTTTACCTCATGATGGAGACAAGTGTTATGTAACCAATAAGATTGAGGTAAGGAGGAATTGAAGTAGTAAAAAAATACTAAGTGAAATTTCTACATATTCGTGTGGAATATCAATAGGGGAGAGTGGGGCTATTTCGCACATGGGGCACATTCAGACAGACGGCATTTTCCCTAGTAATTATAAATTTAAAAATCTGAATAAAATACCAGTAGATGGAAGCATGACTACCACATCCTGCATGAATTTTCAAAGCCCTGATTCATTTTGTTGTATACGTACTAGAAATTTGCTAGCGTTAGAAGCAGCAAAGTAAATTTTCTTGTCATTTTGTTGGCGTAAAATATCAATCAAAAATAACTCTCAAGTGGACATTCAGAATTTTATTCAGTAGAGGCACTACTAAAGTAAGTTTTTAGAAAGGTTTTATTTCCCTGCTTTAATTATAAATATCTTGTTGGGACGTGGCAAGCTTGAACTGGCAGATGGGGCACATTCGTACACCAAAAGATGGGGCAGATTCGGACTGTGCGAAATGTGCCTCATCTTTCCCATTTTTGATTATGAAAGTGATTTATATGTTTATAAGTGCAGTATATTTAATAAATTGAAGTTTAATTGTTTTTTATTGTAATTGTCTCAAAATTTGGTGATAATAGAAAATAACATCTTAAAGAAAGCTTCAGTTTTAAGGAATTTAGACCCAGATATAAACATTGAAGAAATAAATGTCCCTGATTGACTTGGACTTAGGTGATTTTATTCTAGTAGAATTTGCTACTAAAAAGAAAATTTTGTTCAAATGTTGGTCAAATAGAAAATTTGGAATTGAATGAAGCTTATTTAAAATTAATGATGAAAAACTAAAAACTTTAAAATTAATGACGAAACTTTTATTTTCCCAGTAAGTAATGATTCAACATTCATACAAAAAGGTAACATCGTATTACAAGTTCCCCAACCGTCAGTTTCAGGTGTTAATAAACGAGCTGTTGGTTCACTTTCCTTTGGAATTAAAAACCTGACAGTTAAAATATTGGTTGAAATTTTTCTAACTAATTATATTATGTGAAGTATGTCAATATGCAATATAACTCTTCATTACTACAATTGTTTTCCTCATAAAAAACGTAGATGTTCAATATTTTCTGAAGCTGTTTTCTTTTTGTAAAAAAATCTTCAATTTAGAAGAAAAATATGTAAAAGTTCCAAATTTTTCTTTTAATTATCCTTACTTTAAAATGCCATAAACTTTTTAATTTGTAAAAATAATTATTGTATAATTTTTTGCATGTGTATGAATGTGCCCCACACGTGTGCGAAACTGCCCCACCCATGGGGCACATTCGCATGAAATTTCTAGTTTTTTAGATTGATGATATAGGTTAGAAATTATAGATGAATGCGACCAATTATCATTCTAAAATGTCGGGAAAGGTCTTAACTTTCATTTGAATCCGAGAGTGTTTCAATATATCATCTAGATCCAGAGAAATATGCCGAAATGCACTTTTCGTGCGAATGTGCCCCACTCTCCCCTATCTATCGAAATTGTATGAGTGAAATTACACTGTATTCAAATTATTTTGGAAAGAGGTTGACACATTTCTAAAAGATACTGTTTGTAAAGTCCCGTAAAAAACTTTTATCCGAGGTCTCTAAGACACTTTAGGGTTTTGATTCGAACATAAACTTTTACTTTATGATTCTATACTATTATTTGTCTTTTACAGTAGACTGTCACTGGGATGAACATGAAAATCTCAGATGAAAAAAACAAAAAGACAGGATTTCACAATAATTTTCAATCGCGTGAATTTTGAACACTTCTTTATTAGAATATCCAAAAGACAAGGGATACTTTATAGAAACTATGTTTTAAATATTTAATTGTTGGGCGGGATGCGTTAGGATTGATTTACATAGTAGAGGACGGGATTAAAAAGACGCCGGGGTGATACGTAACTATTAATCTAGAAAAAAAGCATGCTATTTTATAAAACTTCAAAACATATAATCAGCTAATTCTACCCGTGCAAAGCCGGATAAGTCTAAATAAAGATAAATTGTTGGATAGCTCAAATCACATAAAAATATTAATAAATATGTTAAAATTACATTTAAAAACGTGTGAAGACCTTTTATTAAGTAACTTCTAAAAGTGCAACCCCATTTTTAAAAATTATTCTTATTACACATTTAACAACTTTTCCCTAACATTGCGGATCACTTAAAAAGAGCATATGTATGTTATTTTCCATGGCAAGACTTAAAGCATTTACAAGAATCTTAAATGTAAGTGTGCTGAAAGGACAACAACATTTCAAAAAAGTAACATAACTGAAAATTCTTAGAATTCTAACAAATTTAAATAAAATGTCTTACGGTTAAAGTGATTAGACCTCTGAAAATAATTTGATCTTAATGATGTTTTTAAATACAATCCTACTTACTTAATTTGCAATGTGGTATGATTATTTTGAGATAAAAAAAAACCTAAGTTAAAAGGAACTTTTGAGGGGTGGGCCACCTACGTATAAAAATGTTTCTAAAAAAGTAGTTACTCTTTTTTCAGAAAAGTTATTCAGTTATAACACAAAACTTCTTCAACGAATTATTCTTACAAATATCCCCTAAACTTAACACAAACACCTCCAACTAAGCACGACAACAAAAACCAAAACATTCTACACCAAACGACAAAGGCGACAACCGTCACCCTCCAGATTGGCATCTTAGAATCCAAGCGAACCGTTAAATGAGAGTTGTAATCGAATGTTCCATTTAAACACCCCTTCCAACAAGTCCCAACTGTTGCAAGACATCCTTTCCCCCAGATATATAAAGACGAACATAAAGACGACTCCCCGAGTCAACACGAGATTCAATTATCTCGCTCCAGCATTAAACAATTCCCACGACTTAAAAGTTTCCCTCCCCCTCCGTAACAATCGGCACTCCCATCCGAACCGAACAAAGGACACACCTACGCGAGCGCAGTCCATTGTCTCCAGGGGGGGAGGGTAAGCGAAGGATCCTTCCTTCATCGGAAGGAAAACGATAAAGTCATATATACGAGACGATCGTCTGTAATGGTGCTAACGAAACAACATTAGCACTGCTACTAGCGAAACAAAAGACGCTATCGGAAATCGATGACGAGTTTAGATGTCTTCTCCACCCCATTTGCATCTTTTACTAATGTGGTGGGTGAGAAAAGGCGGATAACCCTAATAGTGGCACCGTCTAATGACCATCTACCGTTACGGACCTTTGATAAGACTGGCGACAAAAATTATGCAAATAATAATAATAATAATAATATGTATCCCGCCGCGTAACGGTTTTTTCCCCAGTGTTTGACACGGAATGACCTCCAATTTCTGGTGTGGCGTGGTATCTTGTGCAGTTAAACATGAGGTTGAAGTATGGATTGGTACTTATTCGTGGGGAATATGCTTCTGTCTGTGTTTTTTTCACTAACGCAGAATGTTAGATGTCGTTTGGCTCCGAACGACTTTCGGGGTATTAAAGTTCTTTTTTTATTGCTTAGATTCATAATCGTGTTTTTCTCGAGTTGGGAGGGAACTTTCTACATGGACGTGTTCGAAATAAGTTGTCCTTCCATACCTAACAACTTTAGGAACTTTTTAATTTTCGTGTATTAAATGTACTAGTATAATGCTTACATTTTTATTTCTAGAATAAAGGAAACCTTTCGCTTGGTTCTTGTACATCTTAATGATGTAGAAAACCTTGTTTAAGGTTATTAATATGTTAAAATTATTTTTTCTAAATGTAAAGTTGTTTTCTGGGCCATGGTCGAAACGGTGGAACACCTGCCCGTAAAAGTTGTTTTCCAGCATAGGGAGTTTGAGCGATGAGAAAACAACATTACAAGACAAGAGAAGGTACCGTGAAACATTTACAGAATGTTTTAATACATTTATAAGGATTTGTTTTTATATAAAGTTATCAAGATCTCTTATAAGAAAAGTACTTATGCAATAGAAATCAACTTCATTGTTTTAATTCTTTGTTAGTATTGAAATTGATTAAAAAAGCGGTACTCTTCCAGAATCCCGGCGAAAGCGATAAAGTCGCCTATAATAATGCAACCATTACCAAACGGAATATCTGTTTCGGGAGGTCATATGTGAGCTGTCAAGAAAAAATCTGCTTGGCAAGATTTGCGCAGGGATTCTGGAAGAGTACCAAAAAAGCTCACCTATGACCTTAAACGTCTTCAATTTTAAATTTTTAACACTTTTGCAACAATTTTTTTTTAGATTTAAGAAAAAAAAATCCAATTCAAGAATAAAATCCAAGCACTAAGGATTGCACACATAACTAAATTTTTACAGAAAAGAAGCTTTCGTGAATTATTAATTTTCTTGATTTGTAAAAAAATTAACAAATTTTCGTTTTCTGTTGTAATTATCTAGACATATGATAGTTTTATAACTGGTAAAATTTTTTTAAGAAGGTGTGGCAACGCCAGTTTGGCCTACAACTCAACTCTTGTGACGTATGATAGATATATAAGTGTTTATATTGCTGTTAGTGCTTACTTTTATTCGATTTTATTTGAGAGCGCTGGTCGCTCTATGTTTCGTTAATTTACTTTTAAATGGTTCCTTTATTGAACATCGATAGTAGTTCACTTTAAAGGCGTAAAATGAATTAATTTTATTTAATAAATTTAAAAATTTGTTGTTTTTAAAATTTTAATAACAAAAACAACTACTTTAGTGAAACTTAAAGTACTAAGTTTCTTGTTTTTTAGTGTAAAAGACGTAAATTAACACTCAAACAACCCAGCATTCCGACAAATACGTATCAACTTCGCACGATACATCCTATACCACAACATGATCATTCCCCTACACTAAACCGCAACACAAACGCCCAAACAATCTCAACCTACGATATGCACATAACACACAACTAACTCCTCACACAGACCTGCTATAATATAATAATATGAAATTTCCATAGGTTCGGCGCAGCGCAGAACCGCGCGCAGGTTCTTGAGGGCTGCACAAAGCGGCGCAAACAAAGGCGATCTGCCTGCAAACAGGGGGCTGTGAGTGGAGAGGGGGCAATGTTAATTTAAATAGACCGGGTATCATTGCCTCGGAATCCGAGCAATCAGGCAGGCCTAAACAGACACGTGCGCGTCTCTCACAGGGCACAATGGAGCGGACAAACACGGAATGCCGCGCGCGCGACGGGATGATTGGGGTTTCTTATATGGTTTGGGATCAGATGAATTGGTAATGTAAGGTATGGATAGTTAGATGATTTTGTATCGAGTGTATTGCACTGAGCTATAAAACAAACTGGAATGACATCCTCCGATACTATAACAAGCGATTGATCGTGCCAGCGCGGAAGGTTAAATTGCCACGATTGCTCGCAGCAATCGGGGCAAGCTGGAAGCACAGTTGTAAGACCATTTTCCCCTTTTATCTGCCCATGCCTGTTTTTCAAAATATTATGAGCAAAATTTAGAATGGTCGTTTCATTCTCGGCATACAACAGTGCTAAAAGATGGAGAAATTTAAAATAAGATCGAAATCCTTTCAGCGGTGTGATGCGGTTTCGGCACGCTAACTAGTCACTCCGGTTTGTTTCATAGCTCAGTGGTATATAGAGGTATTATATGCTTATGTCTAGTGAAATTTTCTGAATCGAAAGTATTTTAGTATTCACAAGTGTACTAGTATCTTAAATTTAAAATGATTCTATACTAATAGAAATGTTTCGTTGGTCTACAAAAAAAACTTTTTTTCTGATGGCGGGAATATTAAAGCTGTTTTTGTATATATTTGACCTCCTGATTCCGAATATGACATCCGTTTTTGCTCATCAGCTCTAGTTTTTAAGATATTCGAAAATTAAGTTTTTTTCACTTTTGACCTATACCTTTTATACAATATGGTGCTATAAAAATGACTTAAAAATAAAAAACCTAACCACCCAAGGCTTTTCCTATTCCTTAGGGTTTCAATAGATAGTGTATAAAGTTTCAGCCCCCCAAGTTAATTTTAAGGGGTACCTACAGGGCCCTAAAGTTGAAAAAAAAGTCGAAAAATGGGTCTTTTTTCAGATTTTTTTAAAAAATATTTTTGAGTTTTCTAATTTAATAAAACTGGCTAATATATGTTTTTTAGAACTCATTTAGACCGCTAAAAATATTTTTACTTGAAAACTGCACCTCTTTAGAGCGATTTTTTAGTTTTAAGGTGAGAATAAGGGTCATTTCGCTCAAAAACGCTTGGTACCAATAATGGTGAATGAAACGAATAAATTTCGAATTTTTCAGAAGTAAGTCATCAAAAAAGATGTCCTTTGATGTAAAACTGAATTTCACATGATAAAGATCAGTAAAACAGTAGAAGCTCCTCTCGAGCTTTCAAGCCCTAAAATTTGAAAAAAATTGGAAAAAATGCTTTTTTTCACTGATCTGTATCATATGAAATTTCAGTTTTATAACAAATGACATCTCTTTTGATGACTTACTTCTGAAAAATTCAAAATTTATTCGTTTCATTCACCATTATTGGTACCAAGCGTTTTTGAGCGAAATGACCCTTATTCTCGCCTTAAAACTAAAAAATCGCTCTAAAGAGGTTCAGTATTCAAGTAAAAATATTTTTAGCGGTCTAAATAAGTTCTAAAAGACATATATTAGCCAGTTTTATTAAATTAGAAAACTCAAAAATATTTTTTTAAAAATTCTGAAAAAAAGACCAACTTTTCGACTTTTTTTCAACTTAGGGCAACTTTAAGGAATAGGAAAAGCTTTGGGTGATTAGGTTTTTTATTTTTAAGTCATTTTTATAGCACCATATTGTATAAAAGGTAGGTCAAAAGTGAAAAAACTTAATTTTCGAATATCTTAAAAACTAGAGCTGATGAGCAAAAACGGATGCCATATTCGGAATCAGGAGGTCAAATATATACAAAAAAAGCTTTAATATTCCCGTTCCCGCCATCAAAATGAGTGTTGACCAGTGTAATAGAAACAAAGTAAGGTCGGTTTTATTCGTTGCTTTTTTTCATTTTGGGAAAAGATTAGAATATGATAATAGGAAAAGTTATAGGAATGAAGAGAAGGAATATTAATAATATAATAGAGACATAAGATAACGTTAAAGGAAAACGAAAAACAAAATATATGTATGTACAACATATTGTTCACTAAAGCGCCCAGAGCCTTACAAGTGAAGTCAATAATATACTAAATGAATAAATACATTAAATAAGAAATAAAAGGAAAGAGGAAATGAGAAGGGTAAAGGATGAGAAAAAAGAGAAAATAAACTGAGTTAATAAGAGGGAAAGGGAAAAAAGAAAGAATAGGAAAATATATGAAAAAGAGAGGAAAAAAATAGGAAAACAGGAGAGTGGAGTTAAGCAGGGGCAGAGAGGAGAGGCATTAAACTATAAAGAAGAGAAAGAAAGGAGTAAACATTAAAAAAGGGGAGAAAGTGGAGAGAAGGGAAAGTAAGAAAAAAAGAGAAATAAATAAGTATATGAGAAAAGTTAAAAGTAATTATTTTAGAAGAATGAAATACCTATTTTAAAATATAAAAAAATTAATAAATATCGAAAAAACATTATTTCTAATAAAGATAAACACTTAAACAATGTCATGCGGGGTCGATCAGTTTAAGAATCATTCTGTTAAATTAGTTAATTTAATGATTAGTTAACTATTATTTAATTGTTATATAGTTAATTACTTAATTAATAATTCGTTGTTTAATTAGTTAAGAAATTGGTAATTAGTTTAATTATGGCATTTTTAAACCTCTATGGGATGACAATGCCCCTATTTATATAAAAACCTTAACACTTTTTACTATAATACATATTTCACGCAATTTACAAATCAATGTTTTCCATCTCTTTCCTCAACATTTTACCTCCAAGTTACTCTCCCTTTCAAGACCGCATACAACCACGCTATCCCTTTCCACAATACCATTCTAAACGCCCATTACAACTATTCGGACACCACATTCCCAAGACTAGCCCGCAAAACGCCGTTCGTCTTGTTCAATCCGATAGATATTAAGAGGGGGAGAGATCTCCCAGGGCGGAAGTCAACCTTTATGGGGGCTGTAGAGAGGGAGAGAGAGCCCCTGCCGGGGCACCAGTGGGAAGCGGAACAGGTGGCGCCCCGAGATTTACGATGGACAGACGATACCGGGGCTAATCGAATCAAGGGGGTGTTGATTGGGGCAGCGTCCTTCAAGATGCAAACGATTATGGAGCTCTGGTGGAAAGGGGAGTTAATCCCCATCAATGGGGGAGAGTTGCAAGACGTCGGAATCAGTAAACAATGGTGGTTGTGTGGGCTATTAAAGCAGTGAGCGTTGCGCTGGGGGTCTTAAGTGGAACCGATGGGTGTTCGATTTGCGTGAGTTTATGGAGGTGCGTGTTGGGAATGGTTTGGTTTCCACCACACTAGGGAGGAGGAATGGATGGTTTTTGCTGTGAGGAGGTGTTGACTGAGAGGGGTGTTAGTGTTGGTGGTTTTGGGGGTTGAGCTTGGGAATGATGTGTTGTGGGGGTAATTAGGTGTTTGAGGAAAGCAGTGGTTGAAAGAGGGGGAAATTTTCTATTATTTTTATTTTTAATCATTTGGTTTTTCGTTGAATATATTTTTCTTAAAAAAAAAGGTTTACATATATGTTTTAAACATTATATTCTAAGCGATTATGCGTAGTATTTATTTTACAGAAAAATTGTATGGAGTGAACAAATGTTTTTTATTGCATCTCTCTTATTGCATGTTTATGTTGTTAGTATTTAAATATTCCTCAACATTCCTAAAGCTCTGAAATGTCGAAACCACTATCTGGCCATGAGTATCCCTACTCTTCAGCATCTTTTTGCTCTTGGGCCTCCATCTACTTTTCTTCATCCTTTTGCTCTTAACGCTCTCTACCTTTCAGAATCTCTTTGCTCTTTTGTTCTACGGAATCCACTTGCTCTTCAGCATGTCTCTACTCAATAACATCTTTTTTTCTCTGGGGCATCTTGTGGATCTCTAGGGTCTCTTTACTCCTTAATTCCCCTACTCTTCAGCATTATTTAGGTTTGGAGTCTCCCTCTGCTCTTTTTTTTAAAGAAGAATTTTTTCCTCTTGATCATCTCTGCTCTTAAGCATATCTTTTCTTTTAAGACTCTATTCAACATTTGCTCCTCACTACCCGCTCGGAACGTCTTCTGCTGAGAACAGTTTATAAGCATTCCTACTGGCAAGAATTATTTCTGTACAATTTTTGAAACGCTTCCATATGAAACAAAAAATTTTATATAATTTTATTAATTTAAAATAAGATTTAAGTAAAGATTAGGCACACACATTTTAAAAATACCTTAAACTAACTATCATATTTTGGTTTTGAAAACTTCGCTATTGGAACAAAATAATTAGTGAATCTTCTGTGGTTGAATTAAAGGAATATTAAAAGTAATATTTTGTGTCCACTTTCTTAAAATATATTGCTTTTGACATAAGTCACCAACATCAACGTCGGAGTAAAATCCTAAGTCTAAAAAGGATTCCGCCAATCAGAGTCAGCAAAAAGCTAATTTTTCTTAACATGGTTATAAGGTTTAACAAGTCTACAATTCATCCCTTTCTTTGCAAGATAACAAATTCTAACTCTTCCTTTGAAGCCCCACCCAAGATGATACGTCCTAGCAACAAACAGTCCCAGAATTAAAACTCCTCCAGTAATTAGACAGCGATTTTATCGTCTGCTTACGACGAAATTAATGAGGCTCACTCTCCAAAACAACAACGCGAGATTATCTTTTTCTTCCAAGACGGCAACTCCACCGAGACCTCTCTTATCGTCTGCAAAAGGGGGTGGTGCAACAACACCATCATCTCGCATTCGAGGTTCGAATTTTATCTCAACCCGTTCCGATTTCCTTGGCGCGCAATCAGCCACCACCATCCATCAGCCCAGTGTCATCCGGGCAACAGATTAGCCCCCCTCCTCCTCTGTAATTGAATAGAACGCGAACGGGGGAGGGGGTGGTTGGAATCGAAAGCCGAGGGCCTAATGGCCAGGCGAAATTTATGAAGATACTGACCAGAGCCGAAATGTAATTGGGGCAACCTGAAACTTTTCAGCCTGCTGTCGGATCCGGCAAGATTTGTGGCCAGGTATTGTGCGATGCCAAGGAAAGACGCAGCAGGTGATGGCCGCATATGGAATGTCCGCGGATGAAGTTTCATTAGTGTGGGGTAATTAATTTGGGTAATTACATTCGGTGTGTGGAGAGAAAAATAAATGGGTGTTTCTTGATGATGGAGGGTTAAATGCTACCCCGGCATGAGAACTTTCTGGGGTCGTCCAGCCCCAGGATCTGATTTGGGGAGTATTTCTCTTGAGGATGATGAGGGCACGGTTCCAACTTGAAGGGGGACACTCGTTACGAATTTTCGGAGGGGGATTTATTCGAAATATCTCCCTCTTGGATAGGCCCGTGATTAGTATACCTCCATGGGTTCTCCTGGATGGATCTCTCCTGGTTGAATTTCCCGAAAGGTGGCCAAAAATGAGTATTTTCTTTGAGAAACTGATATTTAAAAGCTCTTTCACATTGTTTCACTTTCATTAATTCATCCTGAGTGATTCACTCTTGTGAATCGTTAGTTTCCATAGAAGATTGAAGGAGTAAAGAGTGAAACGCCAATTCACACTTTTCACTTTGGATGATTCCTTCAGAATGAAAATCGAAAGAAAAAAGTCTGAATGAGCCTTTATCTACAGCAATATCTAACGAAAATTGTGGGTACTTTTCCGTTAGCCGGGCGCAAATGTCGCCAATTGTGAGCCAAACGCGAGCCAAGTCGCCAAGCAAAGCGAATGACTACAGAAAAATGTGGCTGAATTCTACATTATTTGGCGATTTTTCGTTTGCGCCCGGCTAACGAAAAAGTACCAAATTGTGATTCACCATGCTGATAGTATGTGTTTTGAGGATATTATTTCTCATGAGGTTTGGTAAGTTAGGGGATCTCACAATTGTACCAATCTAAACCACCAGAGATTGATAACTTTTTATCCTGTGGAAAATTTGTCGCGGAAAGGACTGCAATGGATAAAAACTACGAAAGATCAAATTCATAAAAATCTTATAATAAAAATAACTTTATCTTTCTTGTTTCCCGAGCAAAAAATTCTGCAAAATCGGTATTTAAAAAAAAATTGGAGGGAGTTATAACCACAGAGTACAGAGCTTAACAGAGTGTTCACCTCCATAGACGCTAATGACAACTTTTTTAACAGGGCTTTTCCCATTGAAAAACTTTAGGCCAAACGGCCCCGCCTCCTAATAATACCACGTTATTCCTGCTTATTCCGTCATTCGCCCACTGAAGCTGTCACTCAAATCCAAAACCCCAATAAACAGTAAAATTCAAATAAATCAAATACATTTTGCGTTCTCTGATTGGCTGCTAGTGAACTGAATTATAATCTGCGAGCTGAATAAAATTAATTACCTAAGGAGGAAAACGGCTGTTTGGCATTTCTGTTAAGCTCTATACTCTGTGGTTATAACCCCTTGTCTGCAGTTTCTATAGAAAATCTGCAGTTTGAAAAAACGTTAAAAGTCTTGAGGTTGGTTGCAAAAATTTTTTAGAAAAACTACGGAATTACAGGTTGAAAGGCTTTAAAGTCTACAAAAAATAGTTGTTTTCAGTTGAAAGGCTACAAAATAACTGCATACTTTTGTAAGAAAACTGCAATTCAGATATTTTTTGAAGCAATTGTGCAGACCTTTTTTGGCTAGTTCTAATCTTTATAAATCACAATTATCAACTAAAAGATAAAATTCAAAGTCGACATCTTTATTATCCATAAATGTAACGATTCATTTTTTCAATCAATCTCATTTTACTCCAATATATTCTTATCCTGCTGAAGACATACATTGAATATTAGTTTTTAAAGATTTAATGATAAATGCGCCATTGAAAATTCAACTGAAAGTAAAAAACGTCCTCTTCTTTCTAATAAAAAACCCGATAAAGCGCAGCGCAGAGTGATTGAGGCATTAAATCACATTTGCATCCAATAACTGCCATATTCGATCAATACGGGGAGCACTATCATAATCCGAAGTATAAACATTCAGAAAATATTCATTCCCATCATAGCCCCCCTCAAAGTAACTCATACCACCCCTTATTCTAATAACCTGGATTAAACGGGAAGGGGTGGCTACCCTGGCAAACAACCCCCTGGGGGAATTAGACTAAACCCCCTACACAGTAGGTATATTGGGCTTTTAAGCGTGTGAAAGTAATACTGGCAAAACATCGTCGATTTAAGAGACAGTAGTGGTATTACTAAGAGGGAAGTGTATTAAGGTTTTTATTTAAAAGGGAAATTTTTTTTAATTATAATAACTGTTTTGATTTGACAAATTTCTGCTCATAAAATATTTAAGTAGGAAGAAACACACTCGAAAAAATTGATGGTTCTGAAGAAAAATGTGTACACTCTTAAAGACATTCTTAAAACTGAGTAAAAATTACTCAAACTGGCTCCGAATCAAATTTACTCAATTTTGAAAACATGAATATACAGTCGAGTCCGCTTAATGTGATCACCGTTAATGTTATCAATCGGATAATGTTATCGAAATTGACAGGTCCCGATCATTCCTATATAATTTAATGTAAAATACATCGTTTAATGTGATCAACTTTGCATCATCACTCCGCTTAATGTTATCAAAATTTGTCCATATCCCCTTTAAAACGACCGCTTTTGAGTTCTAATTTCATGTTGAAGGTCAATTTTTACAAGTAAACACCTGCTCCATGATAACATCTGGAGATTCTTTTTTTCTGAAACTCAATGAGTAAGAAAAACAAAACATTCCGCCTGTTTTATATTGAAAGAAACATAGAAAGAAAGCGGTTATACGGGGGGGGTCCGAATCCATACTTGTGATTGGTTAAAGAAACACCAAGATCCAGGCTTGCAGATGTTTCTGATAAGAGATTTTGATTTTCCCTGGTTTACTGGAATTCAGATTATGTAATAAATAAGTGGTTTATTGGAGTGGAAGGATATAATGAGGCGGAAAAAAGAGAGACCTTTCTTTAAAAATACAAAGTAAGTGATTATTTAAATTTTATTAACTGAACTACTCTTATATTTTCCCCTTAAAATTTTACCTAGTGTAAAAATAGAGTTTTGAATACATTTATTACGATTACATAATTTTGATTTTAAAGCAAACTATCTAGTTACACTGTTTGCTGTTTTTTGATATGAGATCGCTTATTGTTATCGATCGGATAATGTTATCAGTTTAGTCTGGACAATTGCGATCACATTAAGCGGACCCGACTGTACTAAAAATGTGCATACTCAAAAATGAAACATCATGAGCTTATTTTTGAGTTATTGCATGGCATTCACATGAATCAAGCTTAAGATGTTTCATTTTTTAGTATGCAAATTTTTAGAAATGAGTACATTCATGTTTTCAAATTAGAGTAATTTTGATTCGGAGCCAGTTTGAGTAATTTTTACTCAGTTTTTAGACTGTCGTTTTAAGAGTGTAATGGATTAGGGAAAGAGAAAGGGACAAAAAAAAGATGAGAAAAGGTGATACATATAGACAGGGCTCGATTTCAGGCGGAACGGTCCTGAACGCCGCCCTCTTTTTCGGCAAAAAATTTTAATCTATTCCAGGGGTCTCCTAACTACGGCCCACGAGACCCATTCATCAGGCCCGCGGATACCTTTCTATGAACGAAAAAAAGTTCTAAAATGAATTACATCCCTGTTTTTACTGTCAAATTTCCAAAATTATTCGGGGGGAGAACCCCCAAACCCCCTTTTTGTACTTAGAACTCAACTTATCAGATTTTTTTTCATATTAAGTTCACAACAGTAAGAATCCTATAAAAAAATATAAAAAAAGCATATTTCAAATTTAAAAAATATTTTTAATGCATTTTTATATTTTTTGCAAATCACAATATTTGTGATTTAATTGTAAGGTTTTTACTTAATTGTTCTTTTAAAACATGATTGTGAACCCCCATTTGAACTACCCACAATCCGCTCCTAGTGTTGATTCTTTTTTATTTGAACCAGATTTACCAGATCGCTGGGAAAATTTGCAAAGAAAATTTGCGACACCTTAAATTCTACCATTTAAGGACTTAAACTACACTGTTAAAAAAACAGTTCAACCTTTCACCAGTTTGTGGTGAAAAGTTGTAGTGTTTCACCACAAACTGGTTCAAATTTAGCAGCAACCTAGGTTTGGTAACAGGTTTCACCAAGTTTTCGGAACTTTCACTATTGAAATCCGGTACCTACAGGGTGTCCCAAAAAAGACTGACACTTTACATTTTAAAAATCAATAACTCAAAAACTAAAAAAGATAAAAATAAACGGTTTTTTGAATTCTACTCTAAAGACCAAATAATTTTATGACACATACTTTCGTAAGTCGTAGTTCAAAAATCCCCCGACAGGTGGGAGCACTATTTTCCATTATCTCCTATGGGGAGATTGATACTTTTATGCCCTATCGGGGGATTTGGGAACAATGATTTACGAAAATTTGTGTCATAAAATTCTTAGGTCTTATGAGTAGGATGCAATAAACCGCGTATTTTTATCTTTTTTAGTTTTTTAATTAAAAATTTTTAAAATGTGTCAGTCTTTTTTGGGACACCCTGTACTAGAGAAAGCACGAAAACTTGGTGAAACATTTTACCGAACCTAGGTTGCAGCTAAATTTGAACCAGTTTGTGGCGAAAGGTTGAACTATTTTTTTAACAGTGTACGCATTATATTCTTAAATTGGCAAAATATACAACACTAAAGGTTCATTGATGATGAGCCGTCTCACCTCCTACAAGAGGCACCCTGTTGGAAAAAAAAGTATAACCCACTGTAAAAAAAGTTGTATAAAGAGTTCATCGTCTTATACAATTAATAATTAAGTTTTAATAAAACTATTCATAATCTAGTACAACACATTTGAATTTATTTTACAAATTTAAATTTGAAAATAATTGCTAAAGTTTTGGTATTTACCGTTCCGGTCCCTCTTTTTTTAGAAATCGAGCCCTGCATATAGAGTTAAAAAGAGAAGAGAAGAAAGTTTATAAGACAGCAGGAATAAAAAGAGGATATTAAAACGAGAGAAAAAAGAATAAAATTGATTTATAGAGGGAATAGCAGAAAGACAAATAGTATTAAACAACTTAAGATATATTTGATTTAAAAGTTAAAGTACTAATTTTAGAATGTCAAGCAAAGTTTCGCAAAACCTTGTGTGTGAACAATTTATTTTGTGTGAATAATTTAAATTGAGAAATAATATTGAAATTTAATTATTAGGTTCTGAATTTTCTAGAAATAAAAATGAGTAGGAAAAAAACATTCGTAAATAATAAAATACAGATATAATAAAAGTTGCTGTACTTTTAACTACGTTAGAGAATAAAAGAAAATCCTTTTTTCGGGAAAAGAAAGCACGCGGAAACAAAAACATTGTTGTTGTTAGAAAAAGAAAAACGATTAAAGAAAAACTTTAACATTCTAGTCAGCAGAGAAAAAGGATCCTATGTTCAATATATTTTGCCTTACTGATGAACGAAATGTCGTGAAGATGCTTTTTCGATAACTGCCAGAAGGCTTGTTTTCCAATATATACCCCATTCAAAAATCTATCCCCTTTGGAATACTTGACAGAGCCTTAAGTTTACCGTTTGTAAAAACGCTGTTTTACGAGCACTTTAAAATATCGATCTACGACGTCTTTTTTAATGTAAAAGAAACAGATGTTGACTTACACTGTTGTAAAATAGGGAAATACAGCCAAAGTATCTCCGTCTCTTTTAAGCTTGAAATTAGTTGTCTATATTTTTGAGTTTGCTCATTTTTCTGCCTTTTAAACTTAAAGGAAATATCGATTTTTATCGTATTTTCTTTGAAAATTAGGAAAGAACGAATACGATATTTCTAAAATTTATGTTCTTAATATGCGTTATTTTTATTTAGAAGTTTTAGTATCATTGTTTTGTAGATCTTACAAACAAAAAAACTTTAATTTTTAAAATAACTTTTATTAAATTAAAGCATATTTTCGGATAATCTTTCAGCTGGAATATGTTCTACTAATGCTTATATTCGATTTTTCGTAATTTTTCATGAATTTTAAATAATTACAAAATTTCTAAAATATTTTATATAAATGAAGATTTATTTCTAATATGTTTTAAATTCTGATATATGATGGTCACCATGCTTATAAGCAAAATAAAATTGGGGGAATTGCTTATTAATTTAATAATTTTTATTTTATTGTCCTTAATTTTTGAGGGATATTTTCAAAAATAGAAGTTATTAAGTGAGAATTCAAATTTTTATAAAGACCAACTTTTTAAAGAAATGAACTTTATTTTCGATGGACAAGAAAAATTATTTTCAAGCTAAATCAGATTTATTCCTTTAATTTGAAACTAACAGGAATTCATATGTTAAAGAAATATTTAAATTAGTTCTTAATAACTATTGCATTAAGATCGAATCCCATGGAAAATTTGAGGCAGCTGAAAGGGTTAAAACAAAGAAATGCTGTTTAAAGAAATAATAAAAATAATAAAAATCACAGCTAAAATATCCTACTAACTCATTCTCAAATACGATTTAAAAAAAAGATCATTAAAATTCTTATTTATAAAACATTTCTACAATTTCTACATTAGTTAGGACAAAATCATTTAAAAAATGTCATCTCAGAGCCACTATACCAGGGATGGCGAACCTATGGCACGCGTGCCACTGGGTGGCACGCGACTGGTATAACGGTGGCACGCGACATTCCTTAAAAATGACACAAAAGAAACCTGTAGTTCTGGACCAGAGATTTCTTACTAGTACCTTAAAACTAATCATAATCAATATTAGCTTCAGAACACTTTTAAGCCTCCTGAATTTCAAAATTTTCTTGGGGGAGGACCCCCGAACCCCCCACTCACCTCTAAGGTGCCGTTGGGCCGTTCAAATATTACTTTTTTTTTAAATATGGCTTTATTGGAATAAAGTTCACTATGAATTCAAATATTATGTAAATATATTTTATTGGTCATTTTGGACCCCCTTTTCCCTTTTGTCAGCAAAGGTAAGCAAATCACGACTGCCCTTATAAAGGAAACTGGCATTTGGCCGTTAGAAAACAAAATCATGGATGCAAAAGGAGCCTGATTACTTTTCACAAGGGCGGGTATATAAGGGGGCAAAGGGGCCTCCCCCCCTCCGAAATTCAGACAAGGTATACCAACACAAGTTAAATCCCAGTTTCTTGGGGTGAAATTTTCAAAAAAATTTCTGGGGGAGTGCCCCCAAGCCCCCCTTTTCTACGTGAAACTTTATTATTCACAAACTTTTTTCTAAATACTCATGAAAATCAAAATCCTAATTTAAAATGTATGTCCAAAATTCGGACTAGATGCACCAAAAACTAGTTCAAAACCATGCTTTTAGGGACAAATTTCCAAGAAATTGTCTGGGGATGGACCCCAGACTTAAGTCGGAACTTCATTATTGACAACATGAATGAGAGGGACTGAAGAATAATTGTTGGCCCCTCCCGAAATAAATTTCTATATACACCCTGAATTTATGGCCCACCACTAGACTTGTGCCTTCGATTGGAGCCCTTGAGTACTTGTAAGTTGGAAACTTCTGTCCTGAACTATCGACCCTCAAAGGCGCGGATTTCCTTTTCCAAGGGTTTAAAGATAATTTATTAAAAAAATAACAAGTGGCACACTTGACACCTGAAAATCATAAACCTTATTATAAATGGCACACTGATCGAGAAAGGTTCGCCATCCCTGCACTATACCATCACGAATCAAAATCCACAAAAAACAACACTCAATTCCGACACAAAACAAACAATGGGACTTCCATTCCCCAAAGAAACATCCCCAAGAGAAGAAAGAATCAACTCAACACCTATTAAATCCACAGCAAAGCCGCCCCGTCACAAAGACACCCCTTCTCTTGTATGCATAACAAGTGCTCAATTGCTCGTCACGAAGACAAAAAGAGCACTAAACGGATGAGCTCTTAAAAGATCCTTTGTCACTCCCGGCGATAATTTGCTCTCACCTCAAGAAAAGCTGCTCACTTAACCCATTAATGCCCAACTTTTTATTTTTCTTAAATATTTGGTAAAAACATAGTAAATAGCCCCAAAACAACTGGAAAAATAGTGAAAAAAATTCCAGGTTAAAATTTTAATTTCTACCCTAAAATTAAAAAACGTCCCTAAAAAGGGACGTCAGGCACGAATGCCCCCGTTGTTTTTCTCTATAGTAAGCGCATGGTAGAAAACTTTTTTAAAGCCTCAAAAACATTTTCTACCTTATTAAGTGTAGCAAAAGTGATCGGAACGATACTGTAACATCAAAAGGAACAAAAAACATTAATTATTTATCCAATTAACCGTAAAATTAACCTTAATTAACGTAATTTGAGCATTTTTTATGCTCTAAAACACGTTTTTTCCTCCCAAATCTATGTTAATTGCAAATTAATTAATATTTTTAATTGAAAAAGGCATTCTTTGTTTATATGTTACCTAATATTAAGTAATAATTACTTTTACACACCTCAAGTCCATCAGAATATCTCAATTTGTGAAGTTTAAGTCTTTCAAATGCCCATACTTTTTCCATTTTATTTAATTTTATTCTGCGGAACACAAATTTCTCCCCAAAAATCAAGTCTTGGTGGGATGTGTATTAGCAAGCCAGATGATAAAGATTGATCAGCAGTATAGAACACAATGATTAGCCACATCTAATTAGGAAAAAAGCCGAAAATTTATCACAAAAGCTACTTTTTTGGCAATTTTAATGACAAAAAGTCATTATAACTAATAATTATTAAACTTTTAATTAAAATATAACCGGAATATAGTTGCATAAGTAATAAATATAGTAAAATAATTAATTTATTCACTTTAATTAATGCAAATTAATTAATTCCTTATAATTTAAGACTTTTTATTCAATTAATTTAGCAGAAATAACAGTATTTTCCAAAAAAATAAACAAAAATAACAAATTTATTAGCTAAAATTAAAGTAATTTTATAAATGTCAGTTATTTAATTCATATCATAAGAATCGAACGCGTTTTGATGAAAAAAATATGGAAACACTAGCATTTCACTATGGGGAAAACCACGGGGGCATTCGTGCCTGACGTCCCTTTTTAGGGACGCTTTTCGAGGGTCCAAAATAAGGCCAAAATAAAATATTTTGGAAAAATAAAAAAACACCCTAACTGATTTAATGTATAAACAGTAATATATATCAACATCGAAAATTTTTTTAAATAACAACTAGGATTTTTAAGCTTTTTCTTTTAAAATTTTTAAAAAAGCACTTTCCTGAAAAATTCTATCTTCTAACTTTAAAAAAAGTTAAAATTTTTTTTAATTCTGCTTTCTTCTTGTGTTCTTTATGTTCTATGAAGATCAGAGATACATCAGTGCAAATTTTGATTCAAAGGAACAATTTTTGTAGAAATAGGAGGATTTTTAAAAAACGTCCCTAAAAAGGGACGTCAGGCAGTAATGGGTTAAGAAAGGAAGAGGAGAAGCATTCTCTCTCCTCCGGGTTCCTTGTTTGGCGACGCCAGCGCCCTCCTTGGCAGCTTCGTTCACTATTGTCCGACTTTCTGTCTTAAGGCTTATTCACTTATCAGTTTGGTGGAATTAGTCCAAAATGAAAAGTGTAAAAGCGTGAATTGAAGGCAGGCGCGGATCCATGGGGGGCAGTCTGGACAGTGCCCCCCTTGGATCTGTGCCTGTCCCCAATTCTAGTTCTCAAAATGAGTTAAAACCTTCTTTTTACAAGTCAAAATTTAAAAAAAATATGGGGAGAACCCCCATACCCTCAGCGGTACCACAAGGGGATCTTGCGTAATAATTTTAAGAAAATTCCCAATATTTTGACATTTTGTGTCAGAAGTGGAAAAGTGCCCCCCCCCTCTTGGAGCTGTGCTGCGTCCACGCCTGATTTGGGGGAGGGGGGCTTCACTCAACTCCTTCACTTTTCTATGCAAACTAGAGATTACCAGAAGTGAATAACATAGGGTGAACAGTGAAAATGAAACAGTGTGAATGATCCTTTAGTTCTTACACGGAACTAGTGAGAGGGAAAATTCTTGCTGTAGATATGATTTCTCGCATCCATTTTAGCACGAAACTGGAAAGATGAATTAGTTGTAATATCAAGCGGAGTTAATGACCAAAAACATGTTTACGTAACTTTTGAGTGGCCCCTTTAAGTAGAAATAGCCATCGCACAATGTAAGCAAAATTTTTAGTTTCATTTGACAGTGCATGTGGATAATTTCACACATTCTTATACTGGGTGTTTTAAACTTTACACTGGTCATTGATAAAAATAATAAATTGAAAATGTTTGTAATTGCTTAATATTTTAAACAATTACCAAGAGGTGCCCCTTGAGGCGGGTTTGAAATCCTAACGTCTCGAATAAGCCTCAGCAGGTTGTTTCGAAAGCCGATTGGATTTCTAGACTGATGATTCAAAGCATGACAGTTCAAAGATTAATGATTAGGGGGCGCCTCTCAACCAGAATGAGAATAGGCTAATAGGAAATTCACAAATGACCAAGTCAACCGGCGTTCGGAGCGTCCCACCTTTGGAGCACCTTCTGGTTCTAGCAGACTAATATGTTCAAAACCTCAACAAAATTTTGCAAAAGAGAAAGTTTTTTAAATACTTATCGTTGTGATCAGTTCGAAGAAAAATGTAAGGAATTATGAAAAAGTAATGTTTGAAGAGAGTAAAATCTAAGGTAAGAAAGAGTAGATATTGTTGGTTAAAGACTGGAAAATTAAAAAAAAATTATAAACGAATCAGATGGATTTTAATGAAGCATATTCCCTTATACTTATCATGGGGGGAATGGCAGCTGCAAAAAATATTTACAAAGAATATTTTTAAGAAAATAAATTGTATTTTCTAATGAAGATTGATTTGATTTAGAAGTGGGATTTATTATTTTTAAACATTTAATTGCAATTGCATATTGTTAAGTGATTTGAGCTATATTAGATCATAGAAAATAGTTCTTCAGTTTTATGAGTTCATGCTCTTCTTAAAAACATATATTTAAATAATATTTTCAAAAATTTTTATTATTTTAAAATATTTTCTCCTAGAGATTTCAAGTCTTATTACCTTTTAAAATATTTAACTCCAAAATGTGGCGTAAATGCAGATAACAAGTTGAAAAAAGTGAATAGAATAAAAACAACGCAAAAACAATTTTAAAAAATAAAAGGGAAACCATTCAGTCTTCATGAAATAAAAGAATTTTTTTCACCACAAAACGAGTTCAAACAAACACTAGAAATAATCTCCTTCTAAATATAACACCCACCCCTCCCACTTTTCCCGACATCAAACGACAACCCCCAACACCCCTCAAAAGAGAATTAAACATCCTCCACACGAAAACGATTAGAACAAATACTACTCCCCATCAATTCAAAAGACTTCTACAGCAACCCTAGGAAGCGAGTCCATGTCTTACAGATTGAGACACTTGTTACACGGGGCGTTAATCGTCCCCAGATTTTCTTCGCCCCCTCCCCGTTGCCATGACAACCGCCTCTTAAGTGCTCATTCATGGGGTGCGCGGAGAAGAAATTGTTTTTCCCGCCTCGCTTTGTTTACACCCGCCATTTTGATGACGAGGGAATGATGGGAAGACGCTTCATCGAATCATCGTTTCATCTCAATATGGTCGCGAAATAACGCTTATTGGAAGTAAAGGCAGACGCGTTTAAAGAATGCTAAACGGCAGCGCTCAGGGTGTTCTTCTGGAAAGAAGAAGACTCGATGTCGTTTGGAAGGGGTGTCGTCGTCATCAGAAATGGGGTGCACAGTTCCCAAAGTTTTTGTTTTGGACGCTCATCAAAATGTATGTTGTTATAGGGATCTGAATGTCGTGAGAAGTTTTCTTTCATGATGATGCACACAGCTTGGGAGTAAAAAGTAACTTCTTCGTGTGTTTATTTGGAGGGAATATGGAGAGAGTTTGTTTGTTTAAAAGCTGTTACTTTTGTATATGTTGTTGGTGCCAAAATGCATTAAGTGTGACTGAAAAGGGAATATGTGAATGAAAAGGAGCTTTAGTTACTTCTGTGAAAACTTGATGATGCTCTGGAGTTGAATCACCCATTCTGTCGACTTGAAAAAGAGATTCTAGTGTTAAAGGATAGAAGAATACGCATTACTTGTGTTTCCTAAACTGAACACAATCTACGTAATTTTTTGGGAGGGTGAACTGGGCAACATGGGGTTGCCCATTTTTCCAAGTAATGTTTCTGGAAAGTCACAGGAACGTTATACGAGAAAATACTGTTATACTGGTATTTTTGATTGATTTTACCGTAACGTTCCTGAGGAACAATACTTGGAAAAAATGGGCAACTCATGATGTCCATCAAGGAAAGTGAAAAACTTTGTTTGCAGTGTGGAACTTTCTTATTACAATTTCATAAAGTAAATAGAAATCCTATCAGTTTCCCTAAAGTGCTCAGAAAAAGTCCATTAAAAAAACAATTGTCCTAATTTACTGTTAAAATACTCAAATTCTTAATCATTTTCGATACTATGAAATATATTTTCGTTAAAACAGTTTTATTTGGAAATCGTTAAAAGAATAACCAGTAAGAATTAGATTATGAAAGTTTGAGGTAAATTATAGGATGGATTGCACCCATATATTAGAGGATTTTTTTTGTTACCCTGTTCCAATGTTTTGTTGAAATATTCACAAATAGTTTCAGGTATTCAGGCACACATAAAACTATAAAACCTTATCCTTCCTTTCACTCCATACGACCTGATATGATCCTTGCGCCATTAAACAGCACTAACCAATATAATAGTCTTACGATCGTTGTAATGGACTCTAACAACCCTAAATTTCTTACTGCATCAATTATTAACTAATTAATTATTAAACTCCACAGACATTAATACGTTTAATCTAAAACTTCCATATCATAAAAAAGGCACGTACTAATTCCTAAAAAAAACAGAAGATGGGCAAATGGATGTTTGTGCTTTCGAGTCACGGGTTCTTCCATTGCCTTTGTCTTCATTCATTCGCGTTAATTGAATGCTCAGTGTGACGTCACGGTGGTTGCTATGGAGACGAGATCCAGAAGGCGAGCACCAATTAAACAGTGACGTTGGAGAAGCTCTTTCGCATTTTTATAGGCTTCCGAGGAGCAGAAAAACAACTCAACCATCTGCAGGTAAAATGTTGTTAACGCAGTTATAGTTCCTCAGGAGGAAGGTAAAGGGTTTAGGAGGGGTAGAATCATACCAAAAAGAGGAAAGCGTGGGGTAAAATTGAATTAAAATATTTCTTAATTTTTTTATCAATTAATATCATGAGAATAATAAATTCCATCATGAAATAGTAGCAGCAGTTGTAAATTTAAAGCTGTCAGTGGGAGGTGTTAAACTAATCATAAAAACTTCTTAAGAGGAACTTAATAAGTATATGTAGAATTTTTAAAAATGACCAAAAATGCGCCAGAATAAACTTAGATAGGGTAAAGTTGAGAATGAAATAAAAATTAGCATATGACAGCTAAATAAACCCAAAACAAACTGTTTCTTTTCAATCAAAATAATTGGATTTCATTTGTTGGACTTAAATGGCGCAAGGCATTATGCTCCAGACATGACAAAAATCAATTTTCCAAAAGAGAAAACATTGAAATAGTTTGAAATGTTTAGCGTTCGGTTCAGGCCCTAGAAGACCAGTTCATACCAAATATATCAGGCTTACGAAACTGCAACTAAAAGTAAATGGAAATTCAGTAGTTAACATGGCAGTGCATAAGGCTGTTAATCTATCACATTGTAGTCAGATATTCTAATATCGATTTATATCAATTAGATACAATGAGATATTAGAAATTGAGGTGCTTGCAACAACAATGAGTCAACTTCAACGGATTTTCATTGGAGTTATAGCTCTTTGTTGCTGCAAACATATCAATCATAGAAATCAAAATCACACGGTACCTAGTGAGCGATCAAGGGTATGAGAATTAAAAAAAAGTTAAAAACATACAAACACCACTCAAAAATCTGCCCTACTTACATAAAACATCAAACCCTACCCCAATCATCCCACTGACCCACAAACACCTCATCATCACTCACCCTCATCATCATCACCATCATCTTCTCTTAAGACAACCCCCCATTAAAAACATCCACTAACGAACATCCAATCCAATCCAAGACGCTTCGCCCCATTGACCGCAACGCCTTCACCTGCGAAACCCTTTCGAACCACCTGCGATAGAGAAGCATCTGCCGCCGCGAGGAGAGAGGGCCGTTGACCCCCGTCGGTGGGCCCCTTCGCTCCTCAACCCCTGATGCTCCTTAGTCGAAAGGTCGATGATCCGCGTTGTCGACGTCGTCTGATCACTTAGTGTCGTGATTATTCAAATTCATTAGAAGGAATCTGGTAGGAGCCTTTGGGAGGTGTTTCTAGAAGGTTCGGGGTTCATTAGGTTGTTGTTATAGGAAAGGAAGGGGTGGAGTAGTGTTTAGTTGTTTTTATTTTTGCTGGTTGGGTTCGCGTGAGTGAGGTGAGAAAGATTGAGATTAGGCAGGCGAGGGGTCAAGGGAAGTCAGAAAATAATACATTTTACTTAAATATGTAGGGTCGTTCAGATATTACTAAGGACCTATGGGGGTTTTGGGTATGATGATATGATGCCTACGTAAGATTAGGGTTCTAAATTTTTTTTGGAGGAATCGATTCCGGAATTGTAGCGGAGTCGAATACCTTGGAATCGATACCAAGGAATCGAACCCTTGAAAGAATCGATTCAAGCAGGAATCGAATCATAGGAATCGTACTTTGTTTTCCAATTAATACAGATAATTATAAACAATTTTGTTCACTAATTAATTATTATTTTGATAATTAATTAATGTTTTGCTGGTTAATAATCAAATTAATAATAATTACTAATTATATTTGATGAGTGATTCAAAAAGATTAAAGTTCGAATCTACTTTTTCATTACTGGCTCTAAGGAATCGATTCTAGGTTGGAATCGAACCTCTGGAATCGAATCTAAGAATCGAAAGAATCGAACCTCAAGATTCGAATCGAAAGATTTTTTAGATCCCTACGTAAGATGTTACTAACACTGCATTTTCGAAGAAATCTCTCGTTTCTTGCATAAATAATTTAAAAATTCAGTACTAGAAATTGATGGATGAATGCCACATGTTTCCCTCTATAAAGTAGCCATGGACTGGTTTGGATAGAAGAGAAGCAATCTTAATCTGCAAGTATGCGAAAATTAATTTCAAAACCCTTTATGTTGTGTTTTTTTGATAGGTTATTATGGTTTTGTGTTACCTTTCCTCGAAAAATTTGATCAAAAGGATTGTTGATGCATAGGTTTAGAGCAGGGGTCGGCAACCTGTGGCTCGCGAGCCGCATGCGGCTCTCAAGTTCCATACGAAAAAATTAATAATTTATTAATAAAAACTTTTCAAAAATCAGAAAATATATTTTTAAACTCAACTTTTAAGGATAAGAATTCCATATTATTTCTGGGGAAAACTACCTAACACTCCTAAAAGTTTTGGAATATGTGCTGATTTTCCTTTAAAATTATGTGACTTATGAGGAGTGATCATTATTTGGTCGTCATAGAAGTTCTAAAAACTAATTAAAACACTATTTTTAGGGCCAAAATTTTTCTGAAGTGGGATCCACAGTCACACCTCCTCTGAAATTTGCTGTTTATTATATAACTATACTATTTTTCCTTGAAAATTGTTACTGAAATAATGAGAGGTGCTCTTAGGGTGCAATCAAAAAAGGAAAAAATGAACTAAAACGTGATTGTGAAGGGGCAGAAGGGGAAATTTCCAAAATTGTTTCTGGGGGAGGACCCCCAGACCCTCTTATTTTTCCAGGAATTCACATCGTTTATAAATAATTTTCAAGTTCACTAAAATTAATTTACAATCTGTACGTAAGTCATCTAAATCTTGATGTAAAAAAGTACCCTACCCGAAAGGAGGAAATAGTGATTTTAGTATAATATAACATTGAAGCAAAAAAAATTAGTGGCTCTTTAAAAACTGGGAAATTTCGTAAATCGTTACTTTTGGCTCTTCCGTTTCAATAGGTTGCCGACCCCTGGTTTAGAGGAATCTCTTTAATTAAGTAAAATTAAAAAATACACTTAATAAAAATAAATAGTGTTGATTAATGTATTAAAATCAGTTTCTCAAATATAATTATTGTAAGATTTGCTAAACTTTTGGTAAAACAAAAAGGAGTATTCTATGAAAGGAGTATTACTTTTAGGAAAAACAAAATTAAAACTTCTTTATTTTAATTAAAAAATTTAAAAGTAGGTTCGGTATGGTTTTGGTTATATTGTTTTATGGGGTCAAGAATGCAATTTAAAATATTAAACATGGATTCTAAATGAAGAAGTCAATTAGATAAAATAATATCCTTAATTCTTGTTCATAAGATAACATTTGTTCAAGCCCCAATGCGAATTTACTTTTTCAAATCACATTTAGTGCTACTTATTTGGCACAGAAGAAATATTCTGCTTTACAAGACTATTCTACATCCCTATCACGACAGGCGCAGTGGCGGATCCAGGGGGGGGCACTCTGGAAAGTGCCCCCCCCTGGACCCAAACAATCACTCATGAAAAAAGTCCCAAAAAGTACTCAAAATGAGTTAAAAACCCACTTTTACAAGTGAAATTTCCAAAATTTTGACATTTTTCTAAAGATAAAGGTGATGGTCTGAAAAAGTGCCCCCCTAGGAGCCGTGCTGGATCCGCGCCTGCGACGAGACGGGGAGAACTTCAGATCAGGAAAATCATAACACAACGAAAAACGACTCTTAACCACCCGACTCAGGGCAAGCACTCAGATGACCAAAAGTCCCCAACCCCATTGAAACAATACCGGAGATGACTCAAACGATCGCCCCAAAAAAACCCTTTTCCACTCAACCTAATTCCTCGGGATGTCTTCTCGGGAATCAGAAAATCACGTCCACCCTTCCATAAATCAGCAGGAGGCAATTGCCTCCCGAGAGGCCCACTGAAAAATAACGGCAAGGAACGGCCGAGAACAGGCTAAAATAGAAACAAGGCCCATTCGGAAGACAATTATTATTAAAGTAATTTGAGCCGGCCGCTGATTGGCCGGTGGGCTCAGGCACGTGGTCATCGTTTTTCTTCCCCGCGAGACAGATCGTATCTGGCAAATGCGCTTTCGCTGTAACCGCAATCTAATTGCGATCGGGGGGGACGCCCTAATATCGCAGAGTGCGGGGGTTTCGCTTCTTCGCGGAAGGGTTAAGACGGAGATGGATGATGGGATTGGACTGGACACCTTTTGTTTTCGTGGAGAGTTGGTTCGCGGCGGTGTGCGATTGTTGAGGAGTTGACTCTTGAGTGGATGGGGAATTCGAAAAGTAGAGTTTGTGGTGAATGGATTGTATCATTGAGATTGAGAGGTGAAGAGATGTTAGGTTTTTATGTACCTGTAAGCTCTTTAGAAGAACAGAATTGATGTTACCGAGGAAAAATATTTGTGGAAGAAGTAACTTAGCAGTACTAGAGGGTCAATTTTTCTAATATTTTCTGTGGAAAAACCCCTTTTTAAGATTATCATCATAAAAAACTAACCCTAAGATAAAATAATTCAAAGTTTCTAATACAGTTATTATTTTATTAAATGGTCAGCTATTTATTTTATGAAACAGGGGGAAAGAAAATCTTATGGGATAGTCTCTCAAGAGTGACTGTGGAGGTGACCCGCAAATAATTCCTTCCCTTTAGACTCAGGGCTGGATATACCACCGTAGTTGAAGAACGTGCAACTAGTTTTTCAATGTCATGGTTAATAAATGGAAGATATATAATTCATACTGTTTACGAGAGAAGGTATTTAAAGAAGTTGAAAAGAAGTATTAAAATTCACACATCAGAATGGAAAATCATAAGACAGGTGTTGATAACAGGATAAGTATAAAATTTTGGAATTAATAGTAGAAAGCTTTGGTAAAGAAATAAGTGCCAGATTATCTGTCACAAAAAGTAAAATTAGCTATTCAGTTCCACTTCCTGATGAATAATACCATGCTATCACTTACAAAAAGATAACCCAATTATAATTTCAGAATATTTTATGAACAATATCTTCTTGGTTTCTAGCAAAGAAAACCTCAAAGATATAGTGTCTCAATTTTTGAACAAATAACTCTCAAAACTTTGCCATTAAACAAACATAAACCTTTTCTACTCCTTATGAACATTTGTCTTTGATCTGACCTTAGAAGACTATCATTAAATACTATCTCTCAAGTTGAAAATATCCCCATAACATAACTTGATGGACATCTTACAGTAAAAATAAAACAGTTGATGCCTCTCCTTTGGCAGTAATTTTCTGTCGATGCCTTGACAACCAAAATTTCTCAAACATAATACCCCATCAAGATATCAAAAAACCCTCGCTCCTTACTTAGCAAAATGGTGCACATTAAAAAAGAAATTATCCACAAAAAAATAAGCAAAACATAAAAAAGAAGCATCCACCCATCTTGAAACTTCTCCACCACTCCAAACCAACCAACCATCGGCAGCAAAGCGGGAATCAAAGTCACCCCGCACCTTAAGTGATTAAACCGCAACGGAAAGAAGAAGACAAAAAAAGAGAAAGATAATAACGCGATGACCACTTGCAGAAGCAGAACACGACCTAAGCATCATTTACAACTAATGGCGGCGATTGTAAATGCAGGGGGCCGCTTGCATAATGCATGCTACCTTAGGTAGAACTAGTAGCCCATCTTCTGCTAGAGTCCCGCCCTCTGCGCCCTGGTAGTAGGTAGTATTTGTTGGGCCGCAAGACGTCTGTGTCGTACCGTGAAAGCGGTCATCTTGGCAGGGCGGCGGCCGCAGCAATCAGCTTAAGTGCGCCCTTAATTATCTATTAAGTGAAAGAAGCCGTTCCCCCGTTGCCAGGGTGGAACGACGTGAAGCGAAGAATAAAAGGAGTTGCTTGGCCGAGCGTGGATATATAACAAGCAGTGCGCGGAAGATATGCCTCTGCTGCGCTAATTTTATCGCGCTGCTGCTGTTTGTTATGCATGGGGCTTTGGGGGCATCACTCATTGTCTTGGGGGCTGGTGTACTGAGAGAAGTAGGTGGTCTATTAAAAACTGGGTGGTCGTTATTTTGGAATTGATGGAGTGCAGTCGTTAATTTTATGCCTCGTCTTCGTTTTGGGTGAAGTATCAAGTTGTGTTTAATATTGAAAAATTTGCTTATTAGCCATATGCTAATTAGTATGAAACATGTTAGAGATATATAACAGACTGAAGGAAAACGCAAAATGTTTTAACCCATTAGGGACGGAATTTCATGAAATGCAAGGCCTATGATGAAATGTATCCATACTGGGAAAACGCAATCCCTACATCACATGAACGAGTTAATTCAAAGAAATTTATCAAGTCCTAGATCTTTGAAATCCCAAGTCCTCATGTAAACAACTGTACGTCTTTTTTTCATTTAGACACTTTAATTTGCTTATTCTTTTTCGGTTGCAAAATCGATTTTTATAAAATATTCGATGACCTTTTGGTAATTTTCATACCTTGCATCCCTTTTGGAAGTAGCATACTGAAAACTCATGCTCTCTTTTCATCATTACAGATAAATTACAGTAGTACCTTTCGTTGTGCATTGCCTTTACAGAATATTCCCCCTTCCTCAATTTTTTTAAAAAATATAGTTTCAGCTATTTCCATAATGACGCTTCCAAAACGTACATTTGAAAACAGCAAACTTTACAAGAAAAGATAAAACTTGAAACTTATTGACTCATGATGTACAATTTTCTAAAAATGTTTTCGTTCATTTTTAACCAAGATTTTACAGTAATTTGATGCTAGTCTCGAATTTGTTGTAAAGTAATTTCTTTAAAATTTACAAAAAAAACTAAATCGCTCTTAAATCTAAATAATCCAAGAAAAAACAGATAGAATTTCATATCACAAAAACAGAAAGAACACCATATCATAAAAAGAAAAGAGAACTTCATATCACATGAAAAGAAAAGAAAGAGAGAGAGCTTCATACCATAAAAAGAAAAGATAGAGCGTCTTATCATCAAAAGAAAAGATAAAGAACTCCATATCATAAAAAAGAAAAGAGAGCTTCATATCATAAAACAAAAAGAGAGCTTCGTATCATAAAAAGAAAAGAGAGAGCTTCGTATCATAAAAAAGAAAAAGAGAGCTTCATATCATAAAAAGAAAAGAGAAATTCATATCATAAAAAGAAAAGAGAGAGATTCGTATCATAAAAAGAAAAGAGAGAGCTTCATATCATAAAGAGAAAAGAGAGCTTCGTATCATAAAAAGAAAAGAGAAATTCATATCATAAAAAGAAAAGAGAGAGAGCTTCGTATCATAAAAAGAAAAGAGGGAGCTTCATATCATAAAGAGAAAAGAGAGCTTCGTATCATAAAAAGAAAGAGAGAGAGCTTCGTATCATAAAAAGAAAAAGAGAGCTTCATATCATACAAAGAAAAGAGAAATTCATATCATAAAAAGAAAAGAGAAAGAACTTCATAACGAAGTATAAGGTGCCAAACTGCAAGCTTCAGAGGGAAAGGAAATTAACTCATCATTTCATAAAACGTAATTTTCCCCAAAAAAGATCTTCAATCCATATCCCTCCTAACAAAATATTTATCTCTTTTATGCTAAACAGTCTCCAAAATTCGTTATAAAACAATTTCGATTCATTTACATAAAATAAAATCAAATTACTCTTATAACTCCGAATTACTGCTGCAGGAAAAAAAAGGGGATGGAAAGAAGCCCAAAACACAGAGAGAGATCCCTAGATCCATTCTTCTCCCAGCCGAGGGGAGAGGGGTGTCCCAGGGTCACCTCTCCTTTGTCTCCCCCTCCCCTTTTCGCGTGACTCACAAGTCGTCGGGGGAGTCAGGTATGATGAATCGTTTGCGAGCGCAACAGGAAGACTCCCGCGCTTTCTTTCATGGGGAGCAGCTTTTTGCACGAGCCCCAGACCCAGTGGGGTGCAACCCTGAATTATTGAGGCTATGGGGAGGGCTTGGCTAGGGTTAGGGTCTTCTAGAAAGATGGATCTGGTGTATCCTTTATCATAAAAATTATAAAGGTTATCAAAAATAGTCTGCTGACAAAGATGGGAGATCAAATGAGAATGTTTCATATTGGTTGATGTTCTTTTTTTTTTTAATTTGATCTTGATTTAAAAACGTATAAATTTTGTGCAGGTATTATCGTAATTTGTAACGCCTGTATTCACCACTAACTTAACCTAAGGTTATCCTGGAATCAAGCTGTTAATTGGTTGTTGAAAAAGGGAAACAAGTTTCAAACCAATCAGATTTGTCTTAAAAGCTTGATTCCAGGTTAACCTTAGGTTAAGTTAGTGGTGAAAATAGCCGTAAGAGAGACTCTGAAGGACAAGCTACTAGTAAATGTGATGGATATTAGAATCTCGTTCTTGATTATGTCTTTGAAATCAGGGGTTTCCAGGGGAAGTTTTTTCTTGCATGAGCCAGACCCAGTGGGATGTGACACTGAATTATTGAGGCCATAGGGGGCTTGGCTAGGGTAAGGTTCTTCTGGAAAGATGGATCTGATATTTCCTTTATAAAAAATAAAGTTTATCAAAAATAGTCTGCTGACAAAAATGGGTTATCTATTGAGAATTTTCAAATATTTTGCAGGTATTATCAAAATTTGTAAGAGAGGCTCCGAAGGACAAGCAGCTAGTATGAATGTGATGGGGATCAATTTATCATTATTCATAACTGGAAACGAATAACTAAATTATCAAAGCTTTAATATCGTTAAAATAAGGAAATTCACTTGTAGCTATGAAGCTGAGCTGGGGTGTAGTAGGTGCTAAAAGTTCGTGAAGATATTAAATCAGACATGAAAATAATTAGAAGAATTTTATCTGTTAGAACTTTCAAATCCTTAAACAAATAAACAACTCACATTAAAGAAAGAATTGAGGGGGTTGCAGTATCAGGGAGCTAACTCCGATGAAAAACTGTTGGAGTCAGCCCATTGCTGCTGCAAGCCCTTTAATAAGTTATTATGAAAAAAATTGTTCTGGTTGTATTTTATGGTTTGGTTTAGTTGGGGTTTTATGGCGCAAGAAGGTTGTATTTTATGCAGGTTATTCTTTGACTCCCTCTCTTCCCTTTCTTCCGCTCAATTTCTCCTTTTCTCATTTCTCTCTGTATTTTACTCCCCCACGACTCCTCCTCTCTTTTATCTTTCCTCTCTCCTATCTCACCTTTTCACCCTCTCATTTCATAGTTCTGTAAGTTTTCTGTACACCGAATACATCTTTATGTACTCCCCCTTGTGTTCTTCCCTTCCTCTTTTCATCCCATCTGTTCCTTCTTTCTTCTCTATTCTTCTCTCTCCCTTCTCCAATCTGTCCTCTTCACTCTCTCAGATATTCTCCTTCACAGTACCTTCAATTAATCTGCGTAAGAAACACGCTTAAAATTGTGTATCTTTTTTTTATTTCCAATGCAGCAGGTTTACATAGACATACATCATATAGCCATAACAGAGACCCAAACAAAAAAGGAACAGGAAAATACACTAAAAAGAAGTTGGCACAATAAGTCCCTCGCCTCCCAATACCGGGAAAGCAGGCCTGTGGATCGTAGGGCTGAACAGGAGGGAAGGTGGTTGGCATTCATTACCGCACCACTACTGCAGAGGGGGCAGGTAGGGTCATTCACAATTTTGATCTTGTGTAGGTGTTCATAGAGGCAATCATGTCCAGTCGTCAAGCGAAAAGCAGCCACGGCACTCTGCCTAGGATGGTCAGGGAGTGATTTAAGAGAGTTAGCCCATGACCTGTCCCTTGTGCGATCTTTAATTAGGGATGCATGAGTCTTGATCAAAAGATAATTTATTTTGGCTGCTGCTGACTTGTAGGGTATTGCAGGGCAGTTTGCCTGGCTTATTTTGCAGCCCTTTTTTGCCAGCTCATCTGCTTTTTCATTGCCTGGGATACCGCAGTGGGATGGGATCCACTGCAAGGTAACTGATTTATATTTTTCACCCAGGTCTCTAATTAGATGTCTGCATTGCAGAACAGTCATGGATCCGGGGTTCTGAAGACAATTTGCAATAGCGAGAATCGCTGCCTGAGAATCCGAGAAGATGACAGCCTGTTCATTCAAGGGAGGACAAGCACTAAGATGGGCAAGTGCAACTTTAATCGCCTCAACTTCACCATCAAATGCTGAATTAGCTGTTCCAAGCGAGAGGTAATATGAAAAGTAATCGCTAAAGATACCAGCTCCCGCAGGATCATTGTGTATCTAATTGTGTATCTAAAACCTCACAATCTACAACACATCAGAACATCGTTATATAGACAAAAACATATTTTTGATAAAAAATAACATAAGAACTATCTTCAACGTAGCATATACAGGATGTCCCATAAATAATAGGTCACACTTCTAGGGGGGATAGTAGACACCTAGACGAGTCAGAATGACATAGGATTTGGGGGTCCCAGACCAAATCCCAGGGAGTTAATGGAGCGACACCCCAAAAAATTATGGAAAAATTCAATTTGTAGAAGAACTACTATTAATAAAAATTTAATTATGGTCTCAAAAATTGTGGTTTAATATGATCTTTAAAATTATTACAAAAGTCTTCACCTTAAAATTTTTTTATTATGAAAAAAGTTAAAAAAAAAACACAAAAAATGAGAAAATTCTGCCAAAACCTCATTTTGTGTTTCGAAATCATTTCTTTGGATTTTATAATCTGAAAGATCATAGTCGAAAACTTTTAAGTCCAAAATTTCACGTAAAAACCATCAATATTAAACGCTTGAGATCCTGTTAAAGTTCGTTTTTTGCTTGCGCAAACTGGTTTCCTATAGCCATTTCCAAAACGGCAGTTAGCGGACGCAAAAAACGGACTTAAACCATGCTTTAACAGGATCTCAAGCATTTAATATTGATGGTTTTTACTTGACACTTTGAACTTAAGGGTTTTCAACTATGATCTTTCAGATTATCAAATCAAAAGAAAGGATTTCGAAATACAAAATAAAGTTTTGGCAGAGTTTTCACATTTTTTTTCTGTTTTTTAAACTTTTTTTGTAATAAAAAAATTTAAACTGAAAACTTTTAAGATAATTTTAAAGATCATATTAAACCACAATTTTGAGACCATAATTAAGTTTTTACCAATAGTAGTTCTTCTACAAATTGAATTTTTCAATAATTTTTTGGGGTGTCGCTCCATTTTTAACTCCCTGGGATTTTACTATCCCCCCCTAGAAGTGTGACCCAACATTTATGGGACACCCTGTAGTAGCCGTGATTGTAGTAATATTTCAATCAAGAAGCGAGAAAGCACAATAAATCCCCAACGAAAAACAAAACAAAGATACAAAACTCAACAAAAAGAAAGCACACACAAACGACGTTACATTTATTTCCACCACACATCATAATCCAAATCACTTTCCTTCTGCAAACAGGGCGTCGGCACTCTCATTTCCGGCACAAGAAAAAGGCGGTTAACCATGCCGGGGCGGAAGCGGGGCTCTAATCACCGGCAACAAGTTAACGAGTCGTCCGCCCCGGCTGGGGCGTCCTCCTTGGGCCCCTTTTCCGCCCCGAGCGCTCCCACAGGTTGCGGCAGAAGGAGAGATTAATTTCGGATGCCGCTCATCTTGCCTCGTTAAAGACGTACGCGCTGATTAACGAGGGACCCTGAGGACGAATGCGGCAATTGCGGTTCATTTTTATAGAAGTTGCGGTCAGTGATAGTTGCGGTTTTTTTTGCAATAGTTTGGTGTTATTCTGTTTGTTCGGAAGATGTTGTAAATTTTTTTTATGAAAATTGGGGAATTGAATTTATTTTTGATTGGTTTGTGATTAAAAACTGATTTATGAAAAAATTAGATGAAAAATTTAACTCTGTTGGTTAACTTTTTTATTTAACTCTTTCAATCCTAAACCCCCCGTGATTACCGTAAAATCTATGGAAAATTTGGGGTGGCTAAGACTAAAGGGTTAATGATATAATGTACGAATTTACCTATATTTACTGTGTGAGGATTAATAAGGTGAACACAGGGGAGATATAGAAAGATGAGGTACAAAGTTATTGTAAGAGTGGATAATGCTGGATAACTTCAACATTTATTCTTAGATTTTGGTTTCCAGGTAGTTTATAAATAAAAACACATTTTATCAAAAATTTGGAAGTTTGTAAATTAAACTACCAGTAATATTTACAGATGCATGTTTCAATAGGGTAAACTTTTCACAAATCGACATATGTATTGCTTAGCGTCTCATTCGCGCATTCGTTTAAAAACATAATTTCGTTTTTCCCCTAAATAAATAACAATTTCAAAAATTATCATCATCAACGCTTTCAATCTTAATCTAGAAAGCATGCTCAAAAGCAAAGAGTTGTACCGCAATTGTCACAAGTGACCGCAAATATATCCGGATAGCGAGAAATCGGAAGTTCGGAGATTCTGATTCGAAAATATCTCATTTTGACTTGTGTCGGGCTGTTAAGAAATTCCGATGAAGGTTGATTTTCTAATTTGGGTGTTTTATTAGTTTCTCTGGAGTGTCGTGGGAGAAATTATGCGTGAATTTAGTTGTGGAGAGCGGAAGGAAATGGAGAGTGCAGATCATATTAAACGTTTTAATTTAGATTGGTAGCACTTAAGGAGCTAGTATAAATGTGGTTTTGGATCAATTACAGGTCGACCAATAAAAATCATGAAGTTTCAAATAATTATGCGTACTACATACAAACACAATACATTTATTTTTGAGATGATAGATACTGCCTTTTTATTAACATGTATTGAATTTTAAAGATCAACTGTAATTTACAGTTTATTAATTTAAAACGCAAAATCAATGCTTAAAAATATTGAAAGAGAAACGAGTTCAAGTAATGTGTTTCAATACCTTAGTTTAAGAAACACTACTGCTTTTAAAGAAAGGTGTGAAAAAGTTCAAAGTCCTAAGATGGAAGTAAGAAATATTTAATAAGTCATAACATTTTAAAGTTGTATGTTCGTGGATCCAGACATAACTGCAGTAAAAAGGGAAAGTTTAAGTCTGTAAACAAGGCCTAGCATTTATTGCTGTTAATTAGCAGGCCAACGGATAACATCCCGTAAGAAAAAATTCGATTGATTACATTTTAATTTCAACTTTAAAAAACCATTAGCCCTTTAAAATCCCATAACTCCCCAAACAAAAAACTCACAAAAGAAAATCTCATCATGCACACAATCCCACCCCCTCACACCCAAAAACACCCAACCAACAAACCAACCAGAAAAAAAAGAACCAACCAAACGAATCCCATTTCTTCCACCAACACCCTAGGCGGCGCAAACGATCCCGAAAAAAGATCGTTTACTTAATACCTGATTAAGCAGGTGCACGAGAGAAACAAAGGCTTACGTCACCGCGTGACGTCACTGTCTCCGCCCCTCCTAAGATGCCAGACTCCTTAGTCACCGGCGTGTGCCACAAAAGATCCGGGGGAGATGAAAAATAATATGGAGGGGGGGTTGATCGCACGCGCGGGGCAGATGGCACGCGACCCCATCCCTCTCCCCCTCCAGATCTTCTCCCTCCTTTCCTGGGTCTCTTATGTCCTCCCCCCGACTTTTTGCCCGTTCGAGAGGGGTCTTTTCCCCCCTCTCCTGATCCCTCTGTCTGGGATGGAGTGCGCCCACATGTTGTTTTTCTGGCGAGGCTCAGACCCTGTACGGGTGCTTTGCTGCCAGACAGTTTAGGTCTGGGGATGTTTTTCCTGCTGGGTGCGTGAGGAGACTGAGGGGATATAAAATTCAGTTTCTTAAAATGATACTTTTGATATGTTATTATTTTTATTGTGAGTAGCACGAGCGGAGGATATAAATGTTATGGGTAAAGTGATTAATTGGGCATTATTAATAATGCCCGGGCAATGTGATAAATTCAACGAAATTTATGAATGAAAAATATCACTTTGCCCGCTTCCACTCTGGCCATTATCAATAATGCCCAATTAATCACTAATCCCGTAACATAAATTCATGTAAATTGTTTATTTTAAATGTACAGTAGAGCCCCGATTATCCGCGAGAGGATAATCCGCGGTACGGATTATCCGCGAGTGCCACGAGAAAAATTTTAGTGATGAGGGCAAATTTTAGATGATATTAGAGAGATTTTAGGTGTAGAGCAAAGGTTTCTGCTGTACTATACATATTTTAAAAGTTTTACTTGTGTTTTTTGTACAATATAACATAGCTTTTATGCTGAAATATTTTTTTCGTGTTTTTTCCTCATTTTTAGTCTTTTTTCGGGTTATCAGCGATTTTCGCTATCCGCGGTACCCTTGCCACCCAATTCCGCGGATAATCGGGGCTCTACTGTACTAATAAAGTTTTTCTTTTGTAAAATTAAAATAATTTTATTAACCGGTGTTCACACACATGGCGCGAAATAAAAACGTTTACTGAGGAATACAAAGTCGATTTCAGTATATTTACGAATATAATTTTTATAAACTGCTACATATTTTAATCCCCAGAAACTTAGAAGATTATTTTTTTATAGAATTGATTAAAAAATGATAAATATTTTGAAAATTTTCAGTATTAATAATTACTGTTCAATGCCATGCTAATTTCCGCAACTTGAGAGTAATTTGGTCTACTTATGCCGACAATTTGAAGGTAGTAAGTTATCATAAAATAATCAACGAATCCGTTTACAACAAGTTATTTAGCTTTACTATCCGGTGAACTTTTGGAAAATATAAGAAAAACTGATAAAAGTGTACAAAATTAGCTGCTTTTAAGAATCTTTGAAAAAAATTATTGAAAAACTGAAAGTACTTTTTCAAAATTCTTCATAATTCATTTCAATTCTTTATTTTTACAAGTATACAATAAAGTGATTTTAAGCTAGATTTTATAATGTTTTTTTGATTGATAAAGATTTTACGCAACTAATTAACGTTGTGTGAGAAAACATATATTACATAAAAAGTATATGCATTAACGTCATCTTTCATTGACATCACCATTTGCAATCAAGAATAACAAGAAAAAGGTTGAAAGAGTCATTGAGTCGGTGTTTTTGAAGTATTACCGACAACAGAAGCAATATGAACCAATTCTTCAATAAGACTCAGAATGGTCTTAAATAAGTAGCAAGCATCTGTCAGAAAAGCGGCAAACGTGCTCGCATACCTCTTTGTTCTTACCCAGATGTCAAGAATTCTTCAATGAATGCTGGCAACGCCGCCGCACCAAAAAAAAGGAAATCTTCATATGTCTTTTTAGTTTTTGGTAATAAGTAACTGTAATGTCTTTGAATGTGAATCCTCAAGTATATAGTTAACGGTGTTGTGAAAAAAATATGCACGATTATTCTGTATTTTTCCTTTTAGCTAATGGGTTTGTACTATCTTATGTGCTTTGTAAGAATGTTAAAACTTAATGAGGAAAAACTCGAATAGAAATTTTGTAGGTTATTTAATGAATATTCACGAATTAATTCATATTGGTGCTTGTTTTTTTTTCTAGGAACTAAAACTGATACTCCAATAATATGGAATATTGAATATGTTTATTTGAAATAAAACATATTACACAAACTTTTCAATTATTGGATAATTGCAGTCAATTTTTAAAACTTTTAGTGTGTTCAGAATGGCTTAAAACCTCCAAAAAACACTTTAATTTACCTTTCAAAGCCCTAAATTTTAAGTTATTTTCAACTAGCTGATATGCCCGGCCTTGCACGGGTGAAGATGGAGATTTTTTCTTTAAAATGTTTAAATCAATCATTCATTTCTACCTTCCAGGGGGTAGCACTCTGGACAGCACCCCCCCCTTGGGGACCCAAAAAGGTTGTCAAAAGGAGTAAAACCCTACTTTTACTGGTCTAATTTTCCAATTTCTTTTCTGGTGAAGGACCCCCATACCTCCCATTAGTACCACCAGAGGATCTTCAGTGATAATTTTTAGGAAATCCTCGATATTTCAACATTATGGGTAAAAAAGTAAAGATAATACTGTTGAAAAGTGCCCCCCTTAGACTCAAAACGTTTCTAAAAACGCGAGTTTAAACCCTACTTTTACACGTCGAATTTCTAATTTTTTCTGGGGGAGGACCCCTATACCCCTAATGGGAATCTTGTCTGGAAAAGTGCCCCCCTCTTGGAGGCGTGCTGGATCTGTGCCTATATTTTGATGAGTGAAAATTGTCGAATCAAGCATTTTAAATTCTGAACGATTTCTGCATTTACCACATGATTCCCATAAAAAACAATAAAATATTAGAAAAATATTCTTCCCAAAATCATATCCTGACGTGGATCCTGTGCCATAAAAAAACCAATCAAAATAAAAAAAACCCTTTCCAAAATCACTTAAAATGCTCAATCAGAGCTCTTAATTAATCGTATTTTCATGATTTTATTATATCTTTGGTATAAAATTTAATAAATAAAACATTATTCCTGCAAAAATACAATATTTCCTCTGGAATATTGTATATAAAACAAATTCTGTATGGAATATATGTCTGGGGGCTCTGGGATCTTGGACTACTGGTTTTTAATATTAACTCTAGTTTTTGGTCTGTTAAGTCTGTTAACCAACTTTCTTAAAATCTACAATGATATGATCATCATTTGATTTTTCATCCTCGTTTCCATGGAGATTATTTTAACAACAATGCTATTCCATGAAATTTTTTATTTAAAAACTACTCTCAAATAATAATATTTTGTACTATACTTAATATCATGTTTTAAAATTTAAAATTTCATTTAATTATGTTTTTAGATTATAGTTATAATTTTTAATTAGACTTATATCTAATTTTTCTTTTAAAAACTTGCTATTTTGCATTATGTTTTTTTTGTAACAATGGGGTGAACTGATCTCTTCTAGAGGAGAAATAAAGCTATTTCAGCAAAATGACCATAAAAAGGGTCAAAAGAGGGTCAAGGGGTCATTCTAGAACTTTCAAACATAGCCTATGTTTTTTCTGGGATTCTTTTACGTATATATACCAAGTTTGGTGCAGATCGGAAGTAAACTGTGGATTTGTATAGAAGACAAACAAACAAACAAACAAACAAACACACATATATACACACATTGACTTTTATTATATTAGATTAAAAATAGCTTATTTTCTGACTGAGCTGAAACACCTTGTGACGTTAAATGTGCCTTGCTCCCGCTTGTTGTTATCATCCCGCTTTGAAAGACTGGAAAGACTGAGATCTAGTTTTTTTCACAGCCTAGTGTTTCGATGAAAACGGTGTTTACCACATTTCCAAGAGCACATGTGACGTCACATTGTTAGGAGTTTTCTGCATTAAAATATGTCATAATTACTTAAAAAAAGTTTGTGGGAAAAGACAAGCGTAATTTTGGAATCAAGAGATAATTTTTATTAAATTAAAATTGAATATTTAGAATTTTAAGAGATGCTGCAATTCTCCATTGTTTAATTATTAAAAGGAGATCTTTTCTGGATTTATAATACTAAAATATTTTGGTTTTTAAGATTAACATTATCCCCTTTAATTATCCCCTTTACCTGATGATTTGCATTATAGGTACTGTTGATAAAAATTTTATTATTTTTGCAATTTCCTACTTTTTATTATTTTTAAAATTTTTTGATAAATTTTTAAATGCCAACTATAAATTTATTTCTGCAATTTCCTGCTTTTTATTATTTTTCAGTTTTTAAGAAAAATTTTTTAAAACAAATGCCAACTATAAATTTACCTGACATTATTACTTTTGTTTTGGGATACCAGGGGCTGTGTATGAAAAACATAAATGAGATAATTTCTTTATTTGAGTGTACCCCTTTTTATCTACAGCTACAAAAAAATCACTCTAAATTAAAAGAAAAAATTTCAGTCAAGACAAATTTTTTTTACACAAATCTAACTTTTTATATTTCCAAAGTAGAACAAATGAAAATATTCCGAGCTGTTAGTTTAAAAAATATTTTCTTTGGTCAGAAGAAAAAAAGCACTTTCACGTTCAAAATAACGTTTTAAGTACAACTAACGCATTAAACTTACAAAGCTACAATTTAGTTTTAAGAGAGAAGTTTTTCAATGAACCGAGTGAAAAACTGACGGCACATGTGAATCAAAAATGAGATTTTCGTGTAAGGAATGAGGCTGTAATTCATGGACACGGAAAGCTCATAAAGCTGTAGAATAAAAAGACAAATTTCTGTATTTAATACCTGATTTGCGTGACTCAGTCATAAGTATACACAAGATGGATTTGGAGTAAATCTATGGAATTAGACGACACCACTCAGAGTGTAGCTGTTGGAAAAAGATACGCAAATTATTGCTGTCAGTGATGAAAGAACAGAACTATATGTACTCAACTTCTCATCGACTAGAAAAGACAATAATGGAAAAACTTGTACAAATAATTTTGTTGCTTCTTACAATATGAACTGAATGAGCAGAGAGAAATAACAGACATTGACAAAGTAAATTGTTTACGCTTTCTTTAAAAAGGTATCATCAAACACATCATTGCAATCAATGGCCGTGCGTGACATACTCTTATAACAAAATGCTGAGGTTTTATTTTTGATGTGTGTCTGTTAAATTAATGTAAAATGAAATGTATGTGTCTCTTCAGGGCAGAATAAATATTAAATTTTAATCAAGACCCTCAACATAAAGGTTCTATTACTCTATCTGACGTCATAGAGACATCTTATAACAATTCCATGAATTTTGTAAATATTTATATTCTTAAAGGGCATATTTTTGATTTGTTAAAACCTAGTAAAGTTAAAATGGTAAGCAAGTAGTAAGCAAAGTAGTTAAATGGTAAAGCAAGGGGACACAGAGGGACTAGATTTCAATACGGGTAATAGAACAAGGGGTCACAATTTCAAATTGAATAAAGTAAAATTTAAGACGGAGTGTAGAAAGCATTATTTTTTTAATAGGGTAGTGGATAGATGGAATGCAATGCCTGAAACAATTGTAAATTCAAGTAAGGTAAACGAGTTCAAGAGGAAAATTGACAGATACTGGGATTCCGGTAGTTTGAGTTAAAAAGACTGGACCAACCTTGCTGGGCTTACGCCTGTAGTTGGTCGACTTAATTTGTATTTGTATTTGTATTAGATTACAAAAGCTAGGTAGTTTTCAGCTTTGCGGTAAAACCAACATAAAGTAATTCACTGTCAAACTGGTTTTACCCCTAAAAGCCCCTTAAGGCAGTGAAGCCACCTAACACCCTCAAACCATCAATCTTACAATTGTAATTTCCCCTTTGGAATTACTAATGTTTATATTACTAATTACTAATGTTACTAATGTTATAGACATAGAGAATCAACCATTTTAAAGTTTATTAATGGAGACGCTTTTTCTGTTTTTTTAATTATAAATCTAGTATTTAATGACATTGTATATTAATTTTGTACGAATTTCTTGGATTTTTGTTAGTTTCTATAACCTAAACTCTAACATGCCTGGGAGCGAATATAGAGTGACTAGTAAATACAATTAATTAAATTTTTAAGAACAAAATATCATCAAATTCATTAATTATACATAAAAATATTCAACTACATTAAGTTCCTTGATTTATTACGATAATTTAAACGCTTAGATTGCCAATAAAAAGGGCAAAGGGCACTTGTGACCACAATTTCTCTTCTAACAAAATAAGTTCCGTTGTACACGTTCTTCTACAGACTACGCATGCGCAATATGATAGGCGAGGGGACGCCGGTAATGCTCAGCGAACGACAAAATTGACTTTAAATTTACGATTTTCCTTTTGCGTGGGGACCCTTGATAAGAAGGGAGGCATGCTTCAAAAATTAGCGCATCGGATCCTTGGCCGTTTTCTGCGTTTACGGCTGGAAACCCCGCAGAGCGTTGAAAAACCATCCTTAAGTTTGTATTAGCTTTATTTTGTTGCGGCGGCCGTTCGGAAGATTGCTTTCAATTTCTGAGGTGGTTCTTGTTTTACGGCATCTGGGCAGAAAAGAGGCCTGGAAAAAGTGGGTGCGGAATTTATCGTTGGGGTTATTTAGTATCTAAAAGGAACAGGTGAAGAAAAATAAGTTCCATTCCGCTGATTTTGGTTTTGGGCGAGGTTCGCTGCTTGTTTATGTATTATAATAGGTTTCTTTTCCGCGAGAAAACTCAAACGTGAAAATTTATAACGGCTTCTCTAGAGTTTCAAAACTTTCTTTTAGCTATATTTAACTCTAAATGAAATATTTTTAGAATTATGCAGGAACGAAAAAAAATTATAATGAGTACCCAAGTATTTCCTACTATGTACCAGTATTAGTTAGTAACTAGATATCTTTATAAGTATATTTATATGAATATGGTCCAGAATCACCAAGAATAAGAAAAACAATAAAATAATATATCATTAGAGTTACGGCATTAATTAGACTTAATTAACTTTTTTCAAATATTTGTAATCATTTATTTTTTATGTTACATTAATAAAATTAACTTTTTACCAATACTGGTTACAAATATTCCTTAATTAGCATGAGAGAAATTGAGCAGAATTGAGAGAATTCATAGCATGAGATAATTTGGTTACTTTGCGAGATTTTTGCATATTTTCCGGTCAATGGGATAAATCTCGGAGCATTATATTAATAATTCCAGCGTATTTCGTGCAAAGTGATAAATACGCATTGATAAATGTCATCAATTTATCACATTGCCCGCCTCACTTTGGACATTATTAATAATATTTTAATATATTAATAATAATTTATAACGTATATTTTTGGATAAATTATAATACAAAGTCAAGCTAGGCAGTTTTTTGCTCTGCGGTAAAACAAACATAAAGGAGCTCCCTGTCAAACTAGTTTCACCACTAGAAGCCGCTTACTGTGGTGAAGCCCACTGATTCTATCCCCGGGAAATTCTTTCCCTAGGAATATTAGGATAAATGCAAGTTTTTTGAGCAATGCAATGTGTTGTAACTGGTTTATGATTTTGGTAACGAAGCTTCACCGCAGTAAGTGGCTTCTAGTAGTGAAACTTGTTTTACAGGGAGCTCCTTTATGTTTGTTTTACCTCAGAACAGAAAACTGCCTCGCTTGAATGTATCCAAAAATATACGTTATAAAAATATTATATAATTAATGCAACATATATAAATTGCCCTGTCTGTCGGTGCCACGGAGATCCTGTTATTATGCTGAGATCCGTTTAAACGTGCTGTCTATCAATATTGTCCCTCCTGATTTATTCTCCACTTAGAACTCAATTATATTAAAAGAATAGAAAGTATGGCACTCTTGCATTATTCATTACCTTTCCTTTCAAATCCTCATGAAATCTTTTGCATAATCAATCTTTACCCTCCTCTAATATTAAAAATAAAATTACCATGCTTACAGACATTTACACATTCTAAGTAGGCTTATACATTCATGAATTTGTGCAATAATCTTCAAAAAATTCCCTTTCTCTCATAAAAAAGCACTGCACATCCCCAAAACAACTTTATTTAGAAAAAAGCTACAACATGCACCAACCAAACACCATCAAAACCCAAACCAAGGCACCAGCTCCCACCATCTCTCAAGCATATCTCTCACAAACGACAAATTGCACCAAGACGACTGACTGAGCTGCCCCCTCCCCCTTTGCACGCGATCACGACACCTGTCGTGCGGTACCTGCCGGGGCGAGGCACAGCCAGCACCTGTTGAGGCACCCACCTGAAGACACGGAGTACTTAGTAGATGAGATCGATGGGTCCTTTAAGGTTAGTCTCACTTAATAATCATCATCATTGGGAATGCACTCATTCATAAATGAATGAGGGTACTATTACCTTCTTCTATGCGTTGAGTTTATCGGTGTGTAGTAATTCATTTTCGTGAGGGTTTTCTGATCGTTTGATACCGATGGTTTTTCTTTGCTGATTATTGACCAGTACTAGAAATAATCTCATTTGTGCTTAAGACTTGCTTTAACATTGGTTTCCTTAGAACATAAGTTCTCAAACTTTTTAGGAACACCGCCCCTTACAAACTTTTGCCCCTAATTTGTTTGTATTTCATAGAATTTTATACCAACATTAGTAATAATACAAGTTAAATACTTTTATTAACAACCAAAAAATTTAAAGTTTTGTAAAGCTACATAGTATATTGACACTGGACAGTATTCAAAACTTTTTCTTAAATATGTTCCTTAAAATTCTGTTAAGTTAATTTCTACCACCACATCATTGTATTGTCTCTACCTTTAATGTATTTATTCCCATTATATTTTTTAGGTCCGCAAATAAAATCGCAAACCAGATCCTTAGTTTTATTAAAAACTTCCAAGTTTCACTGGAATGCTTTCCTAAACAAGCAGATATACCTATTGTAAGATGATCAACTCATTTATAGTACAGATCCAATTCCTTCCACACTACAAAAAATAATCGTCAGAAGAAAGAGAAGAAAGTTCCCTAAATTTGCGAAAAGATTGCATTCAGGTAAAAAGCACAGGAAAGCTCTTGCAACTTTTGCTGACAGAGCTTTTCTGTTTTCTCTGCGATTATTTTTTCAGTGCAAATGCCACTATGCGAGGAAAAGTGAACTATAATTGAAGGGCTTGGCGGATGAATGGGCTATGTTACAAGGCCTGTCCCAAAAGTAACTAGACTGAATTCCCTAATTCTGACTGGAATTCAGACTCGTTACTTTTGCCTTGTAACATAGCTCCTTCATCCACCAAGCCCTTCAATTATGAACTGGGTCATCCGAAGAATCTAGGCCTGTCGCCAAAAATTACGTTAAAATAGTGGATTTTGACAACCCAGTTCTATAGAAGTTGAATTGCTTACCCGCCGATAAAAGGCATTGGAAACACCAAATTTCACCAAAAAAATCACCCAGACCTAGATTCTTAGTTCTATGGACAGTTCCATCAACACAAACTGATAAATCCCATGCTTAAGAATTCTGTATAGTACACGATACGATAGAATCTAATAATAAGCCGAAGTAATGAATCGATGCCTCCAACCGTTTACCGAAGGTGTTACACAAAATCACCTTTCAATAATTTAAGAGTACGACACTCAATAAATTCGACTCCATTCATTGTGTCCTAGAGAAACCCACCTAATCGCATGGGGGAAGGATATCACACTCCATAAGCGCATCCAATATCGACTGATTCTTACCCGACACCTTTGCTCGGCCGGCGGTCCTTCCCCAATCAGCTTCAGATTCCCTTCCAATCCGAGGGATAATATTCGTTCCACTCTACATCCTTATCGGGCTCTTAAGATTAAAGCTCTCCAGTTAATAAATCAACCCCGGAAAGATTCGGGATCCGCAAACAGTGGCGGCGATCTGACATTTCCTTTAATGATGATCCTCGGAGAAACGCAAATGATAAGAGTGCCCCCCAGGGCCGATTCTCACCCCCCACCTCCTCCCTCAATTCGATTTTCAGCACTTTTAATTGAGGTGGGCTGCCATTCCCTTGACCATAATTTATCACGCGCTTATCGGCCACCCAGCCGATTATCGATTAAATAATCGTATCGAGAGGAGCTTTTGTTTAATCGGCGCACCGAATTGGGTCAATCGGGGGAACAAGTTTGTCATTTTTCGGCGGGTTTACCCCTTTTTTTACTTGCCCCTCATGTCCGAGGCGTGTATAGTAATTGACAGCGTTTTTTTACCCTCCTCTTTGGCGTTATCTTTTTCCCCGGGAATTATCTTAAAAACGCCGCTGTCCCATTCATTCGTCAATGGGGACTTGGAGACTCTTAATGACGATTTCGTAATTCCGAAAGACCGATACTGGTTCATTTATCTTTGGTCACTCTCTCCTTTTTTTTTGGTAATAGGAGAAGAGAGTTATTTAAGTACTTTTTTAGGCGGCTGGTGCTTTTTGTTACACCGCGCGCGATTATTATTTTTTTCTTTTATTATCATCATATTTCTCTTTTTGGTAGGTTGGTTGTCTTAATGCTTTTTTGGGGTTGTTATAATGGATGGGCAGACTCGTCATTACGGAGGCCGGGTTCTTAATTCTTTTCCAATAGCGTTGTTTCGTTTCTCTCATTCTCTCTCAAGTTTTTGTCGGAAGTGCGTTCGGGCAATTTGCCGCTATCGAGGAGCAAATTACGCGACAGCTCATTTCTCTCAATGAAAAAGAGAGAAGGAAAAACACCGGATTTTTTTTCTGCTCTCTCTCTCTATTTTTGGAAGTGCTTAAAAAATGTAAATGGTGGACAAATATTTCTCCCCTTACTTATTTCGGTATTTTATAAGTTCCAATCTTGACCTTTTTCTGAAATTAAATAGCTACATATCTCTTTATTTTAGAAGTATTTTATTTTTTGACTATGAATAAAAGTTTAAACGACAAGAAATTTTTCAGTAGACTGTTCTTTATATCTATGTGAAGAGAAAAATGATTCAAGAAAAAATAATAATCGCCACCATTCAGAAAAATGGGAATTCTACCAATCTATTTAAAGGCGCGCTGATTTTTTAAACATGAAATACTTCTCTCTTTTTTGTATACGACTGTTGAATTTTTTCCGCTGTAAATATACTCTTCAAATCTTCGAACTATTATATTTTACCCTTTTATTAGTGAATTATACTAATGTAAAAGAGGAAATAATTCTAAATTGATCATTTTATTACTACGTTTTCAAAGGAAATATCAGTTTTTTGTTAGCTGCAAGAGCAATTAGAATCACTAATATGTGCCACAAAAAAGAACATATTTAATTTAGAAAATAATACAGGAAATTTAAAAACTAGTGATTTAAAAATGTGTTTCAGTAAAACAGAAATTCTTTTTTTTTAAATTTAAGTATTTAAACCAAAATTATTTTGGATTATAATTATGTCAGCCTGATTTATTTCAAAATGATCGTTCAAATGGTACCAAACTTTTAAAGAGGTACTAAAAAATGCCTCTAATACCACTACAAGAGATAATCATGACGAAAAAATGTTTTTGCCTTATTCATGTATAGTTTGGGGCCAAATAAAGTAAAGATGACAAACAAATTTTGTTTTAATTTTTATATTAGAATGTTTTTAAAAAATTTGAAACGAGGGACTCTGAACCTAAATTTGATAAATTATGCCACTTGAAGGTGGCTTATTGCTGTAATAATCTTAAAACATGCTGCTTTCCCTTTATCTACTGACGGTACTTACAAGTCCCAGCAACTATAGAATTTAATAGAATAACCATCCTTACTTAGCAGAAACACTCTTTTAGGTTATCCTTCCAGGATAAATGGCAACACTGGTTTTATGAGTATTTTAGCGGAAAATGCGAATAGATTTAAAACTGAAGTTGTACTTTCAACTGCCATTTTGATCGGATTCCTAGGGTTGTCATTTACTATCAAATTTGTTTCGTATTGCGAGATTATTTTAGCCCTCAGTGTACCGAGGGTACTCAAAAGTATTAATTTAATTAATTAGCTCTAGCAGTTTAACCCATTAGCGCCCCCCCCCAGTGATCTATTTCTAGATCGCTAAATATAGAGTCATAAATGTTCTCTTAAATTACCTTAAATTCACCCAACACTAACGAAACTGCACATATGGCAAGAGAAAACATCCCTCAATCCTAATATCATGTGTTTTTTTCGTTTGCTTCATTTATTTTGTAATAGGGATGGGCTAAAATCCGAGTTTTCTACTTTGATCGAAAATAATTTGGGCGTTAATGGGTTAATGAACAAAGATGAGTATTTTATACAATATCCCTTAATTATCAATTTAGTGTCTTCAAAAATATTTGCTCGAAATAAATTGCAGAAAATCATATAATGCATTAGGGTGGGTTGGGGTAAAATGGGTCAGTTTTTAGGTACTTTCACATTCTAAGTTTTATTTAATCAAAACTATTACTTTTTAATGATTTCTTTCAATTGGATCTTGACATTACACTCCTTCAGAACATTTTCATCTAATTTTATCGAATATTTTTTAGCTATAAGTTGGTTAAACTTAGCATCAAAGTATAAACCTATTTTAACCCCAACGTGGGGTAAAATGGGTCTCATTACAAAAAGATGTCAAAATATATTTATTACTAAATATACATGAAAATAAGAAAAAAGGCAATCGGTTAAGCCGTTTTTATCTGAAGAAATTTGTTTTAAGTTGTACTTTAATGAAATTGTAAAACTCCGAAGTTAATAAACATTGTTCAAATGTAGCAATTAAAATACTGAATTTGGAGAAAAAATTAAACTTGTTTGAGCTCAATGTATATTTGAAGGAAATAAGTTAAAAACATTGTTTTTACTTAATACAGAAGGCCTCTTAACTATGACCCATTTTACCCCAAGTAAAAAATATTGTTATAAAATTTTATATTTTTCTAAGCTGACTGGCTTGAAATGTCTCTCAGACTTTCTTTTATGGAAAAATATTAAAAAAGTCTGCTGTAATTTTTTACAATATATAGATACTTGGAAGTTGGTAAACCCTGTTTTTTCGACAACACCATTTACCGTTCAAATAAAATATTTTTTCAGTTCTTAAATTCATTAATCTAAATTTTTGACAGTCGGAAAATGTTGCCAACAGATAAAAGATTATAATACGAAAAAATGAGCGAAAATAGTTCAAATTAAATTTGATTTATAACGAGTTAATTAAAACTGACCCATTTTACCCCAAGACCCATTTTACCCCAACCCACCCTATATAAAGGGTTAACAGCAATCGAACCTGAGTTACAGGCTTCAAACACACCAAATACAAGCCTCTATCGGCACACCCCCACAACAGAACTGTCGCAACAACTACTATTCCTTCCAATTCCTCTTCCAGCACCTCATTACATCCCTGCAAAAGGCAATCGACAAGACCAAGCGGAGCATCCAATCGCGGGAAAAGAAAACCGATTCGTTATTATTCCCTCTTAATAGACAGAAGGCAACGGGCGAATTTCCTCTGTGACGCTCAATTACGCGGCACAATTAACGCGCCATTAGCGCCAAAAGACGCCAAGAAAGCGCTCCAAGACGATAAACGCACCGGGGAAAAGAGAAACAATGATGATGAGGAGGAGAAGGGGGAGGGGGATTGTGGAAAAAAAACTCTCCCTCCCTTTACCGGGGCTAAATGAGGAGGCGGGTGGGGAGGTACGAACACCCATTGACGAGTGCCATTTTTGGTCCAACAGTAGTAGCTCTTGTTGTTGACAGAAGAGACAACGTAAATAGCGCCCATATATGAATACGAAACTTAAGTACATACAGGTGTTTTACTCTTTAACTTTTCTAAGGAAACTAGCGATTCATAAAAGTGATTCACTCAAAATCAACAGCGAAAGTGTGGGAATGAGCCTTTATATCCCAGAGGATTAGCTCTGAGCATTATAGTCGTAATAGTACTTCTGGTTATCCGAATTTAGAAAGAAAACTGGAAATAATGACTTTTTCACATCCCTTAATTTATTCCTCATTGGGACACAAGAGTGGCCTAAAAATATTGGGTTTAAAGTGATTGACAAGAATTTAGCTAAGATTGTCGGAATATATTCACCATCCGGAATAATGGAAACCAATCAAAATGTACTTTCAAGAAAACATTTCATCGTCAATCTTTCTCTTTTACATATAAAAGTGTTTAAAAGGAAGAATATTCCTTTGATCCATTGCCAGAATATTTTTATTGGTACAGCAAGGTATGAACGAAAGCACGACTCCTTTATTATATGCAAGATTATTTTTTATTTAGCCGAAAAATTTTATCCACCATTTGGCTGTGGATGGAAAAAACACAGCAAAATATCTAACTATCCGATGAATTTTTACAAAGCCACTAGTTGAAATTATCGTGACGATTGCAAAAAGCAACCTACGGTTGAATGTGACCAAACATGGCCGCCGTCAAAACCCTCCCATCCCACCAACCTGACGTCACACCGCGAGTGACGTGGCCCTAATGGGTTGACGCGAGTGAATCTCTGCGGGTAATGAAAACGACGGCAAGAAACCAATTCATTTTTCCGTTAATCGGCCTCGGCTCCCGGAATTGCCTGCGAATCAATTAGGCGGCCGAGCAGAGATTCGTGCCGTTTTTAAAAACCCCCATAAAGCCACCGCTAACGAGAGCTTTGTCACACACACACGGCAAAAATCGCAACTAGGGGAAAAAAGAAACGTTTAAAAGCGGCCCCTAAGATAAGGGGCGCTCCAACTCTTGAGGCAAACGACGCCCTAAAACTCTCTTAAGGCGAGCGGTTAAGATTTCCGATTTTATGGGCTGGGATAGATCGACAGTTAATAGTTTTATGGGCAAAAATAAAGTTGGATGGGGATGTAGTTAGGCACTTTATTTTAGATAATTTTCGGTGATGTGATACTCGGTGAGCAAGAAGTTTTGGTGGTGGTTTGAAGCTTTTTAATGCGTCGTTGGGAGAGTTTGATGGAATGGCGGGTTTAACTCTGACAGGGTGTAAATGAGGGGGTTTATTGAGGTTTCGAACTCAAGAAGTGTTGGGTTATGTGTTCGGAAAGACCCACTATTAGTAACATTTTTAATTTTTCTCACAGGCGTGATATACTCTTGCATAAATAACATCCAACGAACTCTTCACAGAGATAACTTTTGATTTCAACTAACACGACTAACGATTCACCTCTAAGTTAACCTAAGATTAACCTGGAATCAAACTTTTAATTGGTTGTTAAGAAAGAGGAACACGTTTTAAGCCAGTCAGAGGGTTGGCGAAAAAACTTGATTCCATGTTAATCTTAGGTCAAGTTAGTGGTGAAAACAGCTGTTAGATAGCGCTGATTACCTAAAAACTTGTTACCTTTTTCAACAAACAACTAGGGCTATATTCACCCCTATAACTTGTGTTTAGGTTAACCTAGAATCAAGCTTATTCGACAAATCTGATTATCTTAAAACTTATTTTTCTTTTTTAACTACCAGTTAGAAGTTTTGATTTTAGGTTAAACTTAGGTTAGTGGTGAATAAGGACTTAATTTATTGACAAGAAAAACATTGAACTTACCTTTTGAGCTGAGGCGGAATGTTGCTGTTCTATAGTTCTCGTGTTCTCAAGATGTCTAAAACGAAAACATATAATGGTATTAAACTCCATTTAAGACCAATAATTTTCTAAATAATATCAGATGTGATTAAAAAATTCCATGATAGAGTCACACAAATTCTACAAAAAGAATAATTTTGTAACGCAGAATATTTTTTTTACCAAGAACAAATATTCGCTTTAAAAACTGATGATTACTTAATAAATTGACAAATGACAGACGGTAAGTTTCTACAGCTATTGTTACAACCAAATACCTACACAAAAAACAGAGGATCTAATAATAAAAACTATTTTTTTTATCACTCGGGAGTCATCATGATTTTTTTATCGAAACCAAAATAATTCAAAATCAAACAGGAGTATTATGCCTCAAACCAGACCACCCGATTTTTAAGATACTACTCAAAATTCAACCACTGAAGCAGGTTTTGGTGATCAAGCGTTATCATTAAATTCATACTCAATTCCTCAACTCCAAACTACTCCATCACACAATCTTTCATACTCTCCCCTCCAACTCCCTCTCTAACTCCAATATCCTCACTCCCTCAAACTCCTCTCCATCACTAAAAAAACCCGTTCAACATCCATAAAAAGCAAACTCTAAAACACCCTAAAGACTCCACATAACCCCTTCTCCTCTTCCACAAAAAAACGGTCTCAAGACCTCCCATACCATACATCCAAAAGAGAGAGCCCTGACCTATTTACGACTTCATTTCCAACTTTTTCTCTGCTGCTCATATGCGGTCGCATAAAGCACAGGCCGCACAAAAGAGGGACTATCTCCTTAAGTCCCGGCCCATTAAGATGAGGAGTGTTTGCCAAGACTCCGTTATTAATATACGTTTCTTTGTTGAGGCCGGTTATGCGGAAAGAGATCAGAGGAGGATCTATTTTTGGCGGATGGAGAAAGTAGAACTGTCCGTCGTAATAATGGATCCCATTTTGGAGGGACTCTGTGATGTATGGAACTTTACTACTGTTCGATTTTTTATCACTTTCTTTGGCGTTTTTTAGGTTGTTTCTGAATTATCGAAGCTAAATATTTGATAAAGTAGAAATAGGAGAGGGTGCCTCTACTAGACCAGTGTAACTTTGAACGAAAGGATTTTTTATAAGTGATATAATGTAGACTTATAGACAATACATATTTAGTGTGGAGCTCTGAGCGAAGGATCTTTCTGACATTTTTTTAATGCTGTTAAAAGTGTTCTAAGAGGACTAATTTTCACAATTCTATTCACAGAGCTTATACCAAATAAGTCTAGGTTACGTAATTGCAATTAAAAGTAAACTAAAATTGGCCATACATGAAAAACATTGGACGAATATTATACGTTTGGGTTGCTTGGGAAATTTTAAGCTTGTAATTAAATTAAAAATCACCCTAACTACATACTCTCATAAAACTATTATAGAATACATTATAAAATTTTTAATCTCATAAAATTCTTAAATAAATGTTTTCTTTAAGGACCAAGTTTTACAAATTTTTTTGAAACAAATAACAAAACTTCAAAATCGCATGTAAAAGGCCCCATGGAGTAAGTATAATAAAACCCCGGTTAATAAGCAAACATTTATTTTACATTAATAAAAAAATCATAAAGAAAAAGAAGAATTGAAGTGTGTTTGCAGCAACAACGAATTAACGCCATTGTAAATCGGAGATAGCTCATTGTTGTTGCAAAAACCTCAATTCCTCTTGCTTTCGTCTAAAACGAAAATGAAGCACCTTTAAGTTACTGGACGATTTCCTTCAAGAATCCCCATATTAAAACCATCACTCAAATACAATTAAAAATTAACACTCCTCTATAAGATTGAAAACAGACCAAAAACTCTGCACATCTCTAATTATTCTTCCTCCACAGAACACTCACAACAGAGGGAAATCGCAATAACGTTTTAACCCATTCAAAATGGGGGCTCTCATATTATTCATTACTTCAACCGGAAAGGACATCCCAAGTCCGTGCATCAAGAGAGGGAGAAATCAATTTACATCCCATCACACTCCACAAACATCAGTGGACAGCGTCGACTCTGACCGCTTTGACCGGACCGGACAGCAAACAAGAGTTAAAGCAACCCCTTTCCCTACTCCCATATATAAGATCCCTTTTCCCTACTGATGCATCTTTGGGTGCAGTTGGTTCCTTTCTGATGGAAGGAGCGGGGCGAGCGATTTGCATTGCGAGTGGTGGAAAGCAATATGCAGATGTCACCGATGCTTCATTACTGCTATCTATCATCACGGTCTTCCTCAAGAAGCTGCGGTGTTTGGTTATTGTGTGGATCCATCATTTTGAAGACAGTCTTGGGTGTTGGAATTTTTATTGAGGAAGACAAATAGTTAGAGTAAGTTGGATGGGATACTTGTTGTAAGAAATGCCGTTAAAATGTCGTGTATAATCTTTGACAACTGTCTGAGTTTTGACTCTAAAAAAATTGTAGGTATTTAAAATTAATCCTAACTGGAATTAGAGAAACGAATGAAAAGATGAAAAATAATGATTAATTTTTTTCTGCAATGCTCTCCAGCCTTTCTTTTTTAACCATCTATTGTCCACTACCAGAAATAAAGCTGTGAAAAAAAATTTTTTGCCTTTTTCCTGTATAGTTTGGAGCCAAATAAAATAAAGATGCCAAAAAAACATTTAAAATATCTTAAATAAATTTTTTAAAATCTTTGAAACTGGGGCTGAACCTTAATTTATTAGATTATAGCATCTGAAAGTGCAATATTTGCTGTGCAAAACTTAAGTCAGTTTTGAAAACATGAAAACATGCTATCATGAAGCATGCAAACATGCTGAAAATTGAAGCTAAACATATGGTGACATATTTGCTACCATCGGGGCAGTAGAGGGTTAATTACCTTGCACGCGTTACTTTGGAACGAGAGCAAGGGAAAAAGGGCGGGAAGGAAAATTATTTATAGGAAAGGATAATTACAGTAAGAGAGAGATAGAGAAATGTAAAATACGAAAAATGGACAGTGAGTGAATAGAAGGAGAGAGAGTGAGGAAGGGGGAGAAAATTAGAGAGATTGAATGAAAAAAGAGAGATGAAGCCTTGAGAGAAGAGAGAAAATAGAAAAGAAACACAATATAACTACCAGAGGGGGTTCAATTCCGTTATCTATACCGTTAGAAATCGCCAAACTGTTTTAGGTATATCAATTAAAAGAAATATGTCTGTCATTTAACACCTCTAAAGCGACCGTTAAACAACACCTAAACACTGTAGACACTTCGAGCGTTCTGGGTTTTGGCGTTAGAAATTGCCAAGATGTTTTAAGCATCAAATAACAGAAACATTTCTGTTATTTGTCACCTAAAACAGCTTTGAATTTTAACGGGAAAGACAACGGAATCTACTATCTTATTTTCTTTTTATAATTTTACGTCACAGCGATTCTTCAAGATCAACGAACTAATCACAGAAGGACATTTAGAGATGTCTCAACCGGTCTCGTCCGTAAAAACAGGAACCCCGCGATTCAACCCAACTTCTAATTGTTTAAATTTCAAAAATAATCCTCGACCTTTGCCATTCAATAACAACTCCCCCATACAAAACCAACGAACCGACTAACGCAATCTCCCCACAGCTTCAAGATGTTTCCCGCCAAAAAAGACATACCATCCTCCATTCCTCATCGCCGCTCAAGTCGCTTGCCAATAATAGGGGTCCTCTGCTTTTGACACCGAGCCACAATTACTCATTAGCCCGTCTCACCGCGGCTCGATAAGTGGAGAGTCTTTTTTGCTCCTCAAGAGTTAATTGGGGTAATTAGTTCCCAGGGAACCAACTGTCTTGAGCAACTGTCGCGGACGGTAAGACTCGCGAGTGTCTTTTTTAAGTGTAAGAGGGAATTCCCGATATATGAACTCTCGCAATTTATGCACGGTTCTTGGACCGACTCTTTGGTTTTTATGTAGTTTTGGATTCGAGTTGGGTTGAGTTGTTGCGATATTCTGTTTGTTCGGGTTCAATTCCATGTGGGTTGTTGCTGATGGTTGGTGTTGTTATTGAGAAGTGTGTTGGGGAAGTGGGGGAAACAAATGACGTTATCCTTATTAATTTATGGCTTTTAGGTTTTTAAAGTTTTCTATTGCTAAAGAGGTATTAGCATTTTTGTACTTATATATTTAGGCTTCGTTTTGTTTGTTTACTGTAAATGCAATGATGCCCAAGACCCTATCGTTTAAACATGATTTTGTGTGCTTTTGGTTTTAAAACGTAACTCTAACATGACCATCCATCACATTTAACAACGAAGTTCTGAGATGTTATTGTTACATATTGTAACACAAACTGTTACATAACCTATACTGTAACATATATTGGTGTTAAAGCACACTTTTGTAGTTAGAAGATTAATTTCATCTGCCATGTCATAAAAATTGTATTTCTAATTTTCAAATTTCATAGTTAACCCCCCCTTTTCTTTTTTGTTGCTTCCGGGTGTGCAGTTAAGGTTTACCATCCGAAATTGAACTTTAGCTTCAGATATGTTTACACCCTCTTTCGCATCTAAATTTCAACTGGGTAAGCAATGATCAATCAAAATATCTATACAATTAAAATTGGACGAATTAATTTTAAAAATTAACAATTTATTTAAAATGAACAAATATAGATCACATAAAACACAGAACTCATGCATCCCAATTAAATGAATATAAATACCCATTCATTTGTTTATTCATTTGTTTTTAATTCAGCCCAATGCTACTTTAAAATACATGCGCGCATCTTTAAAGAAGAGAAACGTTCCCCATTAAAACGTGTTCTAGATTGTGTTGGAGTTTAATGTAAGAAAAGTTAACCGGTCTAGGGAGTAGTTTCAATTTATTTCATCCAGGCGTACACTCGAAAGTAAACAACAAATATATAACTAATAGTATTTATCACTTCATCAGCCGTGGAGATTTCTGGACGAGAACATACTTGCGATTCATTTTGGCATAAGTAGTATCATTTTAAAATAATATACTGGTATTTGTTTTTAAAAGTTGTCTTCCAGTGGAAAATCTTGGATTTTTTTGTATTTCTCCTGACTGGGGGTTCTAGTGTCGGTTTCATACTACAACTGTATGCCACTTGTTTTTCGGCGTTGCCAACCAGGGAGATAATTCATTTTTTAGCAACCCGGCGGATATAATAGATAGCAGATTATGATTCTAAGAATAGTGCCAAAAAAGTCGCCGAGAAGTGTGGCACCCAGTTTTAATATAGCACCCTAGTGCTACTACTATACTTTCAATCTCTACTCCTTCACTAAAAACTAGCGATTCACCGGAGTAAATCACTCAGGATGAACAACTAAAGTGAAACAGTGTGAATGGGCTTTTATAACTCTTCACTCCTCCGATTTCCCTCACGAATGAGTGATTCACCGATCATTCTTATGTGAACACCGAAAGCGAAACAGTGGTTATATAGCAACATTTCAATCACACGAATCTTCGATAACCCTACGGCAGGAATCAACACACAAACAGGGCCCAAATCAACACCAATCCAACTCTTTCAACCCTTCCATTCCCCCCTCACCACACAATGCAACACCAACTCACCTCAAAAATCCCGACCACCGGCAGCCATTAAAATGCAATCGCCGCTTAATCGGCGCTTCAAAAAGGCGCTGCCAGTTCGTTAGGCGTTGTTTACGGTCGGCTAAATGGTCCGATGGAGTCGCGGGAAGACTTCCTTCCCTCCCCCCTCCGTCTTCGGATCTTAATTAGCGATGAAGGTGGGGGAGGGGGCTGCGAATATTTCATTAATGGAGGCTCCTTCTTCCGGTCTTGGGAGACGGGCTTGTTAGAGGAGAGTTATGATGAATCCATTGGGAAGTCGGGTTATCAAGTTTTGTTGAAGAATGGAGTAATGATTTCATTAGGGAATAGATTCTCCGCTGTCTATGATTAAACCGTAATTGGTAATTTTTTTTAAATGCATAAATCTTAAATCACTGCAGATATAAATTTAACTCATGGTAGTATCTTTCATTAATTTCGATTTGATTAAATAATATTTAGTAAAATTGTTTTCTTTGTCCCCATTTCTGTAGGTGCTTATGATTCGTTCTTGAGGTGCTTATTACATAATTTATGACTTAGTATGGAATAAAATGAAAACAATATATTATGAAATTAAAGAGATGATTGGTAATAAGGTTTTCTTAATTTTATGAACCTCCACTCAAAGTAATACCTGGGTTACTGTTTATGAACCGTACTTTAAAGATCTTCAATACGTTTAATGTTGACTTAAAACTCAAGAGCTTTTCTGTTTATAGAGGATTATTTTATGATAGAGAACAAAAGACACCCAAGAGAAAGAGCACCAAATATTAATTGATATGTCATTGGTGTACGGTTCATCCAAACTCAACACATGCTCATAAGCATGGAAGTAAGTATAATAAGTCCGGAACCTCTTTTTCTGAAAAAAAAACTATAACCTATTTCAGGGGTCTCCTAACTACGCCCGCGAAACCCATTCATCAGGCCAGCGGATACCTTTCTATGTACGAAAAAAAGTCCTAAAACGAATTAAAACGCTGTTTCTACTGTCAAATTTCCAAAATTTTTCTGGGGGGGAATCCCTAGACCCCCCTTTTTGTACTTTGAACTCAACTTAACAGATTTATTTTCAGATTAAGTTCATAACAGTAAGAATCCTACCAAAAAATATAAAAAAGGCATATTTCAAATTCAAAAAACAAAAACAAAATTTAATGCATTTTATCTTTTTTGCAAATAACAGTTTTGGGATTTTATTGCAAGGTTGTTACTTAATTGTTCTTTTAAAACATGATTGTGAACCCCCCATTTGAACTACCCACACTCCGCTCCTGGTGTTGATTCTATTTTATCTGAACCAGATTTTCCAGATCGCTGGGCAAATTTGCAAAAAAAATTTGCGTCATCTTAAATTCTACCACACTGTAAGAAAAAACTGTAGAAAAACATAAATTTTCAATAACAATGACTTTATGTTTACAGAGATATTCTGTCATGTAACATTCCCACCGCACTTCTACTTATTTTATGTAAAATAACAGCTTTCATCTAGTTTTTTAGCTTATCTGTACTTAAACAGAAACTTACTGCATCGAAAACGAATACAGCTATTGGCAACATTATACTGAATCTTCCTTGGTCCAGTGGTAGCGTGCGTGCTTAGCATGCGGTAGGTCGTGGGTTCTATCCCCGGATATTAATTAATTAAAATTAAAAAACTCTACTAAAATAAGTGCATGCGCGCAAGCAGGAAATTACTGAGAGGCAACAGAAAGATCTGAAGCTCACTTGACAGAAAGTTTCTTTTTACAGCATTTACCTGTAGGTAACAGCTTTTTTCTGTTTACAGGATTTTTCGGCCTACAGAAATTTTCTGGCATCTTTTGCTGCCAGAAATTTTCTGTTTTTTTGCAGGATTATTTTTTACAGTGCATTTAAGGACTTTAACTACGCCTTATATTCCTTAAATTGGAAAAATATACAACACTAATGGTTCATTGATGATAAGCCGTCCCGCCTCCTACAAAAGGCACCCTGTTGGAAATAAATATATAACCCACTGTGTAAAAAAGAGTTCCTCGTCTTATACAATAATTAAGTTAGAACAAACTTCCTAATCTAGTACAATCTAAGTATTCGCTTTTTCAGTTTTGATACCAATAATTTTACCGTACCGGTTCCTCTTTTTTAGAAATCGAGCCCTGCCCATAAGTGTATTTTTCAACAATTTATAAATCTGAAACTCTCTCGTGCACTTTTAAAATAGTACTTGAATGAGAACTTATACTGTACACCTAAAACAATCAAACAAACGCAAGCATCTTCATACACAAACCTCCATTCCAATCGTATCGTACACTACAGCAGCATCGCAATCGCTCGCTTAGGCCCTATATCCAATTACCCACAGCGGCCGCGTGCTAATGAGTGTCCGATGAGTAATGGCGGTGTCCAGGGCGGGGAGTAGTGGACGCCAGTCAGGAAGGCCCCCATTTGCATGGGCAAGACAGAGAAAAATCGAATTTGCCGTCTGGAATGGCTTTCTTCGAGCCCCCCTTCATTTCCGCCCCCTAATCCCTTCTTTAATCCCTCTCGCCCCATTTGTCCTGCTGCTGCTGTTTGGCCGGACAAGCGGGGAGAACCTTCCTCTTTTGTTACGGGTGGGGATGCTCACTGTAACTTCACCGGCGGTATTTTGAAGGATAGTATAAGTTAGCCGGATTATCGAGGAAATAGGTATATGAGCTCATTTGGGTGTTGTTATTTTTAACCTTTTATTTGCATCCCCTGCCATTATTTAGAGAGAGATATTTGAGTTGAGTCGAGAGGCTTAAGGAATTCGCTTGCTGTCTTGGAGCCGCTTGACCTTCTTCTTCCAAAAATACATTTTAAAGATTAGAGTCAAAGAAAATGAATTTATTATTCCTTTCCAAACATTAATAATAAAAATTGAATGTAAACATCATTTAAATCAAAACAGGGAGTTTGTTTTGAGTAAGATTTTAAAATATGTTTCAATAAATTGCTTTTGAAATTATTGGAATAATTATTTTCTAAGTTGCTCCTCCACAGTTTTTTCGATCGCATGCATTTTTGCACTTATTGGGTCCTTGGATATGCGATATTACCAAAGATAATACCTTTTCATTAAATTTAAGTTTTCTGTATCAATAAAAAAGTAATTACAATTATATTAAACTGTACAATGTAATCTCTTTGCGTGAAAAAAACCTTCTGAAAAAATAATACAAAGTACAAGCTCCAAAGCTGATTAAGTTATATTTTAGTAGCTTTTACGTTTGGTGCTATAGTTTCTTTATAAGTTTTTGGTGAGCGGTTTCCAGAGAAAACCTTTTAATAACTGATCCATTAACACATTTTTGGTATCAAAACGTCTGGATTATTTTGAGTATTCCAAGTAAATCCTTCGATTTAAAAAAATTCTAATTTTAATTCCTTAAGTGAGTAAGTGCAGTGAGCTGGGTTTGGTGAGGATTGCGAAGCGGTCCGAAAGGTTCTGCGTAAGCAGTTAATGGGGGTTGGTGAACTATAACGAACAGGAGCGGTAGCTCCCTTGTTGTATAAAAAGAAAAATGTTTGTTTATCTGCTACAAGACTACTACCGCAGGGAAATGGGTTTTACAGGTGGGTGCTAAGAGGAGAAAGCATGTTCAAAGGAAAATTTTACTGTCCGACATGCTTGGGTATATAATGCATAAATTCGAATCGGATTTATTATTATTTTTTTCTTACTAGCTTTTTTTGAGTATATTTCCTAGACTTACATGCCCGAAAAGTAAAGTCATAAGATCTATCGAATCCATAAGTGCTAACGATGTTTTTTCGAGATTTGTCAGATTCTGAAAGCATGTAGACTGTTTTATTTGAGTTATATTACATTGTTTTTGTTTTAAGAGCTGCCTTGACTATGTGTTATGTAAGTATGATGCAGATAATATTATTTCCATGTATCAGGTCCAGAAAAACCCTTTCGTTTATGATTAGATTCTTGGATGTCATGTTACCAAATAAGAAAGCTTTTTCAAGTGAATACACGAACACGGTTGCTTCAATAGTTTATCAGTTATATTGAAAAAAATACCTGTTTTTTCTATAATCTTCTAACGCTAGAAACATACACGCTCGTAGAAATAACAATAAATAAATGAAAATAAAAAAGTAAAGGAATATAATCAACAGAACAATAACTTTACACCGTTAAAATTTTTTATCGTAATTACAATAAACCTCAAAGCAACGCCGAACTAATTCCTTTAAAAAAATATGATCTAACGGGTGATAGTTTTACAGAATCTAAGTATTTCGCACACCCTTTCAACCAGCATTCATCCCTTTGACCCCTCCCCACCGAAAACACGGCACAACAATAAACCCCTTTCCCCGCAAAATCCAAGGTATAATCCAATAAAAACTAAAAAAACCTATCCTGTTTAATCTCGATTTCCTTTCCCAGTCTCTTTCCGGATAACCTTGCCGTCCCCCACCTTCAAGAGGGGGTGGTGACGTCACCCAAGGTCGGGGGCTGACTCACCCCCCACCCTCACAAAGGGACACCTAAGGAGGGGTTGGGGCGGGGGCAGACAAATGACCACTGGCAGACGTAATAAGTGGCGATGGAGGGACCTTTTTTTATGTTATATTTCTGCTGGAAGATCATCTGTGTGACTGACTGGCTGACTGGAATGAATCTGAGTAGCGAGTGGAGAAATTGATCCTGCTTCAGAGATTAATTGACTCAATGATATTATACGTCCTGCGTCCTGGTGAAAATCTCCAACTATTTCTAATCTTTGGAAGCTAATATTATTAAAAACAGCAAACCAACCACCGAATGATGTAAGAAGAAAGCTCCTAGAATCTCGCGTTTAAAATTTTTTTTGGTGGTTTTCAACGAGATAGATGAAATATGGTAACAAGTACCAGTACATATGTAATAAAAAGTGGGAATTTCGTCTGAAAGGGAGATTGTCTTTCAAGAAGTGCAGCATGTAGTCAGTAATAAACGGAGATTCTAAGCTCGTAAATATCGCTTGAAAAATATCTGTCAATATTTCAGAAGTTACCCATATGTTTTTCAGAAAAAAGAAACGGTTCTAAATTAAGAAAAAACAGTTTTATCTGTATTATTTTATTTGTGCTAGTTGGTAGATCCAAAACTGGATTTACTGCCCGAACTCACTGGTCAAACAATTAACAACGTCTGCATAAAGCAACTAATATAACTATAACACACCCATCATAAAAACAGAAATGCCCATTCCTTTTGGTTGTACCGCTGGATGTAAATATAACAGTACTTAATAAAGGTATAAAAATGTAATGAATACTAGGTAAAATTAACAAGATTTATCTGTTAATTCCTGATATTAAACTGCTAAAAACAGATAAAATTTGGCGACATTAGCAGAAATACGCCATTAAAAACGGAAAGTTTGTGAAAAAACCATAGAAGATGTATGTAAAATACTATCCTGTACTAAACAGCAACGTTTCCTGAACCCAGTACGTCACTACGCGGAATGAGAAAGTGGGTGAACACAAATCCTGTTGGGTTGCTAGGAGGAGTTTCTGTACCGAAATCTTGATAAAAAGACACTATATATGCATAGGTTTAACGAAATAATCGTATTTTAAAATTGACGTTCTTCGTTTCACTCGAAATTCAGACGCCGCGAGCCGCGATGGGAAATACTTTGTGAGTGACATAGTAAGGTCAGCTAACGTTGCTGTCTAGTATAGCTTGCTTTCTCCTTTCCAAAATAATCGCCTCGTCTTTCAAAGACGCTTGACCATTTTACCCTCCTTGAATCTGCAGTAAATGATCATACGAAAAAAAAAATGAAGAAATGCTTCTTTCCATCTCCTAAGATGCGCAAAGACGTTGGATGTGCAAGAGTTGGGATGCGCGAGAACCTAAGGCTGCGCATGATCGCACCCAATGAGCAGGAAGAGGGGGCGGCGTCTCAGACATTCTCAAGACCTTCTCCTCTCGAGCAGACAAAAGAGAACTGCTCCCGGTGCTCCTTCGATCCGCCCTCGCCTTCCTTGCGCATGACTTGGGAGGAACCCTCCTCTCCCTGTCTTTGGCTCAGGGATCTCAACACTGCGGACATTGTTTCTTCATTTGCTGAGGGCAAGAAAGACCCCTGTGGATATATTTAGTGTTATTTTGTAATTTTTTAAAAATAAGGCAAGACTTTTGGTTCACCTTGTATAGTTTTACATTAAGAATCGGCCACAAAATTTATTTTGTTTTACCGACATAAAAAAATTTGAACCCCAAACCCCTGAACTATCTCATTTCTAAAACAATCATATTACAGGATTGTTAAAATTTTAAAATTGCCTGGATTAACGAGGGTTTTTTCAAAAAGAAATTATTTAGCATTGAAGTCATTGTTAGACATTGCATTGTTGCAGCTTTATAACAACGTCACGTCTTCACGTGTACTTTTTATTGGGACTAGTGAATCGTTTGATTTTGTCAATAACAGCTACTCTGATAAATAGGTATTGAAAAATTTTAGATTTATCGTAAAGTTTTGTATTTTTTTCTTTATCAGGTTTTATCTCTTGACTTTCATTTAATAATTCAACATAAAAGTTAGGGGTATTGTCTATAGAACAATATTGATTTTATATTCATTAAATTCTACGGGTCACTTTAACAATTTTTACACTCTTAATTATAATTTGTAAACTTTGCAACACGTTATACTTTGGTTTCCAGTACAGATGATTTTTCACCACTAATAAATATCAAATCTCATTGAATTTAAATTAATTGTATCGCGTTAATTAAATTAACACCTCAATTTAATTGTGTGAATGAGAGTGTAGAAAAAAAGATGAAATAAGAAACAATTCAAAACACCAATCTTATAAAAAAGAACTTTTGTTTAATAATTTTTTAAATAAACATTTTCTATCTGAATTCAAAATGTATTCTTTAAATTTTTTACCATTTCTAAATGAAACAATATCTTTTGGGACAAATACAAATATTTAAAGGATCTACTAAACGGTCGGATCAAACCAAATCACCTTTTATACCACTCGATGCCAGGCTGTCTGCTTTTCCTCGTCAAACACTCCACCAAATCCTTGTCCTCGACCACGCAAAACGAGTATCGTTCGATCCCATATAACGAAGACGCCTTGTCGACAATGTCCCACGTCCTACTCCCCTCATTCCAACACACAGGTGGGGATATGGTGCAGAACCTGGTGTCCTCGTGATTGTCGTCGAACACCACCATCTTACTCTCCACCACCACCGCTTTGGGGGTGTAGTAGGCGAAGGGGAGATTCGACAGAATCTCCCAACAGTCCTTGTCCGGGCTGTACATCTCCACCGAACTCAAAAACCCGTTGTCGTTCTCGCCACCCACCACGAACACGTAGGACCCGAACACGATGGAGGAGAACCCTCGGCGGAGAACGGTGGGTGGCGACAGCCTCCTCCACTCGTCTTCGAACGGGTCGTAGACTTGACAAATCATGGCTGGGGCGTCCCCGTCGAAGGTGTGTCCGATGACGTAGATCTTCCGGTCGAACACCACTGCCTCGCTGACGATCATCTCTTCCATGGGGCGCACGGGGTGCCAGAAGTCACCTTCCGCGTCGTAGCACTCTATGGCGTCGGTGTACTCGTAGTTGTTGGTCAACCCCCCGACGGCGAAGATGGTGTCGCCTTCGGCGACCACGTTGTAGTTGTATCGAGGAAGGGTCAACTCGGCTATGTTCGTCCAGCTGTCGTCGACCAGGTCGTAGGCGATGCTGGTGTTGTCCCACGTGTTGAAGAGGTAGAGGGTCCACCCGAGTCGGACGACGACCTCGGCGAAGAAGGGAACGTCGCCGAGGTGTCGGAAGTAGTCCAGCTGCTCGTCGAAGGTGAGGAAGAGCTCGCTGCCCAGCTTACTGGGGGACACGAAGTGACGGGCCACGAAGCTCAGCTGACGCGGCAGGCGAGGGTCGGTGGCGGAACGCGACAGTCCTAGCTGCTTGAGCTGGTAGTTGACTTCCAGCTGCAGCAGGTTCCAGCTGGAGAAGTAGTGGCTCATCATGAAGCCTATGTAGAGCAGGTCACAGTAGAAGGGGTTCTTGGTCACGATCTCGTGGGTGACTATCTCCATCGCAAGCTGCTCTTCGCCGTGCTGCTCTTTGAGGCGTATGCTCGCGAGCAGGCTCGGGACGTAGCAGAGCCTGTCCTCCACCCCGTTGCAAACCCACCTGCGGATGGCCAGCCACACTGTCCCCTCCGTTGTCACGTTCAGGCTGTCGTTCTGCAGGAGCATGTGGAGGATGTCGTAAGACGTCTGTTCGAAGTTGGACGAGGGGCTGTTGACGGTTTTCTCGAAGTGCACCAGGGCGAATCTGAAGCACTCGTGAAAGAGGGAGAGTTTCTCGATCTTGAAGGCTGTGGCTATTGCCGACAGGCAGTTGTCAGGGTTTAGAGTCTGAAGGGCGAAGCACCGGCATTCCTGAAGTAGATCCTCCACCAACAAGTAGTCGGAGGCCACCATCATGTCCCAAACGTTCTCCTGGTTTATGGAAGCTGTGCCAGTGTATATGTAGACTAGAATCTGATCCATGATATTGCTGTCTATTTCTGAGATGGTTATGTTTTGGTTTCGGCTGTAATCAAAGCTGAATAGTCCACGGAAGTATTCGCTACTGCGGCAGAGGATGACTCGGTGAATAGGGAACTGGGATCCGTCGTCTGTTTGTAAGGTACCGTCAGAAAACTTTTCTTGTCCTTTCCAAGGTACATATTTAAAAATATCTGTATATTTTATTATGCTTGGATTCATTTTTGTATCACCAATTGCAATTATAAGCTATAGGTTGACATGTAGTTTTAGTTTAAAAATCTGTTTACGTTGCATTTTTCACGGTCAAGTAAACAATTGCAGTAAACTTCAATTGTTAAAACTTAGTGTTGGAGTATCTGCGTTGTTAGAACTGTTTAGAACCACAGTAATTTCGGAAACATTGTTAGGGTTGTATTTAGGGTTTTTACGGCCACGTGCTGAAATTTTATTACCGATCCCTGGCATCAACTTTCCGCTCTCTTTAGAAAAGAACACTGCTCTTATTACAGACAAAAAGTCACATTTTCTTCAAAAATTATCGAGAATCCAGGATGTTTTTTCGTTAGTGCAATTGATTACTTGAAATTTAAATTGTCTCCTATAGTTTCTTTTGTTTATTCTTCAACGACCTCATACCTTGCAAAATAAAAGAAAGAAAAACAAAAAAAAGCGGTGAAAAGAATAAACTAAGGAAGGAAGAAGTAATTTAACGAGAAAAATTAAAAGTGAGAGAGCATAAGTGAAAACTATAAAATACTCCTCCTTTTCCAGAGAGATCTAGCCCCGTTTAATCATGGTTTGATAGATGCTATCAATAAGGAAGTTGCATGTATCAGATTTTCAAAAACAAACAAGTGTTCCGTATGGTTTTTTGTATGGTTAAATGAAATATCTGGTCAATTTTTCAAAAAAAAATGTACAGGTAATTAAATATTTTAATTTAAAAGTCGAGAAAAAAACACGTGACTGAAAACGCTCATTGTTTAAAGATGTCAACAATCGTACCATCAACTCCATAGAGGAGATATAACAGTTGTATTTAGTTGTTATATCTCCTCTATGATCAACTCCATTGCTTTCCAACAATGTTTATCATATGATGACGTCAACATACGATGATCCCAAACTCTTGGCGTTTTCGCGCGCTTTTAAAAAGTGGATTTTTGTTAATTTTTTTGGAAATCAAAAAATTTCTCTATCGGCCTCAAATTTTGGGTAGTTGCTTATTTTTGCAAGAATCGATTAACAAAAATAAAAAAATCATGCAACTTCCTCATTAAAAACTTTAAGGGTATTTAAATTTTTAAGGTAAAATATTATAGTGCTTTGAATACCTGTAGTTATAAGAGTTTGAAAAACCATTTCGACATTTTTTGTTAAAAAATTATATGAAGAATAATTGCGTTGGTAAAATATTAAGTCTATATAACTTAAGAGGTTATTAAAGGGTAGAAAGATTGAGTACCTCCTTCACATGGAAAAAATAGTATTTTTCAGTTTTTAAAACTCTTCGTTTGACCAGTCTAAATGTAAAAAACGTTCCTCTAAAAAAGGTTCTCAATCGAGAAAATTCTCAATACAACTTTGAAACACATAAGAAGAATTCTGATTTCGTCTCCCCCTCCCCCCCCCCAAATTTTCAATTAATGTAGCAATTTACATCCAAAAATCTCCTCTACCTAAGCAACAATCGAAATAACAATAGCTCTTGACTGGTTCTCTCTCATCGCTTGCTTCTACCGGCATCCACCCCCTTAAAAAGGAGGGAGAGCTGAGAAGCGAGGGGCTCAGGCGCAGCCCCATCGATTTGCCCTGCGTCTTGGCCTTTTTTCCGCCAAGACGCCGCCCCGGCACACCGCTATTGGCCAAGTAGGGCGTTCTTGCAAGAGATGGCTTTCCTTGGCCAATGGCTTGATCGAAAGTGCAGCCAGTAACAGGGTAGAGGGGCGTAGATGCGCCCCGATTAAGCTCTTTTGATGCTTGATGTAACGTAATTCGGATGGAATAGGGATATTTTTTTGTTCTGATAATTAGAATTTCATGAATTCTTTGGAGAGTGTTAAGGGATATGTACATTTGTGAACAGGATGTTAAAGTAAAATTATTAATTGAAAAATTGTGTGAAATATGAAAAATACCGTCAAAACTTCGAAGTTAATAGTTAACTCGTTTTAGTGAATCATCAGGGGACTAAGTAAAGGGTCTACTATTACTGAAGCGTTATTCTATATAAACTATATTATTATGGCATTAGTTGTTCATCTATGACAGGTTAAAAAGTCTCTTATAACCAAATAGTTCACACTCTGAAGAGTAATATTAAATTGAACTGTATTTTGATATCTTTTAAGTTAATATGAATTCTCCATAATTAGACCACCATTTCTAAGCGATACCAAGAAACAAATTTCATAACATTTTCTCTCAATGCTCTTCTACAAACACCCTTTTTGATTATTCACAATACTTAGATCATGACTGTCAAGATTTTCAATACATAATTAAGCTACAACATATAAAATAAGGTATCTAATTTATGTATAACCTATAGTAAGTATGAGTAGAGATCTTTACGAAAACAAAAATTTCAAATTTTAAATAAACGCTTAACTTTTTCACAGTTATAATGACTCAGTCACTATACTAGTTATGCTATTGTCATTCCAAACAACAAATATGTCAATCAACCGCAAAAAGTATATCATTATAATATCCCTCAATGTTACCCAACAACCCACCTTTGCACCAGACTTCTCAAATCAAACCAACAACAACAATTTTCCAAATCTAAGTAGGGCTTCAAGGGGAGGGCACTTTTAAAGAATCACTTCTATCTTTGGACGTAAATAGAGACAATATTTCCTTTTTTATACAGTTCTCTCCTGATTCCCCCATGTTTTATAAACAGTATGAGCGAAACAGTGTTTCTGAAGTTATGATCGAATAAACCAATAATTACAATCTGAACCTTGCAATTGTATTTTAAGCGTGCAATTCTTTTAGACGATGATAAATGGTAGGAATTCTGACCTTGAATAACATATTTTTAATCAGAACAGGCACTTCATGAACGAAAAAGTTTGAAGAATCCGGGAAATTGACTCCTTGGTAATAAAAAAGGGGGGTTAAGAAGGAAAAAGGAAGAGAAAAAAGGGTAAAAAGAGGAATATATACAGCTTCTAAATGACTGAAAATTTTTTGGTCTTTCATAATCTACTTTCTTCTTTTTCTTTTTTACGCGTTTTTTAATAATAATAATAATAATAATAATAATAATAATAATAATAATAATAATAATAATAATAATAATAATAATAATAATAATAATAATAATAATAATAATAATAATAATAATAATAATAATAATAATAATAATAATAATAATAATAATAATAATAATAATAATAATAATAATAATAATAATAATAATAATAATAATAATAATAATAATAATAATAATAATAATAATAATAATAGTAATAGTAATAGTAATAGTAATAGTAATAATAATAATAATTTACTTAAATTTTCTTACGGTACATTATTGAAAAATTGTGTTAGAACCCCTTTAGAAAAATTAAGATATTGATGATAAAAACATACGATTGATAAAGAAACAAAAAAACAATATACATTTCCCTTTCTTTTTCAGTCTAAGGAGGGATCAGCGCCAGCAAATTTACATGCACATTCCAACATAACACAAAAATAAAATCCCCCAACTCATCAACACCCCATCCCGGTCATCTCATCCCTCAGCAATGTCCTTCCAATATCCGAGGCGTCTTCCTGCCAAGAAGCGATTCGAACAGTGGTCTTGGGGCCTCTTGGACACCTCGTGTGACTCACTCGAGTGGGAGGAGAGGGGGTCCAAACGACTTCCGGCAGCAGCGCGCCCGGATATTGCCTCCCTTTGTTTCTTGCGGTCCGGGTCCGGCAATCCGGACCGCGCAATTTCCCGCCAGATTCGTCCTCATCAAGGAAACGGCAAGACGTCGCTAATTTGCATGTTGGCAGGACACTTGCGGATTAGATGGGGAGTTTTTAGGTGTTTAATTCACCCTAGTTGTAGCACGGCTCGTACCGAATATGTCGAGATTACGTAACTGCTACAAGAAGTGAAATGACGGAAGTTGGACGAATCTGGAACGTTTGAGCTGCTTGAGGGAGTGATATACCTGATTGATGGATAAAACAGAGCGATAACAATCGAATGATGAAGTTGCATGATTTTTTTATATTTTTTTAATCGATTCTTCTTGCAAAAATAAGCAACTACCCAAAATTTGAGGCCGATCGAGAAATTTTTTGATTGCCAAAAAAATTAACAAAGATCCCCTTTTTAAAAGCGCGCGAAAACGCCAAGAGTTTGGATGTGACGTCATCTTACAATAGGCATTGTTGAAAAGCAATGGAGTTGATGGTATTATTGTTGACGTCATCCTACAGTTTAAACAATAAACGTTTTCAGTCACGTATTTTTTTTCAACTTTCAAATTAAAATATTTAATTACCTGTAATTTTTTTTTGAAAAACTGACTAGATATTTCATTTTACCATACAAAAAACCATACGGAACACTTGTTTGTTTTTGAAAATCTGACACATGAAACTTCCTTATTCTGCACCTTGGTGAGCGATATTGCATTATTTATTTTTTGTTACTGAATTATTCTTATTCTTGTTTGTTTTTACATTTTTGATGCTTTCATGTGTGGGTAAAATGTAAGTAAATAATTATTTATTTAAAAAAGGTTATTTAATTTTGTAACATCCTTTGCTGAAAATTCATTAAATACAACGTAATGTATAACCTCACCATCACCTGACCGACGACATCGTCGGTTGTTACTGGGAGGCTCGGCGTCAGATGGCCGAAAGGCCAAGAACGGGCGTAGGATAAAGTAAAGTAAGTGTATATAACTTGAGGATAACGACTGGCTTAAATAGAAATAACTTAACGTTGATAGGGTAGCCAATATTTTATTTCAAGACAAAGATTTCTTTTTTCTAAACTATTATTGCATTTAAGCAAAAAAAACCCTATTGATGTGAAAGAACACTTGGAGTCATCCTTATAAACACATTCTTATTTAAAATATAATAAAAAAATAAATAAATAAACTATCAAAAGTAGTAATAGTAATTTACTAACAGCTAAATTCTAAATAACGCTTATAGGGTAAGGGTGGCCCACTTTTCTATGGGAAAAAACAAAGTGTTATGAAATTGCCACGGCGGCATCCCCTTTATTTTTTAGACCTACAGAGAAAACTATTCAGGCAAATTTTGGGCTCTGTACCTTAATTAGAAAGCGATGACCAAGACTAAACAACCAAAGACTAAAAAACAACTAAAAAACCAAAGTTAAAAACCTCTCATTTTGTTCATGATTTTTTATAGGAAACTACTATTGTTAAAGATATAATGTTCCAGGTTTTGTTTTTTATCACCTTAATTTTGGTTTAATTGTCTAATGTCCAAAGAACTTCTGTAAAGTTGTTTTTTCCTGCATTTTTAAACAGCTAATAACTCTAGAACTATACAACTTAAAAACCTGAAGTTAGTTCCATTTTGTTTGAAAATTTTTTGGCTTTGATTTAAAATGCATCATGACCATCATTTTCAAAAAGTTTTTTTCAAAATTTAAAAAAGTGAAAAAAAATTTAACGAAAAATATTTTTTGAAAATTTTTTTCAAAAAATACTAAAAGCCTTTTAACTCTTAAAATGAACATTACTACCAAATTTCAAGGTGAAAATAAAATTTAATCATGTATAAAAAATAAAAATACTTGAAATTTAGGTAAGTCCCTAAACTATCCCTAAAATTATACAGCAAGAGGTATTCACTCATGTAAAATTCATAAAATTTCTTGAAGGTGTCCATATGACTTAAAACATGCAAAAAATGTCAAATCAAAAAAATTTTCATTACATTTTTTTTTTCATTTTTTTTTATTTAGAAAAAAAAATTGTTTCATCATGGTTGAACTTTTTGGTCATGATTCACATTAAATCAAAGACAAAAAATTAACAAACAAAATGGGACTTATTTCATGTTTTTAAGTTGTAGTTCTAGAGTTATTAGCTGTTTAAAAATGCAGGAAAAGCAACTTTACAAAAGTTCTTTGTACATTAGAAAATTACTGCAACAAAAATAAAGGTGATAAAAAACAAAACCTGTAACATTATATCTATAACGTTTGTAGTTTTTTATAAAAAGATTATGAACAAAATGAGATGGTTTGATCTTTGGTTTGTACAAAAATAAAAATTGTTTTGTACAAAAATATTCGAATTTCGATTTTTTCACTCCTCTTGGACATCAACTTCTAATTCGAATACAGAGTTGAAATTTTGGCTGTGAGCTTCTATTAGCTGTTCGAAAAAAAGTAGAGGGTGCCCAGAACTCTACCTGAAAGAAAAAAAGTTTTTTTGGACCACCCTATAGGGTAGCCAATATTTTATTTCAACACAAAGATTTCTTCAACTAAACTGGTATTGCACTTATGCAAAAAAAAAATTTCTATTGATGTAAAAGAACACTAACTGCCGTATTCCGTGCTACCTGATCAGCGTTAACCACCAATCAAAGAAGGAATCGCTGACACTGATTGGGTAAATCATTTTTTGACTGTTGTTAAACCGACCGTTTAGAGCAGTGGATCCCAACCTGGGGGCGATCGCCCCCAGGTGGGCGATTTGGGTTATCAAGGGGGCGATAAATAAGTGAGGGGCGATTTGGGTTATCAAGGGGGCGATAAGTAAGTGAGGGGCGATTGGGGGTGATGAGTACTCAAAGGGAGAAACTAAAATAGTACTGTACTGACAGACTGTGTTCAGACTTAATGTACGAAAAAAGTTAAAACCCTGTGTCTTAGGGTCAAATTTCCAAAAAATTTCTGGGGGAGAACCCCCAAACCCCCCTTTTACACTTTGAACTTAATAACTTTTTATAATTAGTTCATTAAAATCCAAATCCTACCTAAAAATAAATGTCCGAAATTCGGAATTGGTGTTGTTGTTGTCGTGTGCCACTTGGAATACCCAAGCTCCACAAGGATTCAAGGCAAAGGGGGTGCGGCTCCTGAGAAAGTGAGGCCCATTAAATGGCAGGAGTCCGACTTCTGCCTCGTGAGATGATAGATGCTGCCACTATCTATCGCCACCTCCACAATTTTGCCATGCATCTGAAGGGGAGGAAAATAGTCTCCAGACACCTGGACCCAAGGTAAACTGCGCCATGACCGACCTCAGGACTTTCGGACCCACAGATTTAACGAGCACGTACTCCGCATATACTCGATGGGAACCACATGGGTTGGAAACCACAACTAATTGAAAACCTGTTTTTTGGAGTCTTATTTCTAAAATTATCTGGAGGAGGACCCCCGGATATAAAATTGCTTTATTATTCACACTTTACTTTAAATTCGAATCAGACATACAGAGAATAAAAAGGGGGGCGGTAGGTGTTAGTCAACCTGTAGAAAGGGGCGATGGGACACAAAAGGTTGGGAACCACTGGTTTAGAGCCAGCCTTATAAACACATTCCTAAATTAAATTAGAATAATAAAAATAAAAATTATTATCAAAAGTATAGATAAAAAAACTTATATTCTTCTTCATTTTTAACTCTCGTACAAACTAAACAAGTTCAGTTGCTAAAAAGTTTTTATGCATTTCATTTCTTTATAAACCTTTTTTTGGTCTACCTAAATATTATATCTTCCCTCCAAAAGATGATTATATGAAGAACATTGAGCTACTATACATCTATCGAAGGGGTCGGCAACTGGCGGACCGTGGTCCGCATCCGGACCACGTGAGGTTATTTCCTGGACCGCCATAACATTTTGAAAATAATTAATATGCATTTTTACGCTACAAAAAGGGTCAAATTTCGAAAAATTTCCTGGGGGAAACTCCCAGACCCCCATTTTTAGTGCAAAAACTCCATTAAATTTAATTTAGCAGGTAGCGTACTCAAATTACATCTTTGTAAAAATATATGTGTATCTAAAGATAAGAATTAAACGGACCTCGATGAAAATTTTCAAAATTATTTGGACCCCAAGTAAAATTACTTGCCGATCCCTGATTCTATCGAATAGATTCCCCTCAAGTACAGCCTCATACAACCGACCCCCGCAAAGCAGCCCAACCGCCTAATTTAAATTTTAAACAGCCCAACGACACCAATCAATCTTACGAATATTTCAGGTGATGGGGGGCCGCGCAAGCATGTCGTCAAACAATCATCTCGAATTGTGCAACCAATTGTCTAAACAAACACCAGCTTCTGACAATTCGGACGGCGGTACGGACATCTCTACATCAGGGAAGCGATGTCCGCCCGTGTCCGATTTCGTAAGGAAAATCGAGAGTCTGGTTTGCGAGGAAATTATCGGGGACGGATGTTTAAACCCCCCGTTTTATAGGTTTTCAATAGTTACATTTTGACTAAAGATACAAACATAGTATGTAGTTTGGGGTTTTAGATTCTCTTAACTAGTCAGAGAACTAGTTTTTAATCCCGATGTGTGAATTCACGAATGGTCTTATGGCAATCAAATATTAATGATTGATAACTCCTTTTTTGTGATGTTAAAATCTTGTCATATCTTTGATGTCATGATTTTCACCGTATTCACCACTAACATAACATAAGGTTGACCTGGAATCAAAATTTCTAATTGGTAGCTGAAAAAATAAGAGAAAGAAGTTTAAAGCCAATAAGACTTGTCGAAATATTTTGATTCCAGGTTGACCTTAAGTCAAGCTACTGGTGAATACAGCCGTGTGACTTTTACATTGAACATTGAATTATAAATTTTTACAATAAATAAGAACTTTATTATGCTAAATAAAAAATTTATAATTAAAATATTACATATTAAAGATTGTTTCTTTTAAATAGTTTTTGCAATTTTTCTTAATAATAAGAGGCAAAACCTTCACGTACCTAATTATTTGCAAATAAAAACAACCATGTTAGCCCTAACGTTATAAAAACTAAAGAAAATTTTAAAAAACCTATAAAATTGTATGTTATTAAGTAAAACTTTTTAGTTTCTAGAACATTTTTGTCAGCTCTGAAGATATATATATATGAACCCGAGGATTTTTAATTTTTTTTGTAAATGAAAAAGACTATTTTCCATCCATATAACCTTACAGTATTTACCATACTTACTAAAAAACTATTTCGTTTTTTTCTTACCTACTTCATAAAAATATATTAATATTTTACAAATTAAACTATTTTCAAAACGCTCTTTAAAAAATGTTTAAAAATAAACACCGAAGATACACTCAGTAAAATCATTACGGAATACAAACAAATTAAGTAACTGCTTAATATGAATTACCACTCTGTAATTTAACGTTTATGATATCAAAAATGTATAGCTGCAACACTGTGGATTGAGTTAAAAAATATGTTTTACAGGAACATATTTAATTCCTGGGTAGAGAATAATTTTCTGAGATTACCAGCTTTTCTTCAAAAACCTCCAATTTTATGATTATTAATTAATCCATTCCACCTGACTCCCAGTTTCTGTAAATAGATTTCCTAGATTTATAACTGTCTCAATTTTAACCTCTCAAATTCATACGCCATAAAGAATGAAACCTGAAGTACTTTTGGATTCTGGTACAGATCACTGAAGAGCTCCAGTGCCGTGGGCATCAACTGGAAGTAGTAGTACTTGAGAAACTTCAGCAAAATACTTATGTAAATCCTGTCCACTTGACTTATTTCGGGAAACGTAAAATGGGAAACTGCTCATGGGATTTTAAGTTGCAGAGAGGAAAGATTCAAAACTCAATTTATACTTCTGAATGTGGAAATAATTGAATTTCATGGTGAATGACAATAACTTAGGAATTTTTTACCACAACATTTCGTAATTTATGTTTTAAGTATCCAAATTTACACATTTGTAGTTATTAATACAAATAATAGTTATAATATGCAATAGTTATTAATATAGATGATATATAAATAATGATTATGTAGGTGTCTTAAATTATTTCAAATGTAGTATTAGTTGTTAAGAAAATGTATTAAATATGAATCATTTACTATATACTCCTGTGTAAAATGATGCATCAAATTTTAAAGGAATTTGAATTTAAAGTGTAAATTTACTGTGATAAGGAAATTAATTACAATTATGTAAAAAAACATAACACTTTTTTATTATTAAACAGCTTGTATAATCAGCGTGTTTTTATAATCAGCATTAACTTTAAAAAATACTGAAATTGCACGAAAAATACTTCGTAATTGTATTTTAAACAATTTTTTATTTCATATCATATACCTTTGAATTTAAAATATAGAATACTATCTCTTAAAAAGAATATGTAAAATGTGTGTTGAAAGATAAGATAAACTTTTGAAGTTTGATGAATTTTTTGGATTATTACTTTAGAGATCAGTTCAAAGAGTATTTACGGAAATATTCATTTGTCTCTAATTTTCAACTCATTTTTTATCAAATAAAAACCCACAAATTGTTTTAATTGCAATTCTTACTTTAGTATCATGCTATGAAGAATTCAAGAATTCGGATGATATGATAGAATCGATTTTCTCTGAGAGAGAAGTTTTAAGTAATTGAATAAACCAATTGTTTTTTTTTAATTGTTTTTAATTACAATTCTTATAAAAAATTCGGTGGATGTAATAGAATCCATTTTTTATAAACAGTTTTATTCAATTGGATAAAAAATTGTTTTAACTACAATTCTTAATTTAAAGAATTCGGATGGTGTAACATAATCGATTTTCTCTGAGTGAGTAGTTTTAAACAATTGAACAAACTAATGGCAACTCGTTTTTACTCAACAAGAAAACAAAACCATACTGGTAATCAGATCCACAAAACGTGCAATCTCACTTACCGAATTAGGACCTGCAAGAAATCGTCGGGCTCCCATCTGCTCCATCGGGCCAACCAAGGGGAGTTGAGATGCACAGGTAACCAGCAGGAGGCGCTGTCCAGATCGAAGTTCGTTTCGGCGTTCGAAATGCTCCAGCAAGCAGACGATACCGAAAAGCAAAACAAAGCAGACGGTCTTCCAACGTCTGAAAACGAATTTTGGAGTGAAATAAGTCGGGGTGGAATGTTATTGACGAGAATTAATGAAGAGGAAATTATTTAAATATATCGCTTGACTTTGATTTATGCTGAAAGAGACAGTCAGGAGTAAACTTATTCTAATTAGTTATGATCTCGGAGAAGTTTTATGCATTTTTAGCTGATTAAGCGTCTAACGTTTCTTGGAATTTTCATCGAAAGTTTGAAATGTCATTAGAAAACTTCATTTTAATCATATTCAAAATTTTTTACCAAAAGATGGTTTTGGAATGAATTTCTAACGAAGATTATGAATCACACTTTAGTTATTAACTCATCAGGAAGGAATTCGACAAAATAGAGTTTGAAGGAAAAAAAAGGTCCTATTCAAAAGATAAATTTAAGAGAAGAAAAGGAAATGGAGTTCAATAGCTTAGGACTAAATGGAATTTGATTTTTGAATAATTTAAATGAAAATCCTTGTTTATTTTCTTAGGTTCTATTGAAATTAATTTCATATGTTCACTTTTAAAAATACTTTTCTTTTCAGGTATTTTTCATCTTTTAATGTTTATTAAAATGAGGAGTACTTACTTTAAAAATGCATTGGATATTTTCTATCCAAATTTTAAGGTTTATCATGTTACTTGATAAAAGCATTGATTCTTCACATGATAATGATCACCAATGTGTGTTTTAAATTTCCTAATTTCAAATTTCTTCCTGGAAATATTTTGTTCGAAAAATTCCTCCATATTTTTACTTACGTTTTTACCTAATGAAAACTGTGTCATTAATAAAATTTTTTGTCATGTTTAAGAGGACTTAAGCTCATTGATACAATTATGTTTGTTAGCATTATTTTTTGAAGTACTTATTGTGGAATGGATAAGGTGTATGGCTTTCATATGCTTTCATACCAGGTGCGGATCCAGGGGGTGGCACTCTAGACAGTGCCCCCCATTGGAAACCCAAAAATGTTCTCAAAATGAGTAAAACCTCTACTTTTACAGGTCTAATTTTAAATTTTTTTTTCTGGGGGAGGACCCCCATACCCCCATTATTGTCACACGTGGATATTTAGTGATAATGTATAGGATATTCCAAATATTTTGACATTTTGGGTCAAAAAGTAAAAGTAATAGTGTTGAAATGTGCCACCCTTAGACTCAAAACGTTTCTAAAAATGAAATAAACCCTACTTTTACGCATCAACTTAAATTTTTTCTGGGCAGGGGAGATCGGGAGGCCCCCATACCCCAATGGCACAACAAGGGAATGTTGTCTGGAAAAGTGCCCCCCCTTGGAGCCGTGCTGGATCCGCGCCTGTTTCATACTCGTATTTAAAATTTCAACATGAACTCTGAAATAGTAACTAATTTTAAGGAATGATTTAGAGATAGTTTTGTAAGAAATATGTCCTTAAATTTAAAATACTATAACCTGTTTCTCGTCTAATTAGTTTTCAAAGAATTGGGAAATAAGGGTTCATTTTATTTTGTTTCGTTAAGTCACATATTTCGAGACTGGATCGTTTGAAGATGAAAAGAAAACGAATTTGAGGAAAAGAGAAAATAATTGTATGAAAGTAATGTAATAGGAAAGTGGGGAAAATGGAAAGAAGAGAAGAACCATTAGAGAAGATTTATAGATAATAGTTGAGAGGAAAAGAGAGTATAAATGAAAAATGAATGCAAATGAATGGAAAAGAAAGATGAGTAAATGCTCATTCCCACTGTTTCACTTTCATTGTTCATCCTGAGGAATTCACTCCTGTGAATCGCTAGTTTGCATAGAAAAGTGAAGTAAATAGTGCACTGTAAAAAAATTATGAAACGTTACTTAAAAACACTGGGCAGCTGAGTTGCCCATTTTTTAAAGTAATGTTCCTGGAAAATACCAGGAACGTTACTGTAAAATAAAATTCCACATTAAATAAAATAATACGACCTGCTTTCGTTCCAAGAAACTATCCCTTGGAGAAGCAAACGCTTTACCACTGAGCCAGCCGTGACTCAATAATATACATTCTACATAAAATATATTACTTAAAATTAAAATCCAAGTCTGGAATTTCGATGGGTTGATACTTTGATACTTACTAATTTTGAAAATTAGATGCAAAGAGACGTTTTTTTTCTAAAAAGGTTTCGGAAACCAGAATTTTCAAGGAAAGTGTTAAACAGCTGTAAAAACTCATAAAAAGCAGGAACGTTTCTGGAATTAATGCGGAACGTTACTAATATTGTTTGAAGTGTGAAAGGCCAAGTTACACAATTCACTTTGGATTATTCCTCCAAAATGAGCACAAAAAGGGATAAGTCTGAATTGGCATTGGGTTCAGCGAAGTGAATCACTTTTTGATGAACATTGGAAGTGAAACAGTGTGAATGAGGCTATGTGGAAGAAAGAAAAGGTGAAAAAACGGAGAAGAAATTGGAACAAGTGCCTTCTGCTACATTTAAGCCTAACTTATTCATTCCTCTTAGTTAGTCAGTTCAAAGGACTTCAGGCCTTATAGAAAAATACTTAGAAAAGAGTAAATTAATCGAGAGCATGTTTTTCACTGACTAGTGCAACTTGAAGCCCATAAGTTTCCTAACGATCACAGGTGCTGTCCTCAGATATCGCGCTTCTAGAAAAAGGAGAGTTCCAGGAAGGACAACGATCTGCCGATTTCAGCACAAATCGTCAGCCGCCGTCCCAAGTGCTGATGTGCAGACGATGTATGTTCGAAAATAACATTCTTTCCAGAGAAATAGTTCTTTTCCTCGTTCTGAATCTATTCAAAGATCAAGTGTCGGTCTTGACACCCGATCGTGCCATGAGGCCGTGTAAGCAGGTTGCTCAATTGCCTTACTACATCACTGCTTGAATTCTGATTCATTGAGAATGTGATCTAATTTATTACCTTTACCGAAAGAATGACTTGTTGATTTTGCAATGTGCCACCTGATTGGTAATTAAGGAATCTGACACTGGTGAAAGCTTGGACTTCTATGGGATTGGATATCTAGATCTCAGTTGGAAATCATGGGATGTATGTTTTGCCTAACACTGTTCTTTTGAGATTGCCAAATATTTTTAGATTTCACCATAGTTTGGAATGAAATGGAGATTTTAAACACAGTTTTATTAAAGGTAAATCCAAAGAGGAACCGAGCCTGGGAGATATTTTTGGGTGAAATTCGATGTTTCCAATGCCTTTTCTTGCCGTAAGCAATTTAACTTCTATAGAACACAAATGAGACACATATCATTTATGTATCCTTATTATGTGATAATGTCTCACATATTAAAAATTAAAACCTTCAAATAGTGTCATGGACATTAAGAAGCTGTATTGTATCGTTGAAATATTTCTTGCAATTTTTCAACTAATTTTATGATTTCCATGGATAGAACTTTAATCTCTTAACCAACCAACATCAAAATATGTGCAAAAAAAACATTACAGAATGCCAAAAGTAAACACTTCAATTGATAGAAAACCGCAAGTTCTAAGAAAACCGCAATATTTTCTGCAGGATAAACATTTTGAAATATTTCATCTACGAACTATAGTAGAGTGTAGCAAGATTTTCTGTGAGATGTATACCTAAAAAAAGTTTGTTATTCCAAGAGATTTTTTAGAAATTGAATTACAATCCCCCTTTTAAGTAAATACCTTAAAAATAGCTGTCATCATATTTCAAAATAAGGCTTTAAAGGAATTATTGAATGCATTTTGTAAGTAACATAAACAAAGCACAAGACGTGAAACTCCTATTGCAATCATTAAGGCGAATTTTTATAGCTCTGCGAACGCCACGCGATCGTTTAAACTAGAGAGCTAAAATCTTCCCTGCGTAGTGCAGTACTTCACTGGTGTCTAAAAAAGTTAAGGAAGTTTATAATTAAAAAATAAAGGGCAAGAATCTTACAGGATGGGGAATATATGCCTCAAGATCACATTACCCAAACAGTATTTTAGGGGGTGTATAAATCCCTCCAAATAATGGAGTTCCTTACATTTTCGAAAACTTCATATTTACAGGTATTCCTTATATGATATTCCATTAGGAATATCATTGTAATTGTTAATAATATAATTTGTAATTGTTTGTAATTTGTTATTATTGTTTGCAACTATTGTTTGTAATTTTCCGTCCTTAGTTTTTGGACACGAGTGTAAATACATCTCATCGTTGATAATCGTGTTGCGTACACGAGTCATATAAATCCGCCCTAGCTGCAAGAAGGAAAAACAAGACATCACCTTCCTATTTCTACAGATTTAATGTTTAGCTATTCCTTTGAATTGCGTCAATCACTTCATCTCAGTTGCAGATTCAGGGGGATGGCACGGGGGCACGTGCCCACCCTCGAATCTAAAAATTTCATTGGAAAAAATTTTATCTAAATATAATTTTTCTAAATAAATTACGATTCTGAAGCTTTGAATTGGTTAAATGTGTATATTTATGGCCCAAAATATATTACCAGTCAGTATTCTTTTAAAACTTCACAGTTTTTACTGCGAAAGATGTTTAAAAAATCTTGGTGCCCCACAGAACTCCAACCATGATCCTCCCCTGAATCATCTCATACCATTCTTTTGTATGAAACATTTCCTTCATTTTCAGAAATATAATCCAAAAGAAATATCCAATACCAGGAATCAAAATTCTTCAAACGGAATTTTTCTTACTCCCCCAATCCGTTCTTCTTTCTTTTAAAATGATCTCATTCCTTTTCGCTTACGCAACGGTGTTTAGTCTCATTAATTCCACGTGGAGCTTCGAACGTTCTTGACCTTCCCGATGACCGTCTCAAAAAGCACCTGTGAAGGTCTTTCGATCGAAATTTATTTCTTTAGATGATGCCGACTAGATGTAAGTGAATTGCAATGAAATTACGAAACTCAACTGCTTTAAGTTTTTTTTATCATTCTCCGTTTTTATTAGTTCTTACTTTTTTAACAAAATTTTTGACTTCGCATTGAGAGGAATTTCTTCTATGAAAATTAGTACGTATTTCACTTTCAAGTATGATTCCACGTTTAAATACTTAAGTTTATTTATTTTGCGTTTTCTCTCAGTCTTTTCCTGACCTACTAAACTCTAAATTAAGCTATCCACTTAAACACTTGAAATAATATATAAAAACTTTTATTAAACTAACATTATAATTTGATCGTTTTAGGTCCAACATTATTTTTAATACAAAAGAAGAACCCTCTGGAAGTATCTACCTGGTGTGGTCCATGAAATTTTTTTCGATGGGATTAAAGTTGGTGGTTTGAGAAAAAAAAGCTATTTTAGTTCAGAAAAACGCTACGTGTTAACGTGATCTTTTAAAATGCGTTTACATTTCCAAAAAAACAACTGAAATCGAATAAGGTTCTCTGCTTGGTCAGGGAATCTGGAAATTCAAATCAGGCATATTCCTTTCTCAAGCTTGTTTTTGCTCTTATAAGTTTTATTTTAGTTAAAAAAGTAAAAATTTGTAGAGCCCCCTTAAGTAGATATATTTTTAATTTCAAAATATTGTTTATTAAATTTCATTATTCAAAAAGAGGTATGAAATTTTAGAAATCCCTAAAAATCATTCAAAACACAAAGATAATTAGCTTCTTACCCGTTTTTCTTTTTCCTTTTTCAGAGGGCCACTTTCCCCATATTGTTCAAACATTTTTGTTCATGGTGATCCGGTGAGTTATGAAAAAGGTATCCAAGTGTGTGAGTGCCAATATGAGTTATTAAGAGTTAAAATCCCTAAAATTACCTGGGAGAGGACCCCAGTCTCCCCTATAATCATCCTCTTCGAAATTTTGCACTCTTAAAAGGCAGTTACAGTTACAAGGTTCAGATCACGATCATAGGTTCAGAAACACTGCTTCGCCTATACTGTTCAGGTGTACAAAAGAATTTATTTGGGGGTGTTGAAAATATCTATATAGAAAAAAATAAAATTTTGTCAATTTGTATTCAAAGGTAGAGGTTATTTTCAAAAGTGTCCCCCTAGCCCTGCTGGATCCGCGTACAGGGAAATTCCGTTACTATAAATACCGATACAAAAAAAGTCCTGAAAGTCCCTAACCGTTTTTATTTTCATATATTATCAAAATAACTTTACAACGAAGAAATTTTACGGTCCCTTGTAGTTCATTATAACGGGATTTTACTGTCATTCATATTTTTCAACATCATATCACTCCACCCCTTAAATTCACTTAAATTCACTGTACCACTCTGATACGAGACATTTAGTCTGAACCACCTCATCATAGCAGCCTCATATTCCTCGTATACAGGGTGTATCTGAAATGGTGCAACAAACTTTCAGAGATTATAGTACTCATCAAGAAGAACAAGAATTGGTATAGAAAGGGGGGTCGCAAAGGAGTTCTAAGGGGTGAAAATCAGCAAAAAAAACCTTGCATATTTGTGCAGAAACAGATACAATTGTTCGATTCCGGCATTTATTACATTCAACCAATTCCAATACATTGTATAAAAGTATTATGAAAATGTTAATTTCATTAAAAAACAGACCAATAAATGCAACAGGTATGTATTGTAGATAGAATGCAAAAGAAAATGTCACGACGAAAACATTTGAATACTAGAGTCTGGTTGGTTGGTTGGTTGGTTGGTTGGTTGGTTGGTTTATAACACATGCATTTATTAGTCGGTTTTTAATGAAATAAAAACTTGCACAAATATGCAAATTTTTTTGCTGATTTTCACCCCGGGGTTTCACCCCTTAGAACTCCTTTGCGACCCCCCTTTCTATACCAATTCTTGTTCGTCTTGATGAGTACTATAATCCCTGAAAGCTTGTTGCACCATTTCAGATACACCCTGTATAGCAGAGCACAGTTTAGATAGACACAAGCGGGCAGCATCCATGTCGTTTCAATTGGGGACTATTGAAGGGCACAGAGAGAGAGACCGCTCAATAGGGTATAGAGCTTATGTTTATACAGTTGATACTGATTAATTAGAGCCGCGTAACTCTGTGGCCAGATTAAGAGGGGTAGCCAATTAGGAGTGCTTAATCGCAGGGGTCCGATGCGACAAGTTGGTTTTTCGTGGCGGCTGCCAATCACGGCATTGACGGACACCTCTATTAACGGATGTCCGTCTGGACTTTGCTTTAATAGCCTTTGGGGGTTGCGAATGGGTGATTCTCTATCGGGGATCGCTCGAAAACGTGTTATATGTCGGAGCTAATACAAATTAATATGGTTGTGTCATTTGATTGAGGGGATTTGTCTAGTTGAAAATGTTAGTCATAAAATGTTAACCATTTGGTAAAAATTAGGGTTTTGGAATTAATAATTATGGAAAGTGAGAAAAAAATCAACATTTTAAGTTAAAGCCACTTTTAAAAATCAGCAGCGTTTATCATCAGACAAGGTTTATCGTTTGGTGTGATCAGAAAAGAAAAAACGTCATAATCATAATTGATGATCATAATAATTTAATTATTATCTGTGATCATAATTTTCTGAGTAATATATTTGGCTTCAGTAACTTCCGTGTTGTGTAAGATCGCCAAATCACCATTGGAAAGATATCTCCGATTATTGTAAATAATCTCGTTCTCGAAAGAGAACGCGCGCACGCGCACCTATCCTCAAAAAGTTAGGTACCGGTTTTGGCGAGGTGTAAACGATATATGTTTTGGCATATTATTTGAGATTTATTTTTTTTATCGAAACTTTTTTTCATCCTAAATTAATCGTTATTATCTGAGGTTATTATTTTTTATCGAAACCAATGAAAATCAAAATCTGATCTTGACGATTTTCCCCCAAACCAAGCCAGATTTTTAAGATTTAAATAACTGTAATAATCGAATTTAAAACCTGGTAAAAAATATTTCCTAAGAATAACGCTGGTGTGTGGAAATCTATTAAATTAATTTATTTTTGTTTACTTGATTCCTTTGTGACTGTCTAAAATAAGTCAAAATATCAGTAATTGGCTTATAATGAGCAGCCTCAAAATTCAAAATCCTTCAACCATCATAAACAACATGTTGTAAAAAAACTGCGACTAATACTTACTCGAAATTGTATCAAGTGTTTGGATTCCATCACTATCATTCCAAGCAGCTCTGCTGGTTTCTCTGGATATTCCTCTAAATAATAATGAATAATGAAGAGCATAGTGTTATTATTTTCTTTAATTTATTAAGTGGTGAGGAAAATACTCTCCACTTCTCATTAGATTATTCCTTTACAATTCCTACGAATTGATCCAATTTAACGCTGTTTTACGAGCGTTTAACATTTTAAGGTTCACCAATTATCGGTCATACAAGATATTTAACCCCTTAACAGTGACGCCCGAGCTCAGCTCGGGCAACTACTACGTGCAGAATTTGTGATACCGGAGCTGAGCTCGGGCAAGAGAAAAATTAACGTTTCCGTTTTGTGAAGCTCAAACTGAGTTAGTTCATTTCAATGATGATTGTGATTTTTCGTCGTTTAGAGATTGTGAGACATCATGTTTGGATAATCTATCTCCTAATTTAATAAGGTGTGTGTGTGTGTAATCCAATACTTTTTTATGTGTATGTTAAAATAATTAATACACTTGTAATTTCATTTAAATTTTGATTTTTTTTTTAATTTTCTAGCACTAATAATAATATAAAGAACAAAATTAAACAGTCAAAAAAATTTCCATTTTTGGTCAATTTTTCTGAAATAATGTCACTGTTAAGGGGTTAAAAGAGGACGTCCTTTAGATTTCTAGGTGTTGAAAGTAAGTAATTCACAAGGGCGAATTTAGGGGTGAACCCTGGGGGCATATTAGGAACTTTGGGGAGGAAGCTGTCCCTGATGGCTTTGGAAACATGATTTTCCCTTATAAAAATGAGATTTTCTCAAAAAGCAGGGATGTGGTATTGTCCCCCATGACCCCCTTAAATCCGTCCATGAGTAATTATTCCATCATATTTTTTAAGTCCCAGCCTTAACTCTTTGCGTTAACAAGACTCATTCAAACAAAATCCATACATATATTCATAGAAATCCTCAAAACTGACTCTAACTCATCGGCACGAGGCACATTTTCATCACGCAGAGGCAGAAGAGATTACGACAATCCGTCGCGAAGCATTGTTGCCAACCCCGAAGATCGAATATCCGAGCGACGCAAAAGGAATGCGGAAAATTAGACGTGTCGTTTGGAGCAACGAACGCTAAAATTGCCAAACGATTGCTACAATTGTCATCATCAGCAGCAAGGAATTCCTCCTACAGGGCTTCCTTGCAATGATGATGATATTCCAATCTAAAAGGGGACTAGTTGCCAGCCCACTGCGAATCAGTCATTTGAGCCCTTCTCATCACTTAGAAATGGTCAAAACGCGCGACTTGTAAGGCGAGGTTATTCGACCCTCTCCAAGTGTATGAATGGTTCGTGACTTCTCGTAACACTCCTAATCGTCATTTGAGCCTGCCTTGCGACATGAATGAATGTTGGAAATCACGCGAGATTTGTCGGTCGTTATTGGACACGCATTTTGGACAGAAAATGTTTGTGATGCTTCCTGTGAGATGTTTCCGTTTTAAAGCATTTTACAGTCTACTCCACATAATCAAATCAAATCTTTATTAACACAACACACAAATACAACAAGAACACATAGAGCAAACATACAAAAAAACAAAAAAATAGTTATGTGGTACCAAAAAAGCAAAGCTCGTCCATGGTACCAAAAATAAAAATTAATAATAATAATGTGATCGCCTTTGGCCAAGATAACAATATCCGATTGATAATAATCTGTCAAAATCTAATTATTAATTAGTGTAGACGAAAAATCAGGATTTTGTACTTGTTGTCAGTTTTGGGAAATATTCAAACACTATTTTTCGAATGATATAAGGATTTTTTAAACCGTTAAAAATATCCCTTAGTTCCTTCAATATATTCGACAATCACCTCAGTAAATTTCTCATTTACACTTCTTTATTTAATATCTTTACTTTTTTCGTTTATACTAATTCTGTTTATGAATATCCCTCATTTCCTTATCTTATTTCTTTTGCTCTCCCTCTTATTCCTTTTTTAATTTATCCTAAGCATTTTCTATTTCTCTCTAGTTCTCATTTTCTCACCCCCATCTCTCTCTAATTCACTTATCCTTTGTTTCCAATCTCTTTATTAATCTCTTTTATTCTCTACTCATTCTCTCAGTCCCCCTTTTCTTTCTTTTCTCATTTCAAGCCAGTTGTCTCCAAAATCAGTTTACCAAACCACTTTTACATTGAGTTAAATACTCAATTCTTCTCCTTTTTAAGCAAAAGACACAAATTTAACACGAATTGTGTCACTATTCTAGAGCACACAGGTTTCCAAACTATTTAACCCTTTCAATCAGAGTCGTATACAAGGGGGTGAGGGGGCCCTGGTCCCCCCGCCTGATATTTGAACAAGAAGTACCAAAACATGTTAAACCCTGTTTTATTTAGGGTCAAATTTCCAAACATTTTCTGTGGGAGGAGCCTTTTTGTGTACTTGGGACTCTATTATATTATAACGGATTATTTTTTTGCATATCAAATTAGTCAAGATGAAAATCATCTGAAAAAATATTTAAAAAAAACTGAATTGAACCTATTAAATATGCATGGGAGAGGGCAGGAATAATTTGTAATTCTCTTCCCCGGTGCAAAAATTAAGCTTTGGGACTGATAATGTCTTATTTTATATCTTATTTTATATTATATAATATTTAAGCCCCATATTACCCAAAATAAATATAGACACACCACTACTTTTAGTCCTCGTCGCCCAAACTTGGAACTAAAGGATAAAAAGGAACTAAAAGATTTATTACATAAGACGGCTCAGGATTTAGAGTGTTTTTAACCCCGCAGCAATACTCACTCATCCAGATAAAAAAATTCCACTGTACGGAATTTTGCCGTGGAGCAGTTTTCAGAAGAACCACTCAATATATGAACTTTTCCAAAGAAACACCAACAGGATTTTTCATTGGTGAAGCAGCCACCCCTCTCAGTAATTAGGAATGCTCTAAGAAGCACGAGAAGCCACATTCGCAAACCTCGCTGCTCTTTGGAGACATTAGTGGAATCCACTGCGAGAGGGTGATTAGGGTGATCACCCCCAAACATATACACCACTGAGCGTAAATTGAGGTTTACCTCAGAATTCCTTGATGTAGGGTCGAAAATGCTAAGAGGCAAATTTCAAATATTTTGTGTAAGTCCCCAGACCACCATTTTTGCAGTAACTACAAAACTTTTGCATTAATACAATAAATTTGATCTTAGTGTATAAAAACGAGTTTAAATTAAGTTTCAAAGAGTCAAATATACAAAAATGTTCAGGGAGGTGACCTCAAAACTCTCTTTTCGGCTTGCACCTCTTTGAAAATTTCTACGCTACCGTATTTCAAGGCTATATTTAACTTATTATTCAAGTTCAAGGGGCCGTAAAAACAATTTAGCAAGGTAATCCCCCTTTAAAAAAATGAAAGTAGGACTGAAGCTATGGCAGAATCCCCACTCCAAAATCGAGTCACTGGATCCGCCACTGAGAGAGACATTAACAACATCCCTTGTTGACAAAACGGAACAAGCTGTACCCATCCCACACCATTACAAGACGAGCAACGAACCGCGTTATTATTAGCAATAACAGCAACCATCACTTACAAGACGCGTCCGAGTCGTTACCCGACTCGCGCATTTAACCGATTGCGAGTCCGTCATTAGCCCTAATCGGGCGCGTGTCCGAGCCCCGTGTCACCTGGCCCCTTCTTAGCTGCGTCTTCTTCCCACCCCCCTCCTGCTGCTGAATCATTAACGTGAGTGGCCAGCGCAGCTTCCGGTCCACTTAGTTAATTATTCCATTCCATTTTCCCAGGCGGCCCCTAGTCAACACGCAGGCCTCCTCCTCCACCCCCCTGTATATTAATTTCGTACGATGACTGAGAGTAATTTGCATGTTATGCTATAGTAATTAAGCGTGGCCCGGCCGGACGATATATAACTGCGCCCGTTCCGATACACCGCAGGAATATCGGGACAGACACTGGACGTAATAGGGAGGCCAGCAGATAAGGGAGGCGGCAATCGCATTATCTGTATATCTTCGTGCCGCCGAGTGCGGGTGGCAGCTTGCTCGCTCTCTCTCTCTCCCCCTATCCCTCTCCTCTCCCTGCCTCGTTCCCTGCATCCTACCTGGACGCGCTTTTTGCTCAGTTCAAATGGACCGGCGGGGTCAGTGGTGGAAGGTTTGTTCATGGGCAGTAATGTTCGCAATTAGAAAATTGTTTAGGTTCAGTATAGGGGGGTACCTCGATGTTATTGGATTGGAAATTGAGGTAATTTAAGTTGGAGTTGTGTTGTAGATTAATATCGTGTTGTAATTTAAGTGTTATTAGATAGTAGAAAGGAAATGGAAAAAGGCGAAGGAAGAAAAGGGAGTATGAGGTATTTTTTCCCTCGTTCCTACATGTTCCAGGGATGAGATTTTTCAGACTTGTGAAGGATTTTCATACTTTTAAAAACTTTTCAACCAAATTTCAGACTTATAACGGAAAAAAATCAGCTTATAAACTGGAATTTTCAACTAAAAACCGTATCTTTTTCATTTTATGTGAATGTTTTTGGTTTATGAGGATTTTTCCTACGGTGCGTTTTCATTACGATACGATTTGGATGGGCACTATCGAATAGGAGTAGTGCCAAGCTTATTTTTCTTTAACTTTCGATAACAAAAGCTGAATTTTCTAGTCTAACAACAGCCAATGTGCTGACAGTATTACGGAGTTATAATTTTTATGAAGCATTAAAATAAAAAAAAGCTAATGTTTAGAGTGGTGATGGTTTAATTATCCAAAAATACGGTATGGACAATCAAGAATAATTAAAACTCCATTTTTGGATGATGAAATTATGACACAATCCAATTTAATACCCAAATTAGATATCCTCTCAAATATTTACCCTTCTTTATATTGATTGTTGCTTCCTAATGCTACTTGGAATATCCATGCTCCATCCACAAAGCGTTTGGGAATTAAGGCAAAGGGGGACAGGAATCGCAAGATTCCATCTTAAGCCTCGAATGATAGATGTTGCCACCATTTATTCCCCTCCACAATTTTGCCATGTTTCTGAAGGGGAGGGAAATATTCTTCAGATGTCCCTGTGCCACGACCAACCACAAGACTCTTTTGGATCCACAGCTTTTACGAGCATGTACTCCGAGTATAATCGGTGGGTCTTCAGTGATGTCGGGAACGGAAACCGGGACCCTCCGATCACCGATTTCAAAACCGATACCTTTCCTATTATTATTCCTTAACGTCATAAGTTATCCTAAAACTGTTTTAACTCTCCTCGTGAGGCTAATAATTCTTTCTGTTTAGAATTTTCTTCAAAATATTCTTTAAAAGAGATGTTCTTAAGCTTTTAGGAAAAGAAGGGAAGGGAAAAAGTAAATGCCTCACACAGAAAAAAGGGATTTTTTAACCACCACTACGCAAATAAAATTTCGTGTTACTTGACTTCCATTTGCTTATATCCTTTGTCGTTCCCATACGCCTCGATGTGAAATCTGGAAATTTTGAGAATGTTGTTCTCAAATATATGTATCGGAAGAAAAAAGTTAAAAAGTGTCAAGTATTTTCAAGTTTCTTTTTATTGTAGTTCGCTCAAGTAAATTAAATTATGAAATTGGATATGTGTATCTTTGTTGAGCAACTATGGAAGAGGTGTGTGTGGAACACATACTAACTATACTCAGTTGCAAACGCCAAGAGTTTGGGATCATCGTAGGTTGACGCCATGATAAACATTGTTGGAAACATAGAGGAGATATAACATAATATTGTTATAATATTATATTGGTATAATAATATATTGTCATAATATTGTTGGAAAGCAATGGAGTTGATGGTATGATTGTTGACATCTTTAAACAATAAGCGTTTTCAGTCACGTGTTTCTTTCTTGACTTTTAAGTTCAAATATTTAATTACCTATACATTCTTTTTGAAAAATTGACTAGATATTTCATTTTACCATACAAAAAACCATACAGACACTTGTTTGTTTTTGAAAATCTGACACATGCAACTTCCTTATTGACGCCATATTTTATGACCAAACAAATTTTATTATTAGTTATTTGTAAACTTGCTGAATATTTAAAGGAATTTTAAGATAGTGTTATTAATGGAAATGACTTGCGACGTGTTTTTTTAAAGTTGGTTTTTCTTCTGCTGATTGTTTTTACACAGTAGGGAGCTACCGCCCCCGACCACTGAGCTATAAAACAAACTGGAGTGACAACCTCCGATTCTATAACAATCAACCGATCGTGCCACCGCGGAAGGTTAAATTGCCACAATTGCTCAAGCAATCGGGGCAAGCTGGAAGCAAAGTTGGAAGAGAATTTCCCCTTTTTAATCCATCCATGCCTGTTTATTTAAATATGAGAAAAATTTAGAATGGTCGTTTCATTATGTGCATACAACTATGCTAACAGATTGGGAAAATTAAAAGAAGATAGAAATCCTTTCCACGGTGTGATGCGGTTTCAGCACTCTAACTAGTCACTCCAGTTTGTTTTATAGCTCAGTGCCCCCTGCTCGCTATCGCTCATCAACCCCCGTAAACTGCTGACGCAGTTTAATTATATATTAACCACAACTTATCAAAAATTTAAACGAAATGTTTTTAAAAATATTAATCTTAATTATTTTTAATCTATGATTATAAAAATAACTAATTCTAATTGTTTATCAATATTCTGATCAAACAAAAACCATTATTTTAAAGTAACTCGTTAGTATAATATGCCTAGTGTTTATCATTCCTATTTTTATTTAAACCCAGACTTGTTAAAAAATACCGTTAAAGCAATTGAAAATAATAAGAGACAAAACATCACTCCATGTTTACAATTAATTTCGATAAAATCAGACTAAAAATTATAAATATTGGACAAAAAGTGTGAAATTTTAGTATAAAATGGCGTACTTGTAAGTTTTTAGAATATGTTTTTATCAGTCTTTGAGTGATATTTCATCAAGAAAGTACTTTTTTAAAAGGTGAAAAGTATGTTTCATCTTAAAATATAGCGTAAATAGGTCGTTGTGATTGGATGCATAATAATTTGATTGACAATACTTGCTTTGTAACTGTGACCTTATCCGTTATCTAAAAAAATGGAAATATTTTAAAGTTGAGAATTTTTTTGAAAAATCGAAGGGCCTACTCGGAAATCCGGAAAGAATCCGGACATTTTGATACCATATATGTGTCATTCGGTTCAGTAATTAAAAAGCCTTTCTCTGGAAACCGTTCACCAAAAACTTTTTTTTAGAATAGAGAGATTAACTATTCTCATTACACTTTCAAGTAATTTTATTTAAGTGTATTTTAATTTATCTGCCATATTTCAAGTTAATGGCATGATTAATTCCTATTCATATGTGAACTGTTAAACTAAGTCAAATAACTAGCCAGGCTGTTTTGTAATTATAAAATTATATTGCTGCACTGAGAGAAATGACAGTTTCAAATTTAAGTAAATCGATGTTCTCATTTTGGTATGAAACTTTTTGGTTCAAATATGACGACTCGATGCTTTCAATTTTGAAACACCAGACATACTCAGTTTCAAACAATTTAATAGTCACCACTCAAATTATGCTTATTTTTAGTTTATATTTGGTCTACTTCCCACGTCATAGTAACTATAACACATTTCACCCTCTTTATAAGAAAGTCATGGACGAATTAAAAAATGAGTACATCATCATCATAAAAGGCTAGACAGCCGGTGTGGGCCAATGCCTTCCTTTGAAGACCCCTCCACAAGGACCCACGGGCTACCTTGGATTTCCAGTTCCTCTCGTTGATTGCTAGAAAATCAGATTCCACTGAGTCAGCCCATCTCAACCGCGGTCTCCCCCGTTGTCTAGTTCCATAGGGTTTGAATTGAAAAACTTTTTTAATAATGTTGTCATCATGCATTCTAATCACATGGGCTATCCAATTCATTCTATCTATTTTTATATACTTAACAATATCAGGTTGTTTATATATTCCTTATAGTTCAAAGTTGTATCTATTTCTCCAGCTATTATTCTCTCTCACACCACCAAGAGAATACTCTTCAATATCTTTCTCTCAAAAACTGCAGTAATATTCTCCTCCGTTTTTGTCATTGTCCAATTCTCCGAAGCATAAGTCAAAATAGGCCTGACATGAGTTTTGTAAATCAAAAACTTAGTATTTCTAGAAAGAAACCTAAACTTAATAAATCTTCTCAGTCCAAAAACGGCCTTATTTTCCAAATGCAGTCTGTTTTTAATTTCAGGACATATTCTATGATCATTAGTAATAATGGATCCTAAATAAGTGAAACTTTTTACTGTTTCAAATTTATATGAATTTATTTCAAGATAGGGGTCTGGTACTGGTACTCTGTTAGCTGTGAGAAGAACATGTACTTAGTCTTGTCCTCGTTTATAACCATGCCCATTGCCCATTCCCCATTCGTCTCGCAGCCACCTCAAGGGCAAGAAATGCCTCTTTCAAGGAGGGAAGAGTTCGAGCAATTATATATCAATGTCATCAGCGTATGCGAGTAGCTGAAAAAATGAGTACATGATGCTTTATTTTTGAGTATCTGCACATTTTCAAAAATGAGGACATGCATACATTCAAATTTGAGTAAAATTTGGATCGGAGCCTGTTTGAGTGCGTAACATACTTAGATTTGAGTAATTCTTACTCATTTTTGAGACTGTCGTTTTAAGAGTGTGTTAATTATTTTACTTCTAATATACATCTGTTTAAAAGAACTTGCCTTATGGGTTGTTATTGTTTTCATTCATTTTTACAAGGATTAAATCTAATTGTCATCCGTCTTGTTTCATAATGTAAGGCCATACCAATACCTCTCACCAGAGAGAAATTTACCCTTAAAAATCCTTCTGCATGCCTGACACGAGCAATACGTCGGGGGAGCACTTTCTTAATTAATGCGACGAAGATCTTCCGCGCAAATTGCTTTTTTCGGCAATTACGGTAATGCTGGGGGCTTTGGGTGTGGTCGGCGTCTTCAAGATAAAAACTGTATAATGGTTATAGAAGAAGACCACTCAAGGGTCAAAACAGTTGCTGTGTTGTTCCCCCTCTCTGAGGAGTTCTGCTTGTTATTTGAAATGTTAGGAGAGTGGCACCGAGCCAATTGCTCTTTTACTGCTCAGAAGTGGTCTAAGTCAAAAAAAAAATATGAAGTGATGTATTAAGGGGCCGTTGAAATATTATGTTTTTTGTCATTTATTTTGACCTCCTTTATATCCATATCGTCAGTAAAAATCATCTAATCGCAAAATTCCTCCCTCTTAAGGACCGTTTCCACTTTTGCGTTTGGTTGCAGAACGGGAAAAAAGCTAAAATGGATGAGAAATTATTGTACCAAATATGTCAAGTTTACGAAACTGCAACTGCTGCTTAACCAACGATAGTAAAAGGGTCACGTGATTTTGACAGACGTTGCACGGCCGATAGTACTCGGCTTGTATGAAATAAAATCTCCGTATAGATATTAACCAAGGAGAGGAACTGTTTAGTATCAATATGAGATTTTATTTCATACAAGTCGAGTACTATCGGCCGTGCAACGTCTGCCAAAATCACGTGACCCTTTTATTGGTTAAGCAGTATAAGTAAACGAAATAAGACCATTACATTAAAAAATTGGACAAATCTTGAACGATGATCTTAAATAATATTTGAATGGCCCCTAGCACTAAACAAGATTTATTTTTAGAACATTTAGTTTTCTTTGGATAGTTGTCTAGGTCGAAAATTGGACTGTAAGAGCAACTCCAAAAATGCCTTCTCCATAGAAATAACACAGATACTGTTAATTACTTCAATTACCCTAATCTAAATTCAAGGGATGATTTAAACCACTGTTGAATTTAACATTACATTTGGGAGCAAAAGATAAATTCTTGCAAGTGTTTTTATAATTTGTTCTCTCTAATTTAACTCTGTTTCTCTAAGTATAAATTGCTTTTAACCTGTCATTAAAAATATCTCTGAATGAAATCCATGAACTCCGAAAGATCGCAGGAAAAACAACTTTAACACAATAAAACTGAGAACACTCAGATAACAAAAAATATAAAAGGAGGTCATTAAAAAACTGCTGACTGAAAAAAAAAATGAAAAAATTTTGAGATCAATATTCAGATTTGGAGAGTTTAAAAAATTAATAACGGTTGAGATTTTTGCGCGAGGAATGATAAACACGCACACACAACTTCCTTCCTCTTTTAAAAATTCGATAACCAAGATTCGCTATTCCAAATTGCTGAGTTTACAAACCCCTTCAAAAGTTCACTTATCTTTGATTGGATTACCTTAGGTATGATTATTATGCCTACCTTATTAGAAATTAATCATTCTCATAAGTTTTTCAATGGTTGTGTAGTAGAATATTAGTACATTCAGAAACGACATGTTTTTAAAATTTCATTTCAATTCAGTCTCTTTATTACTACAGTACATAGACATTCAAGAAAATAAAGAAACGCTAAAGTAAAACGGTTCACAAAATGTGCAATTCTTATTTAAGATTTGTTTTAATGCAAATATGAAATTAAAAAATAAGTTAAATTTGTAAAAAAAGTTAAACGTCTCTATTTCATTAATAATACTAATTTTTTCCTGTTCAATTTTTTTTCTCTCTCTCTCTTAGAAATTAATCCAATCTCTAATCAGCTGTTCCCCTTTTGAGAATGGGTACTAGAGCGACATCTATCGATTTTAAATGTAACTAGATTCTAGTTTCATAAGAAGTATTTTGGTGTAGGTTCAAATTAATAAATAAAATTAATAAAACAAAAAGGTTCAAATTAATAAAATATGATAAATTTATAACAAATGGATAGGTTAAAGGGGTAATTACCCCCCTAAAAATGCAAAAAATATTTAAAAATAGTAGGATTTGTTATACCCTATTTATTTCGCTTATTTTTTACCCAATTCACGTGTGAAGGGTCCTAACCCTTCACCAAGGACCCAAATTGGATGGCAATATGCAGCAATGATTTTTACTAAAAGTTGTTGAGCTGTTAACACCCCCAAAGCACCCACGGAAGGGTTCAATGCCGCACTTAGGAACGATTAAACTGCTGTGCAAAATAAAAGTCAAATTGCCGCCGACTGAATTTCAGCTGATTCTCGTGTAAAATGACCTCCTGAAGTCAAATATGACAATCATATTCCTCCATCACCCTCAGTTTTTAAGAGGATGCCCCCTAATTGTTATCCACAGCCGTCATCTATTAACATCTTGAAACATGGAATCCTCACCCCCTAAAACCGATCAGTTGTTAAAGAACTGAAGATTTTCTACTTAGGATAGACCCAAAATATAAGGAAAACGTCATTTTTAATCTTTTCAAAATCATCAATATTAATTCCTGAGCACGCGAGCGCCTTCGCGATTCTGGGAGTCCTCCAAACTCTTCCGCGGGGGCTTCTGGAACTCTAACACCTCAACCGCTTTTAGTATTGCTGCATATTGTCATCAAATTTGGGTCCTCGGGGAAGGGTTAGGACTCTTCAAAGAGGAATTGCGTAAAAAATAAGCAAAATAAATAGGATATAACAAATCCTACTATTTTTAACGATATTTTTGCGTTTTTAAGGGGGTAATTACCCCTTCAACCTATCCATATGTTATAAATTTATCATATTTTATTAATTTGAACCTTTCTTGTCCCCTGGGGGGCAATTTGAAGACTAAAGCAATGCTCTTTGACCCTGAAAATCAAGTTTAAAGTTATAAAGTCGTCGAAAAACGTAAAAAGGGGGAGGGGCTGTTCCCCAAAAATACTGAGTCAATTGAGAATTTTAATGGTGATTTCCGTATTCACCGACCCAAAATCTATAAGAAATGACTATTTTCATCAAGGAAAAAATTTTGAAGGTCAAATTTGTTGAACAGTAGGGTGGGTCAAAATTTTTTTTTTCACATTTTCCCAGGGGCACAGCAACAAAAGGGTGCCAAATGGTCTCAAACTGACGTGTGTAAAATATTATTCGATTATAATAACTCTTATTGCCTCCGGATTGGCCTCGAAGTTTCGATTAATATAGTAATTTCATGTAAAAATGGACAAACGAAAATCAAGCTTTTACCTCGATTTCATGAATCCATTATGAATGTAAATGTGCACAATGGTATAAAAATCAACATCGAAGACTATAAAACAATTATAAATGAAACCAGAGTTGAAATACTTGAGTTGTATTACAACATATTTTGAAATATCTCAATGGTTAGAACTGGCAATCAAAAATTTCTGGCTGGAATCAAAAAAATGTGCGAAACTAGTATTGCCGGTTGAGTAGGATGTTAAAAACACTAAATTTTTAATAAAAATTAATATGTCAGAAGGTTGGTACCTTTTTGGGGTTATAGGTTTCAACCCCAAGGAACATTTGGATAATAGTTTAAAAGTTGGGGTTTTCCTTGAAACTTCATTGGCATATTAGGAATAGTCCTTCCCAAGTGTTCCTATATTTCCAAAAATAATTTAAAACCACATTTGAGAGTCAAATTTTGAAACATTTTCTTAAGAAGAGCCGTAGATCAGCGTTTTCAGTTCAAAGCTCAGTATTATTCCCTAAGTTTTTGAATAAGCTATATTACTTTTCAAAACTTAGTTATAATTATCTTAAACAGTTAAATTTGCTATATTTGAACATTTATGAACGCATCAGGGAATGCTAAAGAGCTATTTTGAGTCAATCCTTCCTCCAAAGAAGTATAATTTCATGGGCCTGGGTTTCAGTTTATTGTTATAGCAAAAAAATAGGTAAATCATAACTGAGGCGAATCATAACTGATATATTGCCTAATGAACGAACTATCTATTCGACAATTGTTTCAACAAATTTTTGCGATAATATTTGGATCCCAAGACCAACCAGTGAAATAACTTTCAGCTGAATTTTGAAAGAGCGGCATATTTATGAAAAATATAACTATTTCTACTTTTAAAAATTAAAAATACCGTTTTGTACTGACCAAACATGAGAGAAAATGTATCTTAACTACCAATATTTAAAATATGTACCACTGACAATCCACTGTTTGTTGGCAAAAAAGAATCTCCTATTCTACGGCTATTGTTAATATGATAGAATATTACATTGCCACTTTGGCAGTTGTTTTTGTATTAAAATTGCATAACTGTGACTAATGTGATTAAAATTGCTTTTAAAGACCCTTATTTGGGAGCTTTAAAAAGTTATCGACAAAAAAATTTTATTTATATAATTAAAAAAATGTGAAAAATTACATATTTTTGTTCTATTTGAGGCCAATGCGGAAGCAAAAAGAGTTATTATAATGGAATAATATTTTACACATGTTAGTTTGAGACCATTTGGCACCCTTTTCTTGCTGTGCCCGATAGAATTTGTAAAAATTTTTTTTCGCCATAGGAAAATGACCCACCCTATTGAACAGTGTAATTTATAGAAATACAGATATTGTAAAGAGAAATGTACTATACAGTTGAATAATTTAACATGTATTGTAGACTATTAAGAAATTTTGCAAAGAAAAAAAGGTTGGATATATTTCCCGCATAAAACTAAATAAGGAAAAAATAATAAAATCACATTTAACATTTCTTAGAATAAACGTAAAAATTTAAAAGACTAAAACGAAGCAAATTTGTACTTAATAAAGACGAACACAAACTAAGCGAAAAGTGTTCACTTCCAATACCTATAATTTTGGCGAAAAATTGTCTAGGCGGTATTGTGGTGAATTCAAACCATCAAGCTATATATCTTAAACTTTTAAATCAACCAACCAGCCAACCAACCCAATGACTGTTTTTTTGGCAACATGTAAACAATATTTAAGCCGCTAACTTGTTTTGTTCATCTATCTTGCTCTGCTGCAGCGAGCATCAAGCCATTTTGGCTTTGTTTTGATAGTTATATTTTTTAAAGATTTTAATAAAGAATGTGTTCTAGTTCACTAAAGTATCCATAAGGAAAACGTACTTGAGAGCATGAAAACCTTTTTTCCCATTTTTAACCTCTATTCCTTTCTCCTAATAAATCTCAATGGAACACAAATTTAGTGTCAAGTAAATACAAAAGCAGTAAAGTAGCAAAAAAAGGAACCGCTATATGAACCTATCTACACTCCCCGAAACATCTAAAAAGAAACAGAGAAAGAAGTACATGTTAATTTTAACTGAAATCTCAACCCATACTTAGAAGTAAATAACAAGAGCAAAAAGTAATATGTTATACAGTAAAGCAGTGGTGCCCAACCTTTTTTCCCCCGAGGGCCAATTTTCTCATTAAGATTTATCTCGCGGGCCACATAAAAAACACTTTTAAGGATTTTTCTAAACATAAAAAAATTACATACCCGTTTTCAATGAGAAGTTTGCATCTGTTTGGGGGATACTATTTCATGTAAATTCGGCTCCAAATTAATAACATTTATCCTTAAAACTGAATTAAGATGATTATCTGTGAGTCGAGAGCGAGCACTAGTTTTTGTTCTTTTCTGAACAGAGAATGTTTTTTCACAAACATATGTGCTCTCAAAAATGGAGATAATTTCATCCCGCGCTTACGCAGATTCGGGAACTTTTCAATGAGGGTAAGACCGAAGTCGGGTAAAGACTTTTCCCTAAGCATGTCTTGCAGCCACGAATGACTCAGCAACTCAATAAATTCTAGTTGAATATTAATTGGTGCTGTTGAAACATCGACATAAAAAAGATTCTTGAATAAACGTATTTCTTCTTTAAGTCTATTGAAATCTTGAAACCTTTCATCAAAATTATCTTTCAGGATTTTAAGGAGATTAGATGGAAGTGCCATAATGTCTCGCACGATGCTGTAGTTTTCTTGGAAGATTTCTGAAAGTTGTTTTTGTGTTTAAGATTTAACGAGTCCGCGGGCCACATGGATCAGTCGCGCGGGCCACATTTGGCCCGCGGGCCGTAGGTTGGGCACCACTGCAGTAAAGCAATTATCTAAACAATGTGTTAGAAAAGGATATCCTTTTATTATTAGTATTAATTAATACTTATCAAGAATAATACTGAAATTATTTTAAATATACGCTAGGTATCGTTTAAAACTACAGTGTGTCCGAAAAAAGACTGACGCATTTTAAAAATCTATAACTAATAACTCGAAAACTAAAAATGTAGACAAAAATGCGTGGTTTGTTGCATCCTACTCCTGAGACTCCCATGAGAGGGATGGAACTTTTTTTGAAACACCCTGTATATTCCATTCAGTAATTTAAAATTACAATTGATTCTTCCTCTTCACCTCTTTTCATCTTACAAGTTTTCCTTGGGCTTTTGAATGCAATTGATGTTTAACCATAAATAATTTTATTGAATAAACTAGTTTGAGTTTTCAGCAATCTGACAAATAATGAACATATCATAATTAATATTGCCACTTCGCACTGTCAAACAATCATCTAAATTCCTCTATATTAATCCCACAAACGCATTTAAATAATTCCATCACTCCCCAACAACAGATTTAACTGATTAAAAACCAAACCCCATTAAAAGATTTTTACGCTTGCGGTTTGATTCAGCCTAAGGGATTAATATGCATCGAATTGGATAAAAGCATCATCCAGCAATTGTTCACCCATACCCCCACCTTTGACCCTCGATCCAATCAGCGCTGCAAGAAACAAACCCCATTGTGCCCGGCTTATACGAGATAGAGGGGGGGGGGGTAAAAAGCATCGGGTAAAGAAACAGGAGCATATAGAGCGCTGCACGGATTGTGAAAGGCTACAACACACAGATAGGGAGAGGAGCACTGCAATATTCATCCCTGCTCCCATAAGCCCCTTTGTTTCCCCCGCTTATAACTGTCCATCACAGTGTGTACACAGCGAGCCCTGTTTGACCATAAGCTGACCCCGGACTTACACTTTAATGCATACTTAGAGAAGCCGGGGCGCTCCGTTTAGTTTTGCAATCAGGGGGAGCAGGGATCATAATGCCGCTGCCGGGGCTGACTTTGCCGCTGCCGACCCCCCCTCTCTGAGTGACACTGCGACCGCTTGACACTGGACACCAAAGGAGGGGGGATCACCTTTCGTCGTAGTACTGCCGGGCATTGGTCAGTCCCTGAATAATTTCGGACCGTCTGTATATGTATTATATAATATGTCGTCGCTGCAGAATTTGAATCGCGGATACCTGAGAGATAGGGACGCGCGCAAATTGTTGGTGGGCCTTTGATAGACTTGGCGCTCGTTAATAAATAGGCGAGCGCGCCGGCCTAGCTTTGTGCGGGTGTGGATTACAAATCGAGTTGCATCTGTGCTGCTGCCGGACTGCATGATTAATGGGCTGGCCGGACGGTGGCGATCTTTGGCCACGGCGGGTTAAGTGTCCGGCTGGAGAGCATCAGGGCCGGAAGAACGCCCTGGCTACAACAATCGGCTAATTCTCGCTTGGAATTAGGTCCTCCCGGGGCCAAGGAGCATACACGCCGATTGCTTATTCCTAACGGCGTTGGCTGGATACAAACATTTCGAGGGGTATAGTTTTAGTAGGCAGGGGATATTGAATATTTCGTATGTGAAGGCACCTCAATAAGGCGTTTAGCAAATGTGAAGAGAAATAATGAAATAAAAATTTGGAAGATTACTTATAAAACTTTTATAAATTCGATATTATGTTCGGTGGATCACAACCTTTCTGTTGGCAGTGAGCGGAGAAATTAGTAAGTTAACAGAGCGTCTGTGAGTTCTTATTAGCTGTCGCCTTTGACTCTAAATGAATGTACTAGTCCAGGAAATCGAAAACACTTACCCTTTTATGAAAATTATGATCCACGTAAAGTATACATGGATTCAACAAACTAATCGTAATTCTAAACCTAAAGTAAAGTATAGTAATATAAAAGAATGTAGACTTTCACGGCCAGGGTTAAAATTTAAAAGAAGGTTTTCCGGGTTGTTATGCCGAGGTCTAAATGATTGCTGTAAACGCAGTCGAAACGTCTTGTGATTTTCCTTCATTTAGACCGGGGCATAACAACCCGGAAAACCTTCTTTTAAATATTGTAATATAGTAATAAAAGCAAGAATACAAACGCGAAAACAACGTTTATTTTGCACATTTAATTTAAAACTTTAAAACAGACGTATGTTTCAAGGATACTTGGATCCTCTTCGTTAGTGTGAAGATGTAAGCATGACGATCTGTAAATATACAGGGTGTTTCAAAAGTCCGTTTCCCGGCTTTTATTTGGAACCAACGTGTCCTAGGGTCACGGAAGTAAGGCCTACCCCTAGGTAAGTGACCCTGGAGAATTCATTAAGATGACTTACAACGCCCCTAGCGGCGAAATAAAAAAAATTAAAAAATTAATTTAAAAACTAAAGAACAAATTTGATCAAAATATCTTGAATATTCGCGGAGATATTAGCATGTGAAAATAGCACTTTTTCAGGGGTCAAAAAATAAAAAGTTCGCTTATTTGCAAATTTTTCAGTGTTATTGTGTAGTTTTGTGTTTTTTTAGTTGAAAGAACACAAAATTTAATCAAAAAATCAAAAAACTATTCGCGAACTTTTTTATTTTTTGACCCCTGAAAAAGTGCTATTTTCACATGCTAATATCTCCGCGAATATTCAAGATATTTTGATCAAAATATTTTCAGTGAGTTTTTCATGACGTTGGCAACAATACCCTCACTGAGGCTTTTGCTCTATCTCCTTTAGTATTTAAATTAATTTTTTTAACTTTTTTATTTCACCGCTAGGGGCGCTGTAAGTCATCTCAATGGATTCTCCAGGGTCACTTACCTTTGGCTAGACCTTACTTCCGTGACCCTAGAACACGTTGGTTCCAAATAAAAGCCGGGAAACGGACTTTTGAAACACCCTGTATTCACGAAATTCCTAAATAAACAAACAACCAACGGAAGTGACGTCACCAGGTAACTCAATCTTCCGGTTTGTCTGATATTTACATTGAACAACATTACACTACGGCGCGTTTGTTTTTTTATAATTTTTCTTTTCTCATTTTAAAGCGTAATTTAAAGGAGAAACTCAAAATATGAGTTCTCCATACTTCCGATCATTATCTGAAAATTGTAAAAAGAGATATCTTGATAAGTTATCTGTGAATGGGACGATTGATTTACCACACATTTCCTATTCCTATTCACAGCATGGGAAAATGCTTATTTTTGGTGATTTTTATTAAAATAAGATCCAAAGAAACTTTTAAAACAGTTTATACTGGACACAATTACGAACATGTTTATAGGTTATCAAGTGTTTTGAATTAGAAAAATAATTTTAACTCAATAATAACCGATCAAAAATATGAACCTTGAGGTCTACAACGATGTGCTTCAATCTCTCCTCTTATTGATTTTAATTACTAACTTGTTTAAATGTAATTAAAACAGCTGCTGATACAAAGAAAACAAAATATTGAGCAAATATTCAATCATGAAAACTTTTCAGAACATTCTTGTTGTGATAAAATTAATATCGCTGTTCTGCTATGTCAAACTTGAATATCCATTGTATCAAAGCAGTTTATTTATTTAGAAACTGAATTTTTATTGTCTTAAAAATATAAAGTACATAAAAATATGGAAAACAACGGGCTAAAATCTAAGAACTAATTAATTTAATTTTATTATGGATTTATTCAAAATTTTAGTGCATTTACCTTTAATGATCCTACTACATTCCAGTCAGCTTGTTTATTTTTATTTGAGATTCGGAAATAGTACTCTTAAAATCGTCTGTCACTTTAATTATCTTTTTAAATATTTTTATGCGTATTTTTTTTAAATAAGTGGGTGATTGTATTCATAAGTTTTAAAACAAACTAAATAATGAATTTCAATAATATCGGACCCAATTAATCCTGATGTATCTACGATCTGTTGCAATGGCGTTGATTGTATTAGCTGAGATTTTCGTCCAATGGATCGGGTAAATCAATCGTCCCATTCACAGATAACTTATCAAGATATCTCTTTTTACAATTTTCAGATAATGATCGGAAGTATGGAGAACTCATATTTTGAGTTTCTCCTTTAAATTACGCTTTAAAATAAGAAAAGAAAAATTATAAAAAACCAAACGCGCCGTAGTGTAATGTTGTTCAATGTAAATATCAGACAAACCGGAAGATTGAGTTACCTGGTGACGTCACTTCCGTTGGTTGTTTGTTTATTTAGGAATTTCGTGAATAATATACAGCAGGAAACAAAGTTACAGTGAACTACAGGAAAACATGGGGTTCTGAAAAAATATAGAGGGGATTCAAGGCATCCAAATTCGGGAGAAAAAAAGTAAAGTGCCTAATTTCACTTCGGACATTGCGCTGGGAACTACTTGCTTCGTTTGCTCTCAGCTTATTTCTCCGTAGCCAAGAAACGTTGGAGTCCAGTACTTATAAAAATATTTTTATTTATATCGTTACTTGCTCTTTCTCTCTTTTTGCACAATAAGAATACCATAATAATCCAATGCAGCTCATGGCTATTCATGAAAGTATTGACAGAGTAAATTCAACTACAGCTATCTGAGCAAAAGTTGCCTCAAAATTACGAATATGTTATCAATTTTTGGTATAGTAATAAACTCCTTTTTTTACCTCAATTACTGCACTTATAAAATAATTTTAACCAAATCATTTTATTGCTTAGTAAAGTGCAGAATACTGACTTTATCTAAAAAATATTGTGTATATTTTAGAGCTAGAAGGATCTTCATGACTGCATCATTAATTGCTTTCTGACTATATGCATCTGTAAGTGGGACTTTTTTTGGCGTTTAGCTGGTATGTTTTAAAGATTAAAGTTGATTTTCTTGGTTTCTTATAACTGGAAAAATTGAAGCTAAATTTTTCTTGCAGCCAACTAATAATAAATTTCAAGCGTGAATTTGAACTCTTCATACGTTGTGAATAAAAGTTGAAATTTATTTTTCAAGCTTAAATTTCCTACTTACACCCTATCCTTAGAGTTTTTGACTATTTTTGAAGTAGCAATATCATATTTCAAAACGTTCGGCACGAATGTATTAACGCAGTTTTTCGATATCAACACTCCAGTAATCAAAACCTCAAATCCGAAATTTTCACAACCACAAGAAATAAAAAGCCGGAAAACTAATCGTGAATTAGTGTCAACGCAAGCGTTAATATGGAGTCAAGTAGAAGCACCGACGAGAAAAGATTTAAAAAACACCCCCACGAAAGGAAAAGTTCAAACTCGCAACACACACAAAATTCATCAAGATTAATCGCTACCACAAGTGATCGCTCGGTCCACGGAATAATTCAGCCTGCTCCATAAAAGACACCTCTCAAAAAAGCGAGCGAATCTATCGGATTACGCTGACACGCCTCGCTCGCTCTCAACTACGAACGCGAAGAACCGCGACGACGCGTCCAGTGTAAACGAACGTTAAGTAAAAACCTCGAAAAACGGTAGCTCGTTCATTTTTAGACGCTCCGCGTTTTGACGTTTATAATAGTCCTGATTTACGCGGGTGTCAATTAAGACGAGCGTCATCTTTTTGGAGAGGAACGTCGCGTCTTCAGGAAAAAACGACGCCAAGGAGGCCGTTTATTTGTGGGAGCGGATTAAAGACGGAGTTTTACGAGGTTTATGTCACATTTCGAGGATTATGTCATTTTTGTCGTCGGCGTTTTTAACTGCGCTGTTTATGGGGTTCGGGCTGGGTGGGCGCGCGTCATATCGCTTTAATATGAGGTGGTTTCTTTTCCGACGTTTCCCGCGCGACGAAAGAAAGTTTTAATAGTACGTCACCTTCGGCGGAAGATGTCGGACGGAACGGTTGTTGGGGTGGGGGAAAGTGGTTTAAGTTCGGGCCGAAACGAAATCGTTTTTGAAATCTGCTTGGGTAAATTACTCTGAATTGCTGTCATTCTATTATTGTCTTTGCGACATTTAAATTAAAGCATCTTTACACGAAGCGAAAGGTGGCCGTTAAAATATTACATAAGAATGTTTTTTGGTCATTTTTATCCCCTCCCCTTGCCAACAAAGATAAACAATCCGCAACACTCCCTCCCCCCCGAAGAGTCAAAATACTTGAAATTTTTTTCCTCGTCCAAATTTTAGCACTCATATCCGTAAGCATCACTCATATCCTCCTCCTCTCTTGTCAGGAAAATTAAGCAAAGAGCAAACCCTCCTTAGGGGCTTACGTTACATTTAAACAACCCCAAGCAGATTTTGAAAAGATGTAAGTATAATGCAATATAGGTAAACAAATATGCATTTAAATCTTTAGAAACCTATAGTATAATGATAATGTTAAGATAAGATATGGAGAAATGTAAATAACATTCCCATAAGAGACGAATTTTGTTTTCAAAAATAACTGTGATAACATAATACAAATTGAACTCCTTTGAAAGTTATAATCTTTATTACATAAATTTAAAGGGAAACTTTCAAAAACTTTTTAATTACCATTTATTTTACCATAATTTCAAGGGCAGATCCAAGGGGGATTTTAAGGTTATATCTTCACGAAACTCAGACATTTTCCTTTTTTAACCTTAGAAAAGAACTAGAATTTACCCCCATATCCCCGTCAACAAAATTCTAATGTCCCCCTCTGGAATTTTTTCCTGGCTACGCCACAGTGCAATGTAGTCAAGGAATATTAAATGGATCAATTATTGAAATCATAATACTAGTAGATTTAGTTTAAAGTAAATTCTAGAGGACATCAGATAACCTTCTAGTATAGAAGTCTCTTAGGGACATTTTCTCAAATGAAAGCAGGAATGTTATGCTTTCAGTTCCATGCATAGTTTTTATACTAATAAGAAATCTTTTTATTAAAAAAATGTGTATTTATAATCACCAAAAGGAAACGATGTCTTTCCAATTCAAAATTTTAAGAAAAAAACTTTGAATATCCCATATTATCTCACATCTTTTTAAAACTTGCTACTCACTTAAAATGAGAACAATAATGGAAGTCTGGCCTAATGTCTACAAATCAAAACCGGTGACTAGCTGTTAACTTATATCTTTACAGCATTTTAGTGTAGTAATAAAATACGCGGCTTCAACCCGGTCCACCCGAAATACCTTCTTAACACCCATTTACACCACCCTTCCTCCAAACGCGAACGCTCAAAGCCTCATTTAGCGCGGCGATAAACTTTTTCCCGTCACACGTCTTGAAGCGTCTCTGATACGCCATAATCTTGTACACATTATCCCGGATTTCGAGGGAATTAATTAAAAGAAATGTCTCCGGGAACCCTTCTTTTACGACTCCCGAAAAAAGGAGCGATTTCCCGGCATCCTCCTCCATGATCGATGCGTTTCCGGGAAACGGGAGGGACGGTAATTAGAATTTCTGCGGCTTTGTTTTTAAAGCAAATCGGTTTTTAGAATCGTTTTCATTTAGATTTATCTGTCGCCGAAAGAACCTGCGTAAGCTGTTCGTCGATTTATTGAATTGCAGTTATCAGCAGCGGCGCAACAAGCTATTTGTGGGAATGGAGGTTATTGATTCAGCGTTTTCGTCTTTTTGTCTCCGTTTTGGATGTCCGATGTTAATCAGAAGGGTAACCTGTGCTTGGTAAGATTCGCGCGGGTTTTCAAAAGGGGTAATTAAAACTCCTGGAGGTGATTATGTTTTGCGATGATGACGCTTGGCGGTTTGGAGTCAGATGATCGTTTCTATTTTAGTCTTAGAACGAATTAGAGTAATTTAAAACCTTGAAGGCATTTTTTTAAATGCGTCTAAATGGGTTACATTTGGTGGGATATGCATGGGATTTTTGAGTTAGAAAGAAAGAAAATATAATTTTATTATCCCCAAAACTTGGAGTTTCTGAATCCAGGATCAGCTTTTTCACAACAACGTAGGAAATTTACCAAATTCTAGATATTTTTTCTTTAAAAGTACTTTAGTTACCTTATAGCGTATTAAAATTGAAGTGTGTCCTTCGATGTGTGTGTATGTGCAATTAAAAATTGTACCCAGGGCCATTTCAAGATTTTAAAAAATATATATTTCGATTTATATCCTTTTTAATGTGTTTTTAATAATCAAAAAGGTAAGTCATTAATATTCTGATGTGTGGATAATCACGTTTTTATCTTAGTTATTGAGGATTGTAAAAAAGGCGGCCCTATAGAAACACGAATCTCTCCAATCAAAAACGAGCAATATGTTTAGAAATGATAAAAAGAAAGGTAAAAAAGGAACGGTTCAAACATAGGTTCAAATGAGATTCCCATAAAGAAAAAAAAAAGTCTGAGTGAATAATAGTTTCATCTCTCTCCACAAAATTTATAATTTAAATTCTCGTCGCACTCCCGTCTACCAAAACCGTATATTTCGGACCTGCAAAAACCTCATACTATTTCTTCCTTGACGTTTATTATTTATTTCCTCCATCTTTCACTCTCTCTCCCCACCGCTTCGGCGAAAATTAAACCCTAGGAGAAGAGACATTTCCAGTAGGATCGGAACAAAACCGTTGAGCAGGAAAAAAAACATCACCCCGCCGAAAACTATTGAAAAAGGGAAACAAACATTTACGCGCACCGGCCAAAGTTGAAGAATGTCTTTTCATTCTTCGAACTATTTGTCGGAGTATTTTGGCAACATCATTTGAAGAGGGGCCTCGTCTTCACTTCTCTAAGAGCGGTGAAATATCCTTCGGTGAAAGAATGTTTAGAATTCTTTTTCCTTTTGTGGCGCGGGGGCCTAATGAGATTCTTATGAAAATCGGCCTTTTCATGCGGTCACAGTTATTTTATACCGTCGTTGTTGTTTTTTTGCCTTGCGGTGTGATGGAGCGACCTCTGTGGATGCGAAGGTGAGACTTCAGCAAATAAATTTCCTGTCGGGGGTTTTGGTTATTCATTCGAAAGCTGTGGGTTCTTTTTTTCCCTGAAAAAAGGAAAGGTATGAAGTTTTTTTTTGAAACATTGGTAGAGTTACAGAAATGAAACGTTCACAGGTAATAAGTTTCAGAATGTTTCTTAGTTTTGTGATAGCACCACTATTGAATTGCGTACCATTACCGTTATTGCGTTTTGGAATTACATACAAACAGCTTTCTTATCTGATTTTAAAACTATTACATTACTTAAAGATAGTAATTTTTCCCAGAGATAACGGCCGTAGTCGTCCGGACTTTTCAGGAAGTAAAATTGTGGAGATATTTTATGGTTTTTTATTTTATTTAGTTCCTTATTTTAGCAACAATATAATTTTCAAAAGTATTTGTGATAGAATTATTAACCTCAATAAGAGTAGATCAAAAGAGTAGATTCATCATCATTGCAGAATTTAAGTAAGTGTAAACTCCAACTCTCAAGCGTTGCCTCCAGCCATGGACCGGTTTCGTCCTTGTTAGGACTCATCAACACGGCATACGCTTGGCTGGAGGCGACGCTTGAGAGTTGGAGATTACACTTATTCTCCTCTAACCAGAGGTAGTGGTGAAATACTCCCTTTTCATACCTTGCCTTTCGGGAATTAAATTTGTTCTAGGGAATGCGAAGTTCATTCCGGCAGATAGTGGAGGACTAAACAATGGTCACCACTTTTTCCGTTATAGTCGGATAGACTAAAAGCTCTTCCTCCGCTCTCTTACGTTACCTTCCTATGCTGTGCTGATGAGTCCTAACAAGGACGAAACCGGTCACCGGCTGGAGGTGACGCTTGAGAGTTGGAGTTTACACTTATTCTCCTCTTACCAGAGGTAGTGGTAAAATACTCCCTATTCAGAATTTAAATAGTTTGTAATAATTAATCTAAAACGCATTCGTTCTTAAAAGAAAATATGTCAATTGCAAATATATGCAACAATTCTTCCGAATTCACCCTTTCTTTCTGAAACATTTAACGACAAAAAGGACGAGAAACATCTACAGCTTAAGCAATAACTCCCCACTTTATTCAACTCTACCATTAATCTTATTGATAAAAAACGACACCTTCTCTTCAAAACTAAAGACAAACCACCCATTCAAAAAGAATCTAAAAAAACCCATCAAACTTCCCTTAAATCAATGCCCCACTTAATTACCCCCAATGCTTCCAACGGGCCCATCTCTTTATTTCTCCAATCCATCAACAGCCGTTTAAAGCGCCGAGAAGAACATTCGAAGATGATTTAACCTTTCCCTCGAATCAATGGATTTTATGGTTCTTCGTTTATTGAGCCTCCCTCGGCGAAATTATTTTCCTTGCACACGAATTTAAATGGAAGACGACACGGAAGAGCGTTTGTCGTCTCATGTGTGTCGACATCGACATCGATTTCCCATATCGCCGAAGTCAATCTGTTGTGGAATCGTGCTGCGCTCTCTTTAATGCTGTGGAGTTGACTTCTTCTAGGGAGTGATGTCGTCTTGTGTGTGCTACGGTGAAAAATCGCATATAATGGTGTTTGTGTTTCTTATTGTTGTTTGCTGTTTCTCGTCGATAATGGATTTATTCGGTTTTATCAAAAGTAAGCATGGGTAAAAGAAAATATGTCTGACAAGGGGATGTACATAAATTGTGTCACACTTTTGGGGGTAAAAGGGGTTCTTATATGTGACATAATGTGACAAGAGAGAGTTTAAACATTTGTGACACAACACTTTTTTATCACTGCTATAATGATAAGAGGCCTTTCTGACACCACTAATTTTGAATGACTAACTGCAGTACTACACTAACTAGTTGTCAAATGTAACAAAAATAGTAACATTTGAACTATGTTAAACTTGGGTGTAAGTTAGATTTCTGAAGTGGTCCTTTAGACTGTAAAGTAAAAGTATCATGGAAATTTGCAGGAAAAAAATAAGTACAGTTTCAAAATATTAAAAATTATTAAACTTTTATCAGCTGTAAAACTACATTTCACTGTTTTAAGAGTGATATGCGTAGAAGGGAATTTTTAGCAGGATTCTTCTTATCTAGGCCCTTTTATATGTTCTTCAGGGAAGATACAATCCTTGATGCAAAGATTTGCATTTGATAGAACATCCCTCTTAGAGTATATTGCATTGCAATATATTTCACGTACAGTCAGTAATCAGTAATCACGGAGTGCAAGAAAATCTAATAGAAGATATGCATCTCTATAGATTCTTACCACAATATAATATCCTCTAACAATCCCTTGATAGAAAAAAATATGCATCCCCTGCATAAACAAATGCAGACCATCATTAGCTCCAGGCTGAAACCACTAAGCAAACCCTAGAGCAATCCCATTATCCCACAGTTTATTCAAAGCCAAGACACAACAGAGCGAAGCCATCTGGAGAAGAACAACAGACAAATAACTTCCGTCCTCCTTTCGCCAACCCCCATCCCAAGTAACAAATGGACAGACGTCAAAAGACGGAGAGAGGCCCTCCATACATATAAAACCCCAATTGGGTAATTCTTAAGAAATAAATGACCAGGGTCCGATGTCCTCTGGCAAACGTCACCGGGACGACTTCTTAACTCTTTTGGCGTCCAATAAAGAAGGCAGTGCCGTCCATAAAAATTCCTCTGCGGCAAAGAAAACAAAAGACAAACGGCCCCTAAGTGGATTTGTGTCCTCAAGTGGGATGATGAGGGGTCGGCTAAGGTATTCGAATGACACGATCCAGAGACCCGCTAACGGAGATGTATGAGTGGTTGCCTTTCTCGGTGGAAGGCCAGATGGGGATGCAAGATCCTCTTTTCTGTGTGTGTCTCTCTCTTAATGGACTTAGTGATGGAGAGTAGTGGTGATGTGGGTTTTGGGTCTATTTTATATTGTGGTGGATTATGGGGGAGTATTTTTTGTTTTTGGAATTTTTGCATCGTGTTTTTAATTGTTAAAGAGGAAGATTGGCTTTTGTTGGTAGTGTGTAGATGAGAGATATATCATATCATATGAAACTCAGTAATATTGTGTTGCTTTTAAGTCCGAATTACTGAATGCTGTAAATAGAAGCACCCCAACAAAAAAAAATCAGCGAAATTTCTTCAAAAAAGTGAAGGGAATTTGGAAACTTTGTATGAAGTTTTCTTTATGGAATCTGCAGTTTTCTTTAGAAACTCTGTAGTTTTCTATAAGACCGCTGAAATGCCTTTAGAATGTATTTAAATTTGCTGTAAAAAAAACTGCCGACTTACGAGCTGAAGTCCTATTGCTACAAAATAACTACAGACTTCTTAGAGAAAACTGCACTTTTGACGCTTTTTTTAAGAAATTTTGGACATGAATTTTGCTGGGACACTAATGGATATATTTAGAAAAAAATGAACTCTAAGAACTATTTGTTTTACTTATAATAACTGGCACCAATCAGATAGGTTATGACTTTAACTAAGCAATGACTGTGAGGGGGTATTTATGTTTTTAAAACTTTAATCATAACTATCTAATACTTTGAAGGAAGATTCCTCTCATAAAAGCAGCGTTAGAAATTGGGGAAAGTCCCACTGGTCCTGTGGACCAGTGTTTGGCCAATATTGCTGGTATTCAAACACAATAACTGATCCACCAAATTAATAAGAACAAGTTTCAATTTTAACCCTTTCTTCATGGTTGCTGTCACTTGTCATACGTCCAACTTGTCTCCTGAAATTTAACAAACCTTTCTAGCTGTTCCTTGAAAATTTTTGAGAGATGTTCTGGATCCTCATGAATGATCTGCGTGTAAAGGTCAACAGCCAACAAAGTTTGAAGGGCCAAGGTAATGTTTTAATGCAGATATTTAATCAGGTTTATAGCAGGAAAAATGGGACTAAAACTAGGCAGTTGGATATTTTTTCGCCACAAGTCCGGTAGACCAGTGATTTTCTGTCCTTAGTGGTTCTAGCCCCTTTTTTTAGTGGTCTTGGAGCAACGGACCAGTGGAATTTCGAACGCTGCATAACAGTGATATTATTACTGGTATTGAATTCAAAAAAACTTAACTAACTCAAAAGTTACAATTTTGTCTAAATTTCTAAATTTTTTAATGGTATCTTTTGAAAATTTTGATAGGGTTAGTTGGGCCAAGTGGTCCACTGGGGTAAGGGGGTCATGCCCCTCAAACCTCAAACTAAAATATATACTGGAATTTCCCCACTTACTCGCATTGATCATTTTACATTTTGTCATACTAAGATGGGTTTTGCATATATTTTAGTTTTGTATAATTTTTTTAAGATTATAAAACTAATGTAAAATTGATTTCCAGAATAGTTTGTTTATCAAGTAAAACCCACTCACCCCATCTTAAGTTTTGCTTGCTTTCTATCTAAATAAAGAGTGGTTGGTACACTTACCCCTTCTTATGGGGTTATAATAATATTTTTTTTTATTATGTTATTAGTTAATAAGTTCAAATTTAACCGTTTCAAAAATTTCTATCAAGCTTTGGAAATTTACTGTTCCAAAAAAGGGTTCCGCTTACTCCTATCAACCCTGTATTCTTTTTTAAATTTCTTAATTCTTAAGTTGTAATTTTAAGGGTAAATAAATACAAAGATATTTTAAAGAAAATTATGATTTTATTCAAAAACCAAAATTAGACTTAAGATCAAATTGGATTAGAATTAAAAGTCTTATGTGGATCCAATTAAAGCAGTTTTGATGCTTTTTTAATAAATGAAAGTATGTGGAAAACATTTTTAGTATAATATAAAATCTCCCTCGGGTAAATTTTGAAAAAAATGTGAAAGTTTTACATTAAACTAAGGAGATAAAATTGTTTGCCCTTGTCAATTCCCGAATTTCAACTGTTTTTTTTTCAATTTATTTACTTAATAAAAAATATTTAAATAACGCATTACTTAATTTTAATTTATATTATTGTAGTTTATATTTTATATTTTAGTAAAGGTAGAAACATTTTACCTCCTTGATTGAAAAAAATCTATCCCAGAACTTGAACATTATTTTATATTCTAGATTATTTTTTCCAATTTACCTTTATTCTCTAACATTCATTCCACATCATCCTACTATTCCAGTGAGGCAACATTCCCTCACTGCTACTGCCATCTATTGATGATAACGTCAGTTAACGTTCCAAGATGTACTTTTACGGATGGCATGCTTTGAGTTAAAACTTTCTTGAATTTTTGCATCAATCAACATGGTTTTCAACAAAACTTTCATATATTTTTTAAATTATCACATAATATTATATCTTATAAAAACTTGTAGGAAAATTAACTTGTAGTTAGTGTTAAGTCTCCAAATATTTTCTGCAAATATTTCTTCTCCATATGTTTTCCTCTCTTTTACTCCTCTCTTTTCGCCTTTCTACTCTTCATCTCTCTTATTACAACTTCCTCCTTTCAATAAGCCATCTTTTCCTATCTTTCTCTTTTCAATCTCTCTATTTCATCTCTTTGTTATTTTTCTCTCCCGGTATTCATTTCAAGGAAAAGGTGCAAGCAAGCAAAGGTCAGCATTATCGGAGCTTCCCAATGGCTAATGTGAATCATCTACTAGACCTAAAACAAAAGGCACTATACGATTATTTTTCATGAAACCAAATCAGAAATTTTTTTAGCACAACAAAATCCAGGGACTTACTCCCACTAAAAAAGAGGATAATCAGTGAAAAACTAATATATCTCTAATTCACCTCCCTGTTATTTTTCTCTCTCTCTCTCTTTATTCACTTCAAGGACAATACGCAAGCAAGCAAAGATTAGCATTATCAGAGTTTCTCAGTGACTAATGTGAATCATCTAATAGACCTAAAACAAAAGGGACTATGATTAGTTTTGATGAAACCAAATCAGATATTTTTTAGCACAACAAAAATCAAGGACTAAGTATTAATTAACACTAAAAAAGAGGATAATCACAGTGAAAATCTAAGACCGCACAGGACAGTCGTGCCATGATAATGACCACATTACTTCACTTCACTTAATTATTCTCCCCACTTAATTTGCATTATTCAAGTTGCACAAACAACCCATTTATTTCATTAAGATAATGCCACAACAGAGGCACAACAAACAAAAACCCTCCGTAATTAAGGACCGTCTTCTTAATTAATTCATCGTCTGATCATCGTCCGCGCGAGGCGCAGTTTATTATCTCTCAAAGAAGCCACCCTTGATTAAGCGGGCTAATGTCTTGTGACAAGAACTTCCCTCGAATTAGGCCCCTCGGAATATATATACACACCCACATATATATAAAGAAAGAAGCCACAGCGCTATCTCACGGTCGGTTGGCCGTAGCAGCAGCTGCTTTGTGTCCTCGTCTTGTGCAAAACCGATACTTTGTCAGGGCAGCAAATTGAGCAGATAAATGCTTAGCCAATACGCGGCCAGATAAGGGAGCCAGCAAGAAATTTATCTGTCGCGCTTTTTGTCCTGGCTAATTGCAAACAAGCCAATTAAAGGGACGGGGTGGGTAATTAGCGGCCTCCCCATTGATCCCCGGCGCAACAGATACGCGGAAGGGCTTTTTGGAATTCGATTTCAGACGCCCTGTACCGTAGAGATGGGATGAATTGAGAGATCATACGTTTGTTCAAAAGTTTAGCAGAAAATAGCAGATTTGCAGCCATATGAACAGCTATCAGCGTTTGTGTTAAATCATTGGTAAAAAAAACAATAATCAGTCAGCAAAAAGCTATTTTGGTTTTCTTTGGACCTGCTGGTTAACTGTGACGCTGTGAATAGGGCTGTTAAAGTAATGTGAAAAACCAAGTTTGTGTAGTTCATTAAGCTGTCGTACTGCAATATGCCAGTTGTTAGTTTGTGCACTAGGTGGCACTGTGTTAGGGCTTTCTGACTATACTTTACAAAACCTGTAGAAGTTGTTTCACTGCGAGGGTTGTATTGTTGCGGGGAAGCAAACGCTGTTAACTCTAGCAGAGCTCGTTAGGGGACATCCATAAATTACGTGAGGAGATTTTTCCAAAATATGGACCCCCCTCCTCCCTTGGTGAGATTTAGTGAGATTTTGCTGGACCCTCCCTCCCCCCAAGTGAGATTTACCTACAACCTTTAAAAATAATTTTCTATCCAATTCGTTTGCATTTTGTGCTTCAAAGCACCTAAAACTTTTCCATTATTAATGATGTGGGGGAAAAGGACATTATTCCGCCTAAAAATCACCACAGTATCTTATCTGTGGGTATTATTCCTTTCTCAAACTTGAAAAAAAATCGTTTAATTTCTAACTTAAAAAGTTGACGTGAGATTTTAATCGACCCCCCTCCCCCCTTGGTGAGATTTTTCCAAACCCCTCCCCCCTTTTTGACTTCACGTAATTTGTGGATGTCCCCTTACATGCTTTTACAATATTTATTTTCAAAAATTAGAAAAAATTTCCTTTTGCACAAGACTGTGCTATAATAACAATATGGCTGTTTGAGTAGCGACTAGAGAATGTCAATGAAATATGAAATGAATTATATAATTAATGAATTATATTAATATGAATGAAAAATATGAATGAATTTGTCAGTAGAATGTCAACCTGATGGTTACAACTCTGAGAAAGTTTTTTTATTGTTCTCCGTAACCGATAAGCACCGGGAGTATGCAGACGCAGGGGTGCAGGATATGTGCGTAATTTAATGTGTGTAATTTAGGCAGCCTGCTTTCATCAAAGTTTTTTTGTCCCACATTTAAAAGCAAAAACTCTACAAACCCAATTATTCTTAGTAGCAAGAAATATTTAGGTTGGTACTGCATCATAGCTTCAAACTTCTTCGAAAGTTAGGAGAAAACTAATTATTAAAATTACAGCTGAAAAGAAAAACGGTGAATGGTGAATCCCTGAAAGTTATCCTTTTCTTGCGTTTTGATTGATATGCAGGGAAAGCATTGTATCTATGACATGATAGTTTTTTCACTAAAATTCGCATTCTTGTTAAATTGAATCAATATTTTTGACTTATAAAACTCTGTAAAAAAGGATAAATTTTGAGCTCCCCATTTTTTAATTGTTAAGTCTTGAGAAGGGTGCTGAATTAGCAACTTTGTTCTCCAAAGTCATTTAAACTGAAATGAAAATACGGGAAAAATTTAGACAAAAGTAAAAAAATACTAGGCCCTAAGGAAATATTAGGGGATATTAGGAACTTCTAAAGAATTATTAGGCCCAAAAGTTTTCCGTACCTCTTTCCAGTCCTCCCTTTATTGTTACTACCTACGTAGTAGCGCTTCCATTAGAAAGAAAACTCATTTTTACCATGCCGTCGCGTTTTCAGAGCTATAAAAATCCGCCTTTACATGGTTTGGTTTTACTTTACTCGTTGCGATTGGGACAAAGTGAATTAAGTTTTATACCAATATTATTCTCAACGATATTAACAAATGGCACCATCCATATGGAAAAGTTTAGAAGTGACACCCGTTTGAGAAGTGACATCATTCCTACAAAGAAATCAGAGCGTTTATTCCTATAAATGCATGTCATTTGTACAGATTTGAAGTAGGAGTGTGTCGGGATTCGGATTACTTACCCCCATTACACCCGTTTCTTCTTGGTGCTATTAAGTAGTAACTCTGAGAACATGAAAGGCATTTATCGTCCTTTTCCTTGTAATCGCATTACTTATACCGAGTCATATAAATCCGTAATAATAGTTAGGGAGAGTGGGACATCTTGGGATACTTTTTACTAGATAACTTTTCTAATTTATTTATACCGTTATATCAATTCGATCACAGATTATATATTAATTATACTCCTTTGCGCATCTAACATACCTTTTCGGACCAATTATATCTTTATGGGAATTTACAACCAATTTAAAAAAAACTCTTTTTATGTCCCAAGGTGCCTCACTAGTAGCCCATCTTTGGACACTTTCAATAATAGCCGAAAAACTTTATTTTATTTGAAAAAATGTAAAAATAACACAGTAAATTAGGATTAAGCTATGTTTAAGAATCTTAAATTGGATATTTAGCATGTTTTAGATTAAAAATTTTTCACTGATTTCCTCATTTTTTTCATGACGTAAGTCACTGATTTTTTTATAAAAACATGTTTTTACTCATGAGAGGTCTGGGATATTTTGAACATGTCTTAAGGTGCCCCACACCTGAATGTCCAAAAGTAGATTTTTCTAGCACTGTTTTCCCGAGTAAAATAAAATCAGTTTTTTTTTAATTTTAAAAATTACGTTAGAAACGTTTGATGCATCTAATCAAAAGAAAAGATTTTAAGAAGAAAAGAAAGAGAAAGAAATTAAGCTCCTTATTAAGCCAGAAATTTCATTAAATTTTATCAGAACGAAGTGCTTAAAAACATATGTCTTGATAGCTTTTTCCTATACTTCCCCTTTCTACTTCAAGCTGAATAATTTCCGTATAATCATAATTTTTATGAACGACACGGCGTTTGATCTCTTCTAAAACTGACACTTTTTTGTGAACGTTAAAAAGTGTTCTTTTCGCCACTTATTTACTGTAGTCAAGTCACCCTAGGGATGCTCGTATGCTCCCTCTATGAAACTTATCTCTATACGCTGCGCCCGTCTCCTGCAATAATGCTCAGACTCCTGGGCCCAATAAGGAAGGAGGATAAATATGCTTCTGGGCTGTCATTTAGGAGGGAATTGATTAATCCCGTTTTCCTGGAGACTTTTTTCGGGAGCTGCGTTCCCGGAAAAGAGACTCCCGATTAGTATAGAATGTCAGGTAACTTCGATCAGCAATTACTGAAATGTTCTTTGATTCTAAGTGCTTGGTTACCCCTGATCTTTTAAGGATGCCATGCATCGTATCCTAGAACCTGTGTAATTTTTACGTAATTAAATTCAACAGGTTAATTAATTAATGAGTTAGCTTCAAATGCGCATTTAAGCAGTTTTCTTATTATGATATACGTTTCGAAATGGCTTGTGTGTACTGTACTTAGGTAAACTGATGCGTTAAATTTTTAGTTTTCTTTATGATGGGCGTTTTTAAAGCCAAGTGTGTACAAATAAAAAAAGTTTTGTATATTTTCCGTCCTTCCTATATTTTATGATATTTTAACTAAAAGTTTTGGCTCGTTAAGCCAGGCCTGAATTGTTTTGACTGAATATTGTTAAATTTGCTACAAAAAAATTCCCTGGAATTTGTGCAAAGAATCCTTTAAAATATCAGGTCTAATCAAAAGTTTTGTACCTTTTGGAAACGTCGCTGTCTAAAGAAGTTTAGGGCTCATTCACACTATACAGAAAGACCGAAACAGAGGGTTCAAAACGAAACCTTCACATACAAACGAAAACAATGATTCTCGACGAATTCTTTTTAAAACGAGTGAATACACTTGCATTTTGTTCGTAAATTTCGATTTTTTCAAATTTTTACGAAAAAAATCAAAAATGTATATTTTTTCTCGAAGAACTAATGAAACATTATATGAGCATAATCCTCGTAAAATTATCTTTAAATCGAGGGGTGACAGGACACTTGCAGATTATTCTTAAATTTAATTTTTTTTTCAAATGTTTATGAAAAAAATCAAAAATGAAGAATTTCGAAAACCCCATAAAATTTTATATGAGCATGAACAGTAGGGTGGCCTTTAACAGTATGGGGTTTTTAAAAAGTTAAAAATTTGCTCCAGCCCCTAACTTTGTTCCAGTGGAGAAAACAATGATAGCCAAATTGGATAATATTAACCCGACCCTCAAACGCCTGAAAGTTTTGAGTTCTTGGTCATGTTTTTGAAAAACAGACAAAAAAAACGAAAATAAAATCTTCGCAATATTTTCGCAATTTTTTTATGATGAAATATTATTTTTCGAGATATAATGCCACATGTTTCATTTTTTATCACCCCTCATTCAGGAAAAGTAATTTTTTAGTGTTACGCAAATGTAAAGTTGTTTTTCCTGCATTTTGAAAATAGCTATTATACTCTACAACCCCTTAACTCAAACACATGAAATTGGGCTAATTTTGTTCGTAACTTTGTTCTCTATAAAGTGATGTGCGTTAAGAACAAATTCCTTTCCAAAAAAATTCAAAAATTTGAAGAAAAAGTGATTATGATGATTTTTAAAAACCTACTCAACAAACCTTTTAAACAAAATCTTTTATTGCCTTCAATCGTCTATGTCTATAATATACATTGATACCAAACATCAAGTCTAAAATTGAATTTAATCACATTTGGAAAAATTAAATTCCCCCTATTTTTTGGTAGATTCCTTAACAACCCCCTAATCTATATTACAAGAATGATAAACTCAAAAATTCGTAAGATTTCTTGAAAGGGTTCATATGATTCAAAGACATGCAAAAAGATTCACACACATAAGATGCAAAACGTTTTTAAGCTAATTTTCTCTAAAATTCCTAGATCTTCCAAAGGAGGTATAAGCTTTTTAAATTTAATATTTCTATTTAAATTCCTTAGAATTTTTCTTAATTTTCCTACCTTCTTTTTCTTTTCACAATCAACAACAAAAAGTGGAAAATGTTTAACAATTGGAAAATTTAAAGGCAACCCTCAAAAGCGAAGTGACGAAGCTTCGCCAATACGCCAACGCTTTCTAAGTATCTACACTGGCGGAAATAAAAATCCCAACACTAAGAAGGAAAGGAGATATCAAAGTCAAAATAATTTCTATGTTTGCACATAGTACCAATGTGAATTGATTAAAAATTCAGCCTTCCTGGATGTTAGGGGGCCGAGAAAACCAGGGAGGAGTGTTGACTCCATAGGTGTCCTTAACACCGTCACATGTCATGGTATTGAGTGACAGGGGATCTAAATGGCTTTTGAGGAATTAGAGGACCATGTTTCTTCCTCAGAGTCCGAATTCAATAGTGCACCAGCGGACGTTGCATACCGGGCATGGGGATTTCTTCTCTTTCACCAGACATGTTTTGTGGGCGTTGGTTCTTAAGAACGGATAGGTCAGGGTAAAAATCCAGCATAGGGGGATAAGAAGAAAGCTTGGACATTGTGTTCATCATGTGGTTGTGCATTTTTCTCTTGAGACTTGTCCACAGGCGAGGGCTAAAGGTAAGGTTAGACATTAGGTTTCCAAACCTCAATGATGCAACTCTGGTTGGCCAATGTGCCAGTACATCATACTGAGGAGGTGTGGTAGGGAAATCCAAAGCTTCTTCACTCTTTTATCCTGAGTACACAAAAAATCTGAAGATTACAAAATCAACAGCTGAGTGCTCTCTTTTCTCGCTGTTTTAAAGTCATCTCTTATTATCGTGGTGCTCCAGACCGAATTGGGATTCTCTCATAAACTCGTTGAGATGTTCAATTGTTCATTTCATTATTCAATACACTATTGCCAAATCCTGTGTTGAAGAGTGAAATTTTTCTGAAGCTATGCGTGACAAATGGGTAGTCCCCTGCACTGTAAATGACATGCATTCCACTCTCTCATCTCCTCAGTATGATTTACCGGCACATTGACCAGCCAGAGCTGCAGCACCGAGGTTTGACAACCTGTTGTCTACCCTTACCTTCAACCCTCGCCTGCGGACAAGTCTCATGAGAAAAATGCACAACCACGTGATGAATGCTTTGTCCAAGCTTTCTTCTTATCCCCCTATATTCCATTTTTACCCTGACCTATCCGTTCGTAAGAACCAACGCTCACAAAACATGTCCGGAGAAAGAGGAGAAATCACCTAGCCTGGAGTCAACAACCCTCCCTGGTTTTCTCGGCCCCCTAACATCCAGGAAGGCTGATTTTTTAATCAATTCACATTGATGCTATGTGCAATCATCGAAATAAATTTGACTTGGATATCTCCTTTCCTTCTTGGTGTTGGGATTTTTATTTCCGCTAGTGTAGTTAAAAAAGAGGTTACTGGAAAGCTCGAGTACTGTTCGCCCAACGATAGTAAAAGAGTCACGTGATTTTTACAGACTTTGCGCGGCCGATAGTTAGGTAACCAGTGATAGTTGGGGTCTTGCTTCTATACAAGCAAATGTATCTTCCTCTTTCGATTAACTGCCCTTCAATTTCCCCCTGTCTCCCCTCCGAAATACTAGTTCCAGCGTTGTCAAAATCACACGACCCTTTTACTATCATTGGTTTATCAGTAAGTGTTTATTTGTTTAAAAAATTGATTCATTTGGTGGTCATCTTAATGTGTTTTGATAATTTGAGCCGTGCGAAATCGAAAGGAAGTAAAAATAGATACATAAAAATATTTCTTATTAATTTTATATACAGGGTGTCCCATAAATAATGGTTCACACTTCTAGGGCGGACAGTAGACACCTAAACGAGTCAGAATAACATAGGATTTGGGGGTCCCAGACCAAATCCCAGGGAGTAAAAAAAGGAGCGACACCCCAAAAAATTATTAAAAAATTCAATTTGTGAAGAACTACTATTGGTAAAAATTTAATCATGGTCTCAAATTTTGTGGTTCAATATGATCTTTAAAATTATGCTGAAAGTTTTCACTTTAAAATTTTTTACTAGGAAAAAAAGTCAAAAAACCACAAAAAAATGAGAAAAATCTGCCAAAACTTTATTTTGTATTTAGAAATCATTTCTTTTGATTTGATATCTGAAAGATAATAGTTTAAAACCCTTAAGTCCAAAGTTTCACGTAAATACCATCAATATTAAACGCTTGAGATCCTGTTAAAGTTTGTTTTTTAAGTGCGAAAACAGCTCCAGAAAACGAACGTTCAGGGAGAATCTACGAGTTACGGATAGATAATCGCGCTAACTTTCTTTTCTCTCCCAATTTGGCGAAACACGCCAAGCTCCTACTACAGATCATCAATCAAGACAGCTTGGGCAATCTGTTGTTGGCGAAAGTTGGCGAGGAATCTCGTATCGCAAATAATGGCGAGAAATTTAGCGAGCAAGCGAGCATCAATCCGTAATTCGTAGATTTTCCCTCAACGTTTGTTTTCTGGATATGTTTTCGCAAGCAAAAAACAAACTTTAATTGGATCTCAAGCGTTTAATATTGATGGTATTTACGTGAAACTTTGGACTTAAGGGTTTTCAACTATGATCTTTCAGATTATCAAATCAAAAGAAAGGATTTGTAAATACAAAATAAAATTTTGGCAGATTTGTCACATTTTTTTGTGTTTTTTTACTTTTTTTCATAGTAAAAAATTTTGAAAATGAAAACTTTTACAATAATTTTAAAGATCATGTTAAACCACAAAATTTAAGATCATGATTAAGTTTTTATCAATAGTAGTTCTTCTACAAATTGAATTTTTCAATAATTGTTTTGGGGTGTCGCTCTATTTTTAGCTCCCTGGGATTTGGTCTGGGACCCCCAAACCCTATGTGATTCTGACTCGTCTAGGTGTCTACTATCCCCCCTAGAAGTGTGACCCAACACTTATGGGACACCCTGTATAGAAATAGTTAATTTCAAAGTTTCTACCTCTTTTCTGGAAGATCTAAGATTTTTAGAGAAAATTAGCTTAAAAACGTTTTGAATCTTATGTGGGTTAAGCTTTTTGCATGTCTTTAAATCATGTGAACCCTTTCAAGACATCTTACGAACTTTTTTGAGTTTATCCTTCTTTTACTATAGATTAGGGGGTTGTTAAGGGACTTGCCAAATGTACGAGGAATTTCATTTTTCCCAATGTGATTAAATTCAATTTTAGAGTTGATGTTTGGTATCAATGTATATTATAGAACATAGATGATAAGAGGAGATGAAATTTTTTGTTTCAAAAATTTAAAAAATAGATAATTTTTTTTTATTTTTTTACTTTATCTTCAAATTTTTGAAACTTTTTGGACATGAATTTTTTCGTAATGGACATCTATTTAGAGAATAAAGTTACGAACAAAATGAACCCCATTTCATGTGTTTGAGTTAAGGGGTTGTGTGTAGAGTAATAGCTATTTTCAAAATGCAGGAAAAACAACTTTACATTTGCATAACACTAAAAAAAATATTGGGTTGTCCCATAAGTTCTGTTACTTTTTACGAAATTTCGTGTTTGAAATTTTTTTAGGAAAAACTGGTAATAGGTGGAGATTTCAAACAAAAGGGATTTTGATATACGTATATTTATAAACATAACGTGTGACTTTGGTAGTTCTCGTGATATTATTTCTTTTCAAAATGGCGGTTTGAAAAAAAGCCCGCAAACGACGATTTTTGCGTAATTTTTTTCTTTTGTTTAAAAAACTAGGAAGAACGCATAATTCATGGCTAAAAAAAGTTTTACTGTATATTTGAAACGTATCGATTAAGGTGTCATAATTTCAAGATGATTCAATAAGTTTAAGGTAGGAAATTTTGGCTTTAAAACTTCATATATTGCTAATTTCACGTGTTTTTTAAAGCACGCCCATTGTTTTTCTAAGCAGCTGGTATGAAGCAAATAAAAGGCAGATGTTTTTTGAACCATAATGCTTTTTTACACTGTTTAAACATTGAAAGCATCTTTTCATATTATAGTTGAATAGATTTATTTCTAAATTCCAACGAGTTGTTTTTATTGTAGTGTTTTCGTATGAAACAAATAATTGCTTTGTTGGCATAGCGTATAAGTTCAGCCAGTGTAATTCGGATAAGCTAAAATGTTGCGCGCTTGAATAGTGCGCACTACTTTCTTAACTTAATTACAGAGATAATTTAATATACTGCATATTTTGAATACTGGGGTCTATCTGTAAGCTTTTTTTATTGTTTTTGATGATTTTTTGTGAGAATATCTTTGAAATGACTAACATTACTGAGGAAAGTTTTTTGCAATTGATGTTATGTTTGAGACCGAAATTTCCTAAGTTAAACTTATCGAATTATCTTGAAACTATGACATCTTAATATAAACATTTCAAACATACAGTAAAAATTTTTTTAGCCATGAATTATGCGTTCTTCCTAGTTTTTTAAACAAAAGAAAAAAATTACGCGAAAATCGTCGTTTGCGGTCTTTTTTTCAAACCGCCATTTTGAAAAGAAATAATATCACGAGAACTACCAAAATCACACATAATGTTCATAAATATACATAGATCAAAATCCGTTTGTTTGAAATCTCCACCTATTACCAGTTTTTCATAAAAAATTTTCAAACACGAAACTTCGTAAAAAGTAACAGAACTTATGGGACAACCCAATACTACTCCCGAATGACGGGTGATAAAAAAATGATACCTGGGGCCTTATATCTCCAACAATAGTAGTTCATCATAAAAAATTTCGAAAATAATTTGAAGATTTTATCTTCGGTTTTTTGTCTGTTTTTCAAAAACATGACCAAAAACTTGTTGAGGGCGTTTGAGGGTCGAGTTATTATTATCCGATTTGGCTAAAGTTTTGCATTTATAATTTTTTTGTCCATTGGAACAAAGTTAGGGGGTGGGAGCTAAACATTTCTTAAGTTCGAAAATAAGGGCCACACTAATGAACAGCATGAAATTCTCTTTAAAACGAGGGCTGACACTTGCAGTTTGTTCGTTAATTTCGATTTTTTCAAATTTTTATGAAAATAATGAAAAATGAATATTTTTTGAAAAACCCTATAAAACTTTATATGAGCATAATCCTCGTGAACTTCTCTTTAAAAGGACGGGTGACACTTGCCAAAGCCCTCTATATAACCCTGTATATAGAGGGTCTTGCACTTGCAGTTAGTTCGTAAATTACGATTTTTCAAAAATTTTATGACGAAGTTAAAAATTTATATTTAAAAAAAAACCTATTAAAACTTATTATGACCATAAGCAGCTTGAAATTCTCTTTAAAATGAGAGTTGACACTTGCATTTGTTAGTAAATTTTGATTTTTTCAAATTTTTATGAAAAAAAAATAAAAAAAGCACATCTTTTCGAAAAACTAATAAAACAACATTACATGATCATAATAATCCATATGAAATTCTCTTTAAAACCAGAAGTGACACAGATTAATCGTAAATTTCAATTGTTGGAACTCTTTAAAAAACCGCTCTTCTTGGAACTCTTGAACTAGGTTTTAAAAGTTTGAGTTGGAACTCTTTAGGTCGCAATTATAGGCACCCTAGGCGTCAGGCAATCCTTTTCACTGCAGTGACGCCGTGCATCATTTTAGTGGTTCGCTGTTTGAGGTTAAATTCTATCGATCGTACACGTAAATGGGTAGATCTGTTCATTTAGTTTAGAATCAAAGATTAGAAGTAATGAATCTGGCAATAGAGTTGTTTGTTCGGTTTTGTTTGTAAACTTCTTTTCGGAGCGAACCGCGAACAAAATTCAAAAGTGTCTGCGTCTTCTGGTGATCAAAAGCTTACGTTTCAAGTGCTCGTGGCAGGTGGTTAAGAACAATTGAATTTATCATGTTCATCATGGATGAAATAGAACAATGAGTAGTAAAGTGACAGAGGTTTGATCAGACGTGGTTTTTAATTAGTATGACTTAAAAATAAAAAAATGACTGATTATCATCTCCTCTTATTTAATTTCTAAATGTTAAAAGTTGTGAGAAATGCCAATTAGTTGTAAATTTATAGCTTAAACATAATTTGTGCAATATAGCTCTAAATCTAAATTGATGTTAGATTGTTTTTCAATTAGGAAAATTCAGTAAAAATTCTTAGTTTGTATACATCAGTGGTTCAGATCAGGTGGTCCGTGGACCACTGGTGGTCTGTAAGAAATTTAGGTAAATGAAGCGAATCCGGCCCGCAAGCTGAATTTGGCGATTTTTTTTGTAGCCAAGTGGAAAACCGATGGCATCCGAGCATTGAATTGTTATCGCCAAATTTAGTGCTGAAAATCTATGGGCCGGATTCGCTTCATTAACCGAAATTTATTTAACTCATCCAAAAATATGTGGAAAATTTGAAAAAATAGTTTCTGTGAGGAATAAATAAATGCATTACTATGTTTATTTTAATATTTCTAGGGTATCCAGAACTCAAACTTTGCCTTCCTGAACTTCAAAAGGAGGCAAAATGTATCCAAGAGTAAATTGGAAGAAAATGTTGTTCATAAAGCCTGGAATGCATGCTCTTCAGGGTTCGGAAGGAATAACATTAACAATCATAAGACAATAACCAAAGAATTTAATCCGAAATCACATGAGACAGGTATCATAATACAATCAAGCTTTTCATGTTTACTTTGTTTACATTTTACTATATAAATCTAAAATCTTGTTTTAAAATATGTTTTTTAATGAAATTTGACTCTTGGTGCACTTTGATTGTGTTAACTTGCTAAAATGTCACAATTTAGACGGTTTATCATCTGGTTCATGAGAAAGGCAATATTACTTTTGGGCTAAACTATTCTGCAGGGGTGCAGAAAATGTTCCAGGGCCCAATATTTCCCCAGAACACAATGTTCCCCAAAATGTATCCGTATTTTCATCAAAAATTCCCCAAAAATGTCCCCATAAAGACAATAGCATCGTTGTGATTAAACAAGAACACAATTTTTAATGAAAATCCCCACACCCATCGTATATACATTGTATAATTTCTGGGATACACCAAGGTTAACTTGTTTTTTTGTACCTCATTTTTATCCGTAGATTTCTGCCTAATTTTTACCTAATTACTGTGGAATTTGGAGGATATGATAGTGTCAGCAGTCAAAATATTTGTTACTTATATTTGAAATGTTTTTTCTTTATAAACTAAGGCAAATAATTCCCAGCAGCTACCTGAATTTCCCCCGAACATTGTTTGAGTGTTTGGACATTTTCTGCACCCCTGCTACTCTGTACATAGCAGTGGCGTGCGGTGACATTTTTCCCAGGGCAAGCAATCGGGTATATATTTCTAGTAAAATTAAATTTTTTTCCGCATGATTGTTGGCGTTACCCGAGAAACACCACGAGGAGGTCAACATGCTCGTTTCTCAAATTTAACATAACATAACGTTTATTATTTTATATTGCAATTTTACATGGAACATAAAAGGAACGAACAAAACACAGAAACTAAAAATGTACATAAGAATACATATCTTCTATAAATAGAGAAAAATATATTAATAGATTGTATTACTCAGGGGTAGATAGAGTAGAGTTTTAATTATCAAATACTCAAATAGAGTATTGCTTATAATGGCAGGCCCCCTTGCCTACTGCCTGTTCCAACTGACATGGGAAATATCGAATGACATTTTAATAGTTTTGAAAAACTAATGAATGGAAATTTAGTATTTAACTGAAAGACACATTTTTTTAAGAATCTAAAATGCAGCAAGACATCGTTTCACGTTAACTTGGTCAGCCGATACGCCGATAGATGGCTCTGCAAATCATGGAAAGCAAAATCCGGATTGCTTACAGGTGAAAAATTTAAATGGCGACATTTTCCCTTAAACGCTCATTTAAAAACAAAATAAAGATGAATTTAGAGTTTAAACTACAAGTACATACAAATTTTGCCAAAAGTTTTCTCCAATTCACACTTTAAAAGCTTCGAAAAAAAAGTAGTCTTACGAGATCTGAAATACAGTAAACCACGCTAGGGCAGAAGCAATTTTGGAAATGCTTACAATGTAAAGGGAGATAAGGGTACTATTTCTACCCCGCGCCGTGACCTCGATGGAACTCTCCTTGAGGCAGCCCGGCACCGTATGGTAATAGAAAGAGAGAAGAGGATATAAAAATAAAATGTTGCAAAATTAAATTTATATTATTGGTGTGGAATTTTAAACAAAAGCTTAATATTTTTAGGCAAGCAATGCTTACATTGCTTATATGGACGGCACGCCACTGGTATATAGGAAATTGTATTTAATAACATTATTTAAAAAAAACAGTTGGTACTTTTAGACTGGTCAATCTAACCAATTGTAATCAAGGGGTGGTTGAAGAGAGTCTTACTTACATGGGGATGGCAAGACCTCAGGAACGGACTTCAGGTTCAAACATGGAGAAGGTTTGTAGGATACCCTTAGGGTGTTCTACAAACCTACCAAGTTTCAACCCGAAGTCTATTTCCAAAGTCTTGCTCTTCCCTTGTTTCTTGTTAGTATTTTATTTATTACTTGATATCAACAAAATGTGTTTCTAATGTGAAATCATCAAAGTTTATTCCACTAAAGTTTCATTTTATTTTTAAAGATTTTCATTAAGTTGTATTGTTATTTATTTTAGGTGGAGATGCATTTTCCCTGGAAAGAAATTCTAAGTCAAGTTTGCATGAAAGATTACTTGGGAGTGATTACAAAGCAGTGAAGAGAAAATCAATGCTGGAAATAGGAAACTTCGATGCAGACTTCTTTCCCCTTCAGAAAAAGAATGAACCTTGTGTTATCTCTACAGATCAGTTCTTGCAGGCTGTGAAGACATCTGATGGCAGACATAAAACTAAAGGAAAGTTAAGCAACCATAGTGTTCCTAAGAAACAATGTGATCTCTTGTTTCAAAACATTGAAAATCCCTTCAAAAACAATAGCATTTTAAAAACATCCCCAGTATCTACAGATTTCAAAGCAAATTTTGCTTCTGATGCACTTTCTGAACAGGAAAACATTTATAAAAAGAGAAAAATACCTGATGGAAATTTCATAGATCTATCCATGGACTTCTCTACTCCTTGTTCTGTGAAAGAGGTTCTTAAGAAAAATCTCTATTCTTCTTCACTTTATAAGACTAAGTGTATAGGGTATTTTAGTGAAGTTAAGAATAGTAAACATCCAGACATCACTTTTCCTGATGCAGTTTGTGTTAACGAAAACAAGACTGTTATTCAAAAATCTTTTTTGAATCCATCATCTGAAAGTCTTTTGACTTCATCTGTAAGTTATATAATATTGATTTTTTAAATTATATATGCTATTGGCATTGATAAGGACTTCAAGTTATAAAGTTTTGCTGTTGCTCATTCCCCTTGGCCTATCAGGGGTCTCCAAATTACAGCCCGCGAGGCCCTCTCATCCGGCCCACGGATACTTTTCTACCTGCCAAAAATGTTGCGAATATGTTGTGTACTGAAAACATCCAAGACCCCCCTAGAAATTCAGACTAGGGGTACAAAAATGAGTTAAAACCCTTTTTTTAGTTTCAAATTTTCTGAGAGGACCCCCCTTTTGGAACTTTTAACTCAATTAATAAAATTAATTTTCATTTAAAGTTCATAAACATAAGAATCTTACCTAAAAATGCATTAAAAAGGTACATTAACCCTCATAATGTATACATAAGAGGCAGGGGTCTGTTTAGAAGAAATTTGGGTCCGTTTTCGGACCCTTCACAAAATGTTTCATTGTGAAAACGGACCCTTTGCAAAAAGTATTTTACCTTAAAAACCGACCTTTCACAAAGTACATTACACAAATGGACACTATTTTTCACGATACTGCAAATTTGTGAGCTTATTTTCACAAAAACAGGCTCCTGGCTGAAAAGAACTGATTTAAAACTAAAATTCACAAAATAATGAGTAGATTTTAACAATTTTTACAAAAACCGGACCCTTCACTAAAAGTCTGGACAGACCCCTGAGAGGGCTTATTGGAGTATGATAATGATTAATGACTCAATTTTCTTAGAGGGTATTAAGGCCCTTCGCAAAATTAAAATATGTACGGCACAGAGATCCAAGATATTAAAAAATTATTTACTTATTACTACAGTAAACTCTCGTTAGTACGTCCCTGCTTATTACAACTTCCTGCATATATCAACGTTTTTTCTGGTCCCTGGGACCAATAAGCCTTTTAGTTTTGACCTAACAAAATATTTGGTACCTACTAACTTTGTATATTGAAATTTATCAGACTATCAAAGATTAAAATATGGCTCAAATTCAGTTTTTTCCTTTTTTGCTCAAACTTACTGCAAACTTAAACAGAACTTCTATATCCTGAAATATTTCAGATTTTTCAAAATACTATAGGTTTCTCCCAATTCCACTTGCTTGCTTTCTCATGTGTTAATTAATTAGTAAAATTTTTCTATTTATGAACTATAATTTTAGTATTAAAAAGTAATGAACTTTGAGATACTGTTAGATTATAAGGTTTGGTTGTTGCTTTAAAGTGCAAAGATCAAGCAAGATCTTTCTGTGCCAAGCTAGCAGTGACAAGGTTTTATTTCCTTAACTATATCTTTGTATTTCAGATTTTCATTCGTCCAAAAGTTTGTTTAAATGATTCATCAATTAATAAAGGCAGCAATTGGGTACAATCAATTCAATGGACCCCATTAGATCAAGGTGACTCTAATCAAGATAGATTAAAGAAAAAGAAATTACGTAACACTCTGCCGTGAGTTTGTTTTGCGTTTAATTATTTGTGATTTTTTTACTGTAAAAAAATGTGGAAGATTCCTTTTTCTATGACAAGGGATATGTTGAATGTTTCTCAGTTTTTCGTACTGGATTATTAATACAGGAGTATTAAAAACGTATTGCTTTATATGGTTGTCAGTTTAAATTGTCTTCTTTCAGTGGTGGGTATGCAGAACAATTGTTGAAATTACAAAGAAGAGAACAATCAGAAAAAGTAATCTGGGAGCACAAAAAAGATCACAGTAAAGAAAAAGGTGAATAATAACTTTTGTGTTTAATACTAGCGCTTCTTAAGTAACTTAACCCTTTCAGGATGGGCGTATCAGCCACCGAACTGCTCTCACTGGACAGCGCACGAGTAGAAAGAACTTCCCCTGGGGACGGGCACTTTGCGTGTCCAAGTCGAACTTTGGAAAAAAAATCGTATAAAATAAAGTTGCGGTCCAAAGTATCCAATTTTAGGCACATGATGAAAGGAACACCTTAGAAGTTCATGCTTAACAATTTTAAAACATTAAATCTTTGTTTTCTTTGAAGAATTTTATAAAACAAGTAACTTGTAAATAATTAGCAGTTACACAGTATGCGATAAATTTTACTCGGAAAAATATCCCAAAATGGAAAGATTTTACCGCTAGAAACTTATTCATGATGATTTATTAAACATATCTAGAACAAAAACCACTTTAATTCGTTTCTACTGCAGGCGCGCAACCTGCGCAGCTAATTTAATCGCTCGAAAATCGTTGAAACATTGTTAATTCTAAGAATAATACTAATAACTTATCTCTTCTAATCCCAATTTCCACTTGACATTCAAACATACGGATTATTTCTGTTTGAGCAATAAATAATTCCATCTGAATGCAAGCAAAACCTTTAGCAATACTTCATAGTAAAACCATCAACACATCCATTTTCTATCAAAAACTAATAAAAAATGTACATTGAGGCTAGTGGAACACTTATATAAGTTTATATTAGCTAAGAAGTTGAAAGAAAGCACTCTAAATTCGCATTACTTATGTTATTAATGCATCAAAAATAAATCTCGCTATTACTCCGAAACAAATTATGAAAAATACAAAATAGTTTATGGGCATGAAGGTCCAGATGTTCGCTTTCGAATAAAATCTATGTAGCAGACATAGAGCGGCATCTAACGAGAATTAAAAATATTAATTTGAAGATTTAAACCGCGTATCATATATGTGCCACCCGTCCCCTGGGAATCTTTAAGTGGTGGCGCACCAGTGCGACACCCGGCCCGTAGGAGCATCTCGCTGCCGGCACACATGTGCGCCACCCGTCTCGAAAGGGTTAAAGAATAACCTCTCTGTATTTACGCCATTGTAAAAGAGCAGAAAATCACAGTTAGTAAAAATCCATGTGTACTTTATATCTTTTATTCTTTCCATAAAATTTTATTTTATTAAGTATTTTTAAGATTAAGTGATCATTTGTAATGTGTAAAGAGCTTAAATGTTGGTTATTTACCCACACTTGTGAGCAATATGATAATTCTTCTATACTTAACTCTAGTCCAGGAGTGGTCAACCTGCGACCCGCTTAAAATAATTTTGCGGCCCCAGATAATTTTCGTAAGTTAAAAGAAAAATGATAGCTAAAAGTCAATTTTTTTAAGAACCCCGAAATTTGGAGTACTAGGGATATCAAAATGAACTAAAATTCAGTTTTTTAAGCTCGAATTTCCAAAAATTTTCTGGGGAGTCCCCCCCCGAGCCTCTTTTTAGAATAGAACTAGATTTACTCACATTAAATTTACTGTTAAATTCATGAAGATGTGAATCATACCTGAAAATATATTAAAAAAGTACATTTAACGTATTAACTATGCTTAAGAGGGGCTTAGGAATAATTTGGAGTCTTCTTTAGTTGATAAGTTGGTGACCCCTGCTCTAGTTAATGGGGATAGGAAAGAAAGTTTAAATTAAACAGCTAGGAAATAGTTACCTGTGGTAAAATAGCTGGCAGGATTCTTATTGAAGGTAAAACAGTATATCTTTTAGAGATTTAAGTAATAAAATTTTCTTTGTAGATGTGAAAAATGCTATCTTGATGCAGATTATTGCCGTCTCACAAGCAAAAAATGACTTAATAATCACCAAGTGCTAGTGCACAGATTATGCAGCTCTGATCCACCAAGTGGAAAATCATGCAAAAAACATTTGCTTGGGAAGTGAGTCAGTCTCCAGCAACGATGTACTTGCAAACTCAAATGCTACTTCAAATCTTTCTGAGTATAAATTCTGTTTGGTTCTCTTTAAGAAAAACCATTTTTATCAGCTTCATTTGAAAGCAAATGGATCATTTCGACTCTACCCACCTTGGTAAGTGATTGTTTATTCTGCATATTTATAGAGTTGGTTTTCTGAAACAGGTTATTTGTAACTAAATTTCTGTTGAAAATGCTAAATATGTTTTCCTAAAGATTATGTTAAATGTTTTGCTAATTTAAATGTAAAATGTTTTGTTGGTCTTTTTCTGTTTTTAATGAAAGTTGATCAAATTGTTTTTCTAAGAAGAAAAAAATATATTTAACATTATTTAAGCAAATATAGAGAAAGTTTTGGGAATCTTTTAGAGTTTTTTTATGTTGTTACAGTTAATTCAAAACATTAAAATACCATTAAAACTCTATAACACTTCTTTTAAACGTCTCATTCTCAGAGTACTTTGAACACTCTGTATGCTGTCTTATTATGTAGCAAGTAATTTTTATTTTTTAAATTGTTTATAACTATTAACATATTACCGTTGTTTTTTAGGAAAGTTTTGAACTCTTCACCGTGCCCTGTAATTTTATGTACATATTTTGTTGAAAGCATCCCTTCATCTGTGAATCCTTCTGCAGATTTTTCTACACCGTGCAGTTTGGGTAAATCTTTTTTTCTTGCATCTCTGCATTATTTAACTTTATAAATGATGTTTTGTTTTTACAAAGGTTACACTTGTATTCCCAAAAGGGGATTTCTAGTATACAATAATATGCTTTTGAAAAACACATTTGTTTCTTGTTGTTTTATGAGTAAGAAAAATCTCCACTTTTAAACTATCTTAGTCTTTTTTACTTTTTCATAACTATATTTTAATAAACTGGCTTTGTTCTCCAATTTCTGATGACCAGGATTTAATATTGGAAGATTTATGTGGTGTATTCTTCAAGTTGAAAAACACTAATTATCATAACACTAATGGTAGCAGGTCTTAATTTTTTTTTACTAAGTTGGGTGAGGGATAGTTTCTAAGAGGACAGGCAATGTTCCTCAGAGTAGAATGTGACCATATTTTTCAAGATAATTATTGCTTATCTGGATGAATACTGTTACACTTTTTATTTTGTAAAAAACAACTTTAGACTCATTCTTTATAATTTTTTTAAGCAATGTACTTTGTATGAAACCATTATACACTTATCTCATTAAAGTTGTAAACACTTTTTCCATTGTGTGCATTAGGGTGGTCCTTTAAGAGGGCTAAAAAATTTTTTTAGGAATTTTCACCGGGCACCCTGCCATTTTAATCTACTCCTTGAAAAATAATTTTGGTAATTTTTTCAGATTTTGTAGCATGTTTTTAGGGGTCGCTACCTCCCTTTAAAGTTTAAACTTATTCATATAAAATAGGGAAAACAAAAATAAAACCAAAGATTAAACCATCATATCTTGTTCATGATTTTTTTATGAAAAGCTGATATAGTTATAGATATAATGGTCCAGGTTTAATTCTTCTATCACCCCTCTTTCGGTATTAATAATTTTTTAATACCTAAAGAACTCTTGTAAAGTTGTTTTTCCTGCATTTTTAAAAACAGGCATGAGTTTTTTCCGCCGAAACGCGATTTTCCGCCTTTTCTCATTTTTCCCGCTACTTCCGCTTTTTATTAATTTTTCTTCCTTCAGGTATTAGTTTCTTCCGCGGAATCGCGATTTTACAAAATCGGAATCGCGAAAGTCGGGAAATCGCAACTTCTCGCGTTCCGCGTGTTTTGCTCGCGGAGTGTACCGTTTCTTCCGCGATGCTTTCTTGAACGGCCGCGAAGTCAGCCTTTATTGCGATGTAGAAAAAACAACGTTACCGTAGTCAGAAGCCAACAAGTCCAGAAGTAAGTAGCGATTTTTCGCGAAAGTTCTGTTTTTCCCGCAACTGCTGGGTCGAATCCCTGTTGAGCGTTTTATCGATTTTAGTCAGTATTTTCAACTTATGAGGTTTTTCTAAGTTGTAAAATTTTTAAAAGGCCACTTTGAGAAGCAACTGAAGATAATAGTTAAGTTTTTTAAATCGTGTTAGATTCTAACCTGTATTAGATATATGATATGATTTGAGATTCTAATAATACTTTAAAAATATATTTGACTCTTTTCTTCACTTAGCAAAAATTATATTGAAAAAAAAACTCAGTAATTTAATTATATTTTAAGTAATCAATAAATTATCCTAGTATTTAACTTATTTCCTAAATTTTCATCTGCTTTTAGTTACATTTTGGTTATTTTCTTGCAAATGAAGATAACATGAAATATGTATTTTTCTTTGTTTAAAGATATTTTTATCTAGACTCTACACTATGACTGGTTAATTTAATTAATGACTGGTTTAATGCCAGTTTAAAGTTCTTAAAATCCTCCCAAATAATAGGTAAATTAAGGCCCAGGTAAATTAAAATTTGTCTTGTTACAATTATTTGTTTCACGCACTTAAAAAAATATACGTGACTAAGCTCACGCGCTTTTTCCTTTTTTTTCATCTTTACACAAACTCATCCCTGTAAAAAGCTTATTACTCTAGAACTATACAACTTAAAAACCTGAAATCAGTCCCATTTTGTTCGTATATTTTTTGTGTTTGATTTGATGTGCACCATGACCATCATTTAAAAAAGTTTTTTTTTTTAATTTAAAAAAAGTGAAAAAAATTAAAAAAAAATTTTTTTTGCAAACAATTATTGAAAAAATATTCAAAGCATTTTAACTCTTAAATTGAACATTACTACTAAATTTCAAGTAGAAAATAAAATTTAATCATGTATAAAAAAATAAAAATATTCGAAATTTAGGCAAGCCCCTGAACTATTTCTAAAATTATACAGCAAGAGCGATTCACTCACGGAAAATTCATAAACTCGCATGAAGGTGTTCATATGACCTAAAACATGCAAAAAATGTAACATAGATTTCAGAAAATACGACAATTAACAGATTCAGTACAAAATCTTACAGTTCTGGTTCCCAACTTTAAATTAATTCAATTTGCATGCATTTCTCCTGAAAATTCCTAAAATTTATGTTTATATCTAATCGTTTTTACTTTTAACAAGTCAAATCCAAGTAAATTAGTTTTAGAACATAAAAAAATTAGATATAAACATAATTTAAAATAGTTTTATCATGTAATTATTCTTAATACAAACAATTATTTTTTTTACTGAATAATTCAGTATATTCCACTGCAACCACATATAATATAAAACTTATAATAAGTAAACGTAAAATTAGTCTCTATACGGTTACCACGTTTTAATATGCATTTAAGAAGAAAAATATCATGATTCAATATCCTTACCTTAAATTTTACTTCATCTTAAGACATTAATGTATATTTTTTAGTCTGGATATTTGCTTCTAAATTGCTGGACTAACAATAATAGGTACTGTTTTTGTTCTTCATCTGCTGTATGAAGTCTATTGTATTCTTCCATTCCCTCCACGTTCTGCTACATCATTAACAACTTTGATAGAATTGGCTACTTCCTTACATTTCTTGTAAGATTCATTTTAGTCCAATTAATCACATTTGTTTCCAAAAAGTCTGTAGGTAAATCCATAATTGTTGCTTGTTACAAAATCTTGCAAGTCCTTTAAGTGGATGTCCATGTCATCAGGATCAATAAGGCCACGTTTCAAAAGTTCACCATTCTCTTCCTTTTTCAAAGCATGTACCATTTTTCTTTTAGTTTCCAAAGAGACATCGTCATCGAAAAATGCAAAAGAAATTAGTTCTTCTAACAAATATCACAAATGTCTTAAGAACTTCTTCATTGCACAAAGGGAAATGTCTATTCACATATTCTTAATCACATATTCTTCACATTTCAATTTTTTCATGAGCAATAAATCATTTATGGGTGCAGAGCAAGTAGATTGAGCCTGATATCAGTAGTGAATGTAAATTTTCACTACAAATGAGCAAACGTGACGTATTCCAGATTCTTCTTGCTTAAAGAGTTTGAACAGATCTCTAAATAAATAAATCTTGAAGTCTTCGCCACCCATCGAGCTCAATGCAATCCACCTGGGGCCCAAAATTTAACACCTCTTTCAGGTACTCCACCTAGGAAAATGATTAAAAGCTCTGGCAGTTCTTTATAATCATCCCTGGGTTGAAAATCATGAAGTTGATTTTGAGAAAACTTGATTACTTCAGATGCATTCTCTGTTACTTTTTCAATTATTAAATTGTCAGCAATGGAAGTCTGAAATTTTCCATGATCGATAGAGATCCACGAAGTTTTGAACCTTTTAAACAGCAGTATGTCTGGTCCACTTGAAACCCCTAGTGATTTAACTAGAACTTCCGTTACAGAAAAAAGGGTTGTCCAAAGAAGAGTTGATAATTGACTTCTATTATGGAATAAATATTGCCTTTTTGGAGAAAAAAATTTAATTCTGAAAAAAAAATCAATAATTTTACTAATTTTTTTGCGTAACTATTCAATTAATTAACAAAATACAATGTTAATATTTATTATTATCATAATTTTACACATTTTAAATTGATTTTGGCACAATTTTCAATTAAATAAGCTAACTTTTCGGTATTACTTAGGCCTGTTAAAAAATCACAAAAAATGAAAAAGTACTTTAAAAATACAAAAAAAAATTAAAAAATGATAAATAAACTCGGGAAAAAATTCCCAAGATGACAGTATTTACATCTTTATTTAATACTATGACTTGTTTTAGCGATTATTATCGATTCCTGTGCAATAATTTATAATTAAATCACAAAATGTATGAAATTTCTCAACTTTTAATTTTTTTGAACTTTGGTAGCGACCCTTAAATCTTTTTCAAAAATACTGAAATTTTGGTGGAATTGCTTTTTTTATACATAGAACAAAATAAGAGGGTGTGCCCCGTGCAAATTTTGAAAGTTCGATTTTAAGGACTACCCTAGTGTGCATGCATGAAACATGTGTCTTAAATATTTGAAAAGAGTCATTGCTTAGCTTTATTTTGTTTTTATAAATCAATAAAATTTTACTTTTTACATTCTTAGTCTTTCTCTGTATGTCACCATACATTAAAGTTATTCATAAATTAATAATGTTCAGGCAATCATAAAAGTCAAATCTACAAAAATTACATCTTAAAAGTTCATGTTTGTTTATTACAGCTGATCGTCAAGTTCCTTTCAATTCCAATTCAAAGTCTGCTAGCAGCAGTGAATCTTTTTCTTCTACCTTAGGCAAGGAGCTGTTTTTTAGGTGGGGAGAAAATATATCTCTTTATGGACGAGTGCAACGTGTTTGGTATAAACCTGTTTGCCTCTCTGACAACTGCTCTGAAGGTTTTAAGAACTACAAGTAATTACTTTCTACTATAAATTTTTAAGAAAAGTTTCTAAAATTGCTTCATTAAAGTTTGTTATTGTTAATTAGTGAAATATTTTGTTACTTTAGTTAAACATAGATTTCTTGATATTTCATTTTGTGTAGCACTTTTTTATAAAAATTTTAATGGGTTTTAATCTTTACTTTAATATTTACTTTTCTTAACCAGATAGATAATCTTCTGTTATAGTTTTTAGACAGTTGAGATTATGTGTAAAAAATTTAAGTTTTTAACTTTTACTGCCCATTAAGAATACTTTCTATTACCTCTGAATATTTATAAATATTAATTTAAAAAAAAATAAGTTATGGTTTTAATTTTTTGTACCATAATTTATTCCTGTAGTATTTCTTTGCTTGTTCAAGAAAAAGAGGGTCCACTGCATGAAGTTGTCCTATCAAGTTCATCTTCACTACTAGATCATTGGTTTCAATTTTTATCATTTGCTGAAGGAAAATGTTTTATTTTCCATAACCTACATATGACACATAGGTTGCAACTTGAAAGGTAAGAGTTGCAATGAAACTTAAGTTGATTTGATTACTAATGCTTATGATAGATGATTTATTGATTGATTTTTATTGAACTGAAAAGGAATCTGACTATGATTTAATGTGAAATAATTGTGTTTCATTTGCACAGGTGCTATGTTTTTAAATATAATTATACACTTGTTAATCCGACTAATTTGATTTATTTTATAGCATAGTTTTAATTTGCTTACTGGATAAGAGTTTTTCATCCCATTTTTTATTTAAAAATTTTGGCATCTTAACTTTATATGATTTTTTATAGATTTGATTTCTAAAATAATTGTGTTCTAGGTTTTAAATAGTTTAAGTTATTAAATTAAAATGATTTATTTTTTTTCTCTTACTTAGGCATGGGGATTTAATGAAATTCTTGAAATCATTTTGGAATGAATCATATAATGTGGCAAGTATTTTTCAATTATAAAATTATTATAATAACTTTATTATTTTATTTTGATTTTTTTGGAACTATGCAATTTACTTGCACTGTTTGTACTAATAGTCTTTTTCATTGTATAAATACATTGATTGATTGAATTTTTAATTTCATAAGAGATGGATCCCGTTTTTTGAAACTAAGGGTGACAAAACATTTTTATTTTGTTAAGGCAGTTGTTATTTTTAATAAAGATTTGATTGATATAGGAAGAAAGTTGTAAATAGTGAAAGTGCTTGAATCTGATAGTGATCTAGCCAAATTTTATTTGATTGTAATGTATGATTAGTTTTTCACATTTATATTCTGAATTTGGTAATTTCATCTGATGTCAGGGATGCCAACCATTCTGGATTTTGCAGAATAATTCGCATTTTGTCCCCAAATTCCGATTCTTTGTTTTTAGCTTCAATGTTCGAATCAATTACAATTTAAGTCTACAATTTTTTAAACTTAGACTTGTGAATAAAAACAATAACCTAAATAACTGATAAGCAATAGGAGGTGGGAATCAATCTGAATATCCAAATCTGCATAGATGATTCATGCAAGAAAGGCAGAGGCCTTTATTTCTTTGCAGATATTTTTTTTCTTTTAGTTTCGTTCTGTAACTTATCAGAATAGTAGATTAATTATGCATTTCTCATAGGCTCAATATAGCGACTCTCAAATATTTACGTTAACAGGACTTTTCTAAATTTTAACAAAAGATCAGGGCACTTTTTAGCATGCGGATGGGTTCAACAAGCCATGTGTCGTGCTGGCTTCAAGGAATTTTTAGTGCATGCGGGCCTGGACTATGTAGGAGCATTCTCACAGGTTGGCATTCTTGTCATGTTCAAAGTAAAAGTTTGATTGTAATTTGGTTCAAGTTGTTAAGATTTTATTCAATCTCAAACTCTTAAAGCAATAACACTGATAACTGATGAGCAATAGGACGGGGGAATCATTTGGAATATCCAAATCTGCATGGATGATTCATGCAAGAAAGGCAAAGGTGACAAACTATCTCTTTCTTGAAATGGCTGAAATTTGTTTGTGTTTAGTTACACTTCCCCTGTTTGCAACTCATGTCCCACCCCAAAAGATATACAAAGATGTTTCATAGAACAAAAGTAAAACATTTATAAATATTCTTGAAGACTTACATTCTTATGAAAAATTGGAAAGTAGCTTCTTGAGGAAGCTCCTTGTTTTAAAATTTCAAAAACTATCCAGTTTATAAAACTTGTGCTTTTGTTTTTTCTCTTGGTGCTTGCATTTGTAATGTACTTCTTTCTTAAATAGAAAGCTGACCAAAAATACTGTTATCAACTGATGCTTGATGAGGGTTCTGACATTCCTGAAGAGCTAAGTGATGAGAACTTTCCACCCTATTTACTACCTGAAATAGAGCTTATGAGTAATTTATCAGAAGTGAGTAAACCACCACTTTATTTTGTACAATCAAGTATACTTTCTTAATTCTTATAAAAATTTAAATGTTTTTATGTTGTTTTGAGATATTAATAACACATTAAAGGTCAACATTATCTTGTCTTAAGTTATTCTTATTATTAAGTCATTAATTGTGATTCTATCTTATTAACTGACAAACAATTGTGATTTTATTCATATTTTACAGCATTTAAGTTGAGAGTTTAATAGTTTGGTACTGTAATTTTACTTACCTTTGAATTTAGTTTTGATTAAAATCTCCTCACTCTGAGCTCTTGTCTACCTTACATTTATTACAAGCATACGTTTTCAGTATTTATTGGCATAAAATTAAGTAATGACTGTGATTTTTAACAAAATTTATATATGATTGAAATTCAATAATTATTGTGCACATTTTGGTTTATATAAATAATGTGAAAAAGTAGTTCCACATTTTTATATGCTCACTAAGAGTGTGTTATTTGATAATAAAGTTATACTGTAGACTTTGATTTATGAAACATTTCATTACAATTTAATGCTTAGTCTTTTTTTCTTCTTCAAAATATCAAAATTTCAATCAAAATATATACTGAAATGTTTGTAATATCCAAATGACTACAAAATAAAAAAGCACAGCAACATTCCACTTAAAATCATTTTAATAGGGAATCTTCCGTCTTTCCACTACACTTCACAATAAACAACCTCAATACATAACATTACAAATCAACATCCTGCAAGTACTACCAGTTTCTTCTCTTTCCTATTGGGTTTGTCAACCCCTTATTACAACTTATTGCTCCTGCACTCAGTTCCATTCCTCCCCTTTGTCTGTTGGTCGCAGAAGGATTTCCAGGAACATGGACTATGGATAGAGGTGGTGGCACCTAACTCCCTACTATCAGACACTACAATGTTCTTTGAAGTTTAAAAACAATCTATTTATTCTACTTTATAATTATGTTAAATTACCATATTTATTATTATGCCAACATTTTTTTTGTAAAATAGTTTTTTCTATTGTTAATTTGTGTTTTGTCTTGACTTTAGGTACCTAGTCATCATCGTGTGTCTTTTATCGGTAGTATTTTGCTAGAGCACAAGAAAGTTTACTTCGTAAGCGATAAATCCCTTCTACATGCCCCTTTAAAGAAGTATATTGAATTGAATATCTTGTTCCCTTTTGAAACAAAATGTCTTGAAATGGGATCTACAGTATTAATCAAAGAAGCCATGATAAACGATGGTATGATTTTCTTTATTCTTTAACAGTTTCCTTTACTTGCTTTTTATATATCTTTTCTTGTTGAATGTAGTGTTTTGTGTGTATTATTTTCATACGTTTAACAGATGGCTAGAATATATTTCTAAGGTGTGGATTATAGAAAGTTAAAAAAAAACTGACAATGTTGAAAAAGTATTTTAAGCAAATTAAATTACCTGTAATAACTTAAACAGACATGGATTTTTACTTCAAATAAAAATTAAATGATGCAAATTTTCTTGAATTCTAGAAATATTCCATCTGTGCTTGCTGTTAATGATACTTACTTTGCTTCTAAATTTACTTTTATTTTGTGTCATACTTTCTAGTTACTTTCTCTTGCCTAGTACTTAGGTTTTGTTTTTAGAAGTTAATTTTCCTTATTTAACAAAAATAATAGAGTAGAACCTCCTTATAACAAACTCTTGTCCTGATATATTGACCCCCTATCTTATCACTGGTAATAAAAGTATTGAATGTTTTTGTCATAGTCATAATTTTATTTGTTATATTGTCCTTACATTAAAGTGACCATATATATTGACCATATATTGGGATCCCTCTATCAAAGTTCTACTGTAGTACATTAGTTGCATTTAAAAAAATAAACATTTTGAAAGTTAGACAAGTTAAATATTTTCCTTTCATTTTTACTTAGGTTGTATTATCCTGGACAAGTACAGTGATTTGGTTGCTTTGTCTAATTTACATTCTACCTCTAGTCTTTATATTCAATACCAAAATAAGATAAAGTATCTTGCTCCTGTGAAATTGCACCAAGTCATAATCCCTCTTAATTCATTGTCTATGAATGCAGATATTGTAAGCATTGAAGGTAAGTAATAATATTCTTTTAAAATATTTATGAAATTTATCTATCCTATTATCTAATCCTGAGTGTTCTTATTCTTTCATGGTTTGGTATTTTTAAATAACTTGGCATGGGGGGAGCAAGGGCTGTTATTATATTTATCACTGCATACTAGATACTGAATAATATGGTAAAATTATGTTTGTTTTTTCTACTGGGTCATATAAAACATCTTAATTTTGAGGTTGTTTTAAATATCAAAATGTCAAAACTTATTTGTAAATATTTTTCTGCTTCCTTTTTCAGGTGTTATTAAAAGTGTGAATGATAGTACTGCTGTCTCTTTTCTTCAATGTTGCTTCTGTTTGCAAGAAAACTTAATTCAAGATTTAAAGTAATTTGATAGTTATGTCTAACCCAAAACTATTTCTGTTAACATTTGATCATCAGCTTGTATAGAATTTTAATTTTATCTTACCACTTATGCACCCAAAATTTGTCTAAAATATTTTAATTAAACTTGCCTTTTTTTATTATTTCTTGGTCCATTATTTAAAAACTTTTTCTTATTTTACTTTAGCTTGATTTCTTTTATTTCTTCAACTATTTTATAAAATTGACTGTGACTTTTTATTTTGTTATTTCTATTATCTAAGTTGAGTTAAAATGCTTGCTTAGTCTCTAAAATTATTAACTGCTATTTTTATGTTTATGTAGAATTACACACTGCTATTGTAATTCTTCTGTGATAAAATATTTATTTTTATTGATATCTTACAATTAATTTTTTTTGTTATAGTCTTGTCATTTATTGTGAAGACTGTTCACAAATTGTTCCAAAACCAATCTTGGGAATCAAACTGGAAGTTTCTCTTTGTTGCAAAAGTTATAAATCTGCCACAGTTAAAATTCAGGTAGCTCAATCATACATCTTTTTTACATTAACTTCTAATTTTTGTGTGAAATTATTTTGTAACAATGCCTTTTTTCTATAGCTTCTCTCGTCTACTGTTAAGAATATTCTCAATATAAGGGATGATACATATCAGGTTAGTTAAATGCCTTTACTCTTCTTATAACTTTACTACACTATTCAATAGCATAATTTCTATAATGCTTCTAATTTTCCATAAACAGTGTAACCCTAACTGAACATTTTCTGTATTTAACCATACAAAACTATAGTTTTTTTCCTATATTAGTTTTAATCTTTCCATACTTGCACTTATTTGTGCTACTACATATTTTCTTCCTACTATTTTACTTTCTTGCTACACACAGTGACACCACATCTTCTAAAATATACTTTAGTCAACTCAACCATAGGTGTTTATCCCAAGTTCTCCCGCAATAATTAAAAACATTGTTTAAAAACCACTTAATTTTTAACTTCAAAGGGGACCTAAATTTCTCTTAGTGACTATCACTTTCTCTTCAATCTTTAATATTAAAGGATGGGTCCAACTTTGTCAATAACAATGAATATCAAGGGGATTGGCTCCCTATTTATACATCCCCTGATTTAATTTAGAATAGCTAACATTTTGGGTCACCCTCCTCATCAGGTTTGCCCCTAAACATTTCTTCTAAATATTTTTTTCCAATTACAGCCCTGTTTAAAGCATGAAAATTTAAATATTTTGAAAATTTATAAGTATTCCTAGCATACCAAAAAGGAGTTTGACCCTGTGTTTACCCCTTTTAAGAGAGAATTCCCAAAATATATGACAAAAGTCAATTGAAGGGTCCTGAGCCTTTATATTATTAAGGGGGAAAATACTAAACCCCAAACTTTTATTTCTTGAATAGTTGAAAAAATCCTTTTGAGTAGAAATTCCGAATTCCTGAGGACCCCCCCCCATTATTTGCTTGCTGACAACTAAGTTGGGTAAATTTTCACCCTGACGAATATGGTAATGGATTAAAAGTTTTTATTAGTTTGTTTGCAATTTCGACTGATATAACTAAAACATCCTTTCTCATAGAACTAACATTTGAAAAACTTTCCTCTGAACCTTTAGACTTACACAAGTTTTTTTTCCCTTTGATAGCCTCAATGTCGGGTTGCTGATGTATTGGGCAAACCTGTAGGTCCAATCATGTGCTGTGTCAAAAGTTGTGAGACTGCAGAAAGGAATCAAGTCTTCCATTTGCAAGAAATAAAAGCAAGTTAATAATTTAGAATATTTTGTACAGTTTGTTAAAGTGTACATAATTTTGTTTTATTGAAAGTTTATATTTTTCGCATTGTCAGAAAGAAATAATATCCTTTCTTATGTGCCAAGGACATATACTACTTATACTTGTGTATATATAAACTGAAAGACCTGATTTTTATGGTTCTAACTGATACTTGTTGTTTTGTTTAAATGCAATAAAATAAGTGTAATTAATTTTAGTATTGTTGATTAATTGTAGAATATTGTTACTAAGAAATGAAAAAGCGAAAGCTTATATCCTTGTTATTACAAAAATTAAGTTAATCCTGGGCATTCAAGGTAAGGATGATTTGTCAATTCATCTATTAATACATGACAGTTAAGAAATTGAAGTTTCTCAAAGCTGAGTTTACCACTTTTACCGATCAAATATGTGTATAGTGTTTTCTTAGGTCAAGTACATTTAAGTTTTATTTGCAGATCTTTAAAATTCAATATTGTACCTAGTAACTCGTTAGTATACCAAGTGTTTTATCATTCATATTTTCGCTGCAACCCAGACTTGTTAAACAATACCTTTTAAGCTATTGAAAATAATAAGCAGACTTGGAAAAAGTGCTCGAACCTAAGGACCTAATTTGGGGGAAGCCCCTGCCAGCTCCATAGGAGCAATACATAAGGTTTGGGCAAATTTTATTAGGTTTGGGGGAAGGTTATATAACTTTTTCAGGCCCGATAATAAGAGACAAAACTAACAGGACACTCAATGTTTACAATTAATTTTGATTATGAGACAGACTAAAATTTATAAGTTTCAGACAAAATGTGTGAAATTTTAGTATAAAACAGCATTTCTGGAAGTTTTTAGAATATTTTTATTAGTCTTTGAATGATATTTAATTTGGAAAATATTTTAAAGTACATTTTTGAACATGAAAAAAACTTGTTTCATCATAAAATATGGCGTCAAACAAAGTTCCGTAGAGACTGTTGAGTTGTATCCCGCCTACTTACCTAGTACTCAAAAACATTTTCTGACGTTTTCATTGGCTGCTGCGACATGGCACTGCATTTGATTTTAAAGTATAGTATTTTAGAAATACAAGAGGACCATGGTTATTTTCATATGAGAGTTGAAATCTGCTGATATTGTTGTTCAATACAGTATTATTTGGATAGATCGGCAGGTTTTTAGAAAAGGGACAGTATAAAATATATATTTATATGTTATGGGCAATGTTAATTAGGGCATTATTAATAATGTTCATGCATTTCATGCAAATTGATAAATAGTCATTGAATTTATCTCATTGCCCACCCATCTTAGGGGATTATTAATAATGCCCGGTTTATCATTAATCGTTTGAATTGTTCTTAATAATTTAACAGTTTTAGACACACTTTGAACCACTAGAACTAGTTTTTCACTCATTATTTTCTACTACTGTATTTTCAAAATTATATTTTTATTTACTTAAGTTAATTAAGAAACAGAATGATTAGGGTTGCCTTGCCTTTCATCTTGTCCATCAATCAGTATAGTTTTACTAAGATTTAGGCTTAAAACTATAGTCCACTGAAAATAGCGAAAAAAAGGGCCGAACCTCGAACAAATTGCAATAAAAGGTTTCTCAACGGTTTTCACTTAGGAATGACCTCAATAATAACATACTAAAAATCGGCCAAAATCGGACGGGCGGAAATTTAATTTTTTTTTAATTTTTTAAAAATGGCCGAAATATTTTTTCAAAAAATCGACTTATGATACATGTTTATAGGCTATTTTTCAGTGCTGAATACGAATATACCATTTAAATTTTAAAAAATTAAAAATTACAATTTTTAAAAATTAATTCAAAATTTGGAAAGTCGAAAAAATTAAAACATCGCTCAAAACCACAAAATAATTGCGAAAGAAATAATTTAAACGGTTTTCAATTAGAAATGACTTAAATAATAACATATTAAAAAATGAAGAAAATCGGAGAATAAGAAGTTTAATTTTTTTCAAATTTTCAATTTATTTGGCCTCAAAAACCGACCTTTTAAAAAACTATTGTTAAAAACGTTTGAGGCATTTACCAAGGTTAATTTTTCATGGATGTTGTAGGTATAGACCTCTATAACCTAAAAAAGCCACAATTGGTGATTAAAACATAAGTTAATTAATTTAGAAAAATTAACGTTGAAAATACAGGTAAAATCTTTCAATCAAGTAATAAGGAAGATATTTAGACAATATTTGGTAACAAATCATTTTAAAAATAATTAAATTGAAAAAAGACAAAATATCTTTCAAAAAATTTAAATTTTAAATTAATTTAAAAAATTTAAAATTTTTAAATTTTGTAGTATGTGCATGTTATACATGTCTCTAGGCTATATTTTAGTGCTGTTTACGAATATCAGGCCAACTTTTCAATAAAATTTAGTAAAAGTGTGGAAAAATTGAAGCATTTTTCTCAATAATTTTGTTTTTTATGCTTGAATTTTTGCACAGTTAATTTAAATTTTATTGAAAAGTTGGCGTGATATTCGTAAATAGCACTAAAATATAGCCTAGAGACATGTATCACATGCATGTACTACAAAATTTAAAAAATTTTAATTTTTTAAATTAATTTAAAATTTAAATTTTTTGAAAGATATTTTGTCTTTTTTCAATTTAATTATTTTTAAAATGATTTGTTACCAAATATTGTCTAAATATCTTCCTTATTACTTGATTGAAAGATTTTACCTGTATTTTCAACGTTAATTTTTATAAATTAATTAATTAACTTATGTTTTAATCACCAATTGTGGTTTTTTAGGTTACAGAGGTCTATACCTACAACATCCATGAAAAATGACCTTGGTAAATGCCTCAAACGTTTTTAACAAGAATTTTTTAAAAGGTCGGTTTTGGAGGCCAAATAAATTGAAAATTTGAAAAAAATTAAACTTCTTATTGTCCAATTTTTTTTCATTTTTTAGTAATTTCTAATTGAAAACCGTTTAAATTATTTCTTTTGCAATTATTTTGTGGTTTTGAGCGATGTTTTAATTTTTCAACTTTCCGAATTTTGAATTAATTTTTAAAAATTGAAATTTTAAATTTTTTAAAATTTAAATGGTATATTCGTATTCAGCACTGAAAAATAGCCTATAAACATGTATCATAAGTCTTTATTTTTATAATTTGATTTTTTGAAATTTTTTTCGGCCATTTTTAAAAAATTAAAAAAAAATTAAATTTCCGCCCGTCCGATTTTGGCCGATTTTTAGTATGTTATTATTGAGGTCATTCCTAAGTGAAAACCGTTGAGAAACCTTTTATTGCAATTTGTTCGAGGTTCAACTCTACAGTGGACTACTAACAGTTTTGAATTTTGTAAGCTTAATATCCACAAATATTTGTACATTTATTGCCTATGCAAAATATATCAAGTCTTAATATAAAATATTTTCAATGGTGGTATTTTATATTACCATGAATCTGCAATTTTTTCGCCCTCTATCTTTTTCACAAAAATTTGCCTACTCTTTCTTCCCAGGCTGACGAAATCATATTATGAGTTTCTTCTTAAACTATTATTAATGGAAGTTGCATGTGTCAGATTTTCAAAAACAAACAAGTGTTCCGTATGGTTTTTTGTATGGTAAAATGAAATATCTAGTCAGTTTTTCAAAAAAATGTACAGGTAATTAAATATTTTAATTTTAAAGTCGAGAAAAAAACACGTGACTGAAAACGTTTATTGTTTAAACTATAAGATGACGTCAACAATAATACCATCAACTCCATTGCTTTACAACAATGTTTAATATAAGATGATGTCACATCCAAACTCTTGGCGTTTTCGCGCGCTTTTAAAAAGGGGATTTTTGTTAATTTTTTTGGCAATCAAAAAATTTCTCGATCGGCCTCAAATTTTGGGTAGTTGCTTATTTTTGCAAGAGGAATCGATTAAAAAAATAAAAAAAATCATGCAACTTCCTCATTGTACATTTACTGAGATCAAGCAAGAATTCGCTCAATCTTTGAAATTCTACAAGAACACGCACTGAAAGAGAAAATAGCAATGTTATAAGTTCAAAAAGGGGGGTCTGGGGGATCCCCCAGAAAATTTTGGAAATTTGAACCAAAAAACGGAGTTTTTACTTTACTCATTTTGGTAAACCTAGTCCGAGGCCATGGGGGCAATTAATTGACCAGTTGCCCCCCCTAGATCTGCCACTGCAGTTAGGGAGGCCAAAATATGCCAAACTAAAAAGGTGGCCCACCTCTACCAGGGGTGCAATTTCTCCAGTGTGACCCTGGGAATCCGTTTTTTTTCAACAGTATGAATCGCTGGTTTTATCGAAACTTTTGTAAATCAAGAGCTCAACAAGAAACCATAAAATTAGGTGGAATTAAAAAATAAGTGCAGAGCTCTGTAGCTTTAATAACATCTTTCATGATGAATCCAGTCCCACCATCGGTTCTTGGCGCCAATACATAGCAGTAATGACTGTAAGAAATTTTTCGCTGCTGTAGCTACTTGACTTGCCTTCACTTAGGACTTAGGGCTATGGTTAAACCGTTCCTATAAGGCGTCGCAAGTTTTGTGAAAAAAATCCCTGTAGAACACCTCATGCAATGCATTTTTTCATCCCGTTATGTTTGGTTTCGTTACACGAGCCTTGGCAAAACATCCTTTTGTAACGCTCTTGCACTACATTACATTAGGTCCTAGCTCTTTAACGGTGCGGCTGCGCCCCCCCCCCCATTCCTATTCGAAATATGCTTGTCTAGGTCCCCTCTACCTCCCCACCAAATATTGATGATGAATTCTGATTCACCCTGTATAACTACAACATCCATGAAAAATTTCCTTGGCAAATGTCTCAAACGTTTTTAACAAGAACTTTTAAAAATATTGGTTTTTGAGGCCAAAAAAATTTTGCAAATTTGTAAAAAATTAAATTTTTTAGTGTCCGATTTTTTTAAAGATTTTAGTATGTCATTATTTAAGTCCTTTCTAATCGAAAACCGTTTAAATTACTTATTTCGAAGTTATTTTGTAGTTTTGAGCGATGTTTTAATTTTTTATCCAAATTTTGAATTAATTTTTAAAAGTTGATATTTTAATTAAAAAAATTAAATGGTATATTCGTATTTAGCATTGAAAATAGCCTATAAACAATGTTTATTAATCATGTATCATAAGTCTTGATTATTATAATTTGATTTTTTGAAAGTTTTTCGGTCACTTTTTAAAAATTTGAAAAAATTAAACTTCCCGTGGACCGATTTTGTCCGATTTTTATTATGATATTATTGAGGTTATTCCCAAGGGAAGATCGTTGAAAAACCAAATATTCCAATTTCTTACCGGTTTGACCCTTTTTTTTCAATAATAGATTTTACTGGACTATCATTTGTAACATCTAACGAGTATTAAATGATAATTTTCTAGAATTTTTCAAAAGATGGCAGCACGACTTACACTATTTGGTTTTCTTCGGCTGTTCTTCCTAAAAATGTGGAGACTTGATAGATCCCAGAGCATGATTTTTCTTCCTGTTAAACAAGCGTGGTTTGGGAATCCTCAAGGTTTTAAACATTGCTTTATGCCCGGGGTTCTCATCTTTTAGATACGCAGCCCCCTTTTTAGGTCAAATATTTTCCAACCGCCTCTGAAATAAAAAGTTAAAATTAAAGAGGACTCGCTATTGTTTTAATGTTTAACTCGCAACAATCACATGCAACCTGTTCACAGCCACTGATTTTATTCGGGGCACCTGCCCAGTAGGACCCCCATTTCAAAGCTCCTCTAAAAAAATCTTAAAAAACTCAGAAAATGTGAAAGATAGCTATAAATTATATGGCTTATAATGTTTTCAAATAAATATTTTTACGCAGTGTTTACACTTGGTTTTAAGATAATTGATTTTTTAAAAGTCAAATACTAAATTTAAGTCTTATTTTAAAACATGAGTCTTTTGCCCTGGGTCCACAATTTTGCAAATCGGTCCCTGCCTATTCAAAAACATAATTACACATCGTTTTAAGTTTAAGTCACGCAAGTATTAAAACCAGGGGTTTTTATACAGTCGCAATTAAAATTTGTTGTTCCTGTATTTCGATACCCATCACCGGTTGAAAACCCCTATTCTGGGCTTCTTTACTAATAAAAAAATGTAAAAAAGCATTAAAAAGGGGTTTGAGACTTACCTTATGACGCCTTGGAGTAAAATTTGTGAGTTGCATAAAATATAATTTTTATTTATGGGGGGTTGGGTGTTAACTGCGGTTTCTTTAAAGTTTTTTTTACTGAAATGGAAGAAGTATATGGCCTTCTCATAGTTATAAAATCGCCAGTACATTGTTAGGTTATGACTAATGTGACCATTTATTTTTTGACTAAAAACGGGATATTGGTTTATTTATGTTAATTAACAGGTAGTCAATAAAAAACACTTTTTAAAAGTTATTTGTTCAGAAAAAGTCAGTTAGCTCTAAAGTTACGAATTAAAAAATATATATACCCGAAACGTTTAGTTATATTTATATTTATCAGAGGAACAAATTTGCTTTAATATAGCTGGTGATGATTTTAAGTAAGAATGAAACTCTTGGCACGTTTTTTTTATATTCACCTTAATTATCATCACCTTTAGAACTGAAATTTGTAATTGGGTCTTCTCAGATGGCCCCAATTTGTTCATCATAGAAAATACTTTTTCTACTGGAGCATTTGTAGCAGGTAAACATAAATATATTCAATTAAAATAGAAAAGTTTTCATGCTGAAGATTGTTGGCTTGAAAGTGTTTAAATACTTCCACCCAACGAGTTTTCGTGGAAATATTTATATTATTCCATTCGGTTACTTTCTGCGATGTAATGTAGTTACAAATTAAAGAAAATTCGTCAAAAACTTCTGCATCTTTATTACAGTCAATATATTCCTTTTCAATTAAGCGGGAATTTTGGGACAGAAAACGGGAAAATTTTGAGTCCCTGAGTTCATTTCGGGGACGGACACCGGGACTCGTAACTCTAAAAAGGGACAGTCCCTTTCAAAACGGGACGTCTGGTCACGTTAGTTATGACCTATCATTAAAACTATTTTTACGTGTATTTCTTATGTTTATGACAGTTAAGTGCCAAAGGGGTTTAAATCAATTTTGATAAGCAAAATTTTCCTATCATCTCTGAAATAAACCATCAACTTTCGGGTATCTTTTTTTTAAAAAGGCAGTTAGCCAGTCGAAGGTTTAGCTGGGGTTCCTGCAGTTAACTTTTTAAAATTTCGCCCAAATAAGAGACATAGTATTGCATCTCCCTTAAAAACTAGTTGATTTATCGGTTTAGTGACTAGTTGTAAGCCTTTGATAACATAACAGTGAAAACATGTTGGAACAAAAAGGGACCACGAGCTCCACGCGTTACTTTAACTTTAATAATTCCTGAAAAATGAATGGCAGTTTAATAAGTAAACAAACCGGCCCATTAAATTCGTACTTTAAAAATCTTTAGAAGATGGAGAGTTAGATTGCTAGATATGAGTGTTCACTTACTGAAACCATCGGAAATTAAATCTCTGCTTGCTCTTGTTGAAAAAATGAACTACACATTCAAAACGTTTATCGGAGACGGGGACTTTTCGAAGACTTTGTTGCTCGAAGACTGCGACAGCCAGCACCAAGTTATCGGTAAAGTAGTCGAGAGGTACAACTTGGGTGAATTTCAAATATGGCCAAGGCTTCTACACGAAAATTTGAATCCGTTACTGGATATGATGGCAAATGACGACGGAACTACTCTGTTCGTCTGTCCACTAGTGGGTAAGAGTCTTCGAGACGTCATAGAAGATTCAGGGTTCGGGCAGCACCCTAAGTGCTTTGAAAGGAAAAAGAGGTATGCTAGAGACATTTTAAGTGGGCTAGAGTACCTTCATCAAAACTCGGTATGTCTGATGAATTTAACCGACTATAACGTTCTGATAAATTCCTCGTCAGATAAAGCAATCATCAGTGATTTTAGTCGGGCCGTGAATGTATCCAGCGACGAAGAGTTTATACGTTTTGAGTCTGAGGGTATCACTCTACCTCCAGAGGCGACAGAAAATGATGCTGTACATCCCAAACCGTTTGATATGTGGACATGCGGGTTCATGTTCTTGCAGATGTTCACAAAGCACGTTCTACCGTGGTGTTCTCTAGGGACCGACTTGATGGACGGATTGGATATCGAATTGCTGAGAAGAACGAACAAAAGTTCGAAATTGAAAGATGACGCTTCGACGGATTTGAAAGGGTTTTTGAAGTCCTTTCTCTGGACAGAACCGAGCCTGAGGTTAACGGCTTCGGAGGCCTTGTCGTCTTGGTATTTGGAAGACTCGAGTGAACGGCTGGATGAACCAGCTAGGGAGTTTTGGAAAACTGCAGCCGTGATCATACCCTTTATTAAACCTTACGGTCTGTTTCTCGGAGAAGGAGACATGAAAAGTTCTCTGATTGACAGCGAACCACCGGAAGGGTCAAAGCTTTTGGATCCTCTTTTGATACCGCCACCTAGCTGTGATGGACTTCGTAGTGGAGAGGAACCGAGCCCTAAACCCGATGTTATTCACCCAAGTGAAGGTGGAAGAACGACCAGCCAGAAATGTGGGTTGATAAAAATGAAGGATTCCACAACTGGTACTTCGGATCTGCCTGTTCCAAGTATTGATCCTTCTCCCAGCTTATGGAACAGTGAAGTGTCATCGGATGCGCGTGAAAAAATGAAGGAAAACTTAATCAGAATCAAAGAAAAGTTCAAACTGATGACATTATCTACAAACAGAGGATCTTCCTCTTCTATTAACAACGAATTAACATTCATTCCCTCAATAAAAATCGAAACTGTAAATACCCCTCCGTCCCATTCTTCAAACTCTTCTTATGGTCTTGAGAAGCTGTTTATTCAAAATGAAACACCGCCCCATCATCATACCAAAAGTGTATTTTCCTCCCTGGAAGAACAGTTTTCTTCGCCTGAAAATAACTTTCCTGCTGCTGACCAGTTTTATAAAGGATCTCTCAAATCTCCGAATTTTTCGTCCCAACTACGCCACGAATTTAAGATCCAGGAAGCTGAAAAGTTTTCTAGGGCTGAAACTAGCTTCCCACCTGACCAGTTCTTCAAAGGATCTCAAAATTTTTTCTCCCAACCAACAGAACGACTCGTTACTAAGATCCCGGAAGCAGAAAGGTTTCTTTGGCCGAAAAATAACCTCCCAGGTGACCTGAAATCTCATAGATCTATAAGCACTACGTGCAAGACTGAAAAACTGCCCAAAATCAAGATCCAAGGAAACTTTTTGCGCAACATATCAGAGAAAGGCAATGTCCCGAAAGTGCCCCTATCAGTAAACCCTACATTTGAGGATTTCCGATTAACATGCCATAGGAGAACAGGAGTGAACGAAAATCCGCGTTTTCTTCGTAAGGATTCCCCATTCCCTTCACCGCCATCACTAAGCCATCCTTCCCACTCAAAATGGCTTACTGCTTCCGAAATGAAACTCAGTCATCACTCATCGCAAAAGTTTCTCGATAGAAAGAAGAAGCAGTCTTCCCAAAAGAAAGACAGACCCACCAAAGCAACCGAGAAGAAACCTGCAGTCAAACCGAACGCAACCGGGACGAAACCTGCAGTCAAACCGAACGCAACCGGGACGAAACCTGCATCAACCAAACCGAAAGCGACCAGGGCAAAAACTGCTGTCAAGACGGTCAAACCCGTTGCAAAACCTGCAGAAAAGACAGCCAAACCAAAAGCAACCGAGACCAAACCTGAAGCAAAGGCGGCGGTCAAAACGAATAAGCATACGAAGTCCAAGACGAAGGAATGTTTAGAAGTCACTGCCGTCCTAAGTGATGCCATTGATGTGTCGTTGGACACTCCTTTGTTTACCTATGGGCAGCCGAAGGTGCCCTTGGAACAGGAAAAAACCAAGAAGAAGAAAATGGGATTTTTCCATCTTCCGTGCAGAAAAGGCAGACCAGGGAAAAAATCGAAAGATAAAAGCAGTTTCGCTTGGTTTTGAGTGGTTCATAAAGTGAACAGTTCAGTTCTGATTGAGTTATATGAGTTGTATATTTTCGCAATCATTCAATTTATTTTGAGCCATGAAATTTGTCAAAATAAAGATAAATCGTGAAAAAAATTATTTTTTCTGTGTAAAGAAAATTATTATGGAATTATATTTTCTTGAGTAGTCAGCTTCAGTTCCATTTTAGTACATAAAACAAGGTAATAAAAAAGGGTGGATACTTGAGGAAGTTCCTTGCCCAGACGTTAGACCTTCAAACTCCAGTATAACCAGCCTCACTGGGGGAGGCCATGAGCTGAACTGTTACAAACTGAAAGTAACAGATAAGGCGAATCCCTTGTTTCCCCAAGGTAACTTGGTCCTCATTTTATTGATCCCGGAGGGTTGAAAGGATTTTTGCCTTCCTCAATCATGGAAGAGAACTCGGGTCTATGGGGTGGTACTGACATACACTGCCACTGGGCTTCTGTTACGAAGTAATACTAAAGGGAAATACAAGGTTATTCAAAAGATTAATCTGGTTTCAAAACGATCTATGTTTATAATGAAACGAAACAAAAATATGTGAGAGTTGAAAGATAAAATATTAGAATGGTTTTTACAAGTGTTCTCTATTGGTATTAGTATAATGTCAAAACTCGTCCAATATACATTGTAAAAGTGGGTTTAACTTGCAATACCTCCCCCAGATACTTCAGATACTCCTGGGATCAGATCACCTCTTTAGTTTACCTTCAAAATGGGATCCCCTTAAGTTAATTGTTTTATGAATTCAAAAGTGTTTTTAAAAAGGTTTTTCAAATGTATAATAGTGCATTTCTTTTTGTGTTCAAAATTACATGATGGAAGATAATCAAGTTATGGTACATAAAATTACTTTCCTCTACTTTGGATCATCTTTTAAAGAATTTTCGTTTGTATTACAACCGTATACAAAGACCTTTGTTGAGAAATTAGGATTAAAATTAACAATTTAGTAAGTTATTTCTTTCAATCTGCTATGGTGTTTCGGAAAAGTTTTGTTTTATCCATAGTTAATAGAAAAATCCAGTCTATCAAACCATGAAAGCAAACCTATTTGTAAGGAAGTACGTAGTATAAATATCAACACACCGACAAAAACAAAACCCCCAGTGTGTATTATTCCCCAAGTAATCTCTCAACTAAAAATTTCCTCACCAAAAAGGATTTTCCACTGCAAAATCTCCGGGTATTTTATAACACCAAACTGAACCAATCCTATCCAGTAAGCGTCTTAAGTAAACAACAAAACCATCAATTTAAAATTAAAATACGTTCCCTCTAAATAACCCACCCACTACATAAGCCTGACCTACGTATTTAAAACAAACTATCCATTGTTAGTTAAGGTTTTTAATCCACACCAAACACAAGTGCCCTCTCGATTAAAACGAGGGGCCTCCTCTCCTCGAAAGTTTCTTCGATAAATCATTTTAAATATAATAATATCGCGGCACCCTTCGAAGTTTCCAAATCTCTTCTAATCTTGGTACCCGCTAGATCGCTAATTACAAGTTCCTTTGTGGAACAGTCTATTAGGAGATCCTAAGCCTCTGGGTACACAGTGCCTCGGACTTGTTTTTGACAAGGACAACAAAGGGTGGTCCTGTGTAAAAGTGGTACTCCTTCGTTTCAGTTATTATTAAAGACCCTAATCCACTCTGGGTTCGGGGGTCGAGGGTTTCCTTTTTTTCTTCTTGGATGGGTTTTTTTTTGTGTGAGGAAGGAGTTTTTGACAGTTTGGTTGGTGCCCGAGGCGTCTTGGGTGATCTGTTTGGGTTGTGTTTGAAAAGGGAGCTTTGGAAGTGACGGAATGTTGCTGTCTTTTGAGAAGTTTGTCATGTGCGTTTGGAATGTATTCAGGGGAGTTAAGGGGGGGGGCTCAAACTGATGCTTGCGGCTAGATCTTGCCTATCAATGCTTATCATTCAAACCTCAATTGTTTCTCTCCGGGTGTTTTTCGTCATTGTATATCATTAAAATTAACCTATTTCATTCATTTATTTCACATTTATTTCACAAGTTATTTACTATTAATTATTCCTTTATTCCTATAATTTTTTTAGGTGTTCTCTCTCTACTTATGTTTTTTTTACATTTTTATCATTTTTAATATTATTACTCATAATTCAGACATTTTAATATTTATAATTATATAAACTTTGTTTTTCATTAATTAATTAATCTAATAACTCTAATATTAATTGAATAAACCATTATTACTAATTTCTCTAATATTGAAAAAAAATCCCTTTAAAAGCTTTTTAAATATTTTCTATTTTTATATATATTTTTATTGTTTAAATAGAAGGTTTGAATACATGTTGAAATATTTTTTCTAAAAAATGATTATACGAACGTAATTCTATTCAATGTACTAAGATTGAATTTTTACGAATTGCACCTTAAAATGGAGGAAACCTCGACCTAAATGAAGTTTAGTAGATACTATTTCATCGAAACAAAAGACAAAAACCTTGTTAACGACTTTTCGATTATCTGAAATGAACATTAAACTAACATCCCAATTATCTAAAGAAAAAATAAAAACGTAATTCATTCCAAAGATCGTTCTAATTAGAATCATCGACCAATATTTGGAATACAGTTAGCTCATTGCTGATTAAGCTCTTATCTCTTATATATTTTGCTAAATAGAGGAAGATTTACGAGGTAAAAGGCACTAAATAAGGTAAAAAATATCCAAATTGCTCGCAACCTTTTGTATCTTTAATATCGTGTCGGATTTAACTTTTACTTTTTAGCTAAAGTTTGGTTCGATGGTTGGTACTTTTTATTCTGTTTTTTCCTGATTCATCTTTTTTAGTAAATAATAGAACTAGGGAATCTTGGGTGTGATCCTAGTTTAATGCTACTGCATACACTTATGTGCTAAAACTTAGCATCCTTAATCTTTATTAAATATATTGTTTCTGAAATATTTAATCTGAGGTACTTTCTTACTACCATGTTTTTTTCTTTATGATCTTTTCCCTAGAAACTCCTTACTTTTACACACTTATTAGCACAGAAACAGTCTTTTAATTTTTTTGACACCTCGTATTATTTTAAAGATATTTTATGGTATCTCCAAATAAAATAAATTCTGATTTTCAAAAAAAAAATCTGAAATATTTTTGCTTTTGTTAATTTAAGCATGAATATTTATGTTTGATAAGTAAAATTAGGCAAACTTAAATTTAGTTTCACGTTTAAAATGATATTAATTTAAATATATTTTTTGCTTTTGATTTCTCCAATCTTAATTTGAAAAGTCGTGCTGCCTTATGTTATTAGTCTTGGGACCAAATTTAAGATTGTTTAAAAGGTGCATTACTTAAAAAAATTAACTTCATTTAAATATTCAATCAAAAAGGAAAAATAAACTCGACGGTGGTTTTTGGATTATTCTTACAGTAAACCTTTGCCTATTCAAATATTAATAATTCAAAGTATAAAGGAATGATTCTCTAAACCTAATTAAACTTTCTTATTACTAGTTTGTTGATCTACTGATAATTAATTGTGTAAATTCTTTCTTTCATATGACAAACCCCTTCTTTCAATATTTTTTTGTCAATAAATTATCTTAATTTCTCTTCTGGCTTCTTTCATTCCTCTATTCCCTCTGTCTTCTCTCGTTGTATACTGAAGATGAGAAAGATTTTTAGATTACTGATACTGAAGACTAAAGATTTTAGGATAGTTATATTATTGTACGAAACCATGTACTTATGATTAACACTTCTCCAGAGTTAAACATCCAGTCAGAGTGAGAGACTGAGAGAAAATAAGTTCCTCCAATTTAGAGCTAAAAATTTACATTCTTTTTTTTTCTCAAAGAAGGATAATAGGTGAACGTCACAGGTTACTCTCATGGTTGAAACGAACGATACATAACCCCACTATTCTATCTATCAGTCACAAAAAGGAATTCGTTCAGCAGCAAGAAAAAAAATCCCCTCTAAATCTAAAGCCTCGTTTCCCCTTCCTCTAATGCGAAATATAGGAGAACGAAAGAGAGCAATAGGATCAAGAAAACTCTTTTGATCTCACGCAGACATTCCATCGGAGTAAAAAGAAACCATAAATTAAATGATGCCGTTTCCACACGCTCCCTACATTTTTGAGAAGTGGACTCGCACTCGTGGCGCCCTCTAGGGAGAGCTTCAATCAGCTCCGTTCTTGAGGAGGCGCGCGATCGATATTTTTTATGTTCCCTTTTTGGGTTGGTGGAATTTTTAGAGTAGCGCATTTGTGTTTGGGTTTCTTTGGATGCGCTTTTAGAGTTTGCCCAGGTGAGATCTTCTGGTGGCTCATGCCAGGTGTTGTTGTTTAAGATAAATTCAGCAGATTCTACGGCGAATTGTCAAATTGTTTTAATTAAATTCGTATATTTTATTTTTAATAAGTGTGAAAGGTTCAGTTATAAATAAATGAAGGATTACAATGATATTTTGAAATTATATAAATTTAACGAAAAGGTTTGTAATTTTTTAAAAATTGTGGTAGTTAGATTTGAGGGTTCAGAGAGATTGGTTTAATTAAATTCCTATGTTTTTAATTATATAAGGATGAAATGTTCACAGTTATAAATAAAGAATATCAACGGTATTTTTAATTTAAATGAATTAAACCAAGAAGTTTATTTTTTTTGAGGGAGAGAGATGAATTTGAGATATTTTACCTAGTTAGTTATAGGGAATTAGAGAAAAATGTTCTAAAAATCTTTCAAACACAAAAGCATAATAATAAAAGCATAAAAATCTTTCAAATAAATTAAAATCATAATCTTTCAGCTCTTATTCATTTGGGATCTTTGCTCTACTTTAGTTTAAAAATCAACATTTTCTTTAATTATGTTTTTCAATCTAGTCGATCCTTTAACGTTATTTGGAATTCCGGCATTTCTTGTACTTATCTCATGTGATCAAGTTGAGCTATAATAGTTTCAAAACTAAAAACTTTGTCACTTAATTTATTATTTTTAGTTCAATCAGTTTCAAGGCTCTCCTGGATGTTATCTGATAAAAAAAAACATTTTTATTCACACTTTATAAGCGAATAAATCATATTTACGCTATTTTTTTGGATTTGGCTCTCTTTCAGATGAATCAAGGGAAATACATTTAGCATTCATGTTTATGCTCATTACTTCGTAAATAACATAAAGCACTTTAGTTTTAAAATAAAAAGCAAAATATCATTTGAAATGGAGGAAAATGTGCGATCTAGGGAAGGTTGAAAGAATTTGAGGGAAATAAATGATATGAGGAGCCTTTTAAGATTAAGCTATGAAAAGTAAATGTTAAAAAAGGTATGTATTTTTAAAATTTTGTTTATAAACTTAGACTTCGATGCTCCTCTAAAATGCATGAAATATTAAAGGCTCTATACATTAAACTAAAGCACTAAAATTAAAAGGAATTTTATGTGATACATTATATTACACGATTCCATTAGTTATAGATATGATAAAATTAGCTGGACACTTTTTCTTTATTCCAAGTTTTTAGACATTTTCTCCTAAATTTTAACTTCCTTTCGATTCTTCGCTTATAATATTTTTCAAAAATATTAACTAAAATCAAATTGGGTAAATTTTCGATTCTTCGCTTATAATATTTTTCAAAAATAATAACTAAAATCAAATTGGATAAATATTTTGATAACGCAGCAAAACTTAATGTCAAACATATATACCAAAATAGCAAAACTTTAATAATTGAACCATTATATGCCCCGCATTTAGTCATAGCTATAAAGCATCTTCAAAATTAGATCCACTAATTTTCACTTGCCCTTTGAATAATAAATATGTTAAAGTAAGATAATTCCTAAAAGAGGTTTTCAAGAGTTAGACGAAGAGAAGTCTTGGTTTTATATAAAAAATCTTAAATGGATGTACAAGAGACTATTAAGTTAAATCAGCTACTTCTCATGAATAATGCAAGATCCATTAGCTTCAGTGAAAACTACGCATTTTATCAGCGTAAAACCTTTTATAAAAAGCTAAACCAATGTAATAGATAGCGTTATTACGCTAATAGATGTGATGCAAAAATTATTTCTGTAAGGAAATGTTCTTGCAGTTGTGGTGAATTTAAGGTATGCTATTATCCTTTGAACAAAATTATTGATTGCTCGAAAATTAATATCCATACAAAAGTTGTAAGAAAACTTAAGGAACTTAATAAAATCAAGATCTTGTATTTTATATTAAACCTAATGAATAGAGAAAACTAATTTGCGATCAGTCCAGCTAAATTTTAGTATCTCAATGACATCAGAGAAATTTTTGTGGTCTTAAGTTCCAATACTCAAATCGTGGTTCCGCCACTGTACCCAGCCGGATTTATTAAATACCTTTACTCTGAGATATTCAGTTTGAAAGATATTTTTAACTGTGACAAATATTCATTAAGAGAACATACGTTATATATTCGCTGGAATTTTAATTGAATCCAGATTCAATTGTTGCGTGCATTTTTGAAGAAGAGAATTTACTCATTTGATAAGAATTATCCGCTTGGTATAGTATTTTATATCTTTCATTCACATGGAGACAAAATTTTACAAATGCTTCATTAGTAATTGAAATTGTGATATTTTCAGTGGATTTAGTTGAATAATTTGCAATCGATTGACTGACACTGCTATCTGTTTAAAAGTAGTAGTGAGTTTTTGATGCTTAAAATAGTCTACTAAAAAGTAAGTTTTTAACAAATGGGCAACTCCAATATTTTTTATATTTTTTATTCGGTAGAGGTATCTAAAGAGAGGAATATACGTGCAAAAATTTTACGATGCTTAGTTATTTTTAATTTAATTTCAAACATTGAATTTTTTAAATGGGGCGCGAAAACGTCAAATGTCAAAATATGATATCAATTAATCCAAAACATTAATTTTAAACAATGGCTCAATTGTTTAACACTAGAACCGCCAAGGTGCCTTTTTTGTCCCCTCGTAAAGTTAAAAGCTTTGCAGATTCTATATTTTTTGTCCGATCACTCTAAAACTCAGTGACTTTTACTTATTTTACACCATGTACTGAACAGAGAAAACAATACCCGATCGGTCGCAAATTTTAGGGAAAAAATGCGGATTATACTAGAACCGCCAAGGGGACATTTTTGTCCCCTACGGCAAAACTGTGCTTTCACGCTCCAGGTTTGACTATCTCTCTTCCCCTCCGTTTGCTATAACTTGTCTTTCGTCGTTAGGCGTTACTTGGACTCTATATTGTTGTAATAATGAGTAGCTCTTTCCGTCTAAAAATCGAAGCCGTTTTACTAAGTTTATAGCCTCAAAACGAGATTTTGTCAGAAATTTTGGATGGCCGTTGACAAAGAAACTAAATACTTGATCAATGCCTTACTATGATGACTATGTAGTAAAGAAACAAAATGTGGTTATGATGAGTTCGACGTGCGAATAGCAGTGATAATAACAAGTCTAAACCCGAAAAAGACACGTTTATATCAAAATAAAGTCTAGGGTAGACGTTGTTGACTCCATGGCTCAAGTATTCTGTGAAAACTTCATCAAGGAGATGGTCTTTCGCATTTTGTTATATTTTGGACTTGGCAGGAACTAATAGTTGGGTATTGTATAAAGATGTAACGACTTAGGTAATGACTACTTTTATATAATCAAAATGAAATTTCTCATTTTTGCCTTCTGAAGATCATTTTAGATTGCAAAAACTACGTAATTTTCACCTAATTCAGTTTGCGTTTTAGGGTTTTTATTCAAGGCTTTTCTCTGCACAAGGTGTCTTTTCTTTCTTTCTCGATGCTGCTCTACAACTTAGTATTGAGCAATTAAGAAAGTTTCTAATAGTTTTTAAAATAAAAATTATAATTCATGAAATTTCCGCTAGAGGGCGTTGAAAAGGGTCGGATAGGAAAGGCCATGGTCACTTTACTATACCTATAGACACCACTTTCATCACTATAATCAGAAGGGGTTCAAAAGTTATAGGGAGTGGACAGTTATTTTGGGACACCCTGTAGAGCCTTTTTCACCTATTTTTAGCTTTATTGAATTAGTTTTAAACAATTGTTTAACTAGTAATAAAGTTTTTTCAGTAGTAAAACTATTATGTGTCTAAATAGTACCATTTTATCCGACCTATTCGAACCAAAACGCCAATTCATTGTCAGTGGGGACATTTTTGTCCCCTTGGCGGTTCTAGGTAGGTAGCGAAGTCCGGCGGTTCTAGTGTTAATGAATTCAAAGCGATTGTTGATTTTCACTTCCTTTTAATATATTTAATTTTTTAAAAAATTTTAAAACTTTTTGATGTCGATTTTTGAATTTAAATCTATTTCCTTTACTGGAAAATTTTTTCGTTTTCAAAAATGCTGGTATTTTACATAATAATTAATTGCTATTATCTCTTAATTAAATAATTTTAAACGTAATATTTATGAAAACCTAAGGTGTACCTGAACGCAAAGAAGACTTCAGATGAGGTGGCGTTGCATTAAATCCCAGTGAATGAACGATTAGCTGTAGCCATCATATTTCCCCTTATGATATCATATTACCACTTACATACTCGTAGTAAGTAGCTTTGAATCAAAATCCTCCTTTCCCTGAATCGTTACAATAGTTCTCTAAATTATGAATTGCAACAGACTTCCAAGGAAAGGGTTTTAGTATGTGTCATCTAAAGTCTGAAAAATTTCCTTTGTTCTCTCTCTTACGTATTATCCCATTAAAATTAAGTTGGTACAGTGGAAGGGAGTACGGAATATTACAGAAGTACTATTTCTCCTTTTTTTACTATAGAAAGTGATAAAAAGCTCCCAATTCCTAATGAATAATTCTATTTTAATCTAAAAATACATTTCGCTCAAAAGGATGACTTTTTAGAACTAAACGACCATATTTACTTAATTTATGCGTAACCGCCTTCAATATGAGAGATAACCACTTTCGATGCTGGAGGTGACCCTTACCACCATAGAAACATCAGATACATCTATGTGGCCACTATCGGAACAATTAAGAGTACATTTTAAAAATTAATAAAAATACTTTCATAGGATTTTTTAAGTAAAATTGAAAGAAGAATAACCTGATGATAAGATGATAATCATTTTCAGGTAAATCGATAAATATTTATTTATAATTAAAGTGAAAATTTTCCTTAAAGTGGCCAACTATTCTTTCGATGCTGGAGGTGACCCTTACCACCATAGAAACATCAGATACATCTATGTGGCCACTATCGGAACAATTAAGAGTACATTTTAAAAATTAATAAAAAATACTTTCATAGGATTTTTTTAAGTAAAATTGAAAGAAGAATAACCTGATGATAAGATGATAATCATTTTCAGGGAAATCGATAAATATTTATTTATAATTAAAGTGAAAATTTTCCTTAAAGTGGCCAACTATACTTTCGATGCTGGAGGTGACCCTTACCACCATAGAAACATCAGATACATCTATGTGGCCACTATCGGAACAATTAAGAGTACATTTTAAAAATTAATAAAAAATACTTTCATAGGATTTTTTTAAGTAAAATTGAAAGAAGAATAACCTGATGATAAGATGATAATCATTTTCAGGGAAATCGATAAATATTTATTTATAATTAAAGTGAAAATTTTCCTTAAAGTGGCCAACTATACTTTCGATGCTGGAGGTGACCCTTACCACCATAGAAACATCAGATACATCTATGTGGCCACTTTCGGAACAATTAAGAGTACATTTTAAAAATTAATAAAAAATACTTTCATAGGATTTTTTTAAGTAAAATTGAAAGAAGAATAACCTGATGATAAGATGATAATCATTTTCAGGGAAATCGATAAATATTTATTTATAATTAAAGTGAAAATTTTCCTTAAAGTGGCCAAGTATACTTTCGATGCTGGAGGTGACCCTTACCACCATAGAAACATCAGATACATCTATGTGGCCACTTTCGGAACAATTAAGAGTACATTTTAAAAATTAATAAAAAATACTTTCATAGGATTTTTTAAAGTAAAATTGAAAGACGAATAACCTGATGATAAGATGATAATCATTCTCAGGGAAATCGATAAATATTTATTTATAATTAAAGTGAAAATTTTCCTTAAAGTGGCCAACTATACCCACATTTACCTTACACCATCATACTATTTGTAACCAACTCTTAAAATCACAAGGATTTGAATACACGTTTCTAAATCAGAAATCTCCTTTTCATAGGCATTATTTAATAGCATTATTAAACGAGCATTATTTATTACTTCAAGTTCAAACAGCAATTTAAGGAAAGTAATCTGCACTACTTAAAATCACTCCTCCTATTCAAAATTTAATTAAAAATCGCGAAAATACCGGTAAAAAATCCATTAACTTCCGAAAAATTTATTTCAAATCAAAGACCACTTTACTTTTCATTGAAAGAAACAAATGAAAAACTCCTACTTCGACTTTAATCCAATTTCAATCTTTAAAAAAAAATAAAAATAAACCGATTGAATTGACTCTCGGAGTTCAGTCAATTACATCCATTGCTGATGAAAAGCCAACCCGGGAGAGTCAATTACAGATTGGAGGGGGAGGGAGGAATGGGTAAAAACATCGAGAATCACAACTCAAATTAAGATTGGGAATGAGTTTAAATATTTATGAGCAATTCGCGAGAGGGGAAAGTAATTGTAGGAAAGGGAATCGATGTTTGCATCGGTGTTTTGCATCGGAATCGTTCGATAAGATGTCGCGATTCCTATTACTCAAGCTGAGGGGGAGTGAATCCGATCAGGAAACCGAGTTTTCGATGAAATGGGATGAGCTTTCGAGTAGCGTGTAATTAACACAGTGGTAGACGTTTTAAAGTAGCTTTTGAACTTATAGCAAATGTGTCTTTTAGTTTAATGGCTGTTTAAAGAAAAGATGGAGAATTAATTTTTACTGCCTTATTTATAGGTACACTGAAACTGCTCACAGGATGTTTAATAACACTTTTTCTGTACTCAAGTTGAGAAAACTTAAGTTTGTGTTCGCAGCTAGAACATTTTAACGCTATGTTTTGTGGTAATATTCTGAATATGCTTGAAAAATGCTGCTATCCTATAGTGTTCTATACATAGTGTTTTAAAATGTGTTGAAATGAAAATATGTTATAGATAAAAGAAAGTTTAAACAAAACACCATAGTTTAAAGATTAAAAAAATGTGTTCTTAAAGATAAAAATGCGTAGGCTTCTACGGCCGGAATCGAAAATAAAACTTCGGTTTTCCGGGAAAGTTGGCCGTATTCAAGAATATATAAAGTTTCCAAAGTAGTGATAAGTAAGTAGTGATCTTAAAAAATTTATAGAAACATTTTGCTAAGTTTTATCTGACATTAAGTTTTATACTTTTTTAAACAGTTCTAAGATAAACCGTAAAATTGAACTTTATTTTCAGACCAAAAAGAGGAAGTTTTATTTTTTCAAACCAATAATCTTAATATTAAATGAAAATAAGGTTTTAAAATGGATCTTTTCACACTATTTTTATTGAATGGGATTTTTTATTATTAAAATGAGTTTCCCTTTTAATTTCAGTTCAAGCCGGGATCTAAAGGATCATTCACACTGTTTCACTTTCATGGTTCATTTTGAGTTATTCACTCCTGTGAATATCTAGTAGTGAAGGAGTAAAGAGTGAAATGCCAATTCTCACTTTTCACTCTGGATGATTCCTCAAAAAACGAATATCAGAAAGTGATAAGACTGAATGAGCCATAAGATAACAAGCCTATACAAATTACTGGTTTCTTAAAAACGTTCACCTTAATTCATTTTTTGCATTGGGATCAATGAGTCAAAGCCAAGATGAGAGAATATAAAAGGATTAGAAAAGCGTTTGATTTTAAATAGAAACGTAATTATCTGGATAACGCTTATTGTTTCCTTAGAACAATCAATTTTCTAAATCAAACAAGACAGTGAGGTACTAATTCACCGAACTGCATGAACTTGACAAAGGGTTTATTACTTAACTTGTGAATAGCTAATTAAAGATTTATGACTTTCTACACATTTTGGGTTCTCAAGCACTTACTTTCAGAACTCATTGAGGACAATTGATGTCTTAACTTGGATGATTGAAGTATTTTGCAGTGCACTGTATATTAAGTATTTTACTTTAAAATGCGATGTACTTTTCTGTCGTTGAACGTTTTATCTTATGTCATACTGCTTTATTAACGCAGATCCTATGAATCTTATGCTGGAACTTGACATGTGTGAAATTGAATTTATTCAATTCGCCTTATAAAGTAGGGCCTTCAAATTGGCTTTCAGTTATATTTAAATTATTTTGACTTTTTGTCTAGGTGAAATAACTAAATGTGATAGTTGAACTTACAACGAAACGTCCCAGGCTGAACTCACAGAAATGGACGAAAGTTTTACAGGGAATAGTAGATGATGAAAACACGGTGAAAAAGTTCTATTCGGAATTACAATGGAAAAGCTGTAAATAATATTCAATGAAAGTTTTTAAAATTGTTGAAATTACGAAATTAATATATAATACTATGTAACAATAACATAGAAAAAAATATAATAAATATAAATTTATTGTTTCGAATCAAAATGTAATGATTGAAGTATTTTTGATTTTCCTTTTTCCTGCATATTGTCAATTATCAAGGAAAAACGTGTTTTACAGGTGATAAAGCTATGCAGTGAAACAACGTTTTACAATGGCAGAAATTACTTATTATATTTCAGAGGTAATCTAACTAGATCGTGACAAATTTTACTCACTTCTCAAAACCTTTTTTTTTAAGCAGGCAAGTGTACCAAGTAACTAAATAGGTACTAAAACGCCTCTATGACATACTTCTTGTTGAGTTACAAGATCTTTGTCACTCTCAGGGCGCCAACTTCAAAATCAATTTTTCCTGAAATACAAGTTATACTCAATCGTCACTTAAAACTTGGTTACATTCCAATTTCTGGCTTCCTCCCTTTTTTCTTTAAAGGATGCCATATATTATCCGATTCTTGGAATATCGAAAGTCTACTGCAACATTCTGGTTGAAATGGAAAATTATATCATTATTTAAATGTTAAATTTAAAAGAACAGCAATCTCGTAGATATGTAGTTTTCCTGCATACTGTCAAATATCAAGGAAAAACGGGTTTTACAGGTGAAAAAGCAATGCGGTGAAACAAAGCTTTACGATGGCAGAAATTACTTATTTCAGAGGTTCTCACTAAAGCCCTAGATACTCTACCTTAGATTATATAAGGTAGAGTATCAAGGGCTTTAGTTCTCACCACTTGTGGTGGGTCGCCAGTCAGTTTTTGGTGGGTCACGGCAAGATTTTGAATTTGTCTGAATTTATGGTATCTGTTGGTTTTTTCATATAGTAAAAGGAATAACAAGAGGAGTAAGAAAAAAATTACCCTAATTGGTGCGGAACCCTAATTGGTGTCGAATAGTTGAAACTCTGTTTTTAAGACTCAAATTTCAAAAATCTGGGGTAGGGTCCCACCCCCAGACTTCCTTTTTTATTGTGAATTTAATAACCTCTGTAAATTAGTTGACTTAATAGTACTCATTCTTAATTTTTTTTCTTCATTTGGAAAATTTACGTTTTTTTTCCTGTGTTTCACGATGCCTTTTTATACTACAAGTGCAAACAAAAAAAACCGGATTGTATGTTTTTTAAAACAGATGTTAGGATTGTTAGGTATTAGCTTTTATTCCCTTATTCGATTTTCTATTCCGTGTTCTCTATTTTAAGATGAAAAAAAATCAATTTACCCAAGAACTTTCGTGAGTCAATTTTTGACCCAAAACCAATAGGTTTGCCATTATGGAATCGATATTTAGGATTAGAATACATCAGGTTATCGAAATTTTTAAGTTTCACAACTATTGGATACCCCAGAAGTGTCATAAAACAACTCTATACCCTAAGCATTAAAATATGAGTTTGCCAATAGTCTATAATCAATAAGAAGCTGACATAATTGCCGAAAAAATGTTATCTATTGGAAGTCGATGTAGTGTTTTGTTCCAATATCGAGAGCAACGATCTATTATTATTTTAAATGGTAAAAGTAAGTCTAAGAGAGAAACCAAAGTACTGATATTTATTTGTTGAATTGGTTAAATACTTTTCATTTAAAGTTGATAACACAAAAGCACTTAACTGTAATGGGTAAAAAAGATCATCATTCCAGAATCGAACAGCGCAAACTTAAGTCTAACTTTTTCTGTGCCACAATTTTCAGAATCTCGGATATTAACCATCCAAAAAGTTGGGTACTACCTCTGAATCCACTGATTGAGGTCTAACCCATTGATAACCGAGTTTGAAGGAATCTTAAGGCTACGCAGGAATAGATTGTTGTAGAGATTAATTCATCAGTTTAACCAACTGCACTTGAATTACCATAGCATTAAAGATTATAGAGAGTCACGATTTAACTCCAATCAGTGTCTAGATACGATATCAGACAATCGCATTGAATAACAACATGATAAATATGGTTAAGTTCCTTGCTCGAATTTAAAACTGAAAACCTCTATTACATTATATCCAACTACTATTATAATTGTGAATGTTTGTCTGGATGTTTGTTACTCTTTCACGCAAAAACTACTGAATGGATTTTAATGAAATTCTACCATAATGTAGCTGATACATCAGAATAGGACATGGGCTATAATTTATAAAGAGAAAATCAGTCCTTCATTCTTTTTTTCCCGTTTTTCCTGCTTTTTTTCACTTATTTTTCCGTGTTTGAAAACCTGTTTTACCAGTCATACAACGAGTTAAAAATAAAACATTGTTTCAAATGAGACAGATCACTAGACTTTTTCATTTACTAGATCTTTTACTTTAGTTTTAAACACTGGTTTTAAATTTGTTAATTTGTTCACTAGACTTACTAATTTACGAGACTTTTTACTATGGTTACAAATTGGTTATTTTATAAAGGCACCAAGATATTAAACATTATCAGGAACATCGGGATTGTAAAAAGTGACAAGAACACCGGGATTGGAAAATTAGCGAGAACATCGGGATGGAAAAATTACCGGGTTATAAAAATTACCGAGAACACTGGGATAGGAAATTTACCATAAAGACACCCAGAATACCGGAATATAAAAATTACCGTAAACACTGAGATAGGAAAATTACCGGGAACGCCGGGATTAGAAAAATTACCGTGACCACCGGGATAAGATTACCGGGAACACACTGGGATAGGAAAGAGGCGCCTGGGATACCGGGATGATTTGTAATATTGTTAATTTACAAAATTATAAATATATTTTAAGAAATATTTAAAAAATTAATTTATTCACCCCACCCGTGCAAGGCCGGGTATAACAGCTAGTTAAGAAATATTTTTTATTTAAATTTTTTGTTATAATAGGTTGGTTCATAAACTAGTCGAGTGATAAAAAGGATAGAGGAATGTGTAACGACTGATTTAGAACTCTCTTAAAGAGTAAAAACATTTTATTCATTCCCATTTTATTGATCAAGGTTGCAATTTTTCTCTACATACAACAAGTTTAAGGAATCTTCAAATATAATGTATGCTATATTGAGTAAAAGGTGGCGAACTTGGGGGCCAATTTGTTCTTATTGCTGACTTCTATGCACGGATAAACTGTGCGGACATAAAATCTACGGAGGAGTAGTCTATTAAATACTAATTGATACTTCGGTAATATTAGCCACAATTTTTTGATACTATTATATCGGATACCCTTCTCAAAAATATTTAATTATTTAAAAAAAAGTATTATCTGTTTTATTTAATATGAAAGTGTGTTTTTTCCTTAATGCTTAGTATAAGAAAATAAAATAGTAGTTTAATCTCTTTTAACAACAAACTTTTTTGTTTTGAATCTCCTCTTGGCACCTTCCGAATACAAAACAACTAATTTACACCCATCTTCAAAACATTCCACCACAACAGCCTTTCACCCTTTCTCGAGGACAATCGAAAAGCAAAGCACGCAGTTACAGAAAAACACAGTCCGATGCACCAAAAACTCGACACATTCAGACCGGTACCACCAAACAACAGAAAATACAAGAAAAACCGTCTCATTTCTACGATCAAATTATTCCCTATGAGAGGGACTTTTCGGGGGAGATGAATGAAAATAATGAGCGAACCAACATGAGAGTGATGTTCATCCACAAATCCACTTAGGATATTCTGTTTGGACTAAAGGCGAAGTATAAGTGGATCTGAATCAAAGTTGGCTGAAGTTTTTGAGTCGTGCTTCTCGTCTTGGTATTGATTTTTTATTTAAAATGAGGGAAAACTTGTTTAGTGCAGATTGTGCAGTCAAGGACTATGGAATTTTTGTCCAAAAGATAGTTAGTTGAACTTTGAATGTATTTTGTTCTTCGTTAATATTGTTTTTGCAATCGCGATGAGTAGTTATTCATGGTGAAGAATTAATTTTGGATTAAATATTTTTCAAATGTTGGATATTTTTTTCATACAACGATTTTCGAGAAAGCTTTTTTTACATAAAAATATCACTCTGTTTCCTTCGGAAAATGTTATTTTATTCAGGTGAAGGTCAAAAATAAATGCTTTTATAAAATAAAAATTTATCGAGTCAGATGGGGACGAAATGTTAAAATGTAATACAAAATATTATAAACAATATTAAAAGTAAGAAAAGAGGAAAACGCAAAAGGTGAAGTGTTTGCCCCCCAAAAAAACTGTATTCATTATTGCATTACTTTAATTAACATTGCTTTTGATGAGTATTAAGTTAATTTAGAGATATCCTAAAAGCATGATTCTGAAAGAGAAAGATAATTCCTACAGAAAAAATTAAAATTCCAACAAATTTACGATAAATGGTTCAATTCTGTTAAAGTTACCGCTAAATATCGCCAATCTCTTTTGGACACCGAAAAGTATAAATATTGCTAAATAATTTCAAACTTACAGATTAAAATGTTTAATTATATCTATAACTGTTCAGTTTATTATTAAAGTTTAAGGAATTAGGCAGATTGCCAATACTGAAGATTCTGCTTTAGCCAACTCTTTCCTTTCTCAATCCAAAGAACCCCGTTTGAAGAGACATCAACCAACTTATTACAGATTTCAAAAAATAATGAATTTTTATGAAATTAAAGTAGAAAAACTAATCTCTGTTAAAGCAGATATAACAAGACATCCAAACCTTAAACTGTGTCTCAACCAATATGCATTTAAAAACAAGCAACTATCCCAAGAAGAAGTTCAACTTTATTTTAATATCTTCAGGCAAGAATATCTACGTAATAAAATAATTATTGCAACAGATGCTTCAAAGGATAAAGATCATATAAAAATTGCTGCAGTAAATAAGACAGATCAAACCACTAAGTCAGGTGCTATCCCTCTTCACAACAGCATCTTTTCAGGAGAAGCAATGGCCATCATCATAGCAATAGAAGAATTTATAAAAACTGAACTTCATTACATCATACAGGGTGTTCCAAAAAAGACCCCTAACTTTAAAAATTCATAGAAAAAAAACTTAAAGTGGTAAAAACACGCGGTTTGCTGCTTTTTTATTCTTAGACAATGGAATTTTTTTACTTAAATTTTTAAACAAGTGTTGTTTAAAAATCCAAATATATAGGACATCACTCTACCATTGCAATAGCATTGGATGAATCCTTATTCGGTTTTTCGTCAGGAATAAAAAGAAAAAACCTTATGAACATAATCAATTAGAGCAAAAATATAAAATATTTCATAATCATTCGATCCTAGAATCAATTATTTTCACTAACTCGGACACCCAAAGATGAGCGCAATATGGACTCAAATCATAGCTTTTTTCACAATTTTGAAGATACTGTTTTTTCAACGGTATTAGGTTATTTCATATTTTGAGCAAAAAAATTTATTAATCTAAATATAATGTAGACGCAAACAACGTGTTGTTATCTCTTTTAGTTTTTTTTCTATGAATTTTTAAAGTTAGGAGTCTTTGGAAAGTCTTTAGGAGTCTTTTTTGAAACACCCTGTACTAACTGATAGTTTATCTGTTTTAAAAGCTCTAAAATCCGTTAATCCAAAATCATGTAAAATTATAATCCAACTCTATAATATCCTAAAAATGGATCTAATAGAAAATAATAAAAAAATCGACATCATATGGACACCAAGCCACAAAGGCATACAAAAAAACGAAGAAGCAGACCAAGCAGCTAGAAATGCTCCCACAGATATAATCAGAGATGTCATTTCCCCAGAAGATCTCATAAATGAAATAACCAAGAAAGTTTTAAAAGAAAATGAAGAAACTTGGAAGTCAAGCAAGTATCACAATAGTTTTAGACACATGAATGGATTAACTCAAAAAGATCAACTTTTAACCCCAAATAGGAAATCAGATGTCTTAATAGCCAGATTACGTACAAAAACCCTACCCACCAAAGCCATACTATTCAAAACAAACCTTTCCCCCAACCCTTTCTGCTCAATATGCCAAGAATATGACTCAAATGACCATTTGTTATTAGCCCAGTAAATTTAGGGTTTTTTAGCGCACTAATTTATAACTCGCTGAAAATTTCAGAATAAGTTCTCTATGACGTCTATAACCAAACCTCAAAAGTCCCCTAAGTTCTCGCGCCGGCTTCATTCGAAAATGGCGATCAAAGATGGCCGCCAAGCAATGCAGTCTTTCATTCATAACTAAGGAAAAAATCAATATTTTTTTAATGCTGTAAAAGGTTATATACTCAGAAAAAGACCCTTTAAAAGTTTCAATAAATTTTTTTCCGTAAAAGAACTTGTAAATTTGGAATACAGATAGTTAAATGACATCAATGTGAAAATTTGCGCGTTTTTTCACCTGTTTTTCCTTATAACTATAAACGTATAAAAATCCCTTAATCTAATTAGAGTGTTTTTAAAAGTACTATAAACCAGGATTATTTTGTAAAAAATATTTTGAAAATCCGTTGAAAATTGACTGAGATATTCCATTTTAAATGGAGGAATGTTCAGTAATGATGACTATAAAATATTATAACTAACGTTAATAGTGTCCTTGGTCTCTTTTGACAGATTTCTTTTTAATCGGCTCAAGCTTTTGCGAAAACAACTAAAATTAAGGTATTCTATTTTACTTTAAGAATATTATTTAAGAAGCTTTTTAAGAAAGGGATGTTCTGGAATAAATATATTAAATTAGTTTATAACAAAAAAGATTTATCCAAAATTGTAAATTTATTTATTTATTACTAAAAATGTATTTAGAAATAAAAATTCTATAAAGTAAGAAACTTTTATCGTTTTCCTCATCATTTTAATCAAATTCAGTTAGATGTAGAACCTGCATTTTCACAGATTTCACCTAAGCAAGAGCTGAAAAATTTTGTACAATGACGGTCAGCTTTTTTGCATGGACATTTCACATCACATTCTTTATTAGTAATAACTTTACAGTCACATGAAACTAGCTGTAAAAGTGCATCAGGAGCTGCAGGAAGAGTAGAGGGAACCGGGTGTAACTTGCCATCCTTTAAGAACCGACACCAATCAGTTGGGTTTAGGTTGTTTCCTAACCACTACAAAACCTGTAGGTAAACTCGAAGTGAATGTTGAGAATTTGCTGCACTAGTTGGGGAAGAACTACTAGATTAAAATTCGAAAATTTTCTCCTTTTTCTAAGGTAGTGAGTATAGCGTAACTCATCAAAAGAATTATTCATTCAAAAGCTACTGTGGCAGACATTTTGGTCATGGCCCTTCTTTCCCTTTCCACACTTTTGATTGATCGTATGGAACTGTACCCATCAAAAACAATAGCTTCGCATGGAGAGAAACGTTTTTGAAAAAAGCGTACATACTTAAGACATATATCTGTGTCACCCTCATTCCAAATTAATGCATGCAAAAGGTATCCTCCTTCTACTATAAATGAGCATATATATCTGGAGGTTCAACACAGGGTTCCAATGTTTCTATTATAGTTTCTTAGGAAATCTTGCTTAGGTTCTTGCTTAGGAGAAATCTGTGAAAAATCAGGACCTACATCTACTGAATATGATTAAAATGATGAGGAAAACGATTAAAGTTTCTTACTTTATAGAATTTTTATTTCTAAATACATTTTTAGTAATAAGTAAATACAATTTTGGATAAATCTTTTTTGTTATGCACTAATTTAATATATTTATTCCAGAACATCCCTTTCTTAAAAAGCTTCTTAAATAATCTTCTTAAAGTAAAATAGAATACCTTAATTTTATTTGTTTTCGCAAAAGCTTGAGCCTATTAAAAAAGAAATCTGTCAAAAGAGACCAAGGACACTATTAACGTTAGTTATAATATTTTATAGTCATCATTACTGAACATTCCTCCATTTAAAATGGAATATCTCAGTCAATTTTCAACGGATTTTCAAAATGTTTTTTACAAAATAATCCTGGTTTATAGTACTTTTAAAAACACTCTAATTAGATTAAGGGATTTTTATACGGTTACAGTTATAAGGAAAAACAGGTGAAAAACGCGCAAATTTTCACATTGATGTCATTTAACTCTCTGTATTCCAAATTTACAAGTTCTTTTATGGAAAAAAATTTATTGAAACTTATTAAGGGTCTCTTTCTGAGTATATAACCTTTTACAGCATTAAAAAATATTGATTTTTTCCTTAGTTATGAATGAAAGACTGCATTGCTTGGCGGCCATCTTTGATCGCCATTTTCGAATGAAGCCGGCGCGGGAACTTAAGGGACTTTTGAGGTTTGGTTATAGACGTCATAGAGAACTTATTCTGAAATTTTCAGCGAGTTATAAATTAGTGCGCTAAATACCCCTTTTTATGCCTTAATTTACTGGGCTATATTAACTTGTAAAAAATATACAACTCAAAGAATTAAACTAATGAAAGACATAAATTCAACATCTGCGGATTTCTCAGAAATATTAGAGATAACAGAAAAAAACAAAAGTAGAAAAATTTCAGCACTATCCTCCTTTCTGAACTCCATAGAACTCTAAAACACTCCATATCTTAAACATACTCTATGAATATATAAATGAAATAAGAAGATAAAGAAGAAGAAAAATAAGAAGACGAAGCGACTCTTCGGAGTAGGCAAAAGTCTCTACCCAATCAACCAACCAACCAATTAAAGTTTAAAAAAAAATGTTTATATTTGAATATTTCGTGTTCAATAGAGATAAGTCGATATTTAGCGGGAACGTGAACGGAATTGAACCCAATAAATTAAATTTTTACTGGGATACACTGAAAAGCAGACTATTGTCTTCTTTACCTTCATACACCAAGGATTAAGTATACGATTTTGTGAATATACAGTGAGAGTCTACTCTTGGAGCAAAATATTCTTTTCAATAAAATATAGGAAGACTGGGCACTTTGCCGGCGCGCGCTATACCTCTTGAAATCTCCTAAACTCAACTTATGGATTTTGTGCTTGATTCACTACTGTGTGTAGAATAAATCCACACTGTAAAAAAAGAACGTCTTTTGACGTATTATTTTCCGTGAATTTTTCATGGATTAATTCCGTAAACTACAAAACGGAATTTTCATCGTGAAGTTTCCGTTTTTTAATTTTCCTCTCCTCACGCACGCGTATTGTACGATTTCTCCACTAGTTCTGGTGAGACTCAAATATAGTTGTAAATAAGTAATGGAAGTTTGTGCAAGCGTCTTCAGGCGAAACGAACCTTCAGCAAATTTATTATGGGTAAGTAAGTTAAATATATTGTTTTTATTTTTTGTATTATTGGCCGTAATCAGGAATGACTAGGCTAACGACGGGTAACCGTTGTGCGCATGATCGGGTTAAAGGCGTGGCTTTAAAGTATTTAGGATGGAACCTAGCGGAGCTCGAATGGGGTTGTGGTAGCGCGTCAGTCTAGAGTGCACATGGTCGTAGGTTCGAACCCCAGTAATTATTTTTCAGTAAATTTAATTTAAAATTTTTATTATTCCATTAAAAATTGCAAGAATTAATTTCTCTTGTTTAACAGTCATTCCTTATTTAATTAAATTCATTGTGTTTTTTAAATGTTTTACTTAATCTAATTTTTTTAAAAAACATTTTTAATTATTAATTAATTGAAAATAAAATTATTTCGCTAAAATATTTTATAGAAACATCAAGAATCAAGTCCACAAGGATGCGCATTGCTAATAAAGTATAAAAATCTTGCAGGGATTGTGAAATACAGTACAAAACAGTACGTCGGCAGCCTAGCAACGGCCGTAGTAAACGTTACCATCAGGGCTGGCAAAAGGAGTAAAATGACTTTTCTGTACTCTCTCCGGTACAATGTTCAGTACTAAACAACAAGCACAATTGAGATCCGGAACAAAATCATTCACCAAAATAACATTTGCTTACACTCCAGGAACTTAAGACAACGCTTTATTTGGTGATAGCTTCACTCCGATGCTCAACTTAGTGAGAAAGATCGAGCTAACATTTATCCGGAGATTTATCCAACGCAGCAGGTCGAGCTCTCTTCTATCCGGATATTTATCCAAAGCAGCTGACGAGTGTAATTTCGATCCAGTCGGAGCGGTGAGGTTGTTCGTAGTGTGTAATATCCATCCAGTCGGAGGCGTGAGGCTGTTCGTAGAGTGGAATAAAAATCCGGTGCAGGACTGATGGCTGTGAGACGAGTTCATATCGCTCCGGCTTAGAATTCGACGCCTTCAGGGAGTTTGATTTCACTCTTGGACAATATTCGAAGGTTTGGGTTGATTGTTATATAACTCCAAGATAAAAAATCAACAGTTGAGATGAGCTTTTATGAGATGAAACTTTATTCAGGAATGAAATTAAAAATTAAAGATTATGGTTCAATTTAGTTTTGATCCAAAGAGAAATCTAACTCTGACTTTGAGAAATATTTCGATCCACAACATCATTTAACCTTGTAGAGCTAGAAATATGTTTTGCTCGGGAATGAAATTTAATAGTAATAAGTGTCGACCTTTACTTGAAGTATTCGATTCCGATTCGATTCCTTGGTATCGATTCCAAATTATTCGATTCCGGAATCGATTCCTTCATGGGTTCGATTCATTGGTATCGATTCCGGTATCAAATTTCGATTTCTTAATATCGATTCCAAAGTAGTCGATTCCGGAATCGATTATTGATTCCAAAGTATTCGATTCCGGAATCGATTATCAATTCCACAGTATTCGATTCCGGAATCGATTATCGATTCCAAAGTATTCGATTCCGGAATCGATTATCGATTCCAAAGTATTAGATTCCGGAATCGATTCCTTCATGGGTTCGATTCATTGGTATCGATTCCGGTATCAAATTTCGATTTCTTAATATCGATTCCAAAGTAGTCGATTCCGGAATCGATTATTGATTCCAAAGTATTCGATTCCGGAATCGATTATCAATTCCACAGTATTCGATTCCGGAATCGATTATCGATTCCAAAGTATTCGATTCCGGAATCGATTATCAATTCCACAGTATTCAATTCCGGAATCGATTATCGATTCCAAATTATTCGATTCCGGAATCGATTATCAATTCCACAGTATTCGATTCCGGAATCGATTATCGATTCCAAAGTATTCGATTCCGGAATCGATTATCGATTCCAAAGTATTCGATTCCGGAATCGATTATCAATTCCACAGTATTCAATTCCGGAATCGATTATCGATTTCAAATTATTCGATTCCGGAATCGATTATCGATTCCAAAGTATTCTATTACGATTCGATTCCGGAATGGATTCCTTCATGGGTTCGATTCCTTGGTATTGATTCCAAAGTTTTAATCAAAGTTTTAATCAAGTTTTAATCCAAAACTCTTTTAAAATGTCAAATTAAGCTTAATTTCAACATCGGAACTACAATTTACGATGGAAAATTCTAAAGTTAGTACCCAGAAATGAATTAAACTGTCGAAATATCTCTCATTTTAGTATTGAAACTAAAATAGACGATTGAAAAGCTTTAAATTTTCATTCGGATCTAAATTAAACCATTAAAAACCAATGAATTTTTTCCTGGAAACTTTATTCCACTCTTTAAAACAGCATCACCGCCTCCGACTGGAGGCAAAGACTCGGCCAGAAGCTCGGATGAATATCCGGATAAAAGTATTGCTCGACCAAAAAGCTCGGTTGAGTATCCGGAGAAAAGTATGCTCGGCCAGCAGGTTGAAAAAGATCTCCGGATAAGATCGACACAGTGAAAGAGCCGCCGAGCTTTCTCCGGGAGGAAAATAAACTCATTCATCAGCCTCGAGTTTCGCTCCGGAGGGAAATTAAACGTAGACTTCAAATTTGGGTTTCATTGTGGATGAAACTAAAAGCTTTGAGTGAAGTTAAATTAGGTTCCGGATTAAATCTAAATATCAAAATTATGGTTGATTTAGCTCTGGAACAAAACTGCAATGCCGAGGAGCACTGAGTTTAGTTCAGGATTGAGCAAAATCTGTAAAAATCACAGGTTACGGATATAATTTTACTCCTTTTGCCAGCCCTGGTTACCATGCTTTAAAATAGAAATACTCTGATATACTATTTTTAAACAGATATTTAAACATCGTACGATCGCTTTCTTCACCACGTAGCTGAAGTCTTAAAATATTGCATACCTAACTAGTCTTATTAGATCGCAAAAATGTGATCTAAATAGTTGTGATAACTTGTAACTTTTGATTAGACTTGTATTACTGTGATCGGTAGTGTAAATTATTTAAAAGAATCGTCTATTTGGATTTTACGGATTGTTTGTCATTTTTTTTTCAAAATTATAATCAGGAATATACTGAATCACAATAATATTAGTAATAATACGAAAAATCCCTAAAATAACGGAAAGTTCCACTCCAATGACGAAAAGATATTAAACGAACGTTCTCTAAAATAACGGAAGGTTTCCCTCCTTTCACAGAAAAATACAAAACGGACATTCCCTCAAATGACGGAAAAAGAAAATAAGGATACCTTCTCAAATGATGAAAATAATCCGGCAGCTATGCTGCCGGGAAATTTACGTTTATTGAAGAAAGATTTTTTTACAGTGCAAAAACATGTAATATAAGAAAGGATCTAGATTGATGCCACTATATCATTATGATGTATTTTATCTTTCTCTTTTCACTGCTGTATCTTTTGTCACCTATCTAAGAATATTGCTATGTTATGTTTGTGCCAAAGTTATGTGACTTAAGACTATGTTTAAAGAACATATTTATTTAAAACTATATGATGGTCTTTTTTGTTGTAATAGTTACGTACTTCTTTGTAATATGAAAAACCTTAAAGAACAAATTATTCTCTTATACAACCCGAAATTGTACTTTAAAAAATTTTTCATTGCATTCTTGTTATTTTAACATTTTTTGCCTCATAACAGTTTTGTAATAGGAAACACGTTCTACTACTATTCTGCGCGGCCGTTTCGGCGCTGGCCGTTTGGGCACGGGGTCGATTCGGCGCCAAAAATAAAATTAAAGTAAATAGAACTCTTTCATAATCCTTCTAAAAATCAGAAGAAAAAAATTTTGTTTCGCGCCGAATCGTCTCATTCCGTAAGAAACACTCTTTGATGCTTGTTTCCTGTTACCGAAATCAACACTGATAACCTATTATTATTAGATGACTTAATCAAACATAAAATTAACAATCGCCCCCTTCTAACCCCCATAAAACAGTTACCTCAACTCAGCTTAAAGAGTTGGCAACTAGCGAAAATCTGCTCTAACGAGTTCCCGAAATCTACAGCTAAAGCACTGGGATCCGTTCATTAGAAATATGCATTCGGTCAAAAGTCCCTCATGTCATTCCAGGTTCATAATTATGTGGTTTGTGGATTTATAATGTTGCTGCCTCAAATGAGGGTCGGGACGGTTAGGAAATTTGAAACTTGCTTTATTGGGATGGTTTTCTTTTATTACTTCACGGAATCGTAAACCATTTACTAAAGATGTTGGGATGTTGGATCTGGGTTTTCTAACTTCTGGATATGCTCGTTTCTGACTGAGTTAAAATAAGAAGAAAGGGAAATAACATCAGAAAGGAGGGGAAAATTGTTATATACAGTTTTGTAAACTTTAAAGGGGTACTTTCAATGTTTTCTGAATGTTCAGTTGTTATTCCAACAAAACTCGTTAATTATTTAATTGAAGTATAGAAATTTTTATTAGGAACTTCAAAACGTCGCATTGATTCTTAATTTTAAGCAAATTATCATGTAACTGATAATAATTCTGCTTATTTCTTAATTTAAAGTTAGCAAAATTCCAGTATTATTCTTTTTAATAGTTATTGGTAATTCAAAGAATTAAATTTTTATACTTTGAAAATTATAACTAATCTAACCTACATGAAACAGGCTTTAGCGGTTTTTCTTAAACAATGTTGTTAGTAGTATAAACTTAAATGTAATTTTTAAAGTTTATCCAGTTTTATTGGTAGCTTCATGAAACAGAAGAAAGGGTAATAAAAATATTTCCCTAAATCAACACAAACAACCTAAAATAAATTCATTTATCATAAGAAAAGTTCTTGTTCTTGTTCTTGTTCTTGTTGGTTCACTAGAGACATGTAAGTTTTAGTAAGTAAGAAAGTAGTAAAAGAAAGTTTTAGTAAGTAAGAAAAGTTTTCTTATAATAAACCACACGAGGGGGTAACCATGGTTATGAAGTTAAAATATTGCCTCTGAAACTTCTTTTCGTATACCAAAAACAAATGTTTTTATAAAAAGTCTATCAGACTTACTCGCATCTTTCGTAAATGATTTACTCAATCTCTCAAATATAGAATCCGAACACAATCACAAGCTGAATAATAAAAAAGAACATCCTCAGAAATCCAAAACTGTCGGGTGATCTGGATTATACCCATTTGTCTGCCTTTTCGAAATGCCGGGGCCAAATTGACCTCGACATTACTTACTCAATGATTTTCCTTGTTTGAGCAGAAGCGGTTTTATATGGTTTGAGCCATTTCTTAATAAATTGGTGAAATTTCTTAGACAAATGAATGCTGTTTTTCGGTGGGGGTTTCATTTATGTATCTTTTTATTGCTAAACGAAGGCTGCGTCTTGCTTTTGTACTTGCGGATTTCATATTTTTTAAAAATAAATAGACTACGACAATAAGAGAGAACGGGATGTTATTTTTGTGAACTGCATCAAATTTTAAATTGCTACTATCTAAATGCATCGATTTAATCTATCATTGTGATATATTTGAATTTTTTTTTCATTTCCTTTGTTTTATACTAGGGGTGGGTTTTTACATTTATTTTCAAAAATAAAGCAGAAATGGATTTTGCCGTATATAGGTTAATACAAAATCAAAATATTTTTTAGAGGGGTTTATTTTTCCTAAAACAAGGCGGAAATGATCTAAAAAATAGGTTGAAAATAAAAACCGAAAGTAATTGGAAGTTTGGCTGTTTAAGGAATAAAATAAACCGTTTAGAATTTACTCTTTATTATTATTTCTATGTTTCTTTTATTTTGTTGTTTTGTAAGTCATCTTATTCCTAAATGAAACTATTATTCCTAAATAAAACTGGTATTAATCTTGTTTTAAAATGTGATTTTACCTGTCTTAGAAAAATCCTAATGTGGTTTTTGTCCAAAGATACAACACTCTCCCCTATATATGGAAATCTGCATTAGGAGCATTAGAAACTTTATAATCAAAGATGTTTTCAATTATACGTCTTTTCATTTATACGTCGTTTTACGTCGGTCCATTGAAAGACGTATAAACGATGCTTTAAAAGTTAATAAGTTCTTACAACACAAATAGGGTCCCATTTATGGTGACCATTCAAATCTTTGGAACAGAAACATACAATTTTCCCATCGACCACTGAAATATAAATACGCATGACACCCATGTCAGCTTATCTCCTCATACACTCTGATCTTTTTGTCTTGAGCCGTCAAAAGATAACGGAATTTATAAACTTGTTCTGAAATGTTTGGAATTTGGGATTAGTGTAAGTTCGTTACATTTAGCATTGTGTTGGAAGAACTCTAAGCAGCACAAATGTTCAAGATTCTTCCAATTTTTGTCGTGTATGGCCAAATTTCTTTTACATCTAGTTGAAGTTACACCAACTTGACATATTTGGTATGAGTTGTGCTACTAGGGCCAAATTTGGATGACTTGTTCAGTTACGGAAATTTCTGAATTATGAAAAATAGTTAAGGATGTGGAAAATGATGGTTGTGGAAAGTTAAGAAGTAATCAATAAAATCAAGTAATTCACATCACGTGACTTGGCCCTAGCAACAGCCATAGCAACACGAGTGTTGGAGGACAAACTATGGCATCCACTCCATTGTGCACTATGGATTTATGAACAAAAAAGAGGCACAACGAAAATATTTCGATTATTAGCGGGGGAAAAGCATATGGAATAGATTCAAGAAAGGTTATTTAGATAGTATAGGTCAGGGGTCGGCAACCATTTGAAACGAAAGATCCAAAAAGTACAACTTACAAAATTTCCCAGTTTTTAAAGAGCCACTTTTTTGTTTCAATTTAGAACTATTTGCTTATATATATTTGATCAGTGGCGGCTCGCCCATAGGGGCTGCGGGGCTGCAGCACCCCAACCAAAATTTCCCGAAATTCCAATTTTTATTTGCTTTACAATTTTAAAAATTATCTATTTCCCCCTTAAATCTTAGTCCTTTATAATCCCTTTTCAATTAATAATTACCTGCCATGCCGTCTCGACAACAGATTTCTTTCCGGGTCGATCAGCCCCCGCAGATATACCTATCGTGGTATAAAACATTATCTCTATCATACCAAATCAAAATATCAAGAATTTAGCATGCGAATCTGTTAGGAGAAAAGGGGCTGCTTTTCAGCAGCCCCGACCAGAAGAATGATAGCTTTTTCAATTGAGAGAGCTGTGAAAAAAAACTGAGGGAAGAAGAAAAATATACGATTTCTTCTACAAATAAATCACATTGGCGTTATAGCTTTCCTCACTCCAACACTGTTTTAATTTTTATTTATAGCTTCTTTTTTTCTTTTCAACAAATAGGAAAAAATCTTTTCTGATGTTTCGGCTAGTCAATAAAGATTTATGTTTACTTTTTTGCAGCCACGTTTTTATTTCTTTTTATAATGAACAAATTTAATTCCAAATGTAGAGTTCAGTTCATATTCGCTTGATAACCTTCATCTTCGTAATAATCAGCTAGGAATATAGGTAAGTGACAGTTTTTGAATACTTAATTATTATGTGGGAAATCGAAATTTTATATTTCCCCCATATTTTCTATTTGATTTTTCCACGATTTTGTTTAAAAGAAATATTATTTGGCATTATATCGCTTAAAATACGCTGCCAACTTGGTACTGCCGCAGCAGCACCCCTTATAATTTTACCTTCGAGCCGCCACTGTATTTGATTTGATGGGGAGGATGATGAGGAGGTTGACCCAATATTTTTTCTGAGGTACCTACTCTTGGGTACTTTATAAAATCACGTTTTAAATTACTTACTTTAGTTAACTTATGTTTACAACATTTTTCGAAGAAAAATTGAAGGCTCTCCTCCAGAAAATTTTTTGGAAATTTCCCCTTAAAAATAGCATTTTAGCCCTTTTTGGATTGCACCCAAAGATCACCTCTCATTATTTAAATGACAGAATTTACAAGGCAAAATAGTAAAGTTATAATGAACAGCAAAATTTCTTGGCCCTTCTACAGGAAAATTTTTGAAATTTGCCCCTGAAAAGTAGTGTTTTTATTCATTTTTAGAACTTCTTATATAGACCATATTCACTCCTCATACGTTACAAAATTTTCAAGGAAAAACAGCACGTATTTATTCCAAAATTTTGAGGGGTGTTTGGGGGTCCTCCCCCAGAAATTATTTGGAGCTTTTACCTTTAAAAGTAGTTTTTTGACTCATCTTAAGAACTTTAGGTTACACCGCTCCTTGTGAGTCAAATCGATTTGATTAGGTACTTAAAATAAATTTTCTGATTTTTAAGGGTTTTGATAATAAATTATAAATTTTTTCATATGGAACTGGAGAGCCGCAACTTTACATCAAAAGAGCTGCATGCGGCTCGCGAGCCGCAGGTTGCCGAACCCTGGTATAGGTACATACTTTTAAAATTCCAGTTGATAAATCTCTAACCCTACCCCTTTAAGTATAGCGTGATTTTTACTTACAATTGGATGACGTCATTGGGAAAAGCTTTATGGCTTGTGTTCCTATTATGGAATGGTTGTATTATTCCCTAATGATTTACAGTTAAAATATTTTACAGTGCTATTTACTAATTTTCCAATAAGATCATTCGGTATTATCCATATTTTACAAAACAAATTGTTGGAATAACCTGTAATTTCTCTGCTGCAGTTTAATACCCACAAGTTCATCTATCCTTCTAAAACTCTAACTCAATCAATTTATATTTTTTAATTTGATAAACCTGGAAGTGATTTAGATTCATGATCTTCCCCTTTCCGAGTTTATTTCGGATGCACTGAGTGGCAATACATTATTACTTTTCGATCGACGAATTTATTAGTTGTTTTACGTTGTTCCAGCTTTTCATTTCATGTCTACTATTAATGTTGACCAACGTTTGTCGCAGAGACATTTTTAATAATTATTATAGTGTGTTCATTTAGAACTGGCGCCTGAAACAGGATCAAAAACGCCTAATAACGCTCATCCATCATACAACTTCAGGGACCGATTTTTTTACAGTATTTTAACTACTTCTGTTTCGACTGCCTTGTTATCACACAAGAAAAAATTTTCGATGATAGTTACAGTAGTAACTGCTTCTAATACATTATGTCTCAGGCGCCAATTCTAAATGAACAGAGTGTAAAGAAGTCTATTTCAAAAAACTAACACACAGCCAACCAAGTAAAACTCAACTAACGTTTAACGTTTATTCTGCCGCTTCGATCTCGGGACAGCCCCCTCTTCGAGCTTAGGCTCACAAGCATTTATAAACAAGCGAGAGATTCTCTTCACTTCGCCGCAGAATTTAACTAGTCTTCTTCTTCACTACGTTACAGACTAAATTCCTCCCCTCTCAAAAACTTTTCTTGATGTAAAGCGAGAAAAGTCCTAGCTTCACCTAAAAAACTTAAAATGATTATAGTAGACACTAAAATACTTTTTTAAAACATCAACAATGATTTTGGGGGTTCATTTCTTACTAAAGCAATTCTCCTAGAAAAAAAATCTTTCTCTTTAAGAAGTTTAAAATAGTAAAGTTATTAAAGTCACTGTAAAATGTAAATATCACATTAATAGAAATTAAAAGTTCTCTTCTTTCAACTGGTAGCTTCTTTTACCCAAGGAGAGATTAAACAGTTCTTCATTACACATAGAAATAAGGTATATTTACATCACATCATACTTGCTGTAAAAATAGGTTTCATGGGATGCGACTCAAACAATCGGCGTTTAAATGAAGCTTCCCTTTGCGATGAATAACCTCATAATTAAATGGCTGCAAAGTAATAACAATAACAATAACAACAGCAGCAACAGCAACAGCAACCGAAGCAGCAACAACAGCAACAACAACAGCAACAGCAGCAGCAACAACAGCAACAGCAGCAGCAACAACAGCAACAATAATATAAAAATCAAGAACAAAATTCATTCAAAACCGAACAACGCGAAACGCAATTCAAACTACTAACTCACAATATCAGATCAACCTGACCCCAATCAAAACCAAATCCAAACACAATCTCAAGTATTCAAATCTCTATGCAAAAGCTCAAAAACCTACCGTAACCCAATTCCACAAAACCGATCGAAGCAAACAGAAATCCACAACTAGAAAATCCAAACTATCTACCACCTGATCTATCACTCTAATACAAAAGCTCAGATCCTTGTAAACCTAATCAACACCTTACCGTGGGTTCTCATCCACTAGCTGCCACCAATTCAACCGGCTGTAAAGAAGTCTATTTCAAAAAACTAACACACAGCCAACCAAGTAAAACTCAACTAACGTTTAACGTTTATTCTGCCGCTTCGATCTCGGGACAGCCCCCTCTTCGAGCTTAGGCTCACAAGCATTTATAAACAAGCGAGAGATTCTCTTCACTTCGCCGCAGAATTTAACTAGTCTTCTTCTTCACTACGTTACAAGAGTATAAATGAGGGAAATGGACAAAACATATGCAGTATCAAATGGTATGACTGGGGAAATACTTCGACTTCTCCTGTTCTACAGGGTGTTTCAAAAGTCCGTTTCGGGGCTTTTATTGGAACCAACGTGTCCTAGGGTCACAGAAGTAAGGTCAATCCTTAGGTAAGTGCCCCTGGAGAATCCATTGAGATGACTTACAGCGCCCCTAGTGACGAAATAAAAAAGTTAAAAAATTTATTTAAAAACAATAGGAGATAGAACAAACCCTAAGTGAGAGTTTTGTTGCCAGCGTTATGAAGAACTCACAGAAAAAAATTTCATAAAAATACCTTGAATATTCGCGGAGACTTTAGCACGTGAAAATAGTACTTTTTCAGACTGCGTGGTTTTGAGGTTTTTAAAAAAAAAACTTGCACTTCCGAACTTTTTTTTTTGAGGTCTGAAGAAGTGCTTTCACACGCTAATATCTCAGCGAATATTCAAGATATTAACATGAAATTTTTTCGGTGAGTTCTTTATGACGTTAGCAACAATACTCTCACTAAGGTTTTTGCTGTATCTCCTTTAGGTTTTAAATTAGTTTTTTAACTTTTTTATTTCGCCACTAGGGGCGCTGTAAGTACGTACTTCTTACTTCAAGCTTCCGAGGCTTTTGACTCGATGGCTCGATGTCCCTCATAAACCCTGGCGGCATGGGCGCCGCCAGGATTTCTTTTAGGGGGGTGCATCCATCTGTGTTTACAAATTATTCTACTAATTAGTAAAACAGGATTTAAAAGTCTGCCTATTTCTTTTTCTTTAATATAGAAAGTAGTTTGGGTTTGGGGGGAAGGCCCAAATATTTTTTCCTTCCACTTCTCATGCGTGGACCCAATACATAATGGACCCAATGTAGCTTTTAATAACTTTTTAGGTAAAATTTGTGTCCTGTGTAAAACATCACAGGAGAAGTTTATCGAATGTAATAAAGTTACAACAACTAAAGGGGGGTCTGGGAGTCCTCCCCCAGAAAATTTTTGGAAACTTCACTCTAAAAAACAGGTTTTTAACTAGTTTTGGTTCACCTAGTACGAACTTTCGATTTACATTTTTAGGTAAGATTTGCATTTGAAGAACTTAACAGGGGCGGATCCAGCATTTGTTTTTTTTGGGGGGGTTGCATAATCCAATTTAATCTTCTTGATGATCTTAATATGTAAAAGGAAGTGAATTATCCTGCTCAAACTACTAAAAGGGGGGTCTGGGGGTCCCCCCCCCATAAAATTTTTTGAAATTTAAGTAAAAAACCCATTTTTTCAATTTGTTTTGGTACGCCTAATCCGAATTTCGGATACAGATTTTATGGTAGAATTTTTGCGCGTTTTGACAACTTAATATAAAATAGAGTTGTAATAATAGTTACAAGTACCAAGGTGGTCTGGGGGTCCTCCCTCAGAAAATTTTTGAAAATTTGACCTTAAAATAACAGGGTTTTAACTCATTTGGTGCATAAATTGCCATATTATAATATAGTGTACAACTTTTCATTTTTTTGGGGGAGCTAAAGCCCCCAAGCCCCCCCTGGATCCGCTAGTGGGACTTAATATAAAAAATAGAGTTTCAAGTACAAAAGGGGATCTGGGGGTTATCACCCAGAAATTTTTTGGAAATTTTACCCAAAAAACGAAGCTGAAACCCTTTCTACGTGGTTTGGGTAGACTTAGTCCAATTTTTGCCAGGGGGGTGCAAGTGCACCCCCTTGTACCCCCCTCCCGGCGCCCATGCCTGGCGGCCAATGGCCACCAGCGACTATCCCTAGGGATGTCCTTTATGGACTCGCCAGCCAGTTTAGAGACTAAGGACGCTCTAGCGGGCAAGGGAGAGGTGCACAGTAGGAGTATGTGCTCCAAAGTTTCCTCCCCCATGCCGCACATCTCACAAAGAGGGCTGGCTGCCAAACAAAATCTATGTAGATATTTTGTTGTTGTTGTCGTGTGCCACTTGGTACTATACCCAAGCTCCACAAGGATTCAAGGCAAAGGGGGTGGGCTCCTGAGAAAGTGAGGCCCATAAATGGCAGGAGTCCGACTTCTGCCTCATGAGATGATAGATGCTGTCACTATCTATCGACCCCTCCAAAATTTTGCCATGTATCTGAAGGTGAGGGAAATAGTCCCCAGACACCTGGACCCATGGTAAACTGCGCCATGACCGACCACAGGACTTCCGGACCCACAGATTTAGCGAGCACGTACTCCGCATATACTCGGTGGGTCTTTTAGCGGTGTCGGGATTCGAACCCGAGACCCTCCGATTCTGAAGCCGATGCCTTAACCACTAGGCTCCCCACAGCCCTTGTAGATATTTTCAGGTGACAATATGACCCATACGCGCTCGTGCTGCGAACGATGCCACAGAACGGGGCATATTAAAGATCTTTGGGTCATTTGGGGAGCTTTGGATACTGAAGTACTCCCGTCCAGTGGTGCAGTCCTTCCATCTCTGTATCCAGGACTGGTCTAAAGATCTCCTAACCGCACTCCCTCGCTGTCTCAATGTGTAAAGGCGAAGCGGGACAGGGCCCATATTACAAGCCTTATTAGCCAAGGAGTCGGCAACCTCATTCCCATCGATCCCACAGTGGCTGGGAATCCACTGAAGCACCACATTCCTGTTCAAACCACTCAATAATTTCAGCTTTTGCAAAATATCTCCAACTCGAAAATAGTACTCTGTGGGACCCGGGGACTGTAAGGCCTGAATGGATGCCTTTGAGTCAGTCAGTATACAAATGTTGTGGGTGTCAATGGATTTGCAGTATTCAAGAGCGGCGTCCAATGCCAGCAACAGGGGCGCTGTAAGTAATCTCAATGGATTTTCCAGGGTCCCTTACCTAGGGGTAGACCTTACTTCCTTTGACACATAGGTTCCAAATAAAAGCCGCAAAATTGACTTTTGAAACACCCTGTATATATCGATATCCATTCTAATCTCATAGTATCTGTTTACATTCTACAGGGTGATTCAGAAATAATCATCAATAATTGGGGGGGAGGTAGAGGGGCCCTAGACAAGCATATTTCGAATAGGGATGGTGGGGCGCAGCCTTACCGTTAAAGAGCTAGGACCTAATGTAGTGCGAGGGCGTTTAAAAAGGCCGTATTTAGGAGGCCCGTTTGACGAAATAAAACGTAATAAAATGAAAAAATCTATTGCATGAGGTAAGGAAGTATCCCTACTACTTATACTATGAATTCGATAGAATTTGAACCACTTTCTAAACCGTGAAGTGAGTTTCAAAAGTGCAATATCAATATTTTAGTCAAAGAATGGAGTTCCCTTAATGGTATTTAGAAAAATGATGATCGAGGAAGGAATTTTCAATGATCGTAACATTGATCATTGAAACTGTTTGATCATTGAAAATTCTTTCCCCGATCATCATTTTTCTAAATACCATTAAGGGAACTCCATTGTTTGACTAAGAGATCAATATTGCACGTTTTAAAACTCACCCCACGGTTTAGCAAGTGGTCCAATTTCTATCACATTGAGGATTTAAGTAGTACGGATACTCCTGTACCTCATGCAATAATGTTTTTCATTTTATTATGTTTTTTTCGTCACACGGGCCTTCTAAAAACGGCCTTTTGAAACGCACTCGCACTACATTAGGTCCTAGCTCTTTAACGGTAAGGCTGCGCCCCACCATCCCTATTCGAAATATGCTTGTCAAGGGCCCTTCTACCTCCCCCTCAATTATTGATGATTATTTCTGAATCACCCTGTATATCGAAAACAGATTTCTTCCTCTATACAAGTATTCCAGACTTTTTTTACCAAAATTTGCAAAGTTAATCGTAAGTAGAACTTTTGAGTAAATTCAATTGATATTTTGATGCCATAACTGTGTATTTCTCTTTGCAGGTTACTCAGATGAGCATTTCTTATAACGATTACACTTGCCACGTCTACGCCGAAGGAAGAGATTACAATGAGCTAATTCATCTTACGTTCAGGAGCTCATATCAAGTGTGCCGAACCTTCAAGGTGATTTTACAAAAGGTGAAAGCTGAGTGTTTATCTTAATCAGTTGGATCTCGAAGAAAATGCAAGTATCTGTATTGAATTTCAATGTAAACTACTTTTTGTGCACTAATAAAAGTATGTCAACTAATCTGGTTTTGGTTGTTTCCTCGTATCTGTCAATTTTTTAAATTTTGGCTACTTGGGTCCATGGGTGGATTTAGATGAAGGACCCTGGTGGGTACACTGGAAACCTTGGGGGGATAAACTGTTCCTGATGGCTTTGGAAACATTTTTCTAGTAAAAATGAAATTTTCTCAAAAAGAGTGAAAAAAATCAAAAAAGCCCATGTACTGGTGCACAGAAGGTACACAATTCGAATCCCACTAACTTTATTAGTGCATTTAACACTTAGATTAAATTTTAAACATTGACAATTTCACTGTACAGTTAGACCAGTAGCTGGATCCAAAACGTCATTCATAGCTCGGTTGGTAGAGTCGCGTTCCTGCAGTACAGAAGGTTATCAGTTCAAACCCCACTGACTTCTTATTTTAGTGCTGCATATTTTATAGCTAAATTAAATTTTAAACAATAAAAATTCCACTTTACACTTTCACCAGTAGCTGCTTCTAATACAGCCTTGATGGCTCAGTTAGTAGAGTCGCGTTCCATCAGTACGGAAGGTACTCAGTTCAAACCCCACTGACTTTCTATTTTAGTGCATATTTTACAGCTAAATTAAATTTTGAACACTGACAATTCCACTGTACAGTTTCACCAGTAGCTGCTTCCAGTACGGCCTTGATGGCTCAGTTAGTATAGTCGCGTTCCTTAAGTACGGATGGTACTCAGTTCAAACCCCACTGACTTCCTATTTTAGTGCATATTTTACAGCTAAATTAAATTTTAAACACTGACAATTCCACTGTACAGTTTCACCAGTAGCTGCTTCCTGTACGTCCTTGATGGCTCGGTTGGTAGAGTCGCAGTACTGGTGTACAGGAGGTTCTCAGATCAAACCCCACTAACGTAACTAACTATTTTAGTGCATTTTGCAGATGAATTAAATTTAAACACAGACAATTCCACTATACACTTTCACTAGTAGCTGTTTCCAAAGCGTCCTTGATGGCTCAGTTGGTAGAGTCGTGGTCCTGGTGTGCAGAAGGTACTCAGTTCAAACCCCACTATCTTAACTTCCTATTGTAATTGTTTAATATCTGCCTCTCTCTATACTTTCCCTCTCTGTACTTTCTAATAGTTGTATTTTAACTTAACATAAGCAAAATGAACTTCATTTTCTATGAGTACCAGATGTTGCATCTGATCTAGGGGACAGAAACTGGTGACCGAGTCGAGTCTGTTCACCCGTCGAAGATGTCGGGGCTCGGACGAGAGGAGGTCTTCCTGGCGGACCTGATCTGCTCCCCGGGGGGTCGCGGGCCTAGGGGGTTCTTCGGATAACCCTCGAAAGCCCCTTCGCCCTGGGGGCCAGGGGAGAAAGGTCCGTCAGGAAGCCAGTTTTGCCTAAAATTTTAATCCTAAGATACAATCCGCAATTTGTGGACGGCCCCCTAACAGAGCGCAATATGGAGACGGCCCCCTTAGTTATTAGATTGCAAATTTTTGACTCCATTACCCGTCTTCAGCACCATTATGTAGTGAATGAATGTAGTTATTATAGTATTTTTTATTCGAAATTTTTTAATTGTAAATTATTGCACTCTAATGAACGTAATAAAGTTATTTATAAGAATAAAAGTTAAAAAAAAGCTGCTTTAGAATAAGTGATTGGCAGGTATTACACTACGGTTAGGAAAGAATCTCCGAAACTTTTCTATCCCCCATTTTTATCATCCAAATCAGTAATTATGACAATAATATTATGGATTATAATGATAATAAATGGAAAATATTAATTCATTAACAAATTAAACTGAAAGAAAAATATAAACCATATACAAAAGACTTGATAAATTTCAACAATCAATTTCCTAGTTAGCTATCAAATAGTTGGGTGGCTTATTACGTAAAAATGACCGAAAACTGCAAAATGTGATAATTTAATGAAACTTTCAGGGATGTTAGATAATCATATAAGAACTAAAATATCGATGGGAGCCCAAAATAAATTTTACGGCGTGATTTGACCGCTATGACGTTATGGTTTATAATTTCCTAACAGCTTAATTTGTTAATGAATTAAATATTTTCCATTTTAAAATTCCATTAAATTTCTATTAAAATTACTTGATACTTCTTATTTACTGTAAATGTTGTTATTTTTAATTACAGTATTAAACTAAACAGGACGATGAAGAAAACGCCTATATATTTCAATCTATATTTTCGTTCCAAATTAGTTGAATTAAAGAAGTTATCAAATGTTATTAAATTAAACAAAAATGATTATTTTTAAAAACATCTAATGTTTTCTCATAGTTAATGTAAACGGTCTTAGAAACAACTTGGCTTAACACTAATATTTCCGGAATTATTTCTAAACACCTGTCATTTAATTCTCCTTTACATATTAACTCTTCGACTTTAGTCAGTAACACTTTCGACTTTTAGTCTTATAAGTAACTTCATTACGTTCATAAGAGTGCAATAATTTGCAATTAAAAAAATTTCGAATAAAAAATTATAAATTTTGACTGCATGTGGCAGCCATCGTGGATTTATGACGTCATATCCGCCTTTTGTTTCATTGTTGTGTTTATAATTAGGAACATATTTTCATTACATTCACATTCACTTTGAAAATAGCATCTATTTAAAGTATTTCATAACAAAATACTCATACTGTGTTATTGGTAAAAATATCCATTTTTTTGTTATGTCTTCATTAACTCCCTTTTCTATGGATTTAGATTATTTTTTCGGTAGCTATTCGATAAATCCATCTATTTCTGAGATTTTCGTCCAAAATAATTCCGATATTATCTCTATTTCGCCATTTACAGCAATTTTCCCACGGTAGCCATCTTGTATTCATGACGTCATACCCGCCCCCTGCACTAAATTGAAAAAAAAAAAACACCTGGTACCACGTTAATGCAGACGTCATTACAAATCAAATGATACCACTCACTAAGCTCCAACAAAATATTTTTCAAACACGACATAAAAGCGACTCCACTATTGCTTTGTAAAATTGAATTTCTAAAAAAAAAACCTTTTTTTTTAAGTCAACTGACTTTAATTTTCATAGCACTCGGCCCCACAAAATTAAAAGCTTATTAAAAGTACATAGAATATAATCCAATCTCATTTTTTAGTTCAGAAATAGGTTAAAAAACACTTTTTTTCTGGTTTAGTTCACTAGCTGGAAAAATCCTTTATAAAACCATACAGTATATGAACTAAATGGACTAAATAAAAAAAAACCAAAGGTGAAACTGCTGTGACTACGGGAAATATTAATATTTTAATTTTTATAAAGCAGATAAAATCACATTTCGACCATTGATAAAATTTGTTACAACAAGCTGTTCTCCCTATGAACTGAAACAATTGTACTTATCATTAACTCATAAAAAGAAAAGCTTCAGTTTAAAACTTTTTTTTCACTTTTTTGATGGATTACTTATAATGATTTATTCCTCGCATATAATAAATTGGAAATCAATTGTTTAAAGTAAAGAAATTATTTCTGGATCATAAATACTCCCTTAAAGGAAATGCATGTCTTGATTTCTAACTAAAAATATGCAAAGCACATAGAATTTAATCACATATAGAACAAAGTTACATCTAAACACCATCTAATTGACTTTGAAGATTTCTATATTAACATTTTGAATTGGCTGGCCAGTAATTTTGAGTCTAGAGTTTAAATCAATTTTTAAACCATTTAAAAAATAAGTATTTATACATCTACTAACCAAAAGAGAAAAATAAGAATTCTATAATAATTTTAATGGTTAGTGTCTAAAAAGGTTTCAACTAAAAAAATACCCATTTTTATAACCAAATCCTCAAAAAAAATTAGAGTTAAGTCATGAAAATAGGCTTGATCACACTATTAATTTCAGAAACCTGTCAAAAAATGCCAAATTTTTAAAAAATTTTTTGCAAGGATAAATTTTTTTTGCCTTTAAATTCCTCATTTCCAAATGAGGTATTCTATAAGAAAAAAATTACTAAACATTTTCATTAAAATGTAGTGAGCCTAACTATACAGTTTTTATGCTTTTTCTCAAAACAAGAAAATTGGCATTTGACATGTTTCAGAAATAAGTATCGCCTCTCCCGTGCAAGACTCACACAATTGCAAAAGTGGAAATATTTACTCTACGGGAGCTTGGCGCGGAAAATTTTATAGAATGAGATATCAGACCGCCCGAGATTGTCTTTGAATATACTAAAAATCGAATGTGTCGCAGCAGCCAATGAAAAAATTAGAACACCTTTTTCATTATAAAAGAAAAACTAATTATGATAGAAGCACAATACTTTAAACACATATACAATTATTTTTTACAAAAAGATTGTCGTTTCGTTTTTTAAAAAATTCGAATTAGTTTTAAAATTAAGATTCAAAGTTTAAATTTTTTTCCTTTCTAGAATTGAAAGGGTTAACACAAGCATATATAAAACCGTTTTTGGCGATTTTTTTAGCGCACATGGAAATAATCCCCAAAGATTACACTCGATTTGACTTTTTCGATTTGGCGACCAATAAAGAAGTCTTTACACGCCAAGCTACCGTAAAGTAGACATTTCAATTTTTGCAATTGTGCGAGTCTTGCACGGGAGAGGCGGTATAATGATTCAATTACCCAAAATAATTTTTGATTTGTATCATCAAATGCATCTTATGATACAAAAAATTAATATAAATTTTATTTATGTAAGTAGATTATTTTAGAATAAAAACATTTTTTCATGACCTACCAGTCAAAACTGTTAAGCCTGTGTTTAATAGTCTCATAAAAGCTAAAAAGAATCTATCAATAAAAATTCTCTTAGTTTTTACAAGAAAATGAATAATTCTTTTAAACGGTACTAGATAAATTAATTAAATTGATAAGTTACATGTATACGAATTTCCTTGTTTTAACTAAACAAAGTTGGGCCGGTTTAAATTGATTTTGGTTTTTATGTTAAGTTATTACTGTTATCATTTATGTGTCTTTTTGTTATTTCAAACAAATTTGGTCTGCTGCCAATCATTTTGATCCGTAAAATATTTTAACTTTTATAAAATTAATAAATGCCTGCATTGGGACAACTTTCAAGTAGAATTAAAAAACGAATATAAATATTTGATATGTTAAAATTAATAAAGTTTCTGGGGGTAGGTAAAAAAGATATTCAGCACTTTTATAAAGAAGTTTTGAGTAACAGGTTTTTATTAATTTACAATATTAAACGTTTCTAATACGATTCATGCTTATAATATTCATGATTTAGAAATTATTTATTATTATTATTTATTTATGTAAGTTTTTGTAAGTATTTGCCTGTTCTAAAATGACTTAATATTTTACCATGTTTATTTATAAGCTATATTTCCATAATACTGTAATTAAAGTTTAGCTTCTATTCGATTTTTAAATTTTAATATAAACACGTGGTTATGTGAGTCCTTACACACGCGGTTAAAAATCGATGGCCGATATGTTACTGCAAGAAATGAGATGGTAATCAGGCGTGACCCCCTTTTCAACAGGATGTCGATTTCAAAGGCTATTGCAGGCCCTACAGATTTACAACCGAATCGAATTAGAGGAACCAAGACCTTTTTCTGGCTATAGGGGCCGTATAGATAAAAACATTGTAATATTTCAGTCTCCGATATCTCGCCAAATAGGGCAACGCTTTTGTGAGTCTTGCAACCCTCTTCTGGAAAGAGAAGGGAGTGTACCATAAACCACAGGGGGTCCAGGAGGAAACTGACCGCATGTCAGGATACCCATCAATCAGTTGGGCCGAAAAGTCCGGTGAATCTGTGCTGACCACACCTATTTCACTGCTGACAATATGTCCGGTCCCCCTCCAAGGCGTTCTCTCTACTTTCCCTCTTCAATGCACTGATATCTCTGAATAGAATATACAGTGCTTTGGAATGTGAATTAGTTACGGGAGGAACGGTCGGTGATCCTTTTGGCGACTTAGGGGTTACTATATTGAAGAGAAATTACTTTTTCGGGGAAAAAGGTCAGTATATACAACTGGTTTAATTGTTTATTATTTGAATGTTCCTCTCCATTGCTTCACAAAAAATTTTCAACAAAATTAATAGATACTATTTTCTCCTTAATTTTCTAATAATATTTTTAGATCTTTCAAAAAAATCAATAATAAAGTAGAAATCATTTAAAATTTTAATTTTTGACCTGTTTTTTTTAAATAAGGCAAGGATGGTATTAAAACTTTAAAGCTATAACTTAACCCGTACATGAAAATGTTTGCAAATTTGCAAGTTTATTTTTAATTTTGTAACTGAAATGTGTTTTTATTTAATTATAATGCCGCAAAAGTTTGATAATACTCAAGGGTGTAGCCAGGGGGGCAGGGAGAGCCGCTTGCCCCCCAAGTCCCGAGTAATTTACTTTTACTTTACTTTTAGTTAAAACACAGTTTTTTAGGGTCAAAGTTTTTCTGAGGGAGGGCCACCACACAGGCTCCCCTTTAGTATTAAAACCTTTATTATACTCTCACACTTTTTTATAAGTTCATTAAAATCAAAATTCTACCTTAAAATGTATGTCCAAATTTGGGTTTACGTGTGCCAAAAAAACAGTTTAAAACTCGGTTCTTTGGGTCAAATTTCCAAAAATTTTCTATGGGAGGACCCCCTTTGAAACTTCAAACTACTACTAAAACTTTTCTTATATACACTTTTCTTGAACGCAAATCAAATTCTACCTAAAAAAAGTGTTGAAAAGCTTCATTAAACCTATTTATGTGGATAAAAGAGGCTGAAAAATATTTTTAGGCCCCACCCGAAATAAATTTCTATATTCGCCAACACTGATTCAAACTTAAAAATAAGAGCTCCCACCCTTGACCGTATCCAAGGGGGTAAAAAAAGTTGATCGCACTCGTAACCTAAAATTTAGAAGTTAAATGTATAACTTCTTTTTAAAAACTTTAACAATTTACTTTAGCAATTTATAATTGTTATCGAAATCAACAGGTCCCGATCATTCCTATTTAATTTAATGTAAAATACATCGTTTAATGTGATCAACTATGAATCATGACTCCGCTTAATATTATCAAAAATTTGTCCATATTCCTTTTAAAACGACCACTTTTGAGTTCTAATTTCATTTTGAAGGTCAATTTTTACAAGTAAATTTTACTTTTATTAATTGAACTACTCTTATATTTTCCATTAAAATTTTGCCTAGTTTAAAAATAGTGTTTTGAATACATTTATTACGATTACATGATTTTGAATTTAATGCAAACAATCTAGTAACACTGTTTGCTGCTTTTGATATGAGATCGCTTATTGTTATAGATCGGATAATGTTATCAGTTATATCTCGGACAATTGCGATCACATTAAGCGGACTTGACTGTAATTCAAATTTACGTTAATTCAATTTTGTGTTTTTTCCCTTTTTGATTAAATATGTAACATATTGTGTTCAAATAAATTATTATTTTTATTAAAAAAATTATCATTCAAAAATAAATTTTATTAATTAAAATTAATTTTAAAATGAAATTTATTAGTTTAAAATTTTAATTAATAAATTTAATTGAACTTATAATTTCAAATTTTTTAAAATTTAATTATTTATTAAATTTTCTTTTTTTTTAAATGAATTTTATTTTAAATTTAAAATTTGCGGGTAAAGTAACTAAAGGTAGTCTTAATACTTTTCATATACTCTATTTTGTTACTTTTTTGGGGTATTTGTACTTAGTACTTAGTTACTTTTTCTGAAATACTTGTATTTGTACTCAAATACTATTTCAATGTAACTTAAACAACCTTGGTGAAACCGAAAAATATATATAATTTCTGAGAGAGGGTAAAAAAGACATTCAGCACTTTAAAGAAGTTTTGAGTTACAGATTTTTATTAATTTACAAATATTAAACATTTTTTTATACGATTGACTTATAAATATTCATGATTTAGAATTTTGTCTTTAAATTAATGAAACTTTCTACAGCTTAATTCATATATAATTTAATTTTACACTAATTACTTTTTGTTTATTTATTAATGTAAGTCTTTGTCTATTCTAAAAAAATAATATTTTACATGTTTATTTATAAGCTATATTCCAATAATACTGTAAAAATTAACTAAATAAAAAAAGTAAAAAAAAGATTTTTTTAAAAAACGCTTTTATTGAAGTGTTCTAAAAGGTCAAAAATAATTATTTCGGTTTGACAAATAATTTATTGGGAAGTAGAAAATACCTTTTTGGTAAGTAAATAATAACTGATTTTCTAATTACTAAAAATAAAAGCGTGGGCGCTAGTAATTTATATATATTTTTTAATTTAAAATTTTGTTTATTTATTTTTTAAAATTTGTACAAATTCACCTGAAGGTAAGGACCCGTATATGTAAATTGAAGTTCAGTAACACTAACATCTATGCCGAACGAGGGTTCGGACCCCAGACGTACGGCTTTGCAGTCAGATGCTCACCACTAGGCCAATACGTCGGCATTTATGTATAATTTTACATAGAACACATAGAATAAACAAGTTAGAATAAATAGTGAATGAAGAATTACTAGCGCCCACGCTTTTATTTTTAGTAATTAGAAAATCAGTTATTATTTACTTACCAAAAAGGTATTTTCTACTTCCCAATAAATTATTTGTCAAACCGAAATAATTATTTTTGACCTTTTAGAACACTTCAATAAAAGCGTTTTTTAAAAAAATCTTTTTTTTACTTTTTTTATTTTCTACTTTTTAGTCATGGTATTTTTTTAACAAAAACTCACAAGAAAAAATGTATTTATTTCAACCATATTTAATCTGATGTTAGAATGGAATTTTAGTTTTCTACAATATTATGATGGTGAAATACAGGGCCGCCGAGAGCCAAGCCGGGCCCGGGGACAAAATTGAGAAGCGGGCCCCCCAGTCCAAGCCCCTTACCTAGATCCAGTTTAAATTGTTACTACCCTTAGTTTTATGATCCTAAAGAACACTCAGGATGGATGGCTCAATTAGTTAACAAATGACCCATCTAGCACGCAATGGCGGATCCAGGATTTGGGTTTGGGGGGGGGCTAAGAATTTTCATAATCCAATTGAGTTTTCTTGTTTACGATAATACGTAAAGGGTAGTGAGTTATCCTACTAAAAGGGGGGTCTGGGGGTTCTCCCCCAGAAAATTTTTGGAAATTTAAGTCAAAAACCCCACTTTTTCAACTCGTTTTGGTACATCTCATTCGAATTTCGGATATAGATTTTTTGCGTTTTGACAAACTTAGTAAAATATTAAACGTTTGGGAGGGGCTTCAGCCCGAATGCCCCCCCCCGTAGATCCGCCACTGCTAGAACGGGGTTCAAGGGGGAACCCTCAAACACATAGATTGTTGGTGTTTTTTACCCAATTTGTCATGCTTTTTTACCCTGTAAAACTGAGCGTAGTAAAGCTCTTGGCGTATTTTGCGTATTTTAAAGAAATTTGGCAAATTAAGCTTAATAGATTTGTGAATAAGAAACATTTAAATTGTAGCATTCCTAAACCCTTAATTTTTTAAGTCTCTGTGGGTGTGGAGTATGAAATTTCGTATAAAAAACTCCCAGGCTAGTCAACAAACCGTATGTTTTTAACTCCTTTATTTTTTATTAATTTTGTAAGAGTATATTATTTAATTTTGGGACAGCCTGTTAAATGACACAGACAATAAACATTACTTTTTAACAAAATTTAAAAATCCTTTATTCTTAAATTTTATTTTTATTTAATATTGTAATAAATTTTCTTGTTTTAATGATTTAAATTTTTTCATCATCGAAAATTTTCATTTTTTTAAAAAGAAAATTAAGCAAATAGCAATGCCCTTAAAACCCCCTAACACTAACATTATACAAACATGAGACAAAAACAACTAGTGTAATGCAAAATCCGTATACTCTTTCAACCGATTCTTATATTTTATTTTCATTTAATAATGGAATATATTTTCTTGTTCTCTAAGTAAATTTTTTTATGGTTTACAAAACTTTTCATTATCGAAAACTTCGATTTTTTTAAAGAAAATTAAACAAACAGCAACCCTCCAGCATATGTAAAACAAGAGACAGAAACAACTAGAAAAATAAAAAGATGTATAATACTTTCAAATGTATTTGGTAGCTGAAATTTCTATTATATAAAAAATGAATAGAATACTCACCTAGACCTACGGTACGGTCATCTTAGAAGACTAACGTTACCAACTTTTTCAAGTACGGTAACTTTCAAACAATCGGGAAAAAACTTAATTGCTTTTAAAAAAATTGACGATTTTTATAAACAGAATACACGTTTAACTAACGCTTTCTACAACTACATCCACCTGGTCTGCATGGGTAAATGGCTTGAAACTAAAATTGTTTCCGCTGTCCTCTTCCTGTTTGTTCTGGCTAACGAAAGACCTTTCCGCAAATAGGGTTGGGGGTGTCCGGTTCGGGCCCTTATCTTGTGACAATTCTTGGAATGTGTTGCAGCGTGTGTGTGGTAGTGGTGGTAATTATCTTAGTTAGGAAACGCTGGAGATTCCATGCCAGGGAGGAGGGGGCCCGGGGCCCGTTCTCAGGAAGAAGGGGTAGTTGGGAGAAATGTCTATGAATAGGTATTCTTGTTTCAAAACGTTTAGTAGTGTATCCCAAGATGGAGATTCTTTACGGGCCCCTATAGGTCTGGGAAAATCCCCGGGCCCGGGGAAAAGTGCCCCTTTTGCCCCCCCCATCGGCGGCCCTGGTGAAATATAACACGCTCACTCGCCGATAAAATCTGTTCATATCAAAAAGATTCACAAGAAAAAGAAAAAGCATTTCATTCAGGCTTTTCAGTAGTCCATAAATTATAAAAGTAGCGTATTTTTCTGCTCTCGCGATGGGCACCAATTTTCGGCGATTTCTCGCTCTTCTGGTGATTTCTCGCTCTTCTGGCGATTTCTTTCTCGCGGTTATTATCTTAAATCGCTAATTATCTTAATTGTTAATTGGAAGGTAAGAAATCACGTTTTGAAGATAAAATATTGCAATGATATACCTAATATATTATCTTACTGGTTTTGGGAGCCATTGGCTTCACGGAAGTGTCTCAAATTTGAATTAAAAGGATAACTAAAAACACTCGTTAATTACCTTAATTAAGGAGGTTTTGACTAGTTGATGATTGAATATTGCATTGTCATCGAGTTTCCACCACGGTGCAAAGTTTCAGAACTTTATATCGTTTGGAAGTGCCTGAAATATTATGTACAAGCATCCAGAAAGAAAAAAGTGATTATTCGTCTATAATTATTGTAATTACTGGGCAATTCTCGTTTTGACTTTTGAATATGATGAAGTTATGCCTTATACAACATTGTGCACGGTTTAGGGAGAATAGCCCCTTGGGAAAGGTCTCAAAATCTGGTTTTTCTGTTAATTAAAAATACTCGTTAATTAACTTAATCCTTTGGTTGTTTGACTAGAGAATGGTTGGATATTGGAGTGTCATGAGGTTTACACCTATGTTCAAAGTTTCGGGGCCCTTCCATATCGGGAAGTGCCCGAAAATCGAGTTTTAAAATTCCTCCCGTAAAACGCCGCCAAAAGCAAGTAGAATAAAAGCGTTTAAAAAGAACTAATCTTTCATTGATGAGCTAAGTAGTGTTATTGTTTAGTGTCTTTTCAATTTTTAAACTTTAATATAAACACGTGGTTATTGAAGTCCTTACACACGTGGTTACTAAAGTCCTTACACACGTGGTTAAAAATCGTTGGCCGATATTTTACTGCAGGAAACTGTTTCAGCTTTTCAATGCCTGGTACTTTTATAGCCTTTCTAACTGGGATGATTGTAAACAGGCCTATCTCTTTTAAACAGGATGTCAAAGACTAGATATACAACCGAATCGAATCATAGACCGTTTTTCAACAAGGGGGTGTGTAGATAAAAACGTGAGTCAGGGGGGTCATTTTGGCGACATTCCGCTTCTCCCCATTGTAATTCAAAATATAGCAACCCTACTCCAATGTTGAGACAGTTTTTGGATCTTGGTCGTCGGGGTTAGTAGCAGTCTGATTTCTCACTGGAAGTGGTACGTATATACAGCGTGGTCTGAAAAGAAGCGACATGTGTAACTCATCTGTTATTGTCTATTTCCTAACCGAATTTCGTGTGCTAAGGAAATTCCTTCGTAGAATGCGTTCCCAAGATTGTTTGACACGGTGTAACGATAACACTTACGACAATGTAATAGCGCTCGAATTTTTCCTTAATATAACGGATGGAATGAGCGATTCGGAAATACAAATTTATTTCGAAGACTGGTTGGACGCGTTCGGAAAAATTTTAGGAAGGTATTACAGAGGTGAAACATCGTGTCCCGCTCTGGGGGTGGCTATCTGGAATTTGCTGTTTAAAATTGAAGAAGTTTTCCCGATCGAGAAATCTTGGATAACCGATCTGTTCGTGAAAGAGTGTGCGAAGAGACTGGAGGAGACAGAACAACTGCATGACTGCGAATCGGGCACTTGGAGTGTCAGAATGAGTCGCGTACTGCTAATGGATGAATTTAAGATAGAAACCAATCTTCTCAGCTCAACGCTCATCAGATATGGATTTCAGTACGGATATGAACCATACTACTACGAAGGTTTGTGTCATGAGCTGTTTGAAACCAAGTAAGTCATTTTTTCTTCCTCCTAATAGAGTATTTGAACTCATTTTGTATCAGTATCACAGTGGCGTTGGCGAATATTGAAATTTATTTCGAGGGGGCAAAAATATTCGTCAACCCCTTCAATGCATATTTAATAGGTTCAACTTATAGCTTTTCAATACATTTTTACAAATTTTGGACATATAGTTTCAGGTATGTTTTTTTAAGGTAGTTACAAAAAATAAACTTTCGAAATTCTTAGGTCTTATGGATATATCCCAGAGAACTTACAAAACACCCTCTTAGTTTTAAGAATTACCAAATTTTTAAATAAATGCATTTAAATTTGAAAAAAACCTATAAAATTTAAGAAAGCTGTCTAACTTTGAACAAACCAACATTTAACTTTAAATTAAACGAACACATTAAATTCGAATGAATGTCCTAATATTTGAAAATAAAACCCACACAACAGTCACTTAGTGTTGAATAAACCCACAAAAAACCCCAACCCTGTCTCAAAGGAAAAGGGTACCAAAATTTCAGGCATGCTGCAAATTTATGAATAAGTCAGTTTGTTTTCAATACCTTACAAAAAAATAAAAGGTTTCTTCGGCCCACCCTAATATATATATATATATATATATATATATATATATATATATATATATATATATATATTAGGGTGGTCCATATGTCTATGGAGAAAATTTTTTTTTTGAAAGTTGAACTCTCACCCTCCAGTTTGGTGACATTATGTAAGTTAATGCCCCTGTTAAAATATTAGATCATTTAAAGGTTATTTAGAGGTAGCTCAAAGGCTTTGAAGTTTTAGCCATTAGCGTCTATGGAAAAACGCATGTTTTCGGTAAAGGAATTTACATTTCAATTGATGTAGCAGTAATATGTGTTTATAAAATGTATATTTGTTTTAGTCATATATATATATATATATATATATATATATATATATATATATATATATATATATATATATATATATATATATATATATATATATATATATATATATATATATATATATATATATATATATATATTCAAAAATGTACTTTTTGTTTAAATGTGCTCCCTAAAGTGTTTTCTCTCTTCCTTTTAGTTTGAAAGTTAAAGGAATGCCGTTTAAAGGATATTTCAACGACAGCATTTTCGACAGTGGTAACTTAAGAATGCAGCTAGGTATAGAGCTTCTCCTGACTCTGTTTTCCAATACCATACTCAGATGGATGTGGAGAACCAAAGGAATCCTCAGATGTTTATGGCGAGCCATACCGTTCCCCTTCATAACAGACGAGGAACTGTTCAATATGTTGAAGCCTCATTGTCATTATGAAAGTGACGGTCCCAGTCTTCAAGACATGTGTGATGCCTATGTGGAGTGTAACACTATATTCGAAGTTCCAGTGAAAACGCAACCTCGGTCCCTCAAGGTCTTATCCAAGATCCAAATCCGAAAAACTTTGCATGAAGCCAAGGGCATCAATGATGAAGCAATTGATAGCTTCCAGCTCCCCCGGACCCTTCATAATTACTTAAAGCTGGGAGAGGACTGAAAACTACCCAAGTCATAACTTTGTTTAGTAAAATTCCTGAATTTTTGGACATTTAAAAATTGTCGACAGTTTAGTTTATTTATGTTTTAATTTAATCGTCATTCTTGAATTTACTAGCTGCAATAATATGTAAACTATTATGAAATATTGAATATTAAAAGTTCTTTGGTAAACTGTTGTAATAAGTATCACCCGTTATTTATTATTTTATATTTATAGGATACTAGCGGATTTGGCCGCGACCTTGTAGGGGTGGAGTGTATTTAATTCCTTTTTTATAAGTTCTCCCAAGTTACATGTTCAATTTTTTCGTATCACCAATCCCCCCGGTTTCCCGGGTACGTTTTTCATATCTATTCTATTTTTCTATTATTGATAAAGAAATCTTCATGCATGTTAGTGGAGAACGTGTTTGCTCTCCATCTCTCGACCCGTTGTGTGATACCTTAAATATTTCGTTGGTGTTACAGATTGGTATCATCCACTTATTGTAGCGTAAGACAGATAACTATCACTCATTGCACTAAAAAGTGAATTTTTATTCCGTAATTAAATTTAAAAAATAAGCGCTTTTATTATAGAGTCATTAAGATTCAAACAGCAGTATGTGGTGTTAACAAACTTTACCAATCGCTTTTCAAAAATTAACGTTTTATTTTCACGCCTTAAAAAGTTCAATACGCACTAATTTTACCATCAAAGTACATTAAAATAGTAACATTTAATCCCTTTTCATATTTGAACAGCAAATATCATTAGCGATGGAAATCGGAAAAATTGTAATAAAAACAATGCACTCATTTTGTAAACAAACTGATTGTTGCCAACCGAGGAAAAGAAATACAGCGAAATCTGGGCGTTACGTAAGAGAATTATATATATAGATTTAATTTTACACTAATTATTTTTTGTTTATTTATTAATGTAAGTCTTAGTAAGTATTTGTCTATTCTAAAAAAATAATGTTTTAAAATAAACTAAACTTAATTAATTATTAAAATAAACTTTAATAATTATTAAAATAAAGTTTCGAAATTATTAGGTCCCAGAGAACTTAGAAAACACCCTCTTTGTTTTAAGAATTGCCTAAATTTTAAATAAATGCATTTAAATTTTAAAATTGATTTTAAAATTTATAAAGCTGTCTAACTTTGAACAAACCAACATTTTGAATTTAAAAGAACACATTAAATTCGAACGAATTTCCTAATATTTGAAAATAAAACCATCACAACATTTCCTTAGTCTTGAAAAAACTCCTTGGGTCCAAAAAACCCCAACCCTGTCCAAAAGGAAAAGGGTACCAAAATTTCAGGAAAGCTGCAAATTTATGAATATGTCACTGTGTTTTCAATACCTTATAAATTTATTATATAAAAATGTACTTTTTCGGAGATTCTTTCCTAACCGTAGTGTAATACCTGCCAATCACTTATTCTAAAGCAGCTTTTTTTTAACTTTTATTCTTATAAATAACTTTATTACGTTCATTAGAGTGCAATAATTTACAATTAAAAAATTTCGAATAAAAAATTAGAAATTTTGACTGTATGGCAGCCATCCTAGATTTATGACGTCATATCTGCCTTTTGTGATCAACAATGAAATTTTCATTGTTGTGTTTTTAATTAGGAACATATTTTCATTGCATTCACTTTGAAATTAGCATCTATTGAAAGTATTTGATGACCAAATACTGTGTTTTTGGTAAAAATAGCCATTTTTTAGTTATGTCGTCTTTAACTTCTTTTTCTATGGATTTATATTCGTTTTTGGGTAGCTATTCGATAAATCTATCTATTTCTGAGATTTTCTTCCAAAAATAATTCCGATATTATCGCTATTTCTCCATTTACAGCTTTTTCCTGCGGTTGCCATCTTGCATTCATGACGTCATACCCACCCCCTGCACAAAATTCGGAAAAAACACCCAGTACCAGGTTAATGTAGACGTCATTACGAATCAAATGGTACCACTCACAAAGCTCCAGCAAAACATTTTTTGGACACCATTGTTTTTTGACACAAGCGACTCCACTACAATGAGAATAACTTTAAATGAAGTGGTTAATAATCATGTGATATCGGCTCAATTTGATAAACGTCAAATGGATTATCTTAATTAATATTTATTTGCATAATTAACTTATTAAATAATTTATATTAGGGGTTGACGTTTTTTAGACTTTCTTTAATAAGTCATTTTGATCTTTAATTAGCAGTAACTTTAAATGATCTTCTCTTATTAATTATAATCAATTTCTTAAACTAAATTAAAAATTACTCATAGCCAATTAGTTTTTTCAGTCTATAATTTTTCTTTAATAAACTTATAAAAACCAGTTTTTAATTAAAAATTTACAAAAACCGCTCTGTTTTTAAATAATAAAAAAAATTTCTACAATTTTTTTATTTAGCAGATTATTCTTAAAGTGACCATAACTGGTACAATTACCCTACTTTAAAAATAAAAAGCTTCCTTTCCTTAAAATATTTTTACCGTGTCCTGTATGGTATTTTATATATGTTTAGAGAATAATTATAATATTTAAATTTCCTTTTTTACCTATTATACATTTAAAATTTATGGGGTATCATGCAAAATTCTTTATAAAATTGTATATGTATCAAAAATTATTTATCAAACCCAATCATGGTTGGGCATAAACTCTAAAAGTTTCCCAGCAAAATTTCTTCAAAAAAGTGAAGGGAATTGGGACACTTTGTCTGTGTCTGCAGTTTTCTTTATGAAAACTGCAGTTTTTTATAAGACCGTTGAAATGCCTTTAGAATGAATTCAAAATTGCTGTAGAAAAGTGCAGACTTACGTGTTGAAGTCCTATTGCTACAAAATAACTACAGACTTCTTTAAGAAAACTGCATTTTGACGTTTTTTTGAAGAAATTTTGGACATGTTTTTTGCTGGGTTGTAAACTTATTGTTTGTTGTTAGATCTAAAACTAAAATGCTACAAAAACCCAGCACTCTATAAGTACATCTATACTTATTTCGTTTTTTTAAGTATTTAAATTCGATTTTATTTTTAGAATTATTTCTTCTGTATTTCATTTTTACCAGTTTATCAAAGTCAATTTCTTTACTAAAATGTTCATCGCTCTTCATTCCCACGCCACCTAAATGTTTGCAACGTGCCGTGCAACGGATTCTTGCTTGGACATGGTCTAACTTCGTCAGATCATGTGGGAGATAAGAAACAACAACACCCCTTTTCCGTAAAGGGACCATCTCCATAGTTACGCCTTTTGCAATCAAATTTAAAATTGGCGAACCTGGCGCAACATCCATTTCACCAAACGGGGACGGAGAAAGATTCGCCACCAAACCCTTCGTTAATTGACAGGTTTGATGGATGAGAAAGGGAGGGTCGCCGGGGTCGAGTACAATGGCTGGGGCGAAATGTCCTGGACACCCCGACGACCCTCCCTTTCTCATCCATCACACCTGTCAATTAACGAAGGGTTTGGTGGCGAGTCTTTCTCCGTCCCCGTTTGGCGAAATGGATGTTGCGCCAGGTTCGCCAATTTTAAATTTGATTGCAAAAGGCGTAACTATGGAGATGGTCCCTTTACGGAAAAGGGGTGTTGTTGTTTCTTATCTCTCACATGATCTGACGAAGTTAGACCATGTCCAAGCAAGAATCCGTTGCACGTCACGTTGCAAACATTTAGGTGGCGTGGGAATGAAGAGCGATGAACATTTTAGAAAAGAAATTGACTATGATAAACTGGTAAAAATGAAATACAGAAGAAATAATTCTAAAAATAAAATCGAATTTAAATACTTTTTAAAAAGAACGAAATAAGTATAGATGTACTTATAGAGTGCTAAGTTTTTTAGCATTTTATTTTTAGATCTAACAACAAACAATAAGTTTACAAACTTTTAGAGTTTATGCCCAACCATGTTTGGGTTTGATAAATAGTTTTATAAAGATATTTATACATGACACATATACAATTTTTTAAAGAATTCTAAATGATACATAACTTTTAAACTTATAATAGGTAAAAAATGAAGTTTAAATGTTATAATTATTCTCCACACATATAAAATACCATAAAGGACACGGTAAAAATCGTTTAAGGGAAGGAAGCTTTTGTTAAAAAAAGTATGGTAAATGTACCAGTTATGGCCTTTTTAAGAACAATCTGCTAAATAAAAATTGTAGAAATTTTTGAATATTTAAAAACAGAGTGGTTTTTGTCAGTTTATAATTAAAAACTCTTGTTTTTATAGTTTATTAAAGAAAAGTTGATTTTATAGATTGAAAAAACTAATTGGTTATGAGTAATTTTTAATTTACTTTGAGAAATTGACTATAATAACTATGAAAAGATCATTTAAAGTTACTACTAATTAAAGATTAAATTGACTTATTAAAGAATCAACGAACTTTGACTATCTCCCTCCCGCATTTTATCGTCCAATTCAGTAATTATGAGGATAATATAAACCCTTAAGGTGTAAATGAGAATTAAATGACAGGTGTTTTGAAATAATTCCGGAAATATTAGTGTTAAGCAAAATTGTTTCTAATACCGTACATTAACTATGAGGAGAAAACATTAGATGTTTTTAAAAATAATCATTTTTGTTTAATTTAATAACATTTGATAACTTTTTTAATTCAACTAATTAAGAACAAAATATAGTTTGAAATATATAGGTGTTTTCTTCATCGTCTCGTTTAGTTTACTGTAATTAAAAATAATAACATTTACAGTAAATAAGAAGTATCAAGTAATTTTTAAAATGGAAAATATTTAATTCATTAACAAATTAAACTGTTAGGGAAATATAAACCATATAAAAGACTTGATAAATTTCAGGAATTAATTTCCTATTTAACTATCAAATAGTTGGGTGGCTTATTACATAAAAATGACCGAAAACTGCAAAATGTGATATTTTAATGAGACCTTCAGGGATGTTAGATAATCATATAAGAACTAAAAAATCGATGGAAGCCAAAAATAAATTTTACGGCGTGATTTGACCGCTATGACGTTATGGTTTATATTTTCCCAACAGTTTAATTTGTTAATGAATTAAATATTTTCTATTTTGAAAATTACTTGATACTTCTTATTTATTGTAAATGTTGTTATTTTCAATTACAGTAAACTAAACGGGACGATGAAGAAAACGCCTATATATTTCAATGTATCATTTCGTTCCAAATTAGTTGAATTAATGTTATTAAATTAAACAAAAATGATTATTTTTTCTCATAGTTTTTGTAAACGGTATTAGAAATAACTTGGCTTAGCACTAATATTTCCGGAATTATTTCTAAACACCTGTCATTTAATTCTCATTTACACCTTAACTTTTCAACTTTAGTAAGTAACACTTTCGACTTTTAGTCTTATCAATAACATCATTACGTTTATTAGAGTGCAATAATATGCATTTAAAAAATTTCGAACAAAAAAATTAGAAATTTTGACTGTATGTGGCAGCAGCCATCCTGGATTTATGACGTCATATCCGCCATTTGTTTCATTGTTGTATTTATAATTAGGAACTTATTTTCATTACATTCACTTTGAAAATAGCATCTATTTAAAGTATTTGATGACAAAATACTCACACTGTTTTTTGGTAAAAATAGCCCTTTTTTTGGTTATTTCGTCATAAAATCCCTTTTCTATAGATTTAGATTCTTTTTTCGGTAGCTAGCTAGCTAGTATTCGATAAATCTATCTATTTCTGAGATTTTCGTCCAAAATTATTCCGATATTATCTCTATTTCGCCATTTACAGCATTTTTCCTGCGGTGGCCATCTAGCATTCATGCCGTCATACCCGCCCCCTGCACGAAATTCGGAAAAAACCCATGCTACCACGTTAATGCCGTCAGCCGGGCGCAAGCATAAAATTGCCCAAATAATGTAGAATTCGGCAGAATTTTTCCGTTAGACTTTTGCACCTAGCTAATGAAAAATACCGTAAAATCATATGAATTTCTTTTTCAGGGTTGTTGAAAATATTTTTGATTCTAATATGATTTGAGCGACAAACCAGATTTTAAAGAATATATGATTTATTACCTACCTACTAGAGATGGGAATGGCCGGAAAAAAACCGGAAACTTTGGGAAAAAAACCGTTTTTTTCCAGTTTTTTTCCCAAGGGTTTATTTCTTTCCGGAAAAATTGAAAATGTTAATTTAAAATACAGGGTGTCCCACAAAGAGCTCCCTGGTTTTAAAATTAAATATCTTTTGAACAAAAATAGATAAAAATATAAAACCAACGGTATCCTTCTAGTTATGGCTTGGAATTTCTTGTGCCAAAAGTTAAAAAATTTAGTTACTATTATTGTTAACAGATGGCAGCACAATAAAAATGTCTGGAAGCTTCTTATTTCAAAATTGAGCATATAGCAAATCGATTCTTCTCAAGATCGATTTATTGATTTAAGATCCCAAGTAGTTCGTACGTTCAATATTTGTCCAATTTTTGCCATTTACGGCCAAATTTCGTCTTCTAGTAGGAATTACGTAAAATTGATGCATTTGGTATGAGCTGTGCAACTGGGGATTAAATTTTCAAAAGGAAATTTTCGACGGTTGGTTCAATTGTTATGGAAAGGGGTTAACTGTTTTATTTTTTTAGGGAGTATGGTCTTTAACTCCTAAATTGCTTGTTAGATTTTTTGCGTTTGTCGATATCAATATAAATTAATTTTAAGATTATTTTTTTCGAAAATCGACGAGGGGAACAAATTTTGAGAGAATTGATATATCCTGGATATTTTGAAACCAGTCATAACTAGTCATGTATTCTACTGATCAACGTGTTTTTATCGTACTTGAATTTACAAAATTAATTTTAGCGTAACAGCCACAAGACGAAATTTAAAAAAAATTATAAAAGTAGAAAAGTCCTGAAAATAAAACAATCAGAAACTATTTCGAGAAATTTAAAAGGACAGGTAGTATTGCCGATGAACTAGTTGGAAATGTCGGACCTCGTCAGACTGTTGTCACTGCCGATAACACTTCAACGTTGTCCAAACTAATAGAAGAAAATCCCAGAAATTCAGTTCGCAAGGTGTCAGCTCAATCAGGAATTAAGCGGTCCAGTGCGCAAAGAATACTAAACAAAATTAAAATTGAAGATGACACCCTACAAAATTCAGGATCATCAAGCCATACCAATAAGGACTATGCAACAACGTGAGGAATTTGCGATCCAATTAATCTCGATTCATAGTAAAATGTGCAATTTAGTGATGGGCGATTCAACTCTTTTGCAAGATCAGATCTGAGTAACTCACTCACCTTAAGGAGTTAACTCTTTAATGTAACTCAGTAACTCCCAAAATCTATATACATAAATGAATGTTCATCTGAATGTAAGTCCGTTTTAGTTTTAAACTTTTCGAACCTACATTCACTTTAATAAACCATACCAGAAAGCTACTCGCTCCCAGAAAGTTTCCTGAAGAATAATAATTTGAAATTGAAGCATCCCAATAACTTTTTTGGTCTATTTTCGGCTAAAAAAACCCGTATTTCATTCCTAAACCATGACATCATGGCAAAACCACCAATTGTTGTAATTAAAGATAATATAATAATAATTGTTGAAGGTATAACATCGATTGTTGTAGTATGAACATAAAAATGCTCCTTTTTACGTATGGACTGGCGAAGCCCGTGTCTAGCGCGTCAGCGCTAGTATTATATAACTTCTTAATCTTAACTACGTACATACATCAACTAAAAAGTATGCCGGAAAAGTCATTCAAAAAATAAAAGCTTTTATATTGAACTGTAAACGAAAACGGAAATAAACCTTTAATATTTCGCCTACTGGAAATTTTTTTAACAATTTACTAACAAAAACCTACCTACAAAACAGAAGAAAGAGGGAAAGGAAATTCCCCAGTAGGGGAAACGACCGTAGAACCAAATATTCAGACACTAACACATCAAGTTTAATATATTAATCAGCAATACTAGGTATATTTCAAAAGAAAAAATACTCACTTCAAAAATAACCACCTATCTTACAATTCGAATTCAGGCATCCAATCCAATTTCATCCGCGAACATTCTACTGCAAACTTTAACTATTCTAAATTTACTGGAAAGTAATGGTCACCAGAATGAAAAACCAGTACAATTTTTCTAATAAGTAATTTAGTTTTAATCACTCATTCATCTAAAAAATGGCGAGTTTGAGACAAAAAATACACTACAAGCAGAAGGTTTTGGCAAGACGCCAACGTTCTTGGAAATGAACTACAAACCCTTCCTTCCTTCCCGCCCTTTGAAGACACCATCATAGCTGGTAGAGGTAGACAAGCATAGCTCGTGTTTCAATTCTCAAAAATCAGTTGAAAATTTAAATTTTAAATCCAAATCAATCGCCTCATTAATCAAATAAAACACTGCTAAACCATTAAAATATTAATTTATACAGCAATCCTTTCGTTTAAGATCAAATATTTTTTATTAACAACTAGCATTTTAATTAACAATAGCTGTCAGAAGTAGTAAATGTATGCCTTTCAATAATGGCAGCTCGTTTAACGAAATTCATTTTTTCGCAATCTTTTTTAATCGTCGAAATTGTTAATGGAATATCTAAATATTAAAGGATTATTAGAACTTGATAATCGTGAGAATATAAAACCATAAATATTTTTTTAATTGTGTGCAGCAAATTTTGTCAACCTAAACATTGTGATTAAGACAATGTATAATCACGCTCACAGTGCCGTGTAGAAGAGGTGCATAATAAACAATCATGGCCTCCAAAAATCGATCTTAAGAAACCGCTGGGAGTGAGGAATTAACTCTTATGAACTATCTGATCCCTGGGAGTGGGATTGTCGGAGTGGGAAGACCGATCTGAGGCCATCTGCTCCCAATCCCAGCTCTCCTGGGATCAAAGGAGTTGAGAGCACACAGCAAATAACTCCCAAAGAGTGGAGACTAGGAGCAAGCAGCTCTTTTAACTCTGTCAACTCCTTTCAACTCCTAAAAGGAAGACTTAATTCCTTCGGTTCTTCTGATCAAAGTGGGTTGTTATGGCAACGGATTACGTAGGCGCACCGCTCGCTCGCTTATCTCATAGATGATAATCACCGGCAGCCGGCGGCGTGCTGCCATCTAGTGTTTCTTGGAGGTAATATCACAAGGATTTCAAGGTAATACCACAAATTAAATCTTAAAAAGGTAAATTTTAAAAAGTACAACTGAGCTACCACTCTTTTTTCCCCACTCCTTGATCCTTCACTCAGTTTAAGGAGTTAGTTCACTGAGTTAACTCCTCAAATAATCGCCCATCACTAGTGCAATTCGATCATCTGTAATTAAAATTTTGATAAATCAAATTCTTTAGAATAGTATTTTCAAATAAAAATACAAATATTTAAAAATTTTCATTAACCTTTTGTTTTTTAACCAATAAAGTTAAAATTTTCTATTTCAGAAAGTTTCATTGTAATCCGATGAGTTGGATGATCATCAATCTGGTTATATGCACACAGATCCGAATTATCAGAATTTTCTCAATTTGTTTCCTTAATCTAAAATTAAAACGCATATAAGCTTAATACACCTTTTTTGGGGTTTGAAGAACTAATCCCTAACAACTTAAACATCAACCTAAAGACACAACTTTTCTAATGAAATATAAAACACATAACCCCTTCCCATTACAACGAGACTTGGACCAATCTTCGATTTTGTTTTAAAAATTTAATCTGAAATCAATGAATCGATTTTGAGAAGCATCGATTTGTTACACTGCGTTTTTAATAGCTTCCAGACATTTTTATTGTGCTGCCATCTGTTAACAATAATAGTAACTAAATTTTTTAACTTTTGGCACAAGAAATTCCAAGCCGTTGAGAATTCCAAGAAGGACACCGTTGGTTTTATATTTTTATCTATTTTTGTTCAAAAGATATTTAATTTTAAAACCAGGGAGCTCTTTGTGGGACACCCTGTACTTTATTTAGAATTTATATAATAACCAATATCAATTAAAATATTATTTAGATTATATTCTTATACAATAAAGTACTTAAAAATGAAGTTTTAACCATATAATAAGCATTTTTTCCCCAAAAAAGTTGGATTCCACTTAGGAAAAGTTAAAAATTTTAAAGTTTGTATGCATTTAAAAATTTTCTACATTCACATTCTAATGTTTTCTCATTTGATATTTTTTATACTCAATATTTCACCGAAAAACACAAATTTGGAAAAAGTAAGCTGCAAGATAAATTATTTTAACATCCAAGTGTTATTTATTTTACTCTCTATAAACAAAAATAATTATGCAATGCAAATTAATATCAATAATACCAATTAGGATTAGAAGAATATTATTATATATAAATTTGGTATTCTTATATATTAATTATAAAATGCAGCACTTTAAAAATATTTTAACCATTAAATCAGATTGTCTAACAATCATAAGCATATGAAACGACTTACTACTTCTTCAAGTTTCTCTGCTTTATCTGAATTAAAAAAAATTAGATCAGATTTCAAAGTTTGGGATTATTGGAGACTTTTTACGGGGTTGCTTAAAAATATTTATGGTGTATGAGTATTTATTGAACAATGAACACATTAATGTCACGAAAATTAAATATTAAAAAATAAGTTCCAAAACTATTTAACAAAACAATGAAAGATTTTTAATTTTTTAATATAATGACTTCAATATATTTTTTTTAAAATTGACAGAATATAATTAAAACTTCTCAACCTTTCTAAGAAAACATGATTGCAATGATTATGTGAAAAAGGTTAGGATCAATTACGTATATTGATGTTAAATATTATAGCAAACATTTGTTATTTGTTATTGGATCATGTTGTATACAAAATTATTTCATCAAAAGTACTTTATGTTTAATAAATAAATATTAAATTAATGTTATTTATTACAATCACATGCTTTATATTGCATATATTATTTTATAGTTATAAAAACTGTAGTTTTTTTTGTTTTAAAATTACTTGCAAAATGCAGCATATTTTTATTTTGTAAGAATTATTTTTAATTAATTTTTAATGATTTAATAACTTATAATATATAATGACTAATAGTTTTTATACAACGAATGATTATTTAGCTTCTTAAAAAATATGTATTCAAAAACCACTCTTTTCTATGCAAAAAAGATCAATTTTTCCGACTTTTCCAATTTTTCCCGGAAAAAAACCGGTTTTTATCCTGTTTTTTTCCGCCTACCCGAAATTTCCGGAAATTTTCCATCTCTACTACCTACAAATATTTTTTTACAATTACGCCCCCCTGTATACCATTAGTAATAATTGAATTACAGTGTGCCGAACCTTTAAGGTGATTTTTCAAAAGGTGAAAGCTGAGTGTTTAACTTAATCAGTTGGATCTCGAAGAAAATGCAAGTATCTGTATTGAATTTCAATGTAAACTACTTTTTGTGCACTAATAAAAGTATGTCAACTAATCTGGTTTTGGTTGTTTCCTCGTATCTGTCAATTTTTTAAATTTTGGCTACTTGGGTCCATGGGTGGATTTAGATGAAGGACCCTGGTGGGTACACTGGAAACCTTGGGGGGATAAACTGTTCCTGATGGCTTTGGAAACATTTTTCTAGTAAAAATGAAATTTTCTCAAAAAGAGTGAAAAAAATCAAAAAAGCCCATGTACTGGTGCACAGAAGGTACACAATTCGAATCCCACTAACTTTATTAGTGCATTTAACACTTAGATTAAATTTTAAACATTGACAATTTCACTGTACAGTTAGACCAGTAGCTGGATCCAAAACGTCATTCATAGCTCGGTTGGTAGAGTCGCGTTCCTGCAGTACAGAAAGTTATCAGTTCAAACCCCACTGACTTCCTATTTTAGTGCTGCATATTTTATAGCTAAATTAAATTTTAAACAATAAAAATTCCACTTTACGCTTTCACCAGTAGCTGCTTCTAATACAGCCTTGATGGCTCAGTTAGTAGAGTCGCGTTCCATCAGTACGGAAGGTACTCAGTTCAAACCCCACTGACTTTCTATTTTAGTGCATATTTTACAGCTAAATTAAATTTTGAACACTGACAATTCCACTGTACAGTTTCACCAGTAGCTGCTTCCTGTACGTCCTTGATGGCTCGGTTGGTAGAGTCGCAGTACTGGTGTACAGGAGGTTCTCAGATCAAACCCCACTAACGTAACTAACTATTTTAGTGCATTTTGCAGATGAATTAAATTTAAACACAAACAATTCCACTATACACTTTCACTAGTAGCTGTTTCCAAAGTGTCCTTGATGGCTCAGTTGGTAGAGTCGTGGTCCTGGTGTGCAGAAGGTACTCAGTTCAAACCCCACTATCTTAACTTCCTATTGTAATTGTTTAATATCTGCCTCTCTCTATACTTTCTCTCTCTGTTCATTCTTATAGTTGTATTTTAACTTAACATAAGCAAAATGAACTTCATTTTCTATGAGTACCAGATGTTGCATCTGATCTAGGGGACAGAAACTGGTGACCGAGTCGAGTCTGTTCACCCGTCGAAGATGTCGGGGCTCGGACGAGAGGAGGTCTTCCTGGCGGACCTGATCTGCTCCCCGGGGGGTCGCGGGCCTAGGGGGTTCTTCGGATAACCCCCGAAAGCCCCTTCGCCCTGGGGGCCAGCGGAGAAAGGTCCGTCAGGATGCCAGTTTTGCCTAAAATTTTAATCCTAAGATACAATCCGCAATTTGTGGACGGCCCCCTAACAGAGCGCAATATGGAGACGGCCCCCTTAGTTATTAGATTGCAAATTTTTGACTCCATTACCCGTCTTCAGCACCACCCGGAAAAAGAATTTTATTGCTGGTATACGTTTAACTGTGACTGTAACCCCAACAGGTAACTGTGACCGTAACTGTATGAGTCAAAATATATTAAAATATGTAAGAAAGACCTTTTAAATTTCCCCAGGATAGAACCTCCAAATTATGATGCCATAGATGCATACCATACCACTAGGCTAGCGGCTCCACATTAGTGCGGTGCAAAGGTTGATGTGCATTTTATTTTTAAGTTTAAAAGAAGAAAACTTAAGTAATTTCATATAAATCTCAGCATTCAGTCATTGTTTGAACCAGGAACCCACTGCACCGAAGACCGGCACTTAACCAACCAGGCCACCGGATCCACATCAGCAAGAAGGAAATGGATGAAATGTATTTCATTTTAAACCTTTCTTTAAAGTAAAAAGCTGATATACAATTTATGAAAATCTCGGCATTCCACCAGGGTTTGAACCAGGAATCCTCTGCTCCAACGACCGGCACTTAACCAACTAGGCCACTGGATCCACATCAGCAAGAAGTAAATGGATGAAATTTATTCCATTTTAAAGATTTCTTTAAAGTAAAATGCTTAATATTTTTCTGAAATCTCAGCATCCCGCCAGGGTTTGAACTAGGAACCCTCTGTACCAACGACCGGCACTTAACCAACTAGGCCACTGGATCCACATCCGCAAGAAGTAAATGGATGAAATGTATTCCATTTTAAAGCTTTCTTTATAGCAAAAAGCTTATACAATTTATGAAAATCTCAGCATCCCGCCAGGGTTTGAACCAGGAATCCTCTGCACCGAAGACCGGCATTTAACCAACCAGGCCACCGGATCCACATCAGCAAGAAGGAAATGGATGAAATGTATTCCATTTTAAACCTTTCTTTAAAGTAAAAAGCTGATATACAATTTATGAAAATCTCGGCATTCCACCAGGGTTTGAACCAGGAATCCTCTGCTCCAACGACCGGCACTTAACCAACTAGGCCACTGGATCCACATCAGCAAGAAGTAAATGGATGAAATTTATTCCATTTTAAAGATTTCTTTAAAGTAAAATGCTTAATATTTTCTGAAATCTCAGCATCCCGCCAGGGTTTGAACTAGGAACCCTCTGTACCAACGACCGGCACTTAACCAACTAGGCCACTGGATCCACATCAGCAAGAAGTAAATGGATGAAATGTATTCCATTTTAAAGCTTTCTTTATAGCAAAAAGCTTATACAATTTATGAAAATCTCAGCATCCCGCCAGGGTTTGAACCAGGAATCCTCTGCACCAAAGACCGGCACTTAACCAACTAGGCCACTGGATCCACATCAGCAAGAAGTAAATGGATGAAATTTATTCCATTTTAAAGATTTCTTTAAAGTAAAATGCTTAATATTTTCTGAAATCTCAGCATCCCGCCAGGGTTTGAACTAGGAACCCTCTGTACCAACGACCGGCACTTAACCAACTAGGCCACTGGATCCACATCAGCAAGAAGTAAATGGATGAAATGTATTCCATTTTAAAGCTTTCTTTATAGCAAAAAGCTTATACAATTTATGAAAATCTCAGCATCCCGCCAGGGTTTGAACCAGGAACCCTCTGCACCAAACACCGGCACTTGACCAACCAGGCCATATCAGCGAGAAGGAAATGGTTGAAATGTATTCCATTTTAAAGCTTTCTTTAAAGTAAAAAGCTTATATAAAAAGCTTCATATCCACTCGGAGGCAATGGTTCAAATGTATTTTAATTTATTTGATCCTATAAGCCTGACTTTTTATAGACAGACATTACTACTTCATTAACGCGACTGAAACCTAGTAATATTTGGGCAAAATCCTCTAGTTCAAGAAGTATTTAATAACCTTGTATAATAAATACATCGCTGATCATTTGGCGTCGTCTGCTCCTGAAAATTGGGAGAGCTGACTCAATGATTTGAAAGGATTACCCCCCCCCCTGCAAATAAGTTTGTTTTCGTTAAAGCCCAAGTTTTTGTGAATTGTAACTTGGGTAAATTTGCACAGAGCTAGGATGCGCGTGAACTTGGTATATAGAGGACGTGCAGGATTCTAAGAGAGAATATGCAAGAGGAAGTGGTTGCCTCAAGTAGAATGGGAAAGTGTTACTGGAGAGTTGAAGTTCTAATACTCTTGATCTGACTTTGAAGTCCAAGTCCATATGTTGGTTAGGTACAGGGTTGGCAAAAACCCGGGTTTTTTTGAAAAAACCCAAGTGGGTTGGGTTTTTTCGGGTTTTTTCAATAAAACCCTGAAAAAAACCATATAAAACTGGGTTTTTTCGGAAAAGTGTGGGTTTTATTCAAAATTAAGTGGTTTTCTCCTGTAAAGTAAGTGGGTTTTTTTCAAATTTTAGTGAGTTCTTTCTATGTTAAATGTGTTCTGTCAAAATAATGTCAGTTTTTCCATAGTTAAGAGGGTTTTTTCAAAGTTTTAATACTTTGAAAAAACCCACTGAATTGTAAAACACCCCTTATTTACTGAAACCTGGTTTAAATTTTGAAAAAACCCACTAAAATTTAAAAAATATCCTTAACTTTGAAACAACCCTCTGAAATTTAAAAAAAAACTTCTTTATTTTTATATCTAGTTTGAACTTTAAACGTCCTAAATTTAAAAAAAAACCCATTCAATAATGAAAAAATCCACTGAATAATGAAAGAACCTAATTTAACTTTAAAAAAACTCCCTAAAATTGAAAACACACCACTTAATTTTTAAAACCTAGTTTAAATTTTTAAAAATAAAACCATTAAAATTTTAAAAATATCCTAAATTTTGAAAAAACACATTAAATTTTGAAATAACTGCCGAAATCTTGATTTTTCTTGAAAAAACCCAAAAATGGGTCCAAAATGTGGGTTTTTTCACATGGGTTTTTTTTAAAAACCCATTGGGTCCAACCCAATTGGGTCCAATCCAGCCAACCCTGGTTAGGTAGGAGTTAAATTTTGTAGTTTGATTTGGATGTTAGTGTTTCCAAATAATTTTCAAGTTGTAAATTTAGTCTGAGATGTTGAACTTCTGGTTTGGAACCATTCAACAACCAAACAAAATTTTCAAAGTTCAACATCTCAGACTAAATTTACAACTGGAAAATTATTTGGAAACACTAACATCTAAATCAAACTACAAACTACTACCTAAACTACTAAAGTATTAGAACTTCAACTCCAGTGACCTTCCCATTCCACCTGTGACAACCACTCCTTCTTGCGCATGCGCTCTAAGAACCATGCGCATCTTCCATATACTAAGTCCATGTGCATCTTAGCACTGCTTAACGTTACCCAAGTAGGAACTGTGTTAAGAATGTAATAAGGACCCAATTTCGATAAACTTTTTATTGAAAAAAAAACAGGGGTACAAAATTTCAATGTTGAATTAAAGAATGTCCGTAAACATTACCAAAGAATCTTCTTTACAAAGTTCATTTTAGGACACTCAATAGACGACTTGGGTAGATCAAGAAGCCAATTCAGGATTATACTAATTCGCTCTTTTCCACTTGCATCAAAACTGACCTGCAAGAAACAAAATACACGAGTTCAAAAAAAGTTTAAATAGTACTTGGGATATAACTTAAGAGCATAAATAAGGTATACAACAGTCTGTTCATTTTGAATAGACCCATGAAACAAGAGCAGTAACACTCAATAACGCCTAATAACGCCTTTCCCGCAACCCCAGTAAACGATTATTTTACAGCATTTTACCGAATTCAGTTTAGGCTGCTTAGTAATTGCACAAGACAAAGGTTTCGAAAAGAATTACAATTGTTATTGCTTCTAGTAAATTCCCATCTCACCGACTTATTCTAAATGAACAGACTATAATATAGCCTAAGGTGTAGATATACCGCCAGGAGGAAAATCTTTGACAGAAAAACCAAAACTCTGGAAAGAAGCCCACATCCAAATGATAGCCACACAGATTTTGCAAAAGACGCTTGTTCATCGCTTATGAATTACCGTAATTCCTGAAATTGAATGGAAAAATCTGTTCCCAAAACATTATTGTTAAACGCCAAAACTTTTTCTCCTGCTTGTATGACTGTATGAAGGCTTTCATTAGATTAGAAGAAAATCTTCAGCTATTATGTCGAGAAAATTTAACGGGGCACAAACATGGAAAGTTAATGAAACTTCAGAAACTTTAAACACCCTCGGAAACATTAAAAATATTGACTAGAGGGTACTGTATTATACTCTGTTCATTTAGAATTGGCGCCTGAGAAATAGTGCTTTCCCCCTCGCTAGAAGCATAACCATAGTTACGCTCTTCACGCAGCCAATCGTAAGCCTTCTACGTCACTTTGACGAGGATAGTTACTACGGTTACCGATCGGTGGGGGGGAAGGAAATATGTTCAGGTGCCTATTCAAAATGAATAGAGTATAACTAAAGTTAATCTTCGGGGATGGTGTTATAATTAGTCCTTACAAGGAAACATTCCCAGGCTTAACTCACAGATATGGATAAAATTTTACAGGCGTTAGTAGATAACTCAAAACACTTACTGTGAACAAAATATCTGCTGAATAACAGTAGAAAAGGGATAAAAAATTCTAGAAAACAATCATTTTAACTCCAAATGCAACCCTACTAGCACCAAAAAAGCACCAAATGCTTAAATGAACTGGCCGCGTTTTCTCCGAAGCAGTTTAGACAGGCCAATAAAAAAAAGTTCAGCAATTACAAGTGATGTTAAATCTATGGGTTTGGCAACTCAGAACCCAATTTTAAAAATTAATTTACTACTCTCCTAATAAAAATTCCGTAGATATTTTTTTCACAGTAAGTGTTTTGAGTCATCTTATGCTTGTATAGTGAATTGACTGATAATACTGTGATTATATTAAATTTACACCAAGAAAATTTTATATTTTCCAATGAGCGTATTAAATCTACTGCGGCAGGAATAGCTAGGCGTCGACCCCGTCACCAAGGTAGGAAAATCTTGAAATGATAAAAAAACCTTGATGCTAAACCTTAATGAAACTTTAAAAAAAAACGACGCCGTCACTACAAAAAACTATTTAGACCAGCGCTCGGAAGCCTACGACTTCCGAATTATAATCTTTTATATTATTTTCAAAGAAAAGGAAAATGAGAAACGTATTTAACTGTAAAGACTTAAACGGTTTTATTCAAATTCTCAAAACTTATTTAAGAACCATTAAAAAATTCGCAGTTTAGAAAGACAAGTTAAAAAGAATAATAAGAGTTCACTTCTCTTTATACGTTTTTAGTTGCAAACAGTATTAAAATTTATAAGTTTTACAACATTGCATTGAGAGGAAAGTAATGTTATTCGCAGAATTTCCAAGAAAAATTATTCTTAAAATTCATCCGAAACACGGTCTATGTGCCTTAATAGATCAGCATTTCTATCCCCCTTGGTTGAAATGTTGATAACCCCAGATTTAAGCCTAAATACTATTTGATAATGAGTGTTCAAAACCAGGGTCTATTTCAGTTTTTCTAAGCATCGTATGATTAGAGATTTGTCTAACAGTTTTTCTGCTTAAATAATGATACATTAAATACTTTTATGACAAAGGTTAGTGCGTCGATATTACAAATTCTTAGGGGGCTTGTTCATATTTTTGAACACTTAAATTTGAACATTTCCAAGTAAAATGGTTCTAGTACCTTTATAATTAATTTAATTGCAAAATCTCCATAGGGATGCATAAATGATAAGAGTTTGCAGAGTATAGAAAAAAAAATACTGAAAATTATTCATTATTGGTAGCGTTAGTGAACCAAAACAAAAAGAAGTCTAAAACACTTCCCTTCCCTATTTTATAAAAGTTTTCAACGAAATTAAATGCTTTAAAATCTCACAACAATGAAAGTTTAAAACTTTGGGTAGGAGATAAATTTTTAATGTTAAAAGACAGCGGAAACTTAACTCATAAAATGAAATTCAATTTGAAATACAGCTTTAGAAGTTTTCTATTATCATAAATTTATAGCGTGGTGAAATCATACTATTTACAAATTTCTCAATCCCTTTTTAAAATGCATTTTCATTGCATTTTAATTATACAGTCGATTTTTAGTTGAATATCTTAGTTTGGTGTCACGAGTTATGTGTTATAAGTAACCGGAAAATTATTACTGTAATTTGACAAAAATACTTTTATTTGAAGTATATTATTAAAATTAATAATGATACCTGAAAAAAACTGGTGTTAGAAGCCAACTTTTGCAAGTGAAAAGCTAAATAACGTTTGCATACAACGTGGGTTGACAATCTTTACCATTGCGCTTTGCCACGTCAGCTCTCACACCTACACTGCCTCTGAAAAAGAAAAATGGATCCTGTAATGTTTTATAAATTATAAAAAGATAGATAGATTGATTGATTGATTGATTGATTGATTGATTGATTGATTGATTGATTGATTGATTGATTGGGAATCGTGTCTAATAATCATTGGATATTTGATTCATTGATTGACTGAAAATGTGTGTTACAGTAATACATTGTAGACACATATTTGCCCTTTTTAACCAAGCTACCTTTTGTATGTTAAGCTTGAAAAACCGATGAACTAGATATCTTTTAAACAAAAAATATTATAAAATAATTCAAAAATACTAAAAGGAAATTATTAAAATACGCTTCGATTCAAAACTAGAGGGAGAAATCTCATGAAAAATTCCTCTCCACGACCCTCAGTAAATCTCCTCATGATGGCCGAAATCGAAACCATACTTCCACAGGAAACGATTTTGCCTATATCCTACTCACTGAGCTATAAAACAAACTGTAGTGACTGGTGAGCGTGCCAAAACCACATCCCACCACGGAAAGGATTTCCATCTTCTTTTAATTATCCCCATCTGTTAACCCAATTGTATACACAGAATGAAACGACCATTCTACATTTTGCTCATAATATTTAAAAAACAGGCATGGGCGGCTTAAAAGGGGGTCATGCGGGGAAATTATCTTCCAACTTACCCCGATTGCTCCCAGCAATCTGGGCAATTTAACCTTTCGCGCCGGCACGTTTGGTCGCTTGTTATAGAATCGGAGGTTGTCACTCCAGTTTGTTTTTATAGCTCAGTGATCCTACTATCTTGGATGCTGTATTGTATGTGATTCACACCGTTCCGTGATCTGATACATTGACATCACACTCTGTGAATCATGACTGCTCCATCTATTAACAAAATTTTAACCTATTTTTTTACTCTTTGCAAAAAAAAACCCTGACTAAGGATGCTGAGACTGAAGACCGCTTTTTATTCCGATCCCCCCCCCGATTTTTCTGGTTTTTACATAATTTTCTTTGCCCTTCCCTGATTTCGTCCCCGTTTTCTCTACACAAAACTGAACGCAGGCAATTCCTTCCAATAATGCAGCATTACAACAAAAGTTGGATTTTAGCAAGAATTACACCAGCCGTGTAGGTCTTGAGGGACCTCCGAAATCGCAGGGACTAGATCGAAATCTATTTCGCCCCCTTACTTCTCCAAACTCCTTCAGCTTACCCGTTGTAGAAGTACCTCGAATTCAATTGGGAGATTCCTTTTCTGGAATGGCATTTAAATCTTGCACTTGAACTGAGAGGGAGAGAGATCTAAGAAGAGATCTCACAGTACACGGGATCAGATCTTACAAATGATCAGACGGTTTTCTCTTTAGAAGATAACTGAGTGACGAAGAACTCTTTTGATCATATATATGGCATGATTTGATATCATCTATCTTTGAAAGCATTTAAAATGGATATAGGTGTCTTGGGGACTTCTATTTAAAGTGTAGAACTCTTACTGAAATAGTAAGTGAAGTAGTAGTTAATAGTAAATAGTAGTGTAGTAATAGTAGTAGAGTAAATAGTAGTGTAAACTCTGAAGTGGGTTTCCACACACATAGTACTTAACGTAAAATAAAATTTAAAGTGATGTTAACAGAATTTGTAAAAAAAATATGATTGATATTGTACGATTAGATCGGCATAAAAATGATTCATTGATTTGAAGTTGGTTTCCACACATATAATATTTAACTTAAAATAAATTTTAAAGTGATGTTAACAGAATTCTTAAAAAAGTATGATTGATAATGTATGATTTGATCGGCATAAAAAATGATTCATTGATTAACGATACAGGAAGTTTAATAAATCTATTCAACACACAATAAATGCAATTCAGCACACTAAAAATTTAATATTGTTGCACTTCTTTATGTTTGGTCCACATATCTTTTGGAATCTACCAAGGGTTAAACTGGTCTGCAAATACTTCATATGAACTGGTTTAAAAATTATTTTATCATGTAGATATCATGTTTAGAACTGATAGTACGGTTTAAAAGTTATTTCTTCTTATTGAGTTTCTAATTCGGTGGAGCTAAAATACTTTTTAATATGTTAATTGAATTATTGAATAATTGTATAATAGTAAGTGTAAGGAGTTTAGAAAAGGTGTTTTAGTCACTAAAAATATATTGATTATTTTTTCATAAGAACAACTGATTTCATTAAATCTTTTAATTTTAGTATTGAATTATAAATAATTAATTTATTCCAGGCTAGAACACCATAAATATACCCTGAAAAATGCATGAAAAATAATGTGCGAGTATAGTATAAAAATGATTATTAGGTTCATAATTCATTATGAGGCAGATCAAATCACATAATTTTTATATGGTATAATTTTAACTGGGTTGAGGAGAAATAAAGTATGTATTTAGGGTGGGTCTCACATATTTAGAACGGAATATAGAAAATTAACCACCTTATT